>JARZZO010000016.1:14802500-17202500 GCA_030544215.1 Zantedeschia hybrid cultivar
ATTTTTTAAATATTAAAAGCACGTCCCAAGCCAAGCAAGTTATCCTCTAATAAAAATGGTCCAACTTGAATTACATGGTAGCACAGTATAAATTGAACTTAGAAGGTGTGGGCTAAATTGCAATTTGCAAAGGTAAATGAGGGTAACCACGTAACCATCGAAGAGGACGGGCTTGACGGCACCTTCAAAGGACATGACAAACTTCGATGTTACCCTTGCAAGAAGGATCTTACGATCGAATTCTACTCCATCTGCTGAAAACGAGGCACTAGTCAACTGTTTTTGACGTATTTTATTTAGATGAAAATTCTCATAAATCTTCTTATTTCAAGGAGAACATGCTGCGTTCTTCTTCATATGTATTCCAATCAGAAGGAGATAACGACCTCCGATGGCCTTGCAATGGACAAGAAGCTTACTCTTAGATCCTTGATCCGTATAGAAAAACATGTACATTGAATCTTCACCAATTACAAGTCCACCCCCCATAGAAGCCAAGAAAAAGGCTACTACTCAGAAATATGCCACTTAAAAGACACGTGAGAAGGGATGATAATGGTAAAGGATAACCTAAAATATTTGTCTTTATCCGTAGCTTACAAAACACATGAAGATATAAATTTAAGGCTAAAAATAAAGATACTATTCTTATCCTTTTTATTTAGAATAAAAAAAAAGAAGCAGTTGATTTTGTATTCTATAATCCGATTATCCGTCTAATTATATTTTATATAATAGTATTATAATATTATATATTTATAAAAATATATTTTATATTTCATATTCTAACATTATAATATAATATATTTATGAAAGTATAAAATCTATAGAAAATTTTGACAAAATACAAAAGCTATGGTATATTACTTTCCTTGTATATTTTCTTTTACATATAGTTAGTAAACTAGTGATCAATTTACTTTTTTCATAAGTTTGACTTCATTATGTTATATGTTCACTCACATGATAAATTTGAAGTTTAAGTAATCATATCAATACTTATTTTATGATAATTACATTTCATGTATATGATGAAACTTTTTTATTCCCCATGAGGGGTTTTTTTTTAAAACTCCCTTCCCCCCTTTGTACTTACCCAATCCCATCCTCACCCACACTTAGAGGGAGCGGACTCTAAGGTGAAAGCGTGATTTGGCTAGACTCAGGCTAAGTTGGGTTCAGCCAAATTCAATCTAGTTCAAGTGTGTGCAAATTAACTAGTTATATCAAAATTATGCTCATAGCTAGTGAAGTGTTTAACATTACTTTGCATGTGGGCATCATTTTCATCATGCTTATCAATATTTCTTGGGTTTTTTATACCAATCCCTATAAACATAGTAAATTTGAAATATGTCTTTGTATCTTACATATTTTGATATTAGTTTTTACACACTTAGACTTTTTTGTTTTTAATCCTACTAGTTGCCTCTGTCAGTTTTTCTTAATTCTACCATAGTTAAACATGACTTTAAGTTTAATTCACTTTGGAAAAGCCACTTATATCTTTATTTAAATTTTGAGTTTTATTTGTTGCACCAATAGTTGGTGTTGCATCGGCTATGTACTTAGGCCACTCCAAACATGCCCAATGTTTGTACAACCTAACCTCCGATTGGATAATATAAAAAATCTAAAATATATATATTATTATTAGGCTTGATATATTAAGGTATTTTTTTGTGGCATCCCTTTCTAGAGATTGTTAACATCTCTTTCCAAGAGTGTAAACTTAATCAAATTGTTGTGATCTGAGATAATTTTGCAAACAACTATGCTAAACCATCTAAAAAATTTCAAGACTATGTCAAGCCAAATCCTTTAATATAAATATAGATAGTTACATTATTGCCAAAATAAAGACTTAATTTACAGTATTTATAACAAATGGAATTATATAAGAACATATCACTTGCTAGCTTACATACTACAAATCTTCTAAGATCAAATTAGAATTTCCTCCTCTAATTTATTGTCCTCTAGATCTCCTGAAAAAATTAATAACCAGGCATATTAGTATAAAACTTAGCAGGTATCAAAGCCATTGACATGCTTATATATAATATAACTTTAAACATTGCATAAAATGTAGTCAACATCATACATATAACTTTAATTTAAAGGAGTAAATAAGATTCTTTTATAGCTTATGTAGATCAACTTTTCTCTTAAATTTCTTTCTTATAAATGACCTACATAGAGTAATTTACGCCCATTTGCACTTCATAGAGTAGATCATATTCACACAAGCAAATCACATATTAGCAAGTCAAATTCTTACATGATCAACCTTCTTTGCGCAGAACAACTCACATGCTTAATTTAATTGTAACTAAAATAAGTTCTCAATCTTTCATACTTTTGGACAAGTATCCAAACCACAATATAAGAGGTCACAAACACCCTAGCACCTGGACAAATGAATACATTAGTCTTGATACAACCAGCTGAGATCGAAGGTCAATACCTTACTATCTACCAAACCGAAGTCATATTTCATGATTTTATCTTTCATCGTCCTTAGGTCATAAATTAAGTACTACCACATCAGATACTTACTGTGAATTCTTCCATACATACTCCTTAAAGATGACACTATCTATACATGCTTAAAATTTATTATAGACTTCTTAAATAGTAGCTCAATTATGCACAATTCAAAACAAATCCTTATAATAGATTGTTAACACTACACAGTTTAAAACCACTAAATAGATAATTAACAGAGAATTTGCATCATGATTAAAGTTATAATCATGATGGTTTCAATGCCAACCATATATAAAGCTGAAACCATTTTTAAACAGCATTAACAGCTTGTTTAAAATTCATAAATGTCAAAACTTTAATTTTTAATATTATATTAGAACTTAAAATAATTTAAATAGTAATTAAGATGTAAATAGTTCATCATACACCCGCCTTGAATATGAAATTTAGCTAATCTACCAATTTCTCTGACTTTTTGGAATTAATTTAGCTGTAGCTGGAGCCTTTTTTTCTCTTTATATCTTTCTTTCTCTCAAATTTTCTAGATTTTCTATGAAAGAAATAAAGTATTTTCTCCCACCAAACCATGGTAAGATCAACTAAGAGTAATCTAGACCCTTAGCACCGCCCATGAGCATTTCCTAGAAGCCATGTGTCCTTTAATAACCGTATTAAGTGACAAAAAAAAATCATTGATTAAGTTCTATCCAATAATCAAATGAACCATCCAATCGATTATATACATACCTCAATTAATCAATTATATGGTTAAGTCATCAATTACATGTATACCAGTTAATCGATTATATGTATGATAGTTAATTGATTACATTCATAACAGTTAATCGATTACCTTTATTTCAGTACATTGAGTTCTTTAGTTAATCGATTACATTCACTTTTGTTAATCGATTACATTCACTTTTATTAATCGATTACATATGTATCAGTTAATCGATTACAACTTATTCAGTTAATTGATTATATGTTTCTTATAATTAATTATAAGTTCTTCAACAAATCTGACTACAAGTTCTTCACTTAACCGATTACATGTTATTCGTATAATCAATTATGCGTTAGTTTTCTAATTGATTATGTGTCTTTGAGTAAGCAATTACATGCTTTAGCTAATCAATTAGGTGTCTTCTATTAACCAACTACAAGTTTTCTATTAATTGATCATAGGCCTTATTTTGATCACTTCGATTTTAAGACTTGTATTAATCGATTATTCCTTAACTCTAAATCAATTATAAAGTTTATATTAAACTTTAATTACAAAACTTATTTTAGCTTCAATTATAGAAGTTTGTATCAATTAATTGAGCCATTTTTTAACCTGTCTAATCGATTATTTGGGACGTAGTCAATTTTCGAGTTTTCTTCCTCTGGAGACTTGCTACACTTCTACTGAATTATCTCCTAATTTCACTATTAAAACTTAATCTAATCAACTTAATTAGGCTAATATGACTTCCTAAGATTTGTGATATTACATTTTTTTACTGTCAGACTCTAGTTTTATTTTTAATTATCTCAAGTATTTATGTCCATTTTAGGATTAATTTATAGAATATTCCATGAGTATTTGTCTTTTTAAAATGACTCTTAACTAAAAGGATTTATCACTAAATCATCTTGAGTTTATAGGGACTACTATAAAAATTACATTAGATATGGGGATTTATTTTGAAGTCACTATATTTATATATTTATAGGAATAAATATCAAAAAAGCCCAAATGGTAACGGGCATAAAGAAGAGGTCATGTTGATGCAGACTATCTTAAGAAAGACGATCATATTGTTATCTACATTTGCTTTTGGAATTATACGTTAATGCTTCATTACCTAAGGAAGTGAGCCAATCCAACTATACCACACTTGGGAAAGCCAAGCAGCCAACACTGAGGGGAAGGGAACTTGTATTATGTGGAAACATAATCTTGGAGTCAGTTAACTTGTGACACCTTGTACGTACGTGTCAAATTTAGCTTCTCAAGCCTCCTAGGTATGTATTTTGCGCTAATACTCGCAACCAAGATCGTATTAGGTGACCAAGATAAGCCTTTTATTACCCTCATTTAGGGGAAAAAGGGTAAATCTATTGACATTGTTAATGTCAGATCAACATGTACCTTATGTACTTAGAATTAATGGGAAAACTTATACTGCATTTGGGTATTTTATTGAGAAAGTAACTCCCATGAAAAGTTTCTCTAAAGAGAAGCAATACTCCATGAGTAAAACAGAGATGATTTGGATGTCCTACTTCTCCCTCCTCTTTCAAAAATATTCAAAAATATATTTTACTAAAATACTAATGTAGCCGAGGTGGTGTTGATGTGATTTAAGTTCGAAGATAAAACAAAGAAAAAGAAAGAAAAGAAAAGTCTGACAAGGAATTCGACACCCTGTTGGTAAAACAGGCATATAACTTTCTACCGGAGTTAGATTCATGCACAGGACCTTAATTTGTAATTGTCATCCCAAAAGTATCAATGTGGTTTATCATTCTGCAGCCATAATGCGTCATCGTCCAAATCAAATTCTATTGTTTTGCCAGAGAACATATCAATTTGAATAAAAAATTACTATTTTTGGTAATTTTTTGGATAGAGATTAAAATGACTTAGAATTTTATTTTGATAACGATTCTTTCTGTAGAAGTTGCTTAAATTTTATCTTCCTTCATTTGATAGTTTTTTTTATTTTTTTAGTGAAAATAAAAAATTCACGTCTATTTATAGACATCCCTTATGTACATAATACTAATTGGATAATATTTGTCAATTTTTCAGTGTCATCTACAGTTGTACATTCTTTTTTGTTCTTCCCCTCTTCTTATATTTCTCTTTTTCTGAACCATGTGCAACTAGGTGGTTGTTTCAAATAGCCGCTATTCCTTTTCTCTCCATGGTTTAAGTCAAGGGTCTGGGTAGTATTTTCAAGGAAAAAAAAATCTTCCAATACTTAAGTTAGCAAAAGGAAGTCGAATTAGTAGCAAGGCCAAGAACTCTCAAGATGGACTTATATTGCTTAGAGTGTACCTTTTCTTTTATGCTTAGAAAAGAATAAAATCACTAAAAATAGTAATAGTAACTGATTACGAGATCTTGTAAAAGAGATAATTCTAAGTAACTTTCTTAACTGACAAGACTTCTAGTTCCATCTCTAACTAGCTAAACAAGTGAATTAACTAGTTTCTTAAGAAGGAAAAAAAAAAAACTTTTGATGGCTAAACCGAAGGGCAAACAATGGAATTTGATCCCGAAATTAGACGATGACAGTGATAGCTTCAACGGTGTAGGTTGTGTCACAATATTTTTTCTAGAATGAGGTCTTAATAATCATTCTATTTCTTGAGTGCAAAGTTATGACATTTTTGTAGATGGATATATATACAAATCCCCCTCCAAAATACTCGTATGCCCTATCTTGCATTGCCACTCAATAGCTACTCAAGACGCATCACATTTACTTTGAAGCTTATTTCATGCCAAGTTTAGGACGAGATTATGCCTCAACCTCGGGAATGAAGATTATGTCTTAACTGCATTGATGCTTTTAAGCATATGGTCTTAGTTGTTTTAATTAAGAAAAGTGATTTAGTGAGTTCGACCGCATGGTGCAGTTGAGCAAGGGGACTTTTTTTACTTACCTCCCTTCGTAGGAAACGGTAGGAATAAAGTGAAAAAAGTCCCCTCAATTGTGTGGTCGAGCCCACTGAATCAGGCTTCTTTGATTATATGCATCTCCCTTTTAGATGCCTCCTCATAGACTAATTACACTTTCAAACTAGATATCATACGTGCGATTGTCTAAGTAGGCCCACTAATTCTTTGATCTAGCAATATTCACGAAATGTCCTGCGGGCATAATCTAAAGCATGGTTGGCATATCATCTGATTAGTTTTATGGCATTCCTAATCGCAGGAGATGCAAGAACATGTCTGCCATGTCACACTCATGACAGACTTAAGGTATATATGTGCCTGCACATGTATGTATAACATATGTGATTGTGTTGTTAGAGACGAAGAATACGTATAAATCCACTTTACATTCCGTAGGTGGTTAATTATGTTCCGGGCTCCAAAAGAAGAAAGGAGACCTAAATCAGGGTTTCTAAACGGGTTTAATGTTCTGTGCAGATTACTGCTGGACTAGATGCACTAAAACACCATAAAGGAGACTTTAAGATGAGATCAACTACCAATAACCTTGAGAGAATCTAACTCACTAGCAGGAAAAGTTTCCCAGCCATCCAAGGGCTCAACATCTAATTAAATCAAGACCTCATGAACAAAACAAAACATGAAGGGAAGAAAAAGAGAGACACTCCGGAACTGCCGGTGGGTTATCAATGACCAATTAAACTTCTACAACCCGTCCAAAGTGTAGTACTACCGATGCTGAGAGCCAAATCCAAGCCTCCATCAAATGCAGGTTTGTACCCTAATTGGCTACAAGGGGTAGATAGAGTATTCTATCTATCTTACTTCTACAGACTCCATCTGTCCTTTAATTCCCTTGTTCGTCTCTGTGATTGTTCCTTTTTCGACTATTATGGATTATTGAGCGGGAGTTGTCAAAAGGTCGCTAAGCAAGGTTAGGAAAATGGGAACACTAATGAAGTTTTCTTAGTTACTCTTGTGAACTCTAGCTATAGATAGGAATGGCATCTTGTTTTGAGTTCTACGCTTCAGTTCGATTCATACATGTTGTATGCAAACGTCAGTGCTTTGCCTGCATCCTCTCATACGCATGCCCACGTACATGGGACTGTTCTTGCATGCCTATATAAGTGAGAGAATACAGAGATAGCGAGTAGGTAACTGTTTAGAATTCAAAGCAGACAGAGTAAACAGCATAACTATCAGTTAACTACAGCAAATTAAGCATCAACAATATACTCCACCTATATTAAAGAGCCAACTGTGCATGTGTGGAAGTGTGCCACAGCATCTTGAATTCACAGAGCTCCCGAGGCCTCCTAAACAAGGTAAGGAACCCAATCCCCAGCACCACGTACACGTCCCTCACAAGGAGTGGCTATTTCATTCCCTCTTCAGAATTTCTCTAGATCACATACGACGCCCTCCACCCATGTGCCCCTCCTTTGAGACTGCACTCCCTTGCTGACAGAACTCTGAGCAAGAAAAGCCCACAAATTAAACACAGAAATCCCCAACAACCAAGGATAGGACAGTGCCAAAAGCCAATGCGCTTTAAAGATCCTCTTTACATGGACGTGGTGCCTCTCGGAAACCAATGCAGGAATCCAAACCTTTCCCTTGATGCCCTTTAAATTCCATCGTATACATCAATATAGCAGCCTACTTCCCACGTTCGAAAGGGGAGGCCACCCAATCTATAACACCAACCAGTCTCTGTCCAAAGCTCTAAGAAGGAAAGTTTTAGTTGGGTATGTCCTTAAATTCCCTGACAACCCTTTAAATCAAATGGGAGAACCCTTTAGTGATTTATGTACATATATACGTAAGGCACACGCACACAAGTTACTTAGATCCATTCTTCTTACAGAAAGTCTGTGTCCATATGGCCAGGTATCCATCATGCATGGTTTCAAGCGTTGAACATTCTTTTGGAAAGGAGTACTGGTGTGGGCTATATATATAGCTCTAGGATTAGGGTTTTAGGGGCCTTTGGCCTCCACATTTTGTGTTCTCGAGGGACTTTAATCGGAGGTTAATTAATACGTGCAACAGTGCAAGAGAAGAAACAAAAAAGACCGTAAGTTGCGCTTGGGTTTGTTCTTCATGTGTATTAAAAACACAGTTCCGGAAATACTATAATGGGCATGTGGGTTTTGAAGTGGGAGGATGGCAAGAAGAAAACAGAACATTAGCAGATGGATTTGTGCAGAGAGATCTGGCTGCATCCTGGAGCACCGTGGAAAAAGGGGATCCCTGTACTGGTGCACCTCATCGTTTGTAAAGCAAACCCCCCAACAGACCGACATGCATGTGGTTTAGTTCTCCTGCTGGAATGTGTCAGTCAGTCTGCTGCTTAATAGGCTGGAAACAAACAAAACATATAGACTGCATCACTTCCCATGCGTACCCGTCTTAGTTTCTCTCTCTCGATCTCTCTCGATGATTGAACTGAGAAAGTTTGCTGCACTTTTCATACACCAATATATAAACTCCCTTCCATGTCATTGGCTAAAAAATCTTTAAAAAATACTTTATCTTTCCTACTTCTCTCTGAATAGAGATCCTCTAAGTGCAGGTTCGAACTGGACTGGGTCAGTGCAGGGAGAAGAATTTTCAAAAAAAACTTCATGTACAGTTTTTCTCATTCTAGATTAGATTTTCTTGAAAAATTCTCTTCCCTCTCTCTGCACTCCCAATCAAACCTTTACTTGCAGGATTTGAACTCCTCTCCTCTCATAGGAGGTAAGCCAATAAGATGAGTAGAGTACAAATCATATTCATAAAAAAAGGTAGAGTGAGTTGTCTCAAACCCTATGCATTTTTCTATCTGTCCATCCATCTATCTCCCCCCTCCCTCCTCCTCTCTCTATGTGTAACAATGGAGGTATTCGATGCATGCATTTGTTACGCTATAAAGCAAGCCAAGCGTAAAGATGCAGTAACTCTGCAGACTCTGCACACTTCTTTCTGATATGCTAACACATGCTATTTAGGGAGGCTTATTTGCCATCCTCGTTTCCTATCTCAGAACCATCAGCCGTTCTAAAATTATAGAAGTTTATCTGGGTGTATCTCATCACAGCTGAAAATGCAGAATGTCTGGTTGTATCTCATCACAGCTTGAAATGCATGCAGAAATGCCCAAGGAAATCTTCCTGATTCTTGAAATTAAATAACTTCTCAGGAAGGGGATTCACAATAGACATACTGAAGTACGGAGGCAAAATAAGAGATCAATGTTGGCGAAGCGGCACAAGGCCATTAAGGAAAAAGGTAATAACTTCACTGGGAAAAGTTTTCGAACATCTTAAAATTGACAGACTCCAATAAATATATAGAAGATTGTTCTAGAAAATGCATAAGTCGTCCTCACCACCCACCGGACAAAATTTTGAAAAAATTGAGACAAGTATAGACTTACTAAACGAGATGTGGATGCACGGGGATCTAGAGCTTTTTGGATGGAAAGAAATGAGATTCATGCTATTTCCTTTGGATCAATCTGTCAGAAATCATTGTCCAAATTAAGAGCTGTTGCATATAAATCCAACATATATATATACTCAAGTTTAAGTTTATGCATATTAAAATGTGTGAAGTCCAAGAATCATGCATTTGTAATCAAGCATTCAAGTTTATGAAAACCCAAGCAACATAAACAATTTGGCACAGCAATTTGCGTTGGATCATGCTTGTTATTTCAGTCATAAATGTGAATGAAAACAATCCAAGTTATTACGTCAATAAGTTAGTTTAAATCTAGCCACAGACAAACATCTTCTACTAGTACTTGAACAGAAAAAAGAACAAGATTCTTGAGAGGAAATTTTATGCAACATCAAACATCCGCCAAACAAGAGGAGATTTGCATTTCTATTATACAACTACATTTTTAAATTTTACAATCTGCAAATTAAAGGCAAAGACCAAAGCAATCTATCTCAAGAAGTTAAAGGCTTTTCGCCACAATATAGGGAGAAAAGAGTAAAAGATGAACAAGAGATATAAAAGAACGACATATAGAAAGGGAAACAACACTGGATCACAAGCCAACCCGAATGCTATTTAAGCTTAGGCCGATCTCCAAGCCTAAGCTCTAGATCTAATTCACCGGTGGGGCTATTAGGCCTAAGTCCAAGTACCCCAGATTGGAGAACACTGCCATCAGCTTGGAATGATCCCAAATGGGAAGAATTAATGGTCACATCAAGCCTCCTCCTCTTGTTACTTGGAACCTCTTCGACGTCTCCAGCACGCCCATCTCCAGATTCTACCTCCTTAACCTTGGGATCGCCGTACCCTAGTTTCAGTTCTGGACCAGTTACTATACTTCGTGAAAGCTGATCAGAAAGCGAGAAAGGGGTGGAGAAAAGACGCTGGTGGCTGTTTTCTTTGATCAAAGTTGTAGAGAAGGTGGGGGAGACAAAGACATGCTCCTTGAAATTTTCTTGGGTGGAAGTCACTGAAACCCTAGAAGGAGAGAGCAGTGATCTAGATGGAACAAAGCCGGATATAGCTCTAGGATCAGGGCTATTGCCATATACCAGTGCACAAACCTGAGGTGGGTACCGAGAGGCCATAGAAGAACATGGATTTAGATTGAGGTGATGCTGCTGCTGGTGAGGATGGCTACAGTTCTCTATGTAGGTCACCGGGGACAGCTTGAGCCTGGCCCGGTCCCGCCGGTGCACGTTCATATGACCGCCGAGCGCCTGCGCCGAACGGAATTCTCTTCTGCAGAAGCTGCATGAGTAAGATCTAGGGGGCCATATGCAGCCCCCCAAGCCACCAGCCGAGTCCTCTGCGAAGGCTTGTTCCTCCCAGGAATCGTCGACGCAGGAGCCGGCCAAGACGCCGGCGCCGTCAAGGCCAGAGACGTGAGGCCTTCCAGTCAGTTTCCTTCTGGTCCACATCCAGCACCTGCTTTGATCCATTGCACTCTCCATGTACGTGGAGTGATCAAGCTTACAGAGAGAAGGGAATTTTGAGGGCTTCTACGAGGAAGTGATGGTGGTGGTGGTTGTGGAGAGAGGCCAGGTTATAAAAGCCACAGGGCACCTCTCTCTCTCTCTCTCTCTCTCTCTCTCTCCAACTCGGAGGCATAAAAGGAGGAGAAGAATATAAGGAGGGGAAGAGCACAGCTGAGAAGAAAGGTTCAGTAGTAGATTTAGTAGGTGGGTACGTCTTGTAAAAATCTTCCCGCTAGCTGATTCTAGCGAAGCTGTTTTCTATTTTTGGCTGTTGTGTTTAGACTTGACTCATACACGTATGTCTCATCTTATCTACATGCCTGTAATAGGATCTTGAGGTAGACTATACTAGCTGGTCCGGCCGTAGAAATTCCACTGCAACAAGGGGTCTATTATATTGTATCTATATATTCGAATAAGTTTGCATGTGAAATGTTGTCCACGACAGTGTGTTCATGGGAAACGAAACCTGTCCTTTACTGCTACATTAAGGGGTTCATGAGACCTTGCTTCTTATTGTTTTCCCCTTTGTACTGTTTTCTAATTGTTTTCTGCCGTTGGGGTCACTGGTACATGGCTGCATTCTTGCAAGTGAACTTTTTTTTATCGATCCAGTGGAAGTACTTGTCCAAGCTGTTCTTTCATGATGATCTTTTATTCCTGCCATTATAAGACACTTTTCTTTTCCTGGTCCTATCTGACAATCCAATAGACAATGTCTGCCATCTATCGCAATATTGCTATTGTGTGAACGTTTCGGTATTAATCAGATCCCCTTAGCGAAGATAAGAACCCCCCATACAATGTTGATCAAAAAAAAGAACCCCATACAACCAGGGTAACGTACGTAGAAGCTGAAACAAGAAGAGCTGGGAATGGTTGGGGAGGCTAATTATTAAGTTCAAGTTAAGAAAAGGAGATTCACATAGTTTCATACCAACTGCTAATAAGCAATTGACAAGTTTTGAACGCCTCTATTTCCTATCGTGTACTGTTGTAGACTTATCAATTTACCAAACAGGCTCGTATTGTTGAAACGTACGAAAATTACTAGTTTGTATATTTTTTACTTTTCATATATATATATATATATATATATATATATATATATATATATATATATATATATATATATATACACACTAGTATTTGAATGAATACTCTTGATTCATACATATTATCATGAGTCTAGATCGTCTCATTGAACTGGACTCCGACAGTAATTAGTCTCAAGATGCCATGTGTAAAATTGGTTCGTCATTCAAGATGTATCCCACGGAAGTTGACAACTTTTTCTTTGTTTCAAATTCAACAAATTTTTAATACAAACGTAGAGCACTTAAATACTACTAAGAGTATAAGATTACAATCATAACTTTCCTCTCTTTTGATTTTGTCTGATCTTTGAAGTATTCTCTCAAGAGCAGAAGTGGAGTATTTTATGTGAAAAAGACCGTAGATGTTAAAAATAAAGGGAGATCTGCTTGATCAATACACGACCACTATTATTAACAGCTGATATGACATTAATTTGGAAATAACATACCTAATGAGATCTCCATCTTCTCTGAACACAACGAGAAATGCTCTATATATGAGAGACCTTACACGCTGTGCTAAGATGATATAAGAAGAGTAATACTTGCTGCAACTGTCCTGCATACTGCGAGCATTGCAGTGGAAAAATTTAAAAAAAAAAAAAAGGTCGGCTCTTAGGTGTCCTAATCAACTGTACCGTATAATATCTGATTAGACAATTTCAAAAAATCTAAAAAATTACATATTTTACTGTTCATTGGAGTTCCATTTTTTATTTTTCAGATTTTTTTAAATCGTCCGATCGGACATTGCACTATACGGACGATTAGGATACTTCGAGGTCCACCTAAAAAAAAATAAAAAAAATGTGTCTACCCACTGCAATACCCTTACCACAGTAGGAGGGAATATTATAGCAAGTATTACTCATAAAAATAGAGTAATATTTGTTGCATAACATATGGCGCATATCAAATTTTTTTATCTTTTTTTTTGAATTTTTTTATGGTGAGTCCAATCAGGTTCAACATGCTCGTACAATCCAATCTTCAATGAATGACTCAAAAAAAATTTAAAATAAAAAATCAAGCCTAAAAAACAGCGATTTATTGGGCTGCCCACTTGTTGCTACAGTAAGTTAAACTTGTTGTTGTCCTATTTACGGTACGCACTACACTGCAAGCAAAGTAACAAGTATAACTCAATAAAAATAATAAGATCTTATGATAACACCGCAAGCAAGTGATACAACAAGTATAACTGATAAGAATAATAGAATCTTACGGTGAAATCACCCTCATTGAAGCGACAATTCAATGCATCTCAAGATGCGTACCGTTAGACGAGCATATGGTAAGATCACAAAGAGGCAGCAAAACTAGTCCCACTACTTTTAACTAGGGCTGCGCTTTTGGCAACTCCAAATCCAAATTGGTCCGCGTCTAAATGCTTGGTTGAATTGAACCCGACTAAGGTTAAGATTAGGTTGCATTAAGGTTGGGATTTCTTTTAACCAACCTTGAATGACTTCACGAGCCTAGCATTAATATATATAAATAATAACTGAAATTATTAGAATATGTTTTATTTAATTTTATATATATTCTTAAACAAAAACTTAGATTACAACGGAAGCTAAGATGTTCTCAAATAGTAGTCATATAATTATGCTTGCACCGTTTTTTTACTTATTTTGTTAGGTTAGACAGATAAATTGATTCATCTCTTTAAACATAGAATTTTAGTAGTGACAAAGATAAGTTAAGAATATAAATCATTACTCATATAACCCGACGCAATCCAGCTCAATTCGATTCAATGTGAAGGTTGGGTTACACAAGTTAAGTTGAATTGGAACGTAGTTAGATGAATTGAATTAAAGTCGAAGAAGTTGAGTTAAAAATTGAGTTAGATTGAATTAGCATGAATTAAGTACTTAAGATTGACCCAACATAAAGGAGAGGAGTCAATGAAATAGGCGAAAATCCAGCATGTCGCCAGAAGAGATTATAAAAGTCTGATTCACACCGAAAGCAACCAGAAGGGAGGCAATCAGTAGGCTGTGCTATGTATGACATCTTTAAAATTAAACAATCCCACATTGTTAATAATCACGTCAGTGTGACTGTTCAGCTTCCCCACTGCGTGGAACCTTAGATATGTCTCTCTCTCTCTCTCTCTCATTGGAAAAACTAAGCCTTTCACCCTTTTTTCTCTCCACTTAAGTCTGCAATTTACTTAACACTGGAGAGACCTTCTCCCAAGTCTTCCGAAGGGACCTTTGACGAGAATGGTTTTGAGGGGATTGTTGGTGTAAGCTCCCAAAAACGGACATCTCTAGCGTTCTGTTCATAGCTCCAGGTCCGGGCCTAGTCCCTCTTGTGGTCCTTCTAAGCTTCAATAGTCAGGAAATATTAACTATCTCGATACAGATACATAGATAAATATATAGATAGATACGTGCACACTTTGATAAATCTAATTAAGTTTTTTGATCAGATGATTCAGTGGCCAAGTATTTATATATGTACAGAAGACTCAGGTTCAAATTTTATGCATAGTGTCAAGATTCTGCCTAATGAGATGAGCATTTTGGGCTCAAGCCGATCTTCTGGTAAGTAATTCTATGGACACTATGAGAAGTTTTTAAGCTCTCAACCGATTCTAACTAGAGGCCTCCCAAAGAATCTAATCAAATCTAATTGAATTATTTGTCAACTAACATGAATGGGACAATGAAAAGTTTGATTAACACATTTGACTAATCACGTGAAGCTGTAGATAATAAAATCTTGTAGTTAACGCCCTGTTTGTTTGGAGCATCAAATTTAGTATAGTATCAATTTTGATATTGATATTCTTATGATAATGAATATAAATATTAAAATTAATATGATACACTATTTTGGTGTTTGGTTGAAGTAATAGCGATATCAAAAGTGATACAAGAGGTTGTTTGGATGACTCTTACTATCGATTTAATTCGCTATATAATAATACTTGGTGCAATGCTCACGCATTGTAATCTACTTGGGCAGTAGCCTTATGATCTAGTCGGATCGGGCGGTTGTGCAACCCATCTGGGTTTGGGTGGGTAGTTTTTCATTTTTTTAGATTTTTTGTTTGGATCTTTTAAATGTTTTAGAGCATCCGATCAAAAATCGGACGGTACGCCGGGTTGTTCGGGTCAGCCCCAACCCGGCTGTATAATTTGTTTTTAAAAAAAATATTTTTTACATGTTACTCGAGGTGTATGTCATTTTTTTTGAAAAAAAAAATATACAATCGACTGGGGAGCGATCCAAACAACCCGGTTATACCGTCCGATTTTTTATTTGACGCTCTAAAAATATTTAAAAAATTCAAACAAAAAATAAAAAATTACCCTCCCAACCCAGACGGACTGCACAACAGCCGTCCGATCTGACTGAATCAGACGACTGCTGGTCCATACATTGCAATCCACAATCCACTTAGATTTCAATGCATGGACATTTCAGCAAGTATTACCCATCCATTAATGTTGTGCAGCGGTGTGGGTTGGAGGGGTGATTTTTTCACTTTTTTTTATTTTATGTTTGGATTTTCTAAATTCTTTTAGAGTGTCCAATCAAAAATCATACGGTACAGCTAGATTGTCTGGGTCGGCCCCCAACCGATTGTATATTTAAAAAATAATAGCACAAACCTCGATTTTACATGTAAAAAATAAAAAGTTTTTTTTTAAAAAAAAGTTATACAGTCGGGTCGGAGCCAACTCGAGCAATCTGGTTTTACTGTCCGATTTTTTATCGGATACTCTAAACTTTTTTAAAAAAAATCAAACAAAAAATTAAAAAAAATAAAAGATCGGCTGCAGCAAGTATTACTCTTTTGTATCAAGTTCAATACAGGAATAAGATTGTATTGAAATGGATAGAGTTATGGGGCTTAATTGTAAATGAATTTTAAAATTAATACAACCCAGTCAAATATTTTAAAAAAAACTCTATCACTGTCAATATTAAAAGTGATAGTAATATTAGACTTCAATACCTAAACCAAACAGGGCGTAATTAATATACTCCAAGCAAGAACCACGAAATTTACAACAAAGAGAACGTTCCTCAGAAGTGAAGTCAAAACACATATCACATATATATCCCACCCTTTGAGAGATCAAGCATATAGTCCCAGCGCTCAGATCAAGCAAGGCCTTCTCGGAAGAACACTACCACGCAATGAATCCCAAGTAGTCCTGGTCAGTCCTATCCATTGTCTGATGCATTTGGCTCGACTGGGACTAGCGAATAATTCTTCACTGGCGTATGTGGATGGGGCCAAGGACTTGATGCATGTTTCAGTACTATCTGGATTATTCAAATGTTCAGAGTCTTTTAAGGACAATCAAACATCGGGTGCATGATGGCATAGACTCTAATATCATATTAAAGTCATTGATGGAATATTAGACTTCACCTTATTAAATAAGGATTTTTCTTTTTTTGAATTTTTTTACGGTCTATCTTATCATATACTACAGATTCATATAATCTGATGTTCAATTAGATGATCCATAGAATTTAAAAAAAATCAAAAATCAAACTCCTTATTAGATTTGGCCCATTTAAAATATTTTTTTACTATTCATTAGGACTTAGTTTTTTTTTTTTTGGGGGGGGGGAGGTGTTTTTTAAGCCGTATGCCAAGCGGGTGCAGCAAGTATGACTCTTAATTGATATATACTTAGTATGATGTACCACTATTTTGAAGAGGATATGCCTTGCTATATGAAACTTTTTAGTACATTCTGTTAAACATGCCAATTATAGAAAATGACGGGGGGTAAAAGTATCTTTATTGAGAGCACATAGTAAGAAGGATGTGGGCTCCGGATGAACCTTACTAAAATACACAATAAACAGTATGATATATAATTAATATATATCTCTCACATTCGTAAGATCAACGTGACATCAACAACTGTTCCAAGAAATCCTGCAACAAAGGCATGATTATTCAATATTTTTGCCATGGCTAACAAAGTTAATTGCAGATTTACGTAATTAAGCAGTATTGTTCCTTGATCAATTTTCCATTAATTTTCAAGACTATACGCCCTGTCTTCACATCAACATGCAATCATTTAGCTGAACTACTTTATAAGTCAGAAATGTGCTTGGTGCACACCCGCGCAGCCGGATGTGCGCGCACATCGCGCACTGGTAGGCACGCACAGGTGGGTCCCACCCACACGTGCCTACCAGTGTGGGTGTGCACTGAGACTTTCCCTATAGGTTAACTTGTGATGGAGCCTTGATCAGTGGTGGGTTTGTTTCTACATGCATAGAGGACGTGACAGGAATCCTCGGATAATATTTTCCGGATTAGGTCAAATATGGAGTCAATCAAATCCCCTTATTCGGGTGACACTGGAATTGTTTACATTATTCTGATTACAATCTCGCTTCACAAGGTAATTATACCCCTTCCCATCACTGCACAAGACTGTTGGTATATGTCTCATTTTCTAGATAACAAGCAGGGAAGTGATTGTGATAGCTGAACAAACGAATCCCCGAAAGGACTAAGGCATCGAGATGATTAACAAATGCCGACTCCAATCGAACAAAGACTACTTAATTATAAACGTAACATACCAGGTTGCCAAGGTGGAATGATATATAGGTAAAGGGCAGTGGATTTCATGCCATCATGATCTAGTTTCACTCGAGTCAAATTTGCTTAAGAATGCAATGCTAAGTTTCTGGGGAGGAAGCTGGGGTATGCTATAGAACAATAATTAAATGCTACGATATTACATTTTATCACACTTTGGTACATTAATGTAATCCGTACAATAAGTAAATGCTTAATTAGGAATATTGTGATCTGCCCACGGTAGGATGAGAAGATTGGAGGAAAGCTATTGTACATTCTTTGGTAAAATGGAGATAAATTCTTGTATATTTGTCGAATTTGCTATCATGACCATAAGGCACGCGAGGAGCGCATTCTGAGTCAGATTCTGCATTTAGCAACCATGATGAACCATTTCTAGCTAGTTTTGAACACCCTCGTTTTATCCTTTCATTTTGATTGTGGAAATAAATGTTTTTTTTTTAGTTATATATAGTAAGAATACCAGTTTGAGAACTTGGAATGCGAAGTAGCTAGGAATATTCTGGTCAGTTCAGGATGTCTCTTACTTTAGAAAATTTCATTCTTTTATTGGAAATGCTCCTATTTTATGTTGTGTTTAGTTGTTGCATTAGATAGCCTTATCAGTATCAGACATTACTAGTAATAGTGAGTGTTTGGTTATAATCTATCAATTTTTTGATATTATTGCATTAGGAATTAAAGGATGTTATAATAGGTTCAGTGTAAGTCTGAACTTGTATTTAGAAAGTTAGAATTTGGTCTTTAAGAGTCTAAAGATCTCTTCTCTTCTCCCTTTCCCATTCTAATTCTCTCTTTCCCCTTCCACTATGCCCTTTATACTCCTGGAACTAATTTCAATATTAATAATAGACCTTAAAAATATCAATATAAAGTTAAATACTATATCAAAACTAATATTCCCACCAGACAGCAAAAAACTGCTTTTTTGCCTTTTCTTCTGTTTTGATCCTCTTTTATTCTTTTATTTTTTATCCTTTTATCTTCTAGCTAAACCACATGGCCAGAAGGATTTCATCGCGCAGATCCTTCTACTGAGTCAACAGCCAATGATTGGGTAAAGAAAGGAAATAGCAGCATTCCTTATATAAGACCCAATTCACTTGCCATTTCGCCTTGCATTTTACGAAAATAATATGAGGTACTTGTCAGCTGTAACAGATCTCCCACTTTAAACAAAGAGTTGCAAGTGAATGAGATCTATATTATTTGATCAAAAAGTTATTAGGATAGTATCACATGGATTAATAGACAAAAGAAAATATGTTTAAAATGATAATGTCCCTTAAGTTTTGAATGGGATAAACCAACATACCTAATGTGACCCCATCCTCAATAAATTTTCCTACATGTAAATTGTCATATTATTATTTTTTGTGCATGGAAACAAACATATACCAAGTCATAAGTTAATTATAATAGCAACGTTAGAAATTAGGTTATCTAAGTTCAAATTTTAAGTCTAAGAAACACTAACAAAGAGTGTAAAGCTCGGAACAAGCATCCCCCAAGCCCCACACGCACCCAACTCTCTTTAAACAAATGAGAAAAGACATTTTTTTTCCTCCAGTTGTAATTATCAAGGGAAGGTATGTGATGAGACACCTGATTTAAATATGAGATTAATGACTTGGACACAGTGCGGACTGTCACATAGTACACTACTAGAGATAAGACACTGTCTGACTGAGCATAATAAGATTTGTTTAGTTTCTTCTACATAATAATCACAAGACCACACAAGGTTTGGTTCCTCTTACTGCCTCCCTGTGTACTGTCTTTTCTGGGGACAGAGATGCGGATTCCATTACATGTTCTTTGTTCTCTGGGGATTGCAGGCGCTGTTTCCTCCTTAAGAAATCCTGTGGCTTCGTGTTAAAGGGATACAAAGCTGACAGCAGTGTTGGTGGACAGGCTCTGTTATATGTAGTTTAAGAGAACACTGACTTCTGTGGGAGAACAAGACAAACAAGCTCATGATACTAGAACAATAAGGGTCGAACTTAAACGTCGGTAGGGTTTTTAATGTGGTAATTGCTAACACAAAGTGCAACTGCTCAAGCCTGCAAAAATTAGATATTAGAGACTTGTGAAACTGTTATGTATTACTTTCCTTGCAGAACGATGCTCTTTCCAATATTATACTTCTTTTCTGCAGTCCTTTTTACTGGAATCATATATGAATTATGTGACAAGATAGGTTGTCAGTGTTCTACAGTTTTGTGACCTGAATGGCTGTATCAA
Organism: Zantedeschia hybrid cultivar; assembly: GCA_030544215.1. Taxonomy (NCBI): domain Eukaryota; kingdom Viridiplantae; phylum Streptophyta; class Magnoliopsida; order Alismatales; family Araceae; genus Zantedeschia; species Zantedeschia hybrid cultivar. The sequence continues at coordinate 14,822,586 of JARZZO010000016.1, forward strand.
GTATATGTTATGCTGGAATAAGAGGAGATGTGCTTCCACTTATCTCCGTTTTAAAAAGTTCATTAGTCATTTTTTATGTTAGAAAATTCGTGTAGATGCTCCAACAGCTAATAAATATGAATGCAAGCTGTTATGATAATGAAAGCAACACAGAGAACATTAACATACATAGTTAGCTTGCTAGGATCCTTTGGGAACTTACATCTTTAACTATCGAGATTCTATGAAGAAAATAGTGCTTATCTACTATATCAACACATTCTAATGAAAAGTATGGATTGTTCGGATGGAAAGCGTAGGAATGGCAAAAAACAATCAATGGTAGAAGGGATCTATCTTGACCAGTGGACACTTTATATGCATGGTATGTTATCTTAAATAGTATGGACCTTTTTTTAGGTTTTTCTTTTTTGTTTCTATAATCATTCAATATTCTTATTAATCTCTACAGTTTTCATATTTAAGGAGGGTTAGGGACCTTTAAGAGATATTTTAGATAATTGTAGGGACCAAAGAATATAAAGATTGTAAGACTAATAAAGAATATTGAATGATTGTAGAGACCGAAAAGTTTTAAAAAAAAAAATCTTTTTTTTAATAGCATAGATTACGATGAGATATGGATGGCAACACATTTTGTAGGCTAATACTTGTGCAAGATCATATATGTCTCAGCATCACGCAGCTTGTTAACTCCACATAGAAAGGATAATGGAGGATTAATCTCTCTCTTTCTGCAGTAAGCGAAAGGGAGATGTGTAGGAAGACCTATCATGCAGAGTCTACGAGTTCAGAATATCTGGGAGATGGAAGAAAACTATGTTATCATATAGATTTGTACAGAAATATCTCCTATAGAAGCATTCAGATTCAAACTCGGCCTTAGGATGTATGAATATTTGCTATTGTACTACTTGACAAAGGATGAAGAGAAATGGTGATATGACAACTAATGAAAAATAATATTATAATTGTATTCATACAGCATCAGCATCCTACATATAAAATAAAATGATGTGCTGGAAATATTATAAAAGGAAGTGTAAGCTGGTCCTTGTACCGTGCATCTAAATTAATTAATGCTTGTTCTTTTTAGGACGTTCATGAACTCCATGTTACAACTTGGATGATTACGTCAAGCTACTTTGTAACCCGGCCTTACACTTGTGCATATCTGTAACAAGGAATGTAAAAGGACATCCATATCGAGTCAGATAGTAGTCCGATTCTTAGCTTCATCTTTTAAAAAGAGGTTAATTATATCCTTATCATAATCTTAATTCGTGTCCTTTTTCTGTTAAGAATTCGAAAACAGATATATAAAAGTCCGATGACTAAACGTAAATGACAGCTTCCTGTTATAATATTGTTTGCAAGGGGGGAAATGTATTATCAAGATGTAATTTATGCATATGTTCTTTTAAATGAGATGGTCTCCGGATAATTTCTATTTATGCAAGTATTACTCAAATAAGAGAATGCACAAATCTTCTAATTTTAATTTACAGTGAGTCTTCTCCGGAAATCAAAACTAGAAAATGGACCTCCAACTGAGCAGACAAAAAGCTAACAAGATTTTGTTTTATATTATTTTACATTAAACCAAATATTTGAAAATATCGTAAAATGAAACAATTTTTTTAGATTGCACTGTTTTATATTAAGGACTTCTTTGTTTTGATGTAAAATCGCATAATCTAAAAAAATCATTTTACTCATTTTCGAATGTTTGGTAATTGGTATGATATACACAGTTTAAAATACAATTCTATCTGGGTCTTGTCTCTAGTTTTAAAATCGTAAAATTTTACTGATTTTAAAATCAATGATTTTGTTATACATTGAAACAAATAACTTTTTAAGAAATATGTGACATGTGTGAATGAGAAAAGAGCTTATGAGAGCATTGTGGCCTACGAACATGGAATAAGGTAGGTATGAGATTAGGATTATTTATAAATAGATGAGAAACGATAGTCATACATACTAGCTCAGATGAGCGAAAAGGGGATAGACAATCCAGACAATGGAATTAGAAAATTCCTCATAGTATATTTATGCTTATCTTAAAAGTACACACTATAGGAGAGGCACATCTAAGGGACAATTTTTTGGCCGAGACATGAAATGTCCGCATGAAAAGAAAAAAAACTTTATACAGTGACAGAAATTAATGATCGCCCTATAATAATGGGTTCAATGGGAAAAGTTTGGGTGTCACCATAAAATAGTAACAAAAACTATTCCATTAAAAGATCATTTGGTGCATCATAAAAATATTGTAAAATGTTATAAACAGTCGACCTAAAGCGGCTTTTTTCTTGTGTCGCATTGCTGTAAATCGTTTTACTTTACTTTTTCACATGTTTGGAATGTTGTAAATTAATAGTCGTATTTTAAAATTGATTGACCCATAAAATCTACTTTTTAGCTGATTTTGATTTTTAATTTAAAATCATTGTAAATTAAAATTGATGATTTAAAGTCAAGAATTTTATTTTTATTGATTTTAAAATCCATGATCTTAAAATTGAGATTTTACGGTATACCTTAAGCTTCAGATGGACCAATGAACATGGATAAACGGCTATTCCGATCCCATTTACATCCCCATCTGCAACTTTCTAGATCATGCTCCTCACCATACAAGGACAAAAAAAATATATCAGCAGATTCTAGTGAGAGGTTACAAGAGAGAAATGAGAACACACAAGGCAATTAAACCATTGTTTTCAGTCAACTACTCAAGATACGATCAATCCTAATAGCTGACAGTGGAAGAATAAGACAGTTTGTGCAACAAGTGCCATTTGGTGTTACAATTAATTTTTCCCATTACCAGCAGGTCAACATGCTCCTATTCCATGTTCAAAAGTGCAGATCAATGATTTGGTGCTAAAACCCTTTTTTTTTCTTTTTTTAAACCACCACAGGGCACAGGATGAGTAGTAGTGGGAGTATTTGATTGTTGAATCACATTGCCAAGTACCAAAAATAATTTTAAGAGCACTAATAACAATAAGTATGGGCTAATTTATGTGCTATCAATTTAGATATTTATATATGCCAATGTCCTAATTCATTTTTCGAAGTCCACTTCTGCTTTCCTTTTTTATCCTCAGCTCTCTCCCTCCCTTAGGTTGCTATGTTATATACCCTCTTTGTAATGCTTTATAGTTATTAGTGCAAAACTAGTAATCCAACCAACTTGGGATATGCTTAATGGTTTTTGTTGTTCTTTATTTCAAAGAGCCTGAGTGTCTTATTCAACTCACTATCTTAAATTTGGGTTAATACGATTGTTTAATATATAGCATTAAAACTCATGATGCTTATACGCCGGTTTGATAGGAGAATAAGAGGTCTTATTCTAATTAAAATAAATTATTAATTCTAGTTTGATGGACAAAATAATTTATATCACGTTAGAATTACTTATACTAGAATAAAGAGAATAAGCAATTCGACCTTAGACTCAAGAATTACTTATTCTTCCTATTCCGCCAGTAAGTCCCATAAAACTATCGAAACTAAATGCCCCTTATTCTAGTATACACTATTCATCAATATTGTCCACATACAACATAATCCGAAGGTAAAATAATGGAAGCCAGGCCTTGGGTGTCCCTACCCTTCCTAACCTTTGTGCTATTTGGAATTGCCACTAATGTTAGAAAGGTCTCCGGGAAGAACAACGCACTTCTGCAGCTTGTTTTGAAGAACCAAGACTGACATCTGTGTGTTCACATGCATGGGGTTCTTCTACAACCAAGTGTTTGAAGAAGAACCGAGACAAACCGGCCATATCCATCGTTATCTTTGGCTACAGTATTTAACGTGCTATATTTGTCTATTAGTAGACGACTATGACTGCAAGTTTATGTTTTTTTTTATTTTTTACCAGTATTTTGTTTGAGCAAGCTGTTCGTGTTACTTGACCTAGTTGTGTTGTGTATGCCAAAGAATTAAGAAGGGGAGTGAAGGGTCAGCGTCACCGTGGAATTTGCATAATGGGCAGTGGCGTGGAAACCTTCGCATAAGAGCAAGGAAGTTGGCATAATTTATTAGCAAGAATCTTTGGGTATGATCCTCGTCGGACTTTTGAGTAATATTATAGAAAGCATGTCAATGCAGACCCTTCAGTAGTCCTTTCGGGCAATAATTTATAACTGCTGTATTTGTTCATATACGTAGTAAAGTATGATTGTTCAATCCCATTTTTAAGTATGAAACATATGATTAAAGTATATAAAATGTTAGCGTATAGAAAAATATTTTGAAAAACGTATACTGTTCATTTTGAAATCTTAAGTAGAGTATTAATTTGGGACGTGGGTGTTAGGTGTCATGTCGTGTGTGAGTGATCGACATGGCTATCTAATACAGATAGAAGTGTCACTACAAGGAAGTTAGGTTTTGTCAGCGAGTATATGTCGACGGCTAAAAGTATCTATTGACAAAGAGTGTATTAGTCGACGGCTAAAAGATAACCGCTGACAATAGACTCATATATCGACGGCCACAGCAACCGTTTACAAATACTTAATATATGTCAACGGCTACATGTTATCCGTTGACATATGTATCACATATGTCAACGGCTACATGTTAGCCATTGACATATGTAGAATATATGTCAACGGCTACGTAGAATCCGTCGACATACGTAATAAAAAGAAAGCTAAAATGATATGTACACGGCTATAAGAATAGCCGTCGACATATCAGCTATATGTCAACGGCTACGTTTATAGCCGTGGACAAAAAACCATAACCCTATGTCATCCCCTTCGTCCGCAGTGCGTCCCCAAACCCACGCCCTTTCCCTCTCAAACCCATGCCGCAGTTCTTCGATCCTCACCCAGGCACCGGCGACCCCATCGCCGCCCGGCCCCATTGCCGCCTCCAGCCGCTGGTGACCCGATCGCCACTTCCAACGGCCGGCGACCCCGTCGCCGCCCGGCCCCATTGCCGCTTCCAGCCGCTGGTGACCCGATCGCCACTTCCAACGGCCGGCGACCCCGTCGCCGCCCGGCCCCATTGCCGCCTCCAGCCGTTGGTGACCCGATCGCCACTTCCAACGGCCGGCGACCCCATCGCCGCCTCGCCCCGTTGCCGCCTCCAGCCGCTGGAGACCCCATCGCCGCCTCCAACGGCCGGCGACCCCATCATCGCCGTTGGTTCTCTCCAAGTTCCGGCCAAGTAGCCCCTTCGCGGCTGGCGGAAATAATTTCCTTTGTTCCTCTCAAGGGGATCTCCTCACTCTCCGTGACAGGTCCTTCCCCTTAACCTAGTGGCTACATAATTAGACTGTTTTGCCATAGTAACTTTCCTCTACTACAGGTTCAAGTCTACACTTGCTCAACCTTCCCTCTATTTCTTAAGTTGAGTAGTCTTGCGAGTTGTTCATTGAGCATATTGGTTTGTTTGCAGCCTTATGCATGATTCCTGCTGCAGCTGTTGCTCTTGTTGTTCTTTCTGTCTGTCTCTCACACACACATTTGCTCAACCAGTGTGTTTGTGAGTTGTGGGAGGTAATGATGATGCCTTTGGCTTTTTCAGACACTGCATACATCTGCTAATGGCAGGGCACCCCTGGACAGCCTTGCTATTCTCAGTGGGCAACCAGGTTGCAGCCATTTTGAGGAATTTCTGGAACAAATGTTGGGTCTGAGCCTCTGCCACCTCCTCTCCTTGTCCTCTCCATGGCGAGGTGGTTGGCTGCAGAGGTGGTGAGGCTTTGAGGGGGGGCATTATTTGGGGGTTGCTGGCTCGCTGTCCCCTTCTCTCCATATTAGTTTAACCAAAAATCAAGCCACTGGTATGGCTCGAGACAAAAACTCAAGTTTTGAACATTTTGACCTAAGCTAGGCAGAAGCATGGGAAAAGACCACGTTCTGCCTAGGTGACCACTTTTTGAAAGTAGCTAAATAAATCTGAGTCAGACAAGAATTTGTATTTAAGACCAATTAATCCAAAGCCAATCAGATTTTTCCATAAATCACAAATCCAGCCACTACTTTGAAGGTTCAATTTATTTCATATCATCATTTTGTTCAACATATATTGGAGACAAAAGCACAGTCAAACCCTCAGCTGATCTGCACATCACTGGGGTGCCCACAGTACCCAGCTGAACAGACCAGCTGCACCACTGGGCCTGGGAATCCAAACCTCCAGACCACATCCCAACCAGACATGGTCCAATTCCCCTGTGATAATGGTTGTACAACTTCTCTTAGAGTGGTATGATACATCCTGTTCAGAATTCCAATATGTCAATCATGAGAAATTGTTTCATTTTGCTTATCTTTTAGGAGATTAAAGGTGCATTGGTGCATATACATATTAAATGTGTCGTGTACTTAAGAGATAGAGCAAGAATCAAAACAGGTTTGTCATAATGATGAAGAAATAATAGAAACAATCAGATGATCAAAGATAATCAATCATAAATTCTCCTACTATCTTTCTGGTCGTTAAGAGAAACACATTGAGGCAGCAAAAAATAGCCAAACTATACGTAAGCTCTCTACATCATTAAAAATTTAGCCCATGCTCTATGTTTTTGAAATAAGAAATTGGGTCAACCAACAGGAAAGAGAAAGGTATAGTTCAATGGTGGTTTGGTGTCAAAGCTCTTGACAAGATGTTCAAAAAGAATATGACTATGGCTTCATCTTACATATGAATCATTCTCAAGTGTGAAAATTATCATTTTACCGTACTTTCTTTCCACCCAATATCAACCAGTGTTCAAGGGGAAAAGCTGTTCCATTCCATGACTTTCAAATATTGCAAGTTGACAATATGTCAAGTATTGGAGGTCCCTAAGTAGATCAAACTAAGTAAGCTACGACCTATTTTCCTGCCTCATGGGCAATGAAAAAGGACCACCTCAACTACCGTTACCATGAAGCTTTAGTTTTACTTGGGACCAACTAGTTTTTTGTGTCTGTGAAGGTAACCTGTTACAGAGATCATCCAGTGAATTTTGATGTCCTCTTGGATTCAGATGACACTCGGTGATCTCCAACCTACTCAATGGCTCCACTGTCATTCATTCTTGGACAGGCCTTCACTACCAGACGGGGGAAAGCATACATAAAAAATGGGTTTTTTTAGTTTTTAGTCCCTCAAATCTATTGATTTTGGTAAAGCTTTCTATAATCTCTATATTCAGTAAAAGTTCCCTACAATCTCACTTTTAATTGGAATTTTTTCAATACATTCAGGGACAATTTTGAAATTTCTGGGGTATTACTCGCTTCCTAACGAGATAAAATCCCTCTTTCTGCTGCCCGTTATCATCTAAGCATGTAGTCTCCTTACTTGAGGAGATTATGGTTCAATTCTCACTAGATGTATGTGTTTTTAGTGCAAAAGGATATCATCTATAACATATTTCTTTTGGGTGGTAAAGTGAGTTGGAACAGTCACCTACTTAAGTAAAATAATCTTATTCAATACAAAAATATTTTACTAAGAGACTCTTGTTACATTTAAGGCATCGCAAATGGTTGGCCATTGAATCAACCTCTACGCAGGGTGTAGCTCATATATTCTTTATTGTTTTTAGTTTACTACCTTGTGTGTTTAGCTCATATATTCTTTATTCTTTAAAGGTGTAGAGTAGATGTGGTGGAAATTTGAAGTGTTTAGCTCATATACTGTTTTGAATGATACTATCTTTTTTAAGTAACTCTAGCAAAGTTGGATCATTGGTAGATATAGATTTTTTTTTGACAGACTATATTACTACTTTGGTATATTAAACTGGCAACCCCAGTGCGTAGAGGTTTACCTCCGCCTAGTACCAAAGGGTAATATATAGTTGTGGATGCGCATGCGAATTAGAATATAATTTCTGTACTATATATGTGAATGTGGATATGAGATGTATGAATGTGGATGTGATTTGATATTTACATATGCATACAAATAAGTTTTCTTGCAGGTACAGATGATGATGTAAATGTGTACATGTATGTGTACGTGTATGTGGATGTGGATGTGGTTGTGCATATGTATATGCAGTTGTATATATGGATGTGGTTGACCTTTTTTTTTTTTGTCCGTTCAAGACTTTTATTATGATATATGTTTTTACTGTCTTTTGACAGTAATGACATATATCGATCATAAAGTCTTGAATTGTCCTGTTGGACAGTCTGTGGATATTTGATCATCTAATGTTCTTTATTATATGTGCTTCATGATCATCTTAAATTTTCAACAGTATCTTCTCACTCTTCTCCAATATACCTGCTAATTTTGACTGCTCTTTTTGTCACTTGTATTTCATACAAGTGACTTTTTGAGAAAAAGTTAAAATTAGTAAATAATTGTGGTATATTGGAGAAGTGTGGGGAGATGCTGCCGAAATTTTAAGATAATCATGAAGTACATATATTAAAGAACATTAGGTGATCAAATATACATGGATGGACATATTATGTGATGTAGGTACCCTTTGTTTATGAGATTATATGAAATCAGACAGGTGTACAGGTTTGAAAAATGTACAACTTTCAGGGGAGATGTTGCCGAATTTTGTTTAGAAATGTGGATGTGGATGTGGATGTGTAATGCATATATTATTTTTTTATGAGATTGTATGAAACCAGACAGGTGTACAAATGTGAAAAATGTACAACTTTTAGGAGAGATGCTGCCAAATTTTTTTTAAAAATGTATATATCTATATTTATAAATATATTTATCTATCTATTTATGTATTTAACTTTTGTTAGTAGCACTTTTGAATTAATTGAATATGATGACGATGCATTTATCTTTACAGGTTATTTGTGTGTATGTCCTTGGTATTGTATGTGAGGCGATGATGATACACTTGACTTTACGGCCACTGCAAGCCATCTGCTAACGGCACGGCAGCTCTGGATGGTCCTACTGGGCAACCGAGTTGCAGCCGTTTTGTGCGGATCGCTGAAGCATACGGAAGCCCCTAGGGGTTAAAAACATTTTCTATCTGAGCCTCCGGTCTTCCCTCTCCTAAATTTTATGGAGATACCACTGTGTGTCTTTGTGTTTTGCATACGTGGATAATATATAAGTTATTAATCGATCACATTTGTTAATATGTAGGTTAGAGGATACATAGAAATGGCTGGACTTGACAAGAGTTGGATGGAGTTTGTTCATAATCGAGGAGATCCTAGATATGAGAGAGGGGTAGCTGAATTTTTGGACTTTGCTTTTCATGAAGATAGAATAAGTTTTAGGCATGGACAAAACAATGAATTGATACAGTGTCCATGTCGGAATTGCCTTAACGGAGTAAAGTTGACCCGGATAGATGTTGAAACCCATCTTAAGGTAGACGGAGTATGGGTGCATTATACAAATTGGGTGTGTCATGGAGAGGCACCATTAACTGATATATTCAGATATCAAACCAACATCCCTACTGTAGAGATGAGTGAACGACAACAATCTTTTATTGCTGATAGTACAGTTGAGATGTTGCATGACTTGCAAGAAGCTGTAAGTGTTATTGCAGAAGAAGAGCATGAACCGAATTCCAAAGCGAGAGACTTTTATAAGCTACTGGAGGATGCTGAAATACCATTGTATCCTGGGTGCCAGAAGGTTTCAAAGTTAACATTTCTTTTAAAGTTGTTGCATATTAAGACACTGAATCAGGTGACGGGGGCATGTATGAATATGTTTCTTGAATTCATTAGAGAAATATTACCAGAAAGAGCCAATGTACCTCAAACATGGTATGAAGCAAAGAAGATTATTAAAGATTTGGGGTTGGGATACGAGAAGATAGATGCATGTCAGAATGATTGTCTATTATTTTGGAAGGAAAATGAAGATAAAGATCGGTGCCCACAGTGTGATGCACCGAGGTATAAGGAAAGTATGCATGACTTGAACAACCAAATACAGAATGAGAACAAGAGACTTGGCAAACGACTACCTAATAAATTTTTGCGCTATTTTCCATTGAAAGATAGATTGCAAAGGTTGTTTATGTCCTCCAAGACAGCCAAGTGGTTGACATGGCATATTGATGGTCGAATTCTTCAACAAAACAGAGAGATGCGACATCCTGCTGATTCTGAGGCATGGAAACATTTTGATAATCAGTATCCAGATTTCGCGGCAGAAGCTCGCAATTTGAGACTCGGTTTAACGAGTGATGGGTTTAACCCATTCGGAAATATGAGCAGCAACTATAGTATATGGCCTGTAATGACAGTTGTTTATAATTTGCCACCGTGGATGTGCATGAAACAAACATTTATGATGATGTCATTACTAATTCCTGGTCCTAAAGATCCGGGAAATGACATCGATGTGTACTTACAACCACTAGTGGAAGACTTAAAAGACTTATGGGAGAATGGTGTTGAAACATATGATGCTGCAAAAAAACAGAATTTCAAGATGCATGCTGCCGTTCTTTGGACAATAAATGACTTTACAGCATATGCCAATTTGTCTGGATGGAGCACTAAAGGAAAATTTGCATGTCCATCATGTAATTATAAAACCTGTTCAAGATGGTTAATTAATTGCCACAAATTTTGTTACTTGGGACACCGACGTTTTTTGCCATTGCATCACAGATGGAGGAAAAGTAATTACAAACATAAATTTGATGGTACAGTTGTATGTGGCAGACGGCCAAGAATTCTGACAGGTTTAGAACTGTGGAATCAACAACAGAGTCTTCCTTACCTGAAATTCGGAAAAAAGTTCAAGAAAGATATTGCAGACTTGAAAGGATGGAAAAAAAGAAGCATCTTATTTAAAGAGTTACCATATTGGTCGAATCTTCTGATTCGTCACAATTTAGACGTAATGCACATCGAGAAAAATGTATGTGATAATTTGTTGGGCACTTTGAACCTTCTAGGTGGTGAAAAAAGTAAAGACCACTTAAAAGTACGGTTAGACCTAGAATACTGGAAAATACGGCCAGAATTTCATGTGTCAAAGGACCCCCAAAACAAGAACAAGATACCAGCAGCAATGTACACACTAAACAAAAGACAACAGTCTCTTGTGTGTGAATTCTTAAGTAACATCAAGGTCCCAGATGGATATTCTTCTAATTTATCCAAAAGTGTAGATATTACGGGTCGAAAGCTGACTGGGTTGAAGAGTCATGATTCTCACGTCTACATGCAAGTATTACTGCCTTTGGCAATTCGTGGCATTGTACATAAAGATGTGACTGATCCAATTATAGAGTTGAGTATGTACTTCAAAGAAATATGTTCCAAAGTTCTTGTACCAGAACGTTTATTCAAATTAGAAAGTGATATTGTAGGGACATTATGTAAGTTGGAACAAATTTTTCCACCGTCTTTTTTTGACGTAATGATTCATCTGATAATCCATTTGGCATATGAAGCAAGAATTGCTGGTCCTGTTCAGTATCGGTGGATGTATCCTGTAGAAAGATTTTTGAAAAAATTGAAAGATTATGTTCTCAATAAGGCACGTCCAGAAGGTTCAATTACAGAAGGTTATCTTGTTGAAGAAACGATGTCATTTTGTTCGATGTATATGGATGACATTGACACTCGATTTAATCGGAGAGAAAGGAATTATGATGGAACTGTTAATGAGACTAATAATGAAAGTTGTTCGATTTTCAAATCTCCTGGACGTTTTCTCAAAGGAAAAGTAGAACCTCGTTTACTATCTGAAGAAAAAAGAGATTTGGCCCATACATACATTTTGAAACAGATTGAACAAATAGATCAATTTTTTTCTGAACACAAACAACAAGTGCAAACTTCAAATGTAGTGGAGAAAGACTTTCTGAAATGGTTTCAGAGTTATGTTGAAGAACTGAAAGAAGCAAATGATCCTCGTTGTACTCATGAGATTGAAGTTTTGTCAGAGAGACCATCAAGACTTACATATTCACATTCAGGTTACATAGTAAATGGTTTTAGATTTCGTATCAAAGACATTGATGATACTAAATTGACTCAATTGTCTGGAGTTATTGTGAATGCGGAACTTGAATCTGGATGTGATGGATATTATGGACGTCTGATTGATGTCCTCGAAATATCTTTTGATCATGAAAGTCATATTGTACTGTTTAAATGTGATTGGTGGGATGTTTATAAAAAAAACAGGGGATTTAAGATTGATAAGTATGGAATTGTCAGTCTGAATACACGTTTTAAACTCAACACAAATGAGCCATTTGCTCTTGCAAATCAAGTAGAACAAGTGTTCTATGTAAATGATAATACAACAGCAGGGTGGATCATTCCTGTTATAGTACAACCGCGAGATTATTATAACATGCAAGGTGAAACAGCTGAAGATGATGAATTATATGTTGAAGAAGTTTATCAAGAAAACTTAATTGATATTCCTATTAGGGGAGAAACCATTGATGTGGATATTAGTGAAGGAATTAACATAAGAGTAGGCGAATACTTGGAGGTTTAGGTGAAGGTAACTTTCAACGACGTTTATTTTTTATCTATTTTTACTTCTAACTCTAATCTAATACAGTAGGATTTGAATAGATGGCTTCAGGTAGCGGCGCTCGTGGCTTAGGTAGTGGTTTCACACTCCGCAAGAAGCGGAATGCCTCTCAGCAGTCTATCCCTGAGCATTCGACCTCTCAGGCCATTGCCTCTCAGCAATCTATCCCTGAGCGTTCAACCTCTCAGGCCATTGCCTCTCAGCAACTTATTCCCGAACTTCCCACCTCTCAGGCTCTTTCTACATATCAGGCTCTTGCCTCTCAGCATGTTGCCTCTCAGCCTATTGCCTCTCAGGCCGCTGCGGCTCAGACATCTACATCTGTATCCACATCTTCATCTGCAATAGGTATGAATTTTAATTTTAGTCGTTCATTAAATTGATACTTTTATGTTTATAATTTCACATAAATATCTTTATCATGTATGTTTAAACAGGTCCATCTTCTACGCAGCCTTGGGGTCGGGGACATGGCCGTCGGGGTCCCACCAGAGGTGTCACCGATGGGAGATTGGAGCAGGGTCAACGATGGAACGTGCGGGTGATCAGCGGTTACGGCGTTTGTGAGAAGGGAAGTAATTTTGTATCCTGCATGGGTGTTGTGGCAAAACTTCATTGCAAGATATGGCAGAAAAATTTTGTTACTCTTCCTGCAGCGAAACAAGCTGCAATGTTTAGAGATCTCGAGGTAACAATATTTAAAGTTAATTATATGTTTGTCAAATTTGTATGACTAATTAAGTTAACGATAATGTGCAGTTAATGTATCAGTGGGACCGAACTCCCGAGACAGATAGGGAGATGCTTATGCACATGACCTCAATGCATCGCAGTTGGCGCGGTGTTTTGAAGAAAAGAGTAAATGAAAATTTTTTATGTTCATTTATAATCTATTTTTGTATTATTTTTTCTTATGTTCATGTATAATGAAGTCAAACTGAAATCATTTCATAGCATTATACGGGAAAGACTTTGGCGGATGCAATTGTTTCCGTACCGGCGGGTGTTGATCCGCCTGATTGGCAGACGATGTGCGAGAAATGGAGCACGTCAGATGAACAGGTAAAATAATAATATAGTTTGATAATTTATGTTGATTTGTTCGATACAAATTTGACAACTAATAAATTTTTTTCTGCAGAAAATTGCTGATCGTAATAGAGAAAATCGCTCCCATCAGTCTATGCCATATAGGCGGGGCCGAACGAGTCATTATCAATTGAAGGATGACTTCGTAAGATTTTCATTTTATTAGTAGTGTTTCTATATTGTTAACTTTTTATTACTTATTCTTTTTAATATAATTTGAACAGCATCATCTTCATCAACGTGATCTCGAGCGCCTTGAGATGTTCAAGATGGGTAGATGTAAGGATCTTCCAGACGGCAGTGAGCAATGGGTAGATGAGGAGAGTAGGAGTCGATATGTAAGTTATTCTATCATTTGAATTATTATTTTTAATCATTCTTATTAAATTTAATATATATCACTAATAACAATTTTATTTTATTTTTTTTTAGGAGAGGATGACTCAATTAACCACTTCTTCTTTGGAGAGTGATGTTGGGAGTACTCCCATTTCTGCTGAGGATGCATTCATTTCGGTTATGGGAAAAGATCGATCTGGCCGTGTTCGTTGTGCAGGAAGTCGAGAGACGTTACGTACATGGTATGGACCGGGAGAAGGATCGAGCTCTTCCTATCAACAGAAATTTGAGGAGCAGGTTGTGGAGATGCAAAACATGAAAGAAAAAATCAAAGCCCAAGGGAAGGAGATGGAGTGGATGCGCAAACAAATGACAGACATGAGCGCATTTATGAGTCAATTTCAAAAAATGCACAATCCTACTCTGCCTCAGATAGCTGCTGTGAATGAGGACGACGCCGAAAACGAATCAAATGATGAGGGAGATGATTTTGATGGTGATGACGAATAGTGAGCCGATAATAATTGATACATTTAGTTGTGGATGTGTAATCTGAATTTTTCGGGGATGTGTAATGTGAATTTTTCATGGATGTGTTTTTTAATGTTATGTGAATGTTTATTTATGTATGTGGATGTATTTTTTTTGTGATTTTATGAATGTGTTTATTTGAAAGTGTGAATGTGTTTATTTGTACATGTTGATGTGTTTTTGTATATGTTTGTAAGCACAAATCTGTATATACAGGAAAAATATATAATTTATTATTTTAATATTTTATTTTATTTTTCTTAGTAACTATTTGTCAGCGGCTTTATAGCCGTCGACAAATAGTATTTACTCTCAGAGAAAACGTTTTGTCAGCGGCTTCAAAGCCGTCGACAAATAGTATTTGTCAGCGGCTTAAGTTGCTGACAAATCGTTTTGTCAGCGGCTTATAGCCGTCGACATATGTAGTATTTGTCGACGGCTACTATTAGCCGTAGACATATGCAGTATTTGTCAGCGGCTACCTCCGTGGACATAGGTTGCATATGTCAGCGACTATTTTAAAGCCGCTGACATATGTGTCATATGTCAGCGGCTAACTCCGTGGACATAGGTTTCATATGTCAGCGGCTATCTTAGAGCCGCTGACATATGTCTTATATGTCAGCGGCTACTGTGTGTAGACATATAACGTATATGTCAGCGGCTTTAAGTAGCCGCTGACATATGCGTTATATGTCAGCGGCTTCTGTGTGTTGACATATATAGTATATGTCAGCGACTGTGTTTTAGCCGTTGACAAATATATGCCAACGGGACTTTTGTCCACGGCTTTGTCAACGGCTGTAAAGCCGTCTACATAAGTATTTGTCAACGGCTGTTTAAGATTTGTCAGCGGCTCTTAGCCGCTGACAAATCCTATTTTTCTTGTAGTGTGTCCACTAAATTATATAATTTAATAAATAAAATCGCTACTCAAGAAAGTTTTATTGTAGGCAAACCATCAAGTTTTATCTTATCAATCTATATTTTCTAAGTTAGTGCCTCGGGGAGACAAATTTTACAGAGAAATGTATAAGATAATCTAAGATAAAATGTGAATAAAAGTCTAAAAGGTAGATAACAATTTCTACACCCAAATAAGATTCTAGTTTGAGCTTTTATTTATTATGTTTTCTTGAGTTTTTACTGTATCTTAATCTACTACGTCCCTGTCAATTTCTCTCGCAATTTAAACCTAATTAGCTAGTGAGAGAATCCATAGTGTTGATGTATATACAGTAGGTCTAGATTTAGATTTAGTATGCTCTAGATTTAGTATGTACATATTGGTAAGCATGCTGGCCTCTTGCCCTATTATGGGATCTTGTACTTGTATATATCAAGGTTCAATACAATGGAGAAAGTCATGCTTCCTTCAATTCATTATTCGTAACATGGTATCAGAGCCGAACGTTCGTTTTCGGTTTTCTTGAGCGTGTCTGCCTTCGCCGTGCTGCTACCGTCCGCCCTCTGTGTTCTCTCTGCCGTTCGTTTGTCCGGGAGGAGGTCTTCCAGGGGTGCCATGGCAGGTTTTCCCGCGGTTTCGGCAGGCCAGTCCCGCTTCCTCCCCGCAACCGGCCCTGGCAGGCACTCCTGCCCAGCCAGTCCCGCTCCTCCCCGCAGCAGGTTCGGCCGTGGGTTGTGCAGCTCCTCCCGTCCCTGCCCAGTTCGCGGTTTCGGCAGGGCTTCCTCCCCGGAGCCAGCTCTGGCAGGCGCTCCTGCCCAACCAGTCCCGCTCCTCCCCGCAGCAGGTTCAGCCGGGGGTTGTGCAGCTCCTCCCGTCCCTGCCCAGTTCGCGGTTTTGCGGTTTCGGCTGGGGGTTGGCAGCTACTCCCCTCCCGTCCCAGCAGGTTTGGCTCCGGCTCGGCTGGGGGTTGGCAGCTCCTCCCGTCCCGTCCCAGCAGGTTCGGCTGGGGCTTCCTGTTCAGGAGGGATCCGGTCACCCCCCGCGAAGCCCCCTCGGTGGATCCGGTCACCAATCGCTGTTTAAGGTAGCGTTCACCTTCTTTGATTGCCATGGCTCTATTAAGTTCTATTTCTGCGTCGGATATTCCAAAAATGGATCTTCAATTAAAGGATGTCAATAATTATGCTGTATGGGCTGCTACTGTCCGATCTAATCTTCGTACTGCTAAGCTATGGGGATATGTTGATGGGACTATTCTGTATCCGGCAGTTGAAATTGAGTCATCGGTAGAAAAAGGTACTACTGTTTCTTTTATTCAGATTTGGAAAGATAATGATGAGGTTGTCATGGGTTATATCTTTCGTTCGGTTGATCCTTCCATTCGTCTGGATCTTTTGGATTTTACTACTTCTCGAGCACAATGGACTTATCTTGTCAGACGTTATATTCAGTCTAGTGGTGCTCGAGAGTATCAGCTTCGTAGTGAACTTGACAGTATTCGTCAGGGTGAACTGTCAATTCAGGAGTTCTTCACTCGTCTTCGACGTATTTGGTCAGAATTAGATGCTATGCATATCTCTGGTCGTATTTCTACGTGTTCTTGCAGTCTTCAACGGGATCGACAGCATCTCTATCACTTTCTGATGCGTCTTCGTCCTGAGTACGAGGCACTTCGTGCTCAGCTTCTACATCGATCCCCTCTGCCGAGTCTGGATGATGCTCTTACTGAGCTTATTGCAGAAGAAACACGACTGCGAGCCCTGGGGACGTCTGGCACTCCATCTGAAACTGTTCTCGCTACCGCATTGCGGTCTCGCTCATCGGAGCCTTCCAAATTTTCTCCGCTACTTGACACTCCGACGCACTTGCGTAGCATGGATTCTTCATCACACCTTGGTGACTCAGCTAGCACACCAGCGAATCTTTTCTGCAAATACTGTCACAACCGTGGCCACACTATTGATCAATGTCGGAAGCTTCAGCGTCGTCAACGTCAGTCTCGCCCCACTGCTGCTGTGGCGGAGTCGCCTCCTTCCGTCCCGTCGCCTACAACTCCGTCTGGATTACCTTCTCAAGGAAGTTCTCTTGACGTGACGCAACTTGCTGGACAGATACAACAGCTTCAGCAGCTTCTCCAGACCGCTGGTTTCTTTTCTGAACCTTCCGCTCTGTCTGCCGCCACTGGTACTGTTTCAAACTGGATCTTAGACTCTGGGGCTTCCCATCACATGACCTCTAATGATTCTATTCTTGTTAATTGTTCTCCTGTTCCACCGCACCTCCGGATCCATACTGCAGATGGTACCCCTCTCTCTGTCTCCAAGTGTGGCTCCATTACTACTGCCTCTGACCCCTCTGGTCATCTCACCCTCTCTTCTGTTCTTCATGTTCCTCATCTATCTATAAATCTTGTTTCTGTTAGTAGCCTAGCTGATTCAGGATATCGTATTTCATTCACTTCCTCTTCTTGTGATGTGCAGGATCTACGTACCGGCCAGAGGATTGGAACAGGTCATAGAAAGGGTGGCCTCTACTACTTGGACTCGTTGCATCTTCCTCGGTCTGCACTTACTGTGTCATCTTCTCCAGGCCGTCCTTCTACTTCTGTCGATCTGTGGCATCGTCGCTTGGGTCATCCATCTGCAGCTCGTCTTCGATCTCTTTTTCAGTCTGGTGTCTTAGGTCCTAGCCCGTCATTTTCTTTATTCTCATTGTGAAGGTTGTAAACTTGCTAAACATACAGCTCTTCCTTTTTATTCCCATGAGTCTGTCTCCACTCATCCTTTTGATTTAGTACATTCTGATATTTGGGGTCCTTCTCCTATTCCGTCTATGACTGGCTTCTTATATTACGTCAGTTTTGTGGATGATTGTACACGTTTTACTTGGGTTTACCTACTTCACAAGCGGTCGGATCTTCTCTCCATTTATCGCCAGTTCACTGAGATGGTGTCCACACATTTTCATTGTCGTATTAAAGTTCTCAGAACTGATGGTGCTCGTGAGTACCTTTCTTCAGACTTTCGTTCGCTTCTGGCATCCCATGGCACACTTCCTCAGCTCTCCTGCCCTTATACACCTCAACAGAATGGTCTTACTGAACGCAAACATCGTCACATCCTTGACACTTCTCGCACTCTTCTCCTTTGTGCCTCTATGCCCCGTACTTTTTGGGCCGAGGCTGTTCTCACATCTGTGTTTCTCATTAATATCACACCATCTTCTGTCCTGTCGGATGGCACACCTTATGAGCGTCTTTACTCTGCCCCTCCCGACTACGGCCGACTTCGTACTTTTGGTTGTACATGTTTTGTTCTGTTGCCTTCTCACGAACGCACTAAACTCTCACCTCGAGCTGTTAAGTGTGTCCTCCTTGGCTACAGCACAGAGCACCTTAGGTATCGCTGCTATGATCCTACTGCTCGTCGTCTTCGTATCTCTCGTCATGTCACTTTTCTTGAGCATGTTCCCTTCTTCTCCACTAACTCCCAGGATCTCTCCTTCATGCATGATCATGCTCCCTCTTCCACTTCCTCTATTGTTCCTGGTCTTCCGGGTCTTCTACCCTCCGATGACCCTCCCACTTCTACATCTCTATTGGAGCTCGAGCCACCATGCTCCTCTATGGCTCCGCTGCCCACCTCCCCTCCTGCGTCTCCTATTTCTCCAGTCTCCAGTCACCGTGCTCCCGCCTTGGAAGATTCTTCAGGTTCGTCAGTTGATGCCGCTCCTGCTCCTACTCCTCCTCTGCCGGCTGTGGATCCTCCTCGACGCTACCCGCAGCGCTCTCACCGCCCTCCTGACAGACTTGGCTATGATCCTACTGACTTTTATTATCCTCAGTTTTCCGCCTTTCTTACAGCTATTCACACTCATCAAGAGCCTCAGAGTTTCAGACAGGCTATTCAGTTACCAGAATGGCGTCAGGCTATGCAGGAGGAGATTCAGGCACTTCAGCAGACCCATACATGGGATCTTGTACCACTTCCTTCTGGTGTCTCTCCTGTCAGTTGTAAGTGAATATACAAGATCAAGACTAAGGTTGATGGTTCTATCGAGCGCCATAAGGCATGGCTTGTGGCACGTGGTTTCACTCAAGAGTATGGCATTGATTATGAGGAGACTTTTGCACCTGTGGCAAAGATGACTACTATTCGCACTTTACTTGTTGTTGCCGCAGTTCGTCGTTGGCCTCTCTATCAGCTTGATGTGAAGAATGCTTTTCTCCATGGAAATCTCACAGAAGAGGTCTATATGCAGTCACCTCCTGGTCTTCCCGCTCTGCCTGGTTATGTTTGTCGTCTCCGCAAGGCCATTTATGGGCTCAAGCAGGCACCTCGTGCTTGGTTTGAGCGTTTTCGGCGAGCAGTTCTTGAGATTGGTTTTCAGGAGAGCGCTGAAGATTATGCCCTCTTCGTTCGTGATTCTCCTAATGGCCGCGCCATCCTACTTCTCTATGTAGATGACATGATCATCACTGGCGATGACTCGACTACCATTGCTTCTCTCAAGTCTCATCTTCAGCAGCAGTTTGATATGAAGGATTTGGGGTTCCTTCGTTACTTTCTTGGTCTTGAGGTTGCATATTCCTCTCGGGGTTACTTACTCTCACAACAGAAGTATATTGCAGATATTCTTCAGCGAGCCTCTCTCTCTGATACTCGCTCGATAGACACTCCCATGGAACTACATGTTAAGCTTCGCCCGACTGATGGTGTTCCTCTGGACGATCCCACGCGCTATCGTCAGCTAGTTGGTGCCCTGGTTTATCTTACTATTTCACGTCCTGACATCACCCATGCTGTGCATGTCTTGAGTCAGTTTGTCAGTGCGCCTACTTCTGTTCACTATGCTGCTCTTCTTCGAGTACTCAGATACCTGCGTAACACTATTCGTCGCTCGCTTCTGTTGTCTTCTACTTCTTCCTTAGAGCTCCGTGCCTACACTGATGCTGATTGGGCTGGGGATCCTACTGATCGCCGCTCTACCACTAGGTTCTGCATTTTCTTGGGTTCTTCTCTCATCTCCTGGCGGAGCAAGAAACAAGCAGTTGTCTCTCGCTCTAGTACTGAAGCAGAGTATCGTGCTATGGCTGACACATCTGCTGAGGTTATTTGGCTCCGACGTCTTCTTCGCGATTTTGGGATTGCTCTTACCACTCCGACTCCTCTCTACTGTGATAATCAGAGTGCTCTTCAGATTGCCAGCAATCCTGTCTTCCATGAGCGGATGAAGCATATTGAAATTGATTGTCACTTTGTTCGTCAGCACTATCTTTCAGGCGATCTGTCTCTCCCTTATATTTCGACAACCGCACAACTTGCTGATCTTTTCACGAAATCACAGCCTACTCCACGTTTTCGTGCATTGGTTAGCAAACTCTCGGTTCATGATCCAGCGTGAGTTTGAGGGGGGGTGTTGATGTATATACAGTAGGTCTAGATTTAGATTTAGTATGCTCTAGATTTAGTATGTACATATTGGTAAGCATGCTGGCCTCTTGCCCTATTATGGGATCTTGTACTTGTATATATCAAGGTTCAATACAATGGAGAAGGTCATACTTCCTTCAATTCATTATTCGTAACACATAGGTTCTCTTACTATTAGCTTTTACGCTTTATGTTTTCATTCGTGCCTTAAATATAATGTTGACAAGGACATCTGTAGATGAATAAAGGAGGATGTATTCTCTATTTGTTTGTAGAATAAGAGAAGAATAAGACTTCTTATTCTTAGAATAAGACTATTTCTAATTTGATTGGAAGAATTGATTATTTTCTACAAGAATAAATAATTTCATCTTACACTCAAGAATTTAATATTTTGCCTTAAATTTCATCCGCTATCAAAGTAAAATCTTCCTTATTTTAAAATAAGCAATTTAAAATAATAAATCTCGTCGTAACACATTCTACTATCAAAGTGGGGCAGGTGTGTAGAGTTTGAAGAAATTATCAATTTTTCATCATTAGTATCGTCATTATTAAGGTTGTTGTCATCTTCAAAAGTCATATCTAATCGATCTTAGGGCTCTAGCTCAGCAAGAAAAGATGCATGATAGAGGGAAGAGTCTTGCTTAGGAATCCTGTGAAACTTTCTAGAGGTGTTATAAGGTCAGCTCCAATGGGATCACGGATTTGTGGGTAGAGAATGGTCTCCCATTGCTTGGCCTGCGTGCTGTGCCATTAAACGCGGCTGTTAACAGATTTTGGTATTTAATATGACCAAACATTCTTTATCGATTGCGTTTAGTTCCATGGATTAACCTTAGTAGGAGTGTAGGGCCCCCTCGGTTTGGTTAAGCTTAATATGTGGGGATCTAATTCTCAAGGGCATATTAAAGCCAATAGTTCCCATCTCAGTCATATGCCTAACTTATTTCATTACGATTGTCCAAGTACAAACCTATCCCACGCATGTGAGGGAGATTGTTGGAGTTAAGTCTCTTCATTAATTGGATTATCCTTGAGAAGAAGTTTTATCTAGTACGATCCTGCACATCTCTTCTTAATACCATAAGCTCGTGTCTAACGACGCAGCTGATTGTCGAGGGCCATGTCCAAAGAGAGAGAGAGAGAGAGAGAGAGAGAGGCGGCCGGACCTGTGGAAGACTCTTCCTGTACAATCAGCAACAACATCAGTGGACTCTTTGGAGTGACCCCACGCAAGTGCCCTTCGATCCCCAAGTCAGCGAGCAACGTGGCAGAATATGAGTGCTAGAGGCGAGGATAGGACATCGTACCTTGATTTGACACCTCCGATCTTTCCTTACACATAGGGGGTAGGCAATGGCGGATCCAACATTCATCCAGTGAGGTGTCTTGGGACTCCACTGGATTTTGTCAAAGCCATTGACCTAATTCAAAGCAATCTAATCCGGAATCATATTGACCCTGCTCAAGACCTCAGTAGCTCAACTCAGAACCCCATATGACCTTACACAAGATCTCATTGATCCAACCATACTTATGACTTAATATCCGAGTGACTCCACTTGACAAAATTTCTGCGTCTGCCACTTGGAGTGGGTGAAGTTTTTGGGTGGCTTCGAAAGTGTGACTATTCCCCTAGGTACAAACTTCCCTCTTTACTATGCTGAACCAACTGGGCCAACTGGCCCTTCCTCTCAGAGGAACGTCCCTAAAGGACCAGGACTATCTCCAATGGGCCGGGCCCATTGGGAATAAAAACTCCCCCATAATTTAGTATTAGCATAAGACAGAGATAGGACAAAATTATATCCATTTTAGTCTTAATTTTACTAATTTTATTTCAAATATTACAGACATAGAATATCTGTTCTCATCCCCCATTTTCAGTTTTTCGTTTGAAGTTGTTTCCAATTTCTTGAAATATATTTATTCTCATTTCTTTTTCAAAATTAATTTTTAGAAAAACAGAAAAGACGTCCCTTTTCTCACACACATGCTCTTCCCTCTGTCAATTTGAATTAAATTCGTCATTTTAACGTTGTCCTTGAAATGCCTCCATTATTTATTTTGTTTACAAAATCTGTCCTATTTCAAACACTTATCCTACTCCAAACTAACATGAAAGATGAGGAAGAAATAACTTTCCATAAAATGTAAATTATTACTATTCTCATTTTTGTTTTCTCGATGACAATTAAGAGCTTAAGATGAAGCCTAATTCTTAAGATTCGTACGGCCGCATGGACTCGCAGTCCATGTCTCATTTTGGAATGAGAAATACTAGCCGCAATATCCCGGACATTGCAAATTTACCTAAGGCGGTGCCATTTGATTATCTTGATCCGAAGACAGTCCTGCCATATTTTTTTACCTTAAAAAATTACCAAGTTGGGGACTACTTCAGTTCAGCCTCTATATTGTGTGATCTTTAATTAAACAGTTAAAGAAATTCAAAAATAAAAAAGAATCATGCATTCACATGATCACTGGTCCAATACAGGCATTGCAGCAAGTATTTCCTTTTTGAAATTAAAACTTGAGCAAAGTTGCTGCAGACATAGTGCTGCACTGAGGGGCAGTGGGGTGGGGTAAAAAAAATATTTTTTAAATTTTTTTAGGTCGGTCACGAGGTGTCCTACATATTTGTATAAGCTAATCTCTGATCGGACGATTTAAAAAATATATGAAAAATAAAAAATTCTTATTGGGATCAGCCCATTAGAAGTATTTTTTTTATTGTTCATTGGGGTTTGGTTTTTTATTTTTTAGATTTTTTTGGTCGTCTAATTAAAGATCGGCCAAACTAACATATGGAGCACTTCGAGGCTGACCTAAAAAAAATAAAAAATAAAAATTTTAACCCCACTGCCATGACGCTCAGTGCAGTATTAGGATCAGTACAGTAAGTGTTAGTCTTAAAGCTTGGGCTTGTTTTATGCCTTTATCTTCCCTTCCCATTTAGGACTAGAAAGCCCAGCAAGAGACGGAGCCCAAACTTGGACCAAGATTTTTGGATCCTTTTGAATCGAACGGTCTCCCAAAAACGGGCATCTCCAGACACTCCCCTCTCGCAGGTGAGTAATATTTGAGTGCTGCTCTGGCAAGAGTGCATTTTTTCTTATTCTTTTTAGATTCTATGCGGTGAGGATAACTCTAAGCAAGCTATCTAATACCATCTAATCAAAGATCAAACAGTTAAAAAGCTTTCAAACCAAAAAAAGATCGTGCCCTTATGAGATCCGACGGCTGAAATCGCGCGGGGCACCATAGCCACTGCACTGCTAATAGAGTTTACCCCAAACATTCTGCAATATAGTGGGTGATCTTTCTTTTACTAGTTAAATGAATGCATTATCGCACGTGCAAATTCTTGTGAGAAGCTTTTGTCGTCTATTAAGAAATTATATATCAGGAAGATATATACAGCTTTGACCTTGAGGAAAAAAGAAGGTCTAGAGCCATAAATGTCCTACATTAAGAAGGTTCTCATCCATATTTTTCACTAAAAGAGGCTTGGAAAGCTGCTGCAATATATCCTGTAAAATAGATGGCCACTGCTTCTAAGAGAAAAAAAAAGAAAAAAAAAATCAAAGAGTTATGCATGAATATTTAGAAATTAAAAGCTTATAAAGAAGGAGTTCTTGATAACTCATCCGCCCCTCACCATTAAGTCCAGCCTTGGGGGGAGGACGTTTGCAAGAGGAAGACAAAGAAGAACAAGATGGGAGCTAGATCAAAGTCCTTTCTTGTCTCCAGCTATCAAAATTTAAAGACCTACCTCAAGAACACATGACAGAACCGATGCATACTGTAAAAGAAGTAATCAAATAAATATATTGACTTTGATCAATCCAAATTCCTGAAAAAAACTTACTAATACAATAAACAAAAAAAACCTACAAGGAAATTTCCCATGATGTAAAAGAAAAATATGCAATTAAAGAAGTATATACCTTGATATAGATGATATCAACATGGGTCATTTGTTGCATGAAAAGAAAAGGTTATGCTGTTAATTCACATTTTGATGGGTTGGGCCAGAATAAGCATATTCTGGTTTGTCTAATTCTAGTATCACATGGAACTACCTTGCATTTTTCTAGATGAAAACACACACTTTCATGTATTGTTAGTTTATAGATAGGTGCTTCACATATTTATATTCAATTATTAAATGTAGTAATAACAACTAAAAAAAATGTATAGATCTTTAGTGCCCATATGTGAAATAGATTCACTTAAAAGGATAATAATTCAACCATAAATGTAAAAGTATCATTCTATGGGCAAAGACATCATCCAAAAGCTAATTAAAGAATAAAATTAGAGGATATTTGATCATGACATATTGTAAAGACTTAACTTCTAAATTGCGAGCAAAGGAATGGAATGAGCCCGAAGCATAACCTACATGGTATGGTAGAAAACTATAAGCGATACAACAAGAAGACATGTTGCATCACTTTTTACGTTGTCCAGCTGAAAAACTTAACATATTCCTTTATGTAAAGTTCATTAAAGATTATATTGTAAACATGTTCCTTAACCCACACGCTTTATCATAGCCCTCTTGCCATTCTATCATTGCATTAAGTGATTGCACATTTTCTTTTTTGCATCTATAGCTTAGTCTCCAGCATCTGCATCAGCAAATATGTGTAACAAAAGAGTCAAAAAGATGCATTGAAGATAATATAGTCTTCTAAAATAAAGAAAAAAAGAGAGCATTGAAGTTGAGTAGGTTTACTTAAAAAGTGTACGCAAAGGGATACACATTAAGATGATAAGATGTTGATTTATAACTCACAGAAACAAAAAAGACAACAAGAAGGAACGAATGTTGCTTCCTTCAAGCGAATGTAGTAAACAATCAATAAATGAATACCTTAGATTTTTAGAAAACTAAGGAAAAGGCATATAAAACACCTACTTAGAGATGTCAAGAATAAAGGTGTTGCAATATCACATGATTTAAAATTAAAATATAAAGGTTACTAAAATATTGCACCCTTAACATGATGTAATCAACTATCTTCAAAAAAATGACATCAAGTAAACGTGGTAACTGGTAAACCCAATGAATTTTATGTCATTCAAAATTGATTGTGAACTTACAAATATCGATTGATAAGTTTAAGTTGATGCTACTTTGTATGAAAATGACCGGAGAAAGTTAAAATTGCTAATGTCTGCATAATGAGAGTAAGTTGCCATGCTTACATTGTTTTAACCATAGGATTCTCATTTTTAACTAAAACGACTCCTTTTTATTGCCTACACATAGAATAAGAAAATATCATCAAGCATGCACACAACAACATTCTTTTAAAAACACACTCATAGTTACTGCCAACTTGGGATAAAATTCATTGTAATAGATTTCACATGTCTTAACTAAATTTTTTAGACGTACTCTGAATGCAAACAATCTTTTATCATTATGATCATAACAATCATAGTATGAAAATAAACTACCACCACAAATATTAAATTGAGACAAAAATTGAGAATTATCCAAGCATCCACCTTTTTTTTCTTGAAAGGGATTCAAACATCCACCTTAGAATCCAAAAGTTTAAGTTTTCAACGAGAAATGAAAATCAAGAAAAAAACGCAATCCATGTAAGGTTACAATAATATTTATTATAAAATGATCAAGGCTTGCTGCAATCTCTTTCCGAACTTTACGTAATTTCAGTTAAATGATTAAAAGATAAATTACATGTTTACTCTAGTATATACATACCAATCTCCAAATACGGAAGAGAAATATTGTTT
Source organism: Zantedeschia hybrid cultivar (assembly GCA_030544215.1). Taxonomy (NCBI): domain Eukaryota; kingdom Viridiplantae; phylum Streptophyta; class Magnoliopsida; order Alismatales; family Araceae; genus Zantedeschia; species Zantedeschia hybrid cultivar. The sequence continues at coordinate 14,849,157 of JARZZO010000016.1, forward strand.
TCTTTGATAATAGGAGAGAAAGATAACCTGAAATGCATTTCTTTTAAGCAAATGGATGTGAGCAGAAAGGGAAATTGATGAAGGAAAAAAGAAAAACAAGAACAATCAAGGCAATTTAAATAAAGAATAGAATAGGAGAATAGAAGATTGTGCCAGCACCATCTAAGCAAAGCATAAAATAGACAAATAGAATATGTATACCTGTGATGTAGTTGGTGTTTGCAGCTAATGATGCCAAATAAGGACTGCAATTTCCCTATTTGGATGCAGCTTAAGAAAACACAAATAGGTTTATCACGAATGTATTTATCCTAAACTCATTTATCATAAACATATTTATTTATTTTACAAACTCATGTTTGGTTGTTTTGCATAAACTTAAGTCAGTCTACGGTAAATCTGAGAGAGGCTTCAGTGTAAATCAATTCTTAATAGGTCTATGATAAACCTATTTTTTAACCATTTAAACTTAGGTTACGATGGAAAACGTGTTTACCATTAAGATAACCATGTTTATGGCTGCATTCAAACAGGGTGTGTTTCCTGCGCAATGGTGTCTTCAGTAGCTCTTGTGCAGAACAAAACTAGAGGAGGAGACAGATAGAGGAGGGAAGAATGAAGATCCCCTGCTGCAATGCTCCCTGTAAGGCATGGAAAAGGTAGAAAGGGGATGACATGAGAAGGGGGTGTTGCACTACTAGTGTTGCATGCTTTCCTTGGTGTTTGGGAGAGACGAGAGGCGAGGAGAGACCCCTCGCAGTGTTTCCAGAACGGTTTCCAGGTTGATGGGGGCACTGCTCCATGCAACCATGGGAATGATGAATTGGGGATGTTGGGTTATCGGCGTTTCTCTGGATCACTCACGCAGCAGAATATAAAATTAAATCAGCGATACCATTCTCGTTTCAAAAATACTAAAATGGAAAATACGATAATCGGACATTACCGCGCACTGTGTGACACCGCTAGCCGCGCAAGCACCCGGCCTCTAGTGAAATCCACGCGATCCTCCTCTCGGTGGATATCCTCACGGTTCCTCATTATTCGCAGCCCACAAAACCTCCACCATTCACCGCAACGATCGCCGCAACGTGCAGACGATTTCCTCTCGAACTGGAGTCGGAGAAGTGGTGGAGCAGACTCGAGGATTTAGGCTCGTCTGGGGCGCTAGAGAGAGAGAGGAAGAGAGGAGGGGGCGGCTAGGGTTAGCAGTACCCTGGCCTGTTCAGCCCGTTCGCTATCTTTTATATTAACTACGCAATTTTTCATAAAAACCCCCGGTTTGATATAAAATCCATTTATTATCCATCGCCTTGAGAATCATTTGCGTGTGACCCTTTAGGCCCAATAACCAGTCTAGTTAATGGCCCAATAAGCCCAGTGACTCCTCATTAGCTTGATTAATCAATTAATAACTCATTATTAATTTATTAATCAATCGAATTAATATCGCATATTAAATTCGATCGGGCCTCCGATCACGTTGAGTGCCAAGCAACACCGCGTGAACCCGAAAGGTTTCGAGGTTAAGTAATCCATGCTTGGAACCTTTCTGCCGACAGTTACCGCGTAGATATAATCTTTCATTCGTACAATGCTCTCGAATCAACTCAGGATATGGAAAACCGTCAAACCCTAACCGGTCGACTCACTTGGATCGGATGCTGCCGTATAATATCAAAAAACTCATTTCCCGATATTATCGTATGCCCTGGCCAGGGACTTCCGCACATCCTTCCTAAAGCATTCTCTCTCTAAGTACCGAAAGCAAATGATTCCTTATTAACACTCAATTCCCTTCGACGGTATTCCGCTGTACCCGATCCTTGGCTGTTTAGAATCCCGTGGTTAGAGATTCATAAACCAAGGTCAAAGCACATAAGTCCACCGACAAGGTGTCCTTGATGTCTCAAGACCGATGACCATCCACGCAGCTACGACAATACAATTAAGCTAGTTGCCAGTGAGGTACAATATTATCCAGTGATTCAATTAGATCAGTTCAGTGAACTTATTCTCTAATGAGCACCTACAGATTCGCCTTAATGTCTCCACACAAGTGACTATGAGATCAGTCACCATCATCTTATGAACGGGAGTAATTTGTACTAGTCCAACCGGATATCTGATGTCCTTCTCGGATATCCTCCGACTATGAACTATTAAGAATATGTGTATTTAAGTGATCAATCTCATTAGTATGATCTCATCATAATCTGATCACTATCGCACATATTCACGGACTTCATTATGAGACGATAACAATACAAATTACACATAATGAAGATTATGCCATTTATATTAATAAACGAACGAGATTTACATAGTTAGATTGGCTTGTAGGCCACCTAAGACTAACAATCTCCCACTTGGACTAAAGTCAATCACCTTTATGCACTAATCAAATAGACTATAGGTGATGCTCAAACACATTTTGAGACAGTAGCTTTGTTAGTGGATCTGCTACATTATCGGCGGATGGAACTCTTTCTATCACCACATCTCCTCTAGAAATGATCTCTCTGATAAGATGAAAGTGCCTCAGAATATCTTTCGATTTCTGATGAGACCGCGGCTCTTTCACTTGTGCAATAGCTCCATTATTGTCGCACAACAGCAGAACATGATCAAAGATGCAGGGAACTATGCCAAGGTAGGTGATAAACTTCTTCAACCATACTGTTTCCTTGGTGGCTTCAGCTGTAGCGATGTGCACAGCTTCAGTCGTCGAATCTGCAGTGGTTTCTTGCTTGGAACTCTTCCAGCATATTGTGCCTCCGTTCAAAGTAAACACAAATCCATATATAAACTTGCTATCATATGGATCTAACTGGAAACTCGAGTCAGTAAAGCCTCATAGTTTCAAGTCGCCTACTCCATAGACAAGAAACATATCCTTAGTTCTTCTCAAGTACTTAAGGATACATTTCACTGCCTTCCAGCGCTCTTCGTCTAGATCAGCCTGAAACCTACTCGTAACACTTAGAGCATAGGCAATGTCAGGCGGTGTACATAGCATGGTATACATGATAGATTCTATGGCAGAGGCATATGGTACTCTATCCATAAATGCCCTCTCATTAGGAGTCTTAAGAGACTGCTCCTTTGAAATATCAATTCCATGTCTTATCGGTATGAGACCTCTCTTGGAATTTTTCATGCCAAACCTTTTGACAGTGGTATCTATATATAAGGATTTGGTCATTCCAAGCATCCTCTTTTATTTATCTCTATAGATCCATATTCCCAATATATAGGATGCTTCTTCCCAATACTTTATGGAGAAGTTTTTCGACAGCCAAATCTTTACCGATGACATCATAGTTACATCATTTCCAATGAGTAGTATGTCATCTACGTAAAGAACTAAGAAGGTAACTGCGCTCCCACTAGTCTTCTTGTACACACAAGGTTCATCTTCATTCTTAATGAAGTCATAAGACTTGACAGCCTCGTCAAATCTTATGTTCCAGTTCTGAGAAACTTGCTTCAGTCCATAAATAAACCTCTGAAGCTTGTACACTCTATCTGAAAACTCTTTGAATGTGAAACCTTCAAGTTATATCATATATACCTCTTCCTCAAGCATACCGTTGAGAAAGGCAGTCTTCGCATCTATCTGCGAGATTTCGTAATCGAACTATGCAGCTATGGCGAGTAGAACTCTGATCGACTTTATCATGGCAACTGGTGAGAAAGTCTCGTCATAGTCAATTCATTGCCTTTGACGATATCCCTTTGCCACCGACCTTGCCTTATAAGTGTCGATCCGTCCATCAACACTGATTTTTCTCTTAAAGATCCACTTGCAACTAATAGGTACAATACCTTCGGACAAGTCCTTCAAGTTCCAAACTTTGTTGGTGTACATGGACTGGATTTCTAAGTTCATGGCTTCTCGCCATTTCCCGACTTATAGGCCTTCTATAGCCTCCTGGTAGGTTTTAGGATCATCATCCTCATTATATTCTACCTTAGACTTACCTTCATCGATATGTCCCACATATCGTCCAGGTAATTTAGGTATCCTACCAGATTTGCGAGACTTATCTATGTGTACTGTGAGTGCTTAGAATGACTATGTGATTAACATGAAAAATCTATGTTGTTTAAATGCAAAAATAATGCCTATTAAAAACAGAAACTACGTGAAGTGATCGTCAGAAACTTTTGACTTAAAAGTTCCAAAAGAAGTTTTGATCGCCTACCTGATTAAACGCGGAAGATATTGAGTCCTTGATTCCCCCTCTTCAGCCGACTGAAGAAAGAGAGCCCTTCCTCTTCTTTTGTTCTTGCTGTTAAGGTTGAAGTTGAGTTTGAGGATCGTCCAGAGTCCTTTGATTTTGCTTGTTTTCCCTCCTTTTTGATTCCTCTTTTGCAACTTATAAGACAGTAGAAAGATAAATAAAGAAACAATGATGAGAACTTTAAGTAAAAGCAGTATCCATTCTAATCATAATTATAAGCATGCAACTAAACAGCAAACTTACTTGTTGGATGACTTTTGAAACCCCTTAATCAAATAGGTTTTGAAAAATGATGTTGTGGTATGTGTTGCATGAAGTGATGATGAAGAGTGAGAGATTAATGAAGTGAAAATGAAGATGCAGAAATGAAACACTTATGCCGAATTGGATGAAGCCTTGAATTAGATGAAGAATGGATGCCGACTTCTGGAAACAGCAGCGTTTCGGCGTTTAGACGTCGTCGCTTCAATCTTCAATCACTAACTCTGATTCTAACTTCTCTCTCTCTCTTTTTTTTTTTTTTTTTTTTTAACTTTCAAGATGCAAGGTATTTATAGACCTCTTCTGCGTCCGCGGATTTACATGGAAAAATCTAAGATTTATCCATCTTAACCAACAGATAAATACAGATTAATTTATATTTATCTAAAACGCGTCCACATAGGCTAACGCCTTTAATATTAATCAAGATAAGGATAAACATCCGGAAAACTTATCTTTATCTATATTAGCTAAAACGCGTCTACGTGTATAGACGTCTTTTACACTAATTAAGATAAGGATAAACATCCGGAAGAGAAGTTGAAATAGCCTAGGAAACCTAAACAGCGTCGTACCTGACAGACGCTTTTTAGCTAATTAATCAATTGATTAAAATTCAAATTTAAACGTTAAAATAAGAATAAACTCTAAATGGCGTCCACACAGGTCGACGTCTTTTAAACTTCTTCATATTTTAACTGAAATTTGAGTTAAAATCAATTCAATTAATTAACTTAAACATGTCTGTTAAACCCGACACTCAAAAAGATCAATAAGAATTAATCAATGATTAAATATTAGACCATTCTGAGGCATTATTATATGATATGAAATTTACTCGAAATGACGTCAAAATTAGTGTGTCTACAGCTGCCTCACCTTGACATCGTCTTTGCAAGGGAGTGAAATGAAATGGAATGTACTGAAAAGATGATGCCAAGGTGTGATGAGACACGCTCTTAACATCACATAATTGGAATTTTTCTCGAAATCATCAATGAAGATAGCTCAAGGAGATCAATGGAATCAATCATGTCTGGATGAGGTAGACAAGAAAATAAAATAAAGTCGATCAACCTCCACAGAGTAGGAAGTACCCCAGGTCGTAGACATTGTAGGTTTCATCATGGGGAGGGTTTGCCAGCCAATGTGGACGTGCTGCAACCATGATGGATCTTAAAAGAAAACAAGAAATATTGGATAAAAGAATCCAAGCAAGGATAGAATTCCAAGGATATCTTCAAGCGAGCCTCAAAGATAATCGAGATACTCAATTCAGAATGGAATATTTCATATCATGTTGAAATTATTTGATTAATGGTCTGAAACTTAATCAGTAATTAATTCTTATCACAATGATTTCAAAATCCTATATGATGCATGCTGGGCTAAAAAAAATATATATATATATATATATATATATATATATATATATATATATATATATAAAGTTAAATAAAATATAAATTAATCAAGGATAATATTGTTAAATTGTCATTAATGAGTCAAGACACCAATTTTTGTAATTCAGTACTAAGCCGAAGCTCGTTTATCCACGCACCGTTTCACAAAAGTGGAACCATCGTCCTCACTAATTAACAATCCAACGGCCTATCCGTGCGATTAAGAATTCTCTGGAATTATCACAGTTTTTGTTGAAGGGGAACTCAAATTCTAGTTTCATTAAAACCACAAGGTCCTTGATATGATCTAATAAATAATTATCATATAGTAATGCTGATGTACAATAATTACATGAAAGGAGTACAAGGGTAGAAATAACCGTCTTTTTAGCCACAGTCAGGACTTCATAAATTCCCACAGTGGGATCTTCTTGATATTTTTCAGCTTTACTCAGATTTTCTTGAATTTCCTGCAATCAAAATCATTAATAATTCCAAACAAATATTCAATTTAAGCATCAAAAACCATTGAATTTCGAGTAAATCATATAAAAGCTAAAACGCGTCATGTCGAGCAGACGCCATTCAACATTGAAACGCGGAGGTTATCCTCGACGCCTTTTACTCACAGAAACAGGTTTCTGGTTGTTCTCTATTCGAATTCCAACTCTATCAATGCACATGCCTTTTCCAATCCGGAAAAGTCTTCCTAGGATCGCAATTCCTTCTATATAAACACCCTTAGGTTGTTCCCAAGCAATCCTACTATAATCCAAAGATCTTATGTTGAGTTTTCTTCCAAAATTTCAAGGTTTTTTAAAGTTTCCAAGGTTTCCAAGCTTCAAGAAGGAAGAACTTCGAAAAAGAGGATGGGTTCTTCAAACAAGAGGATGAAGATGTCTCTAGAGAAGTTTTCCGACATGGAAAATCACCTCAACGGGAGAGATCATAATCTTCAAGTAAGTCAAATCAACTTCCCTTCAATTCTTCTTATTGTTCTTCATGTTCTTCATCTTGTTCTTCATATTCTTCCTTTTGTTTCCAGAATTATCCCATGTTTCCTGGCCCAAGGAAATTTACCTCTCTCCCTTGGATTCGTAAACTTGCAAAAAGTGTTAAGCTTTCCATGCAAGTTTTCATATCCAAGTGGAATCTTCAAGGTCTAGTGGTGCTTGCCAAAAATTACAACAGTGCGAACGTAGATTGGGCGGCTATGGGTGCTTTGATCGAGTGGTGGCATCCCTAAACTCATACGTTCTTCTTCCAAGGCTTCGAGTGCACAATCCTTTTAGAGGAGGCGGAACTTCTATTGGGTCTCCCAAAGACCAAAGATAACAAAGATAAAATAGCTTTGACAAGAGAGAGAATTACCGGTCAACAATTGTTGACATCAATCATGAAGGATCCTTCAGAGGCTAAAGGATGCCTTACCAAGAAGGGGATCAATCTTGCAAAGCTCGCTGAGTGGACTCTATATGAAATTGATGATCTAAGGGAGGATGAAGCGGAGGATGTGACGAAAGTTTTCGTCACATGCCTTGCCGGTGCCTTGTTCTTCCCTGCGCAGGACAACATCTTGGAAGATGACCAGGTCAGTGCCATCTGCGCAATCTTTGAAGGTAAATCTATTAGCACTGCACTTTTGGCATATCTTTACAGCGGGCTTTCTGCGGCGTCTGTGGGTCGTCCCCCCTATGGGTGCATGTTACTCTTTGCCTTGTGGGTTGAACTTCACTTCAAGTTCGAGTACTGCAAGAAGAGGCCTCTGAATCCATCTCAAATCTTCTTGAATAGTCCAATCCATTGTATTGCTAATATTGTAAAGTTCAATGAGCATATGGTCAACAAGGTCCCAAAGCTCAAGACCCGGGCCGACTGGAGGGAGTATTTGAAGCTCATGACGTCCGACATATTTGACTCGTCTCCACTCGCTCTTGTTGGAAAACCCGTTTGGGTGCGCCGTGCAGCGGGAGCAGATCTCAAGTTGATTGGAGCCACCGAGTTCGTGTTATACAATCCTCATCGGTGCCTTACTCAGCTTAGCTTGGGCCGTCGTGAATTCCCTAAGTTCTCCTTTACATCCCCGATCAAGAAACGTGCCTTGGAATCCGACGAAGATTATGAAGCCATAGAAATCATCACTACTTTGTGGAACCTTGGCTTTAGTTACCGTGTAAAATCCTCTAAAGATAGAGATAGAGGATTGAAATTTCTTTACCTTAAAGGTCTTCATGAAATTCTCCCTTAAATGTCCTCTTCCTTTTTTTTTTTTTTTTGATGTAATAAAAGATTTCATTGAATAAAGAATTATTTTTCATGTCTTGAAATCTTTTCTTAACTTCCTGTGATGTGCCCATGATTTTTCCTTTAGTAAAAATTGGATTTTTCCTGAAAATTTGACAGTTCGGGTTCTGCTAAATGCAAAAACGCGTCCACTCAGAAAGACGCCTTTCAACTATAATTCATTTTTCAGAAATTCAATTTAATCCTCAAAAAACTAATTTAAACGTTAAATTGCGTCTTTAATACAAGACGCCTTTCAATTATCTCTCCTACTTTTTCCAGGATTCTGCCATTAATTTCGTGATTAATCTCATAATACGCGTCTAGTAACTAAGACGCCTTTCATCATTATCCTCTGTACGGCTCTGGCGATAATATGAAACGCGTCATTCCACTTGGACGTCTTTCACTCTATTTCAAACACATGTCCTTGCCGCCTCAACTTATGCGCCCTAAAACACGTCGCTCTGAGTCGACGCCTTTTAACCTTTCGTTTACAGACCCGCAAAGCCTCCCTTTCTTCCTCACTTTTCCCTTAGCTTTCTCTCTCTTCACCGAGCTCCGGCGACCGGCGATCTCGCTTTCTCTCCCTCAAAAACTCCCTTTCTTGATCATGGAACGCGGCGAGGGGTCTAGGAAAATGAAGGCCTTGGCCAAGAGGCGACGGAGGCACGAGGAGGAAGCCCCCGAAGAGGTACTGACGGTGCTAGCCGAGGCGGCGGTCTTCTTGGAGGAAGAGATCCCTCCACCGGCGCCCGTGGCAATGGAAGAGGAAGAGGAGGGCGATCTCCACACGGTAAGCTCTCTGTAGAATGAATGGAATGAGAAAAAGGGGAGAAAGGGGTTCCCCAAAGAACCCGGAATCGGACCTTGAAAGGCGTCCAGACCAGGTGACGCCATTCAAAAGGCGTCATACTGGGTTGACGTCTTTCAAGACTAATTCCGAATTTTTAATTAGGTAGAAAATGAATTTGAATTGCGTCAGGTCATGTTGACGTGTTTTGAAAAACGTCCATAGGTGTTGACGCCTTTCAAAACATAACTTTTTTTCCTGTTTTTATTTATTACTGACCCCATTTTTCATGTTTTTATTTGCAGGGAGTGATGAGGTCCAGAATCTCGTGGGACCTAGTCATAGGTGCATATAGGGGGCTCTCGGACTTCCAGAAGGCGCGCCTACGCCGGATGGGATTCGGTGAGGTACTAGATATCGAGCCATTTTGGCTCGATCTAGTCTTGCTGCAGGCACTTAGGGAGCGTTGGCACGCAGAGAGTCGGGCATTCCTAATGCCCTGGGGACATATGATCCCCACTTTAGAGGATGTGGCCAGGATCACTGGCCTCAAGGTAGAGGGCCGACCTGTGAGTGGGGTGACTTACCCCAACTACCAGGGATTAGCAGAGGCTCTACTAGGGATAGAGGTATCTAGCATAGGTAGGGAGTCCAGGATGGTCCCTAGGATAGAAGTAGAGGCAGCCTTAGGATTAGATGAGCCCCGGCGTCGGTCTGACGAGACCTGGGAGGAGTTTAGGGATAGGTTAGCTGAGTCATCTTCCGCCGTCTACTGTAGCGACCCTAGTCAGGGGGAGGAGGTAGATAGGCAGCTTAGAGTTTTCTTAGTTTTCTTCTTTGGTCGGTTGCTCTTCGGTACGAAGGGCGACCACATTCACTGTAGGTTTCTTTACTTGTTAGATGATTTAGATAGCTTAGGGGAGTACGCCTGGGGTGCGGCCCTTCTGGCCCACCTCTTCGCCGATTTGTCTGCGGTCACACCGGACCGTGAGACCACTGTCAGCGGCTTCTCGCCGTTCCTCCAGGTATTAAGTTGTTTCATTATTTGTTCATGATATGCAATATGATATGATGCTTTACTAACTTATATGTTCATGAATGCAGGTGTGGAGCTACCATTACTTCCCGCTCGGCAGAGCGCAGATTGCAAGACCCGGCGCTGTCCCATTGGCCTGCCGTTGGCAGCCAATTGTGGACACGGCCCCACAGCATCACCAGCTGACGGCCCTCCGCCGTCAGTTCCTTGACTACCCAGAGTTACTGGTAAGTTTTTAACTTGTTCAATTAAATGCAATCTTTTATTCCTTAAATTCAAGTTATTTATATGAATGCACTCAACCTATATGCAGGTGATCTGGCGCCCGTACCTTGGTATGGGCGAGGAGGATCAGCCGTGGGTGACGGCTGGCAGGAGGAGGTTCGGGAGGCAAATGTGGGTGCATTGCCTCAACGAAATCGAGCCCCTCCGCCTCCGGCTCGTGATGAGGACCCTGGGCCTCCACCATGAGTGGATTGTCGAGGAGGTCCCAGAGGACGTCAGGAGGAGCATGAGGGGCAAGCAAGCCCTCACAGACTGGCGTGCCAAGTTCCCAGAGCAGTACGAGGACTGGCACCGCCGAGGCGTACGGGTGGAGTCCCGTGCGGAGAGTAGCGAGGCCTACCTCCAGCAGTACCGGGCCCACTACGCCGATTAGCTTCGGCTCCTCCGACCACTCGATGTAAGTATGCATTTATGCATCTTCAATTTTATTATTATCTTGATTTATGTTTGTGAATGAATGTATGTATGTGTGATATGCAGGATGCACGTGACGCAGTCATCATCGACCTCCGGGCCCGCCTACATGATGCGGAGGCCCAGCTTGAACAAGTCCAGAAAGAGTTATTTGACCTGGTATGTATGCATGTTTATGAATGCATGTTTTAATTAATTAATTGTTTTGGCGATTAACACTGACGATTGTCTCTTGGTGCAGCGAGCCGTCTACACCCAGGCGGCTCCCCCTTCCTTCGGAGCTTCATCTTCTTCCTCGTCTGCCTATGATGCTGCTCTGGCTGACCTCCAGAGCCAGCTCGCCTCTGCCATCCATCGAGCTTCTCTTGCGGAGGAGGACCAGGCTGCTCGGGTAAGTTCTTCGACTTTTCGAATTTGATTTTGATTTTGATTATTTGATTGCCTTGAACTAACAATGACTTCCCTTCAAGTTGCTGAGCTTCAGGAAGCCCTTCAGAGGGCTGAAGCGGAGCTAGAGCGTTCTCGCGTGGCAGCTGCTCGTGCTGAAGCCGATGCGGCGGGGATCCGGTCTCTGGAGGAGCAGGTGGCCCGACTCTCGACTGGAGATCTTCCTCGAGAGCTTTCACACCTCCAATCTCGACTGGGGTTCATCACCGAGGAGCGAGAGCGGGAGCGGTTGGAGCGGCAGAAGATGGATTCAGAGATGGCTTCCCTCCGAGTTCAGTTGGGCATTGCAGAGCATGAGCGCCGGAGTGTGGAGGAGAGGTATAGACGTGCTCAACAGCGTGCCCAGGAGCGTGGTCTGACCAGTGCTTTTACTGCCAGTGTCGCCATATCTTCCGGCCAGGCAGGGCCGAGCACGATGGGGCCACCTCCACCTCCCAGCCAAGGACCAGCACCGGACGCGCCTGACGAGGCCCAGAGCCAGCTTAATGAGGGCGGAGGGGAGAGCCAGCCTTGAGGGCTTATGTATTTTCTTTTTCTTCTATGTATCATGTACAAAACACCTTTTGATGATATACATAAAACCTTTTGGGCTCCAATCTTGTGTTCCTGTGCTTGTCTTGTATCCTGTACATCACTTAACAGACAGGTTAAATATCTATTTAGGCTTAGCCCCTTGCCTAACCAAATAAATGGTCAATCGATCTTTTCCTTCAATAAATGGTCAAAGGGCATAGCCTTTATTAACAAAGGTAATATGAATAATCAAACTTAAGCAAAATGCAACATGCAAGCAAACAGATGCTCACTGAAAATAAAAGGAATGAGACACACCAAGTGCAATAAGCAAATGCTAATTGAAATATTTTTGTTGTTTTGAAATATTCATTTTTTTTGTTTGGGTTTTGAAATATGTATTTTTTTGGATTTTGACATATGTATTTTTTTTGAATTTTGACATATGTATTTTTTTTTTATTTTTGACATATGTAATTTTTTTGGGATTTTTGACATATGTAATTTTTTTTGAATTTTTGAAATATGTTTTTTTTTTTTTGGGATTTTTGACATATGTAATTTTTTGGATTTTTGAAATATGTATTTTTTTTTTTGGGATTTTTGACATATGTAATTTTTTTTGGATTTTTGACATAAAAGATCAGCATGGTACTTAGATCAAAAGATCATATTCATTTATTAACTTAATTCCCAAATTGTTCTTTAACAACTTAACTTAAAATACATCGTGTTTGAATTTGTGTTTCCATTCGTGATCCCATTTGATGATTTGACCCTCAGTCAATCTAAGTCATTCCTTAAGTTTGGAGTACGCCTCTTTAGAAGGAAAAGAAGAATAAGTTTAGAAAGCCCATAAGAAGGTTCCGGAGACTTAAAAAGATGTTCCTTTCCTACCCTAATATCCGTTGGGGTTCAGTCATTTTCTTTCCGGGGTATTTATCGACCTTGCGTTCCCTTTCATTTTATTTCATGGCCTTGATGTAACGCTTGTAATGTAATGGCCTTTTGATTTGACATTTGGCTTTTGCCTTTTGCTTTTCTATTCTTTTCTTTGAGACGGATCTCTCCCATTTTTTATGACGGCCTCCTACTAAGATGGTGGGTATTCTTGGTAGTCTATTCTAAGCCTCGTTCCGACATCATGGGCCGAATGTAAAATAAATTTTTTTGCTTTTAAAAATGAATGATTTGTACTTTACACTTTCAGTCAAGCTTTCGGTATTCCTTAGGACTTGGCATCTCTTGTTACTCACGAATCAAACGTGTCAGTGTGTGTAGTAACGTATTTGAAGATAAGTTATCCAGACTAACAAAGAAATTCGAGTTTATAAACTTTCTGATTCCACTGGTCTTTGTACCATACTGATCGACTCTTTAACCTAAGGGTAGTATTTCTTAAGATGTAAGCCATTCCAGGGATGATTTAGCTCTTCTCCTTCTGCATTAACAAGACGATAAGCATTATCAGGAAAAGCGTGCGATACAACATAAGGTCCCTCCCAGTTGGGTTGGAGCTTAGAACGCGGACCACCAGGTTTTACAAAAATCCTTTTGACGACCATTTCACCGACTTTGAACTTACGTTCAATGACTTTCTTTTGATAAAAACGTGCTAGTCTGTTTTGATAAACTTTTGCATGATTAGCAGCTGACCATCTTTTCTCGTTGAAAAGTTCCAATTGAGCAAGGAGTGTTGAACGATGTTTATCAATGGAAAATTCCTTATTCAATTGTACTCTTAATGACGGTATAAGGATCTCATATGGAACTACCGCCTCCATTCCAAATGTTAAGGAATAAGGAGTTTGCCCGGTAGGCGTGCGGATTGAAGTTCGGTAGGCCCATAGAACCTCAACCAATTTTTCTGGCCAGTCTGCAAATTTATTAAATTTGCACGTCTTTTTGATGATTTTTATCAAAGTCTTATTAGTTGCTTCTGCTTGGCCATTGCCTTGCGTATAATAAGGAGATGAATGATGCAATGCAATTCTATACCTGTTGCAGAGGTCCTTCAATTCTTGTGACACGAACTGCGGTCCGTTGTCGGTGACGATGGTACTTGGAATTCCAAATCGGGTGATGATGTTCTTCATGATGAACTTGCAGACGGTTGATGCTTTGATCTCCACGTACGCTTCAGCTTCTGCCCACTTGGTGAAGTATTCCGTTGCCGTGAGAATGAAAGATTTTTGCTTGATGCCGGAATCTGGATTACCAAGGGGTCCAATGATGTCGAAAGCCCACATGGAGAAAGGCCATGGGGAAGAAACAGGATGGAGTGAAGATGCAGGAGAATGAATTTTGTCGGCGTGAAGTTGACACTTAGCACACCTACGGACATATCCTACACAGTCTTCTTCCATGGTTAGCCAATAAAATCCTTGTCTAAGGATCTTCTTTACTAGCATCTGTCCATTGACATGGCCACCACAAACTCCACTATGGGCTCCTTCCATAACCTTCCAAAGCTCATCTTCGTCTAGACATCTTAGAAGAACTCCATCAAAACCTCTCTTGTACAGTGCTCCTCCAACTAGGGTGTATCGTTGAGCAACTCTCCTGATAGCTCTCTTCTCCTCAGTTGTAGCTTCCTCAGGATATGATTGATCTTCACAATATTTGGCAATTTCATAATACTATGGCTTCTGTTCATCATCCATCTCTTCTAACAGCTCCATCAACATGATTTCTCTTTTTTTCAACGATATCTCCGTCCCTGACTTTCTTCAGCAACTTCTCCTTAGTTCTAAAGAATGAAGGGTCTTTCACGGCGGGTGAAAGACGCCTATGAATTATGATTGATTCGGATTGCTTGCTGATTGGAAAATTAAGAGATGAGGCAAGTGAAGCTAGAGCGTCAGCTAAGATGTTTTGATTCCTAGGGACATGGACAAAGATCAATTTCGTGAAAAGCTTTGAGTAAGCAGAAGTAAGTTTTTGATAAGGCTTGAGTTTGGGGTCAAGAGTTCGATACTTGGTCAGCACTTGGCGAAGAATCAGTTGGCTATCACCTACAATCCTGAGTTTAGTGGCACCATGGAAATGAGCAGCCTCGAGGCCAGCAAGAAGTGCCTCGTATTCAGCTATATTGTTAGTGACTGGAAAATCAAGCTGAAAGGCTTGTGGAATGGTGACACCTTCAGGTGATAATAGAACGATACCGATTCCCTTTCCATGAGAATTCAAAGCTCCGTCAAAATGCAGAGTCCACATATCATCTCTGGTCTGATTTATGGACATCAGTTCCTCATCCGGAAACTCTGATCGCACTGGATCGAAACGAGGAAGGGGATGATGAGCGAGATGTTCTGCTATGGCATAGTCCTTGATCGCTTTCTGCTGAATATAAATGATATCGAATTGAGATAGAAAGCTTTGCCATCGCCCTAACCTATCAGTAAGAACAGATTTCTCCAGAAGGAATTTGATCGGATTCATCCTAGCGATGAGATGAACTTCATGGGCCAGAAAATAATGCTTCAATTTTTGCACAACCCAGACCAATGCTGCACATGTTTTCTCCATCGCTATGTATCTTTGTTCAGCCGGGTTGAGAAGTTTAGAGAGATAGTAGGCTGCCCTCTCTTTTCCTTCTTCATCTTCTTGTGCTAGGACAGCCCCCACTGCATCATCCAGGACTGAAATGTAAAGTATCAATGGTTTACCTGGAGATGGTGGTCTCAAAACAGGAGGACTTGCTAAATAGTTCTTTAATCCATCAAATGTCTCCTGACACTTTTCGTCCCAATCGAATTTGACTCCCGGCTTGGTAAGCTCGTAAAACGGTTTACACCTTTGTGAGTGCTGGGAGACAAAGCGGCGAATAAATTGCAACCTCCCGATTAATCCTCTCAACTCTTTTAAGTTTTTGGGAGGTGGCATTTCTCTGATAGCCTTCGCCTTATTGAGATCGATCTCAATTCCCCGTTTGCTGACGATGAATCCAAGTAACTTTCGTGAAGATACCCCGAATACACATTTCTTAGGGTTCATCTTTAACTGATACTCTCTCGATCTCTCTAATACCCTTGCCAAAACTTTGGCGTGCTCAACCTTTGTCTTAGATTTAACCAACAAGTCATCCACATACACTTCTAGATCTATGTGCATCATGTCGTGAAATATCGCCATCATAGCCCTTTGATAAGTGGCTCCAACATTCTTTAACCCAAATGGCATGACAACATAGCAATATGTTCCCCAAGGTGTAGTGAATGACGTTTTCTCTTGATCTTCTTCTGCTAGCTTAATCTGATTGTATCTTGAAAATCCGTCCATAAACGATAATGTTTCATAGCCAGCGGTATTATCGATGAGTACATCAATGTGAGGCAATGGAAAATCATCTTTAGGACACGCTCGGTTCAGATCGCGAAAGTCAATGCAAATTCTGACATTCCCGTCCTTCTTCATAACCGGGACTATGTTGGCCACCCATTGTGGATAAAGGACAACTCTAATAAATTTGGCTTTATGCAATTTGTCGACCTCTTCCTTCATCTTTAGAGCCATTTGTGGGTGGAATCGCCTTAATTTTTGCTTGACAGGGTTAGCTCCTTCCTTTAACGTTAATCTGTGTTCAACTAAAGAAGAGTCTAACCCTGGCATATCTTCATAACTCCAGGCGAAAGTGTCCTTATAGTCCTTAAGTACTTGTACCATTGCC
The DNA here is from genome assembly GCA_030544215.1 of Zantedeschia hybrid cultivar. Lineage (NCBI taxonomy): Eukaryota > Viridiplantae > Streptophyta > Magnoliopsida > Alismatales > Araceae > Zantedeschia > Zantedeschia hybrid cultivar. The sequence continues at coordinate 14,865,508 of JARZZO010000016.1, forward strand.
TTCTCATCCTCTGTAGAAAGATTTTTGCTGACGAGGACAACCTTAGGTTCGTCTTCAGTCCCTAAATTGATTTCTTTGGTGGGCTCTTCTACGGCAGCTGAGGGTTCATCGAATCTCTTCACTCCACTGGCATATGCCTCAGCTGCGTCCTCGTCATCTTCTTCATCCTCAACAATGGGGTCCTTTTCATGTACTAACTCATACACCCCATACCCATCATTGACTGACTCATCATTCATACAGCCTTCTGGCATCTGAATTGGATATTCTAAAAACTGAGGGATCAAAGAGCAAGAAAAGCATTTATCAGCCAAGTCCTGGAAGTATCTATCTGGAATTTGCCTACCCTTAGGCTTCCTAGACGTGGAAATACAGGAGAATCCTCCTGAGGGGAGGGGCAGAGTAGATCTAGGAGAGAATCTTGGCCGAAAGACCCGCGCAATGGGGTGTGATCGGACAAGTAGGAGGTTTCCTCAATGAGGATTTGGGAAGAATTTATTGTCAATTTGGCGTTTTTTTTTTGATAGTGGAGGAGTTAAGCATAAAACATGAATGAATACAAATAGAATGAGAATTAGATGGAGGAAGTGGCACCAAGGCCAGAGGGTTAGGGGGATCATACAGCAGTATATCCCAGATCAAATCATACATCCTCTCTAGATCGAGAGGAGGTTGTGGAATAAGATCCTGAGGGGACAGAGTAATCATAACGGGCGGAGCTCGTGGAATATCTTCAATAATGACTCGCGACCAAGTCGGGGAGAGCAATGTACGGAATAAAGTATGGAGCATGAAAACATGGGAAGGGTATGTCCCCCTCCAGAGCAGATCTGTAGTGTAACCAACTTCATAGGGGTCATCTGGCTCCCCTTCATCGGTCTCTTCCGACAGTAATATCCGCTTATCAAAGATAGCACCAGGACTTTCGATCAGCTCATCAATCTGCGGCGGCCACTTGGGTTCTACCGGATCTAGAAACAGTCTATTCAATGCAATGTAAAGGTCTCTCAGATCGAACCACCTGTACCATTCGCATTCAGGATCATGGAATTTTCTCCTTTTCATAGGCCGCAGAGCCTCCAAGGATTGGTACGTAAGTAGTTCCGAGCAATGCCTGGCCAAGTCTCTCCCATATATGTCATGGAAGTCAAAACACGAAGTAATGACCACCGTGTTGTCGTGGCTAATTATGGGCCCCTTTACAAAATGAGTATATAGGGTCCATGTTAGGGGATCTCGGCCTTCTTTGGGTGGTGTAGACATTGTCTCCCAGATTTTCTGACCTTCTTCATTCTCTGTTGGCTGAACGATGTCTTGTTTAAGTTTTCTTGGCCTGTAGCCCATACCACTTCCAGGTGCTGCTCGGTGATCTTTAACAGGAGTGGTCCTGCCCTGCAATTGTGTGCCCAGACCTTTTCCAGGCTTATAGTCGTTCTTCATCATAATTCTCCATCCTGGGGTACTCATGCACTTCCCCCTTTTTATGGCATTTAACGGGTAAGGAGAAATAGTGGCGACTTTCAGAGGATCAGCCACTGGATGGTAAACCTGTAATACCGACAGAAAAAGTTGTCGGCCAGGTAAAGCAGTAGATTTAACATTCAAGATATGAGCAGCAGCAAGGATCGGCATGCTCGTAACTTTAATAATTCGTCCTTTGAAGGGAAATTTGAGGCATTGGTGATTCGTGGAGGGAATCGCCTCAAGAGTTTTAATATAAGGACAACCCAAAATGGCATTTATAGAAGGGTCGATTTCTAGGATGTGAAATTCGACCTCTGCATGACTTACAGGGCCTAGCTCTACTTTCAAATAAACCATTCCCAGAGGGGAACGGGTGGAGTTGTCATATGCCGTCACTGAGATGGGGCTAGGCAGCTGATCGTTCCGAATTGTGCGTCGTTAAACACATGAAAACGTTCAATCTAAATTTATCCGGCTCACTCAAATCAAAATTTAGAAATTTAATAGCGGTGAGTCCGAGTCGATCCACAGGGAGTTAGAATTTTAATTTTGAAAACTTTAGACTTTAGTTAATCTAAAAATAAGTGATGATTGTTTATGATTTTTTTAATACTCTAGAATTCAATTATTCTAAAAATAACAACAACCTAAATTAACTAATTATATTAAATGTTTAATTACCTAATTAAACCACACACAAGCTACTTAACTAAAATTAAAAAGAAATCAAATTAATTAAACTAATTCTAAGTAAACAAGTAAACACCCCTAATGTAATGATGAAATAAACATTAACTAAATAAAAATTGAATAAAACTTTTATTAACCACTAATTGTTTAATAAAGAAACACTTATCTAAACTAACCAAAGTAATTAATGAATAACTAAATAAACAAGCTTATGCAAACAGGGCTTGGAGAAGGCTACTGCTGGGCTTCATGCGCATTGAGGTTGCAGGTTACATGCGCTGGAAGCTTGCAAGTTACATTCATGGCTGCGCGTGGAGAGCGGCACAGATGCTGGAGGCTTCAACAAGTGCCGGATGGTGGCGCGTGGAGGTGCAGTTGGAGCCGGGAAGCAGCTGTCGTTGCATGCGCTGGGTACGTGGAGGAAGCAGCCGGGTGCTGCGTTGGAGAAGTTGGCTTCACCGCAGCTGGCGTTGAGATGCAGGCTTGCAGGCAGCTGCTGACTGCTGCGTGGGAGGAAGGAGGAAGCTGGATGCGTGCTTCACTGCACCTGGCCGTGCATAGGTGCTGGAGGAAGCTTGATGGCAGGTGGAAGAACATGCAAGTGCATGGAGGGTTGCTGGCGCTCGGTTTGCTTGCAGCACTGTGCGTGGACGTGCATGGAACACGCAGGTGCTTGCTGGGCTTCAGCAGACGCGCATGAACAGCTGGTTGCGCTCGTGGTGCGGCTCCCTCGCGCAGGTGCGGTGGAGGAGGCAGCCTGGTGCTGCGTTGGAGGAAGGAGCTGCTCGTGGAAGAGGGCTACGTGGACGTGCTGGTGCTGGGATGCAACTGGCAACGCGAAGCAGCTGGTGGGCTTGCCGCATGCGCCGCTGGAGAGACGTGGAGAGCTTCAGCAGACGTGTGTGAGCGGCGAGACAGCTGGCTGGGTGCGTGCCGGACGAGGGGAAGCAGCTGGCTACGCGCGGACGTGCGGCGGCTGCTGGAGCTTCAGGCTGGCGAGAGAGAGAAGAGAGAGACAGAGCAAGAGGGGAGAGGAAAACGAGAGAGGGAGACTGCGGGAGAGGTGAGAAAGAGAAGGAAAAAAAAACGAGAGAGAGAGCGAGAAGACAGAGATCGTGAGGGAGAGAAGGAGACACAGAGGGGGAGAGAACCGTGGGAAATAGAGAGGAACCAAGGAGGGAGGAAGGGAAACCGGAGAGGAAGAGCAAGAGGAGAGGGCTGCGAGAGAGCGGAAATCTGAGAGAGAGCAGCGAGAGAGAAAGAGAGATGCTGGAAAGGAGAGGAAGAGAGGAATAGAAGAGGGAGAGCAAGAGAAACCGAGGGAAAAAGAGAGAGGAGGAAGACGCTGTGAAAACAAACGAAAGAGAGACCGAGAGAGGGAGAAAACGGGGAGAGAAGAGAGAAAAACGAGAGAACAGTGGGAGAGAGAGAGGTAAAAAATTTCTGAAAAATTGGCCTCCTCACCTTGACCTCCTCCCTTAGTTTTATAGAAAAGAGGGGGGGGGTTTTGAATTTCAAAAAGATTTAAAAATCCTTTCATTAATTTCTCCTTGATTTAGGGGATCCTCTTTAAAACATTTAATTGGTATTTTTGAATTTCGAATTTCTGAAATGGATCCTCCTTTCTTTGAATTCCAGAATTCACTCCTTCTTTCTCTCTTAGTTGGCATGTGGGCCCCAGTTGAAGCTAAAATACGAAAATAAAATGACGTTTTTGCCAGGATTCGAACCCTGGTTGCTTCCTTGACGTTCGGATGGTCCAACCACTATGCCATATGCTTGTTCATGTCCTGTTTCACATAAAATAACAGTTAAGTTCTCATAGCCATAAATCATTCAACTGCGCATTAAATAATTGCTGAGAAAATAGAATTGCTACCCTTATTCCATCCATGGAGTGATGAAATTTTAAAATTCAGATTCTGAATGCGCAAATGGTTTATCTTATCATTCCATGTGATTTTGTCCGTTAAATTGATAGCAAATTATGTAAATTTGATATGTTATTTATGTAAAATCATGGACTTATCAGCAGCCATTTTTCTTTGGGCACACCGCACAGCTCTAGGGTCTTCGGAGGTAAGACATTGATCGAAGCCCCTGTGTCAACCAGGCATGCATCCACGGCCTTCTTACAGATGTTGACCGTGATGCTCAGAGCCATGCTTCTGGCTGCTGGCGGTGCTAGTTCCGATGTGTGAAATGTAATGGAGGGCTGGTCCCCCTGAGGAACTAATAGTGCTGTAATCTTCTCTACCGGCACGTCCTCGTTGACCATCACCTTCTGCAAATATTCCATCAAGGCTTCTTGGTGACTCTTCGATCTCTTGATCAGTTCAAGTATGGAGATCCGTGCCGGTGTTCGATCCAAATGTTTCAACAAATCATATTGAGTGCCTGGTGCACTCTCTTCATTGTGTGTTTCCTCCGGCGGCTGTAATGGGCCGTCTCTAACTGTTGACTGAGGAAATATTTTGTTGAAAATTCTTCCACTCCGGAGCGCATGTTCCTCACCCGTGGAAGATCCGAGTGACACTTTGAGTACCGCAGAGTTGGGTGGTGTAGATGATGCGGGGTGTTGGTATGTAGGTAATGGCATGGGGTTAGGTGGTGATGGCGTGAGGTTAGGTGGTGATGGCGTGGGGCGGATTAAAGGTTTAGACGGTTGGATAGTGGATGGGTACGTAATTGGAGTGAACGAAGTGGGGAATGGTACGCGTAGTAGCGGTCTGGAAGGTTGGATGGTGTCTGGGTAGGTGGTAGTGGTAGCGGGTGAAGTAGGGAATGGTATGCGTAGTAGTGGTCTGGATGGTAAGAGAGGTGCGTAGTTGGTTTGCGGGGGGTTATATGATGGTGGCGTAGGAGTGTGGGGCGTAATGGGCTTGAGGAAGGCGGGTGGTGGTAAGGGGTTATTGGATGCGGGTGTCGGTAGAGGGGTGATGGTAATGGGTTGTGGCCTGGGTATGTAGATGGTGCGGTGTGGTGGTCGTTCTGCGGTACTCGGAATATGACCCGTTGAATAAAGAGAGGAAGAGTCCTCTATTCTCCACTGTTGCCCACGGTCAGCCTCAGACTGGCTGTTTGTCAAGATAGGGGCAACTTGGTTTTGGTTTTGGTGCTCCGGGAGCGGGTTCTGCACTATGCCCATGTTGGGTGGTGGTGCTGCTTATGCTGGTGGTCTTGCTTGCTGCTGCTGCTGCTGCTGTGGTCTTCTTGCCTTCAGGGCTGATATGTACTTTTTCATCTCCTCCCAGTCTATGCCGCCCTGCTCGTTGAGATCATGAATATAATCTCTAAACTGGAAGCAGGTGTCAATAGTGTGCCCAAGTTGCCTATGGAAATAGCAATATCTGGACGTGTCGGCATTTTGAGGCCAAACTGCCTTTTCTCTTGGCAAGACTAAGGCATTAGCTGCCATTAAGGCACTGAAAATGTCTGCCAAAGATTCTGGGAGGGCTGGGTATTCTGCCCTCTTCGGGCCTGGAAGTCTTCTCTGCTGATTGTAGTCAGCAGGAGGAGGGACATTATGGTATGCCGGCGGTGCACGCGGCTGATATTGCTGCTATTGCTGGTACTGCTGTTGTTGTGGCTGCTGGTATTGCAATTGCCGTTGCGGCGGCTGCTGTGGCTGTTGCTGTTGCTGGTTCTGGTTCGGCTGCTGGGGCTGCTGATATTGGGGCTGCTGATATTGAGGGTTCGGTTGCTGCCTATACCCCTGATGGTTCGGCTGCGATGGCCTCTAGTACTGCTGCTGACTCCTCACGAACTGGGGAGAATTGTTGTTCATGCTACTGACTTGCTCATGAGAGAGCGTGCCCTCAGTAGTCGGACCTGTGCTGGGAGCATTTGGCACTGCAGGCTTCCGAGGTGGAGGCCTACTAGGTCTGTGAGGATCAAAGACGCTAGAGAACGTAGCGTCTTTGAAGGCATTCTGGCAGTACCGTGCTCTTTCATAGAGGTCTGCCATGTTGGTCAGATTGTTCAGGGAGAGGACTAGCTTGAACTGGGGCGTGGCGTTGGAAATTAGCATCTTCACTTGTTCGGACTCGGACAAGTGATCATTCACCTTCTCGGCCAAGCCCCGCCACCTGTCGGCAAAACTGACAAATTCTTCATCAGGTTTCATTTTTTCTGCTATCAAGTCAGTGATGGACAAGGAGGGTGCAACTCTGTCTTGGTATCGTTGAATGAATTTACGAGAGACGATACCGTAGTCCTCTACTTCGGAGGGTTCCAAGGAAAAGAACCACTCGAGGGCTGGTCCCTCTAGAGATCTCCTGAACAAAAAGGCCAACGACCTCTTGTCGTTCTGCCAGAAAGACGATTCGTACATAAACTCCTTCAAGTGGGTGAAGGGGTTACCAGTACCGTTGTACTTCCGGTACACTGGCATCTCAGAGGGTGGCAGGTGGAACACTGGCAGGCTCGGTAAGTTGATTTCCGGTGCAGCTTTGACCCCCATCATCTTCTGGAGGTTGTTGAATTGCTCATCCATGCGCTCCATTTTGGCCAGCAACGCTTGCGTTGTCAGATCTGCCTGGGGAGGAAGAGGAGGTGGAGGTACTTGATAGGCTTGCTGCCTAGAGTACGTCGGACAGGGAGGACAGTAAAGAGGAGGTCCGGCAGAGCTTTCGCCATGCCCGAGGGTATTTTGATAAGCAGGCGTTAGCGGTCTAGCCGGTTGCCTAGAAGATGAAAGTTGCGGCCCAGCTGGCCGAGAAGTAATATGGAGGCCTTCCACGGCCTGATGGATGTAAGGAGGATGAAGAGGAGGTTGTTGAGGGACAACAGGGGGAGCCACAGGGTTCGGCTCAGCAGGCTGCATGGGTGCCTTCCCCTTCAGAATAGACTGGATTGCCTCGAACTGCTGAGGGTCCAGACGGGAGGCAAGAACTCCCAAAGCGTTGACAAGATCCGAAGGATCGGAGGATGAGGGATCATTCTGATTCATGTCCCCCTCAAGATTAGGATTAGGAATCGCATATTCATGCGGGGGAAGATCAGGATATCGATCATGGGGATGAAAGAGAGGTGTCCGAACATTCCCATCTTGTCGATATGGAGTGGGGACAGAATTACGGGAGGCATCAGCATCTCCCCCGTTCTCATAGTTGTAGTCCAAATCGCGAGGGGCATTAGCATCTCCCTCGTAGTTGATGATGGCGTCTTGAGCCATACTCAAGTCCCTGCCTGATTGCAGCAGCATGATGTTAGATTCTTTTTTTCAAAGATTTGACAAACAAGTTGCACAGAGATTAATCAATCAAGTGGATGCTTAATGTGATTTTAAGATTCCTTGTTGAGTTATTTGGATTCAATTAAACCACAAATTCGCTCAGAGAAAGGATCCTAGTTTCAGTTCAATATCCACCGTTATTCTCTATGGCTTTCTCTCACAACGTTTATGGAATCTAACCGGGACTTCAACTGGTACAACCAGCCCGATGATCAAGGAGGAGTACCTTGATTTTGGGGACTTATGGAGGCCTCAACGTCAACTTCTCTAGTCTGATCAAGGGACCAACCCAATCAGAGAGAGTTGCTGACGTCAAGTAGTGTGTTCCTAAGAAAAGGAGGGTATTCGCCTCAATGCGTATGACCTATAGCCTGGATGGCCTCTAATGCTTAATAATAATGGGTAGTAGCACTCAAGTCACAAAAATCTGAGAACTGAAGAAAAATAAGAAATTGCCTGAATCGCGTCGAGGGTAGTCGACGCCTTTCAAACAGAACCTTAATTTTTCACAGAAGCTCGGATTGCAGACAGCAGAGAAATAAGACTGAAAGGCGTCTTGGTATATTGACGCAGTTTGAAAACGCGTCAGTGCTCCTAGACGCTTTTCAAGTCGCAGAAACAGTTTTCCAGAAGGAATTTCTGGGTTGAATCCTCCTCAAACAAGATAAAAGCAGTAAATAATCAATTCATGTAGATTTTTTTTAGTTCCAGATTTTAACAGGATGATTTTACTAACTAAACAAGTAAGATATCAATCAATCACTCAGCATTTCATCACAAAACAACTTTTTTATCTAATCAACGGGGAGGGCAAAATCTTGCCACAGGGGTGTGCACGTGGTGCACGAGGGAAATTAACTAAACTAAAATACTCACCAATTGGCGAGGATGTGTCGAGAGACACAAGTGGTGCACCGTGGGTGCCCGATTGATGATAGCAAGAACAAAAAACTAAAAGATGGCGAGACCAAGTCCCATCGTGATCGCCAAAAAAGCTGTGAGTGCTTAGAATGACTGTGTGATTAACATGAAAAATCTATGTTGTTTAAGTGCAAAAATAATGCCTATTAAAAACAGAAACTACGTGAAGTGATCGCCAGAAACTTTTGACTTAAAAGTTCCAAAAGAAGTTTTGATCGCCTACCTGATTAAACGCGGAAGATATTGAGTCATTGATTCCCCCTCTTCAGCCGGCTGAAGAAAGAGAACCCTTCCTCTTCTTTTGTTCTTGCTGTTAAGGTTGAAGTTGAGTTTGAGGATCGTCCAGAGTCCTTTGATTTTGCTTGTTTTCCCTCCTTTTTGATTCCTCTTTTGCAACTTATAAGACAGTAGAAAGATAAATAAAGAAACAATGATGAGAACTTTAAGCAAAAGCAGTATCCATTCTAATCATAATTATAAGCATGCAACTAAACAGCAAACTTACTTGTTGGATGGCTTTTGAAACCCCTTGATCAAATAGGTTTTGAAAAATGATGTTGTGGTGTGTGTTGCATGAAGTGATGATGAAGAATGAGAGATTAATGAAGTGAAAATGAAGATGCAGAAATGAAACACTTATGCCGAATTGGATGAAGCCTTGAATTGGATGAAGAATGGATGCCGACTTCTGGAAACAGCAGCGCTTCAGCGTTTAGACGTCGTCGCTTCAATCTTCAATCACTAACTCTGATTCTAACTTCTCTCTTTTTTTTTTCTTTTTTTTTTTTTAACTTTCAAGATGCAAGATATTTATAGACCTCTTCTGCGTCCGCGGATTTACATGGAAAAATCTATGATTTATCCATCTTAACCAACAGATAAATATAGATTAATTTATCTTTATCTAAAACGCGTCCACATAGGCTGACGCCTTTAATATTAATCAAGATAAGGATAAACATCCGGAAAACTTATCTTTATCTATATTAGTTAAAACGCGTCTACATGTATAAACGTCTTTTACACTAATTAAGATAAGGATAAACATCCGGAAGAGAAGTTGAAATAGCCTAGGAAACCTAAACAGCGTTGTACCTGACATACGCTTTTTAGCTAATTAATCAATTGATTAAAATTCAAATTTAAATTAAAATAAGAATAAACTCTAAATGGCGTCCACACAGGTCGACGTCTTTTAAACTTCTTCATATTTTAACTGAAATTTGAGTTAAAATCAATTCAATTAATTAACTTAAACATGTCTGTTAAACCCGACACTCAAAAAGATCAATAAGAATTAATCAATGATTAAATATTAGACCATTCTGAGGCATTATTATATGATATGAAATTTACTCGAAATGACGTCAAAATTAACGTGTCTACATGTACCTGAACATATTCAAGAACTGATATCTCATCTGATGATTTTGCAACAGTTTGGGGATCTGAAACCTCTTCGAGTACTATTTTACTCCCGTTGTCCTCCTGAAAAGATATTCTTCTTCCAGGAAAATAGTTTTCCTGAAGACAAACACCTTTTGTTCACCGAGATGAAAAAATAATATCCAAAGGTTTCCTTTGAATATCCCACAAAGTTACATTTATCAGTTCGTGATTCCAACTTGTCTTGATCATGCCTTTTTACATGAGCAAGACAACCCCAGACTTTAACATGTTTAAATTATGGTTTTCTGTCTTTCCATATCTCATATCTAGTAGAGGCTACAGACTTGCTGGGTACTCTGTTCAGTAAGTATGCTGCTGACTATAGAGCATCCCCCCAGAGGGACACTAGTAATCCCGAAAAGCTCATTATGGATCGCACCATGTCTAACAAGGTGTGATATCTCCTTTCTGATACACTATTCATCTGTGGTGTATATGGAGGGATCAGCTGAGAAAAGATACCATTATCTTTTAAGAATTATATGAAATCAATACTCAAGTATTCTCCTCTTCGATCTGATCGAAGAGCTTTAATACTCTTTTCTAACTGCTTCTCTACCTCATTCATGAACTCCCTAAACTTTTCAAACGCTTCCGACTTGTACTTCATTAAGTATGCATAGTTGAATCTTAAGAAGTTATCAGTGAACGTGATGAATAAAGAGAAGCCACGTTTGGCTTGGGTGGACATAGGACCACATACATTTGAATGTATTAATCTCATAATGTCCTTGGCACATTCTCCATGTCCAGTAAATGGAGATTTTGCCATCTTTCTCATAAGGCAGGACTCACATGTCACAAACGATTCATAATCGAATGCATTTAAATATCCATGTTTATGCAACTTTTGCAGCCTGCTTTCACCATTGTGTCCAAATCTACAATGCCACATGTATGCTTGGTTCACACAATTCTTACTCTTCTTAAGAGCTTTATCAATGTGAAGATTGTAATAAGAAACATCTAAAAGATATAGACCGTTGACTAAAAGTGTTGAAGCAATTGATTTATTACTATAATAAATCGAACAATTTTTGTTCTCTATAGTCAACCTAGATCCTATCTTGTCTAAACAAGATATTGATATGATGTTCTTTATTATGTTAGGAACATAATAACAATCTTCTAATGATAAGGCGTCTCCTGATGGAAGCCTGAGGTTTGCTATCCCTACAGCAACTGCCGCAACTATTGCGCCATTTCCTAGCCTCAGTTCAACCTCGCCTTTTCTCAGCTTGCGCTTACTTGTCAGCATCTGCACATTATGATAGATATGAAAAGTACATCCGGTATCTAATATCCAAGATGTGGAATCTCTAACTAACAAGTTAATGTCTATCATATAGACATCTGAAGCTTCAGACAGTTTCACCTTTCCATGAGCTTTATCGTTGGGGAACTCATTGCAGTTCCTCTTCTAATGATCATTCTGCTTACGGTAGAAGCAGTCACCCTTTACTACTCCTTTAACATTGTCTTTCTTCCTTTTATCATTAGCTATCATCTCTGCCTCAAGTGTATCCAATGCCGGTTTAGCAGGAGGATTAGCTCCAAGGACGTAGGCAATGTACTCAGATCTGAAAACATTCTTTAGATTTCTGAGCCAAATCGAGTAGTTCGGGCTAGTCAAAAGATTGGCATCAAGTATGCCACGGAGTGGGTTATTCGACAACATAATTCCCTACAGGAGATGAATAATCGACTTAGCAGATGTTCAATTATGAATTTAAAACAAGATATGGTCTTTTAATCAAGTTTTAACTCCCACTAATTTTCGACCGACTGTATAACCCTCGGTTATACAGAACGGGAGACGCCAACAGTCTCCTAGTGGAGATCATAATTTCAATGACTTGCAGTACAACCTTGTGGATAGCATAAGAAAGCTGTAAAACAATCAAAGAGCACCCATCTCATGGGACTTGCAACTCCTTGCAATATCCGATCATATCTTTGGTCCCCAAAGATTTAATGTCATTGTGGATAGCACAACAAGTCACTAATTCTGGTCTAACCTAACCATCGTTACACGACGAGCATAGATTTGCATGCAGCCCTTGTGGATAGCACAACAAAGTTACATGGTTCCTCTACCCCGATCATATAGGCATCGAATGTCATAGCCACAATCTCATCACAATTAAACAGGTCTTGTGGTAGCACAACAAATCTGCCTAAAGTAATTTGAATCATGTGACTATAACAATGGTGGACCACACGGTAAGTTCTTAACTATTCACGTTACGGCTTAGAATTTAGACGAGTGTATTTAGATAACTTTTATCTTGGTCTCTCCTAGGTGATAGTATATAAATATATCATATATATTTACCAAATACTATACCTACTTTGATTCATAATCAAAAAGAAAAACATTGCATCTTATACATGTTTACTGTGGTCATGGATAGCAAAGTGGTTTCACTAAAGCCAACAGTCAAACGCACACAAAATCTAATATAACATTTATTTTAGATAACTTGCAAACTCAAAAGGCAAAGGATCTCCATCTTTATGCCTTCCTGGTAGCAGTTGTGGATTGTCCTCGTTCTTTCCTCGGTTGCCTTGATCAGATTACAATAATTCTAGAATTACATGTAAGTTGAAGAAGGCCTTATGGCGAGTACAAGAGAGAGAGAGAGGTAGAAGTACATCAGAGTGTAAAAGAGGGAGAGGTACGCATATCTCTATTTATTAACAATTAATAAATATCCATAATTCAAACATCCACGATCCACACAATCCATTTATCACATAAATAATTAAATAATTATATATCCATGATCACGGTGTGTTTTAATCAATCCACACATGATAAGCTCATCACATGGCTAAAACAAAAGAATTTTTCAAAATTAAATAATTTTTGGCTTTTAGAAAGTTAGATTCCAATCAAAATTGGCTTTTGAATTTCGAAAACTCTTTTAATAACTTAAGCATGCAATTAAATCAAATTTAAAAGCATAAAATACACATCACATGTGCACATACTTCAAATTAATAAATTCCATATTATTCCATACCATTAGAACATTTCTAATAATTAAACAATCTAACATTTAGATTAGAACATATTAATAATCTAAAAATTAGACTATTAATAATTACTTACTAATCTAACTCTTAGATCAGTAAACTAAAATTAATTATTAATTTAACACTTAAATTAATAATCAACTCTAATCGTTTATTAATTACTAGTCTAACTCTTAGACTAGTTAATTAATTAATGCTAATCACTAATTTAACTCTAAAACTCATAATTAACATAAAGTAATTATTAACTACTAATCTAACTCTTAGATTATTCGACTAATGTTAATTATAAATTTAACTTTTAAACCAATAATTAACACCAATTAATCAATAACTACTAATTAAACTATTAGATTAGTTAATTAAAATTAATTATCAATTTAACACTTAAATTAATAATTAATTTCAATTAACTAATAATCACTAATTTAACACTTAAATTAGTTAATTAAAATTAATTATTAATTTAACATTTAAATTAACAACTAATTCTAATTAATTAACAATAATTTGTTAATAAGAATGATTCCATAATCATTAATGTCCAATTAAATTAAAATTGAATAATAATTTAAATTTTCAAAACACTTTTGAATTTTAAATCAAAATCCAATTTAATTATTATATGAGGCTTGGGGTTTAATAGATATTAAGGGTTTAAAAGGTAAATGGGCAGAGTCAACTCAGCATCTAGTTCGAGCCCCTGGCCGAGCCAGGGGCTCAAGCCAGGGGCACTGGTTTAGACCAGTTACCCCGACCAGGGAAGATGAAGCGGCATCTAGGGACCGGATATACGTGCACATGCCTAAGAAAGACATGAGAGATTGAACCAGTCAAAACAAAAGGGGGTTAGGAACTCTCTCTTCTAATATACGTTACAGATTATGAACTATAGATAGATTTGGGTGACATGTGGAATGAAGAAGGGGACTGGTTTAACTAACTACCTCGTCGGTTAATTTCCTCAAGTATTTTGTTAGGAGTGTTTGCAATTTCAAAGTTCTTTTGGAGAAATTGCTTCTTCAATTAATTTTCTCAAATATTGCAATGTAAGTAAACATTAGTTGGAGAAATAACTTGGCTAACATGATATATATGTCATATGTGAAGTTTTTGTAAAGTTTCATCAACTTTTGGATCGATTTGATATAATTTTGGACTCCTGCTTCGATCCCGAAAATACGACTTTGATAGAATTCTAGTAACTTAAAAGAGAGGGTAAGATAAATATCAAATAGGATTAGAAAATTCTCAAATTTTACAGAGATATCAAGGACAATATGACAGAGTCATACATTAAATTTGACATGATTTAGACATGAATCGAGTGAGATAGAAGGTTCAAAAATTGAGATTTCAAAACTATCATGTCAGATTGTATAATATAAAAAGAAAATTATAGAATAAATATCAAATAAACTAAAAAAATTATAAAACCTATTGGACATTAATAAAGCATCTAAAATATACTTTTTTCAAAATTTTAGGTCAATTGGACATTGGATGAATGAGAACGGACGTTAGCAACTCAAGTAATTAGAGTTGGGAACATAACAGACTAAACGGACATATTACATAGACTGACAAATTAATCATAGAATAAATATAAAATAAAATAATATAAAATTTAGTGAACATGAAGTATATTTGCATATTAAGCTTCTTATCCATTGATTATTTTCAAATTTTATAATTTTTTAGTACAAAATAGATCATACTTAAAGTTATCTACCTATCTCTTGAAGAAAGATTAGTTCTTACTTCTCCTATGGCTTCCTTGTTATCTATCCATGGTTTCTCCTCTTTTAAGCTTTCTTCCATATTCTTTGAGCCTCATGTAACCATCATCAAGTATTAGAACTAACTACCATAGAGTTTATCCATTTCTTCTCTATTTTCTCTCAAGAACAATATTATGAACTTACCCTTTAAGAAGAGTTGCACCCTTAATGACTCCAATACAAATTTAAAGGTTATTTATAGCTAATTCTCCTTTTCATACCTAATACTAACTTTACGTTCCTTGTTGAGGTCAGAGCTTTACTTAACATGACTTTTTCTTCAAGTTAAAATAGCAATCCTAGTGCAAATCAGACTCTATTTTTGCAACCTACACTTTCTTTTCCTGAAAACATCTAAATTTGACAATTTAAATGTTAGAATTAAAAAATCCTCTCTTTTATAAAGTTGTATAACTTTTTATCTTCTTTCTAATGCCACCCACCTTACTATTTTTGGACTTTTGTGCAAAACTTATCCTTATTTTATTATCGTGTTATCTTGAGCACTCCAAACCTAGAAATTTGACAGTTTCTATTTATGTCTAAAGATGTCTAAATTATAACTAGTAAATAACTATTTTGAAAATATAGTTTTCATGAAAGTTTTAGAATTTTGTATTATCTTTTCGAGAGTTATCTTATCTAATTTAGAATTTTTTACATGAAGTTATACTTAAAACACCAGAACTATATCAACTAAATATGTATGTAAAATCTTAATTCAAGTAGGATTCAAATTATGACTTTCTATCCATGAGTTAAAATCCTAAATGTACTCAAATCTACTATATTCTACTTCTAATCTAATTCAAAGATGTCTTCCAAAACTTTATAGAATATGATTAATTTTAATTATACTTTTTCTTCTTTTCTAATTCAAATCATGGTCCTATTAGGACTTGTTTCTCATTAGTGACCTTTCTAAAATTAATCATTAGTATTTTTTAATCATTAAAATATCTAAATTAGCAAAAAAGTCCTTCTAAAAGGTTATATATATTTTCATCATCTTTCTAAGGGTACCAACCATGCCTCAATATGAATTCTCTACAAAAAGTTATCACTATTTTATTAACTTGTTGTCTAATGCATCTGTACCTAAAGGTTTAACTAAGTTAATGGGATATTTTAATTAGCTTAAATAAGTTAGTGGGCATTTATAATTGACTTAATTAAACTAAATTAAATTAGTTAAACTCATTAATGGATTAAACTCATTAATAGACTCTCATAATTAATTAATTGGTCCAACTTAAATCCATTAAATTTATTAATGTGTTATAAAGATGCAGGACATAGCACCTCTGCCGTTGGAGATTTTATGTCCATGCTGATTTTTATTATTGCTCTTTAAGAAATCTAGAGGGTTATGAACTCTTTTAAGTTTGAGGGAAATAATATGTCCCGAAAGGTTAATATTTGGCAGGTTATTTGGCAACTTAATTAAGTTCTATCTGCATCTCCTCCTTGGTAGAGCTACAACTCGGGTTGGATTAGGTTGGGTTGGGTTAACCCTAACCTAACCCATGTCAAAAGTCCCTCAACCTTAACCCAATCCAACCAAGCCTCAACTCAAACTCCTCAACCATAACCCAACCCATCTAACAATGTCCCAACCCAACCTTTATTGAGTTTGGTAAAATTGAGACGAGTTATATCCTTAATAGTTAATGTTTTTTTTTCTTCATTTTTACCAAAATTTCATGTACTTAGATGAATAAATTTATCTATCTATCTTAATAAAGTAACTAAAAAAGAAAGTACAATATAATTGCATGGCTACCACTTGAGAGCATTCATGTTCATGTCGTAATCTAAATTTTTTGTTCAAAGATACAAATTAAATACAATTCATTCTAAAAATCTAATCAATCATTTATATATATCAATGTTAGGTTCGAGTTAAGTCAAGTCGATCGACCCACAACCCAACCCAACCCATCCAACGTCAAGTTGAAATAACCCCTAACTCTAATCCAACTCAACCTTAACTTAGTCGGGTTGAACCCAAGGGAACCATCAGGTTGGCCCACTTTAGTTCGAGTTGACCTACCTAAAGTTACACCCCTACTCCTTGGTCAATAGGCTTTTTCGTCAGCAAGCTCACACTTTTCATAATGGAGGATTGCCTACCCTCCTTCTCGTAGGAGATTCCTTTCTATTATTTGGTAGCTTAAGCATATTGCTCTTGGGTACAAGCCAAATATTGATGGGGGGCAACAGGTGATGGTGGTGGTATTGAGAGTATTGAGGCAATAGTGACAGTATAACCTCAAAGATTCTATGGGCAATCTTGTATTTGCTTTTGCTTACTTTATGATTTATCTTCCAATCTTGAAGTAGAGGCTATGGCCCTTCTTAATGGTTTAAGGTACTATGAGAGTCAGTGCCTAAATGGTGTGCATGTGGAATATAACTCTTATGTATTGGTTCATATCATTACATCCCCTTACTCTAATCTTTGGAAGCTATCCTTATTGATGAGGCATATCTTAATTCAATCTCTTGTTTAGGTACTAGCTACTTTTATAAATAATTACGACGACTATGTCAGTTCTATAATCTTTTATGTATTAGAAATATGATTCCTACAATTACAATTACACTTGTATTTGTTATAGTTATATTTTTAACATAAATATGACCATGTAGCTCCAATTTAAAATGTTGGTTATATAAAAAAGAAGACATACCAAACTGTATCAAAAATATCTTTAATTAGTCCTTTTTTTGGTCATGGAAATAGATTTCATTCATTTAAGATCATAGGTACAAGGAAGCTAAGAAAACCACCTTTCAGTACAAGAGGAATATGCTACACCATTCTACACATGGTCGATCCTATTACAAGGTGACACCTAGCCTGAGAAAAACGAACACTATAGAATTTATGGATACCTTATAGCTAAAACACAAAGTCCAGCAAGATTAAAAAGGAAAACATGGCATTAAATAAGAATGCAAATGACTTCATCCTAATAGATAAAAGAGCTACAATCCAGCATCTAGCTATTGGCATATGAAAAAAGGAGGCTCAGAGAGCATGTTTCTGTAGAGAAACATGTTAAAAACTAGACACAAGACTACTTAAGTCCCTAAGAAGAATCCGACATGACTGCTATAAATACTAGATAATTACAACCTCTGAATAATCGAAAGATGAGCCATTATGAGCATGCGATCAAACAACCAACAAGTACAACTCTGAAAAGTCAAGAAAAATGATCATGAGAGGAAAGTGAAGATGAAATAGAAACACAGAAGACAATCAGGGAAATGGAGAGCGGCACAGCATTAGAGGAAACAAGGAGAAGGGGATGGCAAAATCTTGAAATAAAATTAAAGATGAATGCAAATGATTGAATAGAAGGTAACAAAGAATAAAAGAAAAAAAAATATCGAAGTCGATAGAAACATTCCAAATAAATCAATATATTTACCTAACAAAAACTCAAAGGATATTTGATCTTTAGATAATTGTTCTCCCAAATGGGAAAGGAAAGAGGATTCCTATTAAGATAAAACATTTCCATCCACTAAGGATAGAAAGAAACCATCAAAACTGAATTTGGTAAAAGCACACGACCGAGAGCCAAGGGAGTGGCACTTGAATGCACTTTTAATTAGAGTCATCTAATCAAATTGATTAGATAGATCCTAGAGAATGTGGCAGAAGGTATGATAAACTATAACACTTCATATTTTTTATTTATATTTATATGAAGAAGATTTATAATAAATATTCTAATTCAATCTTTAAAAATAAATAATATTTTATAAAATTATAATTATAATTTATAAAATTAACATAATAATGATTTAATTTTTTGTTATATTTTTAGACTAGACTAGTTCGTAGGACCAACAAATTTAGCTAGTAAATATAGAGTTTGAGTTGTCTTAAAAAGAACAAAAAATCAAATAGCGCAATCTAACTAGGAACATCTTTAGACAAGCTCAGGCCTGATTGAGTTTGACTCTTAGCTCATGTCTGATAAAACATATTTTAGAGTCTCTTTTGACTTTTCATTTAACATAGAAAATATTGAGTAAGAATGATTACAGTTAATTTTGAGTAATTACACATGTTAGACATTCTTTAAACAATCCTATTTTAGTCCAATTTAGAATTTTAAATTTGTGCATTTGGTCAAAAGTCAAAAACTAACTAAAGATATATTTGGTAAAACTTTTAATTAAAAGTTACTCAGTTATCACTTCTAACACGAAAAAGTTTAAGTGAGAGTGATTACACAAGAGTTAAACCTTTTCTAACAACTCTAATTTTACCCCATTGTAGGAAACTTCAACTTGTAGTTTTCGATTGGATTAAAAAATAACCAACAGTATTGTATTTTCTTGCTCTCTAAATTAGGTGAAAAGTTTGAAAACGCTTTTAATTAAAGAAGCATAGATTGTTTGTAACCTAGTCATCTAGGCTTTATCCATTATGGGGGGCCAAAGGTTCACCATATACACTACTATTACCATTGGACTCTCCATTCTTAGTTATTGCCCTCTATTTACATTGACATGTTGCAACACTTCTAGTATATAAGGGCGCGTTTGGAAACGAGATGGTAACAGAGGTCCCCCCCCATAATCGGGTCGTACATTTCAAAGCGACAAAGAATCCATTTTTTGACAACATCTTTTTCTTTTCTTTCCCTAGTTTATCTCTCTCTTCTTCCATAATCTTTTCTTCTTATAAGTTGCGGTAGGGTCTGAGATGTTTGAAAACGAGATGGAATTGTCGAGACACTGTTGGCAACTACTTATATCTCCAAATACATTTTCAAATGCGGCCTAAAATCACAATGGTAATGAGTACTAGACAAAAAGTGGCAACAAATAATAAGTGGTCGTTAGTGGCAAAGAGAGTCTAACAATGGTACTGTCTGACAATGATGGGGTGTGTAACTATGTTTTGACCCTTTATTGAGTTAGGACCCGTTTGGAAATGCTCATGGGAAGGTATGAGTATCTGATAGTTTTTAAGCATTTCCAAATGAGCCTAATACTCCTAGGCTTTTGTGCGAGATCAAGCGAAATAAGAGAGTTAGAGAGAAGAGGCCAAGTACAAGTGGTTTTTCAAAAAGCAATTCACCATTGACTTTTGTGGATTTTCAAATTATTTCCTTGACCCCTAAGCCATTCCACACGGGGCCTTAGACTAGTTAATGATAATTTGCATTTCTTAGAAAACTATAAAAATAGCTTCTAATATACAATGTCTTTCTTTTAAAATAAGTGGATCAAAACTTATGAAAATCTAAATGTGCTTCCAAATAAAAGTTATAACAAAACATCCTTAGGTTGAAAGTAAGGGTTTAAGGTACTTTAACACTGTGGACTTAATACCAACATTACCATTATTATTTTTCTTTAAAATAAATGATGAATCTATTTTCGTTATTTATAGGTGTTGACATCTTAATTATCATAGCTAATAGGTTACTTATTAACCCATACATATAAAAAATGATCAGAATATTAGTAGATAATTTTATGAGATTATTATCTCATTTTTGTTAAAAATTTCAGTTATTTAAATTTTTTTTGATAAATTATCCACAAACATCAAAACCTACAAGTTCATGAAGAGATAAAACATTTTGATTTGGCATCTATTGTAATTTTACGTACAAAATTAGTTATCACTAAAAACATTATAAGTGATTATATCTGTCTTACAAATAAATATACTTTTATAAATTAAAACATATAAATCTATTTATGACTATTGACTTGATTTTGTTGTACACATTATATTATCAAGTTGTTATAAAACTATAAGATGTTTATCTAAGTAGAATGGTGTGGTATGATATGTGCAATAAGTGCCACCAAAAATTTATATAAAATTAATACTTCTTTATTATATCCTCAATTCATGTGTACACTTTGTGTGTAATTTTTTATCACTCTTTTTTTTATTTTTTTAATCTCTCTTTTTCCCTCTATTCTAGCACAGTAGTGCAATCGACATCCCTTATCCTTAACCAAAAGTTACACGGTTTAACCCCACCTTCATGTATGTAAGCAAGCATTTTCTATATAGAACAATCACTTCTTATGGAAGCAGAGCCCTCGATCTCTAGAGTGGAAATTATAAACTTAAAAATCTTATAAGAAATAAGAGAAAATGTTATGTTAAGTAAATTCAATCCCTGATCTTTGAAGTTGAGGCATCTGTGCCAAATGGTTTAACCATTTAACCAGAAAAACTCTTATTAAATTTTTTAAATAAAGATTATTATTAATATCACTTTTACAAATATGTGACATGTACTGAGATAAAGGACTTCACATGATAAAAGCAAATACCAGTTTGCTTGATAAAGAGGCAGGATTCTTATTTGATTTGTCAGTTGAAAAGTTTAAAATAAGATGATACCTTTTACTATTTCTTTATTGCACTTATTAGGAGACATTTAGTTGCTTGGTCAAAGAGCTTTCATAAATGTAATAGTTGAAACAAAAAATTTATGCCAAAAGTAACTTTAACAAAAGCCATTTGATCAAGAGACCAAATGGCTCTTGATGAGCGTTGTAAATAAAGTGATAGAAAGTCTTGTATAATAGCATTCCATTTAAAATGATATAGAATGATGTAACAAAATAATTTGAGTTGTTGGAACGTTACAGAACGTTATGTACGTTATATATTTGGCCAATAAATGATAGAGGAAATCTCTCCTGTAGATCTAGAAACGAAAGAGGAGATTATGGGGCAGTTACAAGGTTTGGGGCTGAGGAAATGTGAGGAAAGTCCTATAAATAGATGAGTAATCTCATGAGAAGTAAGAGACAATAAGAAAGAAGAAATCCTCACCTCGCCGGAGCCTCAAACCGTTCTCTCTACTCTCCTCTCTTTAACTCTCGTGTTCTATTCATTGCACACATCAAGAGTTATCATTGGTATCAGAGCAAGATTACATGCTCACCCCTCACCGTGGCGCCTCCGCTCGCCGATCGTCACCGTTGCCACAGCACCGCACTATCTGCTGCACCACTAGGCTTCCTTAAGCGTCACCGTTGGTGTTGCGAGCTCCGCGCCCCGACAACACCCATGATGCCACTTCCCGCATCGCGCTCCACTGCTCGTGGTCCTACCTGTCCGCTGCGGCACAAGGTCCACCCCATTCCAAAGCATATCCCACCTCCCAAGTAGTTTCCTGGAATTCTTCTCGAGACTTCCATATTATTATAAAAATAAAGTAGACTTTCATATTATGCACTGTCACCCGTGACCTCGCCCAACTGACTAAAGAATATTGTTCGTACACTGTCCCGTGACATTTATTTTAATTCTCTGCCCTTTCCAAGAGAAGCTAGAACCGTGACCTTCCCTATTAATATATTGAAATCTCACATCTGCCAGCTTTCGAGGAACACGAATTGGCTCTGTCAGCCAGAACCCAGAACCCGTAAGGTTTCATCATTACCTACAAACAATAATTACATGTAACTTTTCAACATTACCCTGCAATTAATTTTTACCCATGACCTTTTCAACTTTACCTGCCTTCCAAAGTTATCTTATATTTTAACTTCTGCACCTCCATTTTTAACCCTTCTCAACGAAGGCAAGTCGGCTTTTGGAAAGCTTCTAGTTATTTTATATTTTAACTTTTGCACCCAACATAGGTAGGATAGGTTTTGGAAAACTTTGTTTTATATTTTATACTTCTGCACAAATTTTTTTCAAATTGTAGTAGTCCTTCTCTTGTGATTTTTTAAAAGAATACCCGTTACCTTTCACGTTACATTATGACTTTTGTTACCTGCAAGCAATAAATGTGTTCCACAGCCTCTTCACGTTACCTGCAAATAATAAATTCTAATTAATCATTGTTAGTACATTTTAATCTTGTCGTATCATTGTTGTAGTTGTAAAATATTAGTTAAATTATTAATGTTTCACTTGTATTTGAGTATAATCTTTGCACATGTTTATCTTTATTACTTAATTTATGTTTGATATATTTTTGCTCACAAATTAAATAAATTGACAACACTATTCACAAAAAATATGTTGAAATTAATCAAGATGAATATTAAATTTATTTTTACTATAATACTTGTTTGGAAAACGATGACCGATTCAAATTATTTATTTTACAGTATTATTTTAGTCCTAATGACCAATAAGTTCATTGCGGTGGAATTGGCAAAACTTGACAAGTTAAATGAAACCAGTTATGATATGTGGCATCGAAAGATTAGATATGGACTTATTCATGACAACATAAAATATGTTATTAATACTACTATCCCAGAACTTAGTGATAATTCCATTGATGTGGAAAGAAAAAAACGGGATCAATGGTTACCAAATTATCAAAAGGCGAAGAGGCTCATGCTCATGTTCATGGAGGACAACTTGATAAAGTTTTTTGAAACTTACAATTCGTCCAATGAACTATGGAAAGTTATCAAGGAGAAATATGACATCAAAATTGAGGTGAATATTCAACTTCTTTTGCATCGTTACAACACATGTAAGATGTAAGAAGGTGATAGCGTGATTGAGCATCTTAACAAGATGATTGTCATGGCTAAAGATCTATCTACTGCTAGAACTGAAATTTTAAAAAAAATATAAGTGGCAACTATATTAAATAGTTTATCACCTTCACTTGATATGGCAGTCACAACATTGAGAATGAGTGGTTCCACTTTAACTATCATGGATCTGCCAACTAGGCTAGCAATTGAGTAGGATGTACTGGCTGGAAGAAAGGAACCAGAGATAAATCTAGAAGAGGTCAATGCTACGCATCAAAAACTTATTGTCCAAAATCGTTTTAATAGACTACGAAAGACACAATTCAGAACAAATTTCAAAATAAACGAAAGAAAATTTCTACTGGTGCTTGCTACAGTTGTGGGAGGTTTGCCCACTTCAAGGCTAACTGTCCTAACAAGTAAGAGAATAAATGTGGAAATAGAGGAACTGGAAAGATAGAATTTATCGGCATAATAGAATGTAATGCTGCCTTGGCTGATTCAAATGATTGGTGGATCCACTCTGTCGCTACTCGGCATATAGCAAAGACAAAGAAAGGGCTAGTGTCGCTAAAGAGGCTTAATGCTGGAGAACAGAGAGTGTACATGGGAAACAACACCTACCTCGATGCGGAAGGTGTTGGAACTTATAGGCTGGATCTTGGGGATAACACTATGGTCCTCAAGGATATATTTTATGCACCTAAAATCCTGCAGAACCTGATCTATGTACTGACACTAATGAAGAAAGACCTTGAAATAAGGTTCTATAATTAAGGGGTGTCAATAGGGAAGGATAAAAAAATACTTGCTATGGGAAAATTTATTCTTGAGTATGATTTATTTTGTATCCTTGTAATTGACAATGAGAATAATAACATGGAAGTTTCTGAATATTCCTTATGTGCTTTATCAAAATGTGATCTATAACATTTTAGATTGGAACATCCTAGTAAATCTAAAATGGAACAAATGATAAAATTGAATATGTTATCAGGATTGACCAAAGTTGAGTTATCACCTTGTGAACATTATTTAGTCAGAAAAATGACTAAGAAATCCTTCTTGGTAGGACATAGATCACAAAAATTATTAGAGTTGGTCCCCTCAGATATTTGTGGCCCTCTAAGTATGAAGACATATAATAATAAGAAATATTCCATAACTTTAATAGATGATTATTCAAAGTTGGCCTATGTTTACTTAATCTCTGCAAAATCAGAGGCATTTAATTGCTTCAAGAATTATAAAATGGAAGTAGAAAGGCAACTTGGAAGGATTATAAAGGTGTTAAAGATTGATAGAGGTGGGGAACATAACTCAAAGGAATTAGAGTTATATTGTGAAGAACATGGAATTAAAAGACATATAACAATGCCTTATACACCGCAACATAATGGTGTGACATAAAGAAAAAATAGAACATTGATGAATGTTGTTAGATGTATACTATCACATTCAGGACTTCTTATGTATTTGTAGAGAGAGGCATTGCTCACGGCTAACTATGTCTTGAATAAAATTTTTATTAAGTCTGTTGAGAGTACACCTTATGAATTATGGAATGGGAGGAAACCACATTTGAGTCATCTCAAGAAGTGGGGGTCGGTGGCCCATGTTCTCGTTTTAAGTCAACTTAGAGATAAGTTGGATTCTAAGACTCTCAAAAGTAGATTCATAGGATATTGTAACAAATCATTTGGATATGAATTTTTCCATAAGGAGAAAGGGGTCATTGAATATAGAGATGCAACATTTCTTGAAAATTTAGGGAAGTGGAATCTCGTGAAAATGAGAAAGAATCTCTACTTGTAATAGATGATGACTATTACAATATATTCGTATAAATGATCTAGAAATTGAGAAAGTACCTCAACTAGAAATGAAAAATGAACAGAATTATATAAATGAATTACAACCTGATGTACTTGCAGTTGGCAACAAAAGAACTAGAACTTCACCTACATGGATGGATGATTATTATTTGTCCTCATGTGAACCTCCATGTCTAACAGTAGACATAGATTAGGAAAATCATATAGATCCAGTGAATTATAATGATGCGATCAAATCGTAGGAATCTAATTTGTGACTAGAATCCATAAAAGAAGAAATGAACTTTATGAAAAGTAATGGAGTGTGGAACTATGTGATTTACCTAAGAATAGAAAGGTTATTGGGTGCAAATGGGTATTCAAGAAAAAACTTCGTGCTAATGGGTCGATGAATAAATTTAAGGTCTGGTTAATTATCAAAGGTTATAATCAGAAGGCAGGTATAGATTTTCAAGAAACATATTCTCCAGTAGCTAAGTTTGCATCTATAAGAATTATATTAGCTATTGTTGTACATCTTGACTTGGAGTCGTTCTAAATAGATGTCAAGACTGCATTTCTCAACAGAGAGTTGAAGTAAAATATATACATGCAACAACCTGAAGGATTCAAGAGGAAGGCTAAGAGGAAAGGGTATGCAAGTTAAAGAAGTCTATATATGGTTTGAAACAATCTTCTAGACAATGGTATCTCAAATTTTACGAGACAATTATCTAACTTGGGTTTGTTGCAAATAATTGGATAATTGTGTATATGTCATGAAAAGTGAGAGCAGTTATATCATATTATCCCTATATGTGGATAATATTTTACTCGCCGAAAATAACATGGAGATGTTAAATAAAATCAAATCTGAATTAAGTGAAAATTTTGAGATGAAAGACATGGGTGAGGCATCCTATGTTCTTAGTGTACAAATCCTAAGGAGTAGAATGTTACGTATAAATCAAGAAAAATATTTACAGTCTGTTCCTAAGAAATTCGGAATGCATAACTATAATCTGGCACCTACACCCTTAGTTTATGGAAAACGGTTAGGAAAAGAGCAATGTCTTGGAGAGAGACACGGTCTACTCAAGGTGCTATATGCTGAAGCAGTTGGAAGCTTGATGTATGCAATGATGAACACAAGACCAGACATATGCAATGATGAACACAAGACCAGACATAGCATATCCAGTAAGCTTGGTGAGTCGATATCAAACTAATCTTGGCCCAGCACATTGGGAAGCTATTAAAAGGATTATAAAATATCTGAAAGGAACTTTGCACAAAAAATTGGTTTATCAAGCTGATATATTTGAAGTACTTGGTTATTCAGATGCATACTTTGGAGGAGATAAAGATAACGGAAAGTCCACGTCGGGACACTCGTTCATCTTTGGTGGTGTAGCTGTTTCTTGGAGCAGCAAGAAACAATGGTGTGTTGCAATATCATAGTTGTCAAGGCGCCACTTAGGCGTACGCCTAAGCGACGCCTAGGCGTATAGGCGCTCGCACTATAGCTAGGCGTTTGGGCGCCTTTCATGGGCCCAAGAAAGGCGGCCCAGGCAGCCCGCTTAAGGCGTCTGGCTGCCTTGTCCGATTCGATCCATTAAACCAGCCCATTAGCCTCCGCCCATAACGCCTGTAACTTAAACCCGCCCGTTGTTATGCCCATAACTTAAACCCGTTTACCCGCGCCCGCCCTCCCGCCCGTTAACCTCTAAAACGAGCACAACTCGTGCCCGACCCTCGACGACGCCCGTCCCCTTCTTCCTGACCACCAACAATCCGCGCAAGCAACGAGCTAGGGTTCGCCCCTCTCCGGTCCGGCCATCGTCAACATCGCCAATTGCCGCCGTCGATCAACGCTTGCAGACATCGACGACGCCGAGCTGAAGCATGCCGCCATCGGCCATCCTCCTTCGCCCCCCTCCGTTGTCGATCAACGCCATCCTCCTTCGCCCCCCTCCGCCGCCGAGCTGAAGCTGCCGCCGCCGCATCCGGTGAGTCCTCTCAGCTCTCTCTCTCACTCTCTCTCACACAAATAGGGCCGACGCCCTCTCTGTCTCACACACACACAGTGCCGACGGTCCACTCCCTCTCTCTCTTTCTCTCTCTCTCTTATACAGTGCACACTACACACAGGGCCGAAGCCCTCTGTCACACACTCCACTCTCTCACTCACACTGTCACACACTCCACTCTTCTCTCTGTCACACACACACATTCCACACCTCTCTCTCTCTCTCTCTGTGTCACACGACAGACACACACTGTCCACTCGCTCTATCTCTCTCACACACATCACACACACACGCTGCATTCCCTATCTCTCTCTCTCTCTCACTCCCACAATCCACTTTCTCTCTGTCTAACACACACACAGTCGCACATTGCACACAGGGCCGAAGCCCGTTGTCTTTCTCCACTCTCTCTCACACTGTCACACACAGTCGCACGTTACTCACTCATACTCTCACTCACATTGTCAAACACTCCACTCTCTCTCTCTCTCTATCACACACACAGTTACACACACAGACAACCCTCTATAGTCTGTCCCCAGTCCCGACTCCCCACACGGCACACACATACACAGACACACACAGTTCCTCTCTCTTTTTAATATTTATTGTGATTGATTTGTTTCTTATATGTTCAAGTCAATTATCTCATCATAAATTAATTGTTTTCAATTTTCACATTAAAATTGATTTGATTGCTATTTTTTAAAATATTTATGAACTCATGATTAATAATAATATATATTTCATATATATTTTAATAAGGCACCTAAGTCGCCGCTTAAGCACTGCTTAAGCGACCGCCTTAGCGCCTAAGCGCTTAGGATCCCCGAGAACGCCTTAGGTCGCCTTGGCGTCTTGACAACTATGTGCAAGATATACACAAGAAGTTAAGTACATTACTTGCAGTATGGCTACTACTCATGCAGTGTAGATAAGATGATTTCTGAAA
Source organism: Zantedeschia hybrid cultivar (assembly GCA_030544215.1). Lineage (NCBI taxonomy): Eukaryota > Viridiplantae > Streptophyta > Magnoliopsida > Alismatales > Araceae > Zantedeschia > Zantedeschia hybrid cultivar. The sequence continues at coordinate 14,893,395 of JARZZO010000016.1, forward strand.
TATTTCGATCTCAACTTGATAGATGAACCAGTTGAGATATATTATGATAATCAAGCGGCAATTAGCTTGATTAACAGAGGAGCAAATAGCTCTCAAGGAAAATATATTGAAATACAATATCATTATATTCGGGATATTGTGCAGAAAGGATAAGTGAAAATAACTTATATCCCCACTAGTGATATGATTGCCGATCCTTTGACAAAAGGTATTATGGCGAAAAATTTCATTAAGCATGTTAGCTTAATGGGGCGCAGGAATATATGAGCTAGAGAATATTTTCATAGATAATGAAAATAATGATACATCTCATGAATAGTGGGAGTATCAGTATAAGTGTTTATGCTTCACACGAATAGTGGGAGTATAATCATTTGTTGGCCAAGTGGGAGATGTTAGAACGTTACAGAATGTTACGTACGTTATAGATTTGGCCAATAAATGATAGAGGAAATCTCTCTTCTAGATCTAGAAATGGAAGAGGATATTATGGGGCAGTTACAAGGTTTGGAGCGGAGGGAATGTGAGGGAAGCCCTATAAATAGATGGGTAATCCCATGAGAAGTAAGACACAACAAGAAAGAAAAAATCCTCACCTTGCCGGAGCCCCAAACCGATCTCTCCTCTCTTTGTCTCTCGCGTTCTATTCACTGCGCACATCAAGAGTTATCAAGTATGAAGACACATATAGAATGAAGATTGAAAGATAAATAAATAATGTATATATATATACATATTTATCATACACAAAATATCATTTATGCCACTGTTGAATTTAATAGAGAGAAGGAGAGTTGCCAATGAATCAACGACCTACAGATACAAATATTTTCCTTATTTGGGGCCATGAGTTCAATTACCACATCTATAGAGTGAGAATATAAGATTTAAGCAACTCATTTATGGGGGTCTATGCTCGAGTACTCCCCTATAAAAAGTAAGATCTATAGGAAGAAAATTTCTCTTTATATTAGGTCTCAAAAATTAGAATGGTCTTTGTCAAATGACACTGCAATTACAAGATTTGCCTTAAGTATACAAAAACATATGGAGTTTGAACCCCACAAGCCTCCCAATAGGGAGAACATATGCACATCTATTTCTTGCTACAATTGGAGTGAGATTTCCACCCAACAAGGCGATGTTTTCATTTTGCACCTCGAAACGTTTGAACCTCCACCCTTCCCAACTGAACGGGCAGAGGAGTATCTATTGCTCCATTAGACCGGGAGAAAAAATTAAAATAATCACTCATATAGGAGAGGAGGAAGATATTATTTCTCTTCATAGTGGATCTCCTAAAATTGGAATAGTCGCTTATATAAGAGATATGGAATATTCGCGTTTCCCAAATTTGAACTCTCAACATAGGAATAACTTGTATATAGTTTAGTTAATAGAGCCATTTGACCAAAAAAAGATATGGAAAAGGAGAGACATATTTCGTTCGAAGAGAAAGGTATGAAATTAATGAGATAAAATATAATGCACTACTTTTTTATAAAATCTTTATGGTTTTTTTATATTGATCCCTATAAATATAATGAATTTGAAATGAGTCCCTATATCTTACATATTTTGATATTAGTCCTTATATCTTAAACTTTTTAATCCCTCCTATTTACTTCTATCAATTTTTCTAACTCTATCATAATTAAATAGGAGTTCAAGTTTTAACTCACTTTGGAAAGTTCACTTATTATACTCCTAATTAATTTTTGAGTTTTACTTGTCACACCGATTACTAGTGTAGTCAAAAGAAGAAAAAAAATAGGTCGCCCTAAACATGCCTCACGTGTCTGTATAGCCTAAACTATAATCAAACGATCTAAAAAAATGTTAAAAATTAAAAATCATTATCACGCTGAACCTGCTAATGTCATTTTTTATTGTTAATTGGGGATCAATTTTTTATTTTTTAAAGTCATTTCAAGTATTTTCATTTGTTCTAACATTGGTTTGAAGAATATTCCATGAATTACTAAATTATATTGTTTATAGAGACTAATATCAAAATACACAAGATACTGTGATTTATTTCGAATTTACTATGTTTATAGGGATCGATATTGAAAAAGCCTAAATATCATGTTATGATTATTTTTATAGTTAGTTACAGGATATCATGATTGCTCTTTTTTAAATACAAAAAAAAATATGATAAGGTTTTTTTAATCAAATATTTCAATTTTTAATATTTAAATTTAGTAAATTTTAAAATAAAATAATATAAATATACATTTAGTATCTATTAAGTTTATAAAAAAAAGTGATGATAAATTAATTCCTCTCCCCTCTTTTGCATTGATCTTTTTCTATTCTAACTTATTGTCATTTTAATACAACTTTCAAATAAGGATCTATTAAAAAATCTATGCTGTCTAAATAGATATATAAAAATTAGGAGAAGAGATTCATTGAGACTGATTTTTAATCTAAATTTTTGAATTTTTTATATGACCTAAAAATTATATGCATACAAAAAATGATAGTCCTAACATGCAAAAGTCATAAATCAAATAATACTATATAAAACACTATGTAGACCTTCTATTTTGCATATGTTTGATATTTAAGAAAGAAGTATTATATGTATTTGCTCAAAAGAAGAAAAAAAAATGCAATTGATTTTGGACTCATAGGTGATCCATTAGTAGTAAAGAAGTTTGAAAATTTTAAATTAAAAATTAGAATTTAAATAAAGTATTTTTAATGTAGGTGACAAGATAGTTATTGTTGCAATACTTATAAAGTTATTTGATATGAGTGATGCTATTCTTATTCCCTTACAATATTTTCTTAAGTTACTTTCTTCAGTGTCACTCTTAGTTAAGTGTTTCGAGATCATCACAATAAATAATTCACTGCATAAACAATTTTGAATGGTTGAGAGATGAGGAATGTCTTAAAAGAGTACTTTAAGCGCCACTTTGATTGGAGAATAGGACAAGAATAAGGACGAATAAGGGGAGGATAAGCTTAATTTTACTTTGACAAGCAGAATGGCATATACCAGTGCATAATAGCGTATTCAGGGAATAAAGAGAATAACTCATCCCACCCTAGACCCAAAAATTGCTTATTCTTCTTACTCCGTCAGTGGGCCCCATAAAACTATCAAACTGAAACACCCTTTATTCTAGTATACGTTATTCTGTCAGTGGACCCCACGTAATAACTTATTCTGCAAATAAAGTGGAAAAGGAATACAAATAGTATTTCCCATTTTTGGTTGCTTGAAGGTGAGGTTGGAAATAGGTGAGTTATATGTCTTTTGTTTTTTTGGTTGTAGATAAATAGTCGTTTCATTCATCCATAAAACAAAGTATATATAAGAAGACTAAAACCGACTCCCATATATGGACCATACTTGCCACCATACCCTTGCATATGTGTTTTTTTTTTTTTTTTTTTTCCGGTTAATTGAAACCTTTCCATTCAACTAGTGCAATAGGTACAGATTGGAAGGTACAACAACCGTCTCCCTCTCACATCATGGAAGCCATACTTGCCCATCCTAACATGTATCAAGTACCACCCATGACTCTATAAGAGGCAGGCAAGCCATACATTGCCATCAGGGTTTCGTCGCCCTCCTGGGCGGTCTTGTTCGTCGGCGGCTTCACCGGTGCTTCTTTCTCCATCCCCCTCCTCTCCTGGGGGGGGGAGATTGAGGCCTTGATCTCCTTCACTTATGGGTGGTTGTGTCGCCCTCCTGGGCGGTTTTCCTGTTCCTTTCACCCCCTTGAACCTCCCCCCATCCGTTGTTCCCCTCCTTTTCCCTGTAGTCTTCCTCTCCTTTCGCCCCTCCGAAGCCCTTCCCCACCCACCGTTTTCTTCCTCCTTCCCTTCCTCTGACCTTCTTCTTCCTCCCCTTTGGCCTCTCTCTTTTCAGCGCCATTCGTGGTCGCCCCTCCCTCCTTCCTCCTCCCCCCGGACCTTCCTCCTCCATCTTCCATTCCCGAACCCCACCCCATCCATGGACCTCTCCCTCCTCTGTTGCCTTCATCTTCCTCCACCACACCCTACCCCTCCCATCCTCTGACCTCCCTCTCCCCCCCGTGGCCTACCCCCTTCTCCGCCCCTTCTGTTTCCCTACCCCTCCCTCTGGACCTCCACTTTCCTCCCCTTCTCTTCCGCTTCAGTTTTGTTCACCTATCCATTTTGCTTTCTCCTTGGCTGTGCTCTCCGACGAGTTTGGGAGTTGGATGGGTTTTGTCCTCCGGCATTGGCATAGCTATCTTGGCTCCCTTTTCTTCTTTATTATATTTTCGTTTTCTGTTCTTGTGTGTTTTTTCCTATTCTTTGCTTGGCGCTCCCTTTACTTGCAAATTTCCTGTGGTTCGAACATCCAAGATCCAGCTTCAGCTTCGGAGTATCTTGAGTTGCTCCAACTCGCTCTGGCAATGCTAATCATCTGGGATCTTGATCCTCCTTTGGTGGCGCTCGAGTCTCCGTGTGTATTCCATATGTCTGCTTTTGACATGCGTCTCCGAGCCCCAGTTACATTTACTGCAAGATGCAGCTTGTTTGGCGCTGCTTCGCCGGTGCTTGCGAGGATATCTCCTCCCCTTAGAGCGTGCCCAACTTCTGGATTCTCCAGGGACTACTGCATCCTTCGTCCGACGACAATGTTCGATGGCTTCTCCGGCTTCGGTCTTTACCTTTTGTGTTATCTGGTTTGTTTCCTCTAGTCCGCTAGAGATATGTATCTGCTTTCGATTTCCAACCGTACCTGCCTTGCAGGTTTTGTGTTCACCTTGTACGTCCGCCAAATGGTTGTTCTGCCTGGCAGGGACTTGTGTTGTCTCCTCCAGCCAGCAGGCCGGCCCTCCACGTTTGTACCTGTTCTTCTTTAGTGAATGATATGGGAGCTTTTCTGTCAAAAAAAAAAAAAAAAAAAGACTCTATAAGAGGCAAATTGATAAAGAAACTAAGAGGGGTTTGCATTCTCAATATTTCTTCAGAAAGTAGAGAATTGCGGAAAATATTTTCTGTGGAGTAAAAAATCTCAAGAAGTAGTTTCATGCAAAACAAAAATACGTGTTTGCTAATCTCATGAAAAGATTGGAGTTCCCGTACGATGAGAGGAAGATATGGAGAGAGTGCGATGTAAGAATCTTAGGTGGAAAGAGAGAGAGTAGTTAATATTTTCTATGGAAATATTTCCGCATGGGAAGGGGTGGGGAAATAGATCTCCGAAAAAAAAAATATTATGAGAATGTAGAAAATATCTTTCCAACTAACTTTTACTCGCATCTACAAAACATGTAAAAGTTAGCTGGAAAATATTTTCTGAGAAAATTTGTGCGAACGTGAACACCCCCTAAAACTGTGGAGGACTTCCAACGGGTTGTAAGATAAGCCTTGATGTTTGAATAACACCAAAGTGACAGTGGCGTTCACCGCTCTGAGGCTGGAGAGGCTGCACCAAATCTTCGTGCAGCTGATACGAAGAGAGGGATATCTCGGGAGAGATGCTGCTGAACAAGAGGCACCTGTTAGGGATTTTCGGAATACCTGGAGCGGAAGCCATCCCTAACGCAGAGGAAGACGATGCCGGAGTTGATCTCCACGCGCAGCGGACCTCAAACAAGAACGCACGAACTCCGGGCAGGAAGACGGTGTAAACCCACGCACTGTCTCCACTGGTTTCCTCTCTCTATTCGTCTTAATGCGTATGACCTAATGGGGAGTCACAGGCTTCTTTTATAGAGAGGAGGGACCAGTCCCGTTCTTACTTCTAATAGGATCCTATCCATTACAGGATCCTTATTGGGCGCCTAATGGGTTAAGCCCAATCATATTCCATTAATTGGATGCCTAATGGTGTGCAAGTGTGCAGCCCAGTAAACACAAGTGGACCACCAATTGGATTAAAACCCAACATTCTCCCACTTGGTCCAACTTGTCTTAAGCACATCAAATCTTCCTTTGAAAACATACTTATAGTATAAATATATATAGTTTCAAAAGGACTCTTGAAGATTTGACATCATTGGCATACACCTGAAGAGAAAACCACGGTATGTGCGCGCACGATAAAACAAAACTACACACCATTCCAATTAACGGAATCTTAAAGGTTCAAGAACAGTAAATCAAATGACATGAGTCATGGCGGCAAATGCATTCAATTACACACCACCTTCCATGTACCACAATGCCACCAACTTACTATAATTGAACATCAAACATGGAACTGTAGATAAACTCAAACATAATGTTTATCCATTGGTCACCACTTAAATATACAATCTGCCAGCCAAAATCCATAACCAACATGTATACAATGGAAAATGCAGAAAGTAATAGAAGAATCACAACATATCGAGAGAACTGACAAGACCCATCCGAATCACATGGCTACAAAAAGTGCTAGCAGGTAGTCCTTTCGTGAGTGGGTCAGCAACCATAAGATCTGTTCCGATATGTTCTATAGACACTTCTTGATTCTTCACTCTGTCTCTAAGAGCAAAATACTTAATGTCTAAGGCTCTACCACCTTTGGACGCCTTATTGTTCTTAGAGAAGAAGACCGCAGCGGAATTGTCACAATATATCCTGATAGGTCTGGAGACGAAGTCAATAAATGATAGACCTGTGAACAGATTTTGCAACTGGATGGCCTGTGCACTAGCCTCAAAACAAGCAATGAACTCAGCTGCCATCGTGGAAGCCACTGTAATACTCTGCTTCTCACTGCACCAAGTGATAGCTCCTCCTGCTAGGAGAAAGATGTATCCTGTAGTGGACTTCCTCGAATCAAGGCAGCCGCCAAAATCAGCATCAGAATAAGCAACGACCTCTAGTTGATCTGACCTTCTGTAAGTGAGCATGAAATCTAATGTGCCCTTAAGATACCGCATGACTTTCTTGGCAGCTTTCCAATGATCCATGCCTGGGTTGCTCTGGTACCTGCTGAGCATACCCACGGCAAAAGCTATATCTGGACGTGTATAAGTCTGAAGGTACATCAAGCTCCCAACGGCTGAAGCATATGGGATAGGTTCCATCTGCTTCCTCTCCAAGTCGTTCCTGGGACACTGTAATTCACTGAATTTATCACCTTTTACAATGGGTACTTTATCGGGTGCGCAGGACTGCATGTTGAACCTTTCCAAGACCTTTGAGATATAAGCCTTCTGAGAGAGACCAAGAGTGTCTGAGGGTCTATCTCTAGTGATTTCAATGCCCAAAACATAGTGGGCATCACCCATATCTTTCATCTCAAAGTTCTTAGAAAGGAAAGCTTTGGTTTCGTGCAATAAACCAAGATCACTGCTGGCAAGCAAGATGTCATCCACATACAAAAGTAAGACAATGAAACTACTCCCACTGATCTTTAGGTACAAACATTCATCAATAATGTTTTCCTTAAACCCAAAGGACAGTATGATTTCATTGAACTTTATGAACCATTGGCGGGAGGCTTGCTTAAGTCCGTAAATGGATTTCTTTAATTTGCATACCAAGTGTTCTTTACCTTCAGCACGAAACCCTTGAGGTTGTTCCATATACACTTCTTTATCTAGGTCCCCATTGAGAAAAGCCGTTTTCACATCCATCTGATGTAACTCCAGGTCAAAATGAGCTACCAAGGCCATGACTATTCTGAATGAGAGTTTCTTGGAAACTGGAGAGAACGTCTCATCATAGTCAATGCCTTCTCTTTGAGTGAAACCCTTAGCTACCAATCTGGCCTTATATCGTTCAACTTTGCCTTTAGCGTCCACCTTAGTTTTGAATATCCATTTACATCCAACAAGTTTGGACCCTTTAGGCAAGTTAACGAGATCCCAGACTTGGTTTTTAGCCATAGAGTCAAGTTCTTCTTTCATGGCTTCAAACCAATAGGCAGATTTTTCACTCTTCATGGCTTGTGAAAACGTCACTGGATCATCAATGTCACCCCTGTCTACACTATCCTCCTGTAGGTATACTATGAACTCATCAGATATGGCAGGTCTCCTGACTCTTTCAGATCGACGCAATGTTGGCCCCTGATCCACCTGAGAAGGTGGTTGGTCAACAACAGTGACATCTTCTGGCTCTGGAGCAACCTGGGGTGGACCAACTGCAACTATTTGCTCCCCTAGGATTTCATTCTGAGGAATGAATATGGGAACAACGTTGTCAGTTGTTACAGGTATTTCAACCTGATCCTGTAACTCCTCAAAAGAAATCTCTCGAGAAGGTCCACTCCCACTAACTCCGCCATCTTCAAGGAACCTTGCCTTATCTGTTTCTATAATGATGGGAACATGGGATGGGCAATAGAATCTATACCCTTTTGATCTCACTGGATAACCAATGAAGAATCCACTGGTTGTTCTGAGATCAAAAGCCTTTTCCTGTGGACTGTATGGTCTAGCCTCAGCTGCACACCCCCACGTGCGCATATAGCTCACAGAAGGTTTCCTACCACACCATAACTCATAGGGAGTCTTAGGCGCAGCCTTCGTAGGAACCTTATTCACAATGTGAGCAGCTGTCTTAACGGCTTCGCCCCACAAGGATAAAGGAAGGGTAGAATGACTCAACATCGCCCTGACCATTTCTTTAAGCGTTTGATTCCTTCTTTCTGCAACCCCATTCTGGTATGGGCTGCCAGGAGTAATGTACTGAGGTAAAATACCCTCTTCTTTAAGGAATTTAGCTAATGGACCAGGCCTTTGTCCCATCTCAGTATACCTACCATAGTACTCGCCACCTCTATCAGACCTGACTATCTTAATTACTTTCCCTGATTGTTTCTCTACTTCCTTCTTGAAATCCTTAAAGACATTAAAACATCTGCCTTTTCAAGAAGTAAATAGAGATACATGAATCTAGAATAGTCATCTATAAAGGTGACAAAGTACCTCTCACCAGTCAGACAGGGTGGAAAAGGACCACAGATATCAGTGTGAATTATTTCTAAAATTCCAGAACTCCTTGTGGCATCTTTATTAGGCGTGTGTGTTTGCTTTCCTTTAATGCAATCAACACATGTCTCGAAGTCAGTGAAATCCAGAGTGTGTAACACTCCTTCTCCCACTAACCTTTTGAGCCTCTTAATGGAGATGTGTCCTAATCTCCTATGCCACAACATGGATGAATTTTCATTAACTCTACCACGCTTGTTGCCAGTAAGGACCGAAGTATGCAGGGTGTTATGAGATTGTTCAATCACATTGTTAAGACACAATTTATACAAACCATCAGATATAGAACCAGTACCAATAACAATAGAATTCTTTATTAATTCAACTGAAGAGTTTCCAAGTTTGACTTGAAAACCTTTTGAATCAAGTCTTGATACTGAAACCAAATTTCTACTAAAAGATGGTACATAAAAAGTGTCTTCTAAATCTAGAACAAATCCTGATTCCATAACTATCCTATAAACTCCTACGGCCTTGACTTGTGAGCGCGTCTTATTTCCTGAAAAGATGCTCCGCTCACCCTCATTCGGAGGCCTTTGGAAGAGGAATCCCTGCATAGAAGTGGCAATATGCACAGTAGAACCTGAGTCAATCTACCATGTACTCTTTGGAACATTAACTAAATTAGACTCATAGCAAACATAGGATGAAAGATTATCTTTCTTTTCAAACCATGCCTTCCTCTTCAGACAATCTTTCTTAACGTGTCCAGGTAACTTGCAGAAGAAGCACTTGTCATTTTTACCTTTTGACTTGTCCTTCTTCTTGCCCTTCTTCTGGACACCCTTTTTCTTCTTTCCTGGCCCACTTTTCACTTTATGAGAGGTAAACAAAGCAACATTGTTCCTCTCTCCTCTCAACCTCTCTTCCTCCTAGACACACATGGTCATCAATTCATTGACTGACCATTTAGCCTGATGTATGTTGTAGGAGATCTTAAATGCCTCATATTCGCTAGGCAAAGAGTTGAGAATAAAATGGATTAAGAAAGTGTCTGAAATAGTAACCTCCATGGCATTCAGTTGAGCAGAAATATTTCTCATGATCATTATATGCTCTCGAACACTACCACTAGTGTATTTCATTTAGGACAGTTTAGCCATTAGAGTACTGGCTTTGGCCTTATCAGAACTAATGAACTATTCCTCAATAGCTTTAAGAAATCCACTAGCTGTAGTCTGATCTTGGATAGATCCCTTAATGTTCTGTCCAACGTGTCCCTGAAGGAACAGAAGGCAGAGACGATTGGACTTTTCCCATTTTTCATAATGAGTCTGCTGTTCCAACGAGCTTTCTGGAGTAAGTGGAGCCGGCATAACCTCACGTAATGCTAAATCTAAGTCCATGCAGCCTAGAGCAAATTGTACCCTTTGTTTCCACTCAGTGAAATTAGTGCCATTCAGGTACGACACACTAGTATTAAATGGTACAAACAAAAGAGAAGCAGCTGAAATAAACAAACACATACTCACATATAAGGCAATGGAACTAAAATATTGCAAGTAATGAGGCAAACAGATATGCAAAGTAATTCAACAACATAAAGAGAACTCCTTTATCAAGTCGTCCGATAGCTTCATGGACGAACTCCCCGAATTAACTTAAGTGATAAAACTAAAACTTATAAACATTTTGATATCAAGAGAGAGTACCTTTGGGTACATAACTCTCAAGAATCGCCATGTAGATAAATTTTATTTTATCCTGCTCATGACATGAAAATAAACACTCCTTTGGGAGTTAAATTTACAACCAAGTCATAAACACAAGTATTTGAAATCATTTTAATTTCTTAATGAGTATATTTTATTATTCTCCATGCATAAGGTCACTTTGGTGATCTACTTACACACTTTGAATACTAAAACATCCTCCTCCAATTAAAATGATAACAAGTATCTAAATGCTCATCAATAATGCTATTTAAAACTTAATATGGTAAGATTTTATCAATCCTCGTGATTAGTGCCACTTTGGTGGTCAAACTAATCATTTGGAAATCAAAATTTACCACAAAAACTGTATAATAGCATTAATAAACACATATCATGAGCAAAAAGGACATAAACACAATAATTAATGCGATCTTAAATGGAGATATTCATACATGATTAAAACTGTAAAGAGGACAAATAATCACAAGAATTATCTCCTAAACTTACAGCAATAATTATTGATTCTTAAACAACATTAAACATGCTTAAAACTACATTAAAATGGCTACTTAACAAGTTTATAGCATGCTGTTACATATATGTCCTTTTTCTGTTTGCAGAAAGAAAACTGAATTGCAAACATAGCCTGAACAGTTTACAGAAAGGTCCTGAATTGTAAACTTACTTTGCAGTTTGCATGAACAATCATAAACTGCAAACATATCCGTTTTAATTTGCAGAAACAACTTAAATTGCAAACAGATTATCAGAAATTGCAGATGTATCCAAACAGATTTAAAATATGATCTTTTATCCTTTAAAGATCACTAATGGGCCTACAATGGGCCCAGAAATATGGGCCAAAGATCCAGAACTTAATGGATCAATTACACTTTCTTGATGGAACATAGTGACTAACCAAAGAAACAAGTTAATATTATAGAAATCAAAGTCTTCCGACTAACTTGTGTTGAAGCCAAGGATAGTGATAAGGGAGAGGATTATGCATGAAGGCTCTAGGTGTCCTCCTTAAGACTACCTGGGCTACGTCTAAGCTTTGGTAGCTGGTACGAACAAGAAAGTCAAAGATCATGCTCTCTGATAGAAGCATGTGTCGAAGGCACCAATAGCCCATGGTAAGGATGAAGAACCCATGATGACTGCTCCAATGTGACTAAGAGTTTAAGTTTCATCAATACCCTAAGTTCACTTTGTTTGCAGAATAACTTAAACCAGGATAAGGTTCTGGGGATTTCTTAAACCAGAATAAGAGGTATTTTGATTTGGTAAGTAGTTAGTATTCCACCCAGAATAAGGAGAATTGTACTGCGCTATTCCAAGTGATTTGGTAGGAATGAGCAGAATAATGAGTGGGATAAAGAAAGGAATAGCATGTCAAAATACCCATTCCATCTTTGCATATGTTATTTTTAATTTCTATTCTTTTCAAATTACTTATTAATATGTATATTATTATTGGATTTGTCATTATTTTTATTCTCATTTCCAAAATTAACACACGTTACAACATGAATATATAATTTTTTTTTAAAGTTATATTATTATTATTTTCCCGTCAAATTCGATGACTTAACACAGTATATTGTTAAAAAGGAATTTAGAATAAAAATGTTCATTTGAATGAGATAAGATTGACAACATGTTGTGACCAAAATTATATTTTTATGGACGCAAAAAATAGAATAATGAATTAAATTCATTAGATAAATATTACTACGAGACTATTCTCAGCATATAGTAAATCATTAACTTTTTATTCTATTCTTTTCTAATGACACAATGATGACTGTGACAACCTCAAATGTATACGTTTCAATCTCAACATAGCAAAATATAGTCCTCAAGTTGTATAACATATCGTACACTTAGTTACGCCAAAAATTTATTTATAGACAAAGTCACCTACCAGAACAATTTACACAAAACCGTCAGTTCAATAAATAAAATTTTATTTTTACAATATCTATTATAACTGGAAAAAAAAAATTAATACATCATTCATGAGTCGTCTTTTTAGCCAAATCCACGAGCAACCATCCTTTACCCCTGTGATAAAAAAATTGAATTTCTACAAACAAAGAATTAGTAGATTATGTGCAACAAATACGAGAATAAAGTAAAAAAATGAGAACAATAAAATTACATTACCTACCGTTGTCATAACCTCACCATCCATCGGGTACACTGTAACGCTGTCAAGTATTAATCATTTCTAGGCTCAGAAACATGTATATAGTATACAAAATATCATTGTCCACTGGGGTTGCTCCAAACAATGGAACCATCCTACCAATAGACTCAATTTAATTCTTTCATCATTGCCTATAATGACCGAATTAGGAGCGTGCAATTTTGCCCTCCTGCTATCAAAAAACACACTGAGACATCGTTGCATTGAAGCCACCCGACAATCTTAGCGTACCAAGTGATAGGGTTGCAAATTTACACAATATTAACCATCCTCAGTGGAGATGCAAGAAAGCAGGCTCAGAAATAAAAAGTTAATATTGATGGAAATCATTGTCCAGTGGGGTTGCTCCAAACAGTGGAACCATCCAACCAATAGACTCATTTCCAGTATTTCATCATTACCCAATGAGCGAATTAGGAGCGTGCAATTTTGCCCTCCTGCTATCCAAAAAACCCACTGACATGTGGTTGCACTGAGGCCATCCGACCATCCCAACGTAGCAATGGATAGGGCTGCAAAATTGCATGCACCGTTCACAGACTTGAAAATAGGAGGATGGTTGGATAAAATCATTGTCCAGTGGGGTTGCTCCAAGCAATGGAACCATCCATCCAATAAACTCATTTACATTATTGCCTCCTGCGAAAAAAATTACACGTACTTATTACATGTATGTTGTGAATGGACATGCTTGAAATTAATTTGAAAAATGTTCACAAAACCAAAATGAAAGGAAGTTCAGTAAACTCAATTATTAAGAAGGAAATGTTCAACACAAGCAACAACAGATATGATGCATACAGCATATGAAAAATAATACAGGAGATAAGCAAACATACAAATGAACACGGCCAGCGAGATGCGAAACAGAGCACCGAACATGAGACATGACGAACGCAACTCATGTCCAGAGTGCGTTAGCAATAGACTCCCTAATCTGCCCTCCTAGCGTAACCTCAGCCCTGCTGAGAGGGATGTCAATCGGAACGTCTTCATCACCATCATCCTCACTAACTATTTGTTCATTGTTCTCGCAGTTGAAGTAATAGTCATGTCCCTGAGATCGACGTATGAAGTTGTGAATAACCGCGCATGCAATGACCATCTTCCTCTGCGTCGCCCAGGGGTACATGTTCCCCTCCTTTAGCATCTGAAAGCGATTCTTCAAGACGCCAAACGCTCTCTCCACAACATTCCTTAACTGAGCATGACGATGGTTGTACTTTTCTTCTTTGTTCGCATATGTGCGATTTTGTTGCCCCCGAAATGATGCTAAGTGATATCTTTGGCCACGATATGGAGCTAAGAAACCACTTGAGTTTGCATACCCTAAATCTACAAGATAATACTTTCCACGAGGGACAGTCAATCCACCTTCGTCTAAAGCCCATCTTAGCACCCGCATGTCGGCAGCCGATCCTTCCCAACCAACCGCAACGTATTGGAAGGTTAGGTCGAAGGACACGACACCCATGACATTCTGGCTAATGAAACCTTTGCGGTTTCTGAATCGTCCGTGGTGTATTCGTGGGACATTCGCCAAAACATGCGTCCCGTCAATGGCTCCAATCGCATCCTATATGGTTGTACATAAAAGAACAATATGAGAACATTTATTAGTCAATCTGAACACACGCATCACGACTGTACAGTAGCAATGTCCTCACCTTGAAGTAGGGGTAGAACGTTTGCTTTCCTCTGATGTGCGGATGACACTCACGGACCTGAGCGTGTGTGGGCAACTTAATAAAGTCATACTTTAACTCAGCTATCTGCTTTGTGACGAAGTTGACGTATCGACTAATGGTTTGAGGGGAATGCTGGAACCGCTCGCACATGGCTCCTGTTGCAACGCCATGACCGACAGCATATAGGAACATACCAAGTTGCACCGTCGCTGTCACATGGCGCGAGTCCCTCAAAAGGCCACGGCTCACAAGTAAGTCACAGAGTCCTAAAAACATGGAAGGATGCACTCGAAACATCTGGTAAGACCTTTCGTCATGCCCATCTAGTATCTCATGGATCCATGTGTGGCCAGATAGAGCAGAGTTATGCATACGTCGACGTATGCGTGGAACGTATTCATTCTCAATGTGCGCAATAATTGTGTCCTCAATCACATTCAACAGTTCTTCGTCCTCTTCCATGAAATCCAATACAACATCACTAAATTCTACATGCAAGACATTATAATAAGTGGGATATAATGTTACATAAACCGTACATGTGTAAGACAGTACAATACAAATTAGAAAGTTCGGATGGACATAAGTAGAACGGTAAGTAAAATCATGAGAAGGATGACTACAACAATGCACAGGAGTATCATTACAACAAACGATTGCCAGTCAAAGTGGAGAGCGTGTGTAAAGGAGGCAGGTGGCCTTGCAACTACTTGCTCAGATGTGCAAGACACAGCATAATACTGAGGAACTTCTGTTCGCCTCTCAGGACGTTGTTGGACGATACCAGAGAACGCACATTGGGCCTCCTCAATTGAATGGAAGCCCTCATAACGAGCCCCGGGGTACCCATTAACTTGGGCAAAGCATTCAGGCCAAGTGAAATATAGCCATGGCTCACGCCCAACCCAAACGACATAACATCTGTACCGCCCCATACCTACAAAGGCGTCAAAAACCTGCACTTACTTTGATAAGTACCCACAGTAGTACAACATAATGAACACGCAACAAGTATGAATACAAGCATATAAATCCTAATACATGTTCCAATTCAACACACAATCCAAGTCAACATAAGAAATCAATAACAACAACTATGAAGAAAAAGGTACGAGTTCTATGACTGAAATTAAATATTATCCAAATACAGTATCCAAGTCAAGACATAAGAAATCACAAATCCACTACCCCACATGGTGCAACATCCATCGGATCTTCTCCTCATTATTCAGGTTCATAAATATTCCGCGATTCCCCGCATCTTTGAAGAGCTCTAAGGACCTCACGAACAAGTCTGGATGTAGGTCAGGAACCTCTCGCAATGCATCTATGCAATCCTTCATAGAAGGAATACGATCTGGCTCCTGGGGTGTGGGTTGTGTCTGGATCGGGGTTGCAGGGGCAGACATCGTAGAAGCCCGTTCCGCACGTATATCTATGAGAAGGTCAGTCCGCTTTCGAATAACATCAATAAAATTCGTGATCACAGTGGGATCATGAATTGCCTTTCCCTTCAATTTTGAGGAGTCACGTTTCTTGCGCGGAGAGTTAACCTCACTGTATGAGGCCATAGTTCTAGATTGGGGTGTGGGAGGGGAAGCCATGTAACCGGCGGAGACACCCATGACCAACTCATCATCTTCTTTGTCTCCCTGAAGTGCGGCAAGAAATTCATTGACAGGTGTGCGTTGTGACTGACTAGACATACTGTAGTCAATGTTAGCTTCATTGGGACTGTAAGCAGGCACACTGCGTCTACGGTAGGTTCCCTCAGCATCTGGACCAAATGCTGTGCTGTTGCTGGCTAGATAATCCATCTCAGTCCTAAAGGGGAAGGGTTTGCCTCTGAGGGAGCTGTACTGTGGACGTGACTGAAAAGGAAGAAAAATATAGTCCATGAGTCTATGGATCATACGATTGACTGTGCATGAAACTAAAGTTCATCACAGGAGAAGCTTACCGACAGGATGTCGTCCCAAGAGTGCTGAAGTCCAGGGATAGGAATCTTGTTTATATCATCCCATCCCCAGCCAGTCCTTTGGTCAAGCAGTGTACGCAGAAAATTGTAATTGCGCTTAAGGGTTTTGTATCGACCCTTCAACGTGAAATGTTTGCAATCCAAGTGCGTCGCGCTATTAAATGTGGAAAGGATTTCACCCCAGACCCCTGGCTTAAATGTTCCTTCGATGTAGTTATGCTTATCAAACTGCTCGGTAAGGAGACCTATGAGGACGCGATCTTGGGCCTCAGTGAAGTTGGGAGCTCGGGTGCCCCGACTCATCCTCTCCTCTCCGGAAGACAGACGTTTCGTTCCGCCACCTTTAACATTAGGGCGAACAACATTCCAAAAAAACCGAACCGCAATGATGTATTTAAAATGAAAGTAACACAAGTAATAAGTTCACTGTGTTATAAGAAGTGAGAAATGAGGGGCATAGGAGAACACACCACTGTTAGACATCGTCTGTGCCCGCTTTCTTGCACTCCTATGACCGGTCTCAATTTATTCATGCATGAGGCAGGGGCAGCATTAGTGTAAGCCTTACATAAAAATGTAATGCGAAGAAGATAAAAATATTGCAATATGGTAGAAGGAGATAGAAATGTAAAATTGTGGACAAAAAAGAAGACTTTAAAATAGACAAATCAGCTAGTTAACAATCAAAAATAACGAAGCTCAAACAGAAAGGCACATGAAGAGTTATGGCCGAAATCTGAAAATGGTATGAGCATGAATATTTTATAGCAAGGAAGCGCAAAATATTTTATATCACATCACCGACTGTTTTTGAATTTCAACTCACAATTTTAAGTGGCCATCACAGGAATAAAAGTTTAATTCATAGTGACTCAAATCATGTTAAGGGTGCGTTTGTTAACAATATGGATGACAGATTGTTAGGATAACCTGAGAATAAAACTTTATCTTCAATGTACCACAACCTTTCACAGTAAGGAGCAAGAGACTTTGTCAAGTTGTTAGAATAAGTCATCAACATCTCGCCCAAATTGTGCAGTTACATATCTCAAAAGGGCAAAAGATCATGTCCAATATTTTTCAGGTTTGGATCTAAACCAAAGAACACCACCTCCATACACATTATATATGTTTGTTTCTGAAGAAAGCACATACCATTGACATAGCCAATAATTGTTAAACTGACTAAAAGCACATGAACTAAATCCGAGATAGATGATAAGCCAGACTCGCAAAAGTTACAGTGTTCTGAATAAACAAATAGCACAACCAGTTTTTACTTTTGAGGGAAAATCCAAAATGTCCCTCTCTTCAAATGCTCAAAGAAATTCTGTTCATACATACAATGAACACAATGACTTCATCATCAAGAAAAAGTTTAAATGTTCACTTGTAACAAACCAAGAGTCTATATATTTGTGGAGTTCCTTTTTTAGTGTAAACCAAAGCCAGTCTAATAAGCTATCTTCAATATAATTTTCCTGTGGATAAGGATGTTGCATGTAGTGTACAGTCTTATGTTTTATGAAAATACAATTAAACAAAACTCCACAGCAATTAAGAAAAGTATACGACAACAAATGCATGTTCGCTGTATTTATCAAGAGGCTAGTCATTTTACCAACTCATATACTTCTGATGCTGTTATTTATATCTCGATTTAAAGCAGGGAATGGTACCTTTGTGAAGAGATACTAGTTTTCTAATCCAAATCATCAAGTCATACCATGACAACTCTGTAGCAAATTGATTTGCCTCTACTCTGGCTCTTCTGGTTTAGGAAAAATTTTCACAGCATCTTAGAACTTGACCATAAAAAGTTGAATTGTGATTAAATATGCTTCTTACTTCAAATCACCATGTGAAGCTAAGCACCGAAAGGAGAAAGACTAAACAAAAGGTAACTAGGATTCAAGTAACAAAGAATTTTTGTTTATGCTTTCATCCTGACCAAGACCTACGCCACCACATGCCCTGTACTTTTTTAGATGGAGCATGCTCAGCATGCCAGGATTGAAGCTACAACACCTCATCTTCCAATGTACTATATATTTAAAATCAATATTTGCACATCCAAGTGCATCAGCTGGGTGGAGATTTCAATTTATCTTCTAGATTGTACCTTTCAGAAAACAAACAAATGATTCCATGAAACTCGTGGTCAAAACACAATCACAGACATCTAAAGCTGCCTGTGCCGTGGAGATTTCACTTCATGAGGCAAAAGGTCCTTAAGCCTATTTGGTTCATCGCTAAATTTCAAGCTCATTATCCATGAACAAAAACCAAATTTATCAGATTTTCCCCTCCTAAACAGAACCAGCTTTCATAGCAGGACGGCCAAGTTCTAGGCTTGAAATGAAACCAGAAGCTGTGACAGCATCGTGCAGGTCAACTTATAACATTGCCATGACTACCGCCTTGAATCAACATCAATGATGGAGATTATAATTCAACTGAAGAGGCATGCTTATAGTGGGATAGTGGGATCAGGGTAATGTATAGTGGGATCAGAGAATGTTTGACAATTAGCGGTTGAATAAGCAAGCTTCGAAATATCACAAGACTGACGATCAAGGAACATGAATATTTTGCACAAATCATCTCCGGCTACAAAGAGAATGGTATACACAAAAACCAAACCTGGGATGAACGGAAGAGAATATGCTAACCGGAAGTTCCGTTCACGGATGGGCTCCGCGTTGGAGGATGAAGAGGAGACCGTCACCGGCGAACGATCGGCAGGAAGGTGGTGCCTGGAGGAAGAACCGCAGCGGGGACGAGCAACGCCTATTCTTCGAAGAACCCCTTTGTCTGGTATCATCGTTTCGGAAGGGGAGGGGAAACCGTCTCTTTAACAAGGCGAACCAGATGGATGGAAGTAATGGTGATGTGCCCAGACACAGCAAAAGGACACGAATCTGGACCCTGCCTGCCCAGATCCAGGCGTTGGGAAGAGCTCACAGCCTGGCTTCATGCCCTAGCCGCGCTTCGTGATGTCCTTCCCCTGCAACAGGACAGGATCGGACGGAGGGGAAGAGAAGAAGGAAGAAGCGAGGTATTGGGAAGGATGAAGCAAGCTTCGTGATGGCGGACAGGCGGTGACGCCCGTGACCTGGTGGGACTTGGGGAGGACGACTGGGGAGGAAGAAGCAAAGCTTCGTGATGGCGGACATGCGGTGACGCCCGTGACCTGGTGGGACTTGTGGGGAGGACGAACAACGCCGGGTTTCGGACAATGCCGGGTGTAAGGCGTTATTCCACCTAAACCGGGGTGTAACCTATTCCATCCTGGGTTAAGGAATCCCCTCCACCAAAGTGGAATAAACTGCATAGGTGGAATAATTTGGGCTTATTCCGCAAACAAACCGAACCTTAGAGATACAACAAGATACCGTAATAAGATTTCGATTGGCACACTTCCAATCAGGAAAGCGACGAGAGATAGGAAAGGAGAAACGATCATATTCTAAAGCGAATCTAATGCAAGGGTTGTGAATTCTGGATAATTCAACCATAGGGGTACTATGTCACTCACTTGCTTATGTTAATTTGATTGTTTGAACATGCTTAAGAAATTGGAGTTCACCTCTTTAAAAGAGCCCAAACAGAATTGAGGGTGATTTCATAAAAAAAAAGAGTTCAAAAGCCACTTCCTTGTAATTAATCTCCTTCGGTACAATCTAGACATTATCTTTATCTTAGTACCTTCCAAAGCTACAATTAACCAAACAATTCAAATTGATTCCATGAAAGTCAGTTGCACACAACCAAATAATAAAATTGAATAGCCAAAGCGTCATACTTTCAACTAAGGTTCGCCGACTGGGGGATTTGGATTGGATCGGATTCAATTAGATATATCCAACTTGTATGAATCAAATCAATGAATTGGTTAAAAGTAATGAATTTAGGTCCTATTTAAAAAATGTATCAGATTAATTGATATAAAAAAATATAAATTTATTTATCAAATAAAAAAATTCAATCTCACGCGATGCATACTAGTGTAGGTCGAACTCATCCAAGTAAGAATCGACTTTTACGGGTAACACCCCTCACTTCTCCATACTTTCAAGAAGTCGGGCAAATCCAACAACACAACAACCCCACAAACTTCCCTCAACACACATCAACACACTCCTCCCCCTGCAAACTCCTATAATAACCCCTCATCAGCTCTTCCATTTGTCTTCTTTCTCTCTCTTGTTTCCCCGTTCCTTTGCTGCCACTTCGCTGCTCCGCTCCCGTACGCGAAAACCCCCCTCTTGGTCTCTTCTTCCTCTCTCCACCTTCTTGCCCTGCCGGGGGATACCCCCCTTCACATCTCCACCACCCCAAACCCACCCCCAAAACCCCTCCCCATCTCCTCCTCCACCTCCATTTTTCTCCTCCAACCAAATTCCCCACTTCTAGGGTTAGGGTTTGGACCGGTTGTTTCCCCTGCAACCCCCCATCTCCTCCATGAGATGGCGAAGCTGGAAGGCGGCACCGGCGGCACCGACGACCCGATGACGCCGTCCTTGCCGTCGCCGCCGGGGCAGGCGTCGTGGTCGAAGGCGGTGAGCGAGACGGTGAACGGGAGCCACCACTACACGGTGAAGGGGTACTCGCTGGCGAAGGGGATGGGGTCGGGGAAGTACATGTCGAGCGACACCTTCACGGTGGGGGGCTACCAGTGGGCCGTCTACTTCTACCCCGATGGGAAGAACCCCGAGGACGGCGCCGCCTACGTTTCCGTCTTCGTCGCGCTCGCCAGCGAGGGCACCGACGTGCGGGCGCTGTTCGAGCTTACGCTGCTGGACCAGAGCGGGAGGGGGCGCCACAAGGTGCACAGCCACTTCGACCGCGCCCTGGAGAGCGGGCCGTACACCCTCAAGTACCGCGGCAGCATGTGGTAATGTGCCCCTCGCCTCCCCCTTCGCGCTCCATGCTGCTGCGTTTCTGCTCTGTCTGTTGCATACCCGCTGCATTTTTCGTTTCCTTTTTTTTTTTTTTTTCCTTTTTGGGGATTGGAGGTTGTGCTAGCTCTTGGCTGCCCTCATGTTTTCTTCTTTAGAAAGTTGTGGTTTTGTTGGCCCAACTTTGGAAAATGTTCTTCTTGTTTCTTTTTTCGTGGGTTTTTCCCTTTTTTTTTGTTTTTCTTTGGCATTCTCTTTCTTGTTGATGGATGGTTGAGGTTATGTTGGGTATGCGGATCTTTCATAAATCATCTGCTTTCACATGCCTAGTTTCACATGTATTTGTTCGTCTTTCCACCAGGTTGTCAAAAAGAGTTGTACATTTGACACCGATTTATACTGATTTTTGGCTATGTCATTTCTCTTTTTTTCTGACACTTTCTTTTGGTTAATTGGTTTCGTCATTAAAAGTCAGAATTTTTATTGTTTAATGTTGAGATTTTACCTAAAGTACTGTTTTTGCTGCCAATTTGCCTGTGTTATTTCAGGGGGTATAAGCGGTTTTTCAGGAGAACAGCTCTAGAAACATCGGATTTTCTCAAGGATGATTGTCTTGCGATGCACTGCACAGTTGGTGTTGTTAGGACTCGTATTGAGGTGCCCAAAAAATTGAGTATTCCTGTTCCACCATCGGACCTGGGTCTATGTCTGAATGAGTTGCTAAAAACTGGCGTTGGTTCTGACATAGCTTTTGAGGTTGGGGACGAGTCCTTTAGGGCTCACAAGTTGATACTTGCTGCTCGCTCTCCGGTGTTTCGTGCCCAATTCTTTGGTCTTATTGGGAATCCAAACACAGATAGAGTGGTTGTGGAGGATGTGGAGCCTCCTGTTTTCAAGGTAATTCTATTGACATCTTCTCATTTTATCCACTGTCATATGGCTACGAACAAATGGTTTTTATTCACTTGAAGATTTGTGGTGTAAAATTTTTATTGACTGTTGAATTATTGATTATAATTAAATGTCAGTTGTTTGGGGGTAATATTTGTGGCAAATTCCTGTCTGGATTACATTGTTATTTCATATCATGACTTGACATATGCAATCAAAAGTAGGATGTAGGTATGTCACTATTTGTATCCGAGTGTATAGAGATGCCTCCATTGCTAGTGTGGCTAAAAATATTTGCCTTGGTCCTTTACACCATCTACCTTTGTGCCAAACTACATATTAGTTGAACAAAAGCTCATCCCAAATGAGATTGCAAACTCTCGGTTGTATACAATGTGAAATGCATCCTGCTAACCCCTCCATCCTGTTTGTTCTCTCCTTCTCACAACAGGCCTTTTAAAGTTCCTTTCATGTTTTTTTCCATCATACCTAGGCATGTGGTGATATTCTACTTTTGTTCCTTTTAGAAGGGTAGACCTTTGATCCAGGAGGGCTTTCTTTTTCATTTGAATCTTCTTTTAATTCCATGGTTTAAACTCATATTAATAAAATGACTGTATCCGGTTTTAGTTCTTTCCTTAAATTAAGTCAACCATATTCCATTGCATAGTTGCAAAAGGTTGTAATTTCTCGTGCCATAAGGTTTTCTTTTTAAAAATTAAGCTCCCTAACCTTCCCTCCCTCAGTATCTCGTATGCGTGTGTACATATATATGCACGTGCATGTATATGTTTATGTAGGACTGTTTTCCATTACCAAATAATGTGAAAGTCTCCTGTTAACACTTTTGACCATTTGATCATAGAAATGCATAATCAAGCAATTGAATTGAGATTGACTATGTGCCTTCTGTGTGTTTTGGTGCCTTTTTGCTGCAAATTTACAGGAGGGGCAATGGGTGACAAAGAAGGGGACATGGGGGCCCCATGGAGAATTCCACTCAGATCTGCCCGTGTTCCCACATAGAGTCCATCGAATGGCCCAGCCTGACTTGCACAGGGCAGTTCCACCCAGCATCGGATACCCATTCGCACGCATGAATTCGATAAGTGAAATTCATGTGTGGATCCCCACAGGCTTTGCCCAAGATGACTTGGTTTGTCAGATTACGTCTGGAAGTTCTGGGTCGATTGGCAATGTAACATTTCTGTGTTCCTAGGTAACATAGAGGAATCTCTCTCTCCCTTGATTACATCGAATCCAAGATACCCCCTCCCCCCACACCCACACAAAAAAAAAGGGGAGAAGAAAAAGAAGGAAAGCATATCAAAGTCCCTCATCCATTCAATTCATCCAGTCCCTTGGAATGATGGTTCCCTGCTCGATGAAGAACTCCATGATCTTCCCTGACGTTTTTTAGTTGATTATGTCGGCCATCCTCTGGAAACTGGTATCTGACCCGTCCATGCAGCATCCAGCATAGCTGCCAAAGGTTTCAGCTCACCAAGAGAAGCATCATTGAGGGGCGTGTTCGAGGTAGAGATTCACCAAGTCACCCTCGATGTCCGGGATAGAGATTTGCCAAGTCAAGGATGAATAGGGCGACAAGGATGCTTCTTGTGACTTCAATGTTCTCCTTATTTGGGCTGGTGTCTGATACAAATCTGAGCCCCAACCCTTGCGATCTTAGGAGATGCCGGAGAGTCAACATTGAGAGCACGAGCACAAGTCCCAAGCCAGTCATTCGACTTTGATCTGCCATTCAACTTCTTGCATATAAACTCAGTTCTGTTTTCTATAATAGACTTTTAGTCTATGTAGTCAGAGGCGAGAGGCAAGCGAGGTGACCAGGAATTCGCTCTAGGCATTTGAGGCAATGTGTTTTCTCTCATAAATCATCATGAAGGAAGAAAATTGCAGTATGTGAAAAATAAAGAAAACATCTAAGATAATCATATGTTAAGACTTTAAGAAGATCATGTCCAACAGGCAATGACCAACATGCACTCATATGGGATCCAGTGCAATCTTTAAACCCTTCAACAACAACAACAACAACAATAACAAACTACTACTACTACTACTACAAACTACTATCATCACAACTGGGTTAAGTAGTGGGATATGGAGTTGATTGTCACCATTTGACCATCAGCATGAAATTTTACCTTAACAATGTTGGATTTGTAAGGAATTTCAGTTTTCTTTTTTATGTCGTAGTTTCTTTCTTGGTTTGATTTGAAGGTAAGGAATCTCTCCTACCTTATATCTTGGTTATATTGCCTCTATTTATTCCAATAAAATTGGTGGTACTACCACAATTTCAACCCCCCCCCCCCCAAAAAAAAAAAACATTGTTGGATTTATATGCCTTTGATAGATTGATATCACATGGCCTGCCAAAGGGCCAGTTATTGTCATCATGTGACCATCACCATGAAATTTTACCTTAACATTGTTTGAGTTATCTGCCTTTGATAGATTGATATCACATGGCCTGCCAAAAGACTAGTTGCAGGGTGGGTAAACTGTCTTGATTAAACTTATCAGAAACTTAACCATGTTTTGGCAGGGAGTCGGTGTTTAGGAATTGGACATTGTTCATGATACCTGGGTGTTGTTTTTCAGTCAAAGAGCAAATATAGTAGGCAGAAAGCAATTGGAAGAAAGAGTTTCTAACAACAATGTGATCAGAAAAAATTCTTCTCTTTCTATGTCTTAAAGAGTGGACACAGAGACATAACTGATGAATCTTTCTTTCTTGTGGTAAACTCCAACATTCTGATAGTGTGAGGGATAATTTATATTTTATCTTACATGGTTAGACAAACTTCAACGCATTAAGTGCAGATGGTTCTTATAATACCTTTTTTTTTATTTTCCAGACACAAATAAGCTGAGGGCATACCATAGTTAGTTATATATGGTATGCGAATAGTACAACGACAAAGACACATTTGGGTATACTTCATCTTTGATTTTTTAAAATGTGGTAAAAAATTCACACAACTTCAAATTATTTGACATAAAATATGTACGGTGTATTATACATTCATCTTTTGAAAACTTGGGCTTAAAATATGGATAATATATAACAATATAAACATATTAATTATGAATCAAGTAAATTTAATTATGATTAGTTAGTCTGGGTAGAAATATTTATCATCGGAGACAAATAATGCAAATACAAATTAATAAGACCAGTGCGGAACATTGTTCCGTGCCTCCCCCCGCAAACAAATAATGCAAACACTTATCATCAAAGGAAAATAGTTTTCACGTAACATGAACAATCAGGTAGTAGAGACACATGCAAGTACCCAGATTCCTATGGTGAGAATCAAGAACAAGAGGGGAATTATACATCAATGTGATGGCATAAATTATCTGTTGGCGTCATAGCTTATTTGGGCAAATCGTTGAGCATTTGGAAGAATGTTTATTAAGAACAAAGAGGTTAGGATGTAACAGAAACATTTGCACGAGTCCGCACCCAAAAAAAAATGGTTTTTTCCTTCTTGTGGCAGATGCCAAAATCCAGATTGGAAGGTTGTGATCAAAGGATGGGGTTTTGGAAGACGGAGATGTCCAGGCCACCAACCAACTCAGTGTGGGTACGTGACAAAGTTTTCTGTCTCAAAGAAGGGAGGGCAGCTGCGGCTGTGTGATGAGCCTCTCTGCTTACTAACTGATGGAGTAGAAGGAGAAACAGGGAGCAGGTGGTGGTATAATGAAAGAGGAAGGAGGGTGGTTTTGGGGATTGGGGAATGACTGATTAGACTGGGCCCTGTATGATATGACCGTTTAATGTGTACGAGTATTATATGCGTTTTATACATCCAACACATAAAGACACATAAACCCGTATCTTTGCCAAATGGAGAAAACAAAGTTTTTTTGTTTAATATGTATACATGAATTAACTATGGGGCAGACCTGTAATGTCCTCGTTTGGATGTAAATGTTGTTTGTGTGGATGTATATGAGAATCACGGTATATAGTAATTTATATTTACAGAACTAGGTTTAGTAGAAAATTCCACTGAAAAAGTTTGGGGCTTCCTTAATATGTTTTGACCAGGTGGCCATTCGTGCATTCTTTATTTTAAGAGCTTCATAAAAATTTGAATCGTAATGTCTGAATATGTCATTTGATTTGTTGACTATGCTTTTTGCTCTCCCCCCCTTCCAACTGTCGCTAAAATGGATGTAACACGTTTTCTTTCAGGCCATGCTTCAATATATCTACTCTGATGTTTTCCCCGATGTCTATGAACTTACTGGATCACTCTCGATGTGCACATCTACAATCCTCGTCCAACATATATTGGCTGCCGCAGATCGCTATGGATTAGATCGGCTGAAGCTTCTTTGTGAAGAAAAGTTATGTGAAGATATTTCTTCAGATATGGTGACTGCAACTTTGGCTCTGGCAGAGCAACACCACTGTGCTCGCTTGAAGTCTGCATGTCTAAAGTATGCAGCAATGCCAGGGAACCTGGGAGGTGGGTGTGCTCGTCTTTAAAATTGGAGCATTACATTTTCCAGCTTGCGGCAACTTCAGTATCTGTTTGTAACATAGGTAAACATCTACCAAAATACTATTGATATTTTCATATGCACCTTGTGTCATCTCGAAATAGCACGGATAGTCATTCCTTTTTCTTGCATAGTTCACAGGTGTGGGATATTAGCAGAAATTGTTGCCATGTAGAGGTTTGAAACTTAGAGAAACGCTGGAGAGGGTGCTAATTGGGGCTTAGGCATTATATATTGGGTCGATGAGTGGGATAAAGGATTCTTAAGGAAATTGAGAAATTTGGGTTGTAGTGTCAAAGCAGGAAACATGATAGAACAATGGTGCTTGAAAAATAGTGTACGTGGTTGCAAAGCTAGAAACATCATGACTTCATACTGATGGTGAAAGCAAAATATATGCCATAAATGGCTCATAGACTCATAGTTGCAAAAGAATATAGATGAAAAAATGCATTTATCTCTAGAAATTTTTGATGCTTTAGTGCATGAATAATGGCTAAAGTTGTGACATTATACTGATGTGTCGAGGAAACGAGGATATATGATGCATTGTATCTGGAAAATATGCCATCTGCAAACATGTGTTAGAACAAATGAAAGTTAATGTTTAATTATTACGTAAGCAGGACTTTGTTTACACTGAAGGAAGCTGCTTGGGCACCAGCAAATTGTGATGTCTTTTGATGTGTTTAACTTACCACAATAAAATTTTCCTCAGCTATGTATATTTACACTCTCAGTGACTATGTTGTTTGGAATACATACGTATGTATATATATAGTGATTTTCAAGAAACTCCAGGTCATTACTTGTCTTCGAGAATTCTGTTCCCTATGTAATAGTCGTCTTCTGCTTAAGATGAGCTTTGAATTTTGATGGTTGGCTTATTTGGACATTGATGAACAGAAAGTTTCCAAATCCTATTTCACCTATTTGGATAAAAGGGAAAAAATGTACGCTACTCTCAGAAGACTTCTTTACCTCTCATTTTTCTCTTGATGCAGAGAACCCTAGCAAAGTGTGAAAGGTTTGTTTGTTCAAAGCTGGGGATTGGCAATAAGTTTTTTAGGTGCATAGCTTTGGTTTCCATCATTTTGATCTCTGGTTCAGATGTTTCTTTTGATACTTTGCAAATCTTTGCAAATAGGTTTATGTTCTTTGTTCCTGAGTTCCAAACTCTGTGCATACTTTTGCACCAATTGGTGTCATCCAATGCTAAGTAGCATAACCACTGGTTTGATCTCTGATCAATCGACACAGAAGTTTGTGCAATGTAGAATGAGTGTAATGCTGAACAACATAGCGTCATGCTCATTCAGCACTTTCATGCTGAGTGAGGTTGGTTGCACGATGCACCCTCCTTGTGTCTGTTTATAGTGATTGAAATTGTCAGTGATGTTGCTGGCTATAAAAAGGAGGACAACAATGGGGCATGCATGGCTCATTACTTTTGGAAGTATGTGCCATACTATTCTGTGTTGAAAGGAAGAGTCAGGTGACTCGGGTGCTATGTAGTCTGAGGCGAGAGGCGACCGAGGCGATCGGGGGGTCGCCTCAGCCTCAAACGCCTAGGCGATGGCCTAGGCGTTTGAGGCGACATTTTAAAAAAAAAATATTTATAATTTACTTATTATACAAAATAGCCAAATAATCATACAGAATGATATTTATTCACTCAAATTATCAAATATAACCATATAATTTTAAATCAAAGTAAATGAAATAAATTTTAATTACTCAAATATGTAATCAACAAATTCATAGAGTGGGGGTCGGGGGAGGGGAGAGACAGATTGAGAGAGACAGACAAAGAGACAGAGAGAGCGGGAGAGATAGAGTGGGGGTCGGGGGAGGGGAGAGACAGATTGAGAGAGACAGACAGAGAGACAGAGAGAGCGGGAGAGATAGAGTGGGGGTTGGGGGAGGGGAGAGACAGAGAGACATGCAAGAGAGAGTGAGAGAGGACACAGAGACAGAGAGTGGGTGTCGGGGGAGGCAAACAGAGAGAATGAGGGGGTCGGGGGTGAGAGACACAGAGAAGGAGGTAGACGGAGAGATTGAGAGAGACAGAGAAGGAGGGAGTGCGAGAGAGACAGAGAGAGGGGGACAGTGCGAGAGAGAGAGAGAGAGCGGGAGAGACAGAGAAGGAGGGAGTGCGAGAGAGACAGAGAGAGAGCGAGAGAGACAGAGAGAGCGAGAGAGACAGAGAAGGAGGGAGTGCGAGAGAGACAGAGAGAGCGGGAGAGAGAGAGAGAGAGAGAGAGAGACAGAGACAGAGAGAGCGGGAGAGACAGAGAAGGAGGGAGTGCGAGAGAGACAGAGAGAGCGGGAGAGACAGAGAGAGAGCGAGAGAGACAGAGAGAGCGGGAGAGACAGAGAGAGCGGGAGAGACAGAGAAGGAGGGAGTGCGAGAGACAGAGAGAGCGGGAGAGAGAGAGAGAGAGCGAGAGAGACAGAGAGAGCGGGAGAGACAGAGAAGGAGGGAGTGCGAGAGAGACAGAGAGAGCGGGAGAGAGAGAGAGAGAGCGAGAGAGACAGAGAGAGCGGGAGAGACAGAGAAGGAGGGAGTGCGAGAGAGACAGAGAAGGAGGGAGTGCGAGAGAGACAGAGAGAGCGGGAGAGACAGAGAGAGCGGGAGAGACAGAGAAGGAGGGAGTGCGAGAGACAGAGAGAGCGGGAGAGAGAGAGAGAGAGCGAGAGAGACAGAGAGAGCGGGAGAGACAGAGAAGGAGGGAGTGCGAGAGAGACAGAGAGAGCGGGAGAGAGAGAGAGAGAGCGAGAGAGACAGAGAGAGCGGGAGAGACAGAGAAGGAGGGAGTGCGAGAGAGACAGAGAAGGAGGGAGTGCGAGAGAGACAGAGAAGGAGGGAGTGCGAGAGAGACAGAGAGAGCGGGAGAGACAGACAGAGAGGGAGAGAGATACGACTTACCTGCCGTCGCCGTCGCCGGAGAAGTTCTCCGCTGCCGCCGGAGTCGGTTCCCGCCGATGCCCGCTCGTATCCTTGCCGGAGGAGATCGCCTGCCGCTCAGCTCGTGTCGGGACGCAGTGAAATTAGGGTAACCGGTGGAGGGGGGTAGGCTTATAACAGTGGGCTTCTTCGTAGTGGGCCGTGGGCTTCTTCGTAGCGGGCCGGTGGGCTCCAAACGAACCGGACCTGAGGCACTGAAGGCGTGCGAGGCGCGCCTAGGCGAGCGACTGGGCGAGCGAGGCGTTTCCGGCGATCGCCTAGGCGAAAACCGGGAAAGTGAGGCGCCGACCCCTCGCCTCGCCTCGCCTCGTCGCCTAGGCGAACGCCTCGCACGCCTTTGATAACAGAGCTCGGGTGATTGGTTGTGTTAGGTCAAGCACTATGGGGCACATGCATATGAGGAGCAATATAACATAAGTAGCTTATTACTTAGGATGTATGTCGAATGATTAGTAGTTGTTCACAGACAGTCGACCAGAAGACCAACACCATGCAGACAATCCTGTTGGAAATCTTGGGAGACAGTCCTTGTAGAAAGATTAGGATACTGAGAGATCACATGGATGATAGATAGCATTCATCAGGTCTGTGGGGGCAGAAATCTTCCTCCAATATTTTATTGTCAGTGTATATCAAGTCCTAAAATAAGATGCAGGTTCTTCCATCTCTGTTGCCAAGGCTGAATGTTATTTTTGGATGTTGTGTGGTTCTATCGTGACGAAGAATAAGAAAATTAGGTAGCTTAAATTCTTGTAAGGTTGACGTTGAGTTGCGAGTTTATGTGAGGTATGGGTATGCATGTTGGGAATGATGATGAAATGAATGGGTATTCTGTAGATGAGGAGGTTGTGATGTTAATGTGAGCACGAGTCTGAGGAACAAAATGGTTTAAGCTGAAGGTGTTTTATAAGGTGTATTGAACGTGGAGATCTATTAAGAATCATTTTGCTAAATGTCCATTAAGGAACTTCTGTGATGAGATGGATTTTCACTGAAGTGAGTGAAATACGGTGAAGGAATTTGTGTTGCTGTTGTGGTTAGATAAAGAGGATATCAAAACTGCAATATAATTATCTTTGTTCAAGTGAAGTAAATTAGTGTGGGTGTGGTGTGAGTAAACCTGTCAACCTGACAGTTTGGAGGGATCCACAAGCTTCCTGGATCGTATAAGTAGGAAGTAGTTAAGCTTCATGTCGCCAGGGGGGTCCTTCGATCCAGTAGGGGAACTTTCCACCCTATCTAAGGCTCTCACGCCACAGGAGGAGATGCCTTCTAGGCGTCTTTTGATGGTGGATGCACTGATGGCGGTGCCAGCAGCTTCAAGAGCAGAATGTTTGGAGGTGGCAGTATCGGACGTGGTGAGGACACCCGAGCTACGGTCCGATTCCACCCGGACTTCGTCTACTGCCGTTGGAGAGTTTAGTGAGTATGTTCTTTATGAGGGATATTGTTTTCGTGAAATAGGTTGTGTATCTCGCTAACCTCAGTCCGTGATTTCTTAGTATGGGAGATCCATACGGGTGGTGTAGCCGGTCACTTAGTCTGCAATAAGACTATTGAGTTAGTGGAGCACCAGTTCTATTAGCCTAACTTGAAGCGCGACGTTGCAAGCATTGTGACTCAGTACTGCACCTGCGTTATGGCAAAGCAAAGAAAGTAGAATACCGGATTGTACACTCCACTCCCCGTGCCAGATAGTCAGTGGCAGGACGTTAGCATGGACTTTGTTTTAGGCCTGCCACGAACGATCCGTAAGCATGATTCCATCCTGGTGGTTGTCGATAGGTTTTCTAAGATGGCTCATTTTATCTCCTGCTCTAAGACTTCTGATATGTCTAGAGTAGCCCGTTTGTTCTTTGATGGGGTAATCCGTTTGCATGGGTTACCAAAGACCATAGTCACGGACAAATATGTTCATTTTACGAGTTATTTTTGGAAGACCTTATGGCATCTGTTGGGCACTAAGCTCAAGTTCTCCACAGTTTATCACTCTTAGACCGATGGGTAAACTGAGGTAGTCAATAGGGGTCTGGAGGATCTATTGCGTTGTCTAGTGGGAGAGCATGCGCGTAGTTGGGATTTGATCCTATCTCATGCTGAGTTCGCGTATAATAATTCGGTCAATAGGTCTATAGATATGAGTCCTTTTGAGATTGTCGCTGGCCATAGACCTAGGAGATCTATGGATCTAGTTCTTTTGCCCGTTCATGCTCGTGTGTCAGAGTCTGCTGAGTCTTTAGCTGAATATATTAGGAGCTTGCATGACACTGTCTGTCGTCACATAGAAATGAACAATGAGCATTATAAAAAATTGGCAGATGTACACCGACATCCACGAGTTTTAAGAGGGTGAGTACGTCATGATCAGGGTCAGACCTGAGCGGTTTTCATCTGGAACCGTCAAGAAGCTGCAATCTAAAGAAGCTGGTCCTTTCAAGATATTGAAGCGGGTAGGGTCCAATGCGTATGTTGTTGAGCTACCACCATATTATGGCATTAGTTCTACATTCAATGTCTCTGATCTGGTACCATATCGGGATCCAACAGTGATTCTCAGTGATCCATTCGAGCCTTCTCCTCCCTTTGTGAGTGACCCCACACATGAGTGTCCACTTGCAGCCCTAATACCTAATCGGCGTGAGCATATTGAGCATATATTGGATGAGTAGATTGTTACATTTCAGGAGGGCGCACACCACCGATACTTAGTTCATTTGAGGGGACGGTTGCCTTCATGTGACACCTGGATCACTGTAGCTGAGTTGCAAATGATCGACCCAGACCTCCTGGAGCATTACCAGAGCAACAACGACCCTTACTCGATAGGGTTGAGTTCTTCCCAGTCGAGGAGGATTGGTGAGGACACTCGAGCTACGGTCCGATTCCACCCGGACGCGTCCTTGTGGCTTGCAGACGAGTTAGGGCCTATGTGAGGCATGGAGATACATTTATTTACTTTTATTAGGCTCATTTATGGTCCATTATATATATTTTTATTTTCTAGAAATTTTAAGTGCGTGGATTGTAACGGTAGAGGATGGGAAGTTTTAGGGTCAGGAGTTACAGAGCTAGCCTATATATCTATGTATGCTTTTTCAGAAAGGATGATGAAATTTGGAGAAAAAAAAGAAGATTTTACCTGAGTTGGCCGTATTCAGTTCTCTGTGAGAGAGACTCCCTCCTTTCCTCGGTGCGACGCCAAAGTTCTTCTCCTGCTCCAGTGCGACACCGGACAGGTTTCTTCCCCCCCCCCAAGATCCCCTCTCTTCTTTCCACGGATCGTGTCCTGCCGTCCGCTACCATTCCCGGCACCCGCCGATGTTATCGCCATCGTCAACCTCGGCCGCTATAGCCGACCTTACCGCCATCGCCTTCCCCGCAACCACCATCGCCGCCGTTGCAAACAGCCAGTGCAGATTCCCATCGTTGCTCCATCCCGCTGCTGTCCGATGACCCTTGTCTGGTTCGGCTAAGCTGAGGAGAAGACGAAGAAGAAGGAAGGGAGGGGGGAGGGTAAAGCCGTCACTGGCGCCGTTGCCACCGGCCCCCTGCTGTCGCTCCCGCCGGCACCATCGTCGCCTCCCTCACCATCTCTCCTCGCAGCAGTCGCCCCCGCCTCCGCCTTCCACAGCTGCTCCCATATGCACCGTTGTCGCCGGCTCCCACCGTCAACGGCATTTCCCTGGCCGAAGGTCCCCGCCGCCGTCGTGCTCCCCCCCCCCTTCCTTTCTGGTTCCTACCAGTTGAAGAGATAAGAAGAAGAGAAGAAAAAGAAGGGTCGTGCCCTTTTAACCCTAACCCGGTCAAACCGGTTCGACCCGGTCCGAACCGTTTGACCCGGGTTGGTCCGAGCCACGTCTAGTGGTCCGAGCCCATTGGGTCCTGGTCCGAGTCAGGTGCGATTGGCCTGAGCCACCTCGTCTTAAAAGAGCCCAACCAGTCTTCTGGTTCGACCAGGTTGTCACCTGGTTCTGCCCTGGTCCGAGCTAGGGTGCCATCCAGATCAGTTGCTGGGAGCCGGGTGGTACAATTAGAGCCGTTAGCGCACCACCCTCATGAAGAGTTCGTCCGGACTCTGATTCGCATGTCGTTCGAACCGTTGGGTTCGTATTGATGAGGCTTATTTAGATTTAGAGTGTTGTTGTCGCCAACTTGCCTCGTTTTGTGTGGCACTTCTGTACGCATCTTAAGGCCTATGTTAGTCGGCTCGATTTGCGTACCAACATCTCGACATATCTGATTTCGCAGCATGTTTCCCGAGACACTTTTAGCGACATTTGCGCCGCCGCTGACCTGTTAGCTGTTGTGGTTACCATCCCGGATCATTTTATTGTGTTTATTGTAGCCTTTTACCTCCATGTGAGGAGTGGGTCATTATTTTATTGTATTTGGAGGGTGGTACACAAGTACCGGATGATCTTCTCCCACGCACCAGCGTGGAGGTACGTGCTAGCCCTCTCATCACGATTTGCTTGTTACGTATTTGTTTTTATCTGTCGCCGAATCGTGAGATAGGATCTAGCCCGTGATTCATCATTACTGTTGGCTGTGAGTGTGTTAAACCTATCTTGGGTTCGGATAGAACTTTGGGTAGATTAAATTGCTAGATTTGTA
Source organism: Zantedeschia hybrid cultivar (assembly GCA_030544215.1). NCBI lineage: Eukaryota > Viridiplantae > Streptophyta > Magnoliopsida > Alismatales > Araceae > Zantedeschia > Zantedeschia hybrid cultivar. Next base: position 14,927,771 of record JARZZO010000016.1, read on the forward strand.
GTAGTTCCTCAACTACCAAACGGTCCCATGCTTCCTCATCGCGAGAGGGACGGTTACTTAGCTATTTCTATTTGTTGGTGTGGTTATCTAACTAAATAATTGTGCGATTGGACTGTATCTATCTAATAATTTTAATGCTTGTTGCTGATTCCTACCACCGCTAGTGAGTTTGTTAGCTGTCCCGCATCAAGATGTCAATAAACTGGCAGCAAAGGCAGGGGCTGAGGACAACAACATTGCAGCTGTCTCTGTTGGCCCAACCATTCTGATCTTGACAGGCCAGAACCTGGGCTGCTTCTACTAGCAAGGTCATCATTGAGCCATGAGAGTCATCCACACTGCAATGCTCTCAGAACGGGGGGGGGGGGGGGGGGCTGAGGGGCCTGTGCTTCCTTAATTAGAAGGGTCTATCTGTGGATGAGTGGCTAACTACTCAAGGCAGAGGGTCCCATTGATGGTTGTCCTATGACTCTTCTGCCTGTGTCGCCTCAAACAAGTGTTGAAGCTGTGTTGAGCAGGGGGCATCATGCAGTTTGAGGGTGATGGCGAACCAAAGCAAGGCAATGCATAAAACAGCAGCAGTGGATCTCTGAGTCGGGATGGGAGTGCTATGTAAATATGACAAACACAACAACGTCAACGTCCAACCCATAAATGTGTAGCAAACATCCACACGTGATCTGAGAATTCCACATCCCACACGTGCGATTATGAAATAATCACATAGTTTTTTTTTTCTGACATCCCACATTAAAGGTCAGATCAAGATAATCAAATGATGGAACTGTGGCAGTTAGGTAACCACCATTAGGACATGGCGACATTCCAACTTTAATGCACGTGTCCAACTAACCGCATGGAATTTTCACATTATCTGACAGTGAATAAAATATCAAAGTGGAGGATAAGCTCTCTCACCCAAGGAATTCTGGGTCGGATCGGGTCCGCGAATCGGGACCCGCTGATCTCGATCCGAATCGGGATCGGATCGGCTGGAATCGGCCTAGATCGGCTGGAATCGGGACCTGCCGATCCCGATCCGAATCGGTCGATTTTGCATTCCATGATGAGGAGTGCCTCCTTTCACACAGAGAGGCCATGTGTGTGGCTGCTCTGTCTGGACCGTGCCTCTGTTGACGTTAGAGCAAGCGACAACGGACGATGAATGACTCCTCTCACACAGAGAGGCCGTGCGTGCGGCCTCAAGGAAACCTATTGGGGGTTTGGATGATGAGACTGGTCCAACAAGAATAATAGAATAAGGAGGAGATGGTTGTGTTGTGCGTGGGCCAAGGCAACCTGTTGATGGGCACTGTCGGTTTGTTGTAGGCTTGTAGCTGTTATAGGTTCAAGGCCTTTCCTTTGATGGCTGTTGGTCCAAGACATGGATTAAAGAAAGGGGCATAGAGCGATCACATGGGTGCCGATTCCAAGGTGGACTCCATTATTTCCCATCCAATGAGAAGGCATTAAAGAAAGGGAAAAGACGGAGGATAAGACAAGGGGACAAGCTCCTAAGAATCTCCCTTGTAAGTTGCATGTGATGCTTGGATGGAGCAACAAACAAACAAGATGGTGGACATGAGAATAGAAGAGATGAGACGCAGGATGGGGCGGCATGGTGATCGAGGTGGTGGTGGACCGAAATAGTGGTGATAGTGTTGTAGCTTGGTGTAATGACCTAGTCACGAGGCAGGCAAGAGGAGAGGGTTATCTATAGGAAATGTTTACTCGCAAGTGAAGTGATGTAGAGCTGCCGTGGTGTGGAGCTACCACTGGGTTTGGGTGCTGGGACATGAATGAATTAGATTAGTCATATATTGAAAAACGGAAAAAGGTTACTGGGTTATATATGTGGGATTTGTATCCATTTGTGAGGTATCTTTTGGAGACAAAATCATACAGGCTTGGTTCAAAGTGGACATTACCTTACAAGGGTTGGATCGGACCGTTACAGAATGGTATCAGAACATGACCCATGCAGTACAATATGGGTTAGTTCGAGGATGAACTATCCGGAAGCTGGTGGGCATGTACTGACCCAGTCACAAGTGGGTCTGGAGGAGAGTGCTATCCGCAAATGAAGCGGTGTGGAGTTGCCATGGTGTGTAGCTGCCATGGTGTGGAGTGTGAGACTTCTTTTTTAAAAATTTATTCTTACTTTGAAAAAGAATTTGAATTTTGAAAAGATAATTTTAATTCTAAAAGAGAATTCTTAGAGTTTTGAAAACATAGTCTTCTCTCTTTTTAATATAAACTTTGAAAATTTGTGATCAATCTTCAAGTCTAAGATTTTGGATCAAGTGTGGATCCATGTTCTTGACCTCTCCCCACTGACCTCGGTCAGTGTTTAATTACACAAGTTATTAATTGACAACCTTTGATTAACTGTCTATTAAGGCCCAATAAGACAAATAAAATGCTTTGATGTCACATATGCAAGATAGATTCTTTTTTTATTTGGAGGACATACAAAAGGTCTTTAAAGGATACTTAAAGGATCTTTAAGTTCCCATGGAGACATGAGGACTTAGGGTATTCAAATGGTGCTAAGATGACATGTCTTTTGGACTTAAATCTTCATTAGAACCTCTTAAAAGGATATCAAATGACTCAAAGATATCTTTTAAGTATCCTTTAAAGGACATGGGATCTTTGGACAACATATCCTCCCTTTTTAGGTTTAATTAGGAGGATAGAGATCATAAAGGAAACCCTTAATTAATGGGGCATGGGGGCCACCACATACTTAAGGATATTCCAAAGTGATCCTTCGACCAATATGAAGGAATTAAACTCACTTATTTGTAGACGTATCCGACTGAGTCAACATGTTTATCATTTGAGCATACATCCGATGGAAATAGACATGCATTAAACATGCAAAAATTGAACATGCGTCATCCATATGCAAATTTTATTCAAAACCACTTTGTTGTATATCAAATTACATCACTTTTGACCATTCTATCTATAGGAGTGAATCACTTGCGATTTAGTCACTCTACCAATAAGAGTGAACTATAACTTCATGGCCAATTCACCATTAGGAAAGAAACAAGCAACTTAATGGCCATTCCGTCAGTAGGAATGAACCAAGAAAATTGATTATTGGTCACTCTACTAATAAGAGTGAACCACAACTTCATGGCTAGTCCACTAATAGGAAAGAACCATAAAAGTTAATAATCACTCCACCAATAGGAATGAATCAGGACCCTTAATTATTTGTCACTCTACCAATAAGAGTGAATCACAAATACAATAGTCAATCCACTAGTAGGAAAGAACCACATAATTAATTAATTAAAATTCTGGCCATTCAACTAATATGAATGAACCACACATTAATTAACAAGAAACTTTGGCCATTCAACCAATATAAAATAACGACATATTTAATTAATATGAAAATTTGACCATTCAACTAATATGAATGAACCACATATTTAATTAACATGAAACTTTGGCCATTCAACCAATATGAATGAACCATATATACATTAATTACAAGAATAAAATAAGTGGGTCCTTATTTATGTCTTTTTTTCCACGCACCCAAAGCCTCAATAGGTCCTTGTTTTTCTTTTTCTGCAGAAAAATTCCCAGCAGAGCTTCTTCTTCTCTCTTTTTTCTTTGCTCTGTGTATGTGTCCTTTTGCTTTGGAGATGGGAGGCCTTTTATAGGTCAGCATGGTGGCCACCGATGGGGGGTGCAGTTGGCCGGTAGCGCCCCCCCGGTGCCACATTAGCAACCGGTGGGGGGTGCAGTCTTGAGAGAGATGGAGAGAGATAGGAGGGGGGGGGGAGAGAAAGGGGGACCGGTGCCCCCCCCCCCCCCCCCTCCTCTCTCTCTCTCTCTATCTCTTTTCCTTTCCTTCTTTCTTCTTTTGTTTTCCTTCTTTTTTTTTTTTTTTTTGGATCTCCCCCACCGCCGGTGGGGGTCCAATACATGGACCGGTGGGGGGGGGGTGGCCTTCCTCCTTTTTTCTTTCATTTTCTTCTTTTTCCTTTCCTTCTTTTCTTCTTTTTTTTGTTTCCCTTTTTTTGGACCCCCCCCCACCACCGGTGGGGGTCTAATAGAGGACCGGTTGGGGGGGAGGAGAGAGGCCAGCGGTGGCTTCTCTCCTCACCGCTGCCTCTCTCTCTCTCTCTCCTTGGTTTTTTTTTTCCCTAGGCAGCAGCCTTTCTTTCTCCTTTTCTTTCTATTTTTCTTTCAAAAAAAATCTGTTTCACCATAGAGCTATCACTATGTATGGGAGCTGAGACAGAAATAAACCGTATTAGTCCTGTATCAGAAAACGGAAATAAAGTTATTGAGCTATATATGTAGGATTTGTATCAATAACTTATGAGGGGTATTTTGGGGTTAGGCCATACGGGTTTGACCCAAAGTGGATAATACCTCACCAGGATTGGGTCGGACCGTTACATTACATTTGGGGCCTCTTACCCCCATCTCTTAGGGTTGTTCTCTCTCTCTCTCTCACACACACACACACACGAGATAATATCTAAGGTTTTCTTCCCAAAAGGAGAAGTAACTTTTCATTTAATGCATCCTTACTTTCTTACATCGTATAGGCTCCCTTATATAGGGAGGCATGAAAGAAAGTAGGACAAATGTATCTTCAGTTCTAAGTGTGTGCCCGTAAGCTACACCAATAAATGGTGCATTTACCAACATAGTTGTCAAGGTGACTGATCGTTCCAAATTGTGTGTCGTTAAGCACTCATAAGAACGTTCAATCTAAATTTATTCGGCTCATTTAAATTAGATTTTGAAAATTAATAATGGTGAGTCCGAGTCGATCCACAGGGAGTTAAATTTTTAACTTTGAAAACTTTGGAATTTAGTTAATCTAAAAAAATGACGATTGTTTAGGATTTTTAATGTTTTAGAATTCAATTATTCTAAAAATAACAACAATCTGAATTAACTAGTTCACTAAATGATTAATTACTCAATCAAACCGTACATAAGCTAATTGACTAAAATTAAAAAGAAATCTAATTAACTAAACTAATTCCGAGTAAACAAACACCCCTAATGTAAGGAAGAAATAAGCATTAACTGAATAAAAGTTGAATAAAATTTTCATTAACCACTAACCGTTTAACAATAACAGCACTCATCTAAACTAACAAATGTAATTAATGAAAAATTAAATAAGCAAACGTATGCAGCAAATAGAGGCTTGGAGGAACTTCTGCGTGTGGAGCGGCTCACTGGACCGCGAGGGGGTGCGGCAACTGGTGCAGCTTGGAGATGCTTCAGGCTGGCGCGTGGACGTTCGTGCATGCATGCATGTTGGAGGGTAGGAGGAGGCCGGCTTCAAGCGCTGTGAACGCGTGGTAGGCGCGCTGGGACTTGTGCAGTTGCTGGCTACGTTGGGGCGTGGGGTTTGCAGCAGCTTCAGCGGACGTGCGTGGAGGCGCAGTTGAGACGTGGAGGTGCAGCACGTGGGGGCTTGTTGGCTGCTCGCTGGAGGGACGTGGAGGCATGCATGCATGCGCGTAGCAGCGCGTGGAGGCAGGCTTCACCGGACGTGCCTGGTCGGTGGAGGCGCGTGGACGTGCATGCACGTCGCCGCATGAGCTTGCTTGGTTCGCGTTGGTGTTCGCTGGGCAGCGCGGGGTGCAGAGAGAAACCGAGAGAGGGCGTGGGGGAGAGAAAGAGGTGCTGAGAGGGAAGAACAGAGAGGGAGGAAGGGTGCTGGGAGAAGCTGAGAGAGGGAGAATAAGAGGGTGCGGGTGGGAGAGAGGCTGGGAACCGGAGAGAGAGAAGGAACAAGGGAGAGAAAGAGAAGCTGCGGGAGAGAGAAGGAATAAGGGAGAGAAAGAGAAGCTGCGGGAGAAAGAGAAGGAATAATGGAAGAGAGAGGGGGAGTCTGCCGGCTAGGAACTGGAGAGGGAGGAGGAATAATGGGGCTGCAGGACGGGAAACCGAGAGGAAGAAGGAATAGGAATAGCCCCCTCTCGGGTACGTGAGGGCTCTTTTTAAAGAAGAGGTAAGGAAAGTTTTTTTTTTTTGTTTAAAAAAAAAAGAAAGTGAGAGAAAGGAAGGCGGCTGGCCCTTCTTGGGTTCTACTTGACCATGGAATTAGGACAACACTAGGGCATCAAATGACGTTTTTACCCCTGCTTTAATCTTTTGGACAAAATGAAGTCGAATTTATTGAGATTCGAACCTTAGACCTCTCCCAAATTTTCGGAAACTCCACCAACTGTACTGCATCATCGGTATGTCATGTTCACATAGAATAAATATAAATTAGCATATTATCATAAAAAAAATTATTATATTTATTTAATTCATCTCGGTTTTGTCGAAAAACCGCAAATGCGTTATACTCCATTAATCACATGAAATTGGTACCGTTAGACTTGGTACGCAATTATCTATCATTTCATGCTATTTTACAGATAAAAACGTGAGTATGATGCGTATGATTACCTTTAAATGATCAATTTAACACTATCAGTGACGCCTAAGTGGCCCCTAGGCATCCACCTAGGCGTCCGGCGCAAATCCGAGCCCAAGGCACTAGGCCACCTTTCTCCAGCCCAATAAGGCTATGTGCTTTGGGCATGCTTGGGCCCGGGAGAACTGATACAAACGTCGTATTGGATCCCACTTTAAACCCCGCCCTCTCTGTCCCGAGCCACTCGACCCTCCCATTTCCCCCCCCATCCAGATCCAATTCACCCACCCCTCCCCTCCCCTCTCCTCTAAGGTTTCCACCGCGGCGGCGCTACCTCGACATCACCCAACGACGACCGGACACCTTCGTTGTCGATGTCGCCTTCGGTAAGGTCGGATGCCTCTCTCTCTCTCTCTCACACACACACACACACACATACACTGGAGTCGGCCAAGGTTGATACCCTTCCCCTCTCTTTCTATCAGTCTCTCCCTAACTCTCTCTCTCTCTCTCTCTCTCATAGACTTCCTCTCTATCTCTCACCCTCTCTCTCTCTCCCCACAAACTCCCAATGGAGTCGACCTACGTTGACGCCTCTCTCTTTCTCTCTCTCAATGGAGCTGACAGAAGTTGACCCCCCCTCTCTCTTTCTCTGTGTCTGTCGGCGCCACACCTGGTGTCAAGGCACTCTCTCTCACTCTCTCTCTTTTTGCCACACACAGGATCGAAGCCCTCTGTGACTCTATCTCCCTCTCTAGTCTCTCTCACTCACTCTGTCTCTCTAATCTCTCTCTGTATGTGTGTGTCTACTCTCTCTCTCTCTCTCTCAACCCCTCACACAGTCTCCGCGTGTGTGTAACTGTGTGTCAGAGGGGTAGAGCCGAAGCCTCTCTTCTCTTTCACTCAATTCCAAGTCTTCTCTCTCTCTCTCTCTCTCTCTCTCTCTCTTAGTCTCACATATACACTGTCACATGGGGCTTCAGCCCTCTTTGTTTGCAATTTTCAGATATTTCTAACAATTATTCTATTTGTTGTTGTCCTTGTAAATTTGACTGTTATATGTTCAAGTTCATTAATTTGGCCCTTTTATATGTTCAAGTTCATTATCTCATGTTAGATCAATTTCTTTTAATTACAATATTTGTCATGATTGATTTATGTCTACATGTTTAAGTTAGTTATCTCATGGTAAAATCAGTTCCTTTCAATTTTAATACTAAGTCTGATTTTATTGATATTGTTTATTATATTGAAGAATCTACAATTAATACTAACATATATATATATATATATATATATATATATATATATATTAAGGAGAAGCAGCCGCCTTAACGCCTAAGCTCTTAGGCTCCCAGGGAATGTCTTGGGTCGCCTTGGCGCCTTGACAACTATATTCACCAACAAAACACCCAACAAAGAAATGAAAGTCCACATCTATCTAAAAGTAAAGAAAATACAGAATATAATTAAAATGCATGAATAAAACAAAACAGTGGCCTGCTCTGACTCCCGTTAAGCTTGTGACCACCTCCAACCCAACTCTGTCTTCGACAATATGCACACTAAATCGCACTGAGATCTGACTCCAGTGTCCTCACCAGTCTCCAGAGCCAGGGACATCTATTTGTGATTGGGATTGGATCGTGCAATTGCCCAACCACAGAAAATGGTTTAAGTCAAAGAGTTCTGCATTTGTAGCAGCTTCTGAGATACAGGCTCGGCAGATTGATGAAGATTTCATCATCAGGGAATGCTACGGTTTGTGAGGTAAAAAATTTGGTTGGGTTATTAGGATTTGTCTCCAGGGGCCAGTTGGGGGTCACCAATGGATGGCCAAGTGCATTAATGCCAGATCATAAGGGAGATGAATTCTTGACTGTGCTGAAAGTGAAGGAGATGCTGGAAGAAACTAGTTCTGGAGCCTTTGAAGGCTTATCTTGTTCTATTCAGTGTTTGAAGTGGTGGGTTTTGGACTTTTTTTTTTTGGGGGGGGGGGGGTGTAGTTAGGCCATGTGTTCAAGGGGAGATTGTAAAGTTTTGGCCTCTAGGGTGCTGATTGATTTTGGCTTGTGTGGGTAGTTTGGTCTCAAGGGTAGGTTGTTAAGTTTTTGGGTGTCGATTGATCTCAAGTGGGAAGGTGTTTTGGGTTTGTCTGTGAAGTGTTGGTTTTTGCCTTGGGGATGGCTAGAGAATTATACTTTTGGAGGGCTGACATACTTTGGGTCATGTGCAGGGTACATATTTTGATCGCAATTCCTCTTTTCCATTTTACTGATAATGTGGTACTAATGACTATGTCCCTAGTGGTGTTAGTTTGTATGTTTTTTAGTAGTCTTCTGTTTATCTAGGTGCTCAACAAAAATTGTTGACAAATTTATTTCTGATTAAATTAGCATAATTTCAATCACATCTTGCAAAAAGGAAAAGAATATCTATATATATATATATACATGTATATATACATATATATGTGTATATGTATATATATATATAGAGAGAGAGAATGCCTGAGTGCAGAAGGACAACAAGCCAGTGGGGTCAAATTAAAGAACCCCCCACTGGCAGTCTATTCCTGCAAAACAGAGATTGGAAGAACGAGAGATGCGATGGAGAGAGGGTCCCATGGGACCAAACAAGAAAGCAAAGGAAGAAGAAGAAGAAAAGAGGGTAAAAATAGAAGAGAAGGAAAAAAAAAAAAAAGATAAAAAGGAAAGGGAAAAGGAATCTCACTTGTTGCGGGGAGATCCTCCCGAGTTCCATTCCCCACTGGTTTGATTTACCTGCCTGTTTCCTATTCCCGATGAAGAGCAAAACGAAAAGGGTGGAGGAGAACGGAGAAGTGGAGGGAGGTCTTACTGGCTGGAAAAGAAGAGGAGGAAGAGGAAATGAGCAAAAAAGGAAAGAAGGAAAGAATGAAAAAAAGGAACCCAATGGCTCTTTAATGTGATGTTGTGGACCCCTAATGGACCCTTATTGGACCTACCTGAGTTCTGTTTGGTGTTGGATCCTTAATGGGCCTTGGGTAGGATCCATTTGATTTGACAAAAGGATGCTGATCAATGGATGGTTGGTGGCAAGGTTTGCGGTATCGCTGAGCCGTGCCAGATTGTATCTTTCCAGATACGAGTCAATACTGATCCAACTCGCATGAGTCGGGCCAGTGCAAATCAATGAGTTTATTAATACCAATGAGCTTAAGCCATGTTTAAGAGAGATGTATCATATTGATTGACATAAAGTGTAAATTTACTTACCAAACGAAAAAAAAAAACTCAATCGAAACCAATTTATTATGCATGCATAAGCTGGCAGGATCCATTCTGATACGATGCGTGCCAGTGGACCGGACTTGCCAGCTACAAGTCGACTCGTATGAGTTGGCACAATCCGGTCCAATATGGCAAACCCTGGTTGGTTGATCCTTATGAGTCCATCATGCATTTTTCTTGGTTCTTTATCCTTGTCCTTCAATTGGTATCTTATCCTTTAAGGCTTGGATTTAATTTATTGTGATATACAAGTATATGATTTTTTTGAAGAAAGATAATGGATTATACCACCAATTTTATTAATAATAAAGAGAGGGATTACAAGCCATAACAAATACAGGGATAAGAAGAGAGGTTCCTCTCCTTGCCTAAATAAAGGGGAAAAGTAGATTACAACTTTTGAATCACCTGAGAGGGAGTACAAGCCATAAGAAATACAGGGATGAGAAGAGAGGTTCCTCTCCTTGCCTAAATAAAGGGGGAAAAATAGATTACAACTTTTGAATCACCTTTTTCCAGTTACCCTGTAGGCACCCGAAGGATAAACCTACTCCAAGGGCGTAGCCAGTGCATGAGGCTCCCTCCACTTGTGGGGTCTGGGAAGGGTCGATGTAATCTTACCCCTGCTAAGTAGAGAGGCTGTTTCATTGGTTCGAACCGTGACCTCCAAGTCACAAACAGGGCAACTTAACCGTTGCTCCAGGCCTGCCCTTCAGGAAAACCTACTCCAGAAATGTTAAAAAAATGAAGTGCCCTAAGACAAGTGTTCTCAATATAAGCAGTACTCACTTTTGAAAATATAGTCATTACACACCCTCCAAATACTCCAACGGATGGCATGCAGGATCAAAAGCAAAATTCTGACCCTGATGTTCTTCTGGAGATGGTGTTGCAAGTGATCAAAATATGGCCACATATTGAAGTGAAAGACAATGGTAACTGAACCAGTTCCATTTGACTAAAGGAATTCCTTTGCTATTAGAATTGATGACTCCCCAAAGAAAGCTTCTGTTATTTCTGTTCACCTTTTTTCTCACTGCTAGAGGCATGAGAAACACTGCTAAATAATACAGGGGAGTAGAACTTTTACACAGCATTGTGCATAGTCAAGCTTCCTCCCATAGATAAATTCCTTGCCTTCCAAGTGTATTGTGAAGGACTTAGACAATTAATGAGGCCATAAGCTGGTCCGTGGTCCTTATTAATACATTTAAATCTACCCATGGGCAGATTAACCTCTATCTTCACCCCTTTGATGTAATTTGAACCCCAACACACCTTTAGCATAGATGTCCATGATCCCAATCGTTCAATGAGTCAAATTCCCAATTGTTTTGTTCCTCATGACTTAGCATTTCAAGCAACCCCGAAACCCTAGGCTTCATACTTCTTAATCATTGAACTTAATTTTGACCAGCATACCCTTTTAACTCTAAAACACACTTACACTTGCCCATTGTCCAAGCCAGGGCTTGAAACCTGTCCAGTGACGCAAAACATACTCCAAAAAACTGAAATTTGTTCATGATACTGTTGAACCCTCGATCCATGCAAAGTTTCCACGATACCCCTCAACACCAAAACACTTAGAACCTAAGCTCAGATACCTTCAAAGCCTTTTAAAGACCATTAGGCGCATGGCACAGCTTTTGACCTTAGAGTAATACTCGTGCGGTGCAGCCATTTTTTAAATTTTTTTTTTTTTATGGTGGGCACATCATGCTCAATCAGATGTCCCAAAAAATTCTAAAAATAAAAACCGAGCCCAATGAACAGTGAAAGGACATACAACTGGATTGGGTTGTATGGGCATGTCAGGCATGATGGGGCTCACTATAAAAAAAATTAAAAAGACCAAAACAGTTATTAGATCGGACGGCTGCCTACTTGCGGTGCAGGCTGCACCGTGGCGCAAGAGGTGCAGCAAGTCTAACTCTTGAGCTTTATATAAGGATATAATTAAATTTTAACCCCTGAAAATATAGGGTATTACAAACAAGCCTCTGTAATACAATTATTTACAAATAAGCCCTCAAAATACTTGTGAATTAGTGCAAGGCCCCTGAAGGTTACAAAAAGGCCCCTGAGAGTGTGAGGAAAAAGGCCCTCAAAAGGGCTTTTTTGTAAGAAAGTTGAGATTGTGGGGGTTATTTGTAAATAGTTGGATTAGGAGGAGTTATTTGTATTATCAAAAGTTTTGAGGGGTTGAAAATAAAAAAGCCCATTGTGTTTTCATAAGTGGATTTGCACGACTGTGGTATGATCTATTCAGGGAGTCATCAAAGGCAGTTGATCAAAAGGATATTCGATCATCAGATCAATGTCATTAACACTGACTAAGGTCAGCGGGGAGATATCCAATTCATGGATTCACAGGCTGGATCTGATTCACAAGGGGATTCACTGCAAGTCCCTGAAACTGGTTTGTTTCCCCTCTTTATTCCTTGCAAGGTGTGGGGACCACAGATAAGACCCAAACACAAAATATTGGGCCAAAATATAACTGGGAAAGATAAAAACTAATCCACACTAAGTAGGGAGTTCCTGCTCAAAAGTTGTATTCTTGAACCTTATCCTTAAAGCTTAAGCCAATGCATGTAGTGTTGTGAGAATTGGCTAAAGCTTATTTTGGTAGTGCTTTCTGTACCTGGTTTCTGAAAGAATTACTTGGATGATCTTCTAATCTGCTTTTGTTGACGATCTGTGGTTATCAGTTCTTATGCGGATGACCAATCATCCAAGATTGTATTTGGGAAGGACATGTTTATGTTCACGCATGCACAGGTAGGAATGTTAGAGTTTTTGCCTCGTCTTTGCCCTGGGGCTTCTAAAAACTGGAATTACATATTCCAAATCTTCAGTTGGTGGCCTTGCAGATCTGATACATTCAATTTATAAATGCCCCATAATACACATATATTTTAGTTTACAGCTTTATATGTATGGATCTTTAGATGATATCTGGGTCCCAGATTGAAGTATTATATGGGCTTCCTTGTGGATTTATCTTTCCAATGAAGGAAATTGGATGTGATTTCTCCTGTGCGTTTGCCTTTTTCTCGCAGCAATGGAGTGGTTTAATTCATCATGAATTATGAAGTATCTTATCTTTCAAGAGGTTTCTCAGGAGCAACCTGCTGAAAGAAATCATAGATATTCTAGATGATCTTGGAGGTTGCAAATGAAAATATACGTGTCGCTATGATCGCGGAAGCATGTTGTTCAACCACTTAATTATACATTTGTTAAATTTTGTTCTAGGGTTCTTTGGATTGCTGTGGTTTAAAATGACGAATTCTTAGGAGCCTGCACTAGGATACAAATTTACCAAATTTGTGGGTCTTTTTGGATTATTTATACAATTCATTAAATCACTGGATCGCCCTGGTTGATTTTGGTTTATGGTACATCTTTCTTAAAAAGAAAACCAAAACTATATTTGGCCATTTTATGTCACCATTTTTGCATTAATTACGGCATATGAAGGCCTTTACCTTCATACAAGGCATTCATATTTCTTTTCAATCAACAGTGAGGTGGTTGTAAGTAGTGAACGAGGTCTTGTTTTTTTTTTTTTCTTTTCTCTTCCTCATATTTGTTGCCCTTTGTGTCACTCTTGCAGCCGTGATGGAGACCGAAGGATTTGGCAACTTGGGGGAGAGCTGCCCTTCTCTGCTTTCAGACCTATTGGAGACGATTGCGATGGTGGATGCGGATTCGGGTCAGTTATGTCGAAAGAGGGGTGACAGCAGCGTAATAGGACTGGATCTCACCGATGGTGTCGATTCTGGTGGGAGGCGTATGCGGAGGCGACCCTAGTCACACGAGTGGAGACAACCCCCCCCCCCCCCCCCCCCCCCAAAAGAAGAGAAAAAAAAGTGTTTAGTCTCTTTTTAGGTGCAACTTGGCTACGTTTCCTTGTAGTTTAAATACTGGAGCATTCTAACCGCGAAATTAATTGGGTAATGGTTTTTCTGTGCAAAACGTCCGTGGCGTTCAAATGCCGTGGGTATGCTTTCCTCTCTGATTCAGATAAGTAGGTAATCATCCTTCTGAAATAAGCTTAGGACGTCAATTGTTGGGTGCGCATATAGAAATCGCAAGCCAATCTTAGATGTTTTTGTATGATTTTTGTTGACTCCACAGTCCACACGGTATTACCAAACTTTCTCAGCCGTGTTTGTTTAAACATTCTCGGTTTGAAAGCTGCAAACTCCGGTTGCAATTACTTTAATGTGATCATTTAAAAGGCAGTGGTGCCTGTCCCTTAGGGTAGGCAGTCGAGCGCGAGGATGCGGTTTCTGTGGATCTTCCAATTGTACTGGGCTGGACCATGAACTTACGTGTGAAAGAGGATGCTACGGATGCTAATTTTCCCATCGTTGGTTCCGCGGCCCACCTGCGAGTGGGCCCAAGGATGTCGTTTTTGGTGTCTCTCTTCTTTCTGGAGTCCCGAGCAGTGGGTGTCTAAATCAATAGCCCGTGACCACGAGCTGGCTAACCCTACCATCCCCTGTCATGGGTAACCGCCCTTCTCTTCAGGCCACTGAAAGCTGTCTGCAGCGTCATCGGACCATCAATCATATGATTGAAAAAAGAGATGGGATCACCCGCTGCATCACACCCCCAAAGTCGTGGGCCAGCTCCCTCGCTCTAGTTTTTCAGTTAAAAATATTTCTGACTTTTCACGGGTTTTGGTTCAGATATTTTGAAAAGATAATTTAAGATTTTATTAAGAGTTTATTTTATTTTTTTTAAGTCGGTCTCATTATGTCTCACACGTTGATCTCTAAATCAGATGAACTAAAAAAATAAGTCTCAATGAACAGCAAAAAATATTACTATTTATTGAGATTTAATTTTTGATTTTTCAGATTTTTCTTAGTTGTCCGAGAGGGGATTGAGTTGTACATGTATGTTGGATTGGAGCGGGGCGAAGAAAAACAAATGGCTTCACCAGCAGCCTGTGCAGCAGGTAGCAAGTAAATTTTTTTGATAAATTTTTTATGTTATTTTTATTTGTTCCTAGAATTCTTATTTCAAAAGTTTACCTTAAAGCTTTTACATTGAGATATATAATCATCAAGAAAACTTAATTTAGTAATAATTTAAAGTTAATTTTGATTACCTTCCCTTAATATTTTTATATGAGAAACAAAACAGCTTTCGTTTCACTTTCATCGGAAACGAAGCTCAGCCCGAAAGCTCAGACAGTCACCCCCCCTCCCCCACCACAGGAGTGCGTGCGTCTCTAAAAAGGCTGTGGCCTTCTAATCCCACTAAAAAAAATAGGAAAACGGGACCACCTTTTTCCTGTTGCCACGTGACTTCACTCGAGCCGTCAACCTCTCCTCAGGAAACGTGCAGGGCAAGAGAATGCCACGTCAGCACGGTACGAGAGGCGGGAACCGCAGGCGTTTCCAGAAACTTCGAGGGAAGTCGTGGCCGGCACGTCGCGAGGGATCTAGAGGTCACTCTCACGCCACGTGTCGTTCGGGCAACGAAGGACCATCCTACGTGGCCTCCGCGCTCCTCCGCAAATGATACGGGCGGATTAGGGTTCCCTTCCCACCCCCGACACCTCTCTGTCTCTTTCTCTCTCTAAAACTCTCTCTTTCTCTCTCTAACTCGTTTTGACTCTTTTGTGCTGCTAACCAGTGAAGTCCTAGCCAGTTGAAGCAGAGAAGAAAGAGGATTTAGAGAGAGTGAAGGAGAGAGTTTAGAGAGAGAAAGGGAGAGGGAAAGGGGGAAACTAGGGATTTTAGGAGGCCAGGAGCAGGGCGTGGGGGCTATATGCGGCACTGAGATGAATGGTGGAGGAAGGGAGGGTGAGGGGGAGGGGGAGGGGGAGGTGGAGGCCATGGAGGAGGAGATGAAGGAGGCCAAGGGGAAGATCGCGCTGATGTGGGGGTACCTGCCGGGGGCCTCGCCGCAGAGGTCGCCGCTGCTGTCCCCGGTGTCCGTCGCGCTGCCGAGGTCGTCGCCCGCCGGGGACGGGTGGAGGGATGTGTGTGGCGGGGGCTGCGGCTTCGCCATGTCCATCTCTGGTATTGCTCTTCCCGGCGGCAGCTGGGTTTTTCCTTGCTCGTGTTCTGTCCCCATTCATGTTTCTATTTTGGAATTCGTTCTCTTCTTTTGGATGAAGAGAGGAAGACTAGAGATTCCTAGGTTCTCTCTCTCTCTCTCTCTCTCTCTCTCTAAAGCAAAGGTAATAGCTTACCTACTTTAGCTGGCGAATTGGTGTGAAAAAAAAGTTTTTTTTTTCAGATGCTGGTTTGTGGATGCCCTGTTTTATGTAACTAGCTGTAAGAGACCTTTTTATACATTTTTTTTCTTCTATTTTGCTATGTCAGAATCTGGAAAGCTTATGACATGGGGTTCAACGGATGATCTGGGTCAAAGTTATTTAACTTCAGGGAAGCATGAGGTACCTGAAAATTGGCCTAATTGGTTGCTGTCAAGTGATTTTCCCCTCTATGCTCTATGTATTGATGCTTGCATTTGCACAGGAAACTCCAGAGGCCTTCCCTCTTCCAACTGAAACAGCAATAGTGAAGGCTGCAGCTGGATGGGCTCATTGCGCTGCAGTTACAGGTCCTACCCTTCACCTCCTTAACTCCCCACTGACATTCACCAATCACCAAAATTTAACTCTTTTGCTTTCCCATTATAATCTGATGCTAGCAAGAGAAGACCAGAGTATACGGTTCCTGCATGATCATTACTTGTGATCATAGTCTATGTTGAAGTTAAACTTATTGCAGTTTCCTTAAGTAAGATGGCTGTATGCTTAGGTTGGCATTCATTCTCATTGACATTGAACATCATATAGGTTTATTGCCATAGGCATGTTTATGAAGAGTCTGACTGCTGCTGACCTGCCATAAGTTAGTGTTGTAAGCACTTAAATGTATGCATCCCCACCGTTGTTGTATTCATTCTCCAGCATTGTTAACCTTTCAACTTTCAACGTCTTCTTTTTCTCTTCTTCACTAAAACCAGCTCATGGAGAGGTCTATACATGGGGTTGGAAGGAATGTGTTCCATCTGGAAAAGCCACTGGTGATCAGTCTGCAGCAGGATTACGATTATTGGAGAAGGATGCACTTGAAAGACAAAGCATGTCGTTGACTGACCAAGGTAACCTGGTTAGAAGTGTTTATATATGCATTTGTACGTATGTATCATTTATACACAACTTTCATGCAGTGAGTCCAAGGTCAAAAAGTGGTGAAGAGAGCACAAAGCGCAGAAGAGTTTCGTCATCTAAGCAAGGCCCGGAATGTTCATCTGGTGATGAAAACCTATCAGCACTTCCCTGCCTGGTGGCACTTGGTCCAGGAGTGAGGATTATCACAGTAGCTGCTGGTGGGCGCCATACATTAGCTCTATCAGGTAAATCCACTTGTTTCCCGTTTTTTTCTGGACCATGTGAGGCATTCAAAATCGCCACACACTAATATTTACAGTAAATTATTGTTCTGTCCTATTATGTAAATAGATGCATCTTTTACCGTGAAGACAAACAAAGAGCACTGATGCATTCTTGTTTCCAAGGTTTCAGATACAGGCCAGGTGTGGGGTTGGGGATATGGAGGTGAAGGGCAACTGGGTTTGGGTTCTCGGATCCGTATGGTATCTTCTCCTCACCCTGTGCCTTGCATTGAGTCTGTTGTGTATAATAAAGACAAATCTCAAGCGACCACTGGTGGAAGTATCGGTTTTGAAGGGCAGGCTCACAAGGCAATTGGAAGCACGGTGAAGGCTATTGCATGTGGTGGCCGTCATAGTGCAGTAGTAACAGGTCAGTATTTCATTGCATGACTCTGATTCCTGCCAATGTTGTATAGAGATAAATTGTTTGTTTATCAGCAGTATTTTTTATGCAGATTTCAAACACTATCTTGGATCAATTTTTCTTATTGAATGCTTTACTTTGATATATTGATACAGCTATATGGTCTCGACTAAGGCTCACACAGATTAGAAACACTAAACTGCCTCTTCTCAGAATCCTTTTTTTTTCTGGCAATATAGTCATGTCGAATTGAGGTGAGAACATTGTTGTGTTTAGAGAAGGAGAAGAACATTTTGCATGTTGCTAGCATTTTCAAAGTGAACAAAATGCCTAACTAGTCTCCTTATTCCATGGGCCATTTTCCAGTTTCTCCTATTGGTTAAGTTGTCACCATGTCAAAATCTGATACATGATCTTCTTGCTATTTTTAGTGTTACTTCTCAGCATTTTGAAAGTGAACAAAATGCCTAACTAGTCTCCTTATTCCATGGGCCGTTTTCCAGATTTCTCCCCATTGGCTAAGTTGTCACCATGTCAAAATCTGATACATGATCTTCTTGCTATTTTTAGTGTTACTTTTCAGCATTTTGAAAGTGAACAAAATGCCTAACTAGTCTCCTTATTCCATGGGCCGTTTTCCAGATTTCTCCCTATTGATTAAGTTGTCACCATGTCAAAATCTGATACATGATCTTCTTGCTATTTTTAGTGTTACTTTTCAGTTCTATGCATCACAAAAAACCTTTCTCCATATTGTGAATGAATATTTAAATCTGTTATGCCAATTGGTATACCCTTTATGGGAGTTAAATTTTACAATAATGCACTTTTAAGCCAGCCTCTCTATTCTCGCAGATACTGGAGCACTGCTTACTTTTGGTTGGGGACTTTATGGGCAGGTGGGTTCTCCTAGCTATTCTTGGTACCTAAGCAGTAGAAGTCTATAAGATCATTTTTGTTCTCCTCTTGAAGCAGTAAATTTTTTATCTACTATTGTTTTTTATAAAAAGTTCATTCCCAAATATTTCGTGCTTGGAAGTTGCTTAAACTAATCAGACACTCTAGATTTTTTCTATCCTACCTACCAAGCGAAAACTTAATCTTCGGTCCTGGATTTTGGTGAATTTAATAAAAACATGTTGAAACTATTAACGATATCATGTTGTGGCCCTTTTATTCATTTCTTTATGATGCAGCCAAATTAGCGCTTGATAGTTTGTAAATTGTATCAGATGGTTATTATTATAATGGAATCAACTAAAGTATTATGTTGATGAGAATAATAGTGTTGTTGTCCCATAGGATTGTCAGATGTGAGCTTGCCCTAATCATGTTTGGATTTTTGTTTAACCGTCAAAGCTAGAATATTCGCAAAATTTAGCTTGTTCCTTTAGAAAGAGCAACTCATATAAAGGATAATGGTCTAGGAAAAAACCATAAGTCTGTCTAAGTCTGATTTTCTGGGCATTCTGATGTGCATAAGACTGCTGCTGCAAATCAATCCTATTGGAGCAATAAATTACACGTTTGTCTATTTTTCAGATCTTTGTCCTCTTTCTTCAAACATTAGATCTTGTGCTGATCATTAATTATCCATGTTCTCACTGACCAAAGCAACAGTTAGTGCATAGATGTGCAAACAATGTAGCCATTGCACCATATTCTGTAGCAGGGTGATAGAGATGAGAGTAGGATGCAAGAGAAGTTAGGGACATAGAGTGCAGTGTCTTGTTTGGTTTGAAGTATATTGATACTTTGACAGAAGCTGCTTCTTATCCACTATCCGAAACTAGGCATTTATGCAAAGAGTGGATTGTTGAGATATTTTCAGCATTATAAAAGTTGGATTTTGATGATACTTTGATTAAGTAATAAGGTTGAAGTTGACAGCTGACTGGCAGTGGAAAGAACTGAAATTCCGTTTCTCCATGGTAGCTATTTTCTTTCCAAAAGGCCTACTTTAGGGAAGAAACTAGACTTTTATGCCAATAAACTTCCAGAAATCCTCCATATTTAGGATGCTTTTCAAGGAGGTGCTTAAGTCTGTACTCAATGTTGATTTTGATGGAGAAGGACCTGAATATTTTCTTAATGTGGTATTGTTTTTTTGGCTAAAACCCTGAATTCATTAAAAAATTAATGTCATATCTTTATTATTTTGTTTACAAGTCAATATGTTGTCCCTGTTTTTGGTTAATTGTGACGGACCTATTGGTCTTTCCTGGATGGTGTGTATAAGAGGGTCATGTACTTTTGATCCTTTGGGCAATCCGGCCTTAGGTTGATCTTTAATCAGAGCGAGGCACAACAAATGGTTCAATGAATGGCTCGTCTTTAAAATGTCATGATGTGATAAAACGAAAAATAGTGTCATATTTGATCTGAGGAGGAATGTGTTGATTCCCATTCTTCGAGGAATAAAATATCTTCTGCTTTGGTTTAAACATTAACTAAGCCATGATCTACGTTTTAAGTGCATGAATGTTGCTTCCTTTGTTCCTGTTCTCTTTGTCTTAAAACGCCTTTTACGTGAAATGTAATATTTTCAGTGCTGCTTATGCTGTTTGGATTTAGAGGTGGAATGTATAGGCTGGAGGAACTTTGACTTTCTTCAGCAGTTTAAAGTAATGTGTCTACTGGCTACCCAATCTTTATTGAGAGTTCACTAAAACAATTAAGATGACTTCAGTGTTTGCTTATGCTGTTTAGGTTTCGAGGTAGAATGTGATAGGCTGGATGACCTTTGACTCTCTTCAGCACTATAAAATCATATGTCTACCGGCTACCCAATCTTTATTGGGAGTTCACTAAAATGATTGAAACTTGTCATTATTTCAATTAGCAAGTTCTATGACCTGTTATATTGTTAGAACTGGAGTCAGGTTGGAAAGGCAGCACTGCATGCTAATATGTATGCTGTACAACTAGCATGTTTCCGGGAACGTGAAGGCATTACTGCTTTCTTGAGGCCTAATTTCTGTTGTTGAATTGGAGTAGTTAAGGCCAAAGAAGTGCCATGGCAAAAGAGATTTACGGACTAGTTTTCACTGCAGACCCAAAAATCAGCATACCAGAATCAGTTGATCTGGGTCAGATTTGGCCGCCAATTTGATTTCTCCTATCCTTTCTGCAGTTGGAGCTCAGATCGGCTGGTGTCTGATCTGCCGATCCATCCCTGAATAAAGATGAATTGCAGTGCTGCTTATGATCAGCCTATTAGGGTGACAAAACATCTCTCTCTCTCTCTCTTTCTCTCTCTCTCTTTCTCTCTCTCTCTCTGCACGCGTGGATGATTCCAGCCATCTAGGGCAACTAGAATCAGCCAGGAAGCAGCCAAATCTTAGTCCTGGTGACTATTTTGTGCTTTGATATGTTTGGTTTTAGCGCTGCAAGTAGATCAGGTTAATCAATTCTGTCTACTCTCGATCCACAAAACCTAATTCAATCCATAAATTTATGAATATGAGTAGTCTTTGGGTCAAAATATTCAACAGTTCTTGGGGATCAGTGTACTGATAAACCCTAGGATGAAACTTGATCCAATCTACTATGATCTGCAATGCAAGATGGATTAGGTTGGATCGCACATTTCTGAAACCCACAGATATCTGCGGATATCTACTCCAATCTGCATATTTATAACAAATTATATTTACATTATTTAAATAACTTTATAAATATGTTATTTATGGATACAAGCCATCTAATTTATTGTTTAGAACAATCAACAAACACAAATGCGAGAAAGTTTATACTGTTTTTTATTTGCTTTGGTGAGTAATAAGGTTGATAAAAGGAGCTTTTGGTATCTTGTGAATTTCATTGCTTTCATTATCAATTTTTAAATGTTTCATTTTGAGTGTGCATAGACTTAAATGTTAAACCGTAATGTTTTTATGATAGCTCAATATGCATACACTATTGGGCTTGTTTTGTTGTGGTACAGATAAGTTCTAATCTTCAAAGTAGTAATTTTATGAGAACCAATAACCTACGATAGAACAAACCACACCTGCTCTGATCTGCACAAAAGTGGGTTGCATGTGTGATTATGCTCTCCCCCAATCCAATCCATGCCATCCACAGATGAACAAAAAAAATCATCCAACCTGATATTCAGTACACTTGGTGACAGTGTATGGATCAAGATTCTAACCCTCGATCTGCAACAGGTCACACATGGACGAAGCTATCCCTGATTGGCATTCATCCTATGGGTATTGTTTCAGAGGCTTATTTGGTTCTTATGGGCGCAGTCCAACATAAACAACACCTGTAAATTTGGCAAATACATCAGACTGCATATACATCATTTCCAAGGGACACCCTTGGTGAGGGCTGCTGAATTGGAGACCATGTCAACTTACATGATTTGAATTAGTTCTTAGGTGTCTTCTACAGTAAATCACAGGGCAAATTGACGAAGGATCCGAGTATGATAGATGGTACCTATTCCACTGAATGCCTTAAGATTTTGTGTTGGACGCATTGTGTATTTGTGGTCCACATGACGGAACTTAAGTCAGCTTGCACGTAAGGGGGGTATGATAGAATAGTCGTCCATTGGATAAGGGACAAAACAAAATATGTTTAAATAGATGGTTCCTACTCTACTCAGTGTCTTAAGGTTTTGAGTTAGATAGCCTAATAATTTCAATATTGAGTTGGACAGATCATATGATAGGACCTGAAGACAAAGCAACTAATTGGGACTGGGCGTAAAGTAGGAAGTCTCTACTACTTTGAGCTAAAAGAGGGTGCTATATTCACAATCTAGTGGAGACTCTACCAAGGAGATTAAGGAGATCCAATTGTGGTATTCTCGCCTTGGTCACTTTTCCTTTTAGGTCTTTAAGTGTCTCGTCTCCCTCTTTGTTTGGTCAAATAAATCTCGAGTCACTCAACTGTCATGTTTGTAACAAAGCATTGTCATACTTAATTGCAGCTTTAATAAATAGAAGTTCCATTCTTTTTGAGCTTGTTAAAAAAACATATTGAAGTTATTAGGCCGTCCAACTCAAAACCTTTAGGCATTGAGTAAAGTAGGCACCATCTATCTAAACTTTTTTTTTTTTTTGAAATGGGATAGTACCTGCAGGATGCCCCGACAAAGGCTGGGGGTAGCTCCCAGGCCAGACAACCAAGTATATCGGCAGAGCAGCAGACACTGGTGGCAGCTCCCGAGCCAGACACCTAAGTATACCAGGCAAATCACCCAGTAGACAAGGGGGGACAATGTGCTGGGAAACTACTCTGGGGAAATGCAGGGACTTGAACCCATGACCTGAGGAATTTAACCCGCTGAAGGTTGGGGGCTATCCACTACGCTTCTCACCCACCCCCCTATTTAAACATATTTTTTTTAGTCTATTCTCCAATTTGGGACTATTCTAACATCCCCTCCCCTCCACGTGCAGGTCGACTTAGGCTTTGTCACGTGGACTATAAATGCCCAGAGCCCAGTTTGTAAGCATGGGCTCTGATACCATGTAGAATTCCATGCTTACATGTTGCTGCAGTAGAGAGGGGGGAGGAGGAAGAAGAGGAAGAGGAAGAAAGGAGAGGCCACAGATGAAGGCCACAGCTGCTACCACAGATAAATGCCCAGAGCCCAGTTTGGAAGCATGGGCTCTGATACCATGTAGAATTCCATGCATACATGTTGCTGCAGTAGAGAGGGGGGAGGAGGAAGAAGAGGAAGAGGAAGAAAGGAGTGGCCTCTCCTTTCTTCCTCTTGCAGCCATGGCCTCTCCTTTCTTCCCTTTCCTCCTCTTCTTCCTCTCCCCTCTCTACTGCAGAAATATGTAAGCATGCAATTCTACACTCTGAAAACTTTCCTTGAGTTCATGACTCTTGGCATAATCAACTGATTAAGGGAGGTGACTGTTTTCCTAGTTAACTGATAGCAAATTGCAATTGGCATCTTTGGGTTGATGCCGGTCACCAGTACCATACTTGGGACATGTAATAGATCCTATCCGACTCCCACTTAGCTAAAGAGCTATGATGATTTATTCATTGACTTTACTTCACAGGTGCATAAGATTATTTGATCCTGGGAAATGCTATGGTGGCACCTTTTATCACCTCATTTGCCACCCTTTTTTCCTGCTGTCTGACTTGCTTATAAAGTTCAGTGCCAACTTCCCCTCAGACACGGTCAAGATGAGAGTGGGCAAATGGGGTGGCAAAAAAAGGGACATTGTAACCTTTTTTAGCATTCCTCTTTAATTGCTGGACACAAATTCTTCAACTCTGCTTCTTTTCTTTAGTAAATCTGGACACTGGGCACTTATTACATTATAAATTAATTAGAAATTTACTCATAATTCAAGTAATTCCCTTTATTATTTAAGAGGTTCCTGTCCTGATATCAAGATGAAATAGTTTCCAAAAATGTTTTTTAAGAATTACCTGTTAGTGCGACAGCTGTTTTTTAGTTGTTGGAAAATCATAAGAATATCCGAGACCAGATGTACAAGATTGTATAGGTGATTTGTATTATATTTTGTTTTTTGGTTTGGGATGTTGTGGGCTGCAATCCCTAAGAAGTGCACTGACCAGAAAATACAGGATGCAAGAATATAACTGCTTGAATCCATAGCTGGACAAACATTAGAGGATAAATTAGCTCTTGCTTAAAACTACAAGAAGTTTGTTTGTTTGTTTGTTTTTTTGTTTTTTCGTTTAGTTAGGTGTAAACTTAGCTGTTACTTAAAACTACAATACACTTGACTTTGTTGTTTAACTCGGTATACCATTTAACCCAATTTGAAGTTACTTACACAGAAGTACAAAGAAAGGACTTACTATCTAAATAGATGGTCGGTTGTCTTTCATTTACCCAGATGTGGTCTATTTTCTACATGCTCTTGTTTTGCTTAAGGCAATTTTTTTCTGAAATATTAACTGCTGTCCAGGATTAACATGTAGGAATTGTAGAAAAGATGGAGAAAAGCAAAGTATAATGTTCAAGATGAGGTTCAGTATAAGATAATGGACATATCTTGTTTGCTTCTTGCTAAACCTTTCACTGCATTACCTGTGGCAAGGACTTACCAAGCTTCTTTTATTGCTTTTTTTCTCTTATCATATTCTTTTCATTCAGTGCGGGCAAGGGAGTACTGATGATGAGCTCAGTCCAATCTGTGTATCATCTCTTTTGGGTATTCGAATACATGGGATTGCGGCTGGTCTATGGCATACTATCTGCACATCTGTTGATGGTGATATCTATGCTTTTGGTGGGAATCAGTTTGGGCAATTAGGAACCGGGACTGATCAGGCAGAGGTATCAACCGGAAAACGCCCTAGTTTTGTCTGAATGCTACCTTCTTTATTCAGGTTATGGGATATACAGCCATATATGTTTACGAATGCCCTAAAACAAGTTCCTTTGCATGCTTTATGTTAATCAGACATCCACAGTTCAGTAAAACGTGGTATCTAATTAAAATATTTCCCATCATGGAAAGGAAAATGTGGCAGCAGTATATAGTTTTGTCTAGTATTGTTAACTTGTGTTGTCTTTTTACAAAATCTTCCTTTCAGACTATTCCCAAGCTTCTGGATGCTCAGTGTCTGGAAAACAAAAATGCAAAAATAGTCTCTTGTGGAGCTCGTCATAGTGCCATGGTTACAGGTATGCAACTAAACCATTCACCTGGAGATATTTACTGTTAGCAAAAGACAAATAGGTTAACAGTGAGGTAACTAAGATAGTATCGGATAAAAAAGATGAAAATGGATGGTAGATACAAAACTTTTAGACATTCTGCATGGATTCCCCATATGTGCACTGTTTTGTGGCATAGAACTCCTTGTGCGCTGCATAAAAGAATTCAGGTGTTCAGATCAGTGCCATGCATTTAGCCCATGCTTATTGCCAGCAGGCCCTATTAAGCATCTCCCTGGTTCAATATTGATCTGACAGGAGGTGCCTGTGGGGATGAGCACATGATAAGTTACCAATGATAAGCAAATGTCAAAATGGACCACCACCTTGAATCTGACTATATGGAATCAGATCACCCTGAGAAATCCCCTTTCTCGACCTTATGGTTGCAAACACCTTAGACATCCACGGATTTGTCAATACAATCTCTTAACTGTTTGTTTCCTACATTTCTATTCCCCAATCAAAAATATTTAGATACCAGGTGTTATCCTATTTGGAATTTATGAAGGCTCAAAAGCTTAAAATGAGCATCGTGGGAAAATTTTCAACAGTGAAATCTACCAAATATTGCTCAGGTAATAAAATTGCGGATCTAACTTGACTGATAAATGCCCTCCCACTTGTACGCTCATGAAGTGTTATCCACTCATCATTATTGGATGATGTTTGTTATTTTTTATCTTGATGTCATCTCAGTGTGTCAGGGAGAAGGGAGAAGAGATCTCAGGGAGATCATGAGATAGACCCTTCTTTTTATTCTCTCTCTCCTCCTGATTATGCTTGTCCCTCCATCATCATCGTCATTGTATGATGGTTCCCATCATCATCACTTCCTCACCTTCCCTGTTCTCCCCTCCTCCATCTCAGAACCCTATAGAGACGGCCCTTGGAAAAATCTCAAGAGTGGAATGTGGGCTAGTCAAAGAGTCTAGTAATGGTTTAAATTGAAATGCTAAGAGACTTTAACCAACTGACCATACCATTGATTAGCTTATTAGGGTGTGGATTATTGAGATTTTTAAATAATTTTAATATATAAAAATGGCCAAATAAACAGTTAAAAGAGGGGCAGTGGGAAGACGCAAATAACAAAAGGATGACAATATATAATTGAGTCAAACTTTTTGCAACAGTAACTTAAATTCCACATCACTAGCTCATATTAAAAGCCAAATCTGGATGGATTATTAACATTTCTATTCATGTCCTTTGGGGCCTTTCTCTAATAGCTCCTCTTATAATGATTTGTGTCCCTCTTTCGACTACAATCATTATGTCTGCACTTTATATCATCAGAACAATCTCGATTTTTCTTTTCCGGAGGATTTTCTTACAGATCCTTCAACAGCACTTCATTTCCCTTGTTGATTACAGAGTAGCCACTCTACGTTTTTTATGGTCAGGACCATCTCAGTTGTTCCTCCTCTATTTTTTATTTCAACTATTGCAAAGTTTCTTCAAAAATTGTTATTTCTTTTCTAACGGTGCTGTTGGTTCTTACCATAGGTCTACCCAAACATCCGCATTTTGTAAACCTAAAATTCGTTCTCATAAGTCTTCTCAAGTGCCTAATCCTTTGCTGCACATAACTTCAGCTTATAACTATCTCCTAGCATTTTTTAAGTCATGAGGATATTTGACAATCATGCATCACACTGCATGATGTCCACTTCTTCCAGTTAATTTTGATGGGTTGCTAACAGTAGTTTTTTTTCATCCTTCTGTGCAATAAAATCCAATCGTTTCGCATAAAAGAAGCCAAATGCAGAATATATGTTATGTGTTTTTATGTTTTACTTCTATCCCCATTTACACTAAAGCCTTTAATAGCTCCTTTTTGAGTACATAGTTTATTTCTTTTTTCTTTCCTAGTTGATGAAACGCTAGAGAAAAAGTTACGGATTCAATGTATAACTTCATGGAAATTTTTTGATGTCTACAGAACAGTTACACTTTTATCTTATTTACACCTCTTTCAGGATATAAACTTGTGTTCCCTCAGAGATCCCCCTTATATCTGAACGTATCCATGCCTATCTCAGATTCTCAAAGTGTCGGTTCATGTTTCCATACAAATGTCTCACTCTCGAGTTATTTGTATATTCAAAGTTGATCGCTAGACAATTGTTTCTTTTCACGAATCCACAAAATAATATTCCTTGAAACTTTATCGTGTCTTCTCCACGACACGTGCTGCATAAACATCTATGATTTTATTCACGAAAGTCTCCATTAATTACTACCTCAACTACAATGCTAGGCTTTGACTGAAATAAACATCTTTAATCACTTGTGACTAAGGTTTTTTTACAACTCCATGGTGTCTTTTTTGGAGGGAAGTGCTTTGACCCCCCAGTTGTTTGAACAGTCTCAGATATTCCTTGGTGCCAATAGAATCAAGACATTCGCTTACCATCTCTACTGTATGTGTTCTGATATCTATATTTCATCTGAAGCTTGTTGGTGTCTGATCTTCCATATCTCATTCAGAGTCTTCCTGGATTTATAACCCCTCCTCTCTTCATCTTTGTTGGAACATCCTCTTTTTCGATAGTGAACTCTTTTCCCTTTCTTTCAATTACAGAACGTCTCTTTCTTTTGCCTTCTACTCATTTTGCAGTTATGAAAGTAAAGCCTTGCTTGGACAAGGCATCGGCTGTACAAGACATTACTTTGACTGTTCAATAAATCAATTCAACATGTTGGAAGCATATTTTTTTTTCCCAATGAGCTATCCATGCGTTCTCATTGTTTTTTTTTTTTTTTTCCTTTTCGCATGATGATTTCAGAGGACGGGGAAGTGTTCTGTTGGGGGTGGAACAAGTACGGCCAGGTATGCCCCCGATCTAGCTGGTTACATTGGATCCATACACATTTCCTGCAGTGACTGTGAGGCTTCTTGTTGGCGTGGCAGCTGGGTTTAGGTGATGCAATTGACAGGAGCACTCCATGTCTGGTCCCAATTGACACGTGTGTACCAAAGAACGTGGCATGCGGCTGGTGGCACACATTGGTGCTGGCGGAGTCGCTCACATGACTTGCTTCTCAGCGAGAGCATTGGGGTGCTTGGCAATTTTGTTAGGATAGATTTCTCATTGAAATTTGCAGATCTAGACGCCAACCAGTATGTACACATGCACCTGCATTGCTTTGATGGGTATTGCCTAGGAGTCTAGATGGGTGTGGCCTACTTCACACAGCTGTGAAAGCCCAATGTAAATCTAATTTCTGATTATTATATTTTTTTTTTATTTTTTATTTTGGTTAGTACAAATGTATGCTCTAATTGTGGTTACGCTGAGAAGCTGCATGCTTGTTCAGATCGTGTGAATGTTCAAATAATAGGGTGGATGATGAAAATTTGTCTTGAATCTTGATGGTAAATACAATTCCTTTGACAGTTTGCTTGAGACCGAAGTAGTGTGACATCTATTTGAGGTCAGCTACATAAATCTTGTTCCGTTATCGTAATTTATTAAATGTCAAATTTGACGTAATATGTAATAATGTTGTCCTTTTCAACAATATTTAATCATTTCATTTTAGGTCTTCTTCGACATCTAGCAAAATATTGGTTCAAGAATTATAATTGGGTTGTGATAAATTTTATTAAATGTTGGCTGTCGATCTAACACATACGTTCCTTTTTCATTCGGATTTGAGACCGGCCATAGCAGATTTTATGATACATGTTGATAAGAAAAAGGAAAAAAAAAAAAGCGAATGCTTGTGTTGTCTTCCTTGGTAAAAATAGTATGTGGATAGGTGAGAGCTCACTTACCCTCGGTAAGGTTGCCGCCTTGGGTGGTTTTGTGGTTGGTTTCTTCGTCCGGCGGTGTTCTGCGTTGCATCGGCGACGGTCAGTTGGGTGGGAGGGGTCTCATCTGGGATCTCTCCCCCACCCCCTATGTGCATCTGTCCCATCTCCATCCCTTGTCCCCTCTTTCTTTGGCTGCCCCCACCTCTTCCGTCCCCTTGCCTGTCCCTTCCCCTTCCGACACCATTGCCGGTCCTCCCACGCACTGCCGTCTGCCCCCTTCCCATTGTCTCCTCACCTTCGTGCCATTAGAGTTTCTGCTGGATTCCCCTGTCCAGCGCCTTCCTCCTCTGCTCCGTCCTTTTTACCAGATCCAATCCCTAAACACCCCCTCCCCCCCGGCTTCCTAGACGTAGCCTTTCTCCACGTCTTGACCTTTTGTTGGGGTTCCCTTTCTGTTTCTCTATGGTTTCTAATTTCTGGTAACCCTTTGCCTCGTCGGCTCTGGTTACGGCTTTGTCGCCTTGTGTTTGTTTGTCCACCCCCACTCTTCCATTGCTACCTCTTTGTTGGTGCCCCCCCGGCGACCATTTTGGCTGCCTGCTCGATTCGCACTATATATATCAACGCATTTTTGGCTCCTTGGTAGTCTTGGAAGGCAGGGATGTTGCTTTCGAGAGTTCACGGCTCAGATTTGGCTTAGGCTGCAGCGCTCGTTAGTCCATGCTCATCAACATGCTTGCGTGGACAGCGTGTTTCTTTTGAGTCCCTTATTAGCTGTTGTTCGTCGTTTGGCACAGCTTCTCGTTCAAGTCGAAAGTTTCGACCCACTATTCCCGCTTTCATGTGGAAGAGGCAGTTTCACTGGATCTGGATATCTTACTACTTGTGTGTGTTCGTATCCATATGAATCTAATTTGGTGTGGTATTGTCTCCCACAGCTGGGATGTTTTCTCCATGTGCTCTGTTCTACTTTATAATCGACTTTGGTCCCCTCTTCGTACTTCCTCTAAATGTTCTAATACAATTGGCATCTTATGGACCAAAAAAAGAAAAGATAAGATAAAAAGGGAAACGAGGCCATAGCTTGTTTGATCGTGGTTCCCTGCTCCATAGAAGCAATCAGCAATAACATACTGTGGTATCTACTCCTCGGAAGCAGTCGGTTACAACACACGTCTGTGGCTCATCTATATTTAGCATTATGACAATTTCTGTAGGCGTTCCATTGTTGCAAACAGAGTGCATGTTGATTAGACAATTTGAAACAAGATGCCCCTTACTAATTATACTTGGCTGTTTTATTTTCTGCCACAGATAAATTTTGGCAAACTAAAGACAGCCATTACTCTCTTGTTCACCCCGTCGATGGCCGACTTCTATGTTTACTAGTAAAATGGTCGAGTACGTTGTGCTAAAAATCAAGTACAAATCCACACTCAGCGCGAGAACGATACTTTTCCCAATGATTCATAAATTTTGCAATAGCTTAGGAAATTTCCAATTGTATGACACCCAACGGGCTGGTTCTATTAAAGGGTTCAATGATTAATACGCATGACCGTCGCTAGCTGTGTTTACAAGCATTTCGTATTCTGGATCCTATCAGCCGGCACATCCGGTATAATCGTGTCATTCAGTAAGATTTCTTATACCAGTTTAATTAATTCGAATTGCTTATAATGGAATAAAGTTCATTTTGCTTTGGTAACTACTTATCCCCTCAATCTGAAATTAGCTATTTTAATTAGGTAAAAATTTTATAAAAAAAAATGTGACTTTTTGCTCAAATTGCCTATTCCTTCTTATTCCGCTATAAGTCATTCTCACCTGGTAAAAATCAGCACAATCAAAGCAGAATAAGCAGAATAGGGCATCCTCAGTCAGCCTTATTCTCCTATCAAACTGGAGCTAAGTGCATTTAAACAATATAGAATACAGATGTGGGTGATTGTCGTAATATCCCGACAAAATGTAATATCAAAATGGAATACCTGGCCTGCACTTTCACATTAAAGAAAAAATGAATATCAAATGTAATACCAGCAGCCGATGAAGCACAACCAAATTGAGCATTTATAGATCCTGCAAAAGTATAAAGATAGAGGCAAGGAAAAATGGGGTGCATGCTGTAAATAGAAAGGACGCTAGATGACTGTTGTGGAATTTTATTGGTGACTATATGCATACAGGAATAGTCAAACTTCCCCAGCTTCCGTGCTCATGAAGGATCAATGCTTCTCGAGGATTGCAAAAGATTCGATTGTCAACAGCTGCCATGGGTGGGAGGACCCATGTTTTGCCTGTCTGCTTCCTATGGATTGCCAGTCCCCTTCCACCTATTTAGATAGGGGATTCGAGCTCATAGATCAGGTTAGACATCAGTAGCAGAATGTAAGAGCAAACAAGCAATGACCTGGGATCATAATAACCTCACTTGCATTAGAACCGCCAAACCAAGTTCTCATGCATCTAAAGAGAATATGAGATGTTTTTTTTATTCATCATACAAGTATTTATGAACAGGGATGTTGACAGTGGTACGGCAGCACACTCTGAGAACTTCCACGACCACAACATGGCCTCAAAGGGGGCCATCTTATCCACAGAAAAGATGCTCATGTTTAATCGATGCACCCGCATCATCTTGGGAGAGCAACAGCAATGTGGGCAGGCAACTTCCACCACATACATAGGATGAAGAACGCAACTGGGAACAAATCATCTTCAGGAGAGGAATTACACCAACGCATGCAAGCACCTTCCATCCTCCACCAAATAGGGGATGAAATTTGACAATCACTTAATTTCCACTAGTCCACACATGCATGGTACTCTCGGATTGTCAGTGACCCTTGATTGTAGACGTCTTCTCCCGAAGTTTTGACAATAATATACGTTGCTGATTCCCTCAACCAAAATCTGTGGATGGCAGGATGATTACTAAGGCCTAATTTCAAAGAATTCATGATTTTCTTTTGACACATGGTAATTAAACAAGTTAACCAGTATTAGTAAATGGCTACTCTAAATTAAGAAAGAATTTTCCACGCGATGCTAACAAACCCACAATTATATTAATATTAGTTTCATTTGGGGCCACCTAAAGCTTGTAACATAAGCAACTCAGATCATATGGAAATACAGCCAGATGGAGTAAACGTTGCAGATTATTGACCAGACTAAAATCAGGATTGATGCTTGATTGAGGGTGTTAATTGGGAGCAGACAATTAAAATCAGCCCTCATGTCTTTGCAGAGTTGGAAAGGCAGGACTGTGCAAGGGAACCCACCTTAAACTGAACAACCCACCCCCCCTCCCCCCCACCCCCAACAGCACAAGTTGCATCCTCCAAGGTGAGAAAGATGAACCAGACAAACCAAACAACAAACTCTTTGTTTTTTCCAGAAATGTTTAAGTATTCTCCCAGCAACAGCATCTTTTTGCATCATGCTGAACAGACAACTTTCACAGATTTTCAATTCATGACACAAGGTCACAGCTGGCCCTACTGCAGATATTTCGGTCTTTAGTAAAATCTTTACTCCCAGTCCAATTCTTGTGTCTGCATCAGGAAACCTAGTGAGTACACCTTTACCAGTTCTATCAACTCGAGCAACTAATGTGGTAGTCAATTTTTCATCATCCCAAGCATATGCAGAAAGGAAGAAGATAATAATACTTACAGGATAAGGTAGGTCAATTGTACAAATGGTGTGCAGATTCAGTTAATTTGCATTATGAACTAGAACCGTGGCACTTTCTGCAGAGAGCCAGCTGTTAGTGAAACCAACTGCTCCGAGCTTGGTGAAGGTTTTATTGAATCAATGGATGAATCACGTAAACCTTGTCTAGACATGCCTTTGCCATTGTTTGTATCTATTTCTGAGTGTGAAGAATCCATCAGGGAGCGTACCTGCCATGCTAATCTCTATCAGTATCTAATTATTTACAAAGTGTAGTTTGTTATGCTGTATAATGATGTAAAATGCTGCAAAATATGCATTCTCTGATGCCTGGTGTGCTCTGAACACTTGGGTTTTAAAATACAATCAACACATGTGCCACTCATTTTTCTCCAGTTGGCTTTTTCAGTCCAAAGATATCGTAAAACAAGACCCAAGGATTTTAAAACCAGAAGACTGATATTTTGCAGCACACCAAACAACACCTAAGTCACAATAGACACAAAATAAACAGTATCTTCAAAGTTACGAAGTACCATTTCAAGCCTTCTCTTGTGAATATCACTTGGGAACTGCACATGCATGGCAAGAAAGAAGTCATCAGATGAGTTGCCATAAAATGTTGTAGCATATTATCAAAATAATCCTGTGCTTCAATGCCAGACCAATAGTACAGCTAGGAAAGGGAATAAAGCGGTTTATTGGTAAAAATAAACAAAATTTAAAAGAAGCAACTGTGAATAAAGATAAATGGAAAAAACTGGCTGGGTTCTTCAAGACTGCATGAACAGAAATACCAATCAGGTGATGCGGAGGCAAGAAGCGTACACATGCAAGGGCATATGCACCACCGGGGATTGCCTGATTGAGGCATCACGTGGGTAGACAGCATGGTTTCTATTTCTGTACCTACTAAACTAATGTTAGTAGATTAAGATTATGCAACATGCTACTAGGAATTTCAAAGCCATTAAGCAATTTTTAAGACATTTATTTAGTTGCATATGTTCATGTTTGATTGGCACATTCAAATACTGCTTCAATCAGTACATTAGAGCCAAGTTTGGAAACAATCCTGCAATCAGTTATGGAAAATGCAAGCAAAGTTCTGTGGAGCAACAAAAGTTGGACAAATAAAATATTGCAAAGCATGGACATGATCTATGGTGTTTTTTTTTTTTATTATTTCTTTTTTGGGACTGTTGGCAGTTGAGAAACTACCACTAATCTAGGATATCACAACGACAAACAAGGTCCCGTCGAAACCTCCAGGTAGGGGCCTCGCACTCTCAAGCGAACCATGAAATGAATTACGGGCTAGGTTCCCTACCTCATAGCTTTTTTTTAAGGTGATCCCTACCTCATAGATTGGTAGCAGATGAAAGCAAATACTGAGAATAGCAAGCATCAAAGGAGAAACAAGCACATACCTCCACGCTAGCATGTGAAAGGACACTTAGTGACCGTGTTCATTGAAAGTTAAGAAAAGGCTTACAGCATTACTTATAGAGGGATTGCCCTTGACCCCAACCCTAAGTGGACTCCCTAACTTAATTCTAGATTAAAATTACCCTAGACTCAAGAAATTGTGCAAAAATCACATGAAAATGCATCAAAAATAGAAAAAATGGCTAAACATGCCCCAAATGGGCTGAACAAAATCTCAACAGTCTTGTCGTCCGAAAGCCCACATGTCAAGCAGCAAATGGCCATCTCCAAGCCAAATAGAAAAACTTGTGTGGTCCCCTGATGGCTGCAAACACACTCCGGGTTAAAGTGGACCCGAACCCTAGTGTCCTCACCAATCCTCCCGGGCTGCGAGGAACTCGCTCATCGAGTAAGGCTTGTAACTGCTCTAGTAATTTCTAAAAGGTTAGGATATATCCACTGTAGCTCTGCTCATGTGATCTATATGTCCTTGGATGCCAGTCGTCCTTTCCTACGAACCAAGTAGCGCTAATGAGCTCCCTCCCTGGATGCGACAACTTGTTCATCCATGATTTACTCAATCTGCTTATACTGAATAAGGTACAGGGGCTGTAGGTGGATACTCAAGTGTAGGGTCGCTCACAAGGGGTGGAGAGGCTCAAAAGGGTCACTAAGAATCACTATTGAATCCTGATAAGTTACCAGATCTGAGACATTGAATGTGAAACTAATACCATAATCCGGTGATAGATCAACAACATAAGCATTGGACCCAATCCATTTCAAGATCCTAACAGAACTAACTCCTCAGGCATGTAGCTTCTTCACAATTCTTAATGAAAATTGTTCAGGTCTAACCCTGATCATAATGTAGTCACACTCCTGAAACTATTGTGGTCGTCGGTGAACATCTACCTATCTCTTATATTATTCTTTATTGATCTCAATGTGACCACGGATACTATCATGAAGACTCATAATATGCTTATCCTAGAGACTCAACAGACTTTGATACACGTACATGTATGGACAAGGGAACTAGATCTATAGGTAACCTAGGTCTATGATCAATAACTATCTCAAATGGGCACATACCAATGGATCTATTAACTGAATCAGTATATGCAAACTCAGTATGAAGCAAGATCAGATCCCCGTTCTGTACTTGCTCCCCTACAAGACATCGCAACAAATCCCCTGGACTCCTATTCACAACCTCCATCTGACCATCCCCGTTCTGTACTTGCTCCCCTACAAGACATCGCAACAAATCCCCTGGACTCCTATTCACAACCTCCATCTGACCATCCGTCTAAGGGTAGTAGGCAATAGATAATTTGAGCTTCATGCCCAACAAATGCCACAGGATCTTCATGAATAGCTCATAAATTGAACATCCTTATTCGAGACAATGGTCAAGGTAACTCATGCAAGCACACAACCTCAGAGAGAAATATGTGAGCCACCTGAGACATCTTCGAACAAGAGGTTGAGCCACGTTGGAGAACATGTCGACCATCACTAATATAGAATCGTGCTTGCAGACTGTTTATGGTAGGCCAAAATCCATATTAACATCTTGTCACAGGATGATTCGGTACGGAAAGAGGAGTGTAGAGACCGTTGTTCTATTTCCATTGCTGAGCTGTAGCACATGGGTGACACTAAGCCACGATACGAGCAACGTCGCACTTCAAATTAAGCTAAAAGAACTAGTGGTCAACCAGATCAATAGGCTTATTCTTGCCAAAATAACCAGCCAGACCACTCGTATGAATCTCCCATACTTGTCAAGGCGCCACATAGGCACGCCTAAGTGGCACCCAGGCACAAAGGTGCCAATATCGTAGCAACGTGGCAAGGCTAACAGCTAATCCAACTTGCTGTACACATCGCCCATCCCTTCATTTACATAAAACCTTCCAATCCATAGTCACCTAAGCCAGGCCCATTATTCTACCCATTCTTCCACAATTCCAAAGCAAGAGAGGAGGATTACCCAGCTCAACTTACCTTAAACAATGAGGTCTGTAAACAAACATTCAAGATTCCTCTTTGGATAGTCATACAAAATCACCAGCACCCATGAAAACATTCAAAGGGGATTTTATTTTCCTATATAGTATACACATGGACTATTATTTGTACATATACTCACAAAAATATCCTTTTTTTAAGTGTCCCAAATCACACACACACACACACAAAATGCCCCAAAAACCAATTTAAAAGGTACAGTTATGGTGTTATATCTCTCATGTTAACTACTATCTCCGTAAAAGAAAAATCCATCAATATTCTTTGGCACCTAGTGGAACAAGTGAAATTACATTTATATCATTAAAAAAATTAAATCTCTCTCATGTGCACACCTGACCACCCTGTCACAGCAGAACTTAGAAAAGCCCAAGTTACCGGTGATACCATGCGGCGCCCCAGTGGCGGAAGCACACACAGAGACCAGCCTACATATTTTTCGCCTCATATCAGAGTTCCGCAGCGCCCAAGTGTTCAGCCCGCAGGCCTCGCAAGAATCTTTCCGAAGAGATTCGACACACCAAATCCCGGGCACCCGCGCAGGTTGCGCATACGCGGGATGGTCGTTGCTCGAGTCCGGCCGACATCTGCACCCATACACATTGCCCTCGGCGCCCTCGTCCTACGACTAAGACCTCCGCACTTGCCATCAGCTCCGCGCCTATACACTTTGCCAAGGCGCTCGCGCGTTGGTCAAGCGGACCTTCGCTCGGGGCCTGCCGACTACGCGCACCGTGCCTCATCTAGGCACCCTCGCTCGGTCGAGCGGGCCTTCGCTTGGGCCTATTGACAGCGCGCATAGCGCCTCACCTAGGCACCCCACTATGGCCATGCGGACTAGCACTCCGGGCCTGTTGGTTCCACACCTCGCGCCTTCACCTAGACACCCTCGCAACCGCAATGCACCTGCGCTCGGGACCTACCGGCTATGCGAATCGCGCCTTCGACTAGGCTCCCTCGCTTAGGTCTATCCCAGGTTAGCTGGCCATCGGCCCTCTGGCCTTGTAAGAGGATGAACAACATAGCCCGGGATCCGCCCAGCTAGTTACACTTAAAGGCCTTCAACTTGGCCAACACTTAGCCCCCAAACATCGTTGCCTCAGCGGGATTGCGTCGGAGCACCATTCCACCTCCGCCCTTCACTTACGAATTTGCATACCAGGTCCATCGCCTTTGCACAGATCCTACTTCAACGGTTGCTCTAGAGTTTACGGCCTCCGCCGCCTTACGGGACTTAGCTCCGTACGAACGGGTCTCCCTCGATGCACAGCTTGCTTCACAGGCCATTCAGTGTTCAAGGCCGCCGCCGCCTTGCGGGAGATGCACACGGACAAGCAGTACCAACTTCATACCTTCGTTGAAGCATACAAGGCATGCACCTAGCTATGCGCATACCAGGAGAGGCGACGGCCACCTACAGGACTTCCCTTCGACTAGGTGGCGCGGCATAGCCTACGGCCAATAGACCCTAGGGGGCAGCCTCCTCCATGAATACCCTCGCACCTAGCATGGCCCTCCGCCATTGCTAAGCCCGGCTCCTTCCACGAAGAAACTCACCGGCACACTAGGTCACACCTAAATGAGGCGGCCACACAACCGAAGTGTGGCTAAGGGGATCCGGTCGGACGAGGCCGCAACTTACCGCCCTTCGGACATAGTCCAGCTACATCAATCATCCGCAAATAAAGAGACTTCACCAACTAGACTGCCCCTCTCGGCACCCACGAGTAGTCAAGGCTTGGTAAAAAACCTAAGTCACGATTTCGATCATGACAAGCTCCCCCAGCTAAGTCGTCAACGTCCTCATCGACTTCTGACTTCTGCCAACCTTCGATGCTGCAAGCACTACTTCCACTAGTATCCCAACCTAGCTTCGGCTAGGCTTCAATCTTTAGTCATTTTGCCTCCGCCAGGACCTATCTATCTACTGTAAGCTTCACGCCGACCTTGAACTCCTTCAAGGCTGCCTACCCAACACTCCTCCTTCGCAACTTCTGCACAGAGAACGGTTTGGGCTCTACTGCACAACATATGATCAGGCTCCTGCTTCAGCTTCAAAAGAATTGATGGTCCAACTCCGCCTAAGTCTACCCGATCGCAGCCGGGCTCGAGATCTCCGCACAGTCACAAAGCTTCCACACGTCGGCTTCATCAACACCTTCGCACTTCTACTTCTTTGCAATGCTCCTGGACAAGCATTGCCAACTCCTCGGAGTATGGCGCTCCGATAATCCCAACGAATGAGCACCATGCCTTGCATCGCGTGCCCCGACGAACATTCTGCATGCTTTGATTGCCTCTGAACTGCTCCTCAGTTCAGCTGAGTGGATGGCTGGATGTGATGGACTTTCAGCCTGCACCTTTGTGCTCCAGACCCTGGCACTTGCCAGACGAGATGCTTTCACCAATCCTTCTTTCTTCCGCCCCATTGCCAACAGGATTGTGAACAACAAGACTAACGCGTTAGCATAGAGAAGGGGGTTACTTACCGCACCACTGCACGACTTGTGGTAGGCTGCGAACACGGTAGACAACATAGCACAGTCGTGTAGCTTGACTGGTTGATACCATTCATGTTGACTTTGCCTCTTGTACTTGCAACTTCAATGCGGGAGAGTATCCTGGGCAACATGCTACGGAGTTCTCAAACTTGCTCAGCAGGCACAAGTCTCCCTCGCGAACATTAGCCCTTTTCAAATCTGTCGAATTTGGTGATGAGTGCCTTGCCCATGCAACAGGCACAAACACAATATGCTTGAGGTCCCCTCTATGGCTATTGTGCTCTACTCGCAGCTATCTAGGTGCCAGAACACTTGGTGAACTTGGCCAGCTACGCCACAAGACAACTAGAGTCACTGTCAGTGGCTCTAATGCCCAAACTTTCAGCTAACACGGTCACAGCAAGCTGAGGTGAACACACATTCTGGCACTATTTCACTTGGCGTTCCTTTGCCCTTGGCTTCTTGACGCCTTGCGAGCTTCATGAGCATGCCAGCATTGCGGCTTACACACTGACCTTTGCACGAGGCCAACTCACTGGTTCCACTGCCGACCATCTTCAAGCCCATGTCTTTTGCCGACCCATGCACCTATGAGGAAGGAACATCGCGCAACAACTTGTAGTCCTCAGATTTAGCTTTTCCCAAGTTTCAACCTACAAATGCCCTCAGGTTTTGAGCATTGCGATAGTACTTGTTGATATGGACTTGACCAAATGCACTGCATGCACGAACTAGAACATGAAGAGAACTGCACTTTCGACTAATTTGAACAATTATGCACCCCAAATCAGCATCTTCAAACACATTGGCTGCCCCTCGACACACCTTGAGTTACGTATCCATCGCCAAGGTTGAGGTGGTCAGACCTTTTGCCAAAAGGCCATATATGCATCCCCTGAGTACCTTCTTGTCTTGCAAGCTTCCGGAACAAGTCCGTCTGGTTGTTGATTTGGCCATGCTTCACATGCCGAACAAAGACTCACCAAGTCCAAGTTGGTCTTCAACACATGCATTACTAGTTCTGCCATCACCAACAATACCAGCACACCCCACTCTACCTGCACGATCACCGGGTGAGAGTGCTCTGACACCAAATGTCACGGCATAACTTAGAAAAGCCCAAATTAACGGCGATGTCGTGCGGCACCCCGGTGGCAGAAGCACACACCGAGACCAGCTGACAAATTTTTCACCTTATATCAGAGTTCCGTAGCGCCCAAGTACTCAGTCCGCATGCCTCGCACAAATCTTTTCGGGGAGGTTCGCAACACCAAACCCCGAACACCTATGCAGGTTGCGCATACGCAAGATGGTCGTCGCTCGGGCCCGACCGGCATCTGCGTCCATACAAATTGCCCTCGGCGCCCTCGTCCCACAACCAAGACCTCTGCACTTGCCATCGGCTCCGCGCCCATACACTTTGCCTAGGCGCTCGCGCGTTGGTCGAACAGACCTTCGCTCGAGGCTTGCCGACTATACGCGTCGCGTCTCATTTAGGCACTCTCGCTCGGTCGAGCGGGCCTTCGCTTGGGCCTATCGGCTGCGCGCATAACGCCTCACCTAGGCACCCTGCTACGGCCATGCGGACTAGCGCTCCGGACCTGTCGGTTCCACACTTCGCACCTTCACCTAGGCACCCTCGCAATCGCAATGCACCTTTGCTTGGGGCATGCCGACTACGCACATCGCGCCTTCGCCTAAGCTCCCTCGCTTAGGTCTATCCCAAGTTAGCCAGCCCTCGACTTTCTGACCTTGCAAGAGGGTGAACGGCATAGCCCGAGATCCGCCCAACTAGTTACACTTAAAGGCCTTCAACTTGACTAACACTTAACCGCCAAAAATCGCCGCCTCAACGGGATTGTATCGAAGCACCATGCCACTGTCGCCCTTCACGCACGAACTTGCATACCGGGTCCATTGTCTTTGCACGGGTCCTGCTTCAACAGTTGCTCCAGCGTTTACGGCCTCCGCCGCCTTACGGGATTTAGCTCTGCACGAACGGATCTCCATCGATCCACAACTTGCTTCACAGGCCACTCGGTGTTTAAGGCTACCGTCGCCTTGTGGGAGATGCACACAGACAAACAGCACCAACTTTGTACCTTCGTAGAAACATACAAGGCATGTGCCTAACCCTGAGTATACCAAAGAAGGCAACGGCCACATGCGGGACTTGCCTTTGACTAGCCGACGCGGCATAGCCTACAGTCAACGGACCCTAGGGGGCAGCCTCCTCCATGAATCCCCTCGCACCTAGCATGGCCTTCCGCCATTGCCAAGTCCAACTCCTTCCACGAAGGAACTCACCGGCACACTAGGTCACACCTAAACGAGGCGGCCACACAACCGAAGTGTAACTGAGGGGGTCCAGTCAGGCGAGGCCGCAACCTACCGCCCTCCGGACATAGTCCGGCTACATCAATCATCCGCAAATAAAGAGACTTCACCAACTAGGCCGCCCCTCACGGCACCCCCGAATACTCGAGGCTTAGTAAAAAGCCTAAGTCACGATTTCGGTCGTGACAACTCTCTCTCTCTCTCTCTCCGCAGAGAAAATGAACAATGAAATATTTGCTCCCCCAAGAGAGCATGAATAATAGAATATTCAATATCTTTTAAAAGTAACTCCGGAATCCATACCAGTTTAGAGATAGTCAAGGGCAAAATTAGGATAGCTCACCACACCTTACAATGTAATATAAAGAAAACAAGAAATATCTCTAGAATAAGTTACAATCAATCCCACATGTTGCCACTCTTTCTAGTTTCCTTGTCTTTTACTATGAGACTGTCTCCTTTAGCCTCAAATTTCATCACACTACTAACAATCACAGCAACTGTTGCCAAACCAAAAAAAGGCCGAGCATCCAAACACCTGCAGCATTCCGGCAGCAGAATAGCCAAATCAACCCTCAATTCAGAAACCTCTTGCCTACCTTTCATCCATCAATGCTCTCAACCTCCTTTCTCTTTCCCCAAAGAAACAAAAGGAAAAAGAAATATAATTAATTAATTAAAAAAGAGACGCCACCATAAAATCTTACATATTAGCGATTAGAATTTCTAATCCTAGTTTTTTTCGAAAGAAAGCATGGATTACACCACAAATTTTATTAAAGTAAACAGAGGTAGTACCATCAACATGATGAGGTGAGATGCCTCATGCATGTAACTACAAAAGAAAAACTTTTAAATAAAAACAATCAAAATTGAAAACAATCTGGCTTAGAAAACTGAAAAACTACTAAAACTATCACTACGCACAAAAAAGAAAAAACTACTTCTTCCTTCAAACCCTCTTCAATGTTTGGATGATTCTCGTCATTGCCGTCTTTGAAAAACATCGCCTTTACTAATTCTTTAATTTGCAGCCTTTAATAAAGACTGCAGCTCTCTCTTTCCTTTTATATTTGAGATATTGTTGACCTCCTTATGATGAGCATTCCCTAAAAACTTACGAAGTTGCCCTCCCTGTCCTTGATTTACTTGTATCCCCAGAATAGAAGCTTTTTGAATTATATCCTCATTACTCCAATCAGAAAATAAATTTGAATTTGAATTTGAAGTTGATGCTATCTTTGAAACCTTCAGATTTTGATTCTATTGTGATGTATATAACTGCATGCGGATCTTGTGGAGATATACCGGCCTCACAAATATGAGAGGCATTACCACTAATTGATGTGGACGATCTGCTTGAAGATTTAACGCTATTCCCAGAATTAGCACCCTGAAAAAGCATCTTGCCATTAACCTGCGCAGGACCACCATTAGGAGATTGAGCTAGCTCCAAGCAGACCAGATCCTTGGAGATGCTGATCTGAGATCCCTGCCTCCTTTGGAATTGCCTCAGTCGCACTGTTGTTTCTCAAGATAACTTTCTTTCTTTTGTGATAAATTTTTAATGGACGAAACCCACTCTTATGCATCTTATGAGCACGGAGGCCAACGACACTTTGAGGTGCCAGTTGTGAAATAGTTTCTCTCCATGCAGCATCTGCAGAAGACACATAATTTTCTCTCACTGTATCATTTTCTAAAAGCAATTTAACAGCTGGTTCATGGACAACTTCCTCAGCTGCAAGTGAAACTGATGTGTTGACGTTACATTTCGAATTCAACTCTGTCTGACACATTGCCATCTCTGGATGAGGAGTTAGAGACTTCCGAGAAACACCGTTTTGCCTGGACATACCCATCGTCGTCGGTTGTGGATGATTAAGATTTTGAGCATCTCTGTAATGTTTATATGCTTTCATGACCTCTGCATATGTCCAGTCCACCTCATTGTTCACTTTCTGAACCTCAACTTCAATGCAAATAGAGAAATTGGAACCTTGCCATCGTAGCTTTATCTCTTTCGGAATATCAGAAATTTGCTCAACGACACAAGAACACGAGCAAAATCTAAATTATTCCAAGACAATGTTTCTCTATCAACTTCCTTCAAGAGGTCAAACTGATGGGAATCCAAGAACTGCAGAAACAGAGCCAAAGGTCCACTGTATACTTTATTTGGCCCATTAAAGGCCCAT
This sequence comes from Zantedeschia hybrid cultivar, assembly GCA_030544215.1. Taxonomy (NCBI): domain Eukaryota; kingdom Viridiplantae; phylum Streptophyta; class Magnoliopsida; order Alismatales; family Araceae; genus Zantedeschia; species Zantedeschia hybrid cultivar. The sequence continues at coordinate 14,970,888 of JARZZO010000016.1, forward strand.
TTAGTGTCTTTTCTATTTTTCTTTATTTTTCTGCATGTTTTTTGCTATTTTAGGAGTCTTAGGGGTATCATCATAATTTTGGCTGTTATGGCTTCCTTTTTGGGGCCTATATATATCCTATGTATTCCCTTTTGGGAAAGGAAATGATTGCTATTGGAAAAAAGGTTATTGTGGGCCACCGTGCATTTGTGTGTGAGCCCGTGATGGGTCTGTGAGCAGAAAAGGGGTGGGAAGCCCCTGTGTACGTCTTCTCCCCCCCCCCCCCTTTTCTTCCTCCCCTGTTCATCCTTGCCTTCTTCCCCTTTCATCTTCTTGGGCCTCCGAGCCTTCCTCTGGATTCCCCTTCTCTGTCCCACATCACAAACACATCTACAATACAATTAAAAACCTCCACACTCCATAATTGCAAAGGAACTCCGTGAAAATGACACCAAATCTTTTTTTTTCCTCGCTTGATTCTCTAACTCCCAAATGTGAATCCTACTCAGCCCATCCAATAGAATTACTGTTAAAATTAAAAAACACTTGGTTGAGAGCTTTGATACCTATTTTCTGTCGAAGCAAAGAAAACTAGGAATCGAGAATTATCAGCACCAAAACTACACAACTTTTCAACATGCCATCGTTTCTGAAGAGCTGTGTGTACTTCCTCCTGATCTGGATTTCCTTTAAGAACATGAGCAACTAAGCACCTGCGCAACCTTTGTAAATTAGCGTCATAAGATGGAGACCAAGGAGCTAACACAGATGGAATCTTACAAGGCAACTGCTCTGTGTTAATCTCCGACTGAGCTTTCACCCTGTTGATGTTACTGCCTGCTTGTTGGACGTTGATGAAATGCTCTTATATGTTGCGCTTCTATGACCAATGGCCTTGCAACGCCAACAGACGATTGCATTCCGACAAGCGGCAGCATGATGCCCTCCTCCAAGACATCGAAAGCAAAGATTAGACTTTTTAATCCTAGTATTTATTTCAAATGTCCCATGTTCTCCACATATTTAGAAATAAGACCCTGCCTAGGTTTCATTTGATGCAAGGAATTTTTACAAATGGCACGATTAACCATCATTTGAAAAAGAGAATACTCCCCAAGTAGTCTAAGGAATATTCCATCTCAGCATGCCATGTCAATTTCTTGATGAAGGCACACACTTATCGTCAGCATCATCCAATACCATCTAAACCCTCTTCCCCCAACTGGTGGCTGAGGGGTATCTATAGTGGGGTAACAATGGTGGTTTAGGGTACTGCAGCTCCTCTCTTTAGTCATCTTCATTGTTGCCACAAACAGGCACAGCAGCAATCGCCATCACAGCAATGAGGGATGATAAAGCAGTGGAGGGAATGGGCTCCATTTCCCCCCCCCCCCCCCCTTACCCTTTCCTTTCTCGTTCTTGGCCACTGAAACAACAGCAGTAGTTGATGAAGCCCCCCCTTTCAAAAACATGGAATACATCATACAACTACATTTTTAACTCCTTTAAGCGATCATACATGAATGCTTTATTGAATTAGGAGTATAAAAATCTAATGTTGACCTCATTGGAAGATGAGAATTTTCCTTACCAATTTCCTTTGGTTCTTCTGTTCTTCACTCGTAAAACCTGGAATTTTCAATTGCCAGTTCTTCTCTGCATAAAGTTTTTCTTCCATTAGATGTAACACAAACACATTTGTAGCAAACAAAAAAGGGATACTGCAGTCAGTAATTTAAAGAGAAAGAACATTTAAAACCTTTCCACTACTACAAGGGAAAATGTACACACAGCAGGTATAAAACTTGAAATAAAAGGCATGGTCTTAGGTTAGTTGTATTTACCAAAAGGCCAAGGCATATGAAAACTGAATAAGTAGCAATACTGTCAGATTATCACTTTTCAAGATTTGCCCACAAAAGCAAAGATTTTTCATAGAACTGAACTTGCAGAAAGAGGGATAAGGCTCTGCTAGTGGCAGACTGTTTTGAAGAAATAAAAGAAAAAAGGTGTCACAGAACATGACAAACCTAGATGTAGTAACAAATCTTTTGATTCGAGAGTGGAAGATTTCCTATGTTTTGCCAGACTGCAAGCGAACGAAGTTACCTGGAATCATGAAATCACATCAAAATTGGTGGACAACACATCTGCTGAAAAAAGGAATCAAGAAATTACTAGGCAACATCATGCAAAATCCACAAGTTAAACAAGATGACCTTCAGAACCAGGCTTGGATCATCCTTCTCTAAATGGTGCCTATTTCCTAACAAGGAAACTAGCCATGGGAGGGGTGAGGTGCAGTTTTGGAGACGGTCTGCCCCAAGGGTAGGCTATGCCTCTGGTTGTGCTGGGTTGAGTTTGCTTCACTCTCTTTTAACCTGATATTGTATTTGGCCCATTATGGGCCTGATGGTGCCCCAATTGAAATACGATTTCAAAAAGCTGCCACCTACATGGAATGCAGAATCGGCCGATCCCAATCCGGATCGGCCGATTCGGATCAGGATCGGTAGGTCCTGATCCGGCCGGAATCGGCCGATCCTGGCCAATTTCAGCCAATTCCAGTCAATTCGATCCTGATTCTAATCAGGATCAGTGGGTCACGATCCGGCCTCCCAATCCGTGCCGGAATTCCATGGCCACCTAGGCACCTTCGACAGGTTGACCAATCCAACAATCACCATCTCACACTTTTTTCAAAGGTTGTCCTATCAATGTCTTTCATGATATAGTTACCCAAGCAACCCTAAAACGTTCCCATCATATGATCTTCCATTTCTAGCCATTAGTAACATTACCAAGATCCTTCAGTGGACAGCAATTCGCTTTGCTGTTACATGTGAGCTATGGTTAGAGCTGTGACAACAGAAAAAAGGTCTGTACTCACTCTGTGACAATGGTGGACTTATTCCTCTTTCTAAATCCATACGCTAGCTGGAATTCCTCAGGACTGCAAATTGCCAAATTGTGCCCTTTTTGCACTTTAAATCATCTATTCCATCTTTTCCCGTTATATTTGAAGTCCCAATGTGCATGTCTCCGATATGGATTTGTTAGGGAGAGATGTATACCAGCTTTCAAAAATCGGCCAATCCGGATTGGATTTTGGTGAAAAATCCATCTTCATGAAGCCTAGCCAACCAGCAGTATGAATCAGGCAATCTGTCCTCAAATCGGCCCTAATCAGGCCAAACTGTGCCCAGTGGCTAGTCAAACTAGTCCTTGGTTAGTTGTGGTTAGTTGTTTGTGAAAAGCCATCAATGGCTGGTTGGGGCTTTGAGGTGGTCTGTATAAAACTCCCAATTCCCCTCCAAAGGCACAACAGTGCCCTCCCCCCATCCCCCCCTCTTCTCTCTAACCTTCTCCCCCTCACTCTGTTCTCTAGGACTCTAATATCCACCTATTATGGCCAGCTGCAATTGGATGCCAAATTGTCCTATGCAGTCAACATCATTTACCTTTTTTACCTAAGGCAAACATATGCAAACGACGTAGATCATATCAGGCATTTGGCATCTAATTAAAGGTGAACATAACACCTTAAAACTTTATATTGTGTTGCTGTAATCTTGTCAGTGGCACAAAAATAAGACAGCATCCTACATGGAAGCATGGATACACAGACCTCGGAGACCAGAAAATTCATTGTATGTCTTGCGAGAATTTGATTAGCAGTGTCCACCGATGCATGGGGTATCTTCGAGAGTGGGCGGAGATAGCGCCCGATGCTTGAGTGTGCCACCAAATGTATGCAATGCCTATTTACAGTGTGGCAAAAATTCAATATGGGTGTTAGCCATGCGGTTTCATCTTCCATTGAATGTTGAGTTACCTGTAAGTCTGGCTTCAACTCCAACACCAACTTCAACTCTAGCTCCAGATGAGATTATTGAGGCATGTAGATCAGTCTTTCTTGAATTTGGAACATCCCTAATGTTAATGATGCATGTGTTTAGATCCACACAAAGTCATCCATGTTCAGCCTCCCATTGGGAGATATTTACAGAGTTCTGTAGAGTTAGATAGCCACTCTTTGTTTAGTAGAGACAATAATGAGTGAGTCATTACCTTTGATGTTAATCAAAATGTATGCACTATTATTTAGAGTTTTAAAACAATTTTTTTTATTTTTTTCTACTTTTTTTAGTGAGGATAGGGAGCCAATCTGTGCAAGCTTAACTAACCTGGATCACCAAAAATCAGATCAAGATCAGCTGATATAATTGGTCATAAGCCAACCGATCCTGGCACCGGTCCCTAGGTTTTGTAACATTGATTGTATATGTGGCTTGTATAGTTATCTTTTTGGATTATTGGTGGCACACACGCGCGCGCGCGCGTGCACACACACAGACGGCTAATGCCCTCATGATGATCGAGAGCTTCATTATTTTTCTCTTCCTCTCCACGTCCTAACACAATATCAAAGAGAGAGAGAGAGGGAGGGAGGGAGGGAGGGAGAGTGCGCGATCCTGGCATAATCGGACAAGCTCATTCCTCTAGCATCACTGTAGCCCTCTTCTGCTGTTGACATTATCTCCCCAGGATGCTCTTACTCATCTCTTCTGCTGAGAGGGCTGTTGACCTCTTCACCAGTTCACAGATGGCTCTATTCCTCAGGGAATTGGTTGGCAAACTCTTGATTTATGATGTATCGTGAATTCAAGAGGGTGCTTCAGAGAGATTTTATACATACATATATATATATATATATAGATATATATATATAATTTTCCCTTTTGGATTATTGTTTCCATGCCTTGTTTGGGAGTCACTCTAATCACTTGTGTGTGCATATACATATATGCATGGATATGCATATATGTATGTACATGTGTTTATGTATTGGGAAATTGCCTACAGATGATTCAAGAGCTTCATTATTTTCTCTACCTTTGAACTGTAACAAGATCAACTACAGTTTTGATCTTATAATGTAGCTCTATGGCTTTTTATGTTACACTAGCAAACTACATTTCTTGATCATTGAGGTGCAAGAATTCTTAGCAATGACATCAACTCACACAAATACGGTTCTTTGTTCCCCCTTTATAATGTGAGTATCTCAGTTTTCAAAACATCTATAGCAATAAAAACATATTTGGTCAGATGAAGTATACGTAAAAACTATTCAAATATTAAAAAATTAATAGAAAAACAATCACCACTGGTGAGGCAGGCAGCCACGTGTCATCCATCTAAGCTGCCTGCCCATGCAACAGGAAGGTCAACTGCCTTACTCTACTAAGACATTTTAAAGACATTTGCTATACAAGTGCCTTAAACCTGAGAACCTGATAGTTATCCTCACACCATCAAACAAATTATCATCTTCCCATTAAACAACATCCCACGGCCCAGATTAGGGCTGCAAAAGAGTCGAGTCGAGCCGAGTTTCACCCTGCTCAAACTCGGCTCGAACATTGCCTGCCCAGCTTGAACTCAATCGAGCTTCTAAACACGCCGTTCAAACTCGGCTCGTTTAGATACTCGACGAGCTTGAGCTGAGCTCACGAGCCCTAAGCGCAGTTCAACCGAACCCGACTCACCCAGCAAAATTACTAAATGTGGGCCTAAAGGTGTAAAAGTTTTTAAAAGTTAGGAACCTAGTTAACCAATTAGGCCCACAGTCCAAGCCCACGCTGCTAGTTGTGCAGTTAGCAAAAGGCACAGCCGCACAGCTTTTAAAGACTTCCCTGGGTACCAGCTTTTCAAGTCTGCTGATGTAGGACTAAACATGCAAACGCAAGCCCACCCCCCACTACACGCAGCATGTATCCGCAGCCTAACCAGCACCCCACCGCCCGCCCATCCCTACTGCTCAAAAATTAATCCCCCCGATGAATTCTTTAGCCACTAATCCTTCTAATTTTTATTTTTATTTAGAACATTTACTTTAAATTATTTAATAAAAAAATTGTAAAATGTTAAAATCTTACTAAATGATTTTATTTCAACTCAAGGCTACCGTGTGCAATCCCAATATCCCCACTGTTTTCCCATCCTACTCTTTAAAGTTGTCTTTTAACGATTGACCTTTCTAATTTTAATTTTTATCTAAGACATCTCATAACCTTATTATTAGATAAAAATTATTTAAATGAGCTCTTAGCAAGTATTTAAATGAGCTCTTAATGAGTTCTTAGATGAGCCTGTTCACGAACATAATCGAGTCGAGCTCGCCTATGTTCAAGCTCAGTCTCATTTACGAACCGAACTTAATTTTTTGTTCAAGCTTGTTTATTTAACTTAATAAACAAGTCGAGTCAAGCCCTTATCGAGTAGTCTCAAGAGCTGTTCGTCGAGCATATTGTTCGTTTGCAGCCCTAGCCCAGATGTGTCTTCTTCTAAGCCGCTGCTTGCCTCAATGCTCTCTATGGCCCTGTTTTACATAGGAGGATAAACCTAGGGATAAGTTGGCTTGTCCAAATCCCCCACCTGGAATTGCCAAAAATGTGGGAATAATTCAAATTGGGTTTTTTGGATATCAATCTCTATAAACATAGTGAATTCAAAATAAGTCATTTTATCCTGCATATTTTGATATTAGTCCTTACACACTTAGACTTTTTAGTTTTTAATCCCTATCATTTGCTTCCGTCATTTTTTTTCTTAACTTTAACATAATTAAACATGAGTTTTAAGTTTAACATAATTAAACATGGAAGGCAAAATCGGCGCTGATCGGATCGGCCGATCCGCTCAGTTTTCGGCCAACTCGATTCGATCCCGAGCCCCGACCCCCCATTCCCTTAATGGAATCGGTCGGATCAGCTGGGATCGGCCTGGATCAGCCAATCCTCCGATCGGATTGGCCGATCCATAGGCCAACAGCTAGTTTCATGGAATTAAATCTATGTTCATGCAGGTAGTTCAGGGGTGCAAATTGGATGGGTTGGATGGGATGAAGGCAACCTAAAACAATCCAATTACTTAACCCATCCTGATCTTTGTTTCCTGAAATTAAATCCATGTTCAAACCAGATTCATTTTAACCAATTAACTGAATCGGATCCATGGCCCCCATGCAGGTAGTTCAGGGGTGCAAATTGGATGGGTTGGATGGGATGAAGGCAACCTAAAACAATCCAATTACTTAACCCATCCTGATCTTTGTTTCCTGAAATTAAATCCATGTTCAAACCAGATTCATTTTAACCAATTAACTGAATCGGATCCATGGCCCCATTAATTCTGCAGAAAAAACAGGTGTTAAAAATAATTTTAGTAGGGTTGAAGGTGGAGCTGGGGAATAAAAACTTCTATTGACTAGTAAAATGTATCCTTAGTCAATGGAAAGTGAGAGTAAAAATAAAAGAAGATTTAACATTTAAAAGAACACTAGTTTGATCTCATCTCTTTGTTATGTAGGTTAACTTAGCTTGCTCGATAGTCAAACTGAATCCAATGTTGTCACAATTAAAACTCTATTTTTTTCTGATTTTTTTATAAATTTTTAATTTTTTTAAACCTTTCTTTACAACAAAATGGGGGAACCGGACAGGATCAGTCAGGATCGGCCGGGATCCGATCGGTCCAGACCTGGACCAATCCCCGAGTTTGTCTTCCTTGTTTTCTTATTTCTCCTCTCAGTAAAGTTGATTATAGCATCCATTTCCTCCCTTTCTCTCCCCATGCCCACCCCCACACACCCACCCAAATATATGTATGTGTGTATATATAGTGATGAGGTAGGCAAAGGAAGGTATGAAACAACTTCTTCAAACTACGCGCAGAGTCCTTTTTTAAGTGGAATACTGCACACATATCAGTACTAAATTTGAAAACTACGAAATACTGCATTAAGTAAAGAGCATAGCAAGTGCATCACTGAATCAATGAAGTCATCAGCCATTTCCAGGAGGAGGTCTTCAACTTCAGGATCCAGTTTTGCCAGGGGATCCACCTGCAGAAGTGTTGAAGGAATAATTAATGAAAATAAACAACAACGAACAAAAATTATGTGACTAACCATCAGTTGATAAACCAACAAAAGGTTCTTTACTAAATCCTTCATAACTGCACTTAAGAGACATGCAACTCAAGGAAAATACTACAAAGCAACAGACTGGTGTTATGGAGAAACATTAATGTGCACGCACCTGTTATATTTTGAGAATAAATAGAGTATATGATACAATAAAAAAGCTACAAAAAAGAAAAGCCATAGCAACAGCAGAAAGAGGCATTGTCAAACAGCAGTCAAATAAAGAAATTAGTTTGTCCAAATTCAGCATCCAAGTTCTCAATGTCTACCAAACTCACTTCTGTATACAGATAAATTTCACAAATGTATGCAATAACTCTATGCTCCCTTTGTATCTATGAACATCCTATACGACTAAGATCATCACCAGTTTTGCAATGTCTCGATGTATTTTCGCTATCTGAAGCAAAAAAAGCTGTCATGCTTTCGCATTGCATGCGGACCAATAAACATTTACATCATCATCATTAGAGACTTGTCCTGCTTGGAATATTTTTTTAAATACTTCTTCATTATTTGCCACACCAGTCAAAAGTATGCGTGTAAAAATGTTAAAGCTGGTCTATTTTTTCTCTGAATCCCAACCCCCCAGATCTCTTTAATCATAATGCATTCTAGAAAAATCATCCATCCCGTTCCAAGAACAAAAATATCATGATTGCCTTCCACAAGTGTTGAGGCGTTACAATTTAAGAATGCATTCCAAATCTTCTTTCTTGTTCACATAAAAAGGGCAAAAATGACCATATTCATCTAATTATTTTTCCAACTTTTCTTTGGTGTGCAGACCATTTTTTTTCAGCCTCCATAATCTCTTGACAGAAAAGATCCTGTTGTGTTCGTTTTCCATATCAGCTTTTCCTCCTCCTTTATTCCTACCTTTTGGAATATCTCCAACCATTTATTTCCTCCTCTACAGGATATTTCAAGAAGGCTGAAGCTTGGTACTCAGATACTATCTGATACTTGCTATATCCTTTTATCAGTTTTTCCATTCTGCATAATTTCAAAAAGTTGTTTAGAGAGGTTCCCCTAGCACGCAATCATCGTCCAGAACAAAAGTTGTGCTGCTGTCACCCACTTTAAAATCCTGCTAAGATTTTCCAGTGTTTACACAGTCCTTCCTAAAAACCGCAAATCTTTCACACCTGTTTAGGTTCCAGGTTTCACCTCTGTGATCCTCTGAACTGTTTGTATTCAATATTTCAATTCCATTCCATGTTGTTCTACAACTTACACATGCCATACCACTTTGTACAAATAGTCTTTTAGGTGTTGTGGTTGTTGAGCTTTCCACTGTAATGGGCATACTTTGGATCATGAACAATGTAATACAGAAGTTTAGAACACAAGCCTACTAATGAATTCGAAGTATCACTAAAGCTAACAAAATACCTGTGAAACCAAATCCTGTATCTTTCGCTTTCCAAGAAGTTGATTATTTGACTCCATTCCTTGGCTTGAACTTCCACCTGGTATTGTCATGCCAATGACAGAATTTTCGGGGTGCGATGCTGTTAAACTTATGGACTTTTGTACTGCAGGCCCGGGCATTCTTGAAGATTGTTGCTGCTGCAGAAGTTGCAGCTGCTGCTGTTGCTGCTGTGTCAAAGGTGGGTGCTGAGGTTGATGCTGTTGCTGTGCACTAAGATGTGATTGTTGTTGCGGATGTTGCTGCTGCTGCACCAGTTGAGAAATGTGCTGTTGACTCAGGGACATGGTTTTTTGTTGCATTTGACTGGAAGAAAATTGTTGCTGCACAAAGGCTTGTTGATGCCTCTGTTGCTGTTGCTGGAGATGAAATGAAGGAGAACCAGGACTACTCATTGCTGGCTGCATTTGCCTCATCCACTGCTGCTGTTGAGAAAGAGAATTCTGCATCAAGGCTGTTTGGCCACTTTGAGTTAGCCCAGAGAGTTGGTTCATTGATGCTAATGATGAAGTCCTTTGGATGCTTTGACCTGGCTGCTTCTGGTAGGACAAAAGCATTCAACAACTAGTGAAGATTTAAAATAATACGGGGAACTTCTAAGTGAAGTTAGAATTTTCTGAACATCATGCTGCACAGCTTCCAATGTGGATCAAAATTACAGATAGAACAAATAAAAGGCACTGAGCAATAAGTTTGATAAATTTATCATGCTTCCTCATAAGTTGCAAGGATTTCAAACTGTCCATTAGCTCAGCCTGTCACTCACAGTTCCATGAGTTCAATTTAGATGCAGAAAATGAAAAATGAACGCTCTCATAGTTTAGCCACTCAAATTCATGTCCGCTAAAAAATACAAGCTCTGTCAAGTGACTTCAATAAATTGGTAAGTGGTAACCAAATATCATCCATCTTTACTGTGAAAATTGAGATTAAAAGAGAGATGACAGAACAGGCTGTTGGTGGCAATCGGATCTCTTCTGAGGATGTCATTGTGTTTCTAGCCTCTGGAAGTGTTTCCAGAACAACATATCTCCAACCTCTGTTTCTCACATTTATTTCAAGTTTCATTAGCCACAGTTACACAGCCCAGCAAATCCTTAGGTCATTCTAGTAAGTAAAATTACGCAACACATATGTACCTGCAGTCACTTCTTTCTATAGAAATCAAGGAAAGCTGATGTTTTTGGATAATCCTAGTTACCTTTTTTTTTTTTTTTTGAAATGGTTGGCACCACAAATTCATTAACGAGAAACGGTTACAAAAGTGTACAGGTATAAGGGCAGAAGAAAGGAAACCCCAAAAGGAGGACACAAAACAGGGCCAGCCTTCCCTACACAACCCAAAAAAGCACCCAAACTAAAAAAATAAGGTACTCAACAAATGCCATAAAAGAAATGAAAAAGGCCTCACAAAAGAGACCTAAACACTAACACGGGTCGACGAGACCCAACAAGAACGAGTGGGAAGAAAACGATCCCAAGGATCTAAGGGACCAATCACTAATCTTCTCGCACATGAAAGATGCAATGACATTCGGCTGTCTACTAGTGCCCTCGAAAATGCACAGGTTCCCCTCTCTCCAAGGAGGCCACAGTGTGGCATGGAGAACCATTCACCAACCCTTCTTATCGGAAGAATGGGACTATGCCTTCTCCCACCCAAACAAGACCTCTCTAACCGTCATATAAGGACCCTATGTGCTTCAATTTAGAGAGAAGAGCCAACCAAATTGAAAAAGAAAAGTGACAACCCACAAGCTTTCATCATATGCATTACAAAAAGGACAAGAAGCAGGGACCTCTAGCAAGAAAACCGACGATCTCTGGTTCGAAGCCTAGCATGGGCCACTCTTCACAAAAGGAACTTCACCTTTCGTAGGAAACAAGACTTCCAAATAGGGCTAAAGAATGCCTGCCTCGTATCACCATCAGCAATCAAGTTATAGGTAGACTTCACCGAGAAGCCCCTGTCCTTGCTTCAAGCCTAAACCCACTTATCAGAAAAAGCAGGGCGAAAGGACAGATCATCAACTCAACCCAACCAAATCTTAATCCCAAATAATTGGGGTCGGCTATATGGATTCTTTGTCTCCACTCTAAACGATTTTGAGCTACCTCTTCTAAAAGATTTAAAACCTCCAAATCATATTGTACTACTTTCTTCCAAGTTAATCTAGGTCTGCCCCTTCCTTTCTTTCCCTCCTCTATACTAATATGCTCCACTTTTCTAATTGGAGCCTCCTTAGGTCTACACCTAACATGTTTAAACCATCCCAATCTCCCTTCTCTCAATTTGTCCTCAAATGGTACCACTCCCACCTTTTCTCTATCATTACAAATTTTATCTAGCCCAGTATGTCCGCACATCCACCTTAACATTCTCATCTCGGCAACACTCATCTTGAAGAGATGTTGTTCCTTCATCGCCCAACACTCGCTACCATACAACATTACAAGTCTTAGAATTTTCCTTTCAACTTCGTTGGGATCTTGCAGTTATATAAGACTCATGTGGCAAGTCTCCACTTCACTCATCCTATTTTAATCATATGGCTAACATCCTCATCGCACCTTCCTTCTTCTTAGAGGATCGAACCAAGATATTTGAAATAGGTGCTTTGGGGTATTGTCATCACATCCAAGTTAACTCTCTCTTTTTCGCCCATTCGGCCTTCATTAAACTTACAATATATGTATTATGTCTTAGTTCTACTTAACATGAAACCCTTTGACTCTAAAGTACTCCTCTAAAGCTCTAGTTTTTTATTAACTCCCTTTTGTGTCCATCTATCAACACAATGTCATCTGCAAACATCATACACCACGGAATGTCCTCTTGTATATCATTGGTTAACTCATCTATAACTAATACGAAAAGGTAAGGACTTACTGTTGATCCTTGATGCACTCCAACGGAAATAGAGAAATCTCTTGTTTCCCCTCCAACCGTGCGGACACTAGTAGTTGCTCCTTCATACATGTCTTTTATACTTGTATGTACCTAGTAGATACCCTCATACACTCCAACACCTACCATAAGACATCTCTTCAAACTCTATCATAGGCCTTCTCTAAATCAATGAACACCATATGTAGTTCTTTCTTCATATCTCTATATTTCTCTATCAAGCTCCTAATAAGAAAGATAACTTCTATAGTTGATCGACCCAGCATAAAGCCGAATTGGTTGGCCGAGATAATTGTGTCACAACGTAAACGATGTTCTACAACTCTCTCCCACAGCTTCATAGTATGACTCATGAGTTTTAATTCATCTATAATTTGAACAGCTCTGGATGTCTCCTTTATTTTTAAAAATAGGTACAAGAATATTCTTCCTCTATTCATCTGGTATTTTCTTAGAGACTAGGATCTTGTTAAACAGTCGGGCCAACCATTCCACTCCTACATCTTTTAAACATTTCCACACTTCAATAGGAATTCCATTAGAGCCACAAGCATTACCTACTTTCATCCTCTTCAATGCTTCATTGACTTTCGAAAATCTAGTCATCCTAATATAGTTCACATTACGCTCTATTGTACATTATGTGCCCACTATATTTTTACTATGATTATCATTAAAAAGATTGTCATCTTCTCCACTTTTCTCTGATGTCCTCATCTTTCACCACAACCCTTCCTTCACTATCTTTAATGTACCTAACTTGGTTAAGATCCCGACATATTTTCTCTCTTATCATTCTCAATCTATAAATATCTTTGTCCCCTTCCTTGGTTCCAAATTTCACATACATCTTTTCAAAGGCCTGAACTCTTGACTGACTAACAGCCTTTTTTGCTTTCTTTTTTGCTATCTTGTACTGTTCATAAGCCTTGTTATTATCACACTTTGGCAATCTTTTATATCATTCTCTTTTACTCTTCACCGCTTTTTGTACCTCCTCATTCCATCACCACCTCTCTTTCACAGGTGAGCCACGTCCTTTACACTCTCCGAACACTTCTCCAACTAGTTCTCTAATCTTTGAGGCCATATCTATCCACATAGTATTAGCCTCCAAATCCGACTTCTAATCACCTATATTCAGAAGTTCATTCTTAAACATCACTTACTTCATCCCTTTTCATTCTCACCTTGTTCTGGCAGCAGTCTTCCTTCTAAACGTACTCGACCACCTCTTAATCTTAATATCTAAGACTACTAACCTATGTTGACTTGTTAAGGCCTCTCCGGAGAATCCTTGCATAAAGCACGATTTGCCTTCCTTGTGAGAAGGAAGTCAATTTGGCTTCTATTTTGTCCACTTTTAAAGGTCACTAAATGAGATTCCCTTCTTATAAAGTGAGTATTTGCTAGTATAAGGTCGTAGGCCATAGCAAAATCGAAGATGCTTTTTCCCTCCTCATTTCTAGTCCCAAAGCCAAAACCTCCATGAACCTTCTCATAATCCTGACATTCACTTCCTACATGCTCATTGAGGTCCCCACCAATAAAGATATTATCTTCATTTGGTATGCTCTGCATAAGGTCATCTATATCCTCTCAAAACCTCCGTTTACTCTCACTATCTAATCCAAGTTGTGGAGCATAGACACTAACTATATTAATCGCATCTCCCTCTATAATTAATTGCACTAGGATAATCCTATCTCCTACTGTCCTCACCGCTACCACTACATCCTTCAAAGTCTTATCAATAATAATACCTACCCCATTCTTATTTCTCTCGTTTCTTTTATACCACAATTCGTAGCCTGTATTTTCCACTTCATTGCTTCTCTTCCTACCCATTTAGTCTCCTAAATGCAAGTAATATTGACTTTTCTTCTCTCCACGGTGTCAACAAGTTCTATCAACTTTCCTGTAAGAGACCCTATATTCCAATAACTTACTATGATCCTCCTCTCAACCTGCACTTTCTTAGAATTCTCCAATAACTTACTCTGATCCTCCTCTCAACCTGCACTTTCTTAGAATTCTTTTAACATCCATTATTCTCTAAGTTTGTCGTGTGTCCTATTCTCTGTTTGGCTCCATAGAAAAGAAAAAAACATATCGGCCAACTAAGTTCCTCATCTCAATTTCGAAAATACGGGGTCCAAGCAAACGAAGCAGCATTAAGAAAGAAAGTCCCTGCCAACAACACATTAGGGGAGGAAGAAAGATCAAATAGGCTTGGAAACAAATGAGCCAAAGATTTTGAGCCACACCACCTATCTATCAAATGGGCCAGCCTTGTATTACGAAAGACTAAATGGTAACTTTTTTTGTTCGTATCTTTTTTTCCTTTTGGGGGGGGAGGGGGTTTTATCATCATTATCATGCATATCCCATTTATTTGGGTCGCTACATGGATCCTATCTCGCCACTTTAATCTATCTTGTCATATTTATTGATTAAACCAATAATAATAGGAAAGGGGGATGAAAAGCAGAAAAAAAAGGGAGGAGGATGAGATGAGAACAATGATGCAGCAGAAGACAAGAATGACAGAGGAGGAGGAGGGAGAGAAACTATGTCTTGATCTCTCTAAGGTCTCTTTGAGAACTCTCCAAGACCTCTTCTCTTTAGCAACTGAGACGACCAACAAGATCCAAATGGCAATCCCTAAATACAATCGATGGATCAACTAGATGCCAACTCAATCATAACTATTGATTCACAACTTTTCAGGTGAGCCTTTTATTAATTCAAATTCCTTGTGCTTGAACATCGTTGTAGAGCTTCTGAGTATTTCCAACATATGCCAAACAGCAAATACGTATGTACTATGTTTGGTGAACCAAACAAAGTATAGCATATTAGCATGTCACTTCTTTCGCTGAGTGTGTTTAAGAAATTAATATGATCCAAAAATGTAAGCTACAAATACAAAACATACATATATGACCAATACAACTAGCTTAAGATTTCTCAACAAATCAATCACCAGTTAAGTATGTTCTACTCTTCATAAATATAGTCTTCCAGCAAAAATGAGCATTTGCTAGAACAAAATTAATGAAAAAGAGAAGATTCCTTGATTTATTGGATGTTGCTAGCTGCACAGTTACCTGGGGAGAGGATGGTGCTTGTTGCAACAACTGCTGCTGTCTCATTTGCCCATGGTTAAAGCGTTGTTGGGCAAGGGATAGAGGTCCATTTGCTCTAAGCTGACCAAGTGAACTTATCATACCAATTGACTGCATACCTTGCAATGCCAAACCCGATGAATTAGCTGGGTGGAACTGCGAAGCCTGAACCAACCCTGCCTTTTGCCTGGGCTGCAAATGAACAGGTCATTACAATTCTTCCTTCTACTGCATGACCCTAGGCTACTTGTGAAATGAAAAGACCTCCCACTCTATTTAGAAGTTAACAGAAAAAATAATAAAATCTAGCTACCAATTGAACGTTTCGAGGTTCATGCACATCCCCAACCTCTTCTCAGTTATCTCATAAATTTGGCAGATCAATTTTTTTACCTGTGCAAGTAATTGGCTCTGAATATTAAACTGTGCAGCAGCAGCAGCAGATTGCCCAGAGAGCATTGGAAGCTGCCCGCCCATCGCTGCTTGGGTCATGATTCCTGGACGTGTGATACCACCACCAAGCTGCTGCTGCTGTAATTGTTGTTGTTGTGGCTGTTGTTGTTGTTGCTGCTGCTGCTGCTGTAATTGTTGTTGTTGCTGCTGCTGCTGCTGCTGTTGTTGTTGTTGCTGCTGCTGTTGTTGTTGTTGCTGCTGCGGCTGTTGTTGTTGTTGCTGCTGCTGCTGAAGCTGCTGCTGCTGTTGAAGTTGTTGTTGTTGCTGCTGCTGCTGTTGAAGTTGTTGTTGCTGCTGCGAGGATGGCTGCGGCTGCATGTGCGACCCACCGAAGCTCATCTGCCCATACATCCCCGTGTGCTGTCTCATTGCATTGGCCGCAGCCGCCGCGCCAAATTGCTGCTGAATCTGGCTTATCCTGGGGATCGTGGACGCCGACCTCTGCAGGTTCTGCTGTTGGATCTGAAACGTAGTGGCCGCAGACATCATGCTCTGCTGCTGCAGCTGTTGTTGTTGTTGCTGCTGCTGCTGCATTATCTGTAGCTGCTTCTGCTGCTGGGGCGTCAGCATCGCTTGCTGATGCTGCTGCGGCGGCTGCGCCTGCTGCTGCTGCAGCGCCTGCTTGGCCGAGAAATCCATGGTGGAGGAGGAGCCCATCTGGCTCTGGGGGTTCTGGCAGAGCGAGGGCAGCTGCGGAGAAGAGATCCTGGGGTGCTCCATGGAAGGGGAGGGCGCGATCGGGGTGGAAGGGGGGTTGCTAGGGTTTTGGGGGTTGGGGGCCGCGGTCGGGTCACCGCCGCCCCCGCCTGGGGCCGCCTGGAGGGGCTTCTGCGGAGAGGCGGTGGGGTTCTCCGCCATCCTCTGCTCCGCCTCGGTGACCTCCCTCTGAGAAAGCGGCCGATCGCTTCGACAGGCGTGCACGATGCCGGAGAGGAAGAAGAAAGGGGGGTTGTTCTGCTCCAAAACCAGGCTGGGTTCGCGATCCGCGTTACTGTGTCCTGCGGTACAGAATAAATATTGCATCGACAAACCGTTTGGCGTTCGGTCCCGAGTCATCACACAATAGTCTTTGCGTAGATGGGTAGAGTTATATTGATCCGCAGGAGTAGAAAGTCCCGACGGGCGCCTATCTAGGGGTGTGCATAAAAACCGAAAAACCGAAAAATCGAACCGAACCGAACCGAACCGTTCGGTTCGGTTCGGTTTGGAGTCAGGTTCGGTTCAGTTCGGTTTCACAAAGTTGTGAAACCGAACCGAACCGAAAAACCGAATAAATCGATTTTTTAAAGTAAATAAGTATTTATATTAACATTATGCATATAAATGTTTTAATATTTTAATATCATATACATATTTATGTATAAATAAATATTTTTTAAATATAATTTTAATGTTAAATATATATATATACATTTAATATCAATAAAATATGAAAATTCGGTTTGAACCGAACCGAACCGAAAAATTTCGGTTCGGTTCGGTTCGGTTTCAAATGTAAGTTCGGTTCGGTTCGGGTTGAAGAAATTTCCTCTAAAACCGAACCGAACCGAACCGTGCACACCCCTACGCCTATCAGTACTTTTTGTATAATGGTAGCTAGAATCAGTCGTATTCAACTCTTATGCCTCTGCGAACACGAATTTGCTTATATACTCGGTGTAACACTTCATCAGCCCCAGCAACTTTTGATACTACATATAACTCTCCCTAATCTGACTATTTGCAAAAACATTCCTCACAATCTCAACTTTCTTACAAAAAAGCCCCTCTAGCCACCTTTGTGACATTTAAGGATGACCTTTAACAATAATTTTGTGACCCTTAAGAGCCTTGCATCAATTTATGGGAGATTGTGGGCCCTTATTCATAAATAATTATATTATAGAAAAATATGTTATATTTTCAAGAGTTAAAATTTAATTATATCAACTTTTAAACTAGTTGCTGAAAGATGACTAAAAAAATACGAGCAAGATTTGATACTTTTTTAAAACCTTTTTAACCGTCTGATCAAATATCAAATAGTATAGAGGCCAAACTATGGTAGCCTCTCAATTTGTTCATAAATAATTATATTATAGGGTTTTTTATAAATATGTTATATTTTCAAGAGTTAAAATTTGATTATATCAACTTTTAAACCAATTGCTGAAAGAAGACTAAGAAAATATGAGCAAGATTTGATGTTTTTTTAAAAAACTTTTTTAAGTATAGAGGCCAAACTATGGTAGTCCCTCAACTTGACAAACTTTATTTTATGAAAAATTATACTACTCAACAGTTATCCTATCAAGAGTCTTTCTCAAACAATATTACCTTTATTTGTAAAAGTTATAAAGGTTGATTGTTGGGTGGGGATCATCTCACCTACAGGTCGAAGTCTGTGCGCCTATAGCGCAATGGACACCTATCTCACCCAAGCGGGAGAGCTCCTAGGTTCGACCCCCGCGGGGGTTCCCTTTCGCAGGCGGACATTATCCTCCCATGCGTCTTCTGGTTGTCATGTTGAGTTTCAAACTCATTCTGTAGGGTATTCCCCTCCCCTGGTCCACTAGGCTACTCGTCTAAAAAAAAAAAAACCTAGGGCTCGAATGCAACTTTCCTAGTTTCCAATAATCTAAAATTTTAAATTAAGATTTCTTTTAGTTTTTATTCTTACAATCTTTTAACATTATATGTTAATCCCTACAATCTTTATATTCATTTTAAACTCCTTACAATCTTTGAACACTCTTTAAAAAGTATTTATAATTAGCAATCGTAAAAAAAATGGAATATTCTTTCCATGTTTCATATTCCTACGAAAGCATATAAAAAAAATGTAAATATTTAGCAATAGTAAAAAAAAAGATATTCATAGAGTAATATTTCCATGTATCATATTTCTATGAGAACATATTAAAAATATTTCTGTAAATATTCCTAGTATATTCTTTTTTATTTTTTTATAGTTGTTAACAAAACTTGCGGGGATTTAAAATATGAGGATTTCAAGGACTGGGATATTGAAAGATTCTACGAATGCAAAAGTTAAAAACTCTTTAAATTAAGGAAGGATAAGGATGCAAAATTATTGGCCTAATTTAAACTCGTTTTCATTCATTATGAAGCAAAACTATTACTTGGATATTGAACTAGCCAATTTCTATCTTGTTCAAGTTTGAGTGATTTATTTATAGACCATAATTTAAGTTCTTTTAAACATCGAATAACGCATGTTCATTGTCATTTATCAATTTATTTGAACTACTTTTTTAAGTACTCCTAGCTTAACGGCTAGGGACTCTACTCCACCTAGCCCACCA
Source organism: Zantedeschia hybrid cultivar (assembly GCA_030544215.1). NCBI lineage: Eukaryota > Viridiplantae > Streptophyta > Magnoliopsida > Alismatales > Araceae > Zantedeschia > Zantedeschia hybrid cultivar. Next base: position 14,990,083 of record JARZZO010000016.1, read on the forward strand.
GGGTTCAATCCCTGGGCGCAGCACACCCTATTTATATATTTTTACAAGGGACAACAAGAAGTTAAAAACTCTTTAAATTAAGGAAGGATAAGGATACAAAATTATTGGCCTAATTTAAACTCGTTTTCATTCATTATGAAGCAAAACTATTACTTGGATATTAAACTAGCCAATTTCTATCTTGTTCAAGTTTGAGTGATTTATTTATAGACCATAATTTAAGTTCTTTTAAACATCGAATAACGCATGTGTGAGTGCTTAAAATGAGTGTGTGATTATCATGAAAAAATCTATGTTGTTTAAGTGCAAAATAAAACCTATTAAAAAGAAACTAAGTGAAGTGATCGCCAGAAACTTTTAACTTAAAAGTTCCAAAAGAAAGAGTTTGATCGCCTACCTGTTTGGACGTGGGAGATGTTGAGCTCTTGGTTCCCCTCCTTCAGCCGGCTGAAGAAAGAGAGCCATTTCTTTTCTTTGTTCTTGCTTTGATTGTTGTTGAGTTCTTGAGGATCGTCTAGAGTCCTTGTGATTTGCTATTGATTCCCTCCCTTTAATTCTCCTTCATACCTTGCAAGAAATAGAAAAGAAATGAAGGAATAATGAGAATTCAAGCAAAAGTAATATCCATTCCAAACAAAGTTTTACACATGCAACTAAACAGAAAACTCACTTGTTGAGTGGTCTTTTAAACTCCTTAATCAAATAGGTTTTGAAAATGATGCTAGTGTTGTGTGTGTTGCATGGAGTGATGTGATGAAGAATGTAAGACTAATGGAATGAAAATGTAGAAATGAATTGAAAGTTTAATGATGGATGGCCCCTAGAAAGCCTTGGTCTTCAATGGATGAAGAATGATGAAGAATGGACGCCGACTTCTGGAAACAGCAGCACTTCAGCGTTTGGACGTTGTTGCTTCGATTTTCAATGTCACTCTGATATCACTTCAATCACTAACTTTGTCACCTATTCAAGAGGCAGGGTATTTATAGACTTCTTTGCGTCCGCGGATTTACATGGAGAAATTTTGAGATTTATCCATCTTAACCAACAGATAAATACAGATTAATTTATCTTTATCTGTAATTATCTAAAACGCGTCGCCCATGAAAGACGCCTTTCAGATTGATTAGGATAAAGATAAACATCCAGGAAAAGCTTATCTTTATCTGTAATTAGCTAAAACGCGTCGCCACGTAGAGATGCCTTTTACATTAATTAAGATAAGGATAAACATCCGGAAGAGAATTAGAAACAACTTAGGAAACCTAAAATGCGTCATGACATGCAGACGTCTTTTAGCTAATTAATCAACTGATTAAAATTCAAATTTCAATATCAAAATAAGAATAAATTCTAAATGGCGTCCACACAGATCGACGTCTTTTAGACTTCTTCATATTTTAATCGAAATTTGAATTAAAATCAATTTAATTAATTAACTTAAATCATGTCTATTTGATCCGACATAATTAACTCAAAAAGATCAATAAAAATTAACCAATGATTAAATATCAGACCATTCTGAGGCATTATTATATGATATGAAATTTACTCGAAATGACGTCAAAATTAGCGTGTCTACAGCTGCATCACCTTGGCATCGTCTTTGCAAGGGAGTGAAATGAAATGGAATGTATTGAAAAGGTGATGCCAAGGTGTGATGAGACACGCTCTTAACATCACATGATTGGAATTTTTCTCAAAATCATCGATGAAGATAGTTCAAGGAGATCAATATAATCAATCTTGTCTGGATGAGGTAGACAAGAAAATAAAATAAAGTCGATCAACCTCCACGGAGTGGGAAGTACCTCAGGTCGTAGACACTGTAGGTTTCATCATGGGGAGCGTTTACCAGCCAATGTGGACGTGCTGCAGCCATGATGGATCTTAAAAGAAAACAAGAAATATTGGATAAAGAATTCAAGAAAGGATATAATTCCAATGATATCTTCAAGCGAACTTCAAAGATAATCAAGATTTCAATTCGGAATGGAATATTTCATATCATGTTGAGATTATTTGATTTAATGGTCTGAAACTTAATCAATAATTAATTCTTATCACAATGATTTCAAAGTTCTATATGATGCATGCTGGGCTAAAAGAAAAATATAAAGTTAAATAAAATATAAATTAATCAAGGATAATATTGTCAAATTATTATTAATGAGTCAAGACACCAATTCTTGTAATTCAGTGCTAAGCCGAAGCTCGTTTATCTACGCACCGTTTCACAAAAGTGGAACCATCGTCCCCACTAATTAACAATCCAACGGCCTATCCGTACGATTAAGAATCCTCTGAAATTATCACTGTTTTTGTTGTAGGGGAACTCAAATTCCAGTTTCATCAAAACCACAAGGTCCTTGACATGCTCTAATAAATACTTAACATATAGTAATGCAAATGATTTACATGAAATAATACAAGGGTAGAAATAACCGTCTTTTTAGCTACGGTCGAGACTTCATAAATTTTCACAGTGGGATCTTCTTGATATTTCCAGCTTCATTTGGGTTTTCTTTAATTTCCTGCACTCAAAATTATTAATAACTCCAAACAAATATCTAATTTAAGCATCGAAACCACAGAACTTCGGGTAAATAACAGAAATGCTGAAACACGTCGTGTCGAGCCGACGCCCTTCAATCGTTAAAACGCGGCAGTGTCCCTCGACGCCTTTTACTCGCAGAAACAGGTTCTGGCTGTTCTCTACTCGGATTCCAATTCTTCCAATGCACATTCCTTTTCCAATCCGGAAAAGTCTTCCTAGGATCGCAATTCCTTCTATATAAACACCATTAACTTGTTTCCAAGCAATCCTACTACAATCTAAAGATCCAAGGTTGAGTTTTCCTTCAAGATTTCAAGGTTTTCCAAGGTCTTCAAGGTTTTCAAGCTTCAAGAAGGAAGAAATTCGAGAAAGAGGATAAGTTCTTCAAACAAGAAGATGAAGAGGACGTTGGAGAAGATCTCCGACGTGGAGAATCACCTTATTGGAAGGGATCCCAATCTCCAAATAAGTTGAATTAACTTCCCTTCAATTCTTCTTCTTGTTCCTCTTTTTCTTCCATGTTCTTCATGTTTCTTCAATTGATCTTGTTCTTCAAACTCTTCAATCCTTCTTTTTGTTTTCAGACTTACCCCATGTTTCCCGGCCCAAAGAGATTCACTTCTTTCCCTTGGATTCGCAAACTCGCCAAAAATCTCAAACTTTCCATGCAAGCTTTCATCTCGAAGTGGAATCTTCAAGGACTAGTGGTGCATGCCAAGCACTACAAAAGCTCGAATATGGATTGGGCGGCCATGGGTGCCTTGATCGAGCAGTGGCATCCTCAAACCCACACGTTCCTCTTTCCGGATTTCGAGTGCACCATCCTTTTAGAAGAGGCAGAGCTCTTGTTGGGTCTTCCAAAGACCAAAGACAAGATGGCTTTGATGAGAGAGCGGATCACCGGTCAACAATTGTTGACATCAATCATGAAGGATCCCTCAGAAGCTAAAGGATGCCTTACCAATAAAGGGATCAACCTTGCAAAGCTCGCTGAATGGACTTTGTACGAGATCGATGATCTAAGGGAGGATGAAGCTGAAGACGTGACGAAAACTTTCGTTACGTGCCTTGCCGGTGCTTTGTTCTTTCTCGCGTAAGACAACATTCTAGAAGATGATCAGGTCAGTGCTATCTGTGCAATCTTCGAAGGTAAATCCATTAGCACTGCGATCTTGGCTTACCTTTACAGCGGTCTCTCTGCGGCATCTACGGGTCGTCCTCCTTACGGGTACATGTTACTCTTCGCCTTGTGGGTTGAACTACACTTCAAATTTGAGTACTGCACGAGGATGTCACCAAGACCGTCCCAAATTTACATGAACAGTCCGATCCACTGCATCGCCAACATCGTGAAGTTCAACGAACGCATGGTCAACAAGGTACCAAAGCTCAAGACCCGAGCTGACTGGAGGGAGTTCCTGAGATGCATGTCGTCCAACATGTTTGACTATTCTCCACTCGCTCTTATTGGAAAGCCCATCAGAGTACGCCGTGCAGCGGGAGCAGAACTTAAGTTGATTGGGGCTACTGAGCTTGTGCTGTACAACCCTCACCGGTGCCTTACTCAGCTTAGCTTGAATCGCCATGAATTCCCCGAGTTCTCTCTCACATCTCCGATCAAGAGGCGTGCCTTGGAATCCGATGAAGACTATGAAGCCACAAAACTTATTACTACCTTGTGGAACTTCGACTTCAGTTATCGTGTAAAGTCCTCTAAAGATAGAAATAGAGGAGTGAAATTTCAATATTATCAAGCACTTCATGAAATTCTTCCTTAAGTGTTCTTTTTTTCTTTCTTTTTTTTCTTTATGTAATAAAAGATTTCATTGAATAAATAATCACTTTTTATGCCTTGGAATCTTTCCTTAACTTCCTGTGATGTGTTCATGATTTTTCCCTTAGCAAAAACTGGGTTTCTCGTTAAAATCTGACAGTTCGGGTTTGTTAAATGTAAAACGCGTCCACTCAGACAGACGCCTTTCAAAGATAATTCATTTTCCAAAATCATCCATTAATCCTCAAAATCCCGATTTAACCTTAAATGGCGTCTACTACCAACGACGCCTTTTCAACTCTCTCTCGTACTTTTCCAGAATTCTACCATCAATTCTCTGATTAATCCTCTGAAACGCGTCTTGAAAGGTAGACGCCTTTAATAATCATGCCTTGTACGGTTCTGACCAGAATTTGCGGTAACTTGAAACGCGTCGCTAGGGGTGGACGCCTTTCACTCAATTTCAAACAGCTGGCCTTGCCGCCTCAACTTATGCGCCATAAAATGCGTCTCTTTGAGACGACGCCTTTCAACTTGTCCAAACAGAAACCGCGCAGGTTCCCCTTTCTTCTTCATTTTCTCCTTTACTCTCTCTCTCCTTGAGTTCCGGCGATCCTCTCTGGCGATCTCCGTCCCTCTCTCTTTCTCAAAACCCCCTTAACTTGGATCATGGAGCGCGGCGAAGGTTCCCGCAAGACCAAGGCCTTGGCCAAGAGGCGACAGACGGTGGCTCCCGTGGAAGAGGCTCCTGAGGAAGTGCCGGCCGCACTCGCCGAGGCGGCGGCGTTCTTGGAGGAAGAAATCCCCCCACCGGCGGCGGTCGAGGGAGGAGAAGAAGAGGAGGAAGCCTCCCATCTGGTAAGTTCTCTCATGGTTTGAATGGAGTGAACAAAGGAGGGAAGAAAGGGGTTCTTCAAGAACCCAGAATTCGGCCTTGAAAGGCGTCCAGACCAGGTGATGCCGTTTAAATGGCGTCGCCCTGGTCCAACGCTATTCAGGGCAAAATTCCCAATTTTAATTAGATAGAAAATAATTCCAAAGTGCATCAGGACCTGTGGACGCCTTTCAATAGGCGTCTATGTGTCTCGACGCCTTTCAATCCAGAAATGTTTTGCTTGTTTTTATGTTCATTAACTGATGTATTTTTCATGTTTTCATTTGCAGGGGACCATGAGAGCGAGGATCAGTTGGGACTTGGTGGTAGGAGCGTATAGAGGACTCCCGGACTTCCAGAAGGCGCGCCTGCGCCGAATGGGGTTCGGCGAGGTCCTGGATATCGAGCCATTTTAGTTCGATTTGGTCCTGCTGCAGGCGCTCAGGGAGCGTTGGCATGCAAAGAGTCGGGCATTCCTAATGCCCTGAGGACATATGGTCCCCACCCTAGAGGATGTGGCCAGGATCACTGGCCTCAGGGTAGAGGGCCGACCGGTAAGTGGGGTGACTTACCACAACTACCAGGGATTGGCAGAGGCTCTGCTAGGCATAGAGGTGTCTAGCCTAGGCAGAGAGTCTAGGATGGTCCCTAGGGTGGAGGTAGAGGCTGCCCTAGGATTAGATGAGCCCCGGCGGCGATCTGATGACTCCCGGGCAGAGTTTAGGGATAGATTAGCTGACTCGTCCTCCTCTGTCTATTGTAGCAACCCTAGTCAGGAGGAGGAGGTAGACAGGAAGCTTAGGGTCTTCTTAGTCTTTTTCTTCGGTCGGTTGCTCTTCGGTACGAAGGGCGACCATATCCATTGTAGATTCTTGTATCTGTTAGATGATTTAGACAGTCTAGGGGAGTATGCCTGGAGTGCGGCCCTTCTAGCCCACCTCTTTGCTGATCTTTCCGCGGTCACGCCAGACCGTGAGATGACTGTCAGTGGCTTTTCTCCATTTCTCCAGGTATTAAGTTATTTTATTATTTGTTTATGTAATGCAATGTGATATGATGCTTTACTAACCTATATGTCCATGCATGCATGTATGGAGCTATCATTATTTTCCGCTCGGCAGAGCGATGATCGTACGACCGGGCGTTGTCCCATTGGCCTGCCGCTGGCAGCCAATCGTGGATACAGCGCCACAGCACCACCAGCTGACGGCCCTCCGCCGTCAGTTCCTTGATTATCCGGAGCTTCTGGTGAGTTTTAACTTGTTCAATTTTATTCATTAAATGCAATCTTTCCTTCATTAAATGCAAAATTATTTATATGAATGCATCTAACTTATATGCAGGTGATCTGGCGCCTGTACTTGGGCATGGGCGAGGAGGGTCAGCCGTGGGTGACGGCTGGCCAGAGGCGGTTCGGCAGGCAGATGTGGTTGCACTGCCTGAACGAGATCGAGCCCCTTCGCCTCCACCTTGTGATGAGAACCCTGGGCCTCCACCAGGAGTGGATTGACGAGGAGGTCCCGGAGGGTGTCGGGAGGAGCATGAGGGGCAAACAAGCCCTCACTGACTGGCGTGCCAAGTTCCCGGAGCAGTACGAGGACTGGCACCGCCGCGACGTTAGGGTGGAGTCTCGGGCGGAGAGTAGCGAGGCGTACCTCTAGCAGTACCGGGCCCACTACGCCGATCAGCTGCGACTCCTCCGACCGCTCGATGTAAGTGTGCTTTTATGCGTCTTTCATTTTATTATTATCTTGATTTATATTTGTGAATGAATGTATATATGTGTGATATGCAGGATGCGCGTGATGCGGTCATCATCGACCTCCGGGCCCGCCTACATGACGCGGAGGCCCAGCTGGAGCAGGTCTAGAAGGAGCTCTTTGACTTGGTATGTATGCATGAATATGAATGGATGTTTTAATTACTTAGTTGTTTTGACGATTAACCACTGACAGTTTGTCTTTTGGTGCAGCGAGCCGTCTACACCCAGGCGGCTCCCCCTACACATGGAGCATCATCATCCTCTTCCTCTGCCGCCCATGAGGCTGCTCTGGCTGATCTCCAGAGCCAGCTCACCTCCGCCATCCACCGGGCTTCCCTTGCAGAAGAGGATCGCGCCGCTCGAGTAAGTCTTGTCATTTCCTTTGATTTATGAACCTGATTTTGATTGCTTGATTGCCTTGGACTAATAATGACTTCTCCTGCAGGTTGCTGAGCTTTATGAAGCCCTTCAGAGGGCTGAAGCGGATGCGGCCCGGGTTCGCGATCTCGAGGAGCAGGTGGCTTGCCTCTCCACCGGGGATCTTCCTCGTGAGTTCTCACGCCTCCAGTCTCGACTGGAGTTCATTATTGAGGAGCGAGAGCGAGAGAGGCAGGAGCGGCAGAAGATGGATGCTGAGATGACTGCTCTCCGGGTCCAGCTTGGCGTTGCAGAGCACGAGCGACGCAACGTGGAGGAGCGTTACCGACGTGCCCGCCAGCGAGCGCAGGAAAGGGGGCACGGGAGTGCGTTCACCGCGAGCGTGGCCATATCATCAGGCCAAGCTGGTTCGAGTCTGATGGGACCACCACCTCCTAGAGCTCCACCGCCGGACGCGCCTGACGAGGCTCAGAGTCAGTTCGACGAGGGGGCGGGAGAGAGCCAGCCATGAGGGCTATATGTACTTTTTCTTTTCTTTTGTGTATCATGTACAAACATCTTTTGATGATATATACATGAGGTTTTTGGCCTTCAACCTTTGCGTTCCATGTGTTTGCCTTACGTCCTGTACGTCACTTAACAAACATGTTAAATATCTATTTAGGCTTAGCCCCTTGCCTGACCAAATGAATGGTCAATCAATCTTTTTCTTAAATGAAGGGTCAAGGGGCATAGCCTTTATTAACAAAGGTAATATGAATAATCAAACTGTAAGCAAATACAACATGCAAGCAGACAAATGCTCACTGAAAATAAAAGGAATGAAGCATACCAAATGCAATAAGCAGATGCTAATTGAAATATTTTTGTTATTTTGAAATATGTACTTTTTTTTTATTTTGACATATGTATTTTTTTGGATTTTCGAAATATGTATTTTTTTGATTTTGACATATGTATTTTTTTTTGGATTTTTGAAATATGATGTGAACTAAAGACCAGCATGGTACTCAGATCAAAAGATTATATTCATTTATGAACTTAATTCCCAAATTGTTCTTTAATAATTTAACTTAAACCCATTGTGTTTGAACTTATGTTTCCATTCGTGATCCCATTTGATGATTTGATCATCAGTCAATCTAGGCCGTTCCTTAAGTTTAGAGTACGCCTCTTTAGAAAGAAAGGAAGAATTGGTTTAGGAAGCCCACGAGAAGGTTCCGGAAACCTAAAAAGATGTTCATTTCTTACCCTAATATCTGTTGGGGTTTGGTCATTTTCTTTCCGGGGTATTTATCGACCTTGCGTTCCCTTTTATTTCATTTCGTGGCCTTGATGTAACGTTTGTAGTGTAATGGCCTTTTGATTTGACGTTTGACTTTTTGCCTTTTGCTTTGCTTTTCTTTTCTTTGGGACGGATCTCCCCCTTTTTTTTTTTATGACGGCCTCCTACTAAGATGGTGGGTATTCTTGGTAGTCTATTCTAAGCCTCGTTCCGACATCATGGGTCGAATGTAAAAAACAGGATTTTGCTTTAAAAATAATGATTTGTACTTTACACTTTCAGTCAAGCTTTCGGTATTCCTTAGGACTTGGCATCTCTTGTTACTCACGAATCAAACGTGTCAGTGTGTGTAGTAATGTATTTGGATTAAAATATCCAGACTGATAAGGAAATTTGAGTTTATAAATTTTCTGATTCCACTGGTCTTGGTACCATGCTGATCGACTCTTTAATCTAAGGGTAATATTTCTTAAGATGCAAACCGTTCCAGGAGTGAATTAGTTCTTCTCCTTTTGCATTGACAAGACGATAAGCGTTACTAGGGAAAGCATGTGATATGACATAAGGTCCTTCCCAGTTGGGTTGGAGCTTAGAACGCGGACCACCAGGTTTTACAAAAATTCTTTTGACAACCATTTCACCAACTTTGAACTTACGTTCAATGACTTTTTTTTGATAAAAACGTACTAGTCTATTTTGATAAACTCTTGCATGATTAGCAGCTGACCATCTTCTCTCGTCTAAGAGTTCTAATTGAGCAAGGAGTGCTGAACGATGTTCATCAATAGAAAAATTTTTTGTTCAATTGTACTCTTAATGACGGTATAAGGATCTCGTATGGAACTACCGCCTCCATTCCAAATGTTAAGGAATAAGGAGTTTGCCCAGTGGGCGTGCAGATTGAAGTTCGGTAGGCCCATAGAGCCTCAACCAATTTTTCTGGCCAATCTGTGAACTTGTTAGATTTGCACGTCTTTTTGATGATTTTTATCAAAGTCTTGTTAGTTGCCTCTGCTTAGCCATTGCCTTGCGGATAATAAGGAGATGAATGATGCAATGCAATTTTGTACATGTTGCAGATGTCCTTTAATTCTTGTGACACGAATTGCGGTCCATTGTCGGTGACGATGGTGTTTGAGATTTCAAATATGGTGATGATGTTCCTCATGATGAACTTGCAGACGGTTGATGCTTTGACTTCCGTGTATGCTTCAGCTTCTGCCCACTTGGTGAAGTATTCCGTTGCCGTAAGGATGAAAGATTTTTGCTTGATGCCGGAATCGAAATTGCCAAGGGGTCCAATGATATCGAAAGCCCACATGGAGAAAGGTCATGGGGAAGAAACAAGATGGAGTGAAGATGCAGGAGAATGAATTTTGTCGGCGTGAAGTTGACACTTAGCACACCTACGGACATATCCTACACAGTCTTCTTCCATGGTTGGCCAATAAAATCCTTGTCTAAGGATCTTCTTTGCTAGCATTTGCCCATTAACATGGCCACCACAAACTCCAGCGTGAGCTCCTTCTATAACCTTCCAAAGCTCATCTTCGTCTAGACATCTCAGAAAAACTCCATCAAAACCTCTTTTGTATAGTGCTCCCCCAACTAGGGTGTATCGTTGAGCGAGTCTCCTGATAGCCCTTTTCTCCTCAGTTGTGGCTTCTTCAGGATACGATTGATCTTCACAATATTTGGCAATTTCATAGTACCATGGCTTCTGTTCATCATCCATCTCTTCTAACAGCTCCATCAACATGATTTCTCTCTTTTCCACGATATCTCAATCTCTAACTTTCTTCAGCAACTTTTCCTTGGTTCTCAGAAATGAAGGGTCTTTCACGGCGGGTGAAAGACGCCTATGAACTATGATTGATTCAGATTGCCTGCTGATTGGAAAATCAAGAGAAGATGCGAGTGACACTAGAGCATCAGCTAAGATGTTCTGATTCCTAGGGACATGGACGAAGATCAGTTTGGTAAAAAGCTTTGAATAAGCAGAAGTAAGTTCTTGATAAGGCTTGAGTTTGGGATCAAGGGTTCGATACTTGGTTAACACTTGGCGAAGAATCAATTGGCTATCACCCACAATCCTGAGTTTGGTAACACCATGGGAATGAGCAGCCTCGAGGCCAACAAAGAGCGCCTCGTATTCAGCTATATTGTTAGTGACTGGAAAGTCAAGCTGAAAGGCTTTGTAGACACGCTAATTTTGACATCATTTTGAGTAAATTTCATATCATACAATAATGCCTCGAAATGGTCTGATAATTAATAATTAATTAATTTTTATTAATCTTTTTAAGTGTCGGGTTTAACAGATGTGTTTAAGTTAATTAATTAAATTGATTTTAGCTCAAATTTGAGTTAAAATATAAAGAATTCTAAAAGACGTCGACCCAAGTGGACGCCATTTAGACTTTATTCTTATTTTAACGATTAAATTTGAATTAATTAATTAATTAATTAACTAAAAGGCGTCTGGTAATGTAGACGCGTTTTAAGTTTCCTAAGTGATTTTAACTTCTCCTCCGGATGTTTATCCTTATCTTAATTAGTCTAAAAGACGTCTACACAGGTGGACGCGTTTTACCTAATAAAGATAAAGATAAGTTTTCCCGGATATTTATCCTTATCTTAATTAATCTGAAAGGTGTCAGCCAAGATGGACGCGTTTTAGATAATTACAGATAAAGATGAATTAATTAGTATTTATCTGTCAATTAAGATGGATAAATTCGGAGTTTTTCAATGTTAATCGCGAACGCAAGAAATGCCTATAAATACTTTGTATGTTGAAGAGTTAAAAAAAAAGAGAGAGTTGAAGTCCATTAAGAGAGCATTATTATTGCGAGTTGAAGATCGAAGCAACAACGTCGGAACGCCGGAGCGCTGCCATTTCCAGAAGTCGGCGTCCTTTCAAGATCTTCATCCTTTCAAAGCTTCAACCGATTGGGCATAAGTTTTTCATTACTGCATTTTTTCATCTTCATTAATTCCATTCTTCATATTCACTTCATGCAAACACACACCACAGCATAATTTTTCAAAACCTACTTGATTAAAGGGGTTTCAAAGCCACTCAACAAGTAAGTTTGATATTCAATCATATGCTTATAATCATGATTAGTTCAGATACTGCTTCTACTTAAATTCTCATCATCATTGTCTCTTCATTTTCTGTCTTTGTTTCTGCTGTACTCAACAACAACGAGAGATTCAAAAAGGGAAATCAAGCACAAAGTCAGAAAGACTTCTGGACGATCCTCAATCTCATATTCAACAGCAAGAACAAAAAGCAAAGAAAGGGCTCTCTTTCTTCAGCCGGCTGAGGAAGGGGAACCAATGACTCAATCTTCCGCGTTTGAACAGGTAAGCGATCATACTCTCTTTTGAAACTTTTTAGTTAAAAGTTTCTGGCGATCACTGCACTTTAGTTGCTATTTTTAATAGGTTAGTTTACACTAAACAACATAGATTTTTCATGTTAATCACACGGTCATTCTAAACACTTACAGCTTTTTTGGCGATCATGGTGGGACTTGGTCTCGCCATCTTTTAAGTTTTTTTGTTCTTGCTGTCATCAACCAGGCACCCACGGTGCACCACTTGTGTCTTTCGACACGTCCTCACCAATTGGTGAGTGTTTTAGTTTAATTAATTTCCCTCGTGCACCACGTGCACACCCCAGTGGCAAGATCTTGCCCTCCCCTTGATTAATTCAAAAAGCTGTTTTTGTGATAAAAATGATGTGTGATTGATTGTTTTTCTAGTTGTTTAGTTAGTAAATCATCCTGTTTAAAATCTGGAACTAAAAATTTTTGCATGAGTCGATTGTTTACTGCCTTTTATCTTGTTTAAGGAGGATTCAACCCAGAAAATCCTCTTGGAAAACTGTTTCTGCGAACTGAAAAGCGTTCAGGATAGCTGACGCGTTTCAAAACCGCGTCAACACCCCTAGACGCCTTTCAGGCTTCACAGTTTCTCTGCTGTCTGTATCTGCTTCTGCGAAAAAATTAAGTTCTGTTTTGAATAGCGTCGACTACCATCGACGCGATTCAGACAGTTTCTTAATTTTTTTCAGTTTCCAGATTTCTGTGTTTTGATTGCTAGCTACCCATTATTATTAAGCATTAGGGGCCATCCAGGCCGTAGGACATACGCATTGAGGCGAATACCCTCCTCTTCTTAGGAATACATTACTCGACGTCAGCAACTCTCTCTGATTGGGTTGGTCCCTTGATCAGACTAGAGAAGTTGACGTTGAGACCTCCATAAGTCCCCAAAATTAAGGTATTCCTCCTTGATCATCGGGCTGGTTGTACCAATTGAAGTCCTGGTTAGATTCTGAAAGCGTTGTGAGAGAAAGCCCTAGAGAATAACGGTGGAAATTGAACTGAAACTAGGATCCTTTCCTTGAGAGAATTTGAGGTTTAATTGAATCCAAATAACTCAAAAAAAGGAATCTTAAAATCACGTTAAGCATCCACTTGTTTGATTAATCTCTGTGCAACTTGTTTGTCAAATCTTTGAAGAAAAAGAATCTAACATCATGTTGCTACGATCAGGTAGGGACTTGAGTGTGGCTCCAGACGCCATGGTTAATTACGAGGGAGATGCTAATGCCCCTCGGGATTCTGAATACAACTATGAGAGTGGGAGAGATGTTGATGCCTCCCGTAGTTCTATCCCCGTTCCATATCGTCTAGATGGGAATGTTCGGACACCTCTTTTGCATCCACGTGATCAATATCCTGATCCTCCTCCGCATGAGTATGCGATTCCTAATCCTGATCTTGAGGGGGACATGAATCAGAATGATCCCTCATCCTCTGATCCTACGGATCTCATCAATGCTCTGGGAGTTCTTGCCTCCCGACTGGACCCTCAGTAGTTCGAGGCGATCCAATCTATTTTGAAGGGGAAGGCACCCATGCAGCCTGCCGAGCCGAACCCTGTGGCTCCCCCTACTGTTCCTCAGCAACCTTCTTTTCCTCCTCCTTATATCCATCAGGCCGTGGAGGGCCTTCATATTACTTCTCGGCCAGCTGGGCCGCAGCTTTCATCATCTAGGCAACCGGCTAGACCGCAAACGCCGGCTTATCAAAATGCCCTCGGGCATGGCGGAAGCTCTGCCGGACCTCCCCTCTATTGTCCACCCTGCCCAACATACTCTAGGCAGCAGGCCTACCAAGTACCTCCTCCTCCTCCTCCTCCCCAGGCAGATCTGACCACACAAACGCTGCTGGCCAAAATGGAGCGTATGGATGAGCAATTTAATAACCTCCAGAAAATGATGGGGGTCAAAGCTGTGCCAGAGATCAGTCTACCGAGCCTGCCAGTATTCCATCTGCCACCCTCTGAAATGCTAGTGTACCGAAAGTACAACGGTACTGGTAACCCCTTTACACACCTGAAGGAGTTCATGTATGAATCCTCTTTCTGGCAGAATGATAAGAGGTCGTTGGCCTTCTTGTTCAGGAGATCTCTAGAGGGACCAGCCCTCGAGTGGTTCTTTTCCCTGGAACCCTCAGAAGTAGAGGATTACGGTATCGTTTCACGCAAATTTATTCAACGATACCAGGACAGAGTTGCACCCTCCTTGTCTATCACGGACCTCATTGCAGAAAAGATGAAACCTGATGAGGAGTTTGTCAGTTTTGCTGACAGGTGGCGGGGTCTGGCTGAAAAGGTGAAGGATCACTTGTCCGAGTCCGAACAAGTGAAGATGTTAATTTCCAATGCCACGCCCCAGTTCAAGCTCGTCCTCTCCTTGAACAATTTGACTAACATGGCAGAGCTCTATGAAAGAGCACGGTACTGCCAGAACGCTTTCAAGGACGCTACATTCTCTAGCGTCTTTGATCCTCATAGACCTAGCAGGCCTCCGCCTCGGAAGCCTGCAGTGCCGAACTCTTCCAGCACAGGTCCGACTACTGAGGGCACGCTCTCTCATGAGTAAGTGAGTACCATGAACAATAACTCGCCCCAGTTTGTGAGGAGTCAGCAGCAGTACCAGAGGCCACAGCAGCAAGGGTACAGACAGCAGCAGAACCCCCAGTACCAACAACAGTATCAACGGCCCCAGCAGCCGAATCAGAATCAGAACCAGCAACAGCTACAGCAACAGCCGCAACGGCAACAGCAGTACCAGCAACCCCAACAGCAGCAACAGCCACAGTATCAGCCGCGCGCACCGCCGGCGTACCACAATGTCCCTCCTCCTGGTGACTACAACCAGCAGAGGAGACCTCCAGGCCCTAAAAGAGCAGAATACCCGGCCCTCCCAGAATCCTTGGCAGATATCTTCAGTGCTTTAATGGCAGCTAATGCCTTAGTTTTGCCAAGGGAAAAGGCCGTCTGGCCTCAAAATGCCGATACGTCCAGATATTGCTACTTCCATAGGCAGCCTGGGCATACCATTGACACCTGCTTCCAATTCAGAGATTATATTCATGATCTCAATGAGCAGGGCGGCATAGACTGGGAGGAGATGAAAAAGTACATATCAGCCCTAAAGGCGAGGAGACCGCAACAACAGCAGCAGCAGCAAGCAAGACCACCGGCACAAGCAGCAGCACCACCCAATATGGGCATAGTGCAGAATCCGCTCCCGGAGCACCAGAACCAGAACCAAGTTGCTCCCATTCTGACGAACAGCCAGTCTGAGGCTGGTCGTGGGCAATAATGGAGGATAGAGGACTCTTCCTTTCTCTATTCAACGGGTCACATTCAGAATACCGCAGAACAACCACCACGCCGCACCATCCACATACCCAGACCACAACCCGTTACTATTACCCCTTTACTCACACCCACATATCACTCGCCCTCACCCAATAACCCACTACCACTACCCATCTTCCTTAGACCTATTACGCCCCGCACTCCTACGACTCCATCATATAACCCTCCGCAAACTAATAACGCGCCCCTCCTACCATCTAGGCCATTACTCCGCGTACCATTTCCTACTTCACCCGCTACCACCACCTACCCAGATATGCCCCAACCATCCAGACCGCTATTACGCGTACCATTCCCCACTTCGCCAACCACTTACCCATCCACCATCCAACCCTCTAGGCCTTTAATCCGCACCGCGCCATCATCACCTAACCCAACGCCACCACCTACGTATCAACCCTCCGCACCGCTTACGCCACCTGATTCTGCGGTACTCAAGGTGTCATCCGGATCCTCCACGGTCGAGGAACATGCGCTCCGGAGTGGAAGGATTTTCAACAAGGTCTTTCCTCAGTCCACAGTCAGAGACGGCCCATCACAGCGGACTGAGGAAGCCCATAATGAAGAGAGTGCACCAGGCACTCAATATGACTTGTTGAAACATCTGGACAGAACACCGGCACGGATCACTGTACTTGAATTGATTAAAAGGTCCAAGATTCACCAAGAAGCCTTAATGGAATACCTACAGAAGGTGATGGTTAACGAAGACGTGCCGGTGGAGAAAATTGCAGCACTACTAGTTCCTCAGGGGGATCAGCCCTCAATTACATTCCACACATCGGAACTAGCACCGCCAGCCGCCAGAAGCATGGCTCTGAGCATCACGGTCAATATCTGCAAAAAGGCCGTGGATGCATGCCTAGTTGATACAGGGGCCTCCATTAATGTTTTACCTCCAAAGACCCTGGAACTGTGCGGTGTGCCCAAGGAGAAATGGCTGCCTAGCCCCATCTCAGTTACGGCATATGACAATTCTACCCGTTCCCCTCTGGGAATGGTTTATTTAAAAGTGGAGCTAGGTCCAGTAAGTCATGCAGAGGTCGAATTTCATATTCTAGAAATCGACCCTTCCATAAATGCCATTCTGGGACGTCCTTATATTAAAACTCTTGAGGCGATTCCTTCTACGAATCATCAATGCCTCAAATTCCCTTATAAAGGACGAATTATTAAAGTGATGAGCATGCCGATCCTTGCTGCTGCTCATACCTTAAATATTAAATCTGTTATTTTACCTGGCCGACAACCTTTTCTGTCGGTATTATAGGTCTACCGTCCAGTGGCTGATCCTTTGAAAGCCGCTACCATTTCTCCATACCCATTAAATGCTATCAAAAGGGGGAAGTGCATGAGTACCCCAGGATGGAGGATTATGATGAAGAACGGCTACGAGCCTGGGAAAGGTCTGGGCACACAGTTGCAAGGCAGGACCACTCCTGTCAAAGATCATCGGGCAGTACCCGGAAGCGGTCTGGGCTATAGGCCGAGGAAACTAAAGCAAGACAGGGTTCAGCAAGAAGATGGTCAAGAAATCTTGGAAACAATGTCCACACCACTTAAAGAAGGCCGAGATCCCTTAACATGGACCCTATATACACACTTTGTGAAAGGACCCATACTTAGTCACGACAACACGGTGGTCATTACTTCATGTTTTGACTTCCATGACATATATGGGAGGGATTTGGCCAGACATTGTTCCGAATTACTTACGTACCAATCCTTGGAGGCTCTGCGGCCTATGAAAAGGAGAAAATTCCATGACCCCGAATGCGAATGGTACAGATGGTTCGACCTGAGGGACCTATACATAGCACTGAACAGACTATTTCTGGATCCTGCAGAACCCAAGTGGCCACCGCAGATCGACGAGCTAATTGAGAGCCCTGGCGCAATCTTTGATAAGCGGATACTGCTATCCGAAGAAACTGATGAAGGGGAGCCAGATGACCCCTATGAAGCTGGTTATACAACAGATCTGCTCTGGAGGGGGACATATCCTTCACATGTCCTAATGCTCCATACTTTATTTCGCACACTGCTTTTGACCCCGACTTGGTCGCGGGTCATAATTGAAGATATTCCACGGGCTCCGCCCGTTATGATTACTCTGTCCCCTCGGGACCTTATTCCACAACCTCCTCTCGACCTAGAGAGGATGTATGATCTGATCTGGGACATATTGCTATATGATCCCCCTAATCCTCTGGCCTTGGTGCCGCTTCCTCCGTCTGATTCCCCTTCCATTTGTATTCACTCCTGCTTCATGTATAATTCCTCCGATATCCAAAAAAAAACGCCAATTTTACAACAAATTCTTCCCAAATCATTATCGAGGAAACATCTTACTTGTCCGATTACACCCCATCGCGCGGGTCCGTCGGTCAAGATTCTCTCCTAGATCTGCTCTGTCCCTCCCCACGGGAGGATTCCCCTGTATTTCCACTTGTATCCCAGGATTTTCATCCTGCTTCATCTTCATTAGGTTATGATAGGCAGTTTAGTGAAGTTAGGAAGTCTAGTTTTAGGCAGGTTAGTCAGGTTAGGAAGTCTAGGAAGCCTAAGGGTAGGCAAATTCCAGAAAGATACCTCCAGGATTTGGCTGATAAATGTTCTTTCTGCTCTTTAATCCCTCAGCTTTTAGAAGATCCAATTCAGATGTCAGAAGATTGTACAGATGATGAGTCAGTCAATGATGGGTACGGGGTATATGAGTTAGTGCATGAAAAGGACCCCATTGTTGAAGATGAGGAAGATGATGAGGACGCAGCTGAGGCGTATGCCAGTGGAGTGAAGAGATTTGATGAATTCTCAGCTGCCGTAGAAGAGCCCACCAAAGAAATAAACTTAGGGACTGAAGACGAACCTAAGGTTGTCCTCGTCAGTAAAAATCTTTCTACAGAGGATGAGAAGGCAATGGTACAAGTGCTTAAGGATTATAAGGACACTTTCGCCTGGAGTTACGAGGATATGCCGGGGCTAGACTCATCTTTAGTTGAACACAGGTTAACATTAAAGGATGGAGCTAGTCCGGTCAAGCAGAAATTAAGGCGATTCCACCCACAAATGCCTTTAAAGATGAAGGAAGAGGTCGACAAATTACACAAAGCCAAATTCATTAGAGTTGTCCTTTATCCACAATGGGTGGCCAACATAGTCCCGGTTATGAAAAAGGACGGGAAGGTCAGAATTTGCATTGACTTCCGCGATCTGAACCGGGCGTGTCCTAAAGACGATTTTCCATTGCCTCATATTGATGTACTTATCGATAACACTGCTGGCTATGAGACATTATCGTTTATGGATGGATTTTCAGGATACAACCAGATTAAGCTGGCAGAAGAGGATCAAGAGAAGACTTCATTCACTACACCTTGGGGAACATATTGTTATGTCGTCATGCCATTTGGATTGAAGAACGCTGGAGCCACTTATCAAAGGGCTATGATGGCAATATTTCATGACATGATGCATATAGATTTGGAAGTGTATGTGGATGACTTATTGGTTAAGTCTAAAACGAAGGCTGAGCACGCCAAAGTTTTGGCAAGGGTATTAGAGAGATCGAGAGAGTATCAGTTGAAGATGAACCCCAAGAAATGTGTATTCGGGGTATCTTCAGGGAAATTGCTTGGATTCATTGTCAGCAAACGGGGAATTGAGATCGATCCCAATAAGGCGAAGGCTATCAGAGAAATGCCACCTCCCAAAAACTTGAAAGAGTTGAGAGGATTAATCGGGAGGTTACAATTTATTCGCCGTTTTGTCTCCCAGCACTCACAAAGGTGTAAGCCGTTTTACGAGCTTACCAAGCCAGGAGTCAAATTCAATTGGGACGATAAGTGTCAGGAGGCATTTGATGGATTAAAGGACTATTTGGCAAGTCCTCCTGTTTTGAGACCACCATCTCCAGGCAAACCATTGATACTTTATATTTATGTCCTGGATGATGCAGTGGGGGCTGTCCTAGCACAAGAGGATGAAGAAGGAAAAGAGAGGGCAGCCTACTATCTCTCTAAACTTCTCAACCCCGCTGAACAGAGATACACGGCGATGGAGAAAACATGTGCAGCATTAGTTTGGGTTGTTCAGAAATTGAAGCATTATTTTCTGGCCCATGAAGTCCATCTCATCGCTAGGATGAATCCGATCAAATTCCTTCTGGAGAAATCTGTTCTTACTGATAGGTTAGCGCGATGGCAAAGCTTTCTATCTCAATTCGATATTATTTACATTCAACAGAAAGCGATCAAGGGCTATGCCATAGCAGAACATCTCGCTCATCATCCCCTTCCTCGATTTGATCCAGTGCGATCAGAGTTTCCGGATGAGGAACTGATGTCCGTAAATCAAATCAGAGATGATATGTGGACTCTGCATTTTGACGGAGCTCTGAATTCTCATGGAAAAGGGATCGGAATCGTTCTGTTATCACCTGAAGGTGTCACCATTCCACAAGCCTTTCAGCTTGACTTTCCAGTCACCAACAACATAGCTGAATACGAGGCACTTCTTGCTGGTCTCGAGGCTGCTCATTTCCATGGTGCCACCAAACTCAGGATTGTGGGTGATAGACAATTAATTCTTCGCCAAGTGCTGACCAAGTATCGAACTCTTGATCCCAAGCTCAAGCCATATCAAGAGCTTATTTCTGCTTACTCAAAGCTTTTCACAAAATTGATCTTTGTCCATGTCCCTAGAAATCAAAACATCTTAGCTGACGCTCTAGCTTCACTTGCATCTTCCCTTGATTTTCCTATCAGCAAGCAATCTGAATCAATCATAGTTCATAGGCATCTTTCACCCGCCGTGAAAGATCCTTCATTTCTTAGAACTAAGGAGAAGTTGCTGAAGAAATTCAAAGATGGAAGTATTGTGGAGAAAAGAGAAATCATGTTGATGGAGCTGTTAGAAGAGATGGATGATGAACAGAAGCCATGGTATTATGAAATTGCAAAATATTGTGAAGATCAATCATATCCTGAAGAAGCTACAACTGAGGAAAAAAGAGCTATCAGGAGAGTTGCTCAACGATACACCCTAGTTGGGGGAGCATTATATAAGAGAGGTTTTGATGGAGTTCTTCTGAGATGTTTAGACGAAGATGAGCTTTGGAAGGTTATGGAAGGAGCTCATAGTGGAGTTTGTGGTGGCCATGTCAATGGACAGATGCTAGCAAAGAAGATCCTTAGACAAGGATTTTATTGGCCAACCATGGAAGAAGATTGTGTAGGATATGTCCGTAGGTGTGCTAAGTGTCAACTTCACGCCGACAAAATTCATTCTCCTGCATCTTCACTCCATCCTGTTTCTTCCCCATGGCCTTTTTCCATGTGGGCTTTCGACATTATTGGACCCCTTGGTAACCCAGATTCCGGCATCAAGCAAAAATCTTTCATTCTCACGGCAACGGAATACTTCACCAAGTGGGCCGAAGCTGAAGCATACGTGGAGATCAAAGCATCAACCGTCTGCAAATTCATCATGAAGAACATCATCACAAGGTTCGGAATTCCAAGTACCATCGTCACCGACAACGGACCGCAGTTCGTGTCACAGGAATTGAAGGACCTCTGCAACAGGTATAAAATTGCATTGCATCATTCATCTCCTTATTATCCGCAAGGCTATAGCCAAGAAGAGGCAACTAATAAGACTTTGATAAAAATTATCAAAAAGACGTGTAAATCTAACAAATTCGCAGATTGGCCAGAAAAATTGGTTGAGGCTCTATGGGCCTACCGAACTTCAATCCGCACGCCCACTGGACAAACTCCTTATTCCTTAACATTTGGAATGGAGGCGGTAGTTCCATACGAGATCCTTATACCGTCATTAAGAGTACAATTGAACAAGGAATTTTCCATTGATGAACATCGTTCAACACTCCTTGCTCAAATGGAACTTTTAGACGAGAAAAGATGGTCAGCTGCTAATCATGCAAAAGTTTATCAAAACAGATTAACACGTTTTTATCAAAAGAAAGTCATTGAATGAAAGTTCAAAGTCGGTGAAATGGTCGTTAAAAGAATTTTTGTAAAACCTGGTGGTCCGCGTTCTAAGCTCCAACCCAACTGGGAAGGACCTTATGTTGTATCACATACTTTTTCTGGTAATGCTTATCGTCTTGTTAATGCAGAAGGAAAAGAGCTAAATCATCCATGGAATGGTCTACATCTTAAGAAATACTACCCTTAGGTTAAAGAGTCAATCAGTATGGTACAAAGACCAGTGGAATCAGAAAATTTATAAACTCAAATTTCTTTGTTAGTCTGAATAATTTAACTTCAAACTCATTACTGCACACACTGACACGTTTGATTCGTGAGTAACAAGAGATGCCAAGTCCTGAAGAATATCAAAAGCTTGACTAAGAGTGTAAAGTACAAATCATTCCTTTTAAAGTAAAAATTCTGTTTTACACTCGGCCCATGATGTCGGAACGAGGCTTAGAATAGACTACCAAGAATACCCGCCATCTTAGTAGGAGGCCGTCATAAAAAAAATGGGGGAGATCCGTTCCAAAGCAAAGCAAAGAAAGAAAAGAATAAAAACAAAAGGGAAAAATCAAAAGGCCAATACACTACAAACGTCACATCAATGCCATGAAATGAAACAAAAGGGAACGCAAGGTCGATAAATACCCCGGAAAGAAAATGACCGAACCCCAACAGATATTAGGGTTGGAAAGGAACATATTTTTAGGTCTCCGGAACCTTCTCATGGGCTTTCTAAATCTATTCTTCTTTTCCTTCTAAAGAGGTGTACTTCAAGCTTAAGGAATGGCTTAGATTGACTAAGGGTCAAATCATCAAATGGGATCACGAATGGAAACATAAGTTCAAACACGATGGGTTTTAAGTTAAGTTGTTAAAGAACAATTTGGAAATTAAGTTAATAAATGAATATGATCTTTTGATCTAAGTACCATACTGGTCTTTTAGTCAAAAATTCAAAAAAAAAATACATAGTCAAAAATTCAAAAAAAAAATACATAGTCAAAAATTCAAAAAAAAAAAAATGCATATGTCAAAATTCAAAAAAAATACGTATGTCAAAATTTAAAAAAATTGCATAGTCAAAAATTCAAAAAAAGTACGTATTTCAAAAAAAAATTCGAAAAAAATGTACATATTTCAAAACCCAAACAAAAATAAATATTTCAAAACCACAAAAATATTTCAATTAGCATTTGCTTGTTACATTTAATGTGTTTCATTCCTTTTATTTTCAGTGAGCATCTGTTTGCTTGTATGTTGCATTTTGCTTAAGTTTGATTATTCTCATTACCTTTGTTAATAAAGGCCATGCCCCTTGACTATTTATTCAAGGAAAAGATTGATTGACCATTTGTTTGGTCAGGCAAGGGGCTAAGCCTAAATAGATACTTAACCTGTTTGTTAAGTGTTGTACAGGATGCAAGATAAGCACAGGAACACGAGATTGGAGCCCAAAAGTTTCATGTATATATCAAAAGTGTTTTATACATGATATATGAAAAGAAAAGAAGTACATAAGCCCTCAAGGCTGACTCTCCCCACCGCCCTCATCTAACTGGCTCTGGGCCTCGTCAGGTGCGTCTGGTGCTGGTCCTCGGCTGGGAGGTGGAGGTGGCCCCATCGTGCTCGGCCCCGCCTGGCCGGAAGACACGGCAGCGCTGGCAGTGAAAGCGCTCGTCAGACCGCGCTCCTGCGCACGCTGTCGAGCACGCCTGTACCTCTCCTCCACACTCCGGCGCTCGTGCTCTGCGATGCCAAGCTGGACCCGAAGAGCGGATATCTCAACATCCATCCTCTGCCGCTCCTGCCTCTCCCGCTCTCGTTCCTCGTTGATGACCTCCAAGCGAGTCTGGAGGCGCGCAAGATCTCCAACCGAAAGTCGGGCCACCTGCTCCTCTAGGGCCCGGATCCGCTCTGCATCAGCCTCGGCACGAGTCGCTGTAGCATAGGCATCCGCTTCAGCCCTCTGAAGGGCTTCTTGGAGCACAGCAACCTGCAGGAGAAGATTTTGTTAGTTTAAGACAATCAAGTAAATCAAGTCAAATTCAAAAATCAAAACTTACCCGAGCAGCACGGTCCTCCTCCGCAAGAGAAGCCCGGTGGATGGCAGAGGCGAGCTGACTCTGGAGGTCAGCCAAGGCAGCATCATGCGCAGCGAAGGATGAAGAAGATGAAGCTCCATAGGTAGGGGGAGCCGCCTGGGTGTAGACGGCTCACTGCACCAAAAGAACACTGTCAGTGGTTAATCGCCAAAACAATTAATTAATTAAAACATGCATTCATATTCATTCATACATACCAGATCAAAGAGCTCTTTCTGGACTTGTTCGAGCTGGGCCTCAGCATCATGTAGTCGGGCCCGGAGGTCGATGATGACCGCATCACGAGCATCCTGCAAATCACATATACATACATTCATTCACCAACATAAATCAAGATAATAATAAAATTAAAGACGCATGAAGGCATACTTACATCGAGTGGTCGGAGGAGCCGCAGCTGGTCGGCATAATGGACCCGGTACTGCTGGAGGTAGCCCTCGCTACTCTCCGCACGGGACTCCACTCTAATGCCCCGACGGTGCCAGTCCTCGTACTGCTCTGGGAACTTGGCACGCCAGTCGGTGAGGGATTGCTTGCCCCTCATGCTCCTCCCCACACCTCCGGGACCTCTTCATCTATCCATTCCTGATGGAGACCCAACGTCCTCATCACGAGCCGGAGACGGAGGGGCTCGATCTCGTTGAGGCAGTGCACCCACATCTGCCTCCCAAATCGCCTCCTGCCAGCTGTCACCCATGGCTGACCTTCCTCGTTCATGCCCAGATACGGGCGCCAGATCACCTGCATATAGGTTGGATGCATTCATAAATAAATTGCACTTAAAGAATAAAAATTGCATTTAATAAAAAAATTGAACAAGTTAAAAACTTACCAATAGTTCTGGATAATCTAGGAACTGACGGCGGAGGGCCGTCAGCTGGTGGTGCTGCGGAGCCGTGTCCACAATTGGCTGCCAACGGCAGGCCAATGGGACGGCATCCAGACGAACAATCCGCGCTCTGCCGAGCGGGAAATAGTGGTAGCTCCACACCTGCATTCATGAACATATAGGTTAGAAAAATCATTGCATTACACATTGCATATCATGAATAAATAATAAAACATTTAATACCTGAAGGAATGGTGAGAAGCCATTGATAGTAGTCTCGCGGTCCGGCGTGATCGCGGATAGGTCTGCGAACAGGTGGGCCAGAAGGGCCGCACCCCAAGCATACTCCCCTAAGCTATCTAGGTCATCTAATAAATAAAGAAACCTACAGTGGATATGGTCGCCCTTCGTACCGAAGAGCAACCGACCGAAAAAGAAAACTAAGAAGACCCTCAGCTGTCTGTCTACCTCCTCTACCTGACTCGGGTCACTACAATAGGCAGAGGAAGATGACTCGGCTAGCCTATCTCTAAACTCTACCCGGGTCTCGTCAGACCGACGCCGGGGCTCATCTAGACCTAGGGCAGCCTCTACTTCTACCATAGGAACCATCCTAGACTCCCTACCTATACTGGATACCTCTATCCCTAGTAAGGCCTCTACTAATCCCTGATAGTTAGGGTAAGTAACCCCACTAACTGGTCGGCCCTCTACCCGCAGGCCAGTGATCCTGGCCACGTCCTCTAAGGTGGGGACCATATGCCCCCAAGGCATCAGAAATGCCCGACTCTCTGCATGCCAACGCTCCCTGAGCGCCTGCAGCAGGACTAGATCGAGCCAAAATGGCTCGATGTCTAGTATCTCGCCGAACCCCATCCGGCGCAGGCGTGCCTTCTGAAAATCCGGGAGTCCCCTATACGCCCCTATCACTAAATCCCAAGAAATCCTGGCCCTCATCACTCCCTGCAAATAAAAAAATAAAAAAAATAGGGTCAGTAATTAATAAAAACAGGAAAATTCACTTTCTGTTTTGAAAGGCGTTAGCACACACAGACGTGTTTCAAAACACGTCCACATATTTTGACGCAATTCAAACCTATTTTCTACCTACTTAAAAAATTCGAAATTTGGATTGAAAGACGTCGACCCAGGGCGACGCCTTTTGAAAGGCGTCACCTGGTCTGGACGCCTTTCAAGTCCAGATTCCGGGTTCCTTCAAGAACCCCTTTCTTCCCTCTTTTCTCACCCCATTCAAACTACAGGAGACTTACCGTGTGGAGGTCGCCCTCCTCTTCCTCTTCCACCGCCATGGGCGCCGGTGGAGGGAGCTCCTCCTCCAAGAAGGCCGCCGCCTCGGCTAACGCCGCCGGCACCTCCTCGGGAGCTTCTTCTTCTTGCCTCCGCCTCCTCTTGGCCAAGGCCTTCTTCTTCCTTGATCCTTCACCGTGTTCCATAGCTAGAGAAGGAGTTTTGAGAGAGAAAGGAGTGAGATCGCCGGAGAGATCGCCGGAGCTCGGTGAGGAGAGAGAAGATTTTTGTGAAAGTGAGGAAGAAAGGAGGGCCTTCGCGGGTCTGTAACGAAAAGGGTGAAAGGCGTCGACTCAGATAGACGCGTTTTAGGGCGCATAAGTTGAGGCGGCAAAGGACAGCTGTTTGAATTAGTTGAAACACGTCCACATGGGTAGACGCGTTTCAGGTTCTGTTCAGAGCCGTACACAGGAAAATCATGAAAGGCGTCTTGGTTACTGGATGCATTTTCAGGGAATTAATCATGGAATTAATGGCAGAATCCTGGAAAAAGTAGGAGAGAGAGTTAAAAGGCGTCTATGGATATAGACGCGTTTTAAGCTTAAATCGGGTTTTTAAGGATTAAATTGAATTTCTGAAAAAGAATTTAGTTTTAAAGGCGTCTTTCTGAGTGGACGCGTTTTACATTTTTACAGAACCCGAATTGTTGAATTTTCAGGAAAAATCAGGTTTTTACTTAAGGAAAAATCATGTGCGCATCACAGAAAGTTGGGGAAAGATTCTAAGGCATGAAAAATCAATCTTTATTTAATGGAATCAATCTTTATTACATCAAAATCAAAAAGAGAAAGAGGACATTCAAGGGAGAATATCATGAAGACCTTTAAGATAAGGAAATTTCAATCCTTTATCTCTGTCTTTAGAGGATCTTACACGATAACTAAAGCCAAGGTTCCATAGAGTAATGATGATTTGTATGGCTTCATAATCTTCATCGGACTCCAAGTCACGCTTCTTGATTGGAAGTGTGGGAGAGAATTCAGGAAACTCACGACGGGCCAAGCTAAGTTGAGTAAGGCACCGGTGTGGATTGTACAACACAAACTCAGTGGCTCCAATTAACTTGAGATCTGCTCCTGCTGTACGGCGCACCCAGACTGGTTTTCCAACAAGAGCAAGCGGAGACGAGTCGAATATGTCGGACGTCATGAGCTTCAAATACTCTCTCCAATCGGCTCGGGTCTTGAGTTTTGGAACCTTGTTGACCATGCACTTATTGAACTTTACAATATTAGCAATGCAATGAATTGGACTATTCAAGAAGATCTGAGATGGATTCAGAGGCCTTTTCTTGCTATGCTCGAATTTGAAATGAAGTTCAACCCACAAGGCAAAGAGTAGCATGCATCCATATGGAGGACGACCCACAGAAGCCGCAGAAAGTCCACTGTAGAGATATCCTAAGAGTGCAGTGCTAATGGATTTACCTTCGAAAATTGCGCAAATAGCACTAATTTGATCGTCTTCCAAGATGTTATCCTGTGCAGGAAAGAATAAGGCACCGGCAAGGCATGTAACGAGAGCTTTCGTTACATCCTCTGCCTCATCCTCCCTTAGATCTTCAATTTCATAAAGAGTCCACTCGGCTAATTTTGCAAGATTGATCCCCTTCTTGGTGAGGCATCCTTTAGCTTCTGAAGGATCCTTCATGATCGATGTCAATAACTGTTGACCGGTGATTCTCTCTTTTGTCAAGGCTATCTTGTCTCTGTTGTCTCTGGTCTTTGGGAGACCTAATAGAAGTTCCGCCTCTTCTAGAAGGATTGTGCATTCGAAATCTTGGAAGAAGAACGTATGAGTTTGGGGATGCCACCACTCGATCAAGGCGCCCATAGCCGCCCAGTCTACGTTCGCACTTTTGTAATTCTTGGCAAGCACTACAAGTCCTTGAAGATCCCACTTGGATATGAACACTTGCATAGAAAGCTTAACACTTTTTGCAAGTTTACGAATCCAAGGGAGAGACGTGAACTTTCTTGGGCCAGGAAACATGGGGTAATTCTGAAAGAAAAATAAAAGGAAGTTTGATGAAGAGCATGATGGAAGACATGAAGAACATGAAAAGAAAGTTGATTGGACTTACTTGAAGATTGGGATTTCTTCCATTAAGATGATTCTCTATGTCTGCAAACTTCTCTAGAGACATCTTCATCTTCTTGTTTGAGGAATCCATCCCTCTTTTTCGAAGTTCCTCCTTCTTGAAGCTTGGGAAGCTTGAAAACCTTGAAGAAACCTTGAAAATTTGGAAGAAAACTCTCCTTTGGATCTTTGGATTATGATAGAATTGCTTGGGAATAACCTAAGGGTGTTTATGTAGGAGGGATTGCGACCCTAAGTAGACCTTTTCCGGATTGGAAAAGGGATGTGCATTGATAGAGTTGGAGTTCGGGTAGAGAACAACCATAAACATGTTTCTGTGAGTAAAAGGCGTCTATGAGACAGGACGCGTTTCAAAGTTTAATGGCGTCTGCTCGACACGACACGTTTTAGCAATTCTGCTATTTTCCCGAAATCCTGTGATTTTAATGTTTAAATTGAATATTTGTTTGGAATTATTAATAATTTTGATTGCAGGAAATTCAAGAAAGCCTGAGTAAAGATGGAAATGTCAAGAAAATCCCATTGTGGAATTCAAGTCCCGACCGTGACTAAAAAGACGGTTATTTCTACCCTTATCCCATGTAATTATTTTGCATTCGCATTACTATATATTAAGTATTTATTAGATTATATCAAGGACCTTGTGGTTTTGATGAAATTGGAATTTGAGTTCCCCTACAACAAAAACAGTGATAATTCCAGAGAATTCTTAATCGCACAGATAGGCCGTTGGATTGTTGATTAGTGAGGACGATGGTTCCACTTTTGTGAAACGGTGTGTGGATAAACGAGCTTCGGCTTAGCACTGAATTACAAGAATTGGTATCTTGACTCATTAATAACAATTTAACAATATTATCCTTGATTAATTTATATTTTATTTGACTTTATATTTTTCTTTTAGCCCAGCATGCATCATATAGGACTTTGTGATAAGAATTAATTACTGATTAAGTTTCAGACCATTAATCAAAATAATCCAAACATGATATAAAATATTCCATTCCGAATTGAGTATCTTGATTATCTTTGAGGTTCGCTTAAAGATATCCTTGGAATTCTATCCTTGATTGGATTCTTTATCCAATATTTCTTGTTTTCTTTTAAGATCCATCATGGCTGTAGCACGTCCACATTGGCTGGCAAACGCTCCCCATGATGAAACCTGCAGTGTCTATGACCTGGGGTACTTCCCGCTCCGAGGAGGTTGATCGACTTTATTTTATTTCCTTGTCTACTTCATCCAGACAGAATTAATTCCATTGATCTCTTTGAGTTATCTTCATTGATAATTTTGAGAAAAATTCCAATCATGTGATGTTAAGAGCGTGTCTCATCACACCTTGGCATCACCTTTTCAGTACATTCCATTTCATTTCACTCCCTTGCAAAGACAATGCCAAGGTGAGGCAGCTGTAGACACGCTAATTTTGACATCATTTTGAGTAAATTTCATATCATACAATAATGCCTCGAAATGGTCTGATAATTAATCATTAATTAATTTTTATTAATCTTTTTAAGTGTCGGGTTTAACAGATGTGTTTAAGTTAATTAATTAAATTGATTTTAGCTCAAATTTGAGTTAAAATATAAAGAATTCTAAAAGACGTCGACCCAAGTGGACGCCATTTAGACTTTATTCTTATTTTAACGATTAAATTTGAATTAATTAATTAATTAATTAACTAAAAGGCGTCTAGTAATGTAGACGCGTTTTAAGTTTCCTAAGTGATTTTAACTTCTTCTCCGGATGTTTATCCTTATCTTAATTAGTCTAAAAGACGTCTACACAGGTGGACGCGTTTTACCTAATAAAGATAAAGATAAGTTTTCCCGGATATTTATCCTTATCTTAATTAATCTGAAAGGCGTCAGCCAAGATGGACGCGTTTTAGATAATTACAGATAAAGATGAATTAATTAGTATTTATCTGTCAATTAAGATGGATAAATTCGGAGTTTTTCAATGTTAATCGCGAACGCAAGAAATGCCTATAAATACTTTGTATGTTGAAGAGTTAAAAAAAAAGAGAGAGTTGAAGTCCATTAAGAGAGCATTATTATTGCGAGTTGAAGATCGAAGCAACAACGTCGGAACGCCGGAGCGCTGCCATTTCCAGAAGTCGGCGTCCTTTCAAGATCTTCATCCTTTCAAACCTTCAACCGATTGGGCATAAGTTTTTCATTACTGCATTTTTTCATCTTCATTAATTCCATTCTTCATATTTACTTCATGCAAACACACACCACAGCATAATTTTTCAAAACCTACTTGATTAAAGGGGTTTCAAAGCCACTCAACAAGTAAGTTTGATATTCAATCATATGCTTATAATCATGATTAGTTCAGATACTGCTTCTACTTAAATTCTCATCATCATTGTCTCTTCATTTTCTGTCTTTGTTTCTGCTGTACTCAACAACAACGAGAGATTCAAAAAGGGAAATCAAGCACAAAGTCAGAAAGACTTCTGGACGATCCTCAATCTCATATTCAACAGCAAGAACAAAAAGCAAAGAAAGGGCTCTCTTTCTTCAGCCGGCTGAGGAAGGGGAACCAAGGACTCAATCTTCCGCGTTTGAACAGGTAAGCGATCATACTCTCTTTTGAAACTTTTTAGTTAAAAGTTTCTAGCGATCACTGCACTTTAGTTGCTATTTTTAATAGGTTAGTTTACACTAAACAACATAGATTTTTCATGTTAATCACACGGTCATTCTAAGCACTTACAGGCTTGTGGAATGGTGATACCTTCGGGTGATAACAGAACAATGCCAATACCCTTTCCATGGGAATTCAGAACTCCGTCAAAATGCAGAGTCCACATATCATCTCTGATTTGGTTTATGGACATCAGTTCCTCATCCGGAAACTCTGATCGCACCGGATCAAAACGAGGAAGGGGATGATGAGCGAGATGTTCTGCTATGACATAGCCTTTGATCGCTTTCTGCTGAATGTAAGTGATATCGAATTGAGATAGAAAGCTTTGCCATCGTGCTAACCTATCAGTAAGGACAGATTTCTCCAGAAGAAACTTGATCGGATTCATCCTAGTGATGAGATGGACTTCATGGGCTAGAAAATAATGCTTCAATTTCTGAACAATCCAAACCAATGCTGCACATGTTTTCTCCATCGCTGTATATCTCTGTTCAGCGGGGTTGAGAAGTTTAGAGAGATAGTAAGCTGCCCTCTCCTTTCCTTCTTCATCCTCTTGTGCTAGGACGGCCCCTACTGCATCATCCAGGACAGAAATGTAAAGTATCAATGGTTTGCCTAGAGATGGTGGTCTCAAAACAGGAGGACTTGCCAAATAATTCTTCAATCCATCGAATGCCTCCTGACACTTATCGTCCCAATCGAATTTGACTCCTGGCTTGGTAAGCACGTAGAACGGCTTACACCTTTGTGAGTGCTGAGAGACAAAACGGTGAATAAATTGCAACCTCTTGATTAATCCTCTTAACTCCTTCAAGTTCTTGGGAGGTGGCATCTCTCTGATAGCCTTCGCCTTGTTGGGATCGATCTCAATTCCCCGTTTGCTGACAATGAATCCAAGTAATTTTCCTGAAGATACCCCGAATACACATTTCTTGGGGTTCATCGTTAACTGATACTCTCTTGATCTCTTTAACACTCTTGCCAGAACTTTGGCATGCTCAACCTTTGTCTTAGATTTAACCAACAAGTCATCCACATACACTTCTAGATCTATGTGCATCATGTCGTGAAATATTGCCATCATAGCCCTCTGATAAGTGGCTCCAGCATTCTTTAATCCAAATGGCATGACGACATAGCAGTATGTTCCCCAAGGTGTAGTGAATGATGTCTTCTCCTGATCTTCTTCTGCCAATTTGATCTGATTGTATCTTGAAAACCCATCCATAAATGATAAAGTCTCATAGCCAGCAGTGTTATCAATGAGTACGTCAATATGAGGCAATGGAAAATCATCTTTAGGACACGCCCGATTTAAATCTCGGAAGTCAATGCAAATTCTGACCTTCCCGTCCTTCTTCATAACCGGGACTATGTTGGCCACCCATTGTGGATAGAAGACAACTCTAATAAATTTAGCTTTATGTAATTTGTTGACATCTTCCTTCATCTTTAAAGCCATTTGTGGGTGGAATCGCCTTAGCTTATGTTTGACTGGGCTAGCTCCATCCTTCAATGTCAATCTGTGTTCCACTAGTGACGAGTCTAACCCCGGCATATCTTCATAACTCCAAGCGAAAGTGTCCTTATAATCCTTAAGTACTTGTACTATTGCCTTCTCATCTTCCTCAGAAAGATTCTTGCTGACGAGGACAACCTTAGGTTCGTCTTCAGTCCCTAAATTGATTTCTCTGGTGGGCTCTTCTACGGCAGCTGAGGGTTCATCGAATCTCTTCACTCTACTGGCATATGCCTCAGCTGCGTCCTCGTCATTTTCTTCATCTTCAACAATGGGGTCTTTTTCATGTATCAACTCATACACCCCATATCCATCATTGACTAACTCATCGTCCATACAGTCTTCTGGCATATGAATTGGATTTTCTAATAACTGAGGGATAAAAGAGCAAGAAAGGCATCTATCAGCTAAGTCCTTGAGGTATCTATCTGGAATTCGCCTACCCTTAGACTTTCTAGACTTCCTAACCTGATTAACTTGCCTAGAACTAGACTCCCTATTTTGACCTAATGAAGATGAAGCAGAATGGAAATCCTGAGATACAGATGAAAATACAGGAGAATCCTCCCGAGGGGAGGGGCAGAGTAGATTTAGAAGAGAATCTTGACCGAAAGATCCGCGCGATGGGGTATAATCGGCCAAGTAAGAGGTTTCCTCAATGAGGATCTGGGAAGAATTTGTTGCCAAATTGGCGTTTTTTTTTTGACAATAGAAGAATTAAGCATAAAACAGGAATGTAGATGAATAGAAGGAGAATTAGATGGAGGAAGTGGCACCAAGACCAAGGGATTAGGGGGATCATACAGTAGTATGTCTCAGATTAAATCATACATCCTCTCTAGATCGAGAGGAGGTGGTGGAATGAGGTCCCGAGGGGACAGAGTAATCATAACGGGCGGGGCCCGTGGAATGTCTTCAATGATGACCCACGACCAAGTCGGGGTCAAGAGCAAAGTACGAAACAAGGTGTGAAGCATGAAAACATGAGAAGGATAAGTCCCCCTCCAAAGCAGATCTGTGGTGTAGCCAGCTTCATAGGGGTCATCTGGCTCCCCTTCATCAGTCTCCTCTGACAGCAGTATCCTTTTGTCGAAAATAGCACCGAGACCTTCGATCAGCTCATCGATCTGTGGCGGCCACTTGGGTTCTGCAGGATCGAGAAACAGCCTGTTCAGCGCGATGTAGAGGTCTCTCAGATCGAACCACCTGTACCATTCACATTTAGGATCTTGGAATTTTCTCCTCTTCATAGGCCGCAGAGCCTCCAAAGATTGATACGTGAGTAGTTCTGAACAATGCCTAGCCAAGTCTCTCCCATATATATCATGGAGGTCAAAACATGAAGTAATGACCACCGTGTTGTCATGGCTTATTACGGGCCCCTTTACAAAATGAGTGTATAGGGTCCATGTTAGGGGGTCTTGACCTTCCTTGGGCGGTGTAGACATCGTCTCCCAGACTTTTTGGCCGCCTTCATTTTCTGCTTGCTGAACAATGTCCTGCTTCATTTTTCTCGGCCTATAGCCCAGGCCGCTTCCAGGTGCTCCTCGGTGGTCTTTGACGGGAGTGGTCCTGCCTTGTAACTGTGTGCCCAGACCTCTTTCAGGCTGATAGCCATTCTTCATCATTATTCTCCATCCTGGGGTACTCATGCACTTCCCCCTCTTTATAGCATTTAATGGATAAGGAGAAATAGTGGCAGTTTTCAGAGGATCAGCCACTGGATGGTAAACCTGTAATACCGACAGAAAAGGTTGTCGGCTAGGTGAAGAAATGGGTTTGACATTCAAAGAGTGAGCAGCAGCAAGGATCGGCATGCTCGTAACCTTAACGATTCGTCCTTTAAAGGGGAATTTGAGGCATTGATGATTTGTGGAGGGAATCGCCTCAAGAGTTTTTATGTAAGGACGACCTAAAATGGCGTTTAAAGAAGGGTCAATTTCCAGGATGTGAAATTCGACCTCTGCATGACTTACAGGGCCTAGCTCCACCTTCAAATAAACCATTCCCAGAGGGGAACGGGTGGATTTATCATATGCTGTAACGGAGATGGGGCTAGGCAACCATTTCTCATTGGGCACACCGCACAATTCCAGGGTCTTCGGAGGTAAAACATTGATCGAAGCCCCAGTATCAACCAGGCATGCATCCACGGCCTTTTTGCAAATGTTGACCATGATGCTCAAAGCCATGCTTCTGGCCGCCGGCGGTGCTAGTTCCGATGTATGAAATGAAATGGAGAGTTGATCCCCTTGAGGAACTAATAGTGCTGCAATCTTTTCCACCGGCACGTCCTCGTTGACCATCACCTTCTGCAGATATTCCATCAGAGCTTCTTGGTGAATCTTCGATCTTTTAATCAGTCCAAGCACGGAGATCCGTGCCAGTGTCCGGTCACGGTGCTTCAACAAATCATATTGAGTGCCTGGTACACTCTCTTCATTGTGTGCTTCCTCTGTCGGCTGTGATGGGCCGTCTCTAACTGTTGACTGAGGAAAGACTTTGTTGAAAATCCTCCCGCTCCGGAGCGCATGTTCCTCAACTGTGGAAGGTCCAGGTGATACTTTGAGTACCGCAGAGTTGGGTGGTGTGGGTGATGACGTAGGGTTAGGTGGTGGTGGCGTGGTGCGGATTAAAGGTCTAGACGGTTGGATGGTGGATGGGTAAGTAATTGGGGTGGATGAAGTGGGGAATGGCACGCGTAACAGCGGTTTAAAAGGTTGGATGGTATCTGGGTAAGTGGTAATGGTAGCGTGTGAAGTAGGGAATGGCACGCGTAGTAATGGTCTAGATGGTAGGAGGGGTGCGAGTTGGTTTGCGGGGGGTTATTTAGTGGAGGTGTAGTGGCATGGGGCGTAATGGGTTTGAGGAAAGCGGGTGGTGGTAGTGGGTTAGCGGGTGCGGGTGAATGATATGCGGGTGTTGGCATAAGGGTAATGGTGATGGGCTGTGGTCTGGGTATGTGGATGGTGCGGTGTGGTGGTTGTTCTGCGGTACTCAGAATGTGACCCGTTGAATAGATAGAGGAAGAGTCCTCTATCCTCCACTGTTGCCCGCGGTTAGCCTCATACCGGCTATTTGTCAGAATAGGGGCAACTTGGTTCTGATTTTGATGCTCCGGAAGCGGGTTCTGCACTATGTCCATGTTCGGTGGTGCTGCTGCTTGTGCTGGTGCTCTCACTTGCTGCTGCTGCTGGTCTTCTTGCTTTTAAGGCTGATATGTATTTTTTCATTTCTTCCCAGTCTATGCCGCCCTACTCGTTGAGATAATGAATATAATCTCTAAATTGGAAGCATGTGTC
The DNA here is from genome assembly GCA_030544215.1 of Zantedeschia hybrid cultivar. Lineage (NCBI taxonomy): Eukaryota > Viridiplantae > Streptophyta > Magnoliopsida > Alismatales > Araceae > Zantedeschia > Zantedeschia hybrid cultivar. Next base: position 15,025,290 of record JARZZO010000016.1, read on the forward strand.
AATAGTATGCCCAGGTTGCCTATGGAAATAGCAATACCTAGACGTGTCGGCATTTTGGGGCCAAATCGCCTTTTCTCTTGGCAGGACTAAGGCATTAGCTGCCATTAGAGCACTAAAAATGTCCGCCAAGGACTTTGGGAGGACCGGGTATTCTGCCCTCTTCGGGCCTGGAGGTCTTCTCTGCTGATTGTAGTCAGTAGGAGGAGGGACATTATGATATGCCGGCGGTGCGCGCGGCTGATACTGCTGCTGTTGCTGATACTGCTGTTGTTGTGGTGGCTGGTACTGCAATTGCCGTTGCGGCGGTTGCTGTGGCTGTTACTGTTGCTGTGGCTGTTACTGTTGCTGTTGCTGGTTCGGCTGTTGAGGCCGCTGATATTAGGGCTGCTGATATTGAGGGTTTGGCTGCTGCCTGTACCCCTGCTGGTTCGGCTGCGGTGGCCTCTGGTACTGTTGTTGACTCCTCACGAACTGGGGCGAATTGTTGTTCATACTGCTGACTTGCTCATGAGAGAGTGTGCCCTCAGTAGTTGCACCTATGTTGGGAGAATTTGGCACTGCAGGCTTCCGAGGTGGAGGGCTACTAGGTCTGTGAGGATCAAAGACGCTAGAGAATGTAGCATCCTTGAAGGCATTCTGACAGTACCGCGCTCTTTCATAGAGCTCTGCCATGCTGGTCAGATTGTTCAGGGAGAGGACTAGTTTGAACTGGGGCGTAGCATTGGAAATCAGCATCTTCACTTGCTCTGACTCAGACAAGTGATCTTTTACTTTCTCGGCCAAGCCCCGCCATCTGTCGGCAAAACTGACGAACTCTTCATCGGGTTTCATCTTCTCTGCTATTAGGTCAGTGATGGACAGGGAGGGAGCGACTCTGTCCTGGTATCGTTGAATGAATTTTCGGGAAACGATACCATAGTCCTCTACTTCGGAGGGTTCCAAGGAAAAGAACCACTCGAGGGCTGGTCCCTCTAGAGATCTCCTGAACAAAAAGGCCAACGACCTCTTGTTGTTTTGCCAGAAGGATGATTCGTACATGAACTCCTTCAAGTGGGTGAAGGGGTTATCAGTACCGTTGTACTTCCGGTACACTGGCATCTCGGAGGGTGGTAGGTGGAACACTGGCAGACTTGGTAAGTTGATTTCCGGTGCAGCTTTGACCCCCATCATCTTCTGGAGGTTGTTGAATTGTTCGTCCATGCGCTCCATCTTCGCCAGTAACGCTTGCGTTGTCGGATCAGCCTGGGGAGGAGGGGGAGGTGGAGGTACTTGATAGGCCTGTTACCTAGAGTACGTCGGACAAGGAGGACAGTAAAGAGGAGGTCCGGCAGAGCTTCCGTCATGCCCGAGGGCATTTTGGTAAGCAGACGTTAGTAGTCTGGCGGGTTGCCTAGAAGAGGAAAGTTGCGGCCCAGCTGGCCGAGAAGTGACATGGAGGCCTTCCATAGCCTGATGAATGTAGAGAGGATGATGAGGAGGTTGCTGAGGGATGGCAAGGGGAGCCGCAGGATTCGGCTCGGCAGACTGCATGGGCGTCTTTCCATTCAGAATGGACTGGATTGCCTCGAACTGCTGAGGGTTCAGACGGGAGGTAAGAACTCCCAAAGCATTTACAAGATCCGAGGGATCAGAAGATGAGGGATCATCAGGATTCATGTCCCCCTCAAAGGTAGGATTTGGGACCGCATGCACATGCGGGGGAGGATCAAGATATTGATCATGAGGATGATAAAGAGGGGTTGAGACATTCCCCTCATTTCGAACTGGAATAGGAAGAGAATTACGGGAGGCATCAACATCTCTCCCGCTCTCGAAGTGGTAATCAGAATTGCGAGGGACATTAACATCTCCCTCGTAGTTGATCATGGCATCTGGAGCCACGCTCAAGTCCCTGCCTGATCGGAGCAGCATGATATTATATTTTTTTTTTCAGAGATTGACAAACAAGTTGTACAGAGATTTAAACAAACAAGTAGATGTTTAACGTGATTTTAGGATTCCTTGTTGGATTATTTGGATTTAATTAAATCACAAATTCGCTCAAGGGATAGGATCCTAGTTTCAGTTCAATGTCCACCGTTATATTCTATGGCTTTCTCTCACAACGTTTATGAAAATCTAACCGGGACTTCAATTGGTACAACCAGCCCGATGATCAAGGAGGAATACCTTGATTTTGGAGACTTACGGAGGTCTTTAATGCCAACTACTCTAGTCTGATCCAGGGACCGACCCAATCAGAGAGAGTTGAAGACGTAAAGAAGAGTGTTCTTAAGAAGAGGAGGGTGTTAGCCTCAATGCGTATGACCTGTAGCCTGGATGGCCTCTAATGCTTAATACATAATGGGTAATTAGCACACAGATTACAAAAAATCTGAGAACTGAAGAAGAAATAAGAAACTGCCTGAATCGCGTCGCTGTTGGTCGACTCTATTCAAACAGAGCCTTAATTTTTCGCAGAAGCTCAGATAGCAGACATCAGAGAAAAGAGACTGAAAGGCGTCTGGGTATCACGACGCAGTTTGAAATGCGTCGCTGTTCCTGGACGCTTTTCAAGTCGCAGATGCAATTTTCCAAGAGGAATTTCTGGATTGATTCCCCATCAGACAGGATAAAAACAATAAATAATCAGCTCATGCAAAAGATTTTTTGTTTCAGGTTTTAAGAGGATGATTTTATAAACTAAACAACTAAGATATTAGTCAATCACACAACATTTCATCACAAAAGTAGCTTTTCAACTAATCAACGGGAATGGCAAGATCTTGCCACAGGGGTGTGCACGTGGTGCATGTAAGAAATTAACTAAACTAAAAACACTCACCAATTAGTGAGGGTGTGTCGAGAGACACAAGTGGTACACCGTGGGTGCCCGGTTGATAACAGCAATAACAAAAAACTAAAAGATGGCGAGACCAAGTCCCACCGTGATCGCCAAAAAAAGCTGTGAGTGCTTAAAATGAGTGTGTGATTATCATGAAAAAATCTATGTTGTTTAAGTGCAAAATAAAACTTATTAAAAAGAAACTAAGTGAAGTGATCGCCAGAAACTTTTGAATTATTTGATCGCCTACCTGTTTGGACGTGGGAGATGTTGAGCTCTTGGTTCCCCTCTTTCAGCCGGCTGAAGAAAGAGAGCCCTTTCTTTTCTTTGTTCTTGCTTTGATTGATGTTGAGTTCTTGAGGATCGTCCAGAGTCTTTGTGATTTGTTATTGATTCCCTCCCTTTGATTCTTCTTCATACCTTGCAAGAAATAGAAAAGAAATGAAGGAATAATGAGAATTCAGGCAAAAGTAGTATCCATTCCAAACAAAGTTTTAAACATGCAACTAAACAGAAAACTCACTTGTTGAGTGGTCTTTTAAACTCCTTAATCAAATAGGTTTTGAAAATGATGCTAGTGTTGTGTGTGTTGCATGGAGTGATGTGATGAAGAATGTAAGACTAATGGAATGAAAATGCAGAAATGAATTGAAAATTTAATGATGGATGGCCCCTAGAAAGCCTTGGTCTTCAATGGATGAAGAATGATGAAGAATGGACGTCGACTTCTGGAAACAGCAACACTTCAGCGTTTGGACGTCGTTGCTTCGATTTTCAATGTCACTCTGATATCATTTCAATCACTAACTCTGTCACCCATTCAAGAGGCAGGGTATTTATAGACTTCTTTGCGTCTGCGGATTTACATGGAGAAATTTTGAGATTTATTCATCTTAACCAACAGATAAATACAGATTAATTTATCTTTATCTGTAATTATCTAAAACGCGTCGCCCATAAAAGACACCTTTCAGATTGATTAGGATGAAGATAAACATCCGAGAAAAACTTATCTTTATCTGTAATTAGCTAAAACACGTCGCCACGTAGAGACGCCTTTTACACTAATTAAGATAAGGATAAACATCCGGAAGAGAATTAGAAACAACTTAGGAAACTTAAAATGCGTCGTGACATGCAGACGTCTTTTAGCTAATTAATCAATTGATTAAAATTCAAATTTAAACATCAAAATAAGAATAAATTCTAAACGGCGTCCACACAGATCGACGTCTTTTAGACTTCTTCATATTTTAATCGAAATTTGAGTTAAAATCAATTTAATTAATTAATTTAAATCATGTCTGTTTGACCCGACATAATTAACTCAAAAAGATCAATAAAAATTAACCAATTATTAAATATCAGACCATTCTGAGGCATTATTATATGATATGAAATTTACTCGAAATGACGTCAAAATTAACGTGTCTACAGCATGTTCATTGTCATTTATCAATTTATTTGAACTACTTTTTTTTCAGTACTCCTAGCTTAACGGCTAGGGACTCTACTCCACCTAGCCCACCAGGGTTCAATCCCTGGGCGCAGCACACCCTATTTATATATTTTTACAAGGGCCAACAAGACCCCAAACAAGCCCCAAAGGGCCAAACTAATGCCCGACACACCCAGACCCTGGTGCAGTCGGGGTCGAACTCCCAACCTCCCCCCAGGGGGAGGGTGTTCATGCCGTGTGCCACTGCGCAACGGCCGACGGACATTATTTGAATTACTAACTAAACAAGAGCAAAGGGAAAATTTGACCCCACATACTTAACTAGAACATATAGTGTCCTCATTATTATATTATTAAATATACACAATAATTTATTTATTAAATATACCAAAATTGTGTAAATGATCCAAGATTCAATATTAAATAGGGTTAAAGGTGGAAAAATGTTAAGTTGACTCAAGCTTGTTTCATTTGTTAATGAAATGAGCATTTATCGAGTTCGAGTTGCATGGATATTAAAAAAGACAACTTCTAACTTGTTCAAGCTTGGGTTTATTTGATAATAAAACAAGGAGTATACATTAATTGCCCATATACTTATATATTATTACATTATAAATATGTTGAAAAAAAATGTAGATGATCTAGGGTTCTACACTAAATAAAAGTAAGGGCAAAAAATGTTGAGCTAACTTAAGCTTGTTTAATTTATTATTGAGCCAATGTTCTACTGAATTTGAGTTACTTGGATAATAATATACCGTGTTCAAACTTGGATCATTTAATAATAGGACATAATTTGAGTTCTTTACATATCAAATAGTTTTAGTTCATTTGAAACATATGCATCTTTTTGAACTACTAAATGAATGAAAAAGTTGTCATAACGGTCTACATACCAACAAGTAAACACATACGAACAATATTGTAAACACAGTTATTTTCTAAATTTGTAGTTCTACCTCACATTTTACTATTCTTCCATATGTGTTAAGTCAATACATAAACAGCCTATGCATCAAGAAAAAACAAATGCATAATAGAGTTGTGTGTTGTAATAGGTTGACATAGTACTATTATGTAACCTAAGTTGTCCCACCCACCCAATTTGAAGGTTGTCAATCTATCTTAAATCATGCAAGTTTAGCTAGGTTCAAGTTAGGTTGGGTGACGGCATATATCTATATCATTTTTACTATTCTAATTCTCCCTTGTCAGTTACTCACTTTTAAATCCCATGGTCCATGCCCCCTGACCAAACAAGTCTAAAAGAAAAGAAAGAATAAAGGGCTCACATCTCTCTCTTGCGGTGTTCTTCCACAAAACAAGGGTTGATGGGGCTGCTATGGAGAAGGTAACAACATTGTGCATATAGGATGAAGCTACTATGAGGAGGACAATAGAGCTACATCATGAAGCCACTGGGTATCACAGTTGCCATTATGGTAAAGAAAAATCTTTTAGTTAATGGATTAGGGATATCAGGGCTAAGACTTAAAAGGGGAGGGACTGGATTGGGTTAGGCAATCAAATTGGATTTAGGGTTTAGGTTTTCTGGCTCAAGGTTTAGGGTTTTAGTGTTTAAAGTCATGATTTAGGGTTTAAGGCTTAGAGTTTAGGGCATAGTGTGTATCATTTTAGGTTTAGGGTTTTGTATTTTAAATTTCAAGTTAGGGCTTGGGCTAGGCTTAAAGGTTCAGGGTTTTTAGGATCTAGGGTTTAGGGTGACATTTGTAGGGAATGGCCAAGCGAAATGGTTAGTGATTGTTCTCCAAACTCTTTCACATGTTGAATCCGGTCTCTCGCTCTCTCTCACATCCTTGCAGTGCAAACAATGATCAATGACCAACATGTGCAAAATGTACATGGATCTTAAAGATAAAAGAGAGAGTCTACTTTTTTTAACATCTTTCTTTGAGCATATAGAAGATTATTCATTGTACTATACATGATATGTAACATTTTTGTTACAATTTTTTTCCTTTTGGAATCCTTTATATAAGTATTGCTTTATATATGTTGGCAACTAGATGTGTCTCATTCTGACAAATACTGCATGAGGTTTGCAAAGCTACGTGGATTTCACATGGAAGATGATGCGCTGGTCTTGCTATTGATGCCTTCAAAGCCATACGAAGACATGAACTGCCCGTTTCATTGGGGATGGATGCGATGTGAGCTTAGATGAATAAAAAATGGACGAAATAATGGATGAAATGGGTGAAATAATGGAGAAAAAAATGGATTAGTGGCCATACATGAATAAACTAAGGTTATTATCTAGGATCTTGATGATGCTCTATATATAACCATTATCATGCATTGAATCTAATACCGTGTACTTTTATGATCTAATTGCAATGGAGAAAGGTTGAAACAAGACCTCCTTATTTTGTTCATTTGCATTCACCAGTAGAAGTCGTACTGATTACTCAAAAAGCCGTCGCTAAAAGTATTCGCGACGGCTAAATAGCCGTCACTAAAAGTCTCGTCGCAAATACTTAGCGACAGGTTATCAAAAAACCGTCGTTAATAGTCTTAATTATTCGCGACGACTATATTTAAGCCGTTGCAAATAATCAAGACTATTAGCAACGACTTATAAAAAAGGCGTCACTAATAGTAATTATTAGCGATGGCTAATAAGAAAGCCGTCGCGAATAATGGACTATCCGTGATGGCTTTATGGAGAGTCATTGCTACTAATCTTTTTTTTTTTTTTTAAATATTATACCATTAGTAACGGATTAGACAATAGCCGTCGTAAATAATTTTTTACTTTTTATATATTGTCAAAATTTTAAAAATATCATAATATATAAATATCTTTATTATTTTATATTTTTATTATTTTATTATTCTTATTTTTTTCAAAACAATCAACTTTAGAAATGTATATATATATATATATATTGACGGTTGCACTTACCATTATAAGAAAGATGTGTCAGTCTTGATATTAGAATAATCTAAGACTTTTTTTAACTTTCTTTATTTTTGTTCAAAGATCCCATTTTACCTTTGAAAAGTTAAAGAAAATTTTGATTTATACATGCTGTTAGATTTAAACTTCTTCGATGCATTAGTGAATATACATATCTTTTGCATGACATAAAAGAATTGAGATAATTCATTCTTAATTACTTTTGATATTTAACTTTATCTTAGTATAGGGAATCTCGTTGGGAGCAGATGGATTTAACCATCACATATGTCTAGATATTTTTTTCATGCACCTATAAGTTGATTTGCCTGCATCATTATTCATCCTAACCTTGTTAGATAATAAACTAATCATTTTAATTAAATTAAGGGTTTACACCATCCAAATAAGATGAAATGAAGCTAAGGGAAACTTAAAAAGGAAAATACTTCTTTTGGTGTTTTATTAATTACTATGTAGAAACTTTGAGTGGAAATTAGCAAATTTAACATCACTTATAATCTTTAGGTACTCTAATAGACAATACAACTTTCTTGGATTACTCAACTATTTTTACATGTGTGAATTACATAATGAAATTATAATGGGGATCAATGTCGAATATCTAATGTCATTTTTTATGCTTTTATAATCTTTATTAAATATTCAAACAATGAAAGTTCGGTAGAATTATATGAGCACAAGTTTATTATTTGTTATTTTTAATTTAAAAATAATATGCGCAGAGTACGTTCTTAGAACTAGTATAATAAATAGATATGTTAATTAAATTGATGAACTTTTGTTAGAAAAGGTAAGTTCTCAGTCACACGATTAATCTTTTTTGTTTAATAATGTGACATATTAAATCGCCACATATGTTTAACCAGGGGTGGAGCCATAGGGGCAAGGGGAATAGGAAATCTTACCCGCTAAGCTTTAACCCCCGCCTTTTGACTAATTGGCTGCTAGGAAATCAGTTTTTGGGACTCTCTGTGTCAACGTTTCAGGTTAATTTCTAAGAGTCACATTCCAAAAGACCCCTAATTTAAACTAAAAACTTTTCTCTGAACATGGGAACAACTTTCTGCCAACAGTCTGTATATATCTTTTTTAATAATATTTGTAGTAATGCTTTTCGTTTGCCGCAGCAGCGTAGGACATTGCAGTAATGTAAAGAATTATGTTCAAAATTTTACAAGTCTGAGCGTACATATACGTGCAATCTGATCTTTAATTCGATGATTTAAAAAAATTTAAAAAATAAAAAATAAAACCCCACTAAACAATTAAAAAGTCTTCAACAGATCGAACCTAATAACAATTTTTAATTTTTAACAATTCTTGAGACATCGGATCGGACAACAAGTGCCCGGACATGTAAGATATATGGGACTCATCCATGTTATTAGTTCTTAGGGTGGTGGAGAATGTGGGGATGCTCGAGGACGGGCCAGCCTGCACGGCAAGGGAACAATTTCGGATGCTTTCTTCGGGCTCAGCCGGTGGGGGGGTGGTCTGCAGCGAGGGCGACGAGGTACATGTTGACGGGGAGAAGCCTAAATTTGAGTATGAGCTCTTGTCTTCTCTCTTTCTGTGTGTAGATTTGTGATGCTCGTAACTTATTTCTTAGTTTTTATGGAAGTATTTAGTTCAATAACTAAATATTTATGATACCTCTCAAATGAGAGATGTTCGAATCTAACAAGCTCATCTTGGAGATAGTTTTGGATCGAACCCAAATTTTCTACTTAATTAGATGACAGTTCTTACCTAATTGGATTAAGCTCAGTTGGTGCTGGTGATTTGATTTTGCTCAGTACATATGCTGGCATGAAAGTATAATATTTTCTTTTAAAGGTGATCCAACATGCAATACTTACGCATATAGATGACAATATCGATATCGGTACTAACATGGTGGGGGGGGGAGGCACTGGTATTCGTATCAACGTCGAACATATCAGTCCGTACCAATTCATTTTGGCTTAGTACTGTTCAATAAAAATTCCTTTTATTTTTTTAAAATACAATTAAGTGGTATCGAACTATCTCTTAGTATCACGTCAGTATCAGCCGATACCGCCAACAATGCCTCGCACCAAATTTGAATTTTCTGCCTAACTAGGCGGCAACTCCTAGGTAATTTAGCTAGGCCCAATCGATGCCTGTGATCTGCTCGATAGGTGCATACGCTGACATAAAATATGATTAATATTTCCATTTGATGGTCCCCCAAGATATAACACTCAGTAATTGAAGCTTTCTTGAAACAGTAAAACCTGCTGCACCACCAGGTGTTATTACGCCACATGACGGTGCAGCCGGAGTAAATTTCTTTTTTTTTTATTTTTTTTTGGAAGGCTCTTACGCACCTTATTGACCGTATAATTTGATCTTGGATCGAATGATCTGATAAAAGATGAAAATTTGAAAATTGACCTCAAATGAACAATAAAAAAATATTTTTAATTTTTATCTTTTCCCAGTTGGGTAGGACACCATAAGGCCTTTCAAGATTCTTTTTTTAACATTTTTTTTGTTTAACCCTAACTGCACCACCAGGTGACGTAATAACACATGGCCATGCAGCAAGTAGGAGTCTTCTTGAAAAATAAGACACGACTACGGTACCCCAATTCTCTTTAAAAGAAAATTTATTGATAAGTGTCTGAATTTACCCGTTACAATCATTTGACTAGCATAGCAGCATAGTCCCATAACTGGTAAATACATATGTAAACTCGTATTGTATTCGTAGATATGAATTGTTGAATAAACTTATCGTATATTGTAATGAATTGTATTTGACCCTAATAATTTTATTCATGTAAAATATTTTTATTTTGTACTTAATATTAACAAATAAAACTAAAATTATAATTATTTAAGTCTCACCCTCTCCTTGTATGTGCGGTGATCTCGTTAACTTTTGCTGCCCCAATAGAAAACTTTAGGTGACTTATAATTATTAGAACTAAAATTATAAAACTTCAGCTCCAATTATATCATACTTTATCTCTCCCTCTCTCTCTACCCGCTTGTGTGGGCACTGATCTCAGTCCCCTTTGCTATGCTAATCAAAAGTTTAGTGTTTCCTCTTCTCCAAGGACAAATATTTGGAAAATTACATAAGCACAGCCACGTTAGGACCCTCCTCTGAATTCCATTGAATCTCAACTTATTTTTTTTATTGCAAGTTATGTTATAACTTAACGTTCTTTTCTATGTTATAAATAACTTCATGTTCTTTTTCATTTAAAATTGAATATCAGCTACCAAGTGTTTTTTGGGGGAAAAGAACACATCATCAAATCAATTTGTAATTAATAATGGTAAAATTTGTATGTTGCCAACAAAACGAGGAAGTTGCTAATTGAGAATTCACTATTTTGCTAAAATTTTGTGTATAACTAAAGTTCACAAGGAGAGAAAAGCAGCTAAACTTTTCTTTTTTTTGACAGGTAGCCTAGTGCCAAGTAGTTACAGTGCCTCCCAAGTGGGAGAAGTTCAAATTTCACAAATCTCCTTATTAGGAATAACTTCAGACTGAGCATAAAGTTTTTCCCTAATTAAGCAACAACTCTAAGTCAGCACCACCACCTTAGTAAGTAATCCAATGGGTCACCTCAAATTCACAAGATGCGGAGTGTCTAGTGAGGGTTGAACCTATGACTCCTCAAATAGGGAGATTGAGCTAGACCAAATCGGTGAAGAGTAATGCTTGTTATACTATTGCCGGTATAAAAAAACTCAACAAGATTGAGCCAAACGGCTTTCCTTGCACGTGCCTTGACGAGCAGACGACATCAAGACATATTCAATGGTCAAGACATCTCCCATGTGAGTTTTTCGGATGACAGAATGAGATTGGAGACTCCATCCAACTCACCTTGTTTGTGTGTCGCTGGCGCAACAAGTATTACTTAATGGTGAAAGGCAGCTAAACTCGAATTCACTCAATGTTGAGTGGTATTATTTGATGTAAAGATGCGGTTGTGCTGAAGAATGCATGCTGATTCAGATGTGATACTTCGGCTCTAACAAGGGACCTCGACCCAAAGATGGCCCATGCCAAAAGGTTGTCTCGTAAAATTAGGTATATCAAGTTCATTGAATCACAAATCAGCTTTTGTTAGTGCTAAAGCCATCCTTTGTCCTCTTCAGATTCCGTAAATGCAGAATTGTGGAACATGTTTTAGGAAACGAAATGTCCCATTTCATAGCACATTACATCTGATTATCATAGAGAGATGTTATAAAAATCAGTGTAGATGATTAAGGAGTCGTTTCTGTTATTTAAAACTCTTTAATTCATCAATTTTAAAATTACTTATTTTTAAAACAGTGAATTTTTACTATTATAAAATTAGGTAGCACTTTGATTGGATGCTTGTAGAACACATGAAACTAAACGAGAGAATGTACATGAGTTTTGGTTTACGGTCTTTTTGAGGAAATCGGAACTAGAAAATAGGCCTCAAGATGGGGCAACAAAAATCTAATAAAATTTTGGTTTCCACTGTTTTATATGAGAATATTTGCTGCACCACATGGTGATGTTGGGGCTCCACACACATGCAGCATGTGCATCATATATTTTTTAGAAAGTTTTCAAGGTTAGTCTCATATGTTTATATAATTTGATCTCTGATTAGACAACTCAAAAAATCTTAAAAAATTAAAAATTAAGTTCCAAGGAAAGTGAAAAGAAAATGCCCTTAATATGTCCAACCAAATAACATTTTTTGATTTTTTAGAAGTTTTTGAGTCATGTGTGTTGGGTTTTCTCGGTTTCTCCGGATCGTTCACGCAGTGGAAACTAAAATATTTACAGCGATCCGTTCCCGTGTCGAAATCTAAAATACAAGATAATCAGATTATCTGTTCTCACAGTGTGCGGATTCGAATCCGCAGCCGTTTGGTTCCGTCGGTGCGACACCGCAAGCCGCGCAAGCGCCCGGCCTCTAGCGAAGTCCACGCGATCCTCCCCGCGACGGATATCCTCGGGTTTCTCGTTCTTCGCAGCCCACGAAGCCTCCGCTGGTCGCCGCAATGATCGCCGCAACGCGCGGACGATTTCCCGTTGAAAGGGATTCGGAGAAGCGGCGGAACAGATCTGGATCTGCCTGAACGCCAGAGGAAGACAGAAACTGAGGAGGGGCGACTAGGGTTAGCAGCAGCTTGACCTGCTCAGCCCGTTCGCTATGTTTTATACTAACCGTGCAGTTTTTCATAAAAACCCCCGGTTTATATAAAACTCACTTATTTATCCATCGCCTTGAGAATCATGTGCGTGTGACCCTCTAGGCCCAAGTACCAGTCCAGTTAATGGCCCAACAAGCCCAGTGACTCCTCACTGGCTTTATTAATTAATTAATAACCCTTTATTAATCAATTAATCAATCGAATTGATGTCGCACATCGAATTCGACCGGGCCTCCGATCACGTTGGGTGCCAAGCAACACCGCGTGAACCCGGAAGGTATTTGGGGTTAAGTAACCCACTCTTGGAACCTTTCCGCCGACAGTTACCGCGTGGATATAATCCTTCATTCGTACAATGCTCTCGAGTCAACTCAGGGTATGGCGAGCTGTCAAACCCTAACCGGTCGACTCACTTGGATTGGATGCCGTTGATAAATATCGGAAAACTCCTTTCCCGATATTATCGTCCGCCCTGGCCAGGGACTTTCGCGCATCCTTCCTAGAGCATTCTCTCTCTAAGTACCGAGAGCGAATGATTCCTTATTGACACACAATTCCCTTCGACGGTATTCCGCTGTACCCAATCCTTGGCGTATTAGAATCCCGTGGCTAGAGATTCGTTAACCAAGGTCAAAGCACAGAAGTCCACCGCTAAGGTGTCCTTGGTGTCTCAGGTCCGAAGACCATCTACGCAACTGCGACAATAGAATCAAGCTGGTTGACAGTGAGGTACAATACCATCCAGCGATTCAGTCGGATCAGTTCAGTGAACTCATTCTCCAATGAGCACCTACAGATTCGCCTTAGTGTCTCCACACAAGTGACTTATGAGATCAGTCACCCTCATCATATGAGCATGAGTAATCTGTACTAGTCTAATCGGATATCCGATGTCCTTCTCGGATATCCTCCGACTATGAACGATTAAGAATATGTGTGTTTAAGTGATCAGTCTCATTAGTATGATCTCATCATAATCTGATCACCATAGCACATATTCACGGACTTCATTATGAAACGATAATTAACGCGATTTACACATAATGAATATTATGCCATTTTATTAATAAATGAACGAGATTTACATAATCGGATTGGCTTGTAGGCCACCTAAACTAACAATGTGAGGGCATACGGGATCAACCTTAAAAAAAATTATGATGCACATATTGCACCTTGGGGTGCACCAAGTATTACACCTCTTACATTGAATCAAACATTCAGAAGCATTGTAAAACAAAATATTTTTTTTAGATTTCACATTTTGCATTCAAACAAATAATAAATAATTTAAGATTTTTTTTTCAATATCGATCCCTGTAAATATAGGGAATTCGGAAAAAGTCTTTATATCTTCCATATTTTGATATTATCCTTATGTACTCAAACTTTATAATTTTTAATCCCTACCATTTACTTATGTTAGTTTTTTTCTGCCATAGTTAAATATGAGTTTAAGTTTAACTCACTTTGAAAAAGTTACTTATACCTTTTATAAATTTTGAGTTTACTTAGTGCATTGGCAACCAGTACTACACCAGCCGCCGGTGCAATCAAAACAAAAAAAAAAAAATTTTTTTGGTCATCCCAAACACGTCCCACATGTCCGTACAACTTGATGTTTGATCGAATAGTTTAAAGAATTTAAAAAATCTCAAAAAATATTAGGCTCCTTCCACTAAAGTCATTTCTTACTGTTCATTGAGGATTGATTTTGTATTTTTTAGTCATTTTAAGTATTTTTATTTGTTTTAATATTAGCTCGAAGAATATTCTATGCATATTTGCTATTTTTAAATCATTCTTAATTGTAGAAATTTATTACTAAATTATATTAAATTCATATAAACTAATATCAAAATACACAAAATAAAAAAATTTATTTCGAATTCACTATGTTTATAGAAATAACTTAATCACCTAGGCATATAAGCAATCTGATGGAATGAGTGAGGTCCACCTAAGTGGATCTTACAATGTCAGCGGAGTAGACATTATCCTGTTTAAGTCAATTATGTGGCATAGTAAAGAAATTGTTCAATTAATCAGGTCTTAATACTAATAGGGTTTTTTATATATACCCTCAAATATACTATATTTGTATGTATACCTCAAACTCTCATATATTATCATTAATATCTTTAAAATTTTTAAAATGTTGCATTTATATCTCTCCCATCGAACTTAGGTGAATTTCACCAAATATGTCAAAAACATTGCATAAATCATGATATCATCAGAAGTGTCGGGATTACATAATACATGTTTTAGTGAATTGAGAAGTATATATACAAAATACTAGTGAATTTAAGAGTATTTATGCAGAAGCATCAGATTGAGAGGTGATGAGGCAGAATCCGATTCGGCCCATTAGAGCAGGCCCAAACCCCGTCCAGCCCATCAGCGGCCCAGCAGCCCTCGGCCCCATAAGCGGCACCGTCGCTCCCGGCCCAACAGGCTTCGGCCCGTCAGCAGCCCATCAGCCTAAGGCCCGGGAACAGCACGACAGCCCAAGGCCCAGCAGGCTTCGGCCCATCAGCGGCCCAACCCCCTTCGGCCCGATAGCCGAGTCCGGCCCACTCCGGTGGCGGATCAGGCACTATGGCGGTTTACCAGTAAGCCCAAACATAGTTCTATATCGGCTACCACCGATAACCAACCTCTATCCTCTACTATAAATACACCGCTATTTATTGTCAAAGGTATGCAACTCTTTGCCTCCGAGACCCTTAAGGACTACGGTCCAAATAGCATTAAAGCTACTTCTTGCCTTCTGAATCGAATCATCTTCAGAAGCTAACTTGACCGTCGGAGGGGGTTCTTAAGGGCCAGAGCCCGGGACTCCTGCTGACCGGTCTTTCTTCTTCTTTCCCTCCTGCAGGAGCTCGGTTCGAATCATCGCCAACCTTCCCGAGTCGGTCTCGGCCGCCGACCTCGGATTCCTCTCCTTGGTCTCGACGCCGTGCGACGGCTGCCCTGCGACAGGAGACTCGGCCCCGCGTTCGGAAAAGAGCTTTTGGGCTCACTATCCAAGAGCAAGCCGAGTCCGAGACCCTTCCGGCCTCAGACCGTCGGCTTCGGCTTCATCGCCCGTCGATAGTACAGCCAGAAGGAGCATCATCCGCGCCGCCCCTTCGCCCGCCGAAGGAGCCTCGGCCCCGACTTCCCGAAGACGAGCCTGCACCGACCGAAGCCCCCTTCGGCCTTCGGACCCTCGTCTTCGCCTCCGCCTCTTCGGCCTTCCGGATCCCCGTCGGGCCTCAGTGACACCGATCCAAACCGGCTTCGGATCCACTTCTTCGGGTTCCAGCCTCGGAATCCGGTCGTGATAGATCCAGTCTACATCACGTGGCGCCGTCTGTGGGAAACCAACAAAACAAGTCATGTCTCAGCGACCTGTGACCCGACGATCCGGACAGAGCGAAGCAGAGGCACGGGAAGTCTCGGCACAGCTACTGCCGTCCGAAGGCGCCCCTTGTACTCCGACAAGTGCGACTCTGCCAGTCTTACCAGAATCCCTTGTCGCGGAAGACAACCGGGTGGGAGTACTCCAGCAGCAGATAGCAACGCTGGCAACTGCCGTCAAATCCCTAGCGCCTCTTCAGGAGATGGTGTCTGCCATCGCCCAGCGCATGGGACTGATAGGACAGCTTCCTCAGCAAGCACTGCTCCCTCCACTTTATCCGGTTCAAGATGCGAGGCTCCGGCCAGCACCTGCACCGGTTTTCCTTGGCAAAACCGCCTCAGCACGCAGCAAGCCCTCAGCGTTACTTGCCCGAGCCCCTCGCTTCAATCGCCTGACAAAACAAGGCTTTGCTTCGTCCGAATTCCGCCCGGTCAGAACTGGTGGACAGTCAGTCGCCACCTCAACCGCCCCGGACCTGGACCGGCGGCTAGCGGCGATGAAGAAGGAAATGCAGAAGATGGTGTCTCGGCCATACGGGGCACCTCTGGCCAGTAACATCCTGGAGCGGACCCCGTTCACGGCGGAGCTCCTGGCTACCAAGGTGCCTCCCAATTTCAAGTTGCCGAAAGGCCCCCTCTACGACGGAATGACAGATCCAGTCTGTCACTTCCAGAGGTTCAACACCTACCTCTCGGTCCGAGGGATCACCGAAGCAGTCCGCTGCCGACTCTTCCCCCTCACTCTCGAGAAGACTGCTCTGACCTGGTTCGAAGCACTGGCCCCCAACTCCATCCACTCCCTAGTTCAGTTGGGCCAGTTGTTCATCGACCAGTTCTATGATGCCACCCGGCAGTGTAAAACTTCCGCCAGCTTGCTGGCCATCCGGCAAGGCTCCACCGAAACTCTCCAGGAGTATTTTACCAGGTTTCGGACCGAGGCCGCCCAAATCCCAAACCTTGATAGCTCAATCGCAGTCTCGGCCGTGATCAGAGGATGTCGGGACGAAGGGCTCCTCGGCTCCATCGGGAAACGCCATCCCCCTACCTTCCAGGACCTCGTAGCCCGGGCACACAAGTATGTCAACCGGGAGGCCCTGATGATATCTAAAGGTAAAGGCGCAGCCGACGCAACTTTGGCACCTGTCCCCCAAGTGGTCCACCCTCGGCCCGAAGACCAGCAGTCCTCCCGAAAGCGGTATCACAGGGAGGAATGGGACTGAGAGAGGCGACGGGACCCGCAACAGTGGCATCTGCCCTTGCCTGCTTCCCCTTCCCAAATGCTCATGGAGATGAAGGACTAGATCCACCAACCAGAGCGACGTTATTCAAGGGCAGCGTCAACCCGATCCGAGGGCGGCTCCGGCCATTAATATCGGATCGGCATGGTATTCTCTCAAAGTCCGCGAGTCCTTCGATCCGACGAATGGCTCTCGGCCATGTAATCCGGATCAGGACGCGGCATGGTTTTCTAAGTCCGCAGGTAATCCTGATCCGAGGGTGGCTTCGGCCACGTATACCGGATCGGGAAGCGGCAAGGTATAAGCCCGCAAATAACCCGTACAGATCGGGAAGCGGCATGGCCTTTTCTAAAAAGTCCGCAGGCAATCCTGATCCGAGAGTGGCTTCGGCCACGTATACCGGATCGGGAAGCGGCAAGGTATAAGCCCGCAAATAACCCGTACCGATCGGGAAGCGGCATGGCCTTTTCTAAAAAGTCCGCAGGTAATCCTGATCCGAGGGTGGCTTCGGCCACGTATACCGGATCGGGAAGCGGCAAGGTATAAGCCCGCAAATAACCCGTACCGATCGGGAAGCGGCATGGCCTTTTCTAAAAAGTCCGCAGGTAATCCTGATCCGAGGGTGGCTTCGGCCACGTATACCGGATCGGGAAGCGGCAAGGTATAAGCCCGCAAATAACCCGTACCGATCGGGAAGCGGCATGGCCTTTTCTAAAAAGTCCGCAGGTAATCCTGATTCGAGGGTGGCTTCGGCCACGTATACCGGATCGGGAAGCGACAAGGTATAAGCCCGCAAATAACCCGTACCGATCGGGAAGCGGCATGGCCTTTTCTAAAAAGTCCGCAGGTAATCCTGATCCGAGGGTGGCTTCGGCCACGTATACCGGATCGGGAAGCGGCAAGGTATAAGCCCGCAAATAACCCGTACCGATCGGGAAGCGGCATGGCCTTTTCTAAAAAGTCCGCAGGTAATCCTGATCCGAGGGTGGCTTCGGCCACGTATACCGGATCGGGAAGCGGCAAGGTATAAGCCCGCAAATAACCCGTACCGATCGGGAAGCGGCATGGCTTTTTCTACAAAAGTCCGCAGGTAATCCTGATCCGGGAGTGGCTTCGGCCATGCAAACCGTATCGGGAGCGGCATGGTATTCTCTCAAAGTCCGCGAGTCCTTCGATCCGACGAATGACTCTCGGCCATGTAATCCGGATCAGGACGCGGCATGATATTCCCTAAGTCCGTGTAAACCGTACCGGGAGTGGCTTCGGCCATGCAAACCGTATCGGGAGCGGCATGATATTCTCAAAGCCCGCCGATACCTTGAACCGAGAGTGGCTTCGGCCATGTGTACCGGTTCGGGAAGCGGCACGGTATATTTCTAAGTCCGCAAATAACCCGTACCGATCGGGAAGCGGCATGGCTTTTTCTAAAAAGTCCGCAGGTAATCCTGATCCGAGGGTGACTTCGGCCACGTATACCGGATCGGGAAGCGGCATGGCTTTTTCTACAAAAGTCCGCAGGTAATCCTGATCCGAGGGTGGCTTCGGCCATGCAAACCGTATCGGGAGCGGCATGGTATTCTTTCTAAGTCCGTGTAAACCGTACCGGGAGTGGCTTCGGCCATGCAAACCGTATCGGGAGCGGCATGGTATTCTCTCAAAGTCCGCGAGTCCTTCGATCCGACGAATGGCTCTCGGCCATGTAATCCGGATCAGGACGCGGCATGATATTCCCTAAGTCCGTGTAAACCGTACTGGGAGTGGCTTCGGCCATGCAAACCGTATCGGGAGCGGCATGATATTCTCAAAGCCCGCCGATACCTTGAACCGAGAGTGGCTTCGGCCATGTAATCCGGATCAGGACGCGGCATGATATTCCCTAAGTCCGTGTAAACCGTACCGGGAGTGGCTTCGGCCATGCAAACCGTATCGGGAGCGGCATGGTATTCTTTCTAAGTCCGTGTAAACCGTACCGGGAGTGGCTTCGGCCATGCAAACCGTATCGGGAGCGGCATGGTATTCTCTCAAAGTCCGCGAGTCCTTCGATCCGACGAATGGCTCTCGGCCATGTAATCCGGATCAGGACGCGGCATGGTTTTCTAAAAAGTCCGCAGGTAATCCTGATCCGAGGGTGACTTCGGCCACGTATACCGGATCGGGAAGCGGCAAGGTATAAGCCCGCAAATAACCCGTACCGATCGGGAAGCGGCATGGCTTTTTCTACAAAAGTCCGCAGGTAATCCTGATCCGAGGGTGGCTTCGGCCATGCAAACCGTATCGGAAGCGGCATGGTATTCTTTCTAAGTCCGTGTAAACCGTACCGGGAGTGGCTTCGGCCATGCAAACCATATCGGGAGCGGCATGGTATTCTCTCAAAGTCCGCGAGTCCTTCGATCCGACGAATGGCTCTCGGCCATGTAATCCGGATCAGGACGCGGCATGATATTCCCTAAGTCCGTGTAAACCGTACCGGGAGTGGCTTCGGCCATGCAAACCGTATCGGGAGCGGCATGATATTCTCAAAGCCCACCGATACCTTGAACCGAGAGTGGCTTCGGCCATGTGTACCGGTTCGGGAAGCGGCATGGTATATTTCTAAGTCCGCAAATAATCCGTACCGATCGGGAAGCGGCACGGTTCTTCTAAACCCGCAGGTAACCTGATCTGAGGGTGGCTTCGGCCACGTATACCCAATCGGGGAGCGGCTTGGTTCTTCAAATGAAGCATATACCATATTACTTCTTCGAGAAAGCTTCGGATTTTACTCTCGCCATCTCAGAACTGAGGAAGACGAGAGTGGGGGGCTATGTGATGAGGCAGAATCCGATTCGGCCCATTAGAGCAGGCCCAAACCCCGTCCAGCCCATCAGCGGCCCAGCAGCCCTCGGCCCCATAAGTGGCACCGTCGCTCCCGGCCCAACAGGCTTCGGCCCGTCAGCAGCCCATCAGCCTAAGGCCCAGGAACAGCACGACAGCCCAAGGCCCAGCAGGCTTCGGCCCATCAGCGGCCCAACCCCCTTCGGCCCGATAGCCGAGTCCGGCCCACTCCGGTGGCGGATCAGGCACTATGGCGGTTTACCAGTAAGCCCAAACATAGTCCTATATCGGCTACCACCGATAACCAACCTCTATCGTCTACTATAAATACACCGCTATTTATTGTCAAAGGTATGCAACTCTTTGCCTCCGAGACCCTTAAGGACTACGGTCCAAATAGCATTAAAGCTACTTCTTGCCTTCTGAATCGAATCATCTTCAGAAGCTAACTTGACCGTCGGAGGGGGTTCCTAAGGGCCAGAGCCCGGGACTCCTGCTGACCGGTTTTTCTTCTTCTTTCCCTCCTGCAGGAGCTCGGTTCGAATCATCGCCGACCTTCCCGAATCGGTCTCGGCCGCCGACCTCGGATTCCTCTCCTTGGTCTCGACGCCGTCCGACGGCTGCCCTGCGACAGGAGACTCGGCCCCGCGTTCGGAAAAGAGCTTTTGGGCTCACTATCCAAGAGCAAGCCGAGTCCGAGACCCTTCCGGCCTCAGACCGTCGGCTTCGGCTTCATCGCCCGTCGACAGTACAGCCAGAAGGAGCATCATCCGCGCCGCCCCTTCGCCCGCCGAAGGAGCCTCGGCCCCGACTTCCCGGAGACGAGCCTGCACCGACCGAAGCCCCCTTCGGCCTTCGGACCCTCGTCTTCGCCTCCGCCTCTTCGGCCTTCCGGATCTCCGTCGGGCCTCAGTGACACCGATCCGAACCGGCTTCGGATCCACTTCTTCGGGTTCCAGCCTCGGAATCCGGTCGTGATAGATCCAGTCTACATCAAGAGGTATACGGACAACTTTTTAAAGATTTTGAAAATATTGATATTAATACTTAAGAGTTAAAGATATACATACAAATAGGACCTATTTGAGAAGTATATACCCAAAAAATTCATACTAACAAGTCTCCGCGTGATTTGACTAGTTCATGGAGTGGAGTGTTCTCATAGGCCAGTGAGCACAATGATGTTGAACACGGCTGGGAAGTGGAGATGCTTTTCCAATGTGCAGTGCATTGCAAAGACTTTTATCTCGTTGGTCAACCAACCTTAAACTCGGTGCAAAAATAACTTTCTATGCACTTTTACGTATCCTATGCCATGTTATGAGAACACGTGTAGTATGCCCAAGTGGAGACAGGTGCAAAGCCTCAATCTTGGTCAACCCTTAAAACACCTCGTCAGGAAGGAGATAGGGGTCCCATAGCCCCCTCTTTGTAAGCTGACTCTTTAGTTGTCTATGAAGAGATGAGATCGATCTCTTTCTTTAGATCTTTGTATATTCTATTTGTATGAAGGTGAGATAAATTTGATATTTCTCATCTTTTCATCATAAATAATTGGTTTACTTTTATCTACATGTGAGTGAAGATATATAAAGATTTAGAAAAATAGATTCAGAGTATATCTCATCTCATCTATAAGGACAATCTTAGAATGTAGAGTTCAAGGAAAGATCTTTGAAAACTCGATGAGCGAGAGGAAATTTAAGATGCCGATGTGGAGTTTTTCTTAGTCTTTGGTCAATGAAATTCAAAATTTAAAGTGTCTTAGAGGTGAAGAGAACTTGGGCCTAAGGGATCTCAATCCCAATTTCTGAAAAAAGGGAAGGAAGATGAGATTGTGTTATCTGTCAATGTAAGCAATGACTTTCTATGCCCTTTTAAGTAGTCTAAACTCAATTCATCGGCTAATCTATGCTCTCAACTCATCAACATTTGTCTGTATTTTTTTGCATCGGGGCCATGAACAAAGATATCTTAACATGCCATTTCATTTCATGCTATAAGACTTTTTTCCCTCGATTAAGTTGTGACTTTGGTTGTCATCCAAACAGGACTTTAGTTTAGATGGTAAATATATTTTCCGGTAGGGCACAAGCCCGAGTTCACTTTAGAATGAGTAGGACCTAGGGCACAGGCCCCAGTTTATGAAAAATATATTTTCTTACCATCTAAACTAAAGTATGGTAGAAAATTGTGTTTATCATAAACATAAACCGATTTTAGGCTGGGTTTTCATAAGGATCGATCTCTGATGAGGTAGGGTTGGGGCCGATCCTCTAACAACTAAGGTAATTGTAACCGAAAAAAATACTTGTTGCAATATCCTTATGTTATTGCAACTGCAACTGTCATCCGAACATGCAATCACATTGGGGTTAGACGTATAAATTCTGCTGCACTTCTTGTAGAGAGGTTCCGATCATACGATCAAACATTCCAATGCAGCTGTCATGCCTTGATGCATTGCAACTCGTAGCAGTTTACAAAAGAAGGCTCAAATTGACAAAATAAATTAGGATTCCTTGCTTCATAAACATTCTGTGTTTGGCGTAAACCAAGAAATTATACATCGCTTTATACTCTGGAACGGTGCCATGACTCTGTTAGAGCTAACTTATGGTGCAGTTGTGAAACAATGCTTCGACCCTATGTGTACTGTCAACCGACATATTCTGAGGGCTTGCAGTTAAAAATCTTGATATATGTTTTGTCTTGTATTCTCTCTCTTCCCCTCGTTTTCCTTTAGTGATCGTTCTTCCTTTCTCTTTCTTTTTTATTAGGGTGGGGAGCTGCATGCTATCATATTGTGGGCAGTGGCGGATTCAGCTCAATTGGAGTCTTGGGATTTTACTGGATTTTACCAAATTCATGAGCAGAATTCAAAACAATTTAGTTCAGAATTTTACTGATCCAATTTAGGAATTTACTAGTCAACTTAGGATCTCAAATGACCTAGTCTAAGATTCTATTGACCCAACCATATTTATGACCTAATATCTGAGTGATTTTATTAGACAAAATTTATGTGTCTGCCACTGATTGTGAGAAGAATATATTATTGTATCCCTCTCCTTCCTTCCTCTTGTTCAGAGCTGGTTAGATGGGGAAAGGGGTTAGTTCAGGTTGAGAGTACTGATCAACTTTAGGCCTTAACTATTCAAATTATTGTTTGAGATGATAACTCTGTTTAGGTTTATTGGCACCCAACCTATCCATATGTATGAATGCTGACAACGCGTTAACTTGGACCGCATCTTTTATCTTCTTGGTCCCTAAAATTAAACACCAAACTGCCGGTGAGATGTGAGACCAACTTTCCAAAGGTCAACACAAGTTTAAAGGTGTTTTGGTACAACTTTTTAGTTGGAAGTACTTTCACGCCCTTAGGAGCTGTCCATAATATTTCACCTCATGTATTGCTTTTCATCTGTAACCGTAAGGGTCCGTTTGGTTATACTTAAAATATAATCGGATGGAAAAGAATTTAGATTTTTTGTACATATGCCCCTCAAATAAATCATTTTTACATGTATATCTCCAACTCTCACATATTATCATGAATACCCTTAAAATTTTCAAATTGTTGTATTTATATCTCTTCCGTCAAACTTAAGTGAATAATAATAAAATATGTCAAAAACATTGCATAAATCATTAGATCATCGGAGGTGTTGAGATACATAATGCAAGACCTTAATAACTTGAAGAGTATATATATGCAAAATAATAGTGAAATTAAAGGTATTTATGTAAAATCATTAGATTGAGGGGGTATAAGTACAACTTTCTAAAGATTTCAGGAGTATTGATAGTAATACATGAGAGTTAGGGATATACATGGAAATATGATGTATTTGAGAGGCATATATGCATAAACCTAAATATTTTATAAAAATATTTCAACTTATTTGAAAAATGGTATTCGGTCTTCTCCCATGGATGTCAAAATTGGAAAAAGAGGGAGTCATTGAATTAAGTTTTCAGCTGATTACAGTTTTATGGATTACTAAATAAGTGATTGGAAAGAAAAACTTTTCATGTGGCCCACTTTACATGAAAACATACGGACCCAGGTCCACTCTGTATGCATGGAATAGAGTTTCTGTTTAACTCAAATTTGAATTATATATATATATATATATATATATATATAGCCAAAGGTGCTGGTACCGCTTGTTTCGTTTGCGCCACGTGCGTGAACTTTCCACGTGCGGTGGAAATGTGTGGGCCCTCCGATTTGGCCTGCTAAAATACGGCCTATCAGCATTTGTAGTATTCTAGCATGCATACATGTATATATGCATATGTACAAACGAAATACATACGTATGCGTACATATATGTAGGACCTTTTTCAAATAATCTCCTAAAGAATCTGATATTTACAAAAACTTTTATATTTTAGATATTTTGCAGAAAACCCTTATAGAATCATTGAATAATGAATACTTATAAAACCCCTATGATCAAACAAAAAGCTTCTCATGAAATAGGTACATAGCGAAACCTCCTACTTAATCATTGTATATATAGAGGATTGCCGATATAGTTAAGTCCACCATCACTTATATCACTTATAATTTAGGGTTTATCTCAGAAAAAAGCAAAGTTCAGACGTTTTTTAAATACATAATATGCAGGATTCTTTTACAAATATGATACTCCTTAGAGACTTATCTGCAAAAAGTCCTATATATAAGATATTCGTTTCCTGTAAAACCTGTTTTTTCATATATTGAAGCCTTTTATCCACCGAAGTTCTCTTTTTCCCGTATGCCAATATGTTTCATGCCTGCAATATTAATATATTCTAATATTTTATCAACCAATAAAATTTTAAAGACCTGACAACATGTTAGGTACGTAGATTGTGTGTTTGGTCCCTTGAATTGCCCATCCAACACCTCTTTCTCTCTATTTCCATCTGCGTGTGCTAAACACTGCACAGAAACAAGTAGGTAGGTCTTGGTTTAAAAAAAAAAACAAGTATGTAGGTGGCTTGCACGATGATCCCTCTTTTTCTCCTCTCCTATGCTACGTCAAACTCCACTAAAGCCATGCTTCATTGACTATTAAAGTAGGTCAAAATCCACTGTTAACTATACATGGTTATGGTTAGGTGATTCTGGCCAAGGTGGGTCAGTGTCGTCTGATATGTGATGCATGTTTCTATGTGTTCTCTTGCTATATTTGAGGCAAACTTGTCGGTTTCTAAGATGAGTGATGCCTATTGCAATGCTTTAGGCATGACAAATGTCCAGTGCATTACCATCCGATCATTTTGACCGAACTGCAGTGCAGTGACGTATATTCCTTGTTTTCTAAAACAAATTCTCAAATTGGGGGCTACTCCGCTTAGTATTTGTATTATCTGATCTTTGATTAGATGATCGAAAAAATTATAAAAAATAAGATTGCACCCTCAAGTAATCTGAACCGGCACAATCCGACCTTGCAATGCGGGCGGCGACAGTGCTTGTATTGCAGCAAGCATTAGTCTCATTAGATAATACCAAGAAAAAATGGAGTACTTAAAAAATAACCAAGATATCCTTAACCATCATAAGAGAGTGCAGTGGGGTGCACACTTTTTTGAGGTCCAACGTATCCGTGAACACTAAAGAGTCAACAAGGAGAAGTGCCTACTTGGTTTTAAAATTCCTTTTAGTTGGATTGTTGTTAAGTATTATAATTTGACATAATTAAGGAATAAATTACTTTACAAAATAATCTCTTAGTTTGTTTTTGGTTGTGTACAAATATAACCCTGATGCATAAGAATAGAAGTGCATAAATACCACCACTTACGTGTCATAACCTGCTGTAAGAAAAATGTAACTAACACATGTTAATTCTAACTAGAATTACAAAATAGTCCTAATATCCTAACTAATGTAAAAAAAATGCACCCATTGTGTGACCTCTTCTTGGATGGCAAGTAATCGCAAGGGTATTTTTTGCACTTATCTTTACATGCGAAGGATATACGTACTGGAGTATATGCAAGGGCGATAGTTCTATAATTTTTATATTTGCAAACATATTTTATTTTTAATAGAAAATATATGTACACATCAAAATTATGGACTGTATTCCTTCTAGTTTAATAACTAGGAGTTTTTTAATTCAAAGATATCACTACTTTATAGCAATCGAGATGATCCTTTCAGAAATTGTTTTAGACCTCCATAGTTTTTGGTCTAGTTGTTCTAAATCTTTTAGCTTCGAATCTTCTATGCTAAGAAAAAGGATCATAAGAAAGGAGTTGTACTCTAATTATCTATTGAGAATCAATTTGGTCCATTCTCACCAAATATGATGGTACAGAAAGTCCAAAATAGCTTTTAGAGTTAAATTTATGTTTCTGATTGCACAATGATCAAATCTTCTAAATTGGAAAATTGAAGATGAATGACTTCAACTCTCTAAGTTCAAGTTGCATTTGGAAAATCACATTGAAAAAATTCATAGGATAATGTCAAATAAAATCTAAATAAAGGTCCAAAAATTTGATTGCTAGTTTTTACTTTCAAAATAAAATTTTAGCCATAATCAGTGTACTTGTTAATGCTTTTAAAAATATTTTTAATCTCCATATAGATGATGTCACAATCCAAAATTTTCAGATAGGTCACATTTGGTTACACCACTGATCTTAGATTTTGGAGACAGTAGGACAATCAAAATATTGCTGAATGGGATTTCTTAGAATTTAAAGCCTCTATAAGCCAATGGACAGTCGACATTGCACCCTTTCCTTGACCCACACCAAAGTGTCCCAAATTCTTCTACTACTATTACTGTTTTTTTAATTTTTTTGAAATAGTAGAGGAATCCACTCATTCTTCCTTTTAAGTTTTTGGTGTCAATTTTTTAATAAAAGGCCAATTAAGCCAATAGTAGTATTTAAGCTTTAAATTCTCAAATGAACCATGTGATACACACACCATATGCTCCCAAATTTAGCAGTGACATGTGGGGTTTGGGTTGGCAACAAGAGCCTTTGTGCAGGAGACAAAACTGCCAAACAGTGGGCTCAGGTTCATGGATCATAAATTACTAGTTTAGAGGATGCCAAGGGATTCCTGTGGGCCCTTCTTGATATCTCCACACCAGGAGGCATGATGCTGATGGATCTGCCTGCCGGTGGACCTGCCCCATACTGTAGCCCATCTATTGAGACTTGTGATATGAACTGGTGTGATATAATAGTGTACGGATACCGTGCGTAACCTATTTTTGATGTGGGTGTGAATCTATCGCTTTAAATTTGGATAGGGTTTTATCAGGGAGAGGTGCTTCACATCACATGAGAGAGAAGAGAAGACCACGAAGGAGGAAGAAATCACACCTGCCCCTGCATTTTGGATGTCATTTAGTGCGTTTTAAAATATCGTAAAATTTAGATTTTTAAATTATTAATTTTAAAATCAACAAACATAAAATCTTCAACTTTGAAATTACTGGTTTTATTTTATGGTAATTTTAGACAACCGAAATCAACTAAAAAGAAGATTTTAAAGATCAATTAACTTTGAAATAAAGCAATTTACGACATATCAAAAATACAAAAAAATGTTATAAAATAATTTATAACACTCCAAACACAAGAAAAATATTATTTTACAACTATTTATGATGTTTTACGACATTTTTACAATGTACTTTCCCTTTGTTTGCAGAATAATTTAAACCAAAATAAGATTTAGGAGATTTCTTAGATCAGAATAAGAGATATTTTGATTTGGTAAGTTGTTGATATTCCATCCGGAATAAGAAGAATGACACTGCGCTATTCCAAATGATTTGGTAAGAATAAGTAGAATAAGGAGTGAAATAAAAAGTAAAATTGAAAGAATTAAAGAATTAAGTATTTTAGGTAAAATTATTTCGGCCCTAATCTACAAATAAAGTGAGCAAACGATACTTGATCAAGATCAACTTCTGCCGGTCCTCATCAACGTCTGCACGATGCGCTTGCAAATGAATGCAACTTTTTCGATTTGTTTATCTGTCCACAGACGAATACCTTATCAGTTATCGTCGACCTACCTTTCCACAATGGATATATATATTTTTTACATTGAAATGATGATGTGCTCCATCTGTCTGATATGATGATCTGAACACTAATAACAATGTTACTGTTTCGGTGAAAATTGGGACTTGGAGGAAGAGGTTGAGTCTCTGCTATGAACGGAACTGGAGCTGATCCCGAATATATCCGACTTAAAAGTCGGAGTTAAAGTTTGAGTCAGACATTTTTATTAGTAAGGACAAATTTAATTTATCATTGGAGATTAATACTATATAAGACTTAAGTCCATGTTGAGAAAACGGTTTCATCTTTATCAGGTAATGGCCAGATGTTAAACTGCATGCAAAGAAGGATCATAAACAATGGCAGGGGGAGTTCAAATGCTGCTTAGTGAGAGCATTTTATATATATATTTTTTAATTATGTAATAGTCAGGTCAATCCAAGTATGTAATCGTTTTGAGATCTAACAACGTTTGACTTAATTTAGATCGCAATCCAAATTTAAGATCAATGTAGTATCAAAACTGCCGATCAATGGGTTACAATGGGATTAGTTATTTTAAGTTGCTTATTTTAGAATAAGAAGTGTTTCGGTTGATGATGTGACGTAATTTAAGATGTAATATTAAATTTTTGGGTGTAATGTAGAATTTTTTATTTACCTAATTATGAAAATAAGTAATTCTGACGTAAAATAATTAATTCCTTCAATCAAATCAGAATTTTATTCTAAAAATACAAAGCCTTATTCTTGCCTAATTATGCGAACAAAGTGGAGTCAAAACTACATAAAGAAAGAGTACATGTGTTATACATATATGAAATTTATTTTCATTAATCTTCTCAAAAATAAATGTATGATAGGTACTTTCATCTAGAAATTCTCAAAATATTCTCTAGATAATCTTTATATATATATATATATATATAAATCATTTCATACAAAAAAAAAAAAAGGAACCACTTACACATTCACGAGCACCTTGAACCCCCATAAAGAGAAGAGCAAGTAGAACATTTTCGTGGTGAGGCCTTCACTGTTCTTGGATTATTTTCTTCAAACGCTGCGTGTGACACAGCTACTGAGGGATTTCTTCCCGGCCGGATCACTGTTACTGCAGCAAAGTTCCAACACACCCATCAAACTAATATCTTCAACTCACATGACACATTGCAGAGTTGGCTCTTCGGATCGCCAGCCAAATTGGAAAGCTACGCTTAAAGAAAGGACAAATAAAAAAAATAAATTATAAACCCATGAATACAGGGAAGAAAAGAAAGGGGTTTAAGACAGGTTGGTGACAAAGACCGACTGTCCCAGGAGCCTAAAAATGGGTGGAAAACAATAATATAGAAAGGGAGAGAAGATCCTGCCAAGCCAAACCAAACTTTTGGTTTTTGGGGAACAAGAACAAAAAGAGGCTGTTAATATGTGAAATATACTGTGGGCCGACGGCCAACGCTGACCAGCCTAACAACGGGGGATGCTTTGGCTGAATGACTGCTCCCATGACTTGAGAGGATATTTTTATTATTCACTTGACATAAGATAGAAATATAGCATCAGGTGAAGTATAACAAAAATGTCTTAAATATGTGAGAGGAAATTAGAAAATAAGATGAGATCCTTTGTAACTCTATCTAGGTCGTATACCCCTACGAGCACAACTTGATCACCGCCAGGTGGTCGGTGCAGCCAAATTTTTTAAAAATAAATTTCTTAGGTGAGTCCTAATATGACCCGTGTGTTTATATGGGTCGATCTTTGGTTGTATGACTCAAAAAAATTAAAATTTTTTATTGAGTTCAACCCATTAAAGACATTTTCAATGGTTCATTAGGACTCGAATTTTATTGTTTATAATTTTTTGAATCGTTTGATCAGAGATCAGCCTGCAGATATATGAGTCTTATTGGAGCCAAGTTAAAAAGATTTAGATTTTTTTTTTATTTGGTTGTATCGCTAGGCTAGACAATGCAGCAAGTTATATTCATACCCCAACTTAGACAGAGGAGATGAGATCTTTCGGATCTCATTGTTCAGATAAATTATTTCTGCTCTCATGGAACATAGATGTATATAAGTCTTAGACCCACTTTTTTAAGAAAATAATTGATTCACCCTTACTTTTTTTAATGAAAATTATATTTTAATTTAAAGAATTTGGTCAAGAAGATCTCATCTCAGGACATAGATAAGTAAGTCTACGGAAAAGAGATGAGAGGGTCCCAAATTTACTTATCAGTTGGGGGATTAGGCGCACTGCGCCATGGCGCACCTCTCATGTGGGAGGGCAACATGGAGGGCCCTTTACCGCGTGCCAACGCGAGCCAATTCCTTAAACCGGAGAAAGATCAAAGAGCCGGCTTGACACACCCAAGCGAACTAGAAAATTATTAAATACTAAAGAAAAGGAAAACGTTTCCCAAATCCAGACTGGGTGGGGTGACATGGCATGTAGAGAGAGAAAGTGATTAGGGGGAGATTAGAGGAGAGAAAGTGATTAGAGAGAGATTAGAGAGAGAGGGAGAGGAACAGTGGTGTGGTGGTGGTGCTGAGATGTGGCGGAAGAGGCTATAAAAGGCCGAGTTTGCAGCGTTCCATCTGCACACAGACCGTTGGCAGGAGGACGCGCTCGTCATTTCCGCGTTTCCCTCTATTTCTCTCTCTCGCTCTCTATCTTTCTCTCTCTAGCCTCCTTCCCTTCTCTCTCTTCTTCCCAGGGAAGGAAGGATCCAAAGCCGCCGGCGTCGCCTCCGCGAAGGTAATCCGTCTCGGTACGATCCAAACGCCGCCGTCTCTCTCTCTCTCTCTCTCTCCGGGTTTCCGCGCTTGCTTCCCCTGCATTCGCCAGTTTCCCGCCGGATCTGGAGGGGGACACCCCTCCCCGCAGCCAGAGTCCGCCGCCCGGGTTGATGGTTACCGGGGATCTCGAACGGAGCCCGGCAATGGCCGCGGGAAGAAGCCTCCTTTGGGAGCTGCTCCCCAATCCCCTGCCATGGCCATCGCCGAATTGGTCCCCGACACCTGGTCTAGGCCGCTCTTTTATGACATTTTCTTCTTAACGTTCCGTTTCGGGTGGTTGTGGGTTCTCTCCGTTTCCGGACGTTTCCTCCGCATTCTGACACCTGTGAAGATCGCCGCATTTTAACGAGCTAGATCTGATAAATTTCCAATCTTTTTCCATCTCTAGCGAGTAAATCGTCGAAGGAACAGTAGATGTCCACACAATTTTTTTTTTTTTTTTTTTTTGCAATGCCTTTTCCTCTGATTTCGGAATTCCGCCTCAAAATCCTGCCTTTCTTCTTCCACCTCTTCCTTATCCGGATTGAATAGCGGAGAAGTAGGCGGGCGGATTAGGTGAAGAGGGGGAAGAAAGGGATCCATCTGGAAGGAGCCCAACTGACTTGTTTGGCTTCTGCCATTGAAGAGGACTCCAGCTTGCAGAGTATAGCTGGAAAAATTTTCGCTATCCAGCGCCAGCTAGAGCGTAGAAACACACTTCTTGTTTCTTCTGCCACAGCCGAGAGGGTTTTAGGGGTCTGCGAACATCTGTTGGGGCATTTCAGCAAGCAGCTAAAGCTCTCAGCTTTGTTAAAACCCCGCCTCACCCTCCCCATGGATTCATTCCCTCATTCCCTGGTCCGCTTCTCTGAGATCTGCTGTCGGCGCCACCCAAATCGGAAACCTATCCCCACAAGGGCACGCAAGGTTCATGGCCTTTGCGCTTCTTTATTGTAGAAGAAGCCCCTTGCAGGCTCCCCCGTGGAGGAGCTGAGACGCTTCCCACTGCGTTGCGGCAGGATTGGGATGAGATCCTGCCCTGCGGAGATTTATGCATGGATATGTGGTTCTGAGTGGTGATATGAGATTGATCTGTTTGTTCCTGTTTCTGTCAGCAGGAGAAGAGAGGAAGGGTAGTAGAATCCCACCATGAAGGCGCTCATCCTGGTCGGAGGCTTCGGCACTCGGCTGCGGCCGCTGACGCTTAGCGTCCCCAAGCCGCTTGTGGAGTTCGCCAACAAGCCCATGATCCTGCACCAGGTATCCATATGCATCTCCATTGAAGCGATCCACCCTTTTCTTCTTCCTTTGAATCCACCCTTCTCTCCAAGAAGTGATCTTTATTGCTTGTTACTGCTTATGACCAGATCGAAGCACTCAAGGCGATTGGAGTCACAGAAGTGGTTCTAGCCATCAATTACCAACCGGAGGTAAACGGGAAAAAGAGAAAAAAAAACTTTGCGCTGCTTTGCCTTTCATGTCTTGCTGATGCGAAGTTTGTAGTGCGATTTACCAAGATTTTGTGGTGTTGATGGGCAGGTAATGATCAACTTCTTGAAGGAGTACGAAGCCAAGCTGGGCATCAAGATCACCTGCTCTCAGGAGACGGAGCCGCTGGGCACGGCTGGCCCCCTGGCTCTGGCCAGGGACAAGCTGATAGATGAGTCTGGCGATCCCTTCTTTGTGCTCAACAGCGATGTCATCAGCGACTACCCCCTGGCCGAGATGATCCAGTTCCACAAGGCCCATGGTGGGGAGGCCTCTATCATGGTGACCAAGGTGAGCAAATTTGCAAACTTTGATGCCACTCCTCGTATTCTCTCTCATCAGATTAATATCTGCCTTACAAGCTCATCTATTTCACTGTTTGTGTCAGGTGGACGAGCCTTCAAAATACGGGGTGGTGGTCACGGACGAGGAGACTGGGAAAGTAGAGAAATTTGTGGAGAAGCCAAAGATGTTTGTGGGTAACAAGATAAACGCCGGCATCTACCTTTTGAATCCGTCTGTTCTGGACAGAATTGAGCTCAGACCCACCTCAATTGAGAAGGAGGTCTTCCCCAAGATAGCCTCAGAGAAGAAGCTCTACGCCATGGTGCTGCCCGGGTTCTGGATGGACATTGGGCAGCCGAGGGACTACATCACCGGCCTCCGGCTCTACCTTGGCTCGCTGCGCAAGCGGTCGCCGGCCAAGCTCTCCGCCGGGCCGCACATCGTCGGCAACGTGCTCGTGCACGAGACCGCCGTCATTGGCGACGGGTGCCTCATCGGCCCCGACGTCGCAATCGGCCCCGGCTGCGTCGTTGAGGCCGGCGTCCGGCTGTCGAGGTGCACCGTGATGCGCGGGGTGCGGATCAAGAAGCACGCCTGCATCTCCAGCAGCATCATAGGGTGGCACTCCACCGTGGGGCAGTGGGCAAGAGTGGAGAACATGACCATCCTTGGCGAGGACGTGCATGTGGGTGATGAGATTTACAGCAATGGAGGGGTGGTGCTCCCCCACAAGGAGATCAAATCCAGCATACTGAAGCCTGAGATCGTCATGTGAGCGTGCCAAAGTCTCCATTTTTCTTCATGTCACACTGTTGAAAGCTGTGGCTGTGCCTTAGCAAATTTGTTTCCACCATCTTCTGCAAGTGTGTATTATTAACTACTAGACTGGGGGTTGTTCTTTAGATTCTTCTTTCTTTGTTCTGGGTGAGTGTCTATATGTTTTGATCCGGTAATTTGCTGGTGAGAAGTGTAGCAGTGTTGGTGTCATTGTAGATAGAATAATGTCCAATCTAATGAAATGGTTTCTTCCTATTTCTTATTGGTTATGTTACTTCTTGTTAGGCATATTACATCAGAGGAAGAACGGCAGCGTCTCTCATGGGCCAGGGCCCAGGGATTGAGAAATTCTTCTTGGCCCCCCAAACGACGAAAAGTCTTGTTTCCCAAAACTCGTGTAGTGTGACTTCATTAGTAAGATTCTTTTTTGAGTAATGTTTGCAAGGAGAGTATAGGAAGCTGAGTCATCTTGCAATGTAAGATGTCACTAGTTTACATTAGTTGGTGACACATGGGTTGGACAATTTTTCACAAGTAAGTCAAGTAAGTATTAAATGCAGGTACATGGTTCTAGAGATGACAAGTACTTGCGGACATGACAAATGGCAAATATTTCGTGGACATGATAATCCACGAATTATTTGTCATGCTCGAAAGATATTTATAATACCTACATATTTGTGTACAGATTTTTTGATGTGACAAATCTTTTGTAAGTATGACAAATTATATTTTTCATGTTCATGAAATATTTATTATACCTAAAACTATTTGTCATCCCTACACATATATATACAAATTTATGGACGTGATAAATATTTTTCAGATGTGACAAATACTTCGTAGGCGTGACTATTTGTCATCCCTACGTATATTTGTCATGTTTAAAACTCTGTACTCACATTTAAAATTTGTCTGACCCACTTGTGATAAAAATTGTCCAACTTATGTAATACATATCTATGTGGACCAATGACATCCTGCATTGCAAGATGACTTAACTTGCTTCTTTCTTTCTTTACAAGACTATAGAAATCTTTGTCCAAAGTTTTCTCAGAGTATACTTGAATTTTCCCAGAAAATGTTCCATAAACTTTGTTTATCTATACGAAGTAAAAATGTTATTTTAAGAGAATCTGCAAATTAATAGTACAATGTAAATAATAATAATTTTGAGCGAGTCTGTTAATTAAGAATATGAAATAAAATGATTTTGAGAGAATTTTTAGCCACAGAGCTGTTTCATAGCTAGATTTCTTAAATCAATGAACATTTAAAAATTATTCACACGAGCGGAAATGTTTTTAAGGTAATTATTAAAGTAAGCATCCAACTTGCTGATGCAGTATGTTAAATACCACATAAGTAACGATTTTTTTTTTAATTTGTCTTGGAATAGTTTCTATAAGGATAATGCAGACTTCAGTTTTGACACGAAGGAAAAATTGGCATTGTATTTACTGATTTTCCATATGAACGTATAAAAAGGGAAATTACCTCACAGACCCATATTTATGTAAACATTCTTATTCAAATACATTTTCTAACAAAAGTACCCTTGCAATTATAGTCCGTCTGGACTAAATTTAAGTTGATGCTATTTAAAGCAAATGATACAACTTTCAAAATTTGTAAAAATATTTTTCTAGTACCAAGTTGAGGGGACTTTTTACAAATTTGCTAATCATCTTATGTAAGTGAGATAAAAGTTACATTAAATAGTATTGACCGAGTTTAACCTACTTCAGAATTCTAAATCAATCATTTTGTCAAGCTAGGCCTAGAGTGGGCATAGCATTCCCTCTAATCAAGTCCATAACCTAATAGTAAACATCCTACATCAATCTGATCTTCCCATCTGGTGTCACTAAAACTGGTTTTTAAGTCTTGGGGTCCCCTGTCATCTGGATCTGATTCTATTTGATTATCTAGTTAAGTATCACTTTCACTCCACAGTTTCCTTTTTCTCTAACACAAATTGCCCCATCACAAACTCACTTAGAATGGTTGATGCTTCTCGGAGGTGGCAAACTCTGATGGTGGTGGGGATTGGGCATGCGTAAGATAGTGGTGGATTTGTTGCAGCTTTTAATTGCTGTAATGGCTTATGGCCTGCTGGGTGGTGGTGGGTGACCTGCAAGGCCTTGTCCATGTCTCCCACTCTGTCGGGGATACTAGAGGGATCGCATGCTTTAACTAAGGTTATGTTTTGCGAGAGTAAATTAAAAAATTTTAAGAGATAATTCAAACATAAGATTTAATTAGATATTCAATAATCTACATAATAATTTTTACATTCAAATAAAATTTTTAAAAAAAGACGTACCGAGTGCACGAGACTCTCACCATTTGTAGGATCCAGAGACACGACGATGTATGCAATCTTACTCCTGTTAATATTATAGTCTCTATATGATGATGTGGCATGTGACAAGCCATCTCGTACCCCGTTCCAAATGCTTTTAAGTTTATTTTCTTAGATAATATAGAGTCGACAAATTCTTCTACTTGATTTTCTCACTTCATATTTTGAAGTTTTAAATGAGTGCTAACGGCTAAGTGAGATCTTACACTGACTTCTGATTCTTTGGTGACCCTATTTTCTCTTAAGTGAGAAGATTGATCAATTCTTTCTATATAATTTTTTAATATTTTGTGTTCTCAAATGAACCTTAAATCTCATTAAGATTACTCAAATTTAAAAATGGTGTTAATAGACGGTGTTACTGTACTATTTTCCTTGCATTATCAAACAAATCCAAAAAAGATGAGCAGGAGTTGCATTGCCGCGTGTAGTGCTGAGTCGTACATGTCACTGGACCTGCATAGTATTCAACTGATAAAATGAAAAGATAATTGTTTAAATCTTTCATTAATGTGAGGACTCAAAACAAGGTGGCACTAGAGAACATTTTTCCATCAAAATTCAAATGATATGCATATCAGTATATGCATTGCTTAGTTTGTACTCCGTAGCCTGCCTTAAGAATGAGAGAAGCTTCTTCTTCCTAACTGGAGGTACATGTGAGCGTTCGGCATGTACTAGCTGACCCTTATCCTTAGATTGTGATGGATCCAATATTCATTCAGTGAGGTTTTGGGATCTCATTGGAGTTTGTTAAATTCATTAATTAAATTTAAGGTAGTATAGTTCGGGACCCCTTTAATCTAATACATAATTCCAGTGATTCAACTCAAGATTCCATATGACTTAGTTCAAAACTCCACTTATCTAACCATACTTATAACTTATTGTTCGAATGACCTCACTGGACAAAATTTCTGCATCTGCTATTGCCATTAAAACAAAGAAAGTTTCTTTATAACTGGACATATCGGTGCTTAATTACTTGGGCAAAGAGCATAAGAATAGACAAGAAGTTGAGCTATACCAGAAAGGATAACGACAGAGAGGCCCCATGGGTAGATGGTGGCCTACCACATGGGAAGTGCTCAAGCCTGTCAGGCCACCGACACTTATTCATGTCCCTACTTTGGACAAAAAAAAAAAGATCTCCATATTCTACAGGGTTATGAATTATTAGAATCCAAATCATATGCATTTCAAATGTGCATCTCAAGGGGGGGATTATACGAGTCCTTCTCAGCATGCAGCTTCTTAATGGGCACTGAAATAAATTTAATCTTGTGTCAAACTATTATTTTGGACTTGAAAACTAGGAGCATGGAGTCACTAGGAGCAAGTTGAGTTGGATAGAGAGGAGGGAGTCTAATTAGATCTTCTACATGAGGAAGGGTACCAATCAACACAGCAAGAAGAAGAAATCAGATGAGATTGTGAGTCCCATTAAATAATATTGATTAGATAACATCAACTGTGGTCCTGTGCACATGCCATGTCTAGGAACCAGATGAACCCATTGCTTCACATGGCACCCACACCCCACCAAGGGTGCTAGAAGATCCAAGGGCAGGTTGTCACTTGAAATCTTATCCAGCTGATGTGAAAATTGTAGTTCAAAGGTGTTTTATGACATGGAAAATGCTAAAATGATATTATAATACTTTATTCATCTTTTTTTTTGTTCCCCATCTGGTGACATGATCAATGACAAGTGGCAGAGCCAGGACTATTTGTTAGGAGAGGCAAACATATAATGCAAATTGTCAAAACAAATACAAAAATAAAAACAAAAAATTCAGAATAAAAATATCATTGCACTGTAACTTAGATTTGAACTTCACACGTCTACCTGTTGGAAATTTTTGGTGTGCATTAGAAATTTCTAAATTCTTTCAAAGAATTTTATGCATTTCTCTTGCATTTTCTTTCCTTCTGATTAAGTGAATTATACATTCACCCATTAACTAGCAGTACATTTTATTCAAATACTCCAAATAATAATATAACGAAGGCTTAAGAGTTGTGACTTAAACACGTGTTAAGATTGAAGTAAGGGTGGTTATGATAAGGACTTAAAACCATATAGACGAAGATCAGACTATGGAGCACATTAAACATCTATTTAAGCATGGTTATATTAAAGAGTTAAGTATGCTCCAAAATAAGGTATGTAATTGCAGGGTGTTTTAATGATTTGCAGAAAGTTAAGCATACGGTTAATTCTTGAATCCTTTTCACTCCAAAATAGCTTGACAATGATCAAACATATGGAAAATTTTAATTAAATTTCAAAAGCTTAGATGAATAATTATCATATATACTAATAGCCAGTAAAAAAAAAGATCTTTTCTTTCATGTCCACAATCCACTCCCTCGTCCACGCACAGAAACTACATCAACATGCTGTACATTGATACAGAATCTAAACTACCAAATGGATTACCAAGCCCCTCTTAACATCAAATAAACCATCTCCCTTATTCCTTCCCTTACACTCATTTCAATTGCCTGCCTGATGAACTAACTGCACGACGACGTACCCTGTGACCTTGTAATTTCTAATATGGTATGAGAGAAAATAATTATAAAATTTGGATACCTCCATTGTAAGATTCAATCAAAGTTGATAATATTTTTCCATACCAAAGAAGAACATTGGGCCGGTTTGTTTCATGGATACGATATTCTGGATTTTCTATGTCCGGATCTCTTATACTTAGAACAATAAGAATTTTCTTTGGAGCACTTTTTTTTATTCTAGAAATAAGTAATTCTCACCTTTTAGGTGAGTTGAGTTATTCCACTTGTTCCGAGAAGAATGCGTCTGGGCCAAGAATAACGTGTCCGCGCTCTCAAACTCGAAACGGTAGAATAAGCCTCATAAACCATCTTATTCGACCCCTTATTTCCGAAACAAACCGGCCTAGGAACCAAGGAATTAAGAAGAAAGAGTTAGCATACCTCATATTATTAAATCTTAACCCTAAAGACCTAGGAGTCTGTCAAATATCAAGAGCACTTTGACTACAGAAATAAACTAATATATGGTTAAAACCAGCCATAGAATACTGAAACTAGCCATGGAAGAAAGTAAAGTACTGCATCACAGGTCGACGAGAACATTGGATTCCCTTTTCTCCCCAAGATTTGGTGGACTTCTCCTATTTGTCCCCACGTCAGCGGCTATGCCAACTTTAAATAGTCAAATACTGTAGTGTCTTGGAAGGTCAGTAGAATAAGGTAAGCAATCGAGTCTTCTATCAGGAATGAAGCAATGAGATTAGTTCAAACAACAAAAAAGTCTGATCCTAAAATGGTGACCCATAGAAATGAACCCTTCTACTCAAGGACCAATGATAATTACCTAAACAATTGAGAGTGTGGTATTAAATGATAGTTCATCTATTTCAAGGCTTGTGGTAGACTTTTTAGTTGGAATTTGGACTACTTTTGATTCTTTTAAAATATAAAAAAAACATTGAGTGAAAGTGATAATAACTATTTTTAGATAATTTAAAAAGCCAAAAGTTTCTTAACAACTCTATTTTTACTCAAATTTAGAAAACTCAATGTAGTGGAAAGAATCTGGTGAAGGAGTTAGGACCATCCGATGCTGATCCCACTGGCCATGACAAGATTTGTAGGAGGAAGGAATAGCATCTGGATGAGTGGGCTTGCAACCATAGGAGAGATGTCAAAGGACCCTCCGGCTAAATGTGGTGGGGGAGTTGTTAAGACCCTTCAATGCTTAAGTTAGGTGGTGATCTTGGGGTACAAATACTGGGGGCTCCGAGAGGTTGACCTTCCGATGTCCCGGGTTCTTGTGAGGGCGCTTCGGCAGACCCTCTCTGGACGGGCTGCCTTAAGTGGGCCTTGTTGGGCTGCCTTAGATGGGGTCTATTCTCCAATGTCTAACTTTTTTTCTCAAAATAACTAGATAGAAGTCTAAAAATACTTCAACCGAAAACTCACGCTAAATGTGGCCTTGCCGTTGAAGTAAACAATGATCACATCTGCAAATACCTTAGTTTAGATACAGAGTCTTGAGAAGATGTCCTTTAGTCCTCATTCTTTAGACTACACACTAGAATGCGCTCCAACTTACATGAGGTAGGGATGAACTAATCAGTCATTTCACTAGACAAACGACATGGACTCAGATTGATCACTAATATCGCATGTGAGCGAGATCATACTCTGATTTAGAGAATGAAATCTAAAGAATCTTATTTCTACAAGTTAGTCTGAAATGAATAGATACCTCCTTGATGTCCGGGCAGGTAGAGAGTCATAATACCAACCTAGGTTGGTAGTAACATAGGCCGGACAACACAGGCCATAAAAGTTGCGTTCGCTTATTAGCATATGAGATGCCGGAGCGCACACCCTTCGCATTAAAGAACCGGGAGCTGCGTGACGGCAAGTATTACTCTATACTTTATAGCGGGCGTCCACAATTTTTTAAGGACAACCAACGTGTTCTAGGCACTCGTGTATGATCCAAGGCTCCACAACTTCGAGATTTTTTTTTTTAAAACCTAAGGACTTGGTCGGCCCCCACTTCTTGTGTAGAAGTATTGTTAGATTTTCTCAACTTTCTTTCTAGTTCCTTGAATGATGAATGTTTGGATCATAGGAGTTGTTTTATGTGAACTTTAGATACTCAATTAGGAGCTCTAAATTTAAATTTGTGTATTGGAAGAAAAATGTAAATGTGAGATTGAGTTGGTACTAAAACTCTCTAATGTGGCTTTAATTCTGGTGGGCTCCTCATTTCAGATGGGACCAACCCCATCCGTAGCTTCAATGTGGAGAGGAACACCGGTTTCAGCCGCCTGTCCTCTTGTATTAGACACCTCTCTAATTTAATTTGGAGTTATGTGGCTTCTTAATTTTCCATGGGTCCCTCCTCTTGTATTTTAACATTCCTCTTTGATCTCTTCCTAATTAGTTGCAACACAAAGCTATATGCTAAGAGGCCGGAGGACCCGGATAGATCAAAATTTGAACGTCACTTTGATTGGAGAATAAGAGAAGAATAAGGACGAATAAGAAGAGAATAAGCTTAATTTTGCTTTAACAAGTGGAATGACTTATACCGTTGCAGAATAACGTATTCGAAGAATAAAAAGAATAAGCCATCCCACTCTAGACCCAAGATTACTTATTCTTCTTATTTCGTCGACAGGTCTCACAAAACTATCAAACCGAAATGTTCTTTATTTTAATATACGTCATTCTGTTAATACGTCTCACGTAATAACTTATTCTGTAAATAAAGTGGGGCTCAGAAATCTCAAAACCACAGCAAAGTTGACTAATTAGTGCCTCCTTCAGATGCAAAAGATCATCGACACGATTTCTAGAAGTTGAAACGTGTTACCGTGCTTTTAAATTACAACACTTACAGAGAGGAGTTTGGCGAGAGGTCCTTGTCCAAGTTAAAGTTCTTTGTCCATTTCTCTACATGATTACGGAGAAGGACAATGTACAATGAGGCGGGACAAGAATGTTGGGCCACAGCCCACAGGCCCACAGGAGGGGAGGCTTGTCCGGCATCACCACGTCGCACCGGCTTCTTTGCAGGTATTTATCCACGAGCAATGCTTGTTGCACTAAAGTTTGAGTTATTTTATAATATAAGATGTCATTGGTCCACCTACACAAGAGTTATATAGATTAAGTAATCTTTTTCACAGGTTATTCAAACAAGTATTAAATATGAGTGTAAAATTTTAGACATGATAAATATATGTAGACGTGACAAATACTCCGTAACACGACAAATACTATTTATTATGCCTACAGAGTATTTAATATACTTAAAAAATATTTGTCACGCCTATAAATCTGTACACACGTGTAAAAATGATAAATATTTTTTAGGCGTGACAAATATTTCGTGAACGTGACAAATACTATGTCATACCTACAAAGTATTTCTCGCCTGTAAAGTATTTGTCACGTCAAAAAATTTGTACAAAGATGCGTAAAGATAACATATATTTTTTAGACGTGACAAATATTTCATAAGTATGCCAAATAGAAGTGATGTGCTATGCGCCCTCGTGTACATGTGCCAAGCAATTATGACGTGCGGTAACTATCAATGGACATCTCTCTCTCTCTCTCTCTTATATATTCACATGAGTCCGGATCCTCTATGGTCCCCGTTGGACTGTAGAGGATCAGTACAGACGGGGGGAGGGGGCGGAAGCGAATTTAGGTGGGGGGGGGGAGGGCGGACAGGGTGTTTTTCAAAAAAAATTTCTCCCCCTCCCTTCGTCTGTATTGATCCTCTACGGTCCAAAAAGACAGTAGAGGATCTCGGTTCTACTCACATTCCCTCCTACCCCTCCGTCTTCCTCACAAGGAAAGGTACAAAGTTGAGTTGACCTGTAACACGGACTCCGTCACAAAGTGCAAACAACACTCTCTCTCTCTCTCTCTCTCTCTCTCTTATACACATGCCCTTACAATTTTCTCTTTTTCTCTCTTAAATCTAACCCGACTCTACCCTAAAAATACAAGTACGAGTTAAAAGTTTTGATGACCGGATCCAATACGAGGCAAGTCATTTTCATCTAACTTTTACATTGGGTTGGGCTAAGTGACCTGAAATTGTCTTAACCCGGGTCTGACTCAGTTTTGATTGTAGCCGGCCCATCTTGACCCGCCCTAATCCGTCTTGACCCAGGTCAGGGTATGGATCATATGAGCCTAATTTGATCTCAGGTCGGTCAAGTAGAATTAGGGTGAAGCTATTTTTGTTAATTTTCTCTAATGACTTGACCCAACCTATTGCCACCTCTAGTTACTACAATCCCGCACCACCAACTCCCTCTCGCTCACGCACACACGTTACACGTGCGCATTCACACAACCCTACCCCGCAATAAAACGGGGAATTTTCTTTCAGCTTTCATGTGATTGAGACCTGGTTGTCTGTGTTTGATGCTGCCAGAAAATGGGGAATTTTCTTTCAGCTTTCATGTGACTATGAAACTTCCTCGTCCGTGTTAATTTGACGAGGAAGGAAGCTGTCCTGTGGACGCAATAGAAGAGGCTGCACGGCTTTGCCTCCTGATCTCACACCCAATCACGAATTCGTGTTCCACGTTTGCCACCGTCCCTTCGTCTACCCGCAAAACGTCTGGGCCACATGAGGATGGATCATCTCCAGCTCAAAACGCCAACCTGTGATGATGCCATCTTGTGATTGCCTCTCTCTCTCTCTCTCTCTCTCTCTCTCTATTCGCCGACTCGTAAAGTCGGATCAACTTGAATCTCTCATGATTCTGTATGAGTTGGGTCAACTCGTGCCGACTCGTACGAGTTGTATGGTCAAATCGTACAGACTCGGTTGAATCGTACCGACTCGGATTCGTCTTGATACGATACAAAACGTCCGAACTAACACGAATTGATCCAGTACAACAAATCATTCTCTCTCTCTCTCACACACATGCACACACACACACATACACATACGTTGTGGTGA
Organism: Zantedeschia hybrid cultivar; assembly: GCA_030544215.1. NCBI lineage: Eukaryota > Viridiplantae > Streptophyta > Magnoliopsida > Alismatales > Araceae > Zantedeschia > Zantedeschia hybrid cultivar. The sequence continues at coordinate 15,068,401 of JARZZO010000016.1, forward strand.
GGTCTCGAAGTCTTGGTATAACCATTGATAAAAAGAGCAATACTAGCGTACCACACTTGCCAAGTTGATTAGCAGAGGTGTGATCATCTAGTTAGATAGTTCTTATTAGATGAGTGAGTTCTTAAAAAAAAATAATGTCGAACTAATTAAATGACTCTCAATAAATACGGCAAAGAATGAAAAAGAAAATGTAAACATATACTAACATTCTTCATAGTACACTTGAGAAAAATATGTTATGTTATTTGTTGTCGGATGACTCGGATCATAAGAACATATGAGCTGTTAATGTTGTTTTTTATGGGACTTTAAGAAATCTTCAATTAAATAATCAAATAGCTCGCAATAACTATGACAAAAAATATTATACAAGCATGATATAATAACATTCTTCCTCAAAATATGATATATTAGTATTCCTCCAAAGTATATATATAATGTCGGGAACTAGGAGTGTGCTCAGAAGAGGCCAGACTAGCGAAGCATGAAGATAGCTTAATGAGACTGCAACCCTTTGCACCTTTTGTTCCAAGCTCCACGTACCAAAGCCTACACGTCAATTATTTTTGGAAGGAAAATATTAGTTGCACCACCCACCGTGGCAGTGCAACATGCCGTATGTGCATCTCCTCCAAGCAAGGATGGCAGTATCGATATCGGAGGATACTGATATCGATACATACTGGTATCGGTATTAGCCATATCGGCCGGTATCGGGTCCATTTTGACCCAGTACCAGGCCAGTATTGACCAGTATAGGCCCACTCAATATGGTATCAATGGCCGATACTGCCAACCATGCCTCCAAACAACTGCTACATGTTTCAGCAAAACCAATGGCTACCCATGCTGAATAACTGCATAAGAACCTTGAAGCTTCATGGCATTCAAATGGTTTAAACTTTTAAATTGTACATGGAATAACTTTGAGCAATGAAATAGAACTCGTAGCCCAGCAAAAGGAAAATAAACATGTACAATTTCCTTCACAGGGAAGCAAGGAGCCAGAACATAACAAGAGAGGATTTGGCAATTAGAGCCCAAGTAACAAAAGCGCACGATATGGACATCTGATACCTACTGCACGAAAGCTCCTGCACTCTTGAGCAGAAATGCACATCCCTTGCAAACAGAACGGTGACGCCTGCTGAAGAGCATGCTGCCGCAAGTGATAGGGTAGCAGTGACCTGTAGGATACCTGGGATATATTAGCAACAGCAGATGGTAGAGATGCTCATATGGCATGGAACAGAGAGACTCGACAACACTCTGAACAACATAGATAGAGGCTGTTAGATTAGATGCTCGGGAATGCCTGATCGTGGATCCAAACTGTATAGTGCAGAGTAATTTAACAATGCTATTATGGATGCTGTGAAGTTTCCTCCCTGTTCGCTGCTCCCTGGAACACACCGAGTAAATCACACTCTAATGGCTAAACCAAAGCTCGTTAAGTGCTAACAAAACTAGTTGGCTGGGAGCAAATTTCATAGTCGAGTTAGTTTAAATGAAGTTAGTTCAGGCATATTTAGTATCAAATTCGTAAGCGTGGTATCATAATCGATTCGGATAAGTAAATTGCGGCAAGCAACGGATCTAGGATGAGGCTAAAAAGGGAAAAGGAAAATAAAAATCAGATGACCCACAACCAATAGATGCAAACCAGATGTCACTAAAACTTAACAGGGCAGTGCATATGCATGCATGCTGCATTCATTGATGGGATTTATGAGGGAAAATGTATTTACCCAATCACCAACCACAAACAAGCTCACTAAAACAGGGTTATGGAGATCCCTCTTAACCCTCAAGGCATAGACATCAAGACACGCAAGTCCCATGCTCCACAGCACTTGGAGTCCCATGGAAGCAATCAGGTAGCTGAACAAGAAAGAGACCATCGTCAAATCACACAAACAACTTGATGCAAAGTTATCAGAACACATTCATATGCACTAAAAAAGGTTTGCCACAAAAATAGATCCAGGATGAGCCATTTAGCACTTACGATATGGAGCTCTCAATCATTTCAGCCACTTGAATTGAGCAAGAAAAACTAACAGGAACTTGCAAGCTTGAGATAAATATCATACGAAGGCATTCTCCCTTGTTCATCCATGATTCCAGTCTAGACAGCAAAAATTATGATATTGGAATCTTTTTAACCCCACACCCAACAAATGAAGATATTCATTCCTCTTTCCCCTTGCTTACACCAAACGGTTTGTCCAACTATTTCAAATTAGTGTCACTTTCTCATATTACCCCTTGTAAATGGAAACTATTAATTTCATTATGAAGGGAACAAAGTAAAAAGTGCTCTTGAAAGCGGGCCAAAAAAAATATTTAAAGCGGATAATCTTGAAAAAAATGAAGACAACTTTAAGGACAATAGGTATGCTTTACAAAAGATGGTTGTTGTGGGAGCGAGTGTCTGAAAAAGCCTACTGCACTCATGTCCATGGAACAAGCTTTGATCAAAACTAACTTTGCTTCTTATGATGTACCCTTGACAGAGTAGAGACTCAATAAGCATAGTACAAGATAATCTCAGAGAAAATTTACTCTTTTGAAAGTGGCATAAATATAATGAGTAAAAACTTTGGATCTCTACCCTTAATTGTCCATAATAAACAAGTCAAACCATGAAGGCCAAGTACTCCCTACTCATCTTGAACTTTGGATATCTACCCTTAATTGTCAACAATAAACAAGCGAAACCATGAAGGCCAAGTACTCTCTACTCATTTTGGCTCTGGATGTCTAGGGGATAACAACCCCTGTTGATGAAGAGAACCTGGGAGTGCAAGGAAGAGATCCACCACTCCCATTCTGGCTCTAGGCCAGTCTGAACACTGTTGCTTCTTGAGGTGGGCATCATGGCCAACAAAGCAATGGGACATGAGCTAAAGGATTTTCCTCAACATTTATCACCTTTAAGGACCACAAGCTGGTTACTTAAACTAAATAAAATAAACCTCAGTTGAAAAGTACTTCAGAGTCTTCCAGATTTCTGTTTTCTTAATGGAGTCATTTTGTGGTTATCTCACACAATCATACTTCATAGATCCAAGATAACATTAATGGAGTAACAAACAACATGAACAGACCTCAAACAGCATAAAGCACCGAGAGAAATAAGTTCCGTGAACTGATTCATAAAACAACTTTAAGCAGGATGACAAAAGTAAAAAAACTGTAGGCCACCTTCCTAAGGTTGTTGAGATATAATCAGTTAATCATGAACCTTCTCACCACTTTCTAGGATTGGCACGCTGATGCCAGCCTCCAAGATTTTGTTGGCCTTCCATCTTTGGGAAGTTACAAATCTCCATGACCGCAAGGTTATCAAGTTCTTCAATTTGAAAAGCACGTCTCAAGAAATTTTGGCATATCCTATCTGATAGTCCATTAAGCACTGACTACAAGCATTAAGGACTCCAATTAGTTATTGGAAGCAGACTACTCCCTGGAACCAAATTCTTTCTAGCTCAAGCATTTAAATTTGTCATCATTTGATGTATCATTGGGGATATTATTTGCAAGGTTTCTTGCGTGTATGTATGCATATATTACACAAATCCATCAGGCCTTGTAAACATGCCCAGAATGGATTTGATGGCCTATGTTGCTGTCTTGAGTCCTTACCATGGAACATAAATTGCCTCATCTCTAGGGTTCTCTGCTGTTGATTTTATGGTGCTCTTGTTTTTCTGAAAGTGGACAGTACCATAAGAATAATATTAAAAAAGGTGTGTAACAGATAATACAATGATGCTCACAAGAAAGCCCTCTATACAAAAGAGAGGAGGAACCAAAGCACCAACTTGGTGCCCACTCAAACTTCACCCAAGAAAACAAAAAGGAGGATTGAGCCATAAGGCTTGTACAACAGATTCGAACCCACTTCCTCACCCAACCACAAACAAAAAGGCCTACTCTCTTTGGGTCCAAAGCCTCCTTGAAGATCTGCCTATTCATCTCCCCTCAAATGGCCCATAGAGTAGCATAGATGATCAGCCACCAGATGATCCACTCTTCTCTAGGAGGCAAATCAAGAGCCCAATGCTGAATGAAAGAATTCACTTTGCTCGGCAACCAAAGGGGTTGGTTGGTAGACCTTGGACAGAACAGTCCTCCACACTTCTAATGCAAAGCTGCAGGTAACAAAAAGGTAGTCTAGAGATTCCTCCTCTTCCCCACGAAGGGTGCAAAGGGGAGGCACAGCACACCCAAAGTGGATCAACTGATCTGTAGTAGGAAGAATGCTAATTGAGAACCTCCAAAACTAGGGTCTTAACCTTCGAAGGAGATTTGGGATCCCAGATATAGTGGAAAAAAGGACTCCTTGTGCCTTCATTGGCAATAACTCGATATGCTGGTCTGACAGAAAAGGTCCCATACGCAAACCGAAGATAAATTATGCTCACTTTGCATGGAAACATCCCAGAGGAGGAGCATAGTACTTCTCTCTAATGACCTCCAGCCAAAGGCCTGACTGCACTGTGCCAAGCTTCTGCACCCATTTTCATATAAGGGCCAAGTTGAGATCACGGATGTCTTTTATTCCAAGGCCCCTATTCTCTTTATTTTTGCAAACCAGGGAAGGAAGGATCGGAGACCGGGCATGGATCGGCCCAATCCAAACTGATCGATCGGCCGATCCGATCCGATCCCGGACCATCCGGTCCGATCCCCTTCTCCCTTAAATAAATTACAAGGGTTCAGAAAAAAATTAAAAATATATAAAAAAATCATTAAAATTTTGTACAAATGATTATCTTTGTTCAAACCTTGGTTTCTTCACTTTACCTTGCATCCAAGTCAACTCTATCTTCTTTCCTTAGTAACTAGTCTGTCTATAATACACACTCTCTCCATCTTTCATCTCTAAAATTTTCTCTCTTACTCTTTTTTTTCCTTCTCTTATATACACGAGTATTAACGATTCTCAATCATAAATAAAACTAATAAATTTATCATATTGTACTTTAAAAAAAAGAAAAGAAATATATACCACTTTTTTTCCTGAGAATTATCCGATTCTAGATACAAGCGACAATAAGAGTAGTCAATTTTTTTTATCAATAACTAAAATACATACCTTTTGGTACTGAATGTAGCGCTAGTACTAAAGGAGATACGGATTTCAGTCATTGACAAATTTTTTTAATAAATTTCAGTACCCTTCTTGTCGCTTGTATCTAGAATCCGATAATCCTCGACAGAAAAAAAGGAATGATACACATTTCTTAATTTTCTTCTAAAGTACAACTTGGTAAACTTATAGAATTTATTTACTATTAAGAACTGTTAATACTAATATATCTAAAGAAAGGAAAAAAGAATAAGAAAGAGAAATTTTTAAAGAGATTGTTAGAGAGAGAGGGAGAGAGTGTGTGTATGTATTATAGAAAGACAACTTACTAAAAAAACCGCCTTGAAGAATCCACCCGGTCGTTGTAGAGTGCCACTTCCCATAACCAAGTCGATAGAAAAGAGAGTTTATACCTTAGAAAGAGAAAACTTAGAGAGAGAGAGAGGGAGAGAAACATTAATTAGATAGAAACAAATTAAAGAGAGAGGAGAAATATTAATTAGATAGAAAAATTTAAAGAGAGAGAGGGAGAAATATTGGAGAAATATTAAAGGGATAGAAAAAACTTAAAGAGAGAGGGAAAGAAATATTAATTAGATGGAAAAAAAAGCTTAGAGAGAGAGAGAGAGAGAGAGAGAGGGAGAGAAATATTAAATTAATAAAAAAACTTAAAGAAAGATGGAGATAAAAAAAAACCTGGAGAGAAGGAAGTGATAGAGAGGGGACGACACTTGGATGGATGGAGTGGAGAGTGGCCTTGGGAGGTTTATATAGACCCTCCAAGGCCTAAGCTAGCCATTGGGAATGGTCCGCTAGCTTTCAAAGTTTGAAGCTAGCCATTGGGGGGCCGGGTCGGCCCAATCCGGTGTGGGCCGGCTGATTTGGATCAAGGATCGGATGATCCGTACCAATCTCGCCTGATCCTTCCGATCCTGGTCAAGGACCAAAGGATCGAGGCACGGGATCAGATCGGACCGGCCGAAACCAATCGGATCGGCCGATCCAATGTGATCCGTGCCAATCCAACACACCATGTTGCAAACCCTCCCTCAAGAAACATCGTGTCCTCCTTTTAAAGGGCTCAAAGCTCCCCTCCCAAAAGAATCTACACCAAATGGCTTCAAGCTACCTAGTCATTGATTTAGGGATTCTAAACATGGAGAGGAAGTACATATATAGGAAGGCAGTCTAGAACTGATCTGCATAAAATTGATCTGCCCCCATATAAGAGAAGTTTGCCTTTCCATCTAGACAAGCGAGAGTGGAACTTCCAAAGAACTGATTGCCAATCATTGCACTTGATAGTAGCTGGTGTAAGGGGAAGCTCCAAATAAGTGACAAGAAAGGAGCCCATCTGACACCCCCGGATAAGAGTAATACTTGCTGCAATGCCCATGCATTGCAATCCACGTGGATTGCAATGCATGGGCCAGCAGCCGTCCGATCCAGTAGGATCGGACGGCTACTGTGCATCCTGTCTGGGTTTGGGGGGGCGGTTTTTCATTTTTTTTTATTTTCTATTCGGATTTCTAAATTTTTTGGGAGTGTCTGATCAAAAATCGGACGGTACATCCAGGTTGCTTGGGTTGGCCCCCACCCGACTGTATATTTTTTTTCCAATTTTTTTTGGGCACAAACCTCGATTTACGTGTAAAAAAAATATAACTGCTTTTTTTAATTATACAGTCGGGTCGGGCCGACCCAAGCAACCCGGTTGTACCGTCCGATTTTTGATCAGACGCTCTAAAACAATTTAAAAAATCCAAACAGAAGATAAAAAAAAATAAAAAACCGGCCCGCCCAAACCCAGACGGGCTGCACAGGATTGCAATGCATGGGCATTGAAGCAAGTATTACTCTTATCCTGGAGTGTCAGATGGGCTCCTTTCTTGTCACTTATTTGGAGCTTCTTGACAACGATACTCTTTGAGAATAATGACAAGATTTTGCACCTGCAAGCCACAAGATTTGCTTCTCATCCTGTCACAAACACGTTAGATGCTTCCAATGCATGAAACATGCCATTTTGGATCCTAACCTGCATCAGTATTCATGGGCCATGTTCTTGCCATCAGACTGTGCTTCATATTGTAGGCACTACATGCCATAGCCTTGTGCATGGAACCTTTTAACTTTTTCACAAGCTTTGATTTCCAAAACATTAGACTTCTTGACAAAATTATACTTATAGCTCTTCCATTTGATGCACTTATTGATCATTCTACTTTCTTTTCTCTCAATTTTAGGCATTGTACCAATATTAATAAAAGCATTCAGACAATCTGATAAGCCTCATATTAATCCCCAACGCAAAGAACTACCTGATGCAAAGAACTTCAAATAAATGACTAACACCCCAGCCAAGCAATGACAAAAGAGCTACTATCTTTAGATTCTTTACCAATTCAATTCCCGCATATAGCTATTTTTAAAATGTTTTCCTTCAAAGTTCACAACAAAGGACTCCTATTTTGTCCCAAAACTCCCATCGCCATTCTAGACTTTGCATGTACGAATGATAATCCTGCCTTTTGTAAAGTCTGTGGGATGTTGAATCTAAGCTTTGATTTTTTATGCTTGTTGTTGCAGCTATTTCTTATGCTGCACCTGTACATATTAAACTTCTTTTACTGCTACTATAGTTAGGTCAATACTGGATAAAGACAGACCGAAGTACAATCTATTTTTATTCATGTACAATCAGAAACTGATATTGTTTCTGTACTGGGTGTATCTGCATTCAACTAACTGTAGTTAAGACTATCATTATACAATTTTCCTTCTTTGTGAAGGATATACTTGCCTTGTTTTAGAATCCTCTTGCACCATGTTTTTCCTTGTGCTCCAAGAATGAATTTTCTAGCGCCCTTGTTATATCAATGACTACATTCTTCTCTAAGTACACAATTCCACTCTTCACTTCGAATGAATGACATCATATTTTTGCTCAGAAGGCCAGAGAAAGCAGAATATAAAAGAGATGGCAGAAGAAAGAAGACCCTAGAATTCAAAGAAAACTAATCCACGTCTTAGCATATATTTCTATATCTGTCTCTATATCCATCAGGTGGGGAAAAGGTTGACACAATGGATTGAATCATTTGTATGGATCCCAGCCAGTGACCCTCAAAGCATCGGAAGCCAACATTCTACCTTCCAACACAAATGTATTACCTAGAAGATCATCAAGCAATTTGAAAAGTTCAGTGTTGGTGACTATGAAAAAGGAAGAAGTGAAAGATGCGCAAACAATAATAACTAAAGCATATGAATGATGACATCAGTTTTGCTTACATTTCCTTCCATTGATTACAGCATAAAATGCTTCACATCTTCAATTATAGCCTTAGAAGAGAAAGATGCACCAATCATAATAACCAATATACGTGGATGATGAATTCAGCTTTACTTATATTTCCTGTCACTGTCTACAACACCAATTTTTTTTGCATATTTGATTACTCCCAGCTCCTGACACTTGAAAATGTAACTTAGAATTCAGATAAGCCATATGAACTGTCTTTCCTGTTGAAACTATTCAGACAAGCCTTATTTTCCTTCACGAGATTCCATCTTCTAAGATTAAACATAGACATCCCCTTCAGGCAAAAGACCTTTTGCTTTTCCTAGATACACCACCCTAGAACCCTAACCTGAAGCTCCCTTCCAGTCCAAAACTTTTTTTGCATGTGATTAGCTGATACAAGATGCAACTGATTCATCAGTTCATCTTACCAATCTTTCAAACAGATACATTGGTTAATATGCTCAATCATTCCACTCGTATGTCCAGTCATCGATCATCTGTTACTGTTAGGGCTACCTTATGCCCATACACATCCGTATCAATGCTTTTTCTTTCAATTGTGGTGAACTTTTCTGGACAATGTATCATCATCCATCTGGCAAATCAAGAACAATTATACCAAAATCTTGATAACCATACATGGATACATATTTGGAACTTAACAATCTCAAACTTTGGGTGACACATTTAATTGAATCTAACGGCAGCAGGGGAGTCATTCATGCAAAAAAAGGCAATCAAAAGAAAATAAAGTCAATTTAGTCAAGATTATTGTATCAAGCGAACAGATTTGGAATATTATTTTAACCAACTCCAATTATGAGCTATCAATGAAATAAATTGATATAAAAAATTCAATCAGCATTAAGCCTTTTGCATCTCACGAGGTGTGCCTTACCTATTTTGGCTTGACATTGTGCATGCAAAGAACCTTCTACTGACATCATAATTCATTAAGGTATATCCTGCAATATTGTTATGCAATAAATACACCCCCCCCCCCCCAAATCAATAAATGTTGTTAAGCAATAAGTACTCCCCCATCACTAAATGGTGACAATTTCTTTTCCATCAAATCTATAGGCTTACCAGACTTTCATGACAAGTGAATTCTTAAACAAGATAGACAGGAGAAGGAAACAATCAAACAGCCATATTTGTGATTACTGCCATTTGGAAAGTAGTCAAAAACAGCAATTCCACTATCAATTAATGCCTATCTACCTTCTAATGCTGCCCATTAACCTACTGACACGTGAAGGAAAAAGTCCCAATAAAACAAGGAACAGCTAAATACGATAACAACAGCAAGGAGTATGCCATGCCAAAAGGGTGTACAAACATCATCAAACCTAAACAAAATCAAAGGCACGTTACAGCAGAGTAAAAACAAGAGAACAGAAAGTTTAGAGAGAAACAAGAGAAGAAGCTAGCAAGACGCACCAGAAGGCCGTGTAGTTAGAGAAGCCGATGGACGAAACCATCACCCCAATGGAAGCGGCCGCGAACAGGCACTGCCCCAGCCTCAGCAGCAGCCCGCTGAGCGTTCCGGGGCTCCCCAACAGAGACTTCATCTCCCTCCCCAAGAGAACCAAAGATCCCTCTTTTCTTCAAATCCGCCGTCCCCTCCGGAACCACCCCTTCAGCTGAGTCACCACAAGAACTCCCATCTCCCCACAGACCACCCAAATCGCTCGAAGACTACTCCTTTCCCATCTAACAGTCCAAAACTGGAGATGCGCTCCCTGCTTCCCACCTGAAATGGCCCAAAGACCACTCCTTTCCCCTCTATCAACCCCAAACTGGAGATGGGTTCCCTCCTTCCCACCTAAAATCGCCCAAGGACCACTCCTTTCCCCTCCATCAATCCAAAAACTGGAGATGGGTTCCCTGCTTCCCACCTAAAGTCGCCCAAAGATCATTCCTTTACCCTCTTAACAATCCAAAACTGGAGATGGGTACCCTGCTTCCCACCTCCAAATGCATGCCCAGAAGCCTGGCAAGACCCACAAAGATCTCCCCCCCTCACCTCACTCCGCCGAGGACTGCGGCCACCTGCGAGGAGGTAATCATGTGAGTCGGGAGGACCAGGGGTGTTGGTTTTTGGCTCCTGGGGAGTGGAGAAAAGGGAGCATGATGTGGAGGGGACCTGTAATTCCTGTGCTGGAGTTAAAAACTTCCATTTTTTCTAATAAAGAACAGCTCCTGCGCTGTGGCGTCCTTTTTCCTTGGTCCGTCGATGATAATGTCGGCGTCCGGTGGTAGGCTCCTTCCCTTTGGATGTTCTTGGAGGTGCTCTCCTCGCCTCCTGCCACTTTTTTATTTTTGATTTCTTAAAAAAATGCCTCTTTTTGTAGCACTCGTCTTGGCTTGACATATTCAGTGGGATAGATTTTATAGAAGTCAAGATAACTTTTTAGATATAAAAGTAACTAGATTATAAATTTTTTATTTTTCTAATATCATACATTTTGCACACAACTGAAAAACACCTGAAACATAAATTTCAGTCATTGAAATCTCTGATGATTATATTTCCAAATGCGTTTTTATCAATGCAATTTTTGCCAACAGCTGCCTTTGAGTTGCTTTTTGAGGAGATAAAAGCAATTTTCGATGAAAAAAATCGTGCCCATAAGCATATCTCTCTCTCCCTTTGGTGTCTTTCCTCTGGTCATCCTTATGCAAGGCATTTTTGTCACATGCAAACTGCCTTTTTTGTCAAGAGTCCAATTGATTAGGCACACATTCTCCTGTTTAGAAGAACATGGATCAAAAATGTCTGAGGCAAAGATACCCCAAAGGGTGACAAGTCCAAGTTTTTGTGCACAGCAAGAGGTCCACGTCCTCAAAGGGGCGCGAGAATTTAGCCGTCGAGCTCGCATAAGTGAGATTCAAACAACAAACACTCGTTTTAAGCAGTGGCGAACGTAAAAATTTTATCTAGTGAGATTATTCGGACATTAAATTATAAATATGACAGGGTTAGTGAGATCTTGAGTTGGACTATATAGGATCCTAAGTTAAGCTAATGGAGTTCTAAATTAGGTCAGTAAGATTTCAAACTATACTACATTAGACTGGGTTAATATATTTGGCAAAATTCAGTAAGGTCATCAATGTTAGATCAGCCACTGGCTTCAAGAGTGGGAGGATGTCTAATGGGCCACACGCTTGAGACAATAATCAACTTGCTTGTTAGGCTCTCAAGTAAGATGGAAAATATCCTACATAATCATTACAATCTAACTCTTCAGACACATTCTTTTGAAAGCCAGTGTTATGAATCGTTAGCTCTGGGCAAGCATTTCCAAACACTGTCTTGAAAAGAGTTATTAACGTAACATTTGGTCTTCCTAGTGAATAAAATGTATGTGAGAAATTTGTCAGACTTCTGTCATATTATTAAATGGGCTCTTAGTGTGATATGACGTCACACAATGCCATGGTCAAATTTAAATAAAAATAAATAAATAATGTTTGAATTTTTTAAAGTGAAAGACTAATCAACTTAGATTCAATACATGTGAATTTAGAACTCCTTTGATCTTTAAATCGGACGCGGCATGTCACATTTTTGTATATTACACTATGGAATACTATATGGCAATGCCCTCTTCCTTGGATATGCCTAAGTTATTCTCTTCAACTGATTAAATGTCTCCACGGAGTAAATCCATTAACAATCGCTCAAAAGGAACATTTACGGTCATCGATCAGCTTATGCAATCGATGTTTTTGTCATTTTTTTGGAACATGTTTGGCAAACTTCTACTTGAAAATTATTTTTGAGTTCTCCATCTTACATAGAATGAGTTGAAAGAGATAGATTATAATTAATTTTACTTTATTATAAAAGTCAACTCTCTCGTAACAACTTCACTTTTTCTCTAATCTTGGAAGTTCTCTCCTTGTAGTTTTCGGTTGAAAATTAAAATACAAAAAAAATACCATATAAATGACTTTCAAAATCTAATGACTTTCATAAACCATAACTAAATGAAAATGTAAAAGTACTTCTAAATAAAAGCTACGCCAAATACGGCTTTCATATATTTTGTCTTGCAAAAAGTCATAAAGACAATACACATGCAAAAACACTTCTAAAAATGGTAATAAACAAACTCTAGTTTTGAAAAGATATGCACACATCAAGAGTGTAAATATTTTCTTGGTATGAAAAAGGTCATATTGAGGTATTATCTAATTTGAGATGGAGATCACTTGAGTGCAACGACTATGAAAACTTCCATGGTCAGGTGTGTTTGCCATGCACACACCTGACGTGGCGGCATCCAGTAAGACGTACTGAGATGATCTCTACCCATTTGGTTTGATCGTGGAGACGGTGTAAATTATTATAAAATATTATACATCAAATCAAACAACCCTTATGCGAACAAGATATTATGAAAACCTTGCGCACATATAATGGACACAGAGCAAATCAATGTGCTGCTTGTGGAACCAGTTGTTAGTGCAGCCAGTTCATTTCTTATCTTTTAATTGGGAGATCATAGGTTTTATTTTTAGTTGGAGTTTAAAAAGTTTTTTGGGATATTTATCTTCGATTCATAATATTACTTTTTCGGATAATTAGATGGATTTGGATTTTTCGCTTAATTAAATAAAATTATTGACCAGTTCAAAATTATCGTTAACTCTGGAGAATCTTTTAAATTTTGTCCTTGATCACCTATAAATATCTGATGTAGCCGAAGCTATCACTAATGGATTCCGAGGACAGAATCCGAATGTGAACCGAAGGACCAGTTGCCGAGACGGACCCAGACGAAGAGGTTGGCGAAGAATACAGCCGAGATCCTACGAGAGGAAGAGACCGATCAGTGAGGGTCCTGGGTTTCGGCCCAGGAGAACCTCCTCCGATGGTAAAGTCAGTCTCTGGAGAAGACTAATTTAGAAGAAAGAATAAGCTTGAGTGCTTAAGGTGTACCTTTTCGGCAATGAATAGCCTTTTTTTTATAGCAGAGGATGGATGTTCTCTTCTTGTAGCAGCCGATATAAGACTATATATAAGGGTTTGAGAGGAAATTGCTGAAATATCCCGTTAATAGGCCGATGGCTGGACAACAGTTAACCAGAATGGGCCGGACCCATTTCGGTTTATTATTTGCTACGGCTAGGCCGAATAAGGTCGTTAATTGAGCCCATCGCTTGAGCCGAATCTACACTATTTCAATAAGGCGCCTGGATTGTTTCTGTTTGATTGACTTTATGGGCCGAATGTGCTTCGACCCTTTCTCTTATTTGGGCCGGCCTCCTAGCGTTGGGCCTAGTCAGATCTTCCCCCATTACAGGGCCCCCTACTCTCGTCGTTCTCAACTTTGTGAAACGCCGAGAGTAAAATCCGAAGCCCTTATGGAAAGACACTAAATCCGATAGATGACCTTCGTCTGAAACTGTTCGATACATTCTTGTCTCAAAAACTGTAAGTGGGTCAGTCTTGTCTCAAGCCGAGAGATGGTGACGAATGCCTTCGTCTCAAGACGAAAGTTGATGACGAATACCTTCGTCCCAAGCAGAAAGTTGATGACGAATATCTTCGTCCCAAGCTGAAAGTTGATGACGAATACCTTCGTCCTAAGCCGAAAGTACAGGTTGGCTTCGTTCGCCTCAGAATTGTTTCTTCACTTTCTCTCTCTTCTTCTTCGCGCCAGAGCGTTCCTGCGAGCAGCACCGCGCACGTCTTTTCTTCTCCGGCCGCGAGTGTTCCATCGAGGTCGTCTGAGGACGTCTTGTTGATCGTTGGGGAGTTCCTAATCTGAGGGTAAGCCTCAGCTCCAACCTTTTCTTCTTTTGATACATGTCCAGTAGTTCTTTTTCGGCCGAGAGCAGTTCATCCTGCTCTTCGTCTAAACCTGCTCCTCAGCCTTCTCTATCGTCTCCTTTTTCCTTGAACTCCTTCCCTTCTGATATGGTGGGCGAAACCGAATCAGTCCCTGCTCCCGTTGAGCCTTCTGTTTCCGGCCGCCGTCCGGCCGAACAAGTTTCGGACGTGGCTTCTACCCTTAGCACTCAATCGCTGAAGGACATTACTCTTTGGTATCTAATCCCTTCCTGGATGACACCCATCCGGCCTGAGAGGCATACGAGGGCCAACTCCCCTCGGCCGGGTGCTTTCTCAATCTACGAACACAGCTTTCGGGTTGGGTTTCGTCTTCTCCTTCATCTTTTTATCATTAATCTTTTGAACTTCTACGGACTGGCTCCGTCTCAATTTTTCCTGAACTCCTGGCGGACGTTATATGCTTTCTTGGCCCTTAATTCTGCTTTCGGTCTCTCTCTTTCTGTAAATATTTTTCGCTATCTTTTTAAAATCAAACCCCAGGGAAAATCTTCCTAGTTCTGCTTCATTCCCCGCTTTGGCTAAGGCATCTTCTCCAGGAAGCCCTCGTCCATTCATCATTGGAAAGAGGATTTCTTCTTCATTACTCTACCGGAGGGAAATAAAAGTGTATGACCCTTCCCTACCGAATGGGGACCCCTAGTCGAGGGGATTTCTGATAGCCCTTTCCTCAGCCTCGGGCAGCTTGCCGATGCCCATCTCTTCGAGGATGACGCTCCCTTCAATATAGTCGAGCTTCTAAAAGACGAGGACAGGCTTGTTGGGATGGGAGCTTAGCCGGACCCGTCGCATTCTCCTGCCCGGACCTCTCCCTATCTTCCTCCTGATCAAGCCTCGGGAGAGACCGCAGCGAGAGCTACCGCGACAACTAAGGCCCCGGCCAAGGCCCATCATCCGCCCGAGGGTGCCGAAACTGCAGCCGAGGGTAAGTCGGCTTTGGGTCATACGATCGTCACCGAATTTCTTCTAACTCTTCGTTTTACTTTTAGATATGTCCATTCTCGGATCGCTCATGGCCCGGATCTCATCACAGCCGGTGCCCTCCCGTCCGTCAAGGCCGCGCCCAGCCGAAGGGTTGTCGGCCGATGTCATATCGGTGTCGGACGCTTCTCCGGTCCGACAGACGGCGGCCTCCGCCGAAGGAAGGGCGGCCGCGGCTGCTCTCGAACGGGAGAGATGGGAGAAAGGCAAGGCTGTTGCCCATGGGAGCGAGCGCTCCGAGAGGAGGCGGCGGCAGGGCAACCATGGTGAGAGAGAGTCCGCCCAGCCGGCTAAAAGGTTGGCCTCGCAGCGGGAGGCGCCACTAGCGGCCTCACCACCTCAGCCGCAAAGGGGCGACTCACCTCCGGCCAGGACGACGGCAACAGAGACGGGAGCTTCATTCCCGTTTGGGAAGGCCGAGACTCATATGTCCCGGGAATACGGACATGAGCCTTGGCGTCTGGATACGGGAGTCTTCGCGGACGACAGTTTGGATAACTCCCAGACGTGCATGCGCCTTACACAGAGCTTGGCCATCCCCATGGCCGAGGATGAAATTCAGGAGCTGTCTTCGGAGGGTCTCTCCCGACAGTGTGTTCGTTATACCGTCCATGTGAGTGAGCTTCGATTATCTTAGTACTTACTATTTCTTGTTGCTTCATCTTATGTTTCTCGCTTTCTTCTTTCAGGCCACGATCATGTGTGAGGCTCTCGCTCGCCGCCAGGCTCTCATCCAGCGAAAGCTGATGGATGTGAATGAGGCCGTGGATCAACTGGCCACGGGCAAAGTGGCCTCGATGCAGTGAGATCTCGAGGCCAACGTCGACGCCCTCATCGGGGCAACTGTTAAGCTGCGGTCTGACCTGGCCAGTCAGAAGGAGGCAACTCGAACATCCTCCGAGGCGCAAAAGAAGGCCAAAAGCCAACTAGGTCAGGCCCGTGCTGAGGTCGAATCTCTCAAGGCCCAGATCCAGGACAAGGAGGAAGAAGCCGCCGGGAAGATAACTCGGCTGGAGAAGGAATTGGACGAAGAACGCCGCAAGCATGACAAAGCCGTCTCGGCCCTTAAAGCAGAACTGGAGGCAAAGACCAAAGAGGCCGAAGACGTGGCTCGCGTGGCTGTGGCGAGTTATAAAAAAGGTCCGGAATACGCCGATGAGATACTCGAGGCCGAGGCCAAAGCGGCTACAACTATGTTCGATCTGGCGATGGCCATTGCCCAAAAGGCTTGCCCGGACACAGATTTGACTGGTTTCGGCTCCCTACCGAAGAAGAAGGCGATCAGCTCTTAGCCTGGTGGCAGTAGCTTAAGGCCGAGAGGATCCCGGCTTCTCCGGAAGATGCAGCAGGAGGCTCAGACCACGCCTCTTCTCCTCCGACGTCTCCAGGCTACTCTCTTGTCGATGTAGATGGCGAGGACGCCGATAGCTGATCCGGGGGCTTGTCCCAGATGCTTCTATTTTCAAGTTGCCGAGGCCGAGTACATGGCCCGTTTTTGTACCTCCTGTATATATAAAAGTGACTTGTTTTTACCTGTCTTAAACGATCTTTCTATACATTTTGTATTCCTCGGATATGTTATCCTTTGGTTGGATCAATTACAAAATGTCCCAAGAGAGTAACCGGGTTCGGTCCTGTATGCGGCCGAAACCATTTCTGTCCTCTTATAGGTTTGAGATAGTGCCGAAGGCGCTCTACATTCCAGGTACGAGGGAGAGGTTGACCCGAGAGGGTCTCCAGCCGATAGGCCCCTCGTCGGATTACTTCTTTTACCCGATAAGGGCCTTCCCAGTTTGGAGATAGCTTTCCTGCAGCTTCGGCTGGCTTAGATGCATGGGCATTCCGCAACACAAGGTCTCCGACTTCAAAACTTCGAGGTTTTACTCAGGCGTTGTGATATCTGGCCATGCGTTGTTGGTATGCTGCCAGCCGAATGCGAGTCTGATCCCTAGTTTCTTCTATGAGATCAAGGTGATCCATTAGGACTTCATCATTATTCTTCGGATTATAAGTAAGATCCCTCGGCGAAGGCAGGCCGATTTCAACAGGGATAACTGCTTCCACTCTGTAAGCCATTCGGAATGGGGTCTCTCTGGTAGGGGCTCGACTTGTTGTTCGATAAGCCCATAGTACACTCGGCAGCTCTTCTACCCATCGGCCTTTGGCTTCTCCGAGGCGAGTTTTCAGTCCTCGTAATATACTTCGGTTAGTGACTTCGGCCTGGCCATTTGTCTGAGGGTGAGCTACCGAAGTGAACTTGTGCAGAATGTCGAAGCTTGAACAGTTGTCTTTGAACTGGTTGCTGTCAAACTGCTTGCCATTATCTGATATAATCACCAGAGGGATGCCGTAGCGGCAAATAATAGACTTCCATACGAAGCTCCAGGCATTATTATCAGTGATAGACGCAAGAGGCTCGGCTTCAACGCACTTTGTGAAATAATCTACTGTTACAATAAGGAACTTTCTCTGGCCGGTGGCAATGGGAAAGGGTCCCAGAATGTCAATCCCCTATTGGGCGAAAGGCCAAGGGTCTGACAGAGGTGTTAAAATGGTTGTTGATTGGTGAATGAGAGAACTGAACCTCTGACATTGGTCACAGCGGCAGATGAGACTAGCTGCATCCTCTCGGAGTGTCGGCCACCAGTACCCTTGGCTCAATAGTTTGTGGGTCAAGCCCTTCCTCCTGCATGTGCTCCGTACATTCCTTCATGCACTTCCCGAAGGGCATAATTGACTTCGGTCGGGCCGAGACATCGGAGGAGTGGTCGGCCGAATGATTTCTAATATAATACATCTTCTAGAATTAAGAAATGAGAAGAACGCAGCCGGATGCGTCTTGCTTCTTTTGGATCGGACGGGAGCTCCTCTCGGAGGATAAAAGCGATTAATAGAGTCATCCAGGTTTTCCCTTCGGAACCATTCACTTGCATAACCTTGGGTTCTTGGAGACTTGGCTCAAATAGCTCTTCTACCAAGACCATTCGGCTTCCTCCCCCATCATGTGTTGATGCTAGCCGAGAGAGGGTATCGGCTCGAGTGTTCTCGGCCCGAGGGATCCGCACGATCTCAAAAGAAATGAATTCATCAATGATTTTGTGAGTTACCTGAAGATAGGACGCCATCAATAAGTCTGGGGCTTCGTACTCCCCGGTGATCTGGCTGACGATAAGCTGAGAGTCGCTGAACGCCTTTATCTTTTGCGCACCGAGCCTTTTAGCGGCCCGAAGGTCGGATATGAGGGCTTCGTACTCGGCGGCATTGTTAGTGGCTGGGAAGGCGAAGCGCAGGGCATACTCGATGACGACTCCTTCTGGAGAAGCCAGGATCCACCCGGCGTCACTATCCGAAGAGCATGCGGATCCGTCAACATACAATTGCCATTCAGCAGCCGAAGATACTGGAACCGAAGTTCTTTCGGCCTCAATATTTGTTCCTACTATCTCTGGTTGAGGGGCCGAAGATGACTCAGGAGTAAGCTCAGTGATGAAGTCGGCTAGAGCTTGAGCTTTTATTATAGTCCGAGGTCCATAGTGTGAGTGCTTAAAATGGGTGTGTGATTATCATGAAAATTATATTGTTTAGGTGAAAAATAAACCTATTAAAAAGAAACTAAGTGATGTGATCGCCAGAAATTTTTGACTAAAAAGTTCCAAAAGAAGATTTGATCGCCTACCTATTTGGACGTGGGAGATTCTTGAGTTCTTGGTTCCCCTCCTTCAGCCGGCTGAAGAAAGAGAGCCCTTTCTTGTCTTTGTTCTTACTTTGGCTGCTATTGAGTTTTGAGGATCGTCTAGATTACTTGTTGTTCGCTATTGATTCCCTTCCCTTGATTCTCCTTTGTATCTTGCAAAAAATAATGAAATGAAGTAAAGAATAATGAGAATTCAGGCAAAAGTAGCATCCATTCCAGAAGAAATTTTAAACATGCAACTAAACAGGTAAACTCACTTGCTGGGATGGTCTTTTAAACCCCTTTAACAAATAGGTTTTGAAAAGGATGTTAGTGTGTGTGTGTGTTGCATGGAGTGATGTGATAAAAAAAAATGATGCTAATATGATGAAAATGTGAGAAGAAAAGTAAATGAGAAGTTAAGCTAGATGGCCCCTGTAAGCCTTGGTCTTTGAGAGAATCTTGAATGGACGAAGAACGGATGCCGACTCCTGATGGTAGCAGTACTTCGCTTCTTCAGTGTTTGGACGTTGTCGCCAATCGTCACTCTCACTATCACTCAGATCACTTGCATCAACGTCACTGACATCAACATCACTCACTGTCACTCATCCAAGAGGCTGGATATTTATAGACTTCTTTGCATCCGTGGATTTACATGAAGAAATTTTGAGGTTATCCAACTTAACTAACAGATAAATACAGATTAATTCATCATTATCTGTAATTTATCTAAAACGCGTCGCCCATGGGAGACGCCTTTCAGACTGATTAAGATAAGGATAAACATCCGGGAAAAGTTTATCTTTATCTGTAATTAACTAAAATGCGTCGCTCAATGCAGACGCCTTTTACACTAATTAAGATAAGGATAAACATCCGGAAAGAGATAGAAATAACTTAGGAAACCTAAATGGCGTCGTGTTTAGCAGACGTCTTTTAGCTAATTAATCAATTAATTAAAATACAAATTTAAACATCAAAATAAGAATAAACTCTAAATAGCGTCTACACAGGTCGACGTCTTTTAGACTTCTTCATATTTTAACTGAAATTTTGAGTTAAAATTAATTTAATTGATTAACTTAAATTATGTCTGTCTGACCCGACACTATTTAGATAATTAACCCAAAAGATCAATAAAAATTAACCAATGATTAAATATCAGACCATTCTGAGACATTATTATATGATATGAAATTTAGTCGAAATGATGTCAAAATTAGTGTGTCTACACATAGGAGATGTCGAATTCCCCTAATTCGATCGCCCATTTAGCTAGTCTCCCGGACACTTATGACTGAGAGAGAACCTGCCTTAAAGGCTGATCCGTGAGGACCTTTATTGAGTGTGCAAGGAAATATGGCCGAAGCCTTCTCACGAAGGCGACGAGAACCAAGGCCAGCTTCTCAAGAGTTGGATACCGAAGCTCCGCTCCGTGGAGCTCTCGGCTTATATAGTAAACCAGCCTTTGAATACCATTTTCTTCTCTGATAAGGACGACACTGATAGCAGCTTATGAGACGGCAAGATAAATGAATAGTTGTTCTCCTTGGACTGGCTTAGACAAGACTAGAACATTAGAAAGATAAGTCTTCAGCTGATCGAAAGCCGATTGACATTCGTCTGTCCAGGAGAAATTGTTGGTCTTCTTTAGTAGTTTGAAGAAAGGGAAACAATGGTCCGCTGCCCTTGACATGAAGCGGCTCAGCGCAACAATTCACCCGCTTAGCCTTTGAACTTCTCGGATGTTCGCCGGAGAGTGCATTTGAAGGATGGCCGCAATCTTTTCAGGATTCGCCTCCACCCCTCGACGAGTGACCATATAGCAGAGGAATTTCCCTGAAGCTACGCCAAAAGCACACTTAGCAGGGTTCAGCTTCATTTTGTACCTGCACAAGGTAGAGAATGTTTCGGCCAAATGATCAGCGGCGGCGCGGCTTTTTACCAGCATATTGTCGATGTAGACCTCCATGTTTCGGCCGAGCTGTGGGGCGAACATTTTGTTGACGAGACGCTGATAAGTTGCTCCAACATTCTTCAAGCCGAAAGGCATCCGGATGTAGCAATATAGGCCGAGGTCTGTTGTAAAACTTGTTTTGTCCTTGTCCATTGGATGCATTCGGATCTGATGATAGCCCGAATAGGCATTGAGAAAGCTGAGTAGTTCATGGCCAGAAGTGACGTCCACCATCTGGTCTATCAAAGGCAGTGGGAAACTGTCCATCGGACAAGCCTTATTGATGTTAGTGAAATCAACACACATTTGTAGGTGCTTAGAATGACCGTGTAATTAACATGAAATATCTATGTTGTTTAGTGTAAACTAACCTATTAAAAACAGCAACTAAAGTGCAGTGATCGCCAGAAACTTTTAACTTAAAAAGTTTCAAAAGAGATATGATCGCCTACCTTTCAAACGCGGAAGATTGAGTCATTGGTTCCCCTTCCTCAGCCGGCTGAAGAAAGAGAGCCCTTTCTTTGCTTCTTTGTTCTTGCTGTGGAATTTGAGGTTGAGGATCGTCCAGAAGTGGTGCTTGATTTCCCCTTTTGATCTCTTATTGTTGTTGAGTGCAGCAGAGACAAAGACAGAAAAACGAAGAATTATGATTAGAATTTAAGTAGAAGCAGTATCTGAATTAATCATGATTTTAAGCATATTTAAAACAGCAAACTCACTTTTTTTTAATGGCTTTGAAACCCCTTAAATCAAGTAGGTTTTTGAAAGATTATGCTGTGGTGTGTGTTTGCATGAAGTGAATATGAAGAATGAAACTAATGAAGATGAAAAATGCCAATGCAGTAATGAAAAACTTATGCCCAGTCGGTTGAAGCTCTGAAAGGATGAAGATCTTGAAAGGGACGCCGACTTCTGGAAATGGCAGCGCTCCGGCGTTACGACGTTGCTTCGATCTTCAACTCGCTATAACGCTATGGCTCAACTCAACTCAATTCTCTTCTCCTTTTTTTTTTTTTTTTTTTTTTCAACATGCAGGGTATTTATAGGCATTTCTTGCGTTCGAGATTAACATAGCAAAATTCCGAGATTTATCCATCTTAACCGACAGATAATTACTGATTAATTCATCTTTATCTGTAATTATCTAAAACGCGTCCACCTTGGCTGACGCCTTTCAGATTAATTAAGATAAGGATAAATATCCGGGAAAACTTATCTTTATCTTTATTAGGTAAAACGCGTCCACCTGTGTAGACGTCTTTTAGCCTAATTAAGATAAGGATAAACATCCGGAGGGGAAGTTAAAATCACTTAGGAAACTTAAAACGCGTCGACCTTCACAGACGCCCTTTTAGTTAATTAATTAATTAATTAAAATTCAAATTTAAACGTTAAAATAAGAATAAACTCTAAATGGCGTCCACTTGGGTCGACGTCTTTTAGAATTCTTCATATTTTAACTCAAAATTGAATTAAAACTAATTCAATTGATTAACTTAAACACATCTGTTAAACCCGACACTTAAAAAGATTAATAAAAATTAATTAATGATTAATTATCAGACCATTCTGAGGCATTATTATATGATATGAAATTTACTCGAAATGATGTCAAAATTAGCGTGTCTACAGCTGCCTCACCTTGGCATCGTCTTTGCAAGGGAGTGAAATGAAATGGAATGTACTGAAAAGGTGATGCCAAGGTGTGATGAGACACGCTCTTAACATCACATGACTGGAATTTTTTCTCAAAATCATCAATGAAGATAGCTCAAAGAAATCAATGGAATTAATCCTGTCTGGATGAGGTAGACAAGAAAATAAAATAAAGTCGATCAACCTCCTCGGAGTGGGAAGTACCCCAGGTCGTAGACACTGCAGGTTTCATCATGGGGAGCGTTTGCCAGCCAATGTGGACGTGCTGCAGCCATGATGGATCTTAAAAGGAAACAAGAATATCGGATAAAGAATCCAATCAAGGATAGAATTCCAAGGATATCTTCAAGCGAACCTCAAAGATAATCAAGATACTCAATTCATAATGGAATATTTCATATCATGTTGGAATTATTTGATTAATGGTCTGAAACTTAATCAATAATTAATTCTTATTACAATGATTTCAAAGTCCTACATGATGCATGCTGGGCTAAAAGAAAAATATAAAGTTAAATAAAATACAAATTAATCAAGGATAATATTGTTAAATTGTCATTAATGAGTCAAGATACCAATTCTTGTAATTCAGTGCTAAGCCGAAGCTTGTTTATCCACGCACCGTTTCACAAAAGTGGAACCATCGTCCCCACTAATTAACAATCCAACGGCCTATCCGTGCGATTAAGAATCCTCTGGAATTATCACTGTTTTTGTTGTAGGGGAACTCAAATTCCAGTTTCATCAAAACTACAAGGTCCTTGATATAGTCTAATAAATATTTAACATATAGTAATGCAATTGCACAATAATTACATGAAATAGAGTACAAGGGTAGCAATAACCGTCTTTTTAGCCACGGTCGGGACTTGAATTCCACAATGGGATTTTCTTGACATTTCCAGCTTTGCTCAGGCTTTCTTGAATTCCTGCAATCAAAATCGTTAGTAATTCCAAACAAATATTCAATTTAAACATTAAAATCACAGGATTTCGGGAAAATAGCAGAATTGCTAAAACGCGTCGTGTCGCGAAGACGCCATTAAACTTTGAAACGCGTCAGTTATCCTCGACGCCTTTTACTCACAGAAACAGGTTTCTGGTTGTTCCCTACCCGAATTCCAACTCTCTTCAGGCCTTGTGTCCTGTATATGACTTGAACAAACAGGTTAAGCATCTATTCAGGCTTAGCCCCTTGCCTGGTTAAGTAACCGACTACTTGATCCTATCCTTGATAGAAGGGTCAAGGGGCATAGCCTTTATTAACAAAGGTAATAAGAATAATCAGACTTAAGCAAAATGCAACATGCAAGCAAACAGATGCTCACCGAAAATAAAAGTAGTGAAACACATTAAATGCAACAAGCAAATGCTAATTGAAATATTTTTTGTGGTTTTGAAATATTCATTTTTGTTTGGGTTTTGAAATATGTATTCTTTTTTTTTTTTTTGGATTTTCAAAAATGTACATTTTTTTTTGAATTTTTGAAATATGTACTTTTTTTGAATTTTTGACTATGTATTTTTTTTGAATTTTGACATATGCAAATTTTTTTTTGAATTTTGACATATACATTTTTTTTTTGAATTTTGACATATGCAATTTTTTTGAATTTTTGACTAAAAGACCAGTATGGTACTTAGATCAAAAGATCATATTCATTTATTAACTTAATTTCCAAATTGTTCTTTAACAACTTAACTTAAAACCCCTCGTGTTTGAACTTGTGTTTCCATTCGTGATCCCATTTGATGATTTGACCCTTAGTCAATCTAAGCCATTCTTTAAGCTTGAAGTACACCTCTTTAGAAAGAAAAGAAGCGTAAGTTTAGAAAGCCCATGAGAAGGTTCCGGAGACCTAAAAAGATGTTCCTTTCCAACCTTAATATCTGTTGGGGTTCGGTCATTTTCTTTCCGGGGTATTTATCGACCTTGCGTTCCCTTTTGTTTCATTTCATGGCCTTGATGTAACGTTTGTAATGTATTGGCCTTTTGATTTGACATTTGCCTTTTTGCCTTGCGTTTGCTTTTCTATCCTTTTCTTTTTTTTCGGGACGGATCTCCCCCATTTTTTTATGACGGCCTCCTACTAAGATGGCGGGTATTCTTGGTAGTCTATTCTAAGCCTCGTTCCGACATCATGGGCCGAGTGTAAAACAGAATTTTATTTAAAAGGAATGATTTGTACTTTACACCCTCAGTCAAGCTTTTGATATTCTTTAGGACTTGGCATCTCTTGTTATTCACGAATCAAACGTGTCAGTGTGTGCGGTAATGGGTTTGAAGTTAAATTATTCAGACTAACAAAGAAATTTGAGTTTATAAATTTTCTGATTCCACTGGTCTTTGTACCATACTGATCGACTATTTAACCTAAGGGTAGTATTTCTTAAGATGTAGACCATTCCAAGGATGATTTAACTCTTCTCCTTCTGCATTAACAAGACGATAAGCATTACCAGGAAAAGCATGCGATACAACATAAGGTCCTTCCCAGTTGGGTTGGAGCTTAGAACGCGGACCACCAGGTTTTACAAAAATTCTTTTAACGACCATTTCACCGACTCTGAACTTTCGTTCAATGACTTTCTTTTGATAAAAACGTGCTAATCTGTTTTGATAAACTTTTGCATGATTAGCAGCTGACCATCTTTTCTCGTCTAAAAGTTCCAACTGAGCAAGGAGTGCTGAACGATGTTCATCAATGGAGAATTCCTTGTTCAATTGTACTCTTAATGACGGTATAAGGATCTCATATGGAACTACCGCCTCCATTCCAAATGTTAAGGAATAAGGAGTTTGCCCAGTAGGCGTGCGGATTGAAGTTCGGTAGGCCCATAGAGCCTCAACCAATTTCTCTGGCCAATCTGCGAATTTGTTAGATTTACACGTCTTTTTGATAATTTTTATCAAAGTCTTATTAGTCGCCTCTGCTTGGCCATTGCCTTGCGGATAATAAGGAGATGAATGAGGCAATGCAATTTTGTACCTGTTGCAGAGGTCCTTCAATTCCTGTGACACGAACTGCGGTCCGTTGTCGGTGACGATGGTACTTGGAATTCCGAATCTTGTGATGATGTTCTTCATAATGAATTTGCAGACGGTTGATGCTTTGATCTCCACGTATGCTTCAGCTTCTGCCCACTTGGTGAAGTATTCCGTTGCCGTGAGAATGAAAGATTTTTGCTTGATGCCGGAATCTGGGTTACCAAAAGGTCCAATAATGTCGAAAGCCCACATGGAGAAAGGCCATGGGGAAGAAACAGGATGGAGTGAAGATGCAGGAGAATGAATTTTGTCGGCGTGAAGTTGACACTTGGCACACCTACGGACATATCCTACACAATCTTCTTCCATGGTTGGCCAATAAAATCCTTGTCTAAGGATCTTCTTTGCTAGCATTTGTCCATTGACATGGCCACCACAAATTCCACTATGAGCTCCTTCCATAACCTTCCAAAGCTCATCTTCGTCTAAACATCTCAGAAGAACTCCATCAAAACCTCTTTTGTATAATGCTCCCCCAACTAGGGTGTATCGTTGAGCAATTCTCCTGATAGCTCTCTTCTCCTCAGTTGTAGCTTCTTCAGGATACGATTGATCTTCACAATATTTTGCAATTTCATAATACCATGGCTTCTGTTCATCATCTATCTCTTCTAACATCTCCATCAACATGATTTCTCTTTTTTCCACAATACTTCCATCTTTGAATTTCTTCAGCAACTTCTCCTTAGTTCTAAGAAATGAAGGATCTTTCACGGCGGGTGAAAGACGCCTATGAATTATGATTGACTCGGATTGCTTGCTGATAGAAAAATCAAGGGAAGATGCAAGTGAAGCTAGAGCGTCAGCTAAGATGTTTTGATTTCTAGGGACATGGACAAAGATCAACTTTGTGAAAAGCTTTGAATAAGCAGAAGTAAGTTCTTGATATGGCTTGAGCTTGGGATCAAGAGTTCGATACTTGGTCAGCACTTGGCGAAGAATTAATTGGCTATCACCCACAATCCTGAGTTTGGTGGCACCATGGAAATGAGCGGCCTCGAGACCAGCAAGAAGTGCCTCGTATTCAGCTATGTTATTGGTGACTGGAAAATCAAGCTGAAAGGCTTGTGGAATGGTGACACCTTCAGGTGATAACAGAACGATTCCGATCCCCTTTCCATGAGAATTCAGAGCTCCGTCAAAATGCAGAGTCCACATATCATCTCTGATTTGATTTACGGACATCAGTTCCTCATCCGGAAACTCTGATCGTACTGGATCAAATCGAGGAAGGGGATGATGAGCAAGATGTTCTGCTATGGCATAGCCCTTGATCGCTTTCTGTTGAATGTAAATGATATCGAATTGAGATAGAAAGCTTTGCCATCGTGCTAACCTATCAGTAAGAACAGATTTCTCCAGCAGGAATTTGATCGGATTCATCCTAGCGATAAGATGGACTTCATGGGCCAGAAAATAATGCTTCAATTTCTGCACAACCCAAACTAATGCTGCACATGTTTTCTCCATCGCCGTGTATCTCTGTTCAGCGGGGTTGAGAAGTTTAGAGAGATAGTAGGCTGCCCTCTCTTTTCCTTCTTCATCTTCTTGTGCTAGGACAGCCCCCATTGCATCATCCAGGACTGAAATATAAAGTATCAATGGTTTGCCTGGAGATAGTGGTCTCAAAACAGGAGGACTTGCCAAATAGTCCTTTAATCCATCAAATGCCTCCTGACACTTATCGTCCCAATTAAATTTGACTCCTGGCTTGGTAAGCTCGTAAAACGGCTTACACCTTTGTGAGTGCTGGGAGACAAAACGGCGAATAAATTGTAACCTCCCGATTAATCCTCTTAACTCTTTCAAGTTTTTGGGAGGTGGCATTTCTCTGATAGCCTTCGCCTTATTGGGATCGATCTCAATTCCCTGTTTGCTGACAATGAATCCAAGCAATTTCCCTGAAGATACCCCGAATACACATTTCTTGGGGTTCATCTTCAACTGATATTCTCTCGATCTCTCTAATACCCTTGCCAAAACTTTGGCGTGCTCAGCCTTCGTTTTAGACTTAACCAATAAGTCATCCACATACACTTCCAAATCTATATGCATCATGTCATGAAATATTGCCATCATAGCCCTCTGATAAGTGGCTCCAGCGTTCTTCAATCCAAATGGCATGACGACATAACAATATGTTCCCCAAGGTGTAGTGAATGAAGTCTTCTCTTGATCCTCTTCTGCCAGCTTAATCTGGTTGTATCCTGAAAATCCATCCATAAACGATAACGTCTCATAGCCAGCAGTGTTATCGATGAGTACATCAATATGAGGCAATGGAAAATCATCTTTAGGACATGTCCGGTTCAGATCGCGGAAGTCAATGCAAATTCTGACCTTCCCGTCCTTTTTCATAACCGGGACTATATTGGCCACCCATTGTGGATAAAGGACAACTCTAATGAATTTGGCTTTGTGTAATTTGTCGACCTCTTCCTTCATCTTTAGAGCCATTTGGGGGTGGAATCGCCTTAATTTTTGCTTGACCGGACTAGCTCCATCTTTTAATGTTAACCTGTGTTCAACTAAAGATGAGTCTAACCCCGGCATATCCTCATAACTCCTGGCGAAAGTGTCCTTATAATCCTTAAGCACTTGTACCATTGCCTTCTCATCCTCTGTAGAAAGATTTTTACTGACGAGGACAACCTTAGGTTCGTCTTCAGTCCCTAAGTTTATTTCTTTTGTGGGCTCTTCGACGGCAGCTGAAGGTTCATCAAATCTCTTCACTCCACTGGCATATGCCTCAGCTGCGTCCTCATCATCTTCCTCATCTTCAACAATGGGGTCCTTTTCATGCACTAACTCATATACCCCGTACCCATCATTGACCGACTCATCATCTGTACAACCTTCCGGCATTTGAATTGGATCTTCTAAAAGCTGAGGGATTAAAGAGCAAAAGGAACATTTATCAGCCAAATCCTGGAGGTATCTTTCTGGAATTTGCCTACCCTTAGGCTTCCTAAACTTCTTAACCTGACTAAACTTCCTAACTTCACTAAACTGCCTATCACAACCTAATGAAGATGAAGCAGGATGAAAATCCTGGGATACAAGTGGAAATACAGGGAAATCCTCCCGCGGGGAGGGACAGAGTAGATCTAGGAGAGAATCTTGACCGACGGACCCGCGCGATGGGGTGTAATCGGACAAGTAAGATGTTTCCTCGATAATGATTTGGGAAGAATTTGTTGTAAAATTGGCGTTTTTTTTTTGATATCGGAGGAATTATACATGAAGCAGGAGTGAATACAAATGGAAGGGGAATCGGACGGAGGAAGCGGCACCAAGGCCAGAGGATTAGGGGGATCATATAGCAATACGTCCCAGATCAGATCATACATCCTCTCTAGGTCGAGAGGAGGTTGTGGAATAAAGTCCCGAGGGGACAGAGTAATCATAATGGGCGGAGCCCGTGGAATATCTTCAATTATGACCCGCGACCAAGTCGGGGTCAAGAGCAGTGTGCGAAATAGAGTATGGAGCATTAGGACATGTGAAGGATATGTCCCCCTCCAGAGCAGATCCGTTGTATAACCAGTTTCATAGGGGTCATCTGGCTCCCCTTCATCAGTTTGTTCGGACAGCAGTATCCGCTTGTCAAAGATTGCGCCAGGGCTCTCAATTAGCTCGTCGATCTGCGGTGGCCATTTGGGTTCTACAGGATCCAGAAATAGTCTGTTCAGTGCTATGTATAGGTCCCTCAGGTCGAACCATCTGTACCATTCGCATTCGGGGTCATGGAATTTCCTCCTTTTCATAGGCCGCAGAGCCTCCAAGGATTGGTACGTAAGTAATTCGGAACAATGTCTGGCCAAATCCCTCCCATATATGTCATGGAAGGAAGTAATGACCACCGTGTTGTCGTGACTAAGTATGGGCCCTTTCACAAAATGTGTATATAGAGTCCATGTTAAGGGATCTCGGCCTTCTTTCAGTAGTGTGGACATTGTTTCTAAGATTTCTTGACCATCTTCTTGCTGAACCCTGTCTTGCTTCAGTTTGCTCGGCCTATAGCCCAGACCGCTTCCAGGTACTGCCCGATGATTTTTAACAGGAGTGGTCCTGCCTTGCAATTGTGTGCCCAGACCTTTCCCAGGCTTGTAGCCGTTCTTCATCATAATCCTCCATCCCGGGGTACTCATGCACTTCCCCCTTTTGATAGCATTTAATGGGTATGGAGAAATGGTAGCGGCTTTCAAAGGATCAGCCACTGGACGGTAGACATGTAATACCGACAGAAAAGGTTGTCGGCCAGGTAAAACAGCAGATTTAATATTCAATGTATGAGCAGCAGCAAGGATCGGCATGCTCGTCACTTTAATAATTCGTCTTTTATAAGGGAATTTGAGGCATTGGTGATTCGTAGAAGGAATCGCCTCAAGAGTTTTAATATAAGGACGTCCCAGAATGGCATTTATGGAAGGGTCAATTTCTAGAATATGAAATTCGACCTCTGCATGACTTACTGGACCTAGCTCCACCTTTAAATAAACCATTCCCAGAGGGGAACGGGTAGAATTGTCATATGCCGTAACTGAGATGGGGCTAGGCAGCCATTTCTCCTTGGGCACACCGCATAGTTCCAGGGTCTTCGGAGGTAAAACATTAATTGAAGCCCCTGTATCAACCAGGCATGCATCCACGGCCTTTTTGCAGATATTGACCGTAATGCTCAGAGCCATGCTTCTGGCGGCTGGCGGTGCTAGTTCCGATGTGTGAAATGTAATTGAGGGCTGATCCCCCTGAGGAACTAGTAGTGCTGCGATTTTCTCTACCGGCACGTCTTCATTGACCATCACCTTCTGTAGGTATTCCATTAAGGCTTCTTGGTGAATCTTGGACCTTTTAATCAATTCAAGTACAGTGATCCGTGCCGGTGTTCTGTCCAGATGTTTCAACAAGTCATATTGAGTGCCTGGTGCACTCTCTTCATTATGGGCTTCCTCAGTCGGCTGTGACGGGCCGTCTCTGACTGTGGACTGAGGAAAGACCTTGTTGAAAATCCTTCCACTCCGGAGCGCATGTTCCTCGACCGTGGAGGATCCGGGTGACACCTTGAGTACCGCAAAGTCGGGTGGCGTAAGCGATGCAGAGGGTTGATGCGTAGGTGGTGGCGTTGGGTTAGGTAGTGATGGCGCGGTGCGGATTAAAGGCCTAGAGGGTTGAATGGTAGATGGGTAAGTGGTTGGCGAAGTGGGGAATGGTACGCGTAATAGCGGTCTGGATGGTTGGGGCATATCTGGGTAGGTGGTAGCGGTAATGGGTGAAGTAGGAAATGGTACGCGTAATAATGGCCTAGATGGTAAAAGGGGCGCGTTATTGGTTTGCGGAGGGGTATATGATGGAGGCGTAGGAGTGCGGGGCGTAATGGGTCTAAGGAAGGTGGGTAGTGGTAGTGGGTTATTGGGTGAGGACGAGTGATATGTGAGTGTGGGTAGAGGGGTGATGGTGACGGGTTGTGGTCTGGGTATGTGGATGGTGCGGCGTGGTAGTCGTTCTGCGGTACTCTGAACGTGACCCGTTGAACAAAGAGAGGAAGAATCCTCTATCCTCCATTGTTGCCCACGACCAGCCTCAGACTGGCTGTTCGTTAGAATGGGAGCAACCTGGTTCTGGTTCTGGTGCTCCGGGAGTGGATTCTGCACTATGCCCATGTTGGGTGGTGCTGCTGCTTGTGCCGGTGGTCTTGCTTGCTGCTGCTGTTGCTGCTGTTGCGGTCTTCTCGCCTTCAGGGCTGTTATGTACTTCTTCATTTCCTCCCAGTCTATGCCGCCCTGCTCATTGAGATCATGAATATAATCTCTGAATTGGAAGCAGGTGTCGATGGTATGCCCAGGTTGCCTGTGGAAGTAGCAATACTTGGACGTGTCGGCATTTTGAGGCCAGACGGCCTTTTCCCTTGGCAAAACTAAGGCGTTAGCCGCCATTAAAGCACTGAAGATATCGGCCAAGGATTCTGGGAGAGCCGGATATTCTGCCCTTTTCGGGCCTGGGGGTCTCCTCTGCTGGTTGTAGTCACCAGGAGGAGGGACATTGTGGTACGCCGGCGGTGCGCGCGGCTGGTACTGTGGCTGTTGCTGCTGCTGATACTGCTGCTGCTGGGGTTGCTGGTACTGCTGTTGCCGTTGCGGCTGTTGTTGTAGCTGTTGCTGGTTCTGATTCTGATTCGGCTGCTGGGGCCGCTGATACTGTTGTTGGTACTGGGGGTTCTGCTGATGTCTGTACCCTTGCTGCTGTGGCCTCTGATACTGCTGCTGACTCCTCACGAACTGGGGCGAGTTATTGTTCATGGTACTGACTTGCTCATGAGAGAGCGTGCCCTCAGTAGTCGGACCTGTGCTGGAAGAGTTCGGCACTGCAGGCTTCCGAGGCGGAGGCCTGCTAGGTCTATGAGGATCAAAGACGCTAGAGAATGTAGCGTCCTTGAAAGTATTCTGGCAGTACCGTGCTCTTTCATAGAGCTCTGCCATGTTAGTCAAATTGTTCAAGGAGAGGACGAGTTTGAACTGGGGCGTGGCATTAGAAATTAACATCTTCACTTGTTC
This sequence comes from Zantedeschia hybrid cultivar, assembly GCA_030544215.1. NCBI lineage: Eukaryota > Viridiplantae > Streptophyta > Magnoliopsida > Alismatales > Araceae > Zantedeschia > Zantedeschia hybrid cultivar. The sequence continues at coordinate 15,100,545 of JARZZO010000016.1, forward strand.
GGACTCGGACAAGTGATCCTTCACCTTTTCAGCCAGACCCCGCCACCTGTCAGCAAAACTGACAAACTCCTCATCAGGTTTCATCTTTTCTGCAATGAGGTCCGTGATAGACAAGGAGGGTGCAACTCTGTCCTGGTATCGTTGAATAAATTTGCGTGAAACGATACCGTAATCTTCTACTTCTGAGGGTTCCAGGGAAAAGAACCACTCGAGGGCTGGTCCCTCTAGAGATCTCCTGAACAAGAAGGCCAACGACCTCTTGTCGTTCTGCCAGAAAGAGGATTCATACATGAACTCCTTCAGATGTGTGAAGGGGTTACCAGTACCGTTGTACTTTCGGTACACTGGCATTTCAGAGGGTGGTAGGTGGAATACCGGCAGGCTCGGTAAGTTGATTTCTGGTACAGCTTTGACCCCCATCATCTTCTGGAGGTTGTTAAATTGCTCATCCATACGCTCCATTTTGGCCAGCAATGCTTGTGTGGTCAGATCTGCCTGGGGAGGAGGAGGAGGTGGAGGTACTTGATAGGCCTGCTGCCTATAGTACGTTGGACAGGGGGGACAATAAAGGGGAGGTCCGGCAGAGCTTCCGCCATGCCCGAGGGCATTTTGATAAGCAGGCGTTTGCGGTCTAGCCGGTTGCCTAGATGATGAAAGCTGCGGCCCAGCTGGCCGAGAAGTAATATGAAGGCCCTCCACGGCCTGATGGATATAAGGAGGAGGAAAAGAAGGTTGCTGAGGAACAGCAGGGGAAGCCACAGGGTTCGGCTCGGCAGGCTGTATGGGTGCCTTCCCCTTCAAAATAGATTGGATCGCCTCGAACTGCTGAGGGTCCAGTCGGGAGGCAAGAACTCCCAGAGCATTGATGAGATCCGTAGGATCAGAGGGTGAGGGATCATTCTGGTTCATGTCCCCCTCAAGATCAGGATTAGGGATCGCATATTCATGCGGAAGAGGATCAGGATATTGATCACGTGGAGGCAAAAGAGGTGTCCGAACATTCCCATCTAGACGATACGGAATGGGGATAGAACTACGGGAGGCATCAGCATCTCTCCCACTCTCATAGTTGTATTCAGAATTCTGAGGGGCATTAGCATCTCCCTCGTAATTAACCATGGCGTCTGGAGCCACACTCAAGTCCCTACCTGATCGTAGCAACATGATGTTAGATTCCCTTTTCAAAGATTTAATCAAACAAGTTGTACAGAGATTAATCAAACAAGTGGATGCTTAACGCGATTTTAGGATTCCTTGTTGAGTTATTTGAATTGGATTAAACCACAATTTCGCTCAGGGAAAGGATCCTAGTTTCAGTTCAATTTCCACCGTTATTCTCTAAGGCTTTCTCTCACAACGCTTTCAGAATCTAACCAGGACTTCAATTGGTACAACCAGCCCGATGATCAAGGAGGAATACCTTGATTTTGGGGACTTATGGAGGTCTCAACGTCAACTTCTCTAGTCTGATCAAGGGACCAACCCAATCAGAGAGAGTTGCTGACGTCGAGTAATGTGTTCCTAAGAAGAGGAGGGTATTAGCCTCAATGCGTATGTCCTGCGGCCTGGATGGCCTCTAATGCTTAGTAAGTAATGGGTAGCTAGCACTCAAAACACAAAAATCTGGAAACTGAAAAAAATTAAGAAACTGTCTGAATCGCGTCGATGGTAGTCGACGCTATTCAAAACAGAACTTAATTTTTTCGCAGAAGTAGATGCAGACAGCAGAGAAACTGTGAAGCCTGAAAGGCGTCTAGGGGTGTTGACGCGGTTTTGAAACGCGTCAGCTATCCTGGACGCTTTTCAGTTCGCAGAAACAGTTTTCCAGAAGGATTTTCTGGGTTGAATCCTCCTCAAATGAGATAAAAAAAGCAGTAAACAATCGACTCATGCAAAATTTTTAGTTCCAGATTTTAAACAGGATGATTTACTAACTAAACAACTAGAAAAACAATCAATCACACATCATTTTTATCACAAAAACAGCTTTTTGAATTAATCAAGGGGAGGGCAAGATCTTGCCACTGGGGTGTACACGTGGTGCACAAGGGAAATTAATTAAACTAAACACTCACCAATTGGTGAGGACGTGTCCAGAGACACAAATGGTGCACCGTGGGTGCCCGATATGATGATAGCAAGAACAAAAAGAAACTAAAAGATGGCGAGACCAAGTCCCACCGTGATCGCCAAAAAAGTTGTAGGTACTTAGAATGACCGTGTGATTAACATGAAATATCTATGTTGTTTAGTGTAAACTAACCTATTAAAAACAGCAACTAAAGTGCAGTGATCGCCAGAAACTTTTAACTTAAAAAGTTTCAAAAGAGATATGATCGCCTACCTTTCAAACGCGGAAGATTGAGTCCTTGGTTCCCCTTCCTCAGCCGGCTGAAGAAAGAGAGCCCTTTCTTTGCTTCTTTGTTCTTGCTGTGGAATTTGAGGTTGAGGATCGTCCAGAAGTGGTGCTTGATTTCCCCTTTTGATCTCTTATTGTTGTTGAGTGCAGCAGAGACAAAGACAGAAAAACGAAGAATTATGATTAGAATTTAAGTAGAAGCAGTATCTGAATTAATCATGATTTTAAGCATATTTAAAACAGCAAACTCACTTTTTTTTAATGGCTTTGAAACCCCTTAAATCAAGTAGGTTTTTGAAAGATTATGCTGTGGTGTGTGTTTGCATGAAGTGAATATGAAGAATGAAACTAATGAAGATGAAAAATGCCAATGCAGTAATGAAAAACTTATGCCCAGTCGGTTGAAGCTCTGAAAGGATGAAGATCTTGAAAGGGACGCCGACTTCTGGAAATGGCAGCGCTCCGGCGTTACGACGTTGCTTCGATCTTCAACTCGCTATAACGCTATGGCTCAACTCAACTCAATTCTCTTCTCCTTTTTTTTTTTTTTTTTTTTTTCAACATGCAGGGTATTTATAGGCATTTCTTGCGTTCGAGATTAACATAGCAAAATTCCGAGATTTATCCATCTTAACCGACAGATAATTACTGATTAATTCATCTTTATCTGTAATTATCTAAAACGCGTCCACCTTGGCTGACGCCTTTCAGATTAATTAAGATAAGGATAAATATCCGGGAAAACTTATCTTTATCTTTATTAGGTAAAACGCGTCCACCTGTGTAGACGTCTTTTAGCCTAATTAAGATAAGGATAAACATCCGGAGGGGAAGTTAAAATCACTTAGGAAACTTAAAACGCGTCGACCTTCACAGACGCCCTTTTAGTTAATTAATTAATTAATTAAAATTCAAATTTAAACGTTAAAATAAGAATAAACTCTAAATGGCGTCCACTTGGGTCGACGTCTTTTAGAATTCTTCATATTTTAACTCAAAATTGAATTAAAACTAATTCAATTGATTAACTTAAACACATCTGTTAAACCCGACACTTAAAAAGATTAATAAAAATTAATTAATGATTAATTATCAGACCATTCTGAGGCATTATTATATGATATGAAATTTACTCGAAATGATGTCAAAATTAGCGTGTCTACAACATTCGCCACTTACTGTCTTTTTTGGGCACCATCACCATATTGGCGATCCACTCCGGATGATGTACCTCTCGGAGATGTCCCGCATTCAGCCCATTTTATACTTTAGTTTGGATGGCCATTCTCCTTTCCTGGTTGAAGATGCGCCGCTTCTGCTTAATTGGAGGTTGATCCGGATTGACGTGCAATCAGTGCTCCGCTACCTCCGAGTCGACTCTAGGCATATCCGAGGGAGACCAGGCGAAGACGTCGAGGTTCTCCTTCAGGAAGCTGGCGAGTCTTTCGGCTTCGACTTTCTCAAAGCCGGAGCCTATCATCAGCGTTCGGCCTTCTCCTCCTGAAATTGGAATAGACACAAGCTCTTCTCCTAGGGATGCTTCGGCCGAGGATTCAATCGAAAGGGATTCGGCCGCAACCTTCCCTTTAACCAAGATTATGTAGCATTGTCTAGCAGCTTCTTGATTCCCTTTCGCCTCGCCGACTTCGTGACTGGTATGAAACTTCAATTTTTTGGTGGTAGGACGAAGGCACAACTCCAATTCCTCCGATCAGCCTTCAGCCAAAAATGGCGTTGTAGGCTAAATCAATTTTCACAACGGCAAAATCCGTCTCAATAGTTAATTGCCTTGGTGCTGTGCCGAGGGTAATAGGTAGCCGGACGATGCCTTCCACCCGACAGGGTGCACCATTAAAACCGAACAAGGGCTCCCGGTGAGGCTTCATATCAGCTTCGGTCAGACCCATTTTCAAGAAACAGTCATAAAAAAGCACATTAGGTGCACTCCCATTATCAACGAAGATACGGTGAACATCGTAATTTTTTAATACAACATTTACAACAAGGGCATCATCATGTGGGACCTGAACGTCAATCAGATCCTCCTGGCCGAAGACGATGTCTTCTTGATGAGGTCGCTTCGGCTTAGCATCGATCGCTGCTACATCTGACGCCGCCTCGGCACGACGACGCCGCGCTCCCTCTCCCGGTCCTCCAGATATCATCATGATTGACCCGGCGCTAGGTCGCTGATGCGATGCTTCTGCCGGGGTCGAAGTAGCCTTCGACTGAGGTGGTGCTTCTTTATCTGGGAGTTGAGGTTGCCTTGGCGCTACTGGGGCGTCTCGACCTTGCCGCTGCTGAGCTTGCATTCGTCGGTATTGCGGCAGGCGGCCTTCCCGGATGAGGCAATCAATCTCCTCCCGAAGATGTCGGCATTCGTCTGTTGAATGCCCAGTTTCCCCATGGTACTCACAATATTTCCGAGAGTCCCTTCGGCGAGGATCAGTCTTGATGCGCTCAGGCTGCCGAAGCATGCCTTTCACCTCCATGAGCATCCGGGAGGGAGGAGTTGGTAGTGGAATGTACCGCTGCTGCGTATATCGGCTTTTGTCTCGGCCCCATTCTTCTCTCCGGTATCTCTTACGAGAGGGTTCATGATCTTCAGGGCGAGGACAAGCCGCTGGCAGGGCAATAGCCGATACTGTCTCGGCAGCACTCTTGCCCTTGGACATCATCAAGGCCTCCCGGTTGATATATTTGTAGGCCCGAGCCACTAGATCTTGGAAGGTAGAAAGATGACGCTTACCGATGGAGCTGAAAAACCCCTTGTCTGTGCATCCGTTGATGATGGCCGAGATCGCAATTAAGCTGTCCAGATTCGGAATCTGGACTGCTTCGGTCCGGAACCTGGTAAAGTACTCTTGAAGAGTCTCGGTCGGCTCTTGCCGAATGGTAAGTAGACTGGCCGAGATTTTGCATTGTCGAGTGACATCATAGAATTGGTCGATAAACAGTTGGCCTAATTGTACTAATGAATGAATGAAATTGGGGGCCAATGTTTCAAACCAAGTAGAGGCTATTTTTTCAAGAGTGAGGGGGAAGAGACGGCAACGGACTGCCTCAGAAACCCTCCAGATAGAGAGGTAAGAGTTAAATATCTGGAAATGGCAGATTGGATCTGTCATTCCATCATACAGAGGACCTTTTAGTAACTTGAAGTTGGAAGGTACCTCAATGGCCAGAAGTTCTGGGGAGAAAGGAGTTTGTTCCAGGATAGTGCTGGCGAGAGGTGCCCCATATGGCCGGGAGACCATCTGCTGCATTTCCTTTCTCATCTTTGTTAATCTCCGGTCCAGTTCCGGACTTGTTGAAGTAGCGGCCGAACGTCCCTCGGCCTCAGTCGGATGAAATCCTGACGAAGTATTGTCTTGCTCCGTCATAAGATGACTGGCGCGAGGAATTCGGCCTTACAGCCCGAATGGTTCGCTACGCGCCGATGCTGCTTCGTTGTGAAACGCCCGCGAAGGCGTTGGCTGCCCCTTCGCAGGTTCAGTAGCAGGGCAATACTGAGGAAGATGCGGTACCTGCTGTGCGGGTTGGTTCAACAACCCCATATGCTGGGCGATAGCAGAAACCATATCCCGCAATGGTGCCAAAGAGGTAATAGTAGCGGTCAGTATAGCCACTTGTTGCTGAAGCTCTTCCACTCGGTCGTCCCTGGGAGCGTAGGGCTCCGGTATTGTTGGGAGGACGGGACCTTGCGGAAGGACGGACGGAGTACCTTCGGCGTAGAGTGATTGCGCCAGAGTCGCTCGCGTCTCCGCCTCATCCTAGTCGGATCGTCTGGTCACTGGTCGATGAGACATAGCTGTTACGCTTCTTTCCCACAGGCGGCGCCAAGTGATGTAGCCGAATCTATCACTAATGGATTCCGAGGACATAATCCGAATGTGAACCGAATGACCAGTTGCCGAGACGGACCCGGACGAAGAGGTTGGCGAAGAATGCAACCGAGACTCCTGCAAGAGGAAGAGACCGATCAGTGAGGGTCTTGGGTTTCGGCCCAGGAGAACCCCCTCCGATGGTAAAGTCAAGTCTCTGGAGAAGACTAATTTAGAAGGAAGAAGAAGCTTGAGTGCTTAAGGTGTATCTTTTTCGCAATGAATAGCCTTTTTTTTATAGCAGAGGATGGAGGTTCTCTTCTTGTAGCAGCTGATATAGGACTATATTTAGGAGTTTGAGAGGAAATTGCTGAAATACTCCGTTAATAGGCCGATGGCTGGACAACAGTTAACCAGAATGGGCCGGACCCATTTCGGTTTATTATTCGCTACGGCCAGACCGAATAAAGTGGTTAATTGAGTCCATCGCTTGGGCCGAATCTACACTATTTCAATAAGGCGTCTGGACTGTTTCTATTTGATTGACTTTATGGGCCGAATGTGCTCGGCCCTTTCTCTTATTTGGGTCGGCTTCCTAGCGTTGGACCTAGTCGGATCTTCCCCCATCAATATCTATACTAATTCAAAGAAAAAAATGTGCTACTTGGGAGGTGAGATGAGTCGTGCAACTAAACTATTAGTAAGGACACAGATCGAGACTAAATTTGATTAATACTCACAGTGGAGTCATAATGGTCAAATTTGGTGGGAAAAGATTTTTTTTTTTTAATAAATCTTCAACCTCCTTATATGGGTAAAAGAAATATTTATTCAATCATAAATGATACATGCTGTATTTGTCAACATGAGGAAATATGTTTCATCTTAAAATTTCGTCCGTAAGAACATGACAAGATCATGTGTGGTGTACAGAGGGCGACGATGTCATAATTTACTTCCACTCTCAGGGATGAATTAATTATTTGACAAAAAAAATGAACGGAGCACTAGATTCTTTTTTGGGCAATGGAGCACTAGATTCAGTCTTATAAGATGTTTGGTTACATCATAATATAACATTTTTTTACAGATATATATTTTTATAGTAACAATATATTAAAAGAGGTGTTTAATTATATTTTTTAAATATATTTTAATAGTACTCTTAACTCACAAATCATAATAAAATAAAAACGAGGGAGAATCCTGTTTTATTTTTTGTCACAAGCACGAATGAAGATTGGCACAGTATCTGCAGACAACATTCTTCACATTCGATCTCAAAGATCCCCGAAACTTCGGATCAGAGAATTCTCTGGAAACGGCCAGATCACAACTTCTAACCAAATCCAGCGGATGCAGAGAGAAGAGGACATGGAGGAGAACTGCGAGGGGGGCTACCTCCTCTGCTTCAGCTTGCGAGGAGTGGTGAAGGACGTTGTCGAGATCTGCTCGGCGTAGAGGCCATGCGAGCATAGGAGGGGATTGTTCCGCCCGCGCGTCGGGGGGGGGGGGGGGGGGGAGGGGGGCGCGCTCGGAAGAGAAGTGGTTCCCGAAGTCGTCCTGGTAGCACAGCTGCTCCCATGCCACGGCGTCCTCGCTGGGGGGTCGGCCTCGGCGCCCGGCTTCTCCTCGATGGGGAGCTCTTGGCCGCGCAGGGATGGCTAGGCGACGGAGCCGTGCAGTGGCCGCCTGCTACGTCAAACATGATAATTATATGTATTTTATAATTTTAAAGTCATAGTATTTTTTGTTTTAATATATTTTTTATAATAAAATTATATAAAATATTATAATGCAACCAAACACTCTATTAATATTTGTAAGTGAAAATACATCACGAGATCTCGAATGTCATAAGCTGCCAAAAAATAGGGTGCACTACCGCCGTCTGATGCGTGGAGCCCAAGAGGACGGGTCAGTGATTAGCGTGAGCTCTCTGCTGTCTGTTCTTTTTGTCCCTTGCAGTCCGTGAAATCTGCCAACCCACTGCTGCCATCTCCAACGTCATCCATTTGATGTAGATCAGACGACAGTCGACCTCCAGCCAATTCTCAGGTGTGATCAAACTGAGGGCCAACACCGGGTTTCGTCCAGGACTGCAAACAAACCCTAAACCAATACATTCGATGAACAATCCGTGAGACTACTCCATAACAACTCGACCCAGCTCGTTTATTAAGTTAAATGAATAAGTTTAAGCAAAAAATTAGAATTCATAAACGAGCTCAAGTCTGAACATAGGTGAACTCGGCTCGAGAATGTTTACGAACAAATTCGTTTAAGTCTCGGGACAAACTCATTTCTGTACTCTTTATGAGTTTACATAAACACTCGTAAAGAACTCATTTAAATACTTATTTAATTATTTTATTTTAAGTAATTTATTGACTTATGGACAATTTAGTTGATATTTTTGAACTTTAAAATATAATTTCAATATTCTTGAAAAGTTTGAAACTGACCGGCTGCCTGAAACGGGTGCCATGGAGTTTTCGGAAGTTTTGGGTACGTCTAAGATGGGAAGTTTTGGGCTTGTGGCTGATGGGTGGGCCAGTGGGCCGGATGGTCTACCTTGAAGGCTCGTCCCAAAGGTTTTAATGAGCCAAGTATATATTTTAAGAACTCGACAAAATTCAAGCTCAAAGGAAGGTTAAACTCCACTTGACTCGACTTGTTTATCAGTTTTGACATCAATTTACACATTTACCTATTTACTTAGAGAAATACTTATTACAATATCCTGAAGAATTAGATTGTAATGTCTCAGGAGATCGGGCCGTTCCGACGGCAGTGCCCAAGGTTGGGCATCGATTTTTTTTTTCTTTTTTTGAGTTTTTTATATATTTTTAGCAATTGAGGTGTGGGTAAAAAAGTTTTTTTTTTTTAAATATATACTTGCTCGGATCCCCAACTCTCTGAGTGTACCATCTGATTTTTTATCGTACATTTTAAAAAATTATAAAGAAAAAAAACTAAAAAAAGAAAAAATAATCCGCTCCTCACCCGCACAAGCAGAGAGCTGGGCAATCATCAATCGACAGCTGTCCTAGGACATTGCAATCCACATGAATTTTAATATCTCAAAACATTGCAGTGAATAAGTACTATCAAATCTCATGGGGTCTGATACAGATCTGGGTACGCATGTCTTAGGTATCTGTCTACACGTAGCCGTACAGTTGAGTCAGTTGACGGCCCTAATTCTGCACTTTGTCCTCCATCGTGTGGCCAGTACGAGTCCACGCGTGAAGGGCTTGTGGGTTGTGGGCCCATTGATGGGCCAAACGTGTGGAGAAAGCGGGGTAAACGAGTCAGAGTCTAATTGTTTGACATGGTGCGTAGGTTTTGGGATTGTCAATTTAAAAAATTTTGAGATTTAGTTTATATGATAATTTTGAATTAAAGGTTGAAAAAAATTAATAACGACCCCTACTAGAGGTGTTTTTTATTTTTCTCTCTCTGTCAATTTTTTACTAACTGAAGTCTCTATTTTATGATGAGACTTTATTTTCCACCATGCCCTGTAATTAGTTGTTAAAATGTCCACGGATTAATGTGCATATTAAAAAATATGTTAACATATTAATGCCTTAACACCTTAGTTGTAATAATTTGACATTCAACATGTTAAATACTAACAAATTAACTTACAAGATATAAGCACGTAGATATATTGTTACCGTATTATGGTTACGAGGTGATTGAAAAGGCAAAGAAGTAAAAGCCCAATTAGAATTTGAGAAAAATTAACAATCGGGGAAAGGGAAAAATAGGTCCTTCTATAAAGTAAGTAGCTGAAGGTCAGTAGAAAGCTGACGAGGGAGAAATAAGATGGGATTATAATTAGTTTTCTTCGAAGTTAAAACTCGAGAACTGTGTTTTTAAATCCAAATATTGACAACACACTAAATAGTATTTTTAAATACAGATGTTTACAACACATTAAACATCAACAAAATACTGAAAAATAATATTTACAGTATTTCACGTACACAAAAAACACACCTTGTTTGAATTTGGCTCAATTGCCTTTGAGTTAAAATAAAATATTACTCATATCTCTTAAGATACTAGCTTGAGGTACTCCGTACGCATCACACGTGTGAATTAATAGGATATAGCCACTTCAAAATTTTAAATTCTTCATATCTTAAACTTATTTATAGTCAGGCCAAGTTAAGATGAGGACCCAGTCCACCAAGGTGTGGCTCCTGAGTTTAAAAGTCATAGGTAAACTAGATGACAAGGAGAAAAGGAGAGGAGGGTCTTTGATAAGGCTGCTCATCCTCTTTCCACAAAAGCCCTAATGGGGGCACCGAAATGACTGTGCTACGGTGAATAGGAGAGAAGAGCATTAAAATAAGGTCAGTATCGATTTGTGACTAAAACTCAAGGGAATAATGCTAATCTAACGGGAAAACTTCCCCACTTTTCTTACCCATGTGACATGGCTGGTTCTCATTGGCATACGCATTAAACCTCACCGCAGCTGTCTACGGAAAATTGATAATAATAACCTTCACTAAACTTTTCTTATGTAAAGGTAAGAAAAATGGGGAAACAAAATCGTCACGCTAGGATCTCTCAACTGAAGGAGCACATGCTAGCCCCCAAAAACAATCATGGCACTACTAGGAGGGGGAGGGCCAGCAGTGTTTAGGGCTGGACTCCTCTTTTACCTTCCTTTGGTTGAGCCCCAAGGGACTTGGCACTAGGGATGCAAACAGGTTAAATTCAATGCGGATCCAAGATAGATACGTGACCATCCATTGTGTCACGGCTTAGAAAGATTATCCATTAGCTATCCCACAAGGTAGTAATCGGTCGGATAATCAGATCCTCATTATACCATATGTATTAGGTCATTAAAAAATTGTATACAATAACTTATCCACTATACATATCGGTTTAAAAAGACTATTAACTGACCTATAAGCTAATGGTCGGTTGAATAATCAGGTTATCGGTTACCATTTGCATCCCTACTTGGAACTAGGTGCTTTGAACCCAAGCAGGAGCCACATCGCCATCTTGCAAGGGCCTGAGGGTTTCAAAGAAACCCAAGGCCGAAGAACTTGTTTATATGCCCATTAGACTGTAGGTTTTCAAAATAACATTTATACACACGCACACACTCATAAACAAACAAATCATTCACCAAAGAACGGACAAATTATAAATTTAAACTTCAGTTCATTTATAAAGTGAGCATAAAGGTCCGTTTGAACTCGACTTGTTTAACTTAACAAATGAGTTGAGGACAGGTATCAAATGCATTCGAGCTCAAACTACTTGTTGAGTGTATTGAGTTGAGGGTACTCTATGGCTGCAAATCCTCTCAAGCCAAAATGTATGAACCCTATCAATCTGGACTTCATAATGTCCACTCAAAGGATCTAATTCTGATAAAAAGGGAGGCGATCTGTAATCCCTAACATGGGCAGCCAGTGAGTTGAGATTGAAAGGTACGTAAAACTATTGCAAATGTAAGATAGGTGGTATGACAGAACCCCGCTTTATCACTTTATTTGCATTTTATGATCTACTATAGATCAACAGGGGGGAAAAAAAAAAAACGCATCATGAACTGTGCCACAGCAATTGCCAGCTCATGTCAGAACATGGCGGATCTATCCAGGGAAATGAAAGGTGGGGCTTAATGTTGTAGGTGCTATTCCAGCCTGGACACTATCATGTTGTAAAAACTCATGCTAGCAACAAAATCTTCTTCATATTAACTGAAACCAGAAAGGAAAATGTTACCTAAGAAAGACGAACGACATCAGAGAAGCCATAATTCTGGCTCCCGAGGAGGTGCAAATGTAAAAGCGATTTCCTTTCTAGTTCTAACAGAAAGAACAAATTGTTGAACTGACTCCTTGCCTGGTTCCTCATGCAAACTCGAAACAGAAGTTCAATGTGATCATCACTGACACCCGCTCCACCTGGCCCAGTCAACAAATTGCATTCCTCCATAAATATTATTAGCAAAACGGACACCGACAGTGAAAGCCATTGCAACGGGAGGAACACGTCTGGCTACAGGTGATGACTCAACCATGCGTTCCAGACCATTGACGATCTGATATCTTGCGTTAGAAGAGATTGCAAGAAAGACACCTGTAAAACAAAAGCGGAGAAAGGTCACTGACTGCAAGTGACAGTCATATCAATTGGATTCAAAAGAGAGATCAGATGGAAACATCCACATTCAAGTTTTTTGCCAAAAAAAGGCCCATCTAAATTGGCAACAGTAGATGTTACTGTAACACTGTTCATATTTGCTTTGGGAACAAGGCTGAAACAAACGTGTGAAATATTCTTGAAAATGAAATAAGCTATATCCACACACATTTTGAGATTTCAAAAGAAGAATGTAGACTGTGTTAATAGATCTAGAAAGTAGATAAATGTCTAAGAATGGATACGTGTTGGCAAAATCATTATACGTCCAACATTCTTAAATGCAAATTTAAAAATGTCTAACAACAAATATATGGATAGAAAATATACATATACTCGCATGTATTATATATTTTGCACTCAACCACTTGGTAATCACTCCAGCACTCTGAAATCCCTGATGTTGATAGGCCAATAGTCATGTTCTATGTAATTCCATGGCAACTGAATCAAGATATTCATGTACGTAAGGTCAGCCTCCTATGACAAACCTGAGCCCTTTGCTTTTAACACAACAAATTGAGAATTGAGTAAGAACTGAGCGTACCAAGTCAAAATCAAAATAGTGTGATATGTTTTATCCCCTTAGGGCCTATGCCCCAGACAACAGCACTTACTCAATGAATTTAATTGTGGGACAGTGAGAGAAAGAATCATATCATCAAAACATCCTAAAAATATGGATTAGATTCACAACTAATTTCCTACCATATAAGAGAACCAAAAAAAAAATGTTTATTCCATAAATGATGAATCCAAAGTCCTATCAGTTCACATACTATAGAGAAAAAAAAAGTGATTAGGAAGCTATAAAATGACAATTGGTTCCAAGCATACCCCAGAGAGCAGCACTTCTCACAAGAGGTGGCACAGGTATATCGTCTTCCGATTTATTCACAGACCTGCCAACACCCAACAATAAAGAATGACTGACAAAATTGGAGCTGAGCAAGTGTGTAGTACAAGAGGTCCCTACATATAATAGAAAAGCAAGATGAAATACAAAGCAATTGCAGACCTACAAATGTAAAAGATGCTTACCCACTAAAAGATGGATACACGAGATTATTTAACGAATTTTACCAGATAAGTTAACTTAGTAATTTCAAAAAGAAGAATGCTGATTGCTGTGTCTGGATCTGCAGATGCTTCAAAGCACGTAAAGTAGCAACTGATGACCATTCCATGACACAGATAAAGGCCAATATCAACTGACATTTGCGTTGATTGCAGATGTTTCAAATGCAAGTTGATATTGGCCTTTAGTCAATGCCAGATTAACATGAATGCCATAAAACAGATAGGATGGTTGCCGCTGCATCAAAGAGCAAATCACTCGACCATTGCTTGCACTTCAACATTCCAGAAAGACCGAGTAATTTACCAAACCCAGAGTAATCCTGATATTTTAAAATTTTAAGTCTGAGGTCGTACTTTCTTTAGGGTAAGTATGGCACATATCACTATTTCTAGTTTAACAGAATAGAAGGTATACATCCACCCAAGAGTATAGAGATTAAATAATAAAGGAAAACAAAATCAAGAGACTTCATAATATGCCTATGCGAAAAATGATTTGTTGTGATGCTTAAGAACCCTTGTTGCAAGTTGCAACTGTCAGCAAGTACAAATAGTATATACATCACACGGCTCAAGATCTCCAATCAGATGCTGCCTGTGTTGGGATGAGGGATTGTACTATTTTCCCTCTTAATTTAAGTACGAAATTTGCTCATTTGGGTGATTTTGCTTAGTTTTGAGAAAAAGATCTTTTGCTCACAAGTAATAAGTTTTCTTTTTTCTTAACTACGAGTTTCACTACAAGTATTTTGCTCTAGTCTCGAGGAATGCAAAGCCCTCAGACTAAGTCATGGGTTCTTATAATGATGTGACTGTCCAAATATGTACAACAATTCATTCTAGTTTGAAGAACTTCTAGGACTTAGTATTTGTCTTGATGTCTCCCTTAAAGCCATGATTTCCCATTTTATCTAAGAACGAAGTAAAGGTCAATTTTATGGCAACAGTATTCCTATTGAGAAATGTCATGGACTTCCTTGGCACGCATCTGGTATTTAGAAGTTGACAATTTACATCCATACTAAGGTCCGCACACCAAGATGAGGGTAAACGGATAGCACAGGCAGGATTCAAAAGTGAAGCATTGTATGCTTCCCAAAAGCAAAAGGTAATCTTTGATCAAATAAAGTAAACTAACCAAATATTATATTAAATTCCCAGAATGCAAAATGACACTAATGCATGTAAACACACTGTGAAATAGACATGTACCGTTTGGCAGTCATAATCATGTTTGCAATGCCTTGGCCTATAATGCCACATACAAATCCAACAGAACCGTACAGAACTCCCTGTATGCAGAACAAGCACTAAAAAGTTAATTTATCTGAACAGCTGAAAGTGGCTAACAACCAATATGATGCACACTAAACAAAAAGCAATTTCGTTAAGAAATATTAAAAATGGGGCCACACCATATTTCTACCAGTTAATCATGTTATCAACAAATGTCTAAAGACTCATAGGCAGTCAGCATGAAATTGTTACAGTGTTCTTCTTTGTGAGGATAATATGTACCTTGTAGAAATATGTCCCAATCCGTTGCTGGACTGAAAATCTGCATCCTGGTCTTTCAGCTTCAAAGACACTGCATTGGAAGTTAATTACCGTTAAAAAAATCATCCCTGTTATTAATATTAGGATCAGCAACATATTAATGAAATTTATATGAAGCAACAGCTGTAAAAGTTGTTTCAAGATGCAATCCTTCCGTAAGTAGAGAAGCTCAGACAAAAAGAGATACGACATATAAAGAATGTAGCATGATATCAAATGCATCTTGCAGAAGCAGGGAGTTTTGCAGCGTCAATTGCTAAATAATATTTAATCAATGTTCAAAATGGATACGATAAAATTATGTAATCAATGAAGACACATGTGCACCAAAAAATAAGAAAATTTATATTATTTGAAACATTGAGAAACATAACTCTCTTCTCTGAAGCATCAATACATACATCTGTAGAGCATAAATGTAGCCATAAAGCAGAAGACTCATCTGGTATTCATCATGTGAGACTTGCCATTTTGGAACAAAATCATCAATAATTAGAAAGCTCTGGAGAATGCATTCATATTGTTTTGTTACTGATTGCTTCGTAAGACAGTAAACCCAAGTTACTTTCAAATGCAGGGAGAAGAGATATCGAAAACCAACCTACTCGGGAGAGCCCCACAAACACGAGCCATACGACTAAACAACCCTTTTGATGTAGAAGGCTGGCCAATACGTGCATATGGTGCCAGTAAACTAACCAAGGCTATATTGACAACAACCCCTACCAAAAGATCTGCAGCATATAGCTCAAACTCTGCCCAGAAATCCTTGCCCCTCTTTTGAACTTCAGCAAACGTTGCACAGCAAGAGTCGATAACAATCTGTGAAATGAAAAGTCGGTACAAGCTTCAAGAGCACCCAGAAAGATGTCCTTATGAAAGAATATGCACATGAGCTTGACAGACCTCAGTCCCAATTTTAAACAAGAATTGACGATCGGCAAGCATTCGGTTACGGAGGAAAGGGCACCACCTGATAGCAGCACCAAGAGGCCAAGCCAACTCCTTCTAGTGGAAACCAAAAGGTTAAAATGCATACTTAAGTGAACAAGGAATAAACGAGATGGGTAAGCAATGGACTGCTACCTGCAAACTCAGGTAATTATCAAGGAATATTTTTTGAATCCCCATCGTCTTTGCAGCTTCATACATGTCAGGAGGCAGGTTCACCCCTCTAGCTTTTGTTTCCTTCATCACTTCCTCGAACTTCAACATTGGCCCAAACTCATCATCATGTTCATCATTTTCGCCCTGTCTATCATTATCATCTCCATCTCCACCTCCGCCACTTCCTCCTCCTCCAGGTGGAAATTCTCCATTTCCACCGGAGGAATCCCCACTACCATTCCCATTGTCATGGTGCAGACAAGTGGTCATATCTGAAGCACCAAGCTCCTTCCCCATGGACAAGTTGCCCTTCCCACTTCCTGGTGAAACCTCAAGCTTTGGACCAGTGGGGACTCCCGACTCTCCCCCCACAAGAGGCTCCTTCACAGTGTGACCCATCTCACACCTGACCACATTGTTCTGTGTTTTACACACTGAGCTAACATTGCTCCTGCAATGTCTGAGGGAAACAGGAAAGCTCGCATCCTTAACATGAACATGGCAACCAAACCTAGGACTGCCTTCACATCCAAAACCCCCCACACCCAAATATATGCTCTTCATCCGGCAATAAGAAACTGAATCAAATCTAAGGCAGGAATCACTTGAAAAATGTGATCCAAAGCTTGGAAGGGAAGCTAATGCCATGTACCTTTCCAGAACCACAATCCACCTAACTGAACGAACAACAATCTGACACTTCTGATAATATATATTCTAAAACCCTACCTAGGGATAAACCCTAGGATGTCAAAAGAAAGCAAACCCAGATTCACAATTTCAATCAAAAGGCAAAACTGATGGCCAAAATCCAACCTTTGCCGGAACCCAGAAGTACACAACCAGTATGGAAGACGATCTTAACCGAAGATAACCAAAAGATTGAGGATTTAGCAAGAATGTTCCGAAGGTTACTGGACTTGTAACAGATTTGGATACGCACAGAGACGGTTGCGACCGACCTCCCCAGAATGCACACGCTTGAGAGGTTCCAACGGAGTGGAGGTGAAACCAGGTGGGATCTGTCGAGCGAGGACGGAGTAGAGAGAGGAGATGAGAGGGTAGACGCAGCGTCCTTCCTGCGTCTCTCTCTCTCTCTCTCTCTCTCTCTCTCTCTCTCTACGGAATAAATGTTGAATACTTGCAGATGCAGTTTAATTATAAAATCTTTTCTTTTAATTCTGTTTAGGCCCCGCAGCTGATGTACATGCTCGGGGGATCCGATCTTGGATCAGAAATTTAAAAGGAAGATGAAAAATTAAGAATCGAATCAAGATTCAAGATCGAATTTTACCATCATGTAAGGCATCGTTGAGCCCTCCAAAGAAATTTTTGAAAAATAAATAAATTAGACTACATCGTATGCGGTCCAGTAAATATTGTTAAATAAATGTTTGTCTTTTGTGGCTTTTGGTGGAATACTTGGCTTCTACTTGCAAGTATTTCATTGATCTTTGTTAGGGGGAGGAGTGTAAATGTTCAGCAGTGTCAACATTTTCTGAAGGACGATTGTGGTTAGCCATGATTTTTTTCGGGGATTTTCCATTTTTTGGTCTTCAAGTTTTCAATATTTTGTATTAATCCTTGTGATCTTTATTTTTTAAAGCCCCCTTTGATCTTTGAAACCTTGCCAAAAAGCCCCTCCCCTCTGATTAGTAACCTACAAAAATAGGAATATTAAGAATATTCTTAATATATTCTGTTACAATACAATTTATGGGAGGAATATTCCGTGAAGATTTCTTATTTTTGATGATTGTTAACTGGCAGAATTTTGGTTCAAAGAATGCAAGGAGTTTAAAATAAATATGAAGATTATATAAACTAATAAAGAATATTGACAGATTGTAAAGATCGAAAATTAAACAAAATCTTGTTATTGACACTCACTCAGTCTTGATTTTCCTCTTTACATTTATTTGGGAGTTTCTGAATTTGGAATTGTTATTGGGGAAGCAACTGAGCGAGGGAATGTTTTGTCTTTAATGTGTAGGGAATAAAATCGAATGCGAACAACTCACAAGTCGTAATACGCAGCAAAATTTGAACGGAATACGTACAACCAAACAATCATATGGAACACCAAGATTTACGTGAAAAATCCCTCCAACGCAAAGGAGAAAAATCACGGAACAAGTCGGAGAAATAATTTCACTATAGAAATTATAAACGTACAAATTTTAGAGTCTCTTGCCCAAGACCCGAGTAACAATCACAAGAAAAATTAGGGATACAGGGACTACTTCACTGTGCACAATAAAGACAAACTCTCCTCACGACCACAGCAAAATATGTTGTAAATCTGGTCGAATCTGTGAAGAGAACGTTGCTCGGATGATTGTGAACGGCCTACCGAATAGTCCCCGTCTTCTTCCCTTTTTATCTGCAGTCTGCACGCAAGAAGATGCCAAACCCGGCACTGCACTGATTCTTCTCCACCACTGCATGAACGTGGGCAGTAAAATCCCTCAACACTATTGAACGAACTTGGGGCAGCCAAGAGAAAAAAGACTCAACTCTTGCTGAATGAACAGAACACCACCCTCAACACACCCCAGCAGCCAAAAAAAAACACAACACACCCCATCACCCAAAAAAAACAACACAACACACATTCAGCAGAAAACGAATATGGCTTTGTAACTTGTGGCCAAAGTTACTCATCTTTGCCCCACCACCATCACACTTTGGTATTTGCACTAACGCCCTTATGGGCTGAATAATAGGTCATAGGCCCACCAACCTCCCCTTTCAGCCCATAGGAGAGCTTGTCACATTGCTTCTCAATGTGAATCCATACCGACCAGCCGTTGCACACCTCTTGCCTTTCTTTTGGTAAGGTCTTAGTTAACATGTCTGCCCCATTGTCATTTGTATGCATTTTCTAAAGCTGCAACTGCTTCTCTTCAAACACATTTCGGATCCAGTGGTATCTAACATCTATATGCTTTGACTTGAAATGAAAACTTGGATTCTTGCACAAGTGGATGGCACTCTGGTTGTCACAATGCACCACATAATTTTTCTGTTTCAACCCCAATTCCTGTAGGAATTCCTTCATCCAGAGCTCTCTTTACAAACTTATGTAGCAATAATGTATTATGTCTCTGTGGTGGAGAGGGCAACACACCTTTGCAATCTGGATTGCCATGATACAACTCCCCCTGCAAAAGTAAGTATAAAACCTGATGTAGACTTCATTGTGTCAGTATCTCTTGCCATATCTGCATCTGTGTAACCTGTCAACACAAGTGGACCACCTCCAAAGCTCAAACAAACTTTGGAGCTTCCTCTGAGACATCTGAAAATCCACTTCACTGCTGCCTAGTATTCTTTTCTTGAATTTGCAAGAAATTTATTGGCAACACCCACTGCATATGCGATATCTGGCCTCGTACATACCATCGCGTACATCAAACTTCCGATTGTTGAAGCATAAGGAACTTTCTTCATCCTCTCCTCTTCATCACTTGAAGGACTCTGCTCTGAGTACTTGCAAAAGGAGATTCAACTGGCTTTGCATTGCTTATATTAAACCTGTCCAATACCTTTTCAATGTATTTCTCCTGTGATAACCATATCTTCTTGACTTTTCTATCACGGGAAATCTGCATGCCTAGTATTTGCTTTGCTGGCCCCATATTTTTCATTGCAAAAGACTTGCTCAGTTTCTTCTTCAACCTATTAATTATAGACATATCTTTATCAAGGATAAGCATGTCATCAACATAAAGTAAGAGAATAACAAAATTCTCATCAAACCACTTGATGTACACACAATGATCTAAAGTCATTCTTTTGAACCCATTTTCAGTCATGAATGAGTCAAATTTCTTATACCACTGTCTTGAAGTTTGTTTCAACCCATACAAGCGCTTTCTCAACTTGCAGACAAAATTTTCTTTTCCTTTGTCTTTGAAGCCTTCTAGTTGCACTATATAAATTTCCTCCTCCAAATCACTATGAAGAAAAGTTATCTTCACATCTAACTGTTTAATCTCTAAGTCTAGGCTGGCAGCAATACCTAGAACAATACAAATAGAAGACATTTTAACAACAGGAAAAAATTTCTTCAAAGTCAGTACCTTGCTTTTGACCAAAGCCTTTTACAACTAATCTGGCCTTATACTTTGGTTGAAAGCACTGTTCTTGAGTCTTTAATCAGAAAACCCACTTGTTCTTTAAAGCCTTCCTTCCCCTTAGTAATTTTACCAAATCATACGTGTGGTTCTTTTGTGGAGCATCCAGTTCTTCATGCCTAACTATCAACAATTCCTTTTTCTGCTCACTTTCAACTGCCTCCTGGTAACATTCTGGTTCACCTACATCAGTAACCATGTCATATTCATCTGTACAGTACCTTCTGGAAGGCTGATGTTCTCTGAAAGATCTTCTCAATTGAGGCTCTCGAGGAGATTGCTCATCATCTTCTTCCTGCTCAACGTGTCATGCAAGTAAGTTAACCTCAGTCTCTGCACCATCTTCCTGCATATCTCCTCCTTCATCGTGATGTGTTGGAGGAGTAACTGGGCCACATTCTACTAATCCTTCTGCAGAAGACTTGGCTAATATCTTCTTCTTGAAATCTTCAAGAGTTTGATCTTTAAAGAAGACGACATCTCTACTTCTGAACACCTTCTGCTTTTATGGATCCCAAAGCCTGTAACTAAACTCATCATGTGAGTGACCAAGAAAAATACATTCTTTTTTCTTACCATCCAGTTTGAATCTATCAATGTCTGGAACATGTGCGAATGCATGGCAACCAAACACTTTCAAGTGCCTATAGGAGACTTCTTTTCTTGACCACACATACTCTACAACATCACCATCTAAAGTTGTGCGTGATGATAAATTGATCACATCAACTGCAGTTCCCAATGCTTCATCCCAAAATCTTTTGGGTAGCTTGGCTTGTGAAAGCATACATCTGATCTTTTCCATGATGGTGCTATTCATCCTCTCTGCAATTGCATTATGCCGAGGCGTACTAGGAACTGTCATCTCATAATGAATGTTATGTAACCTACAATAGTCATTAAATAATCATATGTACTCACCACTATTATCTGACCTTATGCATTTCAGTTGCCTTCTTGTCTCTCTTTCAACTCTGGCATGAAATTCTTTGAAGACATTAATAACCTGATCTTTGGTCTTCAGAGTATAGGTCCAAACTTTCCTGAAAAAGTCATCTATGAAAGTGACAAAATAAAGTGCACCATTTATGCCTGGAACATTAACTGATCCACTAGGAGTTTTTGTTCTTAAAGGACCACAGATATCTGTATAGACACAGTCCAAAGCATACGTCTTTCTAGACAAAACATGACTAGAAAAGAAAACTCTATGTTGTTTGCCAAATAAACAGTCAACACATGGGTTCGGACGTGTACCTTTGAAGTCAGGCATGACTTTTCTCTTGGAAAGAACTTGTAGCCCCTTCTCACTTATGTGTCCTAGTCTCCTATGCCACAACTCCATGCTGAAGTCATTCTCTATAGCATTCAATTGCTCACCACAAACTTTAACTCGCATCCTATAAGGTACGACATTTCTTTCCACTGGCTACAATAAGTGAACCTTTACTGAGCTTCCATTGTCCTCTATGAAATTTGATATCAAAGTCTTCGTCATCCAGCTTTCCAACTGAAATTATATTCAACCCCAAGTCAGCCACACGTCTCACATCGTTAAGTACCAACTTGCAATCAAGGTTGGTCTTTAAGTGGATGTCACTCATGCCTATGATAGTTGTTGTGTCCTGGTTGCCCATATTGACAATACCAAAATTTCCAGTTCAATAGTTAGCAAAGAACTCCTTCTGTGGTGTAGCATGATAAGAAGCACCTGTGTTAATCACCCATTCTAGATTCTGGTACACACCAAAAAAAATCTCATCAAAAGTAGACAAAATCAAATAATCATCACCATGCACTGTGGCTGTGGTATTCTCTTTTGATTATGTATTCTCCACTTCTTTTCCTTTTTTCTTGTTCTTTTTGGGTTACTTGCATTGATTCATGTAATGTCCCTTTTTATTACATTTGTAACAGACAACAGTTTTTTTTTATCTTGACTTCTTCCCCTGTGAGAATTGCCTCTATCTTTGGACTTTGACTTTCCTCTATTCGCTGAGACAAGTGCGTGTTAGTCACTCTGGGAGGTTGTCGAATTCTTCATCATCAACTCTTCGTTCAACAAACTGCTTGTTATTTGAATCAATAGTGACAACATCATCTGGCGCATAATTTCTAAGGGAAACCACCAGCGTCTCCCAACTTTCTGGCAATGAACTGAGAAGTAACAATACCTGCAACTCATCATCAAGACACATTTTCATAGAGGATAACTGGTTAGTAATACTCTGCATTTCATTCAAGTGTTCAACAATAGAAACACCCTCTTTATATTTCAAATTCACAAGTTTTCTGATCAAGAAAGTCTTCTTGCCGACCGTCTTTCTATCATAAAGACTTTCTATTTTTTTTTCAAAGAGAACATGTAGAACTCTCAGTGAAAACATGGTGAAAGACACTGTCATCCAGCCACTGCCGAATAAATCCGACCGTTTTTCGATCTAACATCTTCCATTCATCATCTTTCATTGTTGCAGGTTTCACACTATCTCCTTGTAGAGGTCCATACAGATCCTTACAATATAAGAGTTCTTCTATTCTTGGTTTTCATATCATCCAGTTGTTTCCATTCAAACTGATCATGCGGGAAAGAGAAACATTGTCGGTCTCCATATTCGTACTTAAATAATAAATCTAAACTTCGCTCTGATACTAGTTGTAGGGAATAAAATTGAATACGAACAATTGACAAGCCGTAATAAGTAATAAAATTTGAACGGAATACGCACAACCAAACAATCACATGGAACACCAAGATTTACGTGGAAAATCCCTCCAACGCGAAGGAGAAAAACCACGGGACAAGTCGGAGAAACAATTTCACTATAAAAATTATAAACGTACAAATCTCGGAGTCTCTTGCCCAAGACCCCAGTAACAACCACAAGAGAAAATTAGGGATACAGAGATTACTTCACCGTGCACAATAAAGACAAACTCTCCCCACAATCACAGCAGAACGTGCTGTAAATCTAGTCAAATATGTGAAGAGAATGCTGCTCGAACGATTGTAAACGGCATACCGAGTAGTCTCCGTCTTCTTCCTTTTTTCTCTGCAGTCTGCATGCAAGAAGAAGTCAAACTTGGCACTGCACCGATTCTTCTCCACCACTGCACGAATGTGGGCAGCAAAATCCCTCAACACTGTTGAATGAACTTGGGCAGCCAAGAGAAAAAGCTCAACTCTTGCTGAACGAACAGAACACCACCCTCAACACACCCCAGCAGCCAAAAAATAACACAACACACGTTCAGCAGAAAACGTATATGGCTTTGTAACTTGTGGTCAAAGTTACTCATCTTTGCCCCACCGCCACCACACTTCGGTATTTGCACTAATGCCCTTATGGGCTGAATAATAGGCCATAGGCCCAACATAATGATCCTCAGATTCGTGAGATTCCTAAATAAACAGGTCGAGAAATATTAACCAACTGAAACAAAGTGGTTGCTGTATGAAAATGCTTTAAGGTTCTGTATGAGCTTTAAGGTTAAGTGATCTTGAAAATTTACATGTTTATTTGCACTTTATTGCCTATCTTTCTAATGTTTTTTAGATTCTTCTAAATTTGAAGGATGGATGGATAACAAATACGATTTGACACCTTGACATTTTCCAAATTTTGGCGTTTGTGAAAATGGGAATTCTCATGTGACATTTTATCATTTATTTAAACTTCTTCTAACTTCTCCCACAATCAAAAGCATCTTACAATCAAAACCTGAAGCGCGTGCAAATGCAACTTAAGTTGTCCTTGAAAAGACTGAAATTATGTAATGCGGTTGCCATAACTTTAAAATTGAAATTTCTCCGTGAATATGGAATATCTATGTTAGAAACATTGCGTGCAAATGTAACCTAAGTTGTCCTTTAAAAACTGAAATTATCTAATGCGGTTGCCATAACTTCAAAATTGAAATTTCTCCATGAATTTTGGAATATCTATGTTAGAAACATACTCACATGAATTCTTTTTCTGAAGTATAAATATCATACATGCTCCCCATAAACATATTATGGGGTCATCAAACCATTCCAGACGAAAATGAGTGGTAAATGACCATTCTACTCATTAGCATTTGACCAAATTGACGAGGTTATGTTGCACTATTTTGTTGTGCCCAAATCAAATGATTAAGAGTAATAATAATTGCTACAATGTCCCCCGTGGCACGTCTCATTTAAGGCATGTTATACTCTCTCTGAAGGGGTACAGTGATGGCGCACTGTCTGCTCCATCCAATCAAATAGTGGTTGTACTACGATGCCCAAGAGGCATTGGAGCAAGTATTACTTAATGATTAATGTTGAGCAACTAAAAATCCCCAAGGATTACTGCCAATCCAAAAACCCATAGTTCGGTCGCCAGTTAGCCAGTTGTGGTCCCTTGTGACTCGAGCCCTATCCATAACTCAGTTCCCATCTATAAGAAAATGGATTAGCATTAAGATCATTCAAGTCGGTTAAGAGTCTTGACAGCATCTCACAAGGACAAAGGAAATCTCAACAAAACCATCTCAGTTCTCTACAGCATCTCAGAAGGAGAAAGGCCTTGGAGAAATCTTGACAAAAGTATCAACGATATTAGATAAAATTACAAAGTGTATCCCCTCGGATGGAGGAAAAAGAGATCTTACGAACTATGTATGGACTCTAAAGAGAGACAAATTCAAGTGATCTTGGAAGACGTCAATCCATACTCAAACCGACTAAAACAAACCTTAACATATGATGGTTTTCCAAGTTGCTTCAAGTCAGACTAGAGTTTTAGAAGCCACCTAGAATCATTCGTCCTTGATGACATGCTGAACTGAGTTGGTTCAATGTCACACTGAGTAGACTCGACATGGCCCACATGGTTCATCCCTTCTCAGGTGACTCGGTCTATACAGCATTTTAGAGTTCCACGATTGAGGTACTTAGTTGATAAGTTGGATTGTGTTTTAGCTCAACAGATCAGCATGAGTCGATTAGGTGCAAGTCAGGCAAACCTCATTTCACGGAGCGCTCCACCACAATGAGTTTTATATACAGAATATTACATTTGATAGATGAGAATCACTGTACACAATAAATGGGCTGGTCTGTACATTCACGGCCACCAGGCCCTGGGCTTCACAATGGTGCGATATGATATGTTCAGGGGCTTCGTTGCTCTTCACACTTGAGCAGGTTCATCCTTGTGGACCGATACTGACTGTGTCTGTTGCTAAGTATGTCAATATATGTCCGGAGGCGAAACCGGTCAGAATTTGTGAGAGAGAAGGGCGGGTTCAGGATAAGTGATGGTGCTTCCACAAGAAGAAAATACAGCAACCTCACTGCTTTTGAATACGAGGTTCCTGCACTCTCCATATTCTCCATCAGTTCATCAACCTGCATTTTTCATATGGAAGAGGTTCTTCAAAATCATCATCTCCTTTCTCTTTCGCTTATGAATAAAAGAAATTAGTCATAGGCCAACGGAAGCCCATCCTTGAGGTACTGTAAAATAAGAGTGACACTTGCTGCAATGCCCCAAGGCATTGTATCTGCAACCACAGTTGACCGTGGGATTGAACAACATGCAGTTGCTGCACCATCTCGCAAGGGTGCAGAACATAAGAACTGCACACCATCTGATCCCAACTGCAATGCATGCAACTACCCTCTGATTGTGTAATTGGACAATCTGCGGTCGCTACACCGTCTGACAGGGTGCAGCAGAACTTTAAAACTGCACACTATCCAATCCCACAATCTGACGACAGTTGCAGCTGCAATGCCCCGAGGGAGCAAGTATTACTCGTCCAATAATGAAACATAATGTTTTCCACTTAAAACAAATTGCCTGGATGGGTTAGCAAGATCACATACTGCACCAGTTCTGCCCAGTGCAAGAGCAGCCTGGAATACCATTTCCATTGCATCTGGCATCTCCGTGGTTTCTGCACCTCAAAGCAAATTGATTCAGTATTTACTACATCATTCGCAGGAAAATTAACATCATGATGTCTTATATAGTTTGTGATTCTGACGCAATCTAAATGTAACAGGATTATTATCGAGCCCTGAATTCTGATCTACAGATACCTACCATCAACAGGTCCAAGATCTCTTGCAAGTTCATCCGCATGACCAACTTCCAGCAGAAATGCCCTTTCAATCTGAGAGGAGACATCGTGGGGTTCTTGAGGTTGTGTACAGCTGAGATCTTCGGAACTGGATGCATCCTTCTTGTTCATGCTTTCCCTGTCTCTGACCTCTTGGGATGGACTTCCTTCAATAGCTGATGCAGCTTGAGCATGGCAAATATGCAGTGCTTGCTTCCATATTGCCAAAACTACAAGCTGAAGTGAGAAAGCCTCTAGAAGTTTACCTGCCACAATCTTTGCACAGGAATACTATCATCAAAGCAGCATCCACCAGGGAATATAGCAAAAGAAAAACAGACTCCAATAATGCATGTGACTCCACGATTGACTATACATAAGACACTAAGGATGTGTTTGGCAACTTCATCTCAGAAGCCACTTTTACATTCCAAATCCAACATGAGAAAGAGCATATGAGACAGTGAGTATCAAAAAAGTTTTGACAATCACGCTCGTTTAATCCCTTCTCGAATAGATAGTCACATTGGCCAACCCCTCCTTCATAGTCATTTTTCTTCCAACGCAGGAAGCTCTAATTTAAATGTTTGCTCCCGTGGTCTAACGTTCCCCCCAAAAATAACAGAGCCGAAGGTCATGGAAGTCTACGGGTGCATCCAATTGGAAGTGGATACAAATAAGCCCTAACCGATATTTTATAATTAACTTTTGTCATCTTGGAGTCAGTCACAGAATCTGCAGTACCTTTTCGTTAACCAATTCAGAAATGGCAGATGCACACCGTTGCAGTGATCTGATTCTTGTCAGGCAGTGAGCCGATGGTTGCTCCATAGCATCTATCATATCCGTTGATCCTTGTGATGCAACAGAATGTGGTGAGCTGCGACTCTCCAGGCTCCCAGTAACACACATTTTACTAATTGCTGCACCACTTATTTTAATTGGTGCACTTAATGGACCAATTCTTGAAGATGCAATGTGTGTAACTTCAGAGTTGCATGGCGAATTGCATGTCCGGGATGCACTTACTGATGAAGAAGAACCTTCCATTGGCGGTCCAGAAACAAGCACATAATCCTGATCAATTAACTCCAATGAATCTGTTGTCATAGGATCTACCCAGACAAACAGATCATTAAAATCAACAGCTAGTCATTTGAAATTTGCAGCTTGGAAGAGCAAAAAACATTGGGGTTACCTTTCAAGTTAGATCGTACAGGACTTTGATCCATTGGTGACTTGACGTCTTTCACATTTCCAGCTGAGGGAGTGCCGAAATCAGTGCGACTAGTGGTATTCTCGGGCTTATGCATAGGATATCTGGATAGAGTGTCCATATCGTTGGAAGGACTAAAGGATGGCATTTTATCTACATTGCCACGAACTGTGAATCCATAGGTGGATCTCATTGAGGAATTCTTAGCCACAGTATGGCTTCCTTCTTGCGTGATAGATGTTGAGGAATTCCTCGTGAGTATAGAGTTTCCCTCTTGTCCATTCGGTTCATCGTCTAACAGAAAAGGGAGGCACTCCTCTTGAGAACTCCCCTCTGGAGCACTTTCTTGAGCACATTCAACTAAAGGAAAGCAATCTGCTGTCTGCGATAATGTACAGCCGGTGCTGCATAATATACAAGTTTGTTATTTTTGTACGTAGCAGTAGGCAATGTTGTGATAACTGAACTTGCATTTCTCACCTTAACAGCTCAGCTGGAGGACTTTCCGAAAGAAACTTGTGGTTAAAGAACTCATCAAAAGTTAATCGTTCCACTGGAAACAATTTGGTGCATGTTAAAAACAAGGGTAAAGATTTTACAACAGGAAGACAGATTCAAAAGTGACAAAGATAAAAAGTTACAAAGAATATGTGCCATCAACAATTACAACTGGAAGACAGAGATTCAAAAGTGACAAAGATACAAAGTTACAAAGAATATGTGCCATCAACAATCTCAACAGACTCAACTATATCAATTAATGTACTTACACAGGTCCTATGCTTGTACGAGACTGGTTTACAGTGCAAACATCATGAGTATATAATGGTATGATGAGAATTATTATCATTGAAACCATGAAATCACAACGTGAAAGGACAAGGGAAATGTCCACGTATTTCAGAGGTTCAATAATCAAACCAAGAAACAAAAGACAATGAAGGAGAAAGAATACTTTTCACGGTCAGATTACTAATTAGCCTCCTAAATGAAAGAAACCTTAGATGCATTTATACATGGTCTAAAAATCCGTTTGCTGATGTCAATTGTGTGTTTGGATATGAATTCTACAAAATCATTAATTGACTGGAGGATGAACACCTGAGAAGATCGGGATTGGTTATGTAGTTCCGGTTTCTATTAAGTGTATTAATATATGGTCAGGGAGATACGCAAAATGTGATTCTACAAGTCCCACACTTCATGAATTTGAAAGATATGGTGACAGAGATGAGATAGAGGTTTTAGCATAGTTATTTTTAGAATATTCCTATATTGGAAAAGGGACAAATAAAAAACATGTTTAAAAGAGGGGACATTCAATGCCTTAAGGTTTTGAGTTTGATGGCCCAGTAACTTAAATATGGTATGAGAAGCAAGTTGTGAAGCAGGCCATGCACCCCATATTTCTAGTCCACGTGACAGAGCCTGAGTGTACGTGAGGGGACATGTTAGAATAGTCCCAGATTGGAGAAGGGACAAATCAAAAATATGTTTAAAAGAAAGGTGCCATCTCCACTCAATGCCTTAGGGTTATGAATTGGACAGCCCAATAACTTTAATAAAATCAAAAATATTTTTTAAAAGAGAGGAGCCCTCTCCCCTCTATGCCTTAAGGTTCTGAATTGGATGGGCTGATAACGTTGGTATGGTATCAAAACAAGTTGCAAACTACGCCATGCAACCATATTTGTGGTCCACGTGACAAAGCCTAAGTCGACATGCACGTGAAGGGGCATGTTAGAATAGTCCCATATTGAAAAAGGAACAAATCAAAAATATGTTTAAAAGAGAAGTCCCCTCTCCACTCAATGCCTTGAGGTTTTGAGTTGGATCCTAAAAACTTCAATATGGTATTAGAGCCCTAGTTGTGAACTAGATAGATCACGCACCCTGTGTTTATGATCTACGTGATAGAGCCCAAGTCAGCCTATACTTGAAGGGGTGTGTTAGAATAGTTCCACATTAGAAAATAGACAAATCAAAAATATGTTTTGAGTCGGATGGACCATTAACTTCAATATGGTATCAGAGTCCATAGTTGCAAATCATGCCATGCATCCCGTATTTGTGGTCTACGTAACAAAGCCTAAGTCAGCCTGCACGTGAGGAGGTGTGTTAAAATACTCACATTGGAAACATGACAGATTAAAATATGTTTAAAAGAGAGATGCCCGCTCCACTCAATGCCTTAACATTTTGAGTTGGATGGACCAATAACTTCAGCAGTTACCAAAGCAGCAAGGCAACCAAAGGCATACTTGGGGTCTCCGAGTGTCTATCGCACTTAGATGACTGCCTAGGTGGCACCTTCAGATCACGTGGTGGGGAAGAGACATTCACAAACAGGAAGACAAACACTTCCAAAGATAGGGAGAAGAAAGAATGAGGACACAATGAACCTACGGAGGGTGAGAGGATGAAGATAGAGACTTGACCTCTCTTAGTTGTTGTACTCACCAGAAGGATTGTGTTTCATTATCTGGCTCACTGAAAGGAGGCCATCCAAGAGGACACTAAAGGCCACAAGGGTTTCAAATCATCGATGCTGGCAAGCTTGTTGCCTCATCATGGCCATCATAGCGAGAGAGGAAATCTTGTTGTCTATGCAGGAGTGCCTTATTGCAATGATGATATTGGTTCGTTGAGGATTGACAATGACAGAGACAACAAGATGAAAAGATGAGGAAGACAAGATGAAGGGATATTAAGAATTAGGCCCAACCATCCCCATAACCTTATTTATATTACTGTTGGGTCCTAATGGACTTGGTTTGATTGGCCTATGAACGGACCTTATTTATATTACTCTTGGGTCCCAATGGACTCGGTTTGATTGGCCCATGAACGGGCCTAGGCATTGTCTAGGCATACTAGGCCTGCCTAGCCATCTCTAAGCAGCACTTGGAGGCTTGGGAAGGCTTTTAACTACTTGGACCTTGGAAAAGAGCCTTTTCACCTACACCTCACCTAGGCAAACACCTTGACAACTATGGGTTTTAGGTATCCCTATTGTAGGAGTGAAAAACTTGACCTGGGGTCTTGTGCACTCTGTTCATTACCGAACCCTATAAGGTGGATCCGGTTAACTTAAAGCCTTTGTCTATTGGTGTGTTAGGTGCATGGGTTCATTACCGGATCCATTAGACTTAAGTCTCTTTTTGTCATTCCTGAAATATCCCTGATCGTAACAGGGGCATTTCACTCATTTTTGTGATTAGGTTATCTAATAAAATGTTTTAGGTATCTGTGCATCTGGAGACAGCAGCCATCATCCCTTCTTGTGCCATCTCTTTTCTCCCTCTCCTCCACTCTTTTCTCTTACAACACCATGTAACCATGAAAATCTTCATGCTATCAAAGCCTATGGTTATGAACCGCACGGCGCTCCCATGTTTGTAGTCCACGTGCCAGAACCTAAATCGGCCTACACGTGAGGGGCGTGTTAGAATAGTCCCACATTAAAAAAAGGGACAAAATCAAAATGTGTTTAATAAATGGTGCCTACTCCACTCAATGCCTTAAGATTTTAAGTTGGATGGCCCAATAACTTCAATATGGTATCAGAGCCATATTGTATCTACTCTCATCTTTCTCCTTCATATCAGACCTATGTTTCTGCCTTGTCCTATGTTTCCTTGCCACAGTCGTTTAAAGAGGTTGCAAAAGACCCAAAATGGTTGTATGCTATGGATGAGGAGATGAGAGCTCTACATAAGAACACCACCTTGGAGCTAGTTGATCCACCAAAGGAGAAGAAGTTGGTCGGCTCCAAATGGGTCTTCACTATCAAGGTAAACCCCATGGGTCTATTGTGAGAGATATAAAGCCCAGCTGGTTGCAAAAGGTGTTGACTATGTGGAAACATTTGCCCCTATTAGTAAGTGGAAATATGAAAAGAGTTATCATTTCCCTAGCTACCCAATTTTCTTGGAAACTGTTGCAGTTGGATGTGAAGAATGCATTCCCTAATGGTGACGTGCAAGAAGAGGTGTACATGCAACCTCCACTAGGGTGTCAAAACCAATGGCAAAGGGTGTCACTTGAGAAAGGCTTTATATGGCTTGAAACAGTCTCCCCGGGCATGGTTGACCGTTTTTGTGTTGCAACGATACGTTTTGGCTATGTGCAATGCAATGCTGACAATACCTGATGTGTCAAGTGGAAGGACAACAAAGTAGCCATCATCATTGTTATGCGGATCATATGGTCATCACATGGGACCATGGTGAAGAAATACATAACTTGAAGTTGAGATCAAAGATCTAGGGCTACTTAGACATTTCCTTGGGTCAGAGGTTGCTTACTCTAGTAAAGGGGATTTCTGTTTCCCAGTAGAAATATGCCCTTGATTTGTTGACCAAAATAGGAGAATCAGGTTGTCAGCCTGCTGTAACTCCTAATGAAGTCAATCATCACTCGACAGGCACTGATGATGAGCCTCTTCCTGAAGTCAAAAAGGAGTGATATCAATGTTTGGTTGGGAGATTTTTGTACTCGACTCTCATGCAACTTGATATTACATATGTTGTTAGCATTGTTAGTCAGTTTATGTATGCACCCAGAGTTCCTCACATGCAGCTGGACTGGATTCTTCGGTATGTTAAAACCAATCAGGGGCTTTTATTCACTAAGGTTGCATTTGTTTGTGCTAGTTGGGTGCTTTAGATTCTGTGAAAAGTCACGAGTACATGGATTCTCCCACTAACTTTTCTCAGATTCCACCAAAATCCAAAAGGGGGAGAGAAGTTAAATGGGTTTGTGCCAAGTGTTCCAAATTCAAATTTGGGACTTTTGGGATAATCCAAAAGGTTGATGGGACAGGTGCCCATTTGATTCAGCTTTTCCTCATTTTAGCTTCTCCCACTATCATAGAGTATGCAGCCTAAGTGTAACCATCTAACCATTGAAGGGTATGCTGAGCAGGTCCTAAGGATGACAAATGTTCCACTATTGGTTATTGTGTTTACCTTGGACAAAACTTGATTGCATGGAGAAGCAAGAAACAAATAGTTTGTGCGCGGTACAGTGCAGAAGATAAGTACAGAGCAATGGTGCATGGCCTTGCTGAGCTGTTGTGGCTGAAAATCTTGCTCCAAGATCTTGGCAGAACATTGATCTACCAATGCGATTCCATTGTGACAAGAAGGCAGCAATCAACCTTGCCAATAATCCAGTGCAATATGATCGAACCAAGTACATTGAAATTGATCTGCACTTTCTTTGAGAACGGCTTGATAGTGGAGAGTTGTGCTTACCCTATGTTCATTCTGCGGACCAAGTGGTTGATGTGTTCACCAAGGGTGGTACCAAGGATCAACTACATTCTGCACTGAATAAGCTACGCATGCAAGATATCTATGCTCAACTTGAGGGGGAGTGTAAGAGGTGAAAAACCTGACCTGGACACATGTACTGATGTGGGACGGCCAACGGAACTAACAGACTCACTAATGGAGGTAGATCAGCAGTAAGCAATAGAATAATAAGTAGACACAGCCTAATCGCAAAATCGAAAAGTTGGATAATCACACCAAATAACAGAAACTAGCTAAGTAACTGTCTTGGAAGTTGAGGAATTACCGCAAGTCTAGAGAATTAGAACCACCCCACAATCATATTGGAACTCAGCATAGCTGTAACGTGCTCTCAAGCCAGTAGTGATGATGTATCATGAGCTAGGTATCCTACCTCACAAGTCGGTGATAGATGAAAGTAAATACTAGAAAAGCGAGCTGAGGTAGGAGAGAGAAGCACGTACCTCCACATTGGTGCGTGCCAGAAGACCATCTAGTGCGCATATACTACCCTCAGAGTACAATAAAATAAAGTTCACTCCATGTAGAGAGGTAACATGCTATAAATAACCAATAAATGAAATCCGGGGTGGTAAATACGACAGTTGATGGGCCACGTATGATGTGTACGCCGTTGTAATGCTGCCTTGGGATGTGTGTCACATAATCGGAGGCAATCAAATGCTAACACGTAAATCGAGGTGGCCGACACAGAGCCTCAGGATATGCGAATGGGGACCTCAATATGCGTGCAAAGATGGCACGCAAAATGAGGTGTTGTTGAGGCAACACCATGTTGGATCTAGGACGGCCTCGTTGAAACGAAACCAACAGTATAGACGGGCATGAGTTGAAGCACGAATGGGCTTGAAACAAGGGCGCTGCACAAACGGCCCTTGTGCACTACCTGGTGCGCCGCAACGAACCAAGTCTACAGACACTGGACCCGGCTCGGACCTGACAACAGCCTGGCTCGAACCAAGGCTGCCCCAGGTGACAGCTTGGCTCGAACCAAAAGACTTAAAGTGGTTCATACCCACTTAATAGGACCTATCTCGGACCAAGTTAACTAGGGCTCAAAGAGGATTCCAACTTATGGCACTTGGGCTCGGGCCTGGTCCTGGCCAACGAGGTAAAACCTAGTTGACCAAGTTCAAGTTAAAGGGGCACATGCCCCTTCTTTCCTGCCCCCCTTTAACACTAGTTCAAGAGAACAAGACAAAGAGAGGGAGAGGATGTGGCGGCTAGTGGAAGGGGTTGCGGCAACAGCAGTGGCGAGGATTGGTGGCGGTGGCACCGGCGGCGGTGCCGTTGGGTGCCAGCGTCCTCTTCTCTACCCCCTTTTTCTTTCCTCTTCTTCTCTATTCTTCTTCTTCTAATCTGCCCGATGGAACCGAGCGAGAGAGAGAGAGAGAGAGAGAGAGAGATTAGAGGAAGGAAAAGGAGGTGGGTTTGGATAGAAAGACCTGCTGGCGTCACACCAACAGGACGGGACTTCCCCGGCATCGCACCGGGGAGGGGATTCTTCAACGCCACATGAAGGAAGGACTCTGTAACAAAGACCCAAACACACAAAGAACTTTGGTATTCTCTCAAACTTTTCATGCATTAATTTTTGAATAAAAAATACGATAATATATATAGACTCGGCTCAAGTAATCTATGTGTTATCCGAAAGCAGTCATCCCCTCAAACAAACCAGGTATCGGTGATGTACTCCCTCTCGAGATGTACCAACTTGATCCTCCAATATATGCTCAATTTGCTCACGCCGAATAGGTATGGAGCTGCAAGTGGACACTCATGTGTGAGGTCGCTCACAAGGAGAGGAGAAGGCTCAAACGGATCACTAGGTATCACCGTTGGGTCCCGATATGGTACCAGGTCAGAGACATTGAATGTGAAGCTAATATCACAATCTGACAGTAAATCCACAACATACGTATTGGGCCCTATTCGTTTCAAGATCTTGAAAAGACCGACTCATCTAACTTGCAACTTCTTGACGGTTCCAAATGAAAATTTGCTCAGGTCTAACCTTAATCGTTTAGTCACCCTCTTGAAACTCCTAAAGACGTAGTGTGCATCGACCAATTTCTCCTAATGCTCATTGATGATCTCAATATAACGACAGATGGTATCATGCAAACTCCTAATATGCTCAGCTAAAGACTTGACAGACTCACACACGGGTATGATCAAGTAAGAGAACTAGATCCACGGGTCTCCTAGGTCTATGGCCGATGACTATCTCAAAAGGACTCATACTTGTGGACCTATTGACCAAATCATTATACCGCAAGCTCAACATTAGATAAGATCATGTCCCAATTACCTGCCTGTTATCCACTAAACAACGCAACAGGTCTCTCAAACTCCTATTGACTACCTCAGCCTGCTCATCGCCTGGCGCACCACCACGGACC
The DNA here is from genome assembly GCA_030544215.1 of Zantedeschia hybrid cultivar. Classification (NCBI taxonomy): domain Eukaryota; kingdom Viridiplantae; phylum Streptophyta; class Magnoliopsida; order Alismatales; family Araceae; genus Zantedeschia; species Zantedeschia hybrid cultivar. The sequence goes on from JARZZO010000016.1 coordinate 15,135,829, forward strand.
AGGTCTAGACCTGGCTCGAACCTGACAACAGTCCGGCTCGAACCAAAGCCACACCAGGTGACAACTTGGCTCAAATCAAAAGGCTTAAAGTGGCTTAGACCCACTTAATAGAACATGGCTCGGACCAAGTTAACAAGGGCTCAAAGTGGGCTCAAGGCTATGGCACTTGGGCTTGGGCCTGGGCTTGGCCAACCAGGTCAAACCTAGTTGACCAGGTTCAAGTTAAAGGGGTACCGTGCCCCTTCTTTCCTTCCCTCCTCTAACCCTAGTTCAAGAGAATGAGAGAGAGAGAGAGAGAGGGAGAGGATGTGGCGGCTAATGGAAGGAGCAGCGGCAACAACAACGGCGAGGGTTGGTGGTGCTGGCACTGGCGCCAGCGGGCGCCGGTGTCCTCTTCTCCGCCCCCATTTTTTTCCTCTTCTTGTTTGTTCTTCTTTGTTCTTCTTCTTCTAATATGCCCAATGGAACCGAGAGATAGGATGGAGGGAGAGAGAGAGAAAGCGAGAGGGGTTAAAGGAAGGAGGAGGTGGGGTTGGATAGAAGAACATGCTGGCGTCGCACCAACAAGACAAGGCTTCCCTGGCGTCGCACCAGGGATGGGATTCTTTAGCGTCACATTGAGGAAGAAGGACTATGTCGCAAAGACCCGAACACACAAAGAACTCCAGTATTTTCTCAAACTTTTCATGCATTAATTTTTTAAAAAAGAATACAGTGATATATATAGACTCCCTCTATAGAACCCTACTCAAGCACAAACTAGATAATCTAACTCTTATCTCCTATCTAGATGACTCCAAATCAAACTCGCACCATCTAATCCGACTTAAGCTACTATCATGATAATTAATGCGAAAATCGCACCTAAAATCCTGAAAAGAAATAGAAAACCACATCCTAGGCCACAAATGGGCCAAATAAAAATTAAACAAAATGTCCTTATGCCTTAAGTGGGCTCTGGATCGTCTCCGAACCAAAGAGAAGGCAAAGCGGCTCTCCAACGGTAGTAGACGTAATCCGGGTGAAACCAAATGGTGGCTCTGGTGTCCTCACCATGCACTTAGGTTCATTATTGGACCCGCAAAGGTGGATCCTGTCTTAGGGCGCGTATGGCTATGCTTAAGTGTGGCACCCAATGCATATAATCCATCAACAAAGAATGAGCGTTTCCAAATGAACTGAAACGTCTAGGCATTCGTGCCCGATGCAGAGGGGCGGGAGAGGAGAGAGATAGACTGTGGACGTTAAATTCGTGCCCGCACATGAGAAGCGGCCAGCACCAGCTTTTGGAGGGGTAAACAGCTTTTAATGTGTAATGCCCTCTTTACCCAAGCTTTGTAATGTAATACCCCTCACATGCAGGTGAGAGGAAGGGCTGTTTTGGTAAATTCCCATATGACATACGCACGGAACACAAGTGGGCCAACGTCAGACAGCTTTAAATAGGTGTCCCTCAAGTGAGCCAACGTCAGACAGCTTTAAAAAGTTATGTCCCTCAAAAGCCATGCTGTACAAGGCATGTCAGGGAAATGCGGATTATCCAATAAGCCATCACCCCCGAAGTGTTACCAAAGGCAGCCTTAGGTGCATCGATTCATTACCAGACCCATTTGACTGGATCTATTTTACTTTAAGTCTCCCTTTGTCATTTTTGAAAAATCCATGATCACTGTGAGTTGTAACATGGGCATTTTAGTTATCTTTGTGATCTAATAAAATGTTTAAGGGATCTGTGTGTCTGGAGACAGCAGCTGTCATCCCTTCTTGTGCCATCTCTCTTATCCCTCTCCTATCTTCCTCTTTTTTATCTTATAGCACCATGTAACCATGAAAATCTTCACCTGTATATAAAAAAAAAAAACAAGTTGCAGAAGATCATGACTTACCCATTTCTTACTACAATTCATTAACAATCTGTATCCTTGCAGAAGATCACTTATCCTTTTCTTACTACAATTCATTCTGAGGATCCATATCCTTGCTTCCTCAAGTGGCCTTTGGTATGTGTTGCCCATGACCATGCCATCAAAGCAAATTGATGGATACATGTAACCAAGTTCAGCTTTCTAGGGGTGTTCACGGTTTGGTTTGATTTTAGGAAGATTTTCATGAAACTAAACCAAACCGAATTAAATTTCAAACCAACACAAATCAAACCGTACAGATTTCAAACCAAACCAAAATAATTCAGTTTGGTTCGGTTTGTAATTCGGTTTGGGCTTCAAAGTGGGCCTCTAGCTACAAAATGGGCTTTCAATTATATGATGACTTGGTGAGTAAAAAATCTGTAAATTTAAACTTCAAAGTGGCTGCAGCTGTGGGCCTCCCAACACACACAATACAACCTACAAGCCATGTCAAAAGCCCACAAATGAATTCCAACTCAAACCTTCGAAATCCAATACATTAACAAATCATAAATCCTTCCAATCAGACCAAACCCACTGAAAGTAAATGAAAAGCCCACATTACCTTTTAGACTATATAATATTTACTCAAATATATTAAATAAATTCAGGTAATATATAATTTTATATGCCCATAACTAGAATTCGGTTTCCTCGGTTCGGTTCGATTTATGAAGCCTCCAAACCGAACCAAACCGTTCTTTCTTGTTCGGTTCAGTTTTAAACCAAACCGAAATTTTTTTAATTTTGAACCGAACCAAACCGAACAGAACCAGTCAGTTCGGTTTGGTTTTTCGGGTTGACCCAAACAGTGAACACCCCTACAGCTTTCTATACTAAGGCCACAAAGTGAAATTTCCAAATCGTATGCAGCAATTGACATTTCAATTTTACTAGAGACTAAACTTTGTAAATCTGGATTTCTAGGACCTTTTTATTTAATGAAGAACCTCAACAAAACTTGTAAATCTGGACCCTTCTTTAAAAGCAAAGAACCTCAACCAACCCTGACAAGGATGCCACAGAGTAGACCTTGGTTCACTAGAAACGAGTCTGCACCAACATGGAAAACAAGATGCTGTGTAACACCAGACGTGTGTCCAATGTCAGTTGACTGTCATTTGATTAAGGAAACCTTGTGAGAGATATGGCCAAGTGTCCCTCTACCAGATAAAATCCCAGATACTGAGGCAAGTCCAACATACCATCAACTGACATACCCCATGGGTTCCACCTATTTCGAATTTTCGATACTTTTGATTGTGAAGTGCAAGTTGTGTTTCACTGGCTTGTTTTCAGGAGCAAACCCAAAATCTGAGCCATTTAAAACACATTATGAACTCTGGAGCCACATTGTTTTTTCTATAACTTGAGACCAATATTTATGGAAAGAAAAATCAACCCCATGTACATCGAGAAAGAACTCTTCAGAAGCATGTTTAAAGCACGTGAAAAAAAGGGCAGCCCACTGCCATGAGGTTGTCTGGGAGGATCAATTGTATGCACCTTTACCCTTGCTTTTTGCAGAGCAGCTGTTTTCGACCTTGAACCTGTGACCTCAAGGTCGCAATGAAGCAACCTTACCATTGCACCAATTCCCTCCACTGTTTAAAGCACTTTCTAAATCTTAAATTTTCTTGGGTAGACTGGCTGTGATAGATGAATAAGAGTTGATGAGATGATGACGATGACGACGACAAAAGACAACACTAACTGCAGTAGACAAAAGGGAGTATTGACTGGAAACAAGAATGTCTAATACACTAAACCAACATAAATAGTGACCAAATCAAGTAGAAACTATTATACATATTGTCCCCCAGGAAGAAATATTAAAATTTGTATCCTGTCACACACATTTGCTTGCTGCATCATCTCCCCAAACTAATTGTTCCTCACATGAAAATGCCACTTATCATGGACTGAAAAACCTGCCATACCGGACAGAACTGCCTAAACCAGACTGGAGTTCCACTGAACCAGTTCATAGGACAGTTAGGACGGCAAGTGTATTACATTAACATACAAACCTGATCTGAGCCAATTCACGAAAACCTGATCCAAGCTGCAAGCTTGTGGATCTGACCGGTGCAGAACAAATTACATGAGTTGGGCTCTTTAGGATCAGACAATTGCATTTATTTAGGTAGGCTAAGGTTCTCTCAAGCCCCATCCCACTCCAATCTACAAGATGTTCTGGTCAGAATTTTCTTTCAGGATTCTAAACCTGATCCCTGTAAATTTTACTCAAACTCCAGCATAGGGCTGAATAAATTCTAATGTTTTTTATTTTTATTTTTTTGAAGGTGATCAAAAGGATCACAGTTTCATTGAAGAAAATTATATACAAACCAAATGCCAGAGTCCAGAGAAGCTCTGAAATGCCACAGAAACCCATTACAAAGAAAGAAAAATAAGACCCCTCCCACGAACCACCCCTCCCGAGGTGTTATCCAGTAATAAAAACAGAAAAACTAGTATACTAATTACATCCCTGCAACATCAGCCATTACATGTCCACCACTGCAGCAAACGAAACATGACAGTGGAACCATTCGGATCCACCACAACAGATGCAGCTCTTCCCCATTCAGAAACCCATCTAATGAACTTAAGCCTGAATCTGTAGAAGCTTTGAAACTCATCTCTGAACCTTCTGAAGTTCCTTTCAATCCAAATACCCCACAGAAATGCAGGAAGAATAATACACCACAGCTCCCTCTCGGATGGACAGTGACATAAGTTAGCCCATCCTTCCAACATGTCAATCACAAATTGCGGTTCCACCCAAGTACTGTTGAGGCACCTACAGCAAGACAGCCACCAAGTGTGGACAATACCGCAATGGCAAAACAAGTGGTCCACACCCTCTATAAATCTGCCACAGAAATAACAATCAAGCTTCTGTAAGGATAGGAATCTACTCAACCTGTCCATCGTTGGCAGCTTACCCAAAGCCAACTTCCAAAGAAATAAATTGATCTTACAGGGTAAATTTTTAGACCACACAGTAGAAAACCACAGGACTCTGGTCCCACTGTCATTAATGATTCTCAACAAACCATTCATCGAGAAAGTTCCTTTAGAATTCCAAGCCCACAGTCTTATATCTTCACAGTTACTAAGCACCCCAGCCTTATGAATGATGTTCAATACAGCCACCAACTGTTGAATTTCTTGATTTGTTAAATCCCTTCTAAATGTCAAATTCCACGGATTGGAATGCCCATGTGAATACAACTCAGCCACATATTTCTGTTTGTCCTCAGAAATAAGATACAATTATGTAAATTCCATTGCCAGAGGCCGATGAAAAACCCACCTATCTTCCCAGAATTTAACTAAACATCCATCCCCCACTTGATAAGAAATAGCCGGAGCAAACAGATCAACCATCTTAATAATATTCCTCCAAATTGGGGATAAATTAGAAGAGGAGGAAGGATACACATTCCATCCAGAGGCCGATGAAAAACCCACCTATCTTCCCAGAATTTAACTAAACATCCATCCCCCACTTGATAAGAAATAGCCGGAGCAAACAGATCAACCATCTTAATAATATTCCTCCAAATTGGGGATAAATTAGAAGAGGAGGAAGGATACACATTCCATCCAGAGGTACCATTGTAATACTTCCTCCTAATAATTCTACTCCACAGAGCATCATCCTCCTCTCCCAATCTCCAAAGCCATTTTGTCAATAAAGCTTGGTTAAAAATGCCAACCTTAACCAAGCCAATCCCCCCTTGATCCTTTCTTCTGCATACTTTATCCCATGCTACAAGATGCAAGGCTTTAGACTCTCTCTTCCCACCTTCACAGAAAAAAGAACTCCTCTTCGCTTCTAAAATTCTTTCCACCTTTTTTGGGATTCTAAAAATGGAGAGATAATAAGTTGCCAAAGAGGAGATGACAAATTTAGAGAGTACCCATCTACCTCCAGCTGACAAGAACCTGGCCTTCCACCCTTCCAATCTCTTCTCAAACCTAATAATAAGATCATCCCAGTCCCTGACTTTACAATGGGCATATGACAAGGGAAGTCCTAGATAGGAGATTGGGAAGGATGACACCTTACAGGAAAATGAGTGAGCGATTTCCTCAGTTCTGACCACGCCCAAATTAATACCTATCACCTCTGATTTTCGAAAATTGATGGCCAAACCTGTGATTGCTTCGGTTAGAATCAGTAGTCTCTTCATATTATTAATCATCACATGATTGCCAGAGGAAATGATGTGGGACAGGAGAGGGGGTAGACCGGAAGTAGAGAAGAGAGGGGGTTGGAGGAGAAGAAGACTAGGGTTCCCGTCCCGTCTCAGGAGAAAACACGCAATGGCGGCTCAACATTTCAAAAATCTTCTTCAATACTTTCCCACGAGGGGATACAGGACAATATATAGACTCTTCAAAGAAACTCTAATAGGAAAATTACTAAACTACCCCTAGGACTCCGAAAATAACTAAAAAACATGGAAAAATTACATATAAATTAAAAGACTCCAAATGGGCCCCTAATGGGCCAAATGAACTGCACATTGGACCTTGGACTCCATTCCAGCTGCTCCTGGATCCCCATCATTCTCCCCTGGTTCGAAAAAATTCGTCCTCGAATTTTAAAATGAGTCAATATCCATGGGGGAACGATGGTAGCATGCTCGGAAAACAACACCGATGACCCATGAATCATCGCACGCATGAATGCTCCAACCTGAGGAGAAAATTGTGCCTCGACGTCGCTCCATATGTGGTCAAAATCATGCAAACTAATAACATCTGTAACGACCTTCGGCTGATCGACTACATCTCCCAGTAGTGGTTCTGTCCTCGGCTCGTTCCCTTTAGTGGGGAAGAGGTCATTATCTGCTATAGGCGTCACTGCTTCGACCTCCCCCAAATATTCATCTTCTAGGACTGGATCGGCCACATAATGCACCTCCTTCATTTGATTTTCATACTCCTCAAGCATCATTGGGTCGGCCTCATAGACAACATCTTTTGGCTTGGTCAGCTTGGCAAGCATGGCAGAAATCTTCTGAAGATCACTCCGCATCTGGGACCTCTCACGCTCCCAATCAACTGCTTGTTGAAACCTCTCTCGATCCTGATAAGTGGCATTGAGAGTAAGAAAGGGTGCCTGGTATTCCTCAGGTTGTATTAGACAATCTCGTCCAGTATGATCAATCACAACTTGCCGCTCGTCTATCCATTCTCTACCCAAACCGATATACGAGCCATTGGGTATAATCTTGCACCATGCATCATCATAATACATGACGACTCGGGAAGTACTGCTGCGCCTTAAAAGATGGAAAAATGGCACATATACTCGATTTCCAGAGACCCTTACGTAGTCCGTGTGGGAGATAGAGTCCACAATAGATTGTGAAATAATATTGCCGAACGACGTTGCCTCAAGATACACCCGAGTTTTCACGGAATTGGGTAGCTCTACCTCAAAACTAAAATCCATGATGATAAAACGTATCACTGGCCAAAGAAATGATAGACGAGGTCCGCCTCACTGCCAGGATGCCAACGGTACGATCGGCACAAGAATCGGAGCTCAAATCATCATCCTCGATATGCGTGCAAAAAGTGACACGCAAAACGAGGTAAGTGGGCACTAGCTGCTGCGAAATCTGTGCGCTTGGATGCTGGCACGCAAATCGAGGCAACTTGTGTTGGCCTCGGGATGCACGATCGGTCCTCGGTATGCGTGCAGAAGTGGCACGCAAAATGAGGCAAATCTGGGAAACAACACACTGGATCTGAGTTGGCCCCGTCGAGACAGATCCGACAGTGCGAACGGTGCACAAATCGGAGATCGGAAAGACCTCGAACGGCGAGCCCGAGTGCCCTCGTAAAGCGTGCAAGTGCGGCATGCAAAACGAGACGCTGCTGTCAGGCGGAACGTACAGCGAGGTCGGCCTCGCCGATACGAACCCAACGGCGCTAGCGGCTCGCAAATCGGAGCACATACGAGTTCTCGGCGATGGCGGTGCGATAAGAACCCCTAGTGCACCTCATGTGCACTGTAGCGGACTTGGGTGTGTCCTGGTTGGACCAGGTGGCTAAGGGCCCGGACCAGCTTGAGTGGGGCTCGAACCGGACCAGTCGGGCCGGACCGGACTAATGAATGGGCTTGAGCCCCCCCTTTTAAGTGAACCGGTCGAACCGGTTGGGCCCGGTTGACTTAAAGAGGGTTCGGGCCCCTCGACTCCTTCCTCCTCTAACCCTAACGCACCAGAAGGCGGGAGAGAGAGGGAGAAGACAGGGCGATCGGCGGCGCAGGCGACGACGGCAATAGGCGGCGGCGGAGCGACCAGTGGGAGGCGGCGGTGTCGCCGGCGGCAGCGGCTCGTGGAGGAGGGGGCCACAACAGCGGCGCCGGCGTAAGCCAACAACGCTGGTGGCGACGGCCTCAACGGCAATGGTGGTGAGGCCCGACGACGGCGCTGGCGGTAGGAGCCGGCGACGGCAGCAGCGGCTGTGGCGGCGGCGGGAGCATGCAGGTGCTCCGACGATTCTTCTCTCCTCTCTTCCAGAAGCCCGCGTAATCTCCTCACACGCCCGAATCTCTCATCACCATGGTTGTCGTCAGAACTCGACGCCGATGAACACCCACGCGCGACGGCGGGAAGCCCGCAGGGGAGGGCTCTTCGGAGCCGGCGGTGGCGGGGAGGACCGGCGGGGTGCGGGAGTAGCCGTCCTCTGCACGAGAAGTGGGAGGAAGAGAACTCGCGGCGGTGGGGAAAACTCACGGTGAAGAACCACCCTCTGGACCGCAGGGAGACGTGGGAACTCGCCGGAGCGCCGACTGGCCGCGTGGACAGGGTTCGTTGCCGGCGGTACTACACAGCGTAGAGAGAAGGTGGAGGAAGGCAGAGAAAAAGAGAAGGCAGTGGAGGCACGATGGGGATCGGAGTTGGGCTCTGATACCAAGTTGATGCGGGACAGGAGAGGGGGTAGACCGGAAGTAGGAGAAGAGAGGGGGTTGGAGGAGAAGAAGACTAGGGTTCCCGTCCCGTCTCGGGAGAAAACACGCCATGGCGGCTCAACATTTCAAAAATCTTCTTCCATCTTTCCCACGGGGGGATACAGGACAATATATAGACTCTTCAAAGAAACCCTAATATGAAAATTACCAAACTATCCCTAGGACTCCGAAAATAACTAAAAAAAACATGGAAAAATTACATATAAATTAAAAGACTCCAAATGGGTCCCTAATGGGCCAAATGAACTGCACATTGGACCTTGGACTCCATTCCAACCGTTCCTGGATCCCCATCAGGAAAACAACAGCGTATCATCAGCAAACTGAAGATGTAACAGTAGAAATCTATCTCTCCCTACAGAAAATCCATCTACCAATCCTTGTGATGCTGCTCTATCCCAAAGAGAACTAAGGATCTGCCCAACTAGAATGAAAATCAGTGGGGACATAGGATCCCTTTGCCTCAAACCTCTTGAACTATTAAAGAAACCACATGGTTGTCCATTTAGCAATATGGAGAATTTAGCAGTGGATATGCAGCTCATTATCCAACCAATCCATTTGTGACTAAATCCCATAGCACCAAGGGTTTTATGAATGCACAACCAGCTGACCCGTCGTACGCCTTTTCAAAATCCAGTTTAACTAACACACCCTCCTTTTTACTATTCTTCTGAGCTACAATGGCTTCGTGTGCAGACAAAAAATTGTCCAAAATGTACCTGCCCCTAAGGAATGCTGCCTGATTAGTACTAATCACCTCCTTTAACACAGTCTTCAGCCGGTTAGCTGACACCTTAGTGATAATTTTGTAGCATCCATTCAAAAGACTTATGGGTCTAAAATCAGTCACAAACTCAGCCCCTTCCTTTTTAGGAATAAGAACTATGAAGGTAGAGTTGAGCCTTTTGATACACAAAGGTCTATCATGGAACTCTCTCATCACCTTCATAAAATCTTCTTTGATAATGTCCCAGAAGAACTGACAAAAAACCATAGAAAACCCATCCGGTCCCGGTGATTTGTTAGCTTCCATTGTAAAGGCTGCAGCTTTAACTTCCTCCTCTGAAAAAGCTGCACACAGTTCAATAGCCTGAGAATCTTTAATTTTTGGTAAAATCCCCTCCTGAAGGTGAGGTCTCCACCACTCATCCTCTTTGAACATATACTCATAGAAAGATATAAATGTCTTCTTAGTCTCTTCCTCAGATTCTACCATAATGTCATCAACTTTCACTTGATCAATTCTCGTAGACCTCTTCTTAACGGTAGCAATTGCATGAAAATATTATGTATTTTTGTCCCCTTCATGCACCCACAACTCCTTCGACCTTTGTTTCCACTTAATCTCTTCTCTTTGCAGCCACAAATTGTATGCCTTTTTATTTTCAGCCAGCTCCTTGATTTCTTCTTCACAAAGACCTTCCATATCAGCTTTGATCTCCAGCCTCTCAATATTCTGAAAATCTGAAGCCTACTGAACGAACTTGCTCCAAATGTCCTTGCACACCATGCTTTAATAACTAACTTTACCTTGTTCAGTTTGTTAGAAAAGGATGCAGCAGCCTTATGCAAAGATTCCTCCTCCACCCAGCACTGAGTAAGCAGCCCCTTGAACTCTTCATGTGTATGCCAAACTAACTCGTACTTAAATAATCTAGGCTTTCTACTCTCATCTCTGGATCTAAGTAATAAGGGAATGTGATTTGAAACCAACCTGTTAAGACCTAAAATATGAGTACCCGGAAACTTTTGAATCCATCCTGTTGAAACCATCACCCTATCCAACCTTGACTGAATGCTTTACATTTGTAGATTAGACCAGGTGAATTTTCTATTAGGAATATCAAGATCCACCAATCCATTGTTAGATATCCAGTCTCCAAAAGTCTCCATGTCCGAACTCCAATTCTGACTTCCAGTTCTTTCCCAAGGATATATGACGCAATAAAATCTCCTAATATATACCATATTCCTTGAAAAAGCGAAGCAAGCCTATCCAGCTCTTGCCAAAACTCACTCCTTGCCTGCTGAGAGTTAGGGCCATAGACCGAGGTGAGAATCCAAGGTTCTGCATCAGCCTGTGTACAAAAACTAACGGAAATACTGAAAAGGCCCTTATCACACATTCTCCCCTGAAATTTATTGCCATTCCAGATGATAAGTTGACCCCCGCTCGTTCCTTGTGCTGGGAAAGAAACCCAATCTGTTAACAGTGCACCACTAATTTTCCTGATGACATGTCCATCCACATCTTCCATCTTCGTCTCTTGCAAGCAGATGCAATCCAATTTGTTAGACCTAACAAGATCACTCACAGCCCTTCTCTTAAATTCCCCATTAAGACCTCTTATATTCCATGAACACATCAGCATTAAACCGTTTTCAACTCCCCCTGTCTCTTTGATCTAAGAGAGTCAACAATTTCATTTTGTCAAGGAAACTGACTTCCCTCCTCCCAATTTTCACCCCTCCTCCAGCTCCTTTCCTCTTAAGAGAGCAATTCAAAGCCTCAGTTCTTCTCAACTTCTTAATAAAATTGATAACAACATCTTCTTTACCTTGAAAGGAAACACCAATCTTCCTGCCAAATTCCAATAAGTCCTCCCCCCAGTGTTCAAATTCCACCGCAGAGCTGGGGTAATGGTACAATGGCTCTGGCAGTATCCGGACCGGAACTCACCTGACCTAAGTCAAGTGCCTCTGGTACTTGGATCGCAAGAGCCTCAATTGTGGAAATCTCTTGGAGACCCTCCACTTCATCAACAGTAGCCGGAGACAGATTCTTCACAGGAGCAGCTTCCGAAGGAGAAGAAGGCTTCATCCGGTACAGAGCGTCTGGATGATCAAACGAGGCCGCCGGAGACCTAACAGACATCTGCCCTTCCTTCTCGGGAGAAAAGGTACTAGCAGGAGTCCCTGTGCCAACCTCAGAGTTGTCCCCTGAACCCCTCCGTTGCGGCAAATGAATCCCTTGAACACCGTCGCGAGAGTCATCCAGCGCTTCAACATCCACCTGAGGAAGAAGAAGAACAGTGTTCGCCTTACGAACCGGGCGACGACTAGACGGCCGATTCGCGATCAAATTGGCTCGAGCCGGCCGGATTGACTTTAAGTCAGGATCTGACCCGAAGGTCCGAAGTTCGGAATGGGATGGGCCCCGACCACCCGCCACTGTTCGTCTTCCCCGCCCGATAAGGCCATTCCACGCGCATGCAAGAGCCCGACTCTCGGGGCCTCGGGACTCAACGAAATGCAACCCGCCGCCCTCACCTCGATAAGAGCAACATCCCAACGATCCCCCTTCTCCACCTCGGCCTCCTGTTGGTTCCCAGAAGCCCACACTCCATCCTGATGCCTGGCCCGAGGCTTAACCTGAGTGGTCACTATACCTGACCGAGGAGTCTCACCCTTGATCATCTGCTGACTCATCTCAGCCTCTACTGGTTGCCGAGTTACAGGAGGTGACTCAACCAACCCGGAAGAGAAGACAATTGCATCTTCCGTCTGCTTAGTTCCCTGTTTCTTCCCCTGATAAATCATATACTCCTGAACAACTTCCGTCTAGGTCCAGCCTTCAGCAAAAGCCTTATCTGACATTGATGCCTATGGTAGCTCCTTCACAAGCTTCACCCATAAGTCTCTCCCCGCAACATGAATCAACACCCTATCTGGTATATCATCCACTGCTTGCACCTCCACTCTAACCCGTGCAAATAACAGCTTAGATCCATTCAATGTCTGCGAGTCTACTTCCTTGATCAAACCAAAGCTCGAGGTGATAGCCTGGAAAGTCTCCACATTCCAGACATGGAGTGGGATGCCGAACAGCCGGATCCACATCTTTCGACCAGGAGCAGGGTAAGTGGACACCATGTCAGACCAGGGGGAGCAACTGAACGAAACTCTGTTTCGCGAACCATGCAGAGAAGTTATGGCTTGGGACAACCACCCAGGACGAGGACACTTGACCAGAAAACAGCATCGGTCCAGCTCCCGAATCCACCAGCAATCGATCTTTGGCCAGAAATAGTGGAGAGCATCTGTCAATTCCTTAGAGGCTTCCGACGAGCACAGCCTGAAAAGCTCCTTCGATACCGTCACCACCAGCAGCCTTCCAACCAGGAACGAGCCCCTGCAACTGCAGGCGACCACAGAACAACAATCCTAGTAAGTTGGGCCTTTGGCTTCACACCAGAAGGAACATCCGGGGATCTACGATACCGAAGGGGCAGGACGGGCTCCTGTGGCCTTCCTCATGACACCGAATGCAGCGCACCTTCCCCCTACACTCCTTAGCCCAATGACCACTCCCCAGGCACCTGATACAGGATCCTCTGTCCACTGGGAGTGGAGGCAGAGTCTTCTTAGCATCCCCACAAATCCGTTGTTTCCCCTTAACAGACTTCCATAGCCCTCCTTCTACAAGACCTCCGCCGTCTCCCGCCTCACATTCTACAGGCACTCGGCTATCTCCCGCCTCGCCGCCAACGCTCCCCTCTCTCACACTCATCCTCTAATGTTTTTGATGATCAGACTTTCACATTTTCTCCTCCTTATCAGACATATGTTCTGTTTTTCACATGCAAGGCAAGGGCATAGTCATGTTATCTCTCTCTTATACATCAACTTTCAACATTTAATTGTACACAAGTGCAATCCATTTAGTTGTGAAATAGGATGTATACTGTTACAATTCATCTAGACCCATTAATGCAGTAACTTCACCGCCCAGATCATGATGATTGCCTTCATGTTTGCTATCATCATATTACACTGCCAGGACCATGACAATCTAGTCTCAAGGTGTGCTAGATGCCCTCAATTCAAATGACCACTAAAACAGTTAAAGAACCCAAAACATTAAAAAGGGAGCCAAGGCAAGTCAAGTAGCTTTATAACAGATTGCCCATTGCAGTTCACTTCAAAGTATAACTCACTCTGACCTGTATCCGACCCAACCCATGTAAGGTGGTGTTTGGGTTGAAAAAAATAGTACCCAACTGTTGAACCCCTTTTTATGAAGTAAAAAAGGAAAAAAAAAAAAAAAAGATGAAGGAGCCAAAAAAAAATCAATCAACAAAGGCCCATTAATGGCCTTTAATGGAGGAATAAAGAAAGGAAGGAGGAGGGAGGCCAACCCCCCCACCGGTTCCATTGGAACCCCCCACCAGTGGGGGTCTCGCCCCATTAAAATAAGAAGAAAATCCACCTAGCCGGTGGGGGGGCTCTTCTTTCCATTAAATACAGAAAAAGAAGGAAAGAGAGAGAGGAGAATTAATGGGTTTAAATACCATTAAAAGTGGGTTTTTAAACTCTTGTTCTGCCCCATGTTAGTGGAGCCTCCACTAACTCAATATTAAAAAGGGACCTAATCATTGAAGGCCCATTTTCACACATGTCCAAAAGAGAAGAGAGGGAGGAGAATTAATGACCATTTATTGAGAGAAAAAGGGGAAGGGGAAGCCCCCCCCCCCCCCCCCACCGGTTGCCCAAATCAGTGGGGGGGGGGGGGGTCCAACTGGTGGCACCCCTCCCCAGTTGGGAACCGGTGGGGGTGCCCACCTGGTCCCCCACTCCCTCTCTCTCCTCTCTTCTCTCCTCTCTATTCTCTCCAAAAAAAATTCTCCAGTGGCACCCCCCCACCTCAAGATCCAACGGTGGGTATCCCCACCGGTTAGGGCCTTCATGGCCTATAAATACCCTCCAAGGGATAAGAAGATGACATGCCCATTTGGCCCAAAGTTTGTAAGGGGAAATTCTGCTATTTTGAAGACACGAACTTTGTGCTCTGCACAAGTTCAGCGCGCGCTAGGAGGAGTCTCTTTTAAGTTCCCTTTTAAGATTCTCTTAAGTGGATACTATGCCGAAATTTTGTTGTAAATCCGGCATTCTATAAGCCGTTATTCTGCCAAATTTTAATGAAATAAAATATTGGCTATTTTGCTCCCATACTTAATGTATGTATGTTGTTTGTATGTGTGAGCTTAATCTCATATCTAATTTAATCATGCATGCATGTAATTGCCATAATTAATTAACCATATGCTTAATTAATTATATACCAAATGACATAAATAACCTTGGCCTCACCCCACACATAACAAAACCTACACTCATAATCAAAACTAAATAATGAAACATTGAGACATAAAATAATATACTTAAGTTAAAAAATAACTTAAATATCCCTCATGCTTGATCAATTAATAAAATCTCTGAGAATTAATAAAAACCAGTAAAATCAATATAAAAATCAGAAAAGTTCAGTAAAAACCAGTAACACTCAGTAAAAATCAAAAAACCAAATCTGAAAATTACATAAACCTAAAAACATGACTTAAATATCCTTCATATACTCAATTAATTAATAAAACCAGTAAAATTCAGTAAAAAACCAGTAAAAAACAGAGAACCAAATCTGAAAATATATAAACTTCCTGAAATGACCAAAATACCTCCAGAACTTAATAAAATTACAGAAAATACCATCACCCATGATAAAAATCTGTAAAAATCACAAAAAATTCTTAAAAAATATCAAAACCTCTCCTATACCCAAGATGCCCTCCAAACTTTAAAAAGGTGGGTAAAATTGCCAAAATACCTTCAATGTAATAAGTAAAAATTCCAGAAAAATACATAAAAATATAAAAATAGACTTTAAATCTAGAAATCTAATTTGGAGTAAAATTACAAGAATTCGCTTACAACCCAAACACACTTAAAATAACTCTAAAATACCTCCTAAGGTTTTGAAACCTTCTTAAATCGTTAAAACTCACTTCACACACTAAAGTGACCATAATGCCCCTATACCCTCCAACTTGGCATAATTATAAAAAGACCATTGTGGGTCTAAAATACTTGGAATCAATCCAGATAATTCGGAGTCAATCCAAAACCTTTTAAAAAGTCTCAACCAATTATAAACCCATCCTAAACTTGGACGAGGCCAATGGCTTAACCTAAAACATATCCTCATATGCATGTGCTGCATGTAGTAGTAGTGTTGTATGTTACAAGGGCATCAACGGACAGTTAATCAAAGGTTGTTGAGCGGTTGCTCGACGTTATTAACACTGACCGAGGTCAATGGAGAGAGGTCATATACTCGGATCTTCGTCTGATCCGAAGTCCCGGACTCGGCTAATCACAAGCTCTCATAGTCCAAGAAACAAAATAAATAAAACCGACCTTATATTTCTCCAAATAAAACAAGAACAAAATAGGATTAATAATCCGATAGGAGAGATCTAGGGTAGGTTCCAAACACCAACCCAAACAAACCTACACATGTGTTTGGGTCAGAATCAGAGAACTGGAATTGTAGTGGGTCACATATTGATTGTGCAGTATCCTGACAAGAAGTTCAGAACCAACCATTTGCAGTCTGCTAGTCCAGTTTTGGGACCTTTGTGTAACTTTCAGGGACTTTTATACTTTTTAGACATTTACCTGTAAGCTTTAAGAATCTATTTAGATCTCTTGACACATATTTTTTACATTATTTTACACATTTATCCCTTAAATGGGTGGGCTTCACAAACACTGGTCATTGATCACATAAAAAATGAGTGCTGGAGAGGGGACGATCCGACCACTGTAAAATGGCCGACAAAACTGACATCGAAAAGGATGGTGGAATATATGTCACAGTTATCAGACTCTCTTCTAAGATTATCGAACATAGTCTTATAATTTTGGAGCAATAAATGAAATTGCCTTTGGTTTGCATACTTTTCTCATGCAAAGAAATGCGCAAACAAAATCCTAAGGACAGACATTCAACAGCCATATTTGCAAATGAAAAAGGAATTGGAGGAATAATGTTGGCATTATATGACGGATAAACCTATCAAACAGATCCTACTACAACATTTTCATATATTATCCTCTTCATTAACAAAAACTGCATTATGTTTACTTTCTCAGGTATCTATTAAAAACATAACCAATTCCTATTTGCATAGTTGGCAATGGCTTGTTAAAACTGTATTCTTACCTATGACACCTGAAATAATGCTTGGTCTCTCATCAGACAACAAGTGAATGATTTGTGGGATATAGACACAGATGTCTATGCCAAGCATCGACACAGACATGTATGTCAAACATGGCAAAGTTTTTGAAACAAGACACAGGGAAACAGGGGAAATACAGTTTTTTTTTTTTTTTTTGAAAAGTGGATACAAAGATGGTTACACGATCATATATAATATGTGTACTAAAGTATGATGATCAATTCAAATTTGTATAGAAATAATAAAAAATAACAATAAAGTATTAATAGATTTATTGAACTTTAACATTCAAACAAGTACTTTGATTGTTGAAGTGGTCACTTTAAGATCTCAATATAGATTGTTGATACACATTTACCAAGTGTCCGACATGGCTCTTTCATGCAAATAAAAGTGTCTACCAAACTATAGGTTATAATATGATCAAACACTAGGATTTGAGCACTACTTTTTTCCCTTTCTTCGCTCAGTAGATTGTGGATACCTTCCTGCTAGATATGATTTATAAGTATTCTAACCCTAAAAACAAGAACAGTATATTTATTTCACTGTAAGCAGGCTAATTTCATTGTTCTCTCATTAGACCTCATCCCATTTATTGGAAGCAGGCTGATTTCACATGTAAAAATACCAAAAACTGGGTTATTTTTTATCATCAGGAACAAGTGAACAACCCACCGCCAACTCCCAAGCTGCTGAGCCTATGATACACCAGGTTTGCCACCCGCTGGACACCATGGGCTAGCCATGACAAAGTTGTCAAGGTGATGCAAAGGCATTCCAAGGCCAAAGCACTGGACTGCCTATCTCAGCCCAAAAAAGTGGGCTAGGCACCCACTTAGGTGGTCCAGGCGGCCCATGCCATGTGCCTGGGTGCCTAGATCGCCAGGCCTGATGGACCCGCTCCATTTGAACCTATCGGATCCTCATTAAATGCCCTCCCCCAACCAATATTGAGCCCATCAACCCCCAAATCTCATTATCCACCCCACTCAGAGCGCAGCGAGGATGTCACGCATGCCACTGGCCACCACCGCTTGCCACCACACCACCGTCCTTTTGCCGAGCCCTGCTGCCTATGAACGTTGGCAGTCGTCAACCCCGCTCCAGTCTTCTCATGTTATTCTACAGCAGCAGCACATCTCCCATGCTTCTAGTAGCTCCCATTCCCCAGCACATCATGGCAGGTACCTCTCTCTCTCTCTCTCTCTCAATGTCTCTCTGCCCCTTTTCTCTCAGTTTCACACAACACAGCAGGTGAAGCTTCACTCGGTTGCTCTCTCTCTCTCTCTCTCTCTCTCTCTCTCTCTCTCTCTCTGAGAGTCTCTTTTGTCTGAGAAGAAGGGCAGAGCTCCCTTCTCTCTCTCTCTCTTTCTCTCCCTCTCTCTCTGTTAATCTGTAACAGCCCAAACTTGAAGGACATTTTTATCCATTTATCATAGGTATTTCATTACAATAGACTACTTGTCAGTCACGATGTTAAATGTAATTAGTCATATTTTCTAGTAATTTTCATGTTAACACCATATTAGTGTCACACTAGGTAGGTGTTTGGAACCTAACCTAGCCGTCTCTCCTATCAGATTATTTAAAAATCCATGTCATTTTTGTTCTTTTTGTTTTTATCTGGAGAAATATAGGTCGGTTTTATGTATTTTATTTTTGGACTATGAGAGCTTGGGATTAGCCCTCAGAGAGTCCGGGACTTCGGATCAGGTGAAGATCCGAGTATATGACCTCTCTCTACTTACCTCAGTCAGTGTTAATTACGTCAAGCAACCGCTCGACAACCCTTGATTAACCGTCCGTTGATGCCCTTATAACATGCAACACTACTACTACAGGCAGCACATGCACCTCTTGGCCTCACCTAAGTTTAGGATGGGTTTATAATTGATTGGGGGACTTTTTAAAAGGTTTTGGATTGACTCCAAATTATCTGGATTGATTCCAAGTATTTTAGACCCACAAGGATATTTTTGTAATTATGCCAAGTTAGAAGGTATAGGGGTATTATGATCACTTTAGTGTGTGAAATGAGTTTTAATGATTTAGGAAGGTTTCAAAACCTTAGGAGATATTTTAGAGTTATTTCAAGTGTGTTTGGATTGTAAGGGTATTTTGGTAATTTTACCCGAATTAGATTTCTAGACTTAAAATCTATTTTTATATTTTTCTTAGATTTTTATTTATTTTTATCATACTGAGGGTATTTTTGTAATTTTATTAAGTGCTAGGGACATTTTGGTCATTTCAAAAAATTTATATGTTTTCAGATTTAGTTCTCTGTTTTTTACTGATTTTTACTGAATTTTACTGATTTTTTATTAATTTTACTTATTTTATTAATTAATTAGATATATGAAGGATATTTAAGTCATTTTTTTGGATTTATGTAATTTTCAGATTTAGTTTCCTGATTTTTACTGAGTATTACTGGATTTTACAGAATTTTTCTGATTTTTATATTCATTTTACTGATTTTAAATAATTTTTACAGATTTTATTAATTAATTAAGTATGGGGGATATTTAAGTCATTTTTTAACTTAAGTATATTATTTTACGTCTCAATGTTTCATTATTGAGTTTTGATTATGAGTTTAGGATTAGTTATGTATGGAGTGAGGCCAATGATATTTTAGAATATTTAATTATGTATTTTATGTATTTTAATTAGCTATTAAATTAATTAATTATGTATATGAAAATATAATAACATAGTGTTACTTAAGTAATAGATTCATGAACACACATGCACACATATATGCTCAAAGGACAAATATTGGCATTTCATTCATTATTTCGACATAATCCCGTCTTATAGAACGGTGATTTTACAATATAAATTCGGCAGAACTTCCCTTTATGAATAAACCTTAGGAAGAGAACCCTCCAAGACGAAAAATATCCTCCAAAAGCAGCAAACCCGGACAAGAGCACCGGATTTGGTCTTCAAATGGACAGAGTTTCCCCTAGGAAATTTTGGGCCAAATGGGCATGCCTTCTTCCTCCCCCTTAGGAGGTATTTATAGGCTTGAAAGCCTTAACCGGTGGGGGTACCCACCGTTGGATCTTGAGGGGGGTGCCACCGGAAGATTTTTTGGAGAGAGAGTGAGAGAGGAGAGAGAGGAGGAAGGGGGCCCGGCGGGGGGTGCCACCGGTTGTCCCCCCACCGGTTTGGGAACCGGTGGGGGGGCTTCTCCTCCCACCCTTCTTTAAAAAAGAGCCCAACAGTAGGTTTTAATGATAGGTGCCTAGGTGCTGCGCTTAGGTGCTCAGGGACCCCAAGCACACCTTGGATCGCCTTATTGCCTTGCCAACTATGTTCACCACTTATTGGGCCGGTGGCAAGCCAAAGCTATTTAAACACATCCATTTACAAACTCTAAATCTCATCAAATTGATAAAGATCTTTAGAAAAGTGCCTATGAAACACATTTGAAATGCAAACCTGGATTACGACGCAACAGCTTTTGACATAAATCGATGCAGTCCTGACTTAAATCCTTGGTATCAGGAGGAAATTGTAACTCATTCGATCTCATAATATTTTGAAGTAACTGGATCAACAAAGAGAACGAAAATGTAATGATGGAGCATTTACTGTATTAACATGGTGCATAGTAAATTTCACATTCAAGAAAATAACACAGTGAAAATTCTAAATTTGAAAAATAAGGACAAAAGAAAATAAAAACCTCAATTTGACTATTTCCAGTAAATGGCGTTTTCCCAGTCACAAGCTGAAACAATATGACACCAACACTCCAGAGATCTGCCTGTTAAAAATTGGACAGGATTTCAGCATGAGATGGTCATTGCTTATTGCACCTTTTCGGTTCAGAGGATATAATCACCTTGGCATCATATTTCTGAAGTTGCATTATTTCTGGTGCCATGTAGAGAGGAGAACCACATAGTGTTTCTGCCAAACCTCGAGGCTGCAAAGGCCTGCAGATGGAGAATTTTTCCACTGTTAGACAAAAAACTATTGACATTAACTAACAAAGTACAGCAGTCTTATAGATCTACATGGAGGCAATCTGGAGTTGTTTACGCAAAATAGGTGTATGGAACCAAAGAATGATAAGTCAACACAGATTAGCCGATGCAGGTTGGATTTTGGCTGACCAGCAATGCTGATCTCGAGCCATAACTCAAGCCGTCCCAGAGCGGCCAGGATAGGGCTGTTCCTTTTTAGCAGAAGCTAAGAAAGTACAGCAGTTTATTTGGAGGAAATTTGGAGTTGTTTTAGGAAAAGAAGGCATATGGAACCAAAGAATCGCAAGTCATCAGCACAGATTAGCTGATGCAGGTCGCTGTTGTTAGTCATTTTTTGATGCATGACTTATTTGTTTGATTTGATTTCTTGTATGGGAATCATAGTTTCCCACCATTTGTTGGATGTTGCATTTATTTATTCGGTGGGAAAACCGTCCCAAGATTTTAGGTTGACTCGCCCGTGGAAAGGGTTATTTGAGTTCTTTTGAATTCGAGACTCTTTCCAGATTGGCGTTAATTACACCCTAATGCGATAGGGAAAACCCTTTGATTTCTTTTAAAGTGTTCCACGAAGATTGCTGCTATGTAGCGCCATTTCCTTGCTTATTCCTCGCTCGTATTGTATTCGCATTAAGATTTGGCCTTCGCCTTGTGTTTGGGCATATCTTTGGCGTGATTTATTGAGAGAGAATATGTGACACGGTTATCGAAGCACACCCTTTACATGTCATTCAACTTTTACGAGCTTAATCAAGGGTCACCCTATTATTATATAGAAAACATGCATCATTTTATCTATTAAGGCATGATTATGTATGTCATGCATATCGAAGCATGGATACAACCATGCTAAATCAAACATCATCATTTGGTAGTGCCATGGTGCACATTAGACGAGTTCTGATTGATTCATTAATTGGTGTAGGCGTGCATGGCATGCAAATTGAGGCATTATTCAGTGTATTGTTGTTGGGAGGAATTTGATCCTAATACAGCATGATATCTCTATCTCTAAGGGTCATACTGGTTATATGTCATTTTAACATAGTTATGCTTGGCACACTTATTGAGGCACATGCTTGTATGTCTCCTTCCTATTTGTCATTCTTATGTGTCAAATGGTGGTGACGCACGTGAATATATAATTTGATTTGTTTTGATTTGTTATTCGTGGTACGTCAATAATTAGCACGCATGCCTCTTAGAGGTAGATGTCAGTTGAGTGATCGTCGTCATAGTCATGAAATTTATTCTCACGATTTGCCTTCTCCATGCTTGATGTTGCTTCATGAAAAGTAACGACACCATTTTGAAACTGCATCGTAGAATCCATGCGACGCAATCTTATGGCTACGTCGTCAAATACCTACGACACTATGTCACAACTGCGTCGAAAAAAGACCTGCAATGTCATGTCACTGTTATGTTGCCAAATATCCACGACGCCATATTATGGTTGCATCGCTAAATACCCATGACGCCACATTATCACTGCCTTGCAGTAACCCGCAATGCCACATTGTCGCTGCATCGTAGAAACCCATGATGTCGCCTTATCACTGTGTCGCAGAAACCCGTGATGCTATATTATATCGCTGGGCCACATAAACCCGCAACACCGTAGAAAATCACACACCTTAGAGAGAATTCTTCTCTCTTTTTCTTTTCTTACTATTTACATCATAATAATTCTTCATTTTTTTACATAAGGGAGAGAGGGGGTACTTATAAAAGTTACCGGCCAATGATAATGGCACGACTAGCCATTACAATAGCAAATAAAACTATGACACGGTACAATCCAATTGAGTCCTCTGACGGTCCAATGGCATGGCGCCACTTGGCGTGATGTAGTTGGTCTCAGAGGAGATAGCCATTGAGTCGACATCTTGTTATTGATCAGGACGTTGACGTGACTTGATTGGTACACATGTTGCTAAAGAGAGGAGGACTAGGCGATGACATTTGCGATGACATATTTTTCTTTGATTGGTCTATATGTGCGGATAGGGGGCCTACCTTTTCTCTGTATTCTTCATTTTTTTTTTCCATAAGAAATGGCTGACTTGCTGCTGTGACTCGTGGCAAGTCGAGGATAGGTGGCAACCCTTTTGGATGATGCCTCCCACCTTCGGCAGCAGCCCCCCCACCTTTGGGTGTTGCCTCTCACAATGGGAGGCAGACCTTTTAGGTGTTGCCTCCTACTATGGGCGGTAGCCCCAAAGCATGGTTGGCAGTATCAGCCTAGCCCAATACGATACCTGTAAATAGGTATCGGCCGATACCGGCCGATACTAGGCCGGTACCAGCTGATACATACTTGCCCCAGAGGGTGTTTGCCTCCCATAGTGGGTAGCAACCCTATTGGAGCTGCTGCTTATGGCAGCAAACGGGTCACATGAGCCCATTTCTCTTATACTTTTCTTGAGTTTAGACCCAATCTTAGGGAGCTATTTCTTTTTCTGCTTTTTTCTGTTTTTTTTTTCATAAATACATGACAAAAGATCTTCATACCCTTCTTTTCTTCTTTGAACTCTAAGGGTGGATTGGTCATTTTGTTACTTCTATAGATTTTTCTTCACCAAAGTGGATTGAGGTTCCACCAAGCACATCTTAAACATAAAATTTTGGAAGATTCAGGCTCTTGCCTAGCACATCTGATATATGAGATTGTGGGGGTTGAGGCTCTGTCAGGCACCATCTTTAACATGAAATCCTGAAGGATTGAGGCTCCTGCCTAGTGCATGTCCTCCTACTTGTTATCACACCCGCAATGCCTTCACAAGGGTTAAAACATGGCTTTCGTGAAGTTGCCATATAGCTCGCCACATCATATCTGCAACACCTTCATATAGGTTGGAGCATGCCTCTTATGGCACCATTACACAACCTGCCGATGACTTCTGCAGCATCAATATGCAAGATTGCTGCATCATACCCACTGCACTATCATACATGCCATCACATGTTTCTTGCAACATCATTTTATGGATCGCCGCATCATACCTACTACGTCATCATGAAGGTCATCGCATCATACGGCAACACCGTCATATAGGTGGTACTATGGCTCTTACACCGCCATCATATAACTCATGTGGCAACATCATACAAACTGCCGCAAGTTCACAATGATCTCCAAAGATATTCATCTAAAGAAGCGTCAATGGCAACCTGCAGGCCTTCAAATGTTGCTCCATAAACATAAAAAACAGAAGGGAAATCTCATGTCTATTTGTAGACTTCCCATCAATGGCAGACCAGTAATTTTTGCTAAGAACACAGGCGAAGGATATAGTATACGAACCATTCACTTCTCTCTTCATACTCTCATCGAATGTCATATGGGGACACTTTGGTAAATAAAAATCTATAGAAATAACAAAATGATCAATCTACCCTTAAAGTTCAAACAAGAAAAGAATGGTATGGATGTCTTTTGCCATGTATTTATGAGAAAAAAAATCAGAAAATAACATAAAAAGGAAAAAACTCCCTAAAATTGACTTTAAACGCAAGCTAAATACAAGAGAAATGGACTTGAGAGACCCGCTTGCTGCCCATGAGCAACAACCATAATAGAACTGACACCCACTATGGGAGGCAACACCCAAAGAGGCAGTCGCCCATAGTTTGAGGCAACACCCTTTGGTGCTGCCACGCACTATGGGAGGCAGCACCCTTTGGGGCTGCCACCCATAGTAGGAGGTAGCACCCAAAAGGGCTGCCGCCTATTCTCGTCTCTACCACGAGTGGCCGGAGCTCTGCCTGCGCACACATTTCCTACAGTAAAAAAAAAAATTGAAGAATACAAGAAAAAGGTAAACCCCAAATCCGCACATATGGTCCAATCAAGGAAAAGACACATCATCGGCACGTCATCACCATGTCATTCAGTCATCGCTCGTCAACAGCATGTGTACCAATCAAGTCATGCCAACATTCTGACCAATAAGAAGTTGTCACCTCAACGACTGCCTCCTCGAAAGCCAACTACATCATGATAGGCGCCATGCCATTAGACCGCAAGATGATCCAATTGGATTGCACCAAGTGTCAGAGTTTTATTTGCTATTGTAATGGCCGATCATTGGCACGATATCATTGGCTGGTAACCTCTATAAGTACTCCATCTTCCCCTATATAAAAAAAATGAAGAAATACAATGATAAAATAGCAAGAAAAGAAAAAACGATAGAAGTTTTCTGTCGAAGTGTGTGATTTTCTATGATGTCGTAGGTTTCTACGGCATAGCGATAATATGGTATCGCAGATTTCTACGATGCAGTGATAACGTAGCATTGCGGGTTTCTGCGATGCAACGATAATATGGTGTCGCAAGTTGCTACAACATAATAATAATGCAGTATTGCGGGTATTTAACGACGCAGCCATAACATGGCGTTGCGGGTATTTTCCGACATAGCCATAACATGGCGTCACGGGTATTTGGCGATGTAGCCGTAAGATGGCGTCACAGATATTTTGCGACACAACCATAACATGGCGTTGTGGGTATTTCGTGACGCAACTATAACATGGCGTCATGAGTATTCTGCGACGCAATTTCAAAATGGCTTCGCAACTTTCCGCGATGCAACATCAAGCGTGAAGAAAATAAACCATAAGAACAAATATCAAGACCACAACAATATTCGCTCAACTGACGTCTATGTCTAAGAGGTGCCTCGAGCAGTGCGCCAACTGTCAACGTATCCCAAATAGCAAATCAAAACATATCAAATTGCATTCTTACATGCATCACCACCATTTGGCACACGGGAATGACGAATAGGGGCAATAGGGATACAACTACATAAGCATGTCGCCTCGATAAGCATGCCAAGTACAATCATGTTAAAATGAGATATAACTAACCTAATCCTTCGAAATAGAGATATCATGCCATATCATGAACAAATCCCCTTTAACGGCAATACCCGTAAATAATGCCTCAATTTACGTGTCATGCACGCTTACACTAATTAATGAATCAATCAAAACTCGTCTAATGTGCACCATGACACCACCAACCAATGATGTTCAATTCATGACGATTATCACTAAAGGTGGGACAGACTTGCGACGCCTCAATATACATGCCATACATAATCACATCTTAATAGATAAAATGATGTATACTCTCTACTAAGAATAGAGAGTGACTCCTGATTGGACCCGTAAAGGCTGAATGACATCTAAAGGGCGTGCTTTGATAAGTGTGTCATACACACTCTCTCAATAAATTACGTCAAAAATATGTCCAAGCACAGGGCGAAGGCCATAATCTCGATGTGGATATAATATGAACGAGGAAATGTGGTGAGGACACCGGTGCGCTTCCACGTTTCGACCCGACCCAAGTTTACCGTCGCCGCCGGACACACGGAGTAGATCGAGAAGCCATGTGGCTTGGAGATGCCACCTGACACATTTTTATGTTCATTTTTTATGATTGGGCCTTTTTATGCCCCCATGAATGTAATTTTCCTTTTGTTTGACTTTAGGCCCATTAATGGGCCCATGCACATTTTCTTCTATTTTCTGTAATTTCTGGCAGTTGTTTCCTTTTTAGGGCTTAAGGACATCTTGGACCCTCTTGTACCTAGGGCTGTCCTAAGAGAGCCCTATAAAATGTAGCCACTGCTAAAGAGAAAGAAGGCTTGATAAAATGAATGCTGAAATGAAAGGAATAGAGTTGTAGCCGCCACATTGTTCGGACCCGAGATGGGTTTTTGAGGGTTTTGGGAAAGGTCACCTGGTTCCTCTCTTGTTCCTTCCCCCCTCCCTTCCCCACTTCGTCTTTTCCCCTACTCTTTCTTCCCTATTCAACATTGTTCTATGCTGTCGTTTCCTCATCCCCTTCGGCCTCCGCACCCTTCTTCCACCCTTTTGCTCGCGCTACGGAAACCCCTCTAGCCCGGGCACGACTTCGTAGCCCCGAGACGAATCCCGCCCGCGTGCCACGTTCCCCTTGGGTCCCTCCACATCCGCCAACCTCGTCCACGCAGCGTGTCGACAAGTCCAGCCCACCCCCTCCTTCGGCGACCGCGCCGTTCGCGACCCCACGCGGGGGACAGCATCGTCGACCGCGCCTGCCCTTTTGAGTCTCACCTCCCCAGCGTCATCGTTCGCGCCGGTGCGAACCCGCACGGGGCACCACAATCCCCCCCCCCCTCGTGGGGCTGGTCCCGGTTCCCGCTCCACCGCCACCACACGGCCACCCGCCAGCTTCACGGGGCTGACCTCGTTGCCCGAGCCCACTGCCATTCCCCCCCTCTTCGTCACTCGTCCCTGTGTGAGGCATCCCAACTGCGCCACGATCTTCATCGCCAAACCGACCGCAGCGCAGCAAGCCATCATCCACCTGTTACGGTGGAACGAACCTGCGCAGAGTGGTCCTCGCCCCGGGGAAACCCATTCACCTGTTGGTGGCCTACATCGGAACAGGACGCCCTGTAACAAGGCAAGGTTCACAAATACATGCGCTTGTGATCCCTACGTGCCATGTGCGGAATCCCAGCAACGTCGATTTTTGTGCCCCATTATTCAGTGGGCAGGTTAGCGTTGGATGGTATTTCTCCCCTGATTTGCTCGTTTATTATATGGTAAAACTCGTGCTTGTGAGTTACTTTTAGGTTTACCTAGTTCGCCGGAAAATTCTATCATTGCCGAATAATAGTGTGCTTGTGAGCTACCTATCCCGTGGCTCCATTTGAGGCATGTTGACGCGATATTTGAGGCCCTAGACTAACGGTAGTCTCCACTATCGTCGTTCCATTCATGACCGTTGTGAGGGGCGGCTTGCTAGCTTACTTTTCTTATTGATTATCACGTGGTATCCCTCTTAGAATGTTGTGGTCATCGTTCCTATTTGACATCTACGCGGTGTTAGTTGTTGATCTCGATCTGCGATTGTAGTCGGATCCTTTTAATCGGTTGCCGTCCCGCATCAAAATGACGCAAAGGCTTTTTCCTGTCACAATAGGATGCAACTAATGGCAGCCTATGAACCAGTGGAAAGAGTCTTGAATTCAAAAGAACCCAAATAACCATTTCCAGAAGCGAGTCAACATAAAATCTTGGGAAATAATTTTCCCACCAATTTCTTTTTTTATTTTTTGAGTGGAGATAGTACTCGTGGAGAAACCCAACTGAGGTTTAGGGGAGCTTAGGCCAGACACCCGAGTCATACCGCAAAGTGGCTGGGATTCGGGGCAGCTCCCAGCCCAGACACCCAAGGCATACCTAGTAAACCACCCCAACTATGAGGGGGCTCCATGCTGGGCAACTACTCCGGGGCAAACGCAAGGATTCAAACTCTCAACCTGCAGGAGTTTAACCCGCCAAACGTCGGGGCCTGTCCACTATACTACTCACTGGTGAGGACACTCGAGCTACAGTCCGATTTCACCCGGACTTAGTCTACCATCGTCAAACAGCTATCCCGGCGTCCCTTTGGCTTGGAGACGATGCATGGCCCATTTGATGCATGGAGATACACTTATTTGATTTTATTAGGCCCATTTATGGCCCAAATATGTATTTTTTCTATTTTTAGGATTTTTAGGTGCAATTTTCGCACTAATTAAAGGCTAGTGGATAAAGACAGTTGAAGGATACGATCAGATGTTTTAGAGTCGGGATAGGAGTCCAAAATCGTGTCTATATATGTACGTTTATTTCAGAAATTAAGGGATGATTGTTTTGGGGAAAAAAAAGTTACCTGGAGTCGTGTGTGTTTGCCTCTGTGGCAATGCCTTCTTCCTCGGTGAGACGCCGAGGAAGCCTATCCCCGATGCGACGCCGGGGAATACCCCAACCTGCTGGTACGACGCCAGCAGGTCCTTTCCCCTCTAAAACCCTCTCTCTGTCTCCATCAGTTCGAGTCTCAGCCGCACCAGAACAGAAGAAGAAGAAGCGGAGGACGTCGGAGAAGAGGCGAAACAAACAAAATGTACAATTCTTTCAGATATCTGGGCTTCATGTCTGAAAATCCTCGAAAGGATGCAGGTCGGACTTCAGCCAACCATGATGATCTCTTGCCACAATTCTAATTCAATCCATCACTGGATTGGCTAGGTTCAGGCTGATCCACTTCCCAATGGCTAGTCTGACTTGCCATCAGACAGTCAAACTAGCCATAGCTGGCCATTTGCTAATGGCCCAGCAGTGGTTAGTTGGGGCCTTGGGGTCTACATAAAGCCCCCAAGGCCCATCCTAAGGCACTAAAATGCCCTTCTCTCCTTCAGTCTTCTCTCTACCCCTCCCTCTGTCACTTTCTCTCCAAGCTTCTCTCACTCATGAACTTTCTACCTATTGCAGCCAGTAGCAATTCAATGCCAAGTTGTCAAATGCGGTCTACATTGTTTACTTTCTTTTGAGTCCAAGCACACACAGATGATGTAGATCATTGGCTCGGCATCCAATTTATGGTGATCGCAACATCACGTAATTTTTATCTTGTATTGTTGTAGTCTTGTAGATGGCAACCAACAAACAACACCCTGTATAGGAGCATAGAAAAACAATCACCAAAGACTAAAAACTCCATCAAAGTATTGTGAGCATTTGCTTTGTGGTATCCATCAGTTCATAGAGCACTTGGCAAGAGTACGTGGAGACAGCACCCTATGCCAATATGTGCCACCATCTCTTCATATGCAATTCTTGTCTATAGTACAACAAAGCCAAGTGACCTCATTTTCTAGTAGACATCGAGTATCCACAACTCTGGCTTCAAGCCCACTTCCAACTTCAACTGTAGCTCTGAGTAAGTTTATCGAGCTTGCTTTATTGAATCTGAAATACATTTTAATGTTGCACATATGCCATCATTGTTGCATATGTTTAGATGCACGCAAAGGCAATCCTCATGTTGAACTTCTCACCCATAAAGTTAAAGAGCTTTTCTTTGTTTGGCAGTGACAACAATGAGTA
The DNA here is from genome assembly GCA_030544215.1 of Zantedeschia hybrid cultivar. Taxonomy (NCBI): domain Eukaryota; kingdom Viridiplantae; phylum Streptophyta; class Magnoliopsida; order Alismatales; family Araceae; genus Zantedeschia; species Zantedeschia hybrid cultivar. The sequence continues at coordinate 15,165,707 of JARZZO010000016.1, forward strand.
AGCAATAATAAGATGGTAATTATATTGTATTATTATTTAAAGTGTTTTGGAATGTTGTTATTTTATTTTTTTTGATACTTTTGGAATTCTTTTACTAAGGAAAGGACGTAGGTTTAAGCCGATCCATGCCAAGTTGTTTCGTCCCAATTGGATCAAGATTCTACTGATCCGATCAGTTTTGGCCTGACTAACCCAGGCCTTGATCCCAGGTTTTGCATCCTTGTATAGAATGACCCTTTCACATTAATGGCATTCGCCATAATGGTAAAACAAGCAAGGTAAGTATTTCAATGAGGAGTCCAACGAACAAAGTGAGTATTCCAATGAGGAATCTTACCACACTAACTGTGGGAATTCTCAAGAGAACAATGTCAAAAATATATACCCTTATCCCTTATAAATTAAGAAAGAAAAATAGCATTTCATGAGTACAGCAAAAGCATGCGCAGCATCTGGGACATATTTTGTTGCTCTCAAAATTGCACAACTAGAAAATGAGTAGGATGACAATGTGATCTGCAATCATGTGACTGCCAATGGGGTTTGAATGGAAATCTTATATTAAGAAACAGGGAAGAATAGTTACTTGTTAATTTATAGGTTTGTTATCTAGTCTTATTTGCTGACAGAATTCCTTATTTTTCATTAATCAGACAGAGTTGAGGGGATATCTGAACATCAAGTCTAATTCTTTATGGAACGTAAATCTTTTAAAGATGGGGAAAAGAATATATGCAAATAAGAAAGGGCAAGTCAATGACTACATTGACCACAGATGACTAAAGTAGCATGGCATACGCTTAAAATGATTTTATCACAGATGACTAATGGACTCTTTTGGACAGAAACACTTCACCTTGCAAAACCAAAGTCAGCAATCTTCAATGTAGAGTTGTCATCATTGGAGGACAGCAGAAGATTCTGTTCAAACAGAAGATAGGCATGAGCAGATAAACAGCATAGGCAAGCACCCCTTTTAGTTTAATGTGACATTCAGTCATGATAAAGACAATCCAAAATGAACAGCCAAATGCAAACTTCATATCAGACACATGGGATACTCAGACATCATGTATGCACAGAGGTGAAAAGAATCAAGCCACGCTTTTGCAGGCTCAGCCTCAGCTTGAGAAAAGGAGTGTGAGGTCAATTTGGGCCCTAAACATCAGCTAGACCTAGGCTCATTAAATAACTCAGGCCCAACCAAGCTTGGGCTAGACTGCAAAGAGTTCTATTCAAGCCCAGTAAATTTTTAAATGCTTATGACATTATATAAATAGATGTGTGTACAAATTATAAAAAAAAAGGTTATATACTGTTAAACGAGTTGGTGCATGAACCACACAAGCCAGGCTCAGTCAGTCTTGAGGTTGGCTCAGTTAGCCAAAACAGCCTAGCTCAAGGCTGGAGCTAGGATTGTCTGGCAAAACAAGCCAAGCTTGAAAAGCTCATGAGTGGTTCAGCAGCTCATTGCCAGACCCTATATTTAAATGGGTAACTTACCCACAACCAAACCAGACTCAGCTGGAGAAAATTGAAATTTGCAAACCTATTGAGCTCCATTGATTGAAGCAAACCATATTTAATACATGTCTGCTTAAGGGCTAAATTTCCCAGGCTATGCCTAAAACAATCAGTCTGAACGAGAAAGAGAACCAGAATTTGGATGCACTATGGTTCCAATTTTCAAATCCATGTTTCATTTCAATTTCACATTATTGTTCCATATACAAATATGAGACAAAGACAGCAGAAGAAGAGTTTCACAATTGAATGACAATTTAGAGGCCTAGAGGAGTAATCTAGAAAAACTCTACACAAAACTGAACTGGAAAGATAATGGATTTCTTTCAGGTTTATTGCTCAATATAGTTACCGTGAATTAAGTTTTGCAAAAGGTAGCTGTACATTTCATATTTGACAACATGGTAATATGTCTATTTTAAGACCTTGTAAAATGATTCATGTCCTCTCATAAACAAGACATGAAAACAACCAAAATGACTTTATAAAACACTAACCTATCAAATACTTCATTCAAGATGGTCTATGTGGTAGGCTTATCAGCTGAAAAGAATGTTGAGCATAAAAAACATAACAAATGGGAATAGTTAAACAGACCTGAGGTTTTAGATCTCGATGAATAAGACTATGCTCGCGAAGGACCTGCAAACCAATGGCTTAAAAAAAGGGGGGAAATTAACTAATAGCCATAAGTTGTCTGCCTTCTCCATAGGGTATGCAAATGAAGAGTGCAGAATTAAAGGCAGTGAAATTCATTAAAATGGTTCATCATCATACCTAATTGTTGCATGAAGTACTTTGCAGTTGCTTCTGGAACTCTTCCATGGCGTTGGATATACACGGATAGATCACCACCTCTGCAGTACTCCAATATGATATATATTGTCTTTGGGTACTGAAACACAATAGTGAACAAAATACTAATAAAATACAGTATAAATATTAAAAATACTAATACAATATGGTGTAAGCACTAAAAAGCATTTATATCCTTTTTGAAAGAAACAACTCAAAAACAGTGATAAACAAGCCTACTAGAAATCATGATAAACAAGCCTACTAGAAATCACCCCTTCTCCTTTTCTGTGTAGCAGAGGGGGGATGCTGCAGCCAATTCCCATTCAGAGGACAAATGCCCTCACTCTCAAATCTCAATCATATCCATCTATTAAGCATGCATCATAATGAGGTAAGGTTGCAATTATGCCACTTATAAACCAATAATCAAAAGTCAACGTACACAGACAACCCAACACTCGTTTTCCCTGAGTGGTCTCTGAACCAATACCTCAATGTGAAAAGGTGCGGGTAAAGATTCATTGGAACAAGCCACTGCAAAACCAACCAAAATGAGTTGGGCTCATGTATATTTGACCAACGGAGCAATTGAGATGCACTTCACCCTGTATCCCTTAAATAACCTCAAACAGAGCATATGTACTATCTGCTTTTATGTTCTAAATTTTTTTAAATGTTGTTCTCTCCTAATAAGAAATGGGATTGTACCTAATACGAAAAATGGGTAAGTCTCTTCCCATGCCCACGCAAAAAGGCAAACAGCCTTCAGTTGTGGTTCTACGAAGAATACAACCAACAAAGTATACAAAGACATATATAATGAAAGCACTTAACTTGAGAAGGCCTGCCCAAAACACATAACATTAAAACCTACTATAAATCCAGCAGCTTCAACACCTCCAGACATATCCCCCAAGCAATGCCCTGCGCAATTATGTGAACGGCCTCCAATCATCTCCAATACTACTACTACTTTTGAAGGTTAGTTTGGTTACAAAAGATCTCATTATCTACCCTCTCAAATGTTTCCAGCCAGCCGCTTCGAACAATATCTAGCCAACTTGCTTTCTCCATTTCGGAGCAGTCTAAGCAATGTCTTGGCAACCCTATTTAAAATCTATGTTGTTTTCTAGACAAACACACCTCCTTGCCACATCAAACAGGCCATTTGGCCTGATGTCGCCAGTTGCTGCTTCCGGCTAAAACAAAGGATTGGCAGAAGACAAACCCCCCGGAACGGGGGGGTGGGGGGCAGACACCTACCTCGACGATGTCGTAGAGCGCAATGATGTTGGGGTGGTCGATCTTCTTCAGTATGACGATCTCGGAGAGGAGGCTCTCCTGCAGCTTCCTGCTCAGCCTCTCCATGGCGATCTCCTTCACCGCCACCTCCGTCCCGCGGACGCGGTGCCGCGCCAGCCACACGTCCGAGAACGACCCCCGCCCGATCAGCCTCCCGAAGATGTAGTCCCCCACCACCCTCGGCCCCCTGCCGCCGGCGCCCGCCGCCGGCCGCTGCGCCATCGCCGCCGGGAGAGGAGGAGCGCCGGCGGCGAGCAACGCCACGCCTGGGAAACCCTAGAACCTGGGGGAAGAGGAGGGAGGAAGAGGGAAAGAAGGAGGAGGAGTAGGTGGAAATCTGGAGAAGAATCCAACCAAGAGGAGGAATTGGGGGGGGCGGCGCTTTCGGATCTGCGGCGGCGCAGGGTGAGAGTTGCGTTAGCGTTTGGCTTCATGCCACCGCTGGGTCTCTCTCTCCCCTCGGATAACGCAAGCTGCTTATATAGGCGACTTTTTGGTTTTAGCGTCTCGCGGTTTTGTGGGGGGGAATTTCTCGCCAGGCGAGAGAATGCGGTTCTGATGTGGCCGCTGTCTTTTCGCATATCGCGGCGCGATTTGATTGGTTTGGCGCATTGGACCAAGGTTCAGATAGTGAAGTCGTGAGCCCGGGGTTGTGGGCCTTTGTGGGAGGATTTACCGTTAAACATTTCCCGTTTCCGGTTTTAAATTTTGAACGTGTCGGGGGGTGCGGGGTGGGTGGGCAGGAACGTTGAGACATCAGGCACGTTCAGCACGTGCGGCGGCTGGGCCTTGAAGTTTAGGTATTTTTAGTTGTGTCCTTACAATCTGTCTTATTAATTAGGGGAATATTCTTATCTCTCAACGTTAGGTCTTTTTAGTTTTTAGTCCCTCTAAGTCTAGTCTGCTTAAGAACTCCCTATAATCTATGCAAAAAATTCAGGGACTTTTTTTAAGATATGTTTCTAATAAAAGTGAGATTAGAGGGAATTCTTAATAAACACAAAGGTTCTAGGGAGTTTTCCTAAAAAGTGAATTAGAAGGATTTTTAAGTTAAAAAACCCTTTTGGCTCTACAAATATAGCATGTTGATGGGCCCACTTCCTTTGCGATTTACTAAAATGTTGAAAAATTATTCTCAGTTTTTTTTTTTTTTTGAAGAGTTTGCTGGATAGCCCAAGACTACTGGAAAATAAATACAGGGATTGGAGGAGTTAATATGTAAACATGATAAGTTTAAGAGGAGAATATCAAATGGCACTTTCTAATAATCCTTTACCACACTCATCAAAATCCAACAGGCAATTCCATTAAGACTCTGGACAAATAGATAACTTACATAAAATTTTGATCCAAAAAAGATAGCTTACAAAAAATATTGCGTCCAAAGTGTTTTTAACGAGAGCTACCTAAATCCGTTATGACCCTATGGATATAATAAAACAAGGGTTAATGTTCATATTTCACAAACCTCCCAGCTTGGATGCGTGGCATTGTGATCAGTGTGTGGTCTGCATTACAGATATGCCTGTGGATATGACGAAGGAGGAAGGAGACATGAACCATGAAGGTAGTAACCATATGTTGGATTTTATGTTGGGTTGAATTTTAAATCCGTATCGGATTCTATTTATTAGATTCCGGATATAAGTTTTGGATAAAGAGATTCGTTCGGATCTTATTTAGGACCCGAACACGTATCCGTTTAATTATTCCGTAACAGATCTAAGTTAACAGGTTGCGTATCCATATTTGGGTACTAGATCCGTTTGAATCTTATTCAAAACCCGAATCCGTATCCGATTAAATATCCAACTCGATTATGTTATCCAACTCAACTTGAATCTATTAATCCATTTAATATCCAAATCCGTATCCGTTCATATCCGTTAGTGTAATGTGTATCCTTTAAGATTTTTAAAAATTTGTTTAATTTCAATCCATTTAGTTATCCTTATCTTTTAAAATTTACTAATGATAAGTTATTGGGTCCATTAAGTTTTGGATCCAAGGTTCATATTTTTTAGTCTATTTTAGGCCCATTAGTGGTATTTAAAGAGTTTTGGATAATTCTTTAAACAATTTGGATACATATACAATTTCAGAAGATCTGTTTGCAATTCTAGTTATTTCGCAAAAAAAAATGAATTGTTTGCAATTAAGTTTAAATTCTGCAAACATAAACGAATAAATTTGCAATTCTGGTGATTTCTGCAAATGTATTTGGATATGTTTCTAAATTCTGATTATTTTTACAAACTGAAAAGGATCTGTTTGCGATTCTGGTTAATTTTGTAAAAGGAAATGGACATATTTGCAATTCTGGTGATTTCTGCAAATATATTAAGATTAATTTGCTATTCTGATTATTTCTACAAACTGATAAGGGTATGTTTACAATTCAGATTATTTCTGTAAACAAAATAATCTATGTTTGCAATTCTAGTTTAATTTCTACAAATAGAAAAGGACATTTATGCAACAGTATACTATAAACTTGTATTTTGCCTCTTTAATGTAGTTTTAAGCATGATAAAGGTTGTTTATGGATTAATAATTATTGTTATAAACTTAGGAGATATTTTTGTGATAATAAGACCTCTTTTCAGTATTTATTTATGCATGAATATCTCTATTTCATATTACAATAATTATTATGTTTATGTCATTTTTGCTCATATTAAGTATTAAGTGATGCTATTATGTGGTTTAGTGGTAAATTTTATATTTCTAAATAGTTAGTTTGACCACCAAAGTAGCACTAATCATGAGGAATGATAAAATTAACCATAGTAAGTTTTTTAAATAGTATCATTAATGAGCATTTGACTATTTGTTATCATTTTAATTAAGGAGATGATGTTTTATAATTCAAAGTGTCCTTATGCATGGAGAATAATAAAATATTCTTATTAGGAAATTAAAATGATATCAAATGTTTGTATTCTTGCCTTGATTATAGATTTTACTCCCAAAAGAATATCTATTTTTCATGTCATGAGCATGATAGAATAAAATTTATTTGCATGGCGACTCTTGAGAGTTTTGTACCTAAAGGTACTCTCTCTTGACATCAAAATGTTTATAAATTTTAGTTTTATCACTTAAGTTAATTCGAGGCGTTTGTCCATAAAACGATCGAACGAGTTGATAAAGTAGTTCATTTCAGTTATTAAATTACTTTGCAATTTAAAATACTGCCTTATAACTTGCAATATTTGTTCTATTATCTTACTTGTGAGCATGTGTGTTTTTATTTCAACTGCTTCTCCTTTGTTTGCGTCTTTAACTGAGACTGTGTCTTATCTGAATGGCACTAACTTCACTGAATGGAAACAAAGGGTATTGTTTGTTTTGGGTTGCATGGATTTAGATTTGCCATTGCGTGAGGATAAGCCAACTTCACTTACTCCAGATAGTTCAATGGAACAGCAGACTCATCATGAGAAATGAGAAAAGTCCAACCGTTTCTACCTTCTGTTCCTTTAATGACATGTTGGACAGAACATCAAGAGATTTATCCCATATCAAACCACTGCTAGTGAATTTTTGAAGGCAATTGAGGAACAATTCATTAATTATGATAAAGTCAAAGCCAGTATTTTAATGACTAAACTATCCTCGATGAAATACACTAGTGGCAGTGTTCGAGAGCACATAATGATTATGAAGGATATTTCTGCTCAACTAAATGCCATGGAAGTTATCGTTTCAGATACTTTTCTAGTCCATTTCATTCTCAACTCTCTGCCTAGTGAATATGAGGCATTCAAAATCTCCTACAACACACATCAGGCTAAGTGGTCAGTCAATGAATTGATGACCATGTGTATTCAGGAGGAAGAGAGATTGAGAGGAAAGAGGAACAATGTTATTTTGTTTACCTCTCATAAAGTGAAAAATAGATTATGAAAGAAGAAGAGTGTCCAGAAGAAGGGCAAGAAGAAGAACAAGTCGTAAAGTAAAAATGACAAATACTTCTTCTGCAAATTGCCTGGACACGTTAAGAAAGATTATCTGAAAAGGAAGGCATGGTTTAAAAAGAAAGGTAATCTCTCATCTTATGTTTGCTATGAGTCTCATTTAGTCAATGTTCCTAAAGATACATGGTGGATTGACTCAGGTTCTACTGTGCATGTTGCCACTTCTATGCAGGGATTCTTTTTCCAAAGGCCTCCGAATGAGGGTGAGCGAAGCATCTTTTAAGAAAATAAGACGCGCTTACAAGTCAAGGCCATAGGGCCTTATAGGATTTTTATGAAATTATGATTTGTTCTAGACTTAGAAGACACTCTTTATGTACCATCTTTTAGTAGAAATTTAATTTTAGTATCAAAACTTGATTCAAAAGATTTTCAAGTTAATCTTGGAAACTCTTCAGTTGAATTAATAAAAAATTCTGTTGTTATTGGTACTGGTTCTATATCTGATAAATTATATAAATTGTGTCTTAGTAATGTGAATGAACAATCTCATAATACCCTGCATACTTCAGTTCTTACTAGCAACAAGTGTGGTAGAGTTAATGAAAATTCATCTATGTTGTGGCATAGGAGACTAGGACATATCTCTATTAAGAGGCTTAAGAGGTTAGTGGGAGAAGGAGTATTACATACTATGGATTTTACTGACTTTGAGACATGTGTTGATTGCATTAAAGAAAAGTAAACACACACACACCTAATAAGGATGCCACTAGAAGTTCTGGATTTTAGAAATAATTCACACTGATATTTGTGGTCCATTTTCACCATGTCTGACTGGTGAGAGATACTTTGTCACTTTTATAAATGACTATTCTAGATTTATGTATCTCTATTTACTTCTTAAAAAAGCGGATGTTTTCACTGTCTTTAAGGATTTCAAGAAGGAAGTAGAGAAACAATAAGGAAATGTAATCAAGATAGTTAGGTCTGATAGAGGTGGCGAGTACTATGGTAGGTATACAGAGATGGGATAAAGAACTGGACCATTAAATAGATTCCTTAGAAAGGAGGGTATTGTACCTCAGTATACTACTCCTGGCAGTCCATATCAGAATGGGGTTGCAGAAAGAAGGAATCAAACGCTTAAAGAAATGGTCAGGGCAATGTTGAGTTATTCTACCCTTCCTTTATCCTTGTGGGACGAGGCCGTTAAGACAGCTGCACATATTGTGAATAAGGTTCCTACGAAGGCTGCACCTAAAACTCCCTATGAGTTGTGGTGTAGTAGGAAACTTTCTGTGAGTTATATGCGCACATGGGGATGTTTAGCTGAGGCTAGACCATACAATCCACAATAAAAGACATTTGATCTCAAAACAACCAATAGATTCTTCATTGGTTATCCGGAGAGATCAAAAGGGTATAGATTCTATTGTTCATCACATGTTCCCATCATTATAGAAACAGATAAGGCAAGGTTTCTTGAACATGGCGGAGTTAGTGGGAGTGAACCTTCTCAAGAAATTTCTTTTGAAGAGTTACTGAATCAGGTTGACACACCTGTAACAACTGACAACATTGTTTCCATATTCATTCATCGGAATGATATTATGGAGGAACAAGTAGTTGCAGTTGGTCCACCCCAAGTTGTTCCAGTGCCATAGGATGTCGTAGTTGTTGACCAGCCACCTCTACAGGTGGATCAGGGGCCAACATTGCGGCATTCTGAGAGAGTCAAGATACCTACTATATCTGATGAGTTCATAATATACCTACAGGAGGACGGTGTAGACATGGGTGATATTGATGATCCAGCGACGTTTTCACAAGCCATGAAAAGTGATAAATCCACCTATTGGTTTGAAGCCATGAAGGAAGAGCTTGACTCAATGGCTAAAAACCAAATTTGGGATCTCGTTGACTTGCCAAAAGGGTCCAAACTTGTTGGATGTACATAGATATTCAAAACTAAAGTGGACCCTAGAGACAAAGTTGAACGATATAAGGCTAGATTGGTGGCTAAAAGATTCACTCAAAAGGAAGGCATTGACTATGATGAGACTTTCTCTCCAGTTTCTAAGAAGCTCTCATTCAGAATAGTCATGGCCTTAGTAGCTTATTTTGACTTAGAGTTACACCAGATGGATGTGAAAACGGCTTTTCTCAATGGGGACCTGGATAAATAAGTGTATATGGAGCAACCTCAAGGGTTTCGTGCTGAAGGGAAAGAACACTTAGTATGCAAATTAAAAAAATCTATTTATGGACTTAAGCAAGCCTCCCGACAATGGTTCATAAAGTTTAATGAAATCATATTGTCCTTTGGGTTTAAAGAAAACATTATTGATGAATGTTTGTACCTAAAGATCAGTGGCAGTAAATTCATTGTCTTGCTTTTGTATGTGGTTGACATTTTACTTGCTAGCAGTGATCTTATTTTATTACACGAAACGAAGACGTTCTTTTCTAAGAACTTTGAGATGAAAGATATAGGTGATGTCTACTATGTCTTGGGCATTGAGATCACTAGAGATAGACCCCCAGGCACTCTTGGTCTTTCTCAGAAAGCTTACATCTCAAAGGTCTTGGAAAGGTTCAACATGCAGACATGCGCACCCGATAAAATACCCATTGTAAAAGGTGATAAATTCAGTGAATTACAGTGTCTCAGGAATGACTTGAAAAAGAAGCAGATGGAGCCTATACCATATGTTTCAGTGGTTGGGAACTTAATGTACCTTCAGACTTGTACACGTCCAAACATTGCTTTTGCCGTAGGTATGCTCAGCAGGTACCAGAGCAACCCAGGCATGGATGATTAAAAAGCTGACAAGAAAGTCATGCGTTATCTTAAAGGCACGATAGATTTCATGCTCACATATAGGAGGTCAGATCAGCTGGAGGTCATTGTGTATTCTGATGCTGATTTTAGAGACTGTTTTGATTTAAGAAAGTCCACTACAGGCTACATATTCTTCTTAGTAGGAGGAGCTATCACATGGTGCAATGAGAAGCAGAGTATTACAGTGGCTTCCACGATGACAGCTGAATTTATTGCTTGTTTTGAGGCTAGTGCTCAGGCCATTCAGTTGCGGAATTTGCTTATAAGTCTATCGTTTGTTGATTTAGTCTTCAAACCTATTAGAATTTACTGTGACAATTCCGCTGCGGTCTTTTTTTTTAAGAACAATAAGACATCCAAAGGTGGTAGAGCCTTGGATATTAAGTATTTTGCTCTTAGAGATAGAGTGAAGAATCATGGAGTGTCTGTAGAACATATTTGGACCTATCTTATGATTGTCGACCCCCTCATGAAAGGACTACCTGCTAGCACTTTTTGTAGTCATGTGATTCGGATGGATCTTGTCAGTTATCTCGATATGTTATGACATTTTTAGTTTGACACATTCAGTTATTTGTGATCATATTTATGTCATGATTTTTCTATTGATTCTACTTATTCCATTTGTTGTATACATATTGGTTGTGGATTAAGGCTGGTATATTGTATGTTTAAGTGGTGACCAACATATAAACATTAGGTTTGAGTTTATCTAAAGTTCCATATTTGTTGTTCAATTATAGTAAGTTGGCGGCATTGTGGTACATGGAAGGTTGTGTGTAATTGAATGCATTTGTCGACATGACCCTTGTCATTTGATTTACTATTCTTGAATTCTTAAGATTCCGTTAACTAGAAAGGTGTGTAGTTTGTTTTTATCGTGCACGCGCATATTGTGTTTCTTTCTTCAGGTGTATGCCCACGATGTCAAATATTCAAGAGTCTTTTTGAAATAATATATATATTTATATTATAAGTATGTTTTCAAAGAAAAATTTGATATACTTATGACAAGTTAGACCAAGTGAGAGAATGTTGGGTGTTTACCTAATTAGTGGTCCACTTGTGGTTATTTGGGCGACACACTAACACACCATAAGGTATCCAATTGACGGAATACGGTTATTGGGCTTAACCCATAATAAGCCCATTATGATCCTGTAATGGGTGGGATCCATTTAAACTTAAAACGGGACTAGTCCCTCCTCTCTGTATAAGAAGCTTATGACTCCCCATCAAGTCATACGCATCAAGAGAGATAGAGAGAGGAAATCAGTGGAGAGGGTGCTTGGGTTTCACCATCTCCTCGTCTGGTGTTCGTGCGGTGCTCGCGAGGCTCGTGGACGCGTGGGGATCGACTTCAACGTTGTCTTCCTCCTCTCGTTAGGAATGGCTTCCGCTACAGGTATTCCTAAAATCCCTAACATTATGTTGATCAAGAGTTCCTAATTATTCACATTTGAGGAGATTTCATCACGGGGATGAAAACACCAACAAATAGGAACTTCATCTTGATCTATCCTATAACATAGAAATTTGGGATCCATCTCATAGGTAACATGCCATATTTATTATAAATGCACAAAGGAAATGAAACATGAGTGGCAAGGATAGATTATTATCTCGATCATTAGTTAAAACAATTTTTATTTATTTTAATCATTATAAAAAGGACACCCCGCACTAATATTGGCCACGTTAGTTTGTCATAGACTTCACTAATTTAGAACCAAAGAGATTGTTTGACTATCAAAACGATAGTTGATCTTGATCATTAGTCTGATTATGAAAAAAATATAAGCATTTTTCTCGCACATGTACACAATAATGCAAATTTGGAAATTAGATTAGCAACTGTGACAATGCAAATAAGTCATGATCAAAAATTGGATTGCTTGTAAACCAAAATGTGGTCATTTGGCTCTTCGACTCATTTTCAATTAAAAAAAGGTTTATATAAGAAAATAATATTCGATGAAGCCACTAGTTTGGTATCCAATTTTTAATTGTGATTTTTAATCTTTATTCTATGTAAATATTTATATTTGTAAATTAACTCCTATGACTTGTGTATTTAGTGTTGATTCAAAAAACTCAGTCCTTCCAATTAATGGTTTTCTAATAGATGAGAATAGACGATGAGGACTTAAAGATAATCAAAACCAAAGTTAATGGATCCAGGGCTAAATATGAAAGATATAGAGATTTTTCCTAGATTGGACAGATTAAGGACTAAAAATTGAATCATTCTCTTTAATTTTCTTAATATTACAATTTATAAGTAGTAGCAATAACATGCATAAGGTTTTAAAAATGTTATAACTTATAAATAAGTATTATATATAAGCATTACTAATCTCCAATGGCCTGATTAGATGCATATAATGCAAAGGATTGAGATAAGGAAATCCTAAATTACTTTTTTTAATTTTAATTTTTTTTAATTTGAAATCAAAATTAGAGAAAAAATATAAGCAAAAATGACATCCTCATATTATAAATATGTCTACATTGTCAAAATTATAAAATGGAAACTCCTAAGGCATGTTTGCAAAACTTCTACTTGGAAGCCACTTTTGGCTTTCACTTTTTCACATAGAATGAATCGAGGGAGAGAGGTTATTTTATTACAAAAGTCAACTCTTTCATTACAACCTCCTTTTCCCCCATCTTATAAGCTCTGATTTGTAGTTTCTAATTGGAAGTCAAAACACAAGTAAAATACTACGCAAATGGCTTCTAAAATCCAATGCTTTTTCTTAAAATAACTAAAATAAATGAAAGTGCAAAAGTGCTCCTAATGGAATCTACACTGGACACAGTCTTAGTGTCCTGCCCATTTAAAGTCTTAGGATCAACCCATATTCAACCTGGTTGTAGTGGGGCCCATCTAGCACTGTAACACCCTAGATGTTAGAAAGTTCCTTAAGCATCATTAATTAAGTTCAAATATGTTTACAGTAAATTAGACTATAGTTCAATTAGGTAGTCAATAGGGGGTTAAGTTAGTCGATCAAGAACATCAACTTAAGTGATAATTTGCCTAATCTCTGAGTCAAGTTAATCGATCATTCTAAAGAGTTAATTGGTTACTTGAGCCTGAACCCAATCAATTGCTAAAATTGACTTAAGTCCCAGAGTTCGAATCGACTGGATAAGTATAAACCAACTTAAACCGCCTACTTTTTAGTTGCTTAATTTGCTTTCTTTAATATATTTTGACACGTGTAAGACATGTGGCTTAGTAATGAGTAAGTTTAGATAGTAAGAAGGGATTTGAATGGTGCTATGCATGGGATTTAAATAGGACTTAGATGAGCTAATAGCTCTTTTTTATCGCAGCAACTTAGAGAGAGATAAGGGCAGAGTACGTGTGGGTGCACGCTTCGATAGCTTCCTTAAGACTTGGGAGCGGATAACTTTGATTGGAGAATAGGAGAAGAATAAGGAAGAATAAAAAGAGAATAAGCTTAATTTAACTTTGACAAGCGGAATGACTTATACCGGTGCTGAATAACCTATTCGGAGAATAAGGAGAATAAGCAATTCGACCTTAGACCCAAGAATTGCTTATCCTTCTTATTCCGCCAGTGGGTCCCACAGAATTATCAAAGTTAAGCACCCCTTATTCTAGTATACGTTATTCCGGATAAGTAATTATGGATTAACCTATTCTGCAATCAAATTGAGGAGTTTGAAAGGTTTTCCTAGCTGCTAGGTGTATGATAAATCAAGATCATATTATTTGTTAATTCTATTTTGATACTCAAATTATCAAGCTTGTATGTAAGAACTAAGTAATTGTTCAAAGTAGGTTAAGTTAAGTTTGAAGCTGGAACAATCATGTCTAAGACTTATTTTCCTATTTGATTTATTATCAAGTATATCCTTATCAGTTTTAAACTGTCTAGATAAAAAAACTATTATTATAAGTTGATTTAAAACTGAGTATAAGTTTCATTTAATTTGAAAGTAAGATGAGTGTCTTTTGTTTTGAACTTTAAGCTACATGACTATACATGGAGAGAGTCTATGGACTAGTCCGTAGCAAGTATCAGATGTAGATAGTCATTTTGATGTTTGAGGACAATGGATTCTGTTAAAATCTTAAAACTGAATGTTTGGTAGAAGATGGGATAATAACCTCTGATCATGTGCAATTGTATCAAGATTAAAGTACTTTTTGTCTAAATGTTGAGGTGTATGTATATATGGCTTATATTGTGATTTAAAAATCTATCCAAAGCGTGAAACGAAAATATGGATAGAGTGTAAATTAGACAACCATATGTGTAGGGGTGTTCACGGTTCAGTTTAGTTCGATTCGATTTAGAAGAAAAAATTTATAAATCGAACTGAACCGAATCACTGACGTAAACCGAACCACAAAAATTCGATTTGTCTCAGTTCGGTTCAGTTCAAACTGTAGATCAGCAACATCCTCAAAATAAGGCATTTGGATAAAAGGTCCAAATATTTATAAAATTTTTCAACTTGCTATTTCAGTTAGTGTCCGATGTCCGACTAAACACTGTTCTTTCACATCCAACCCCAGCCACTTCTCTTATACCCAGGGCCCTTTGTCTTCCCTTTTTCTTTAATCCTACATTGGAAATGACGGGAAGATGAGGAGGATACAAGTGTTATAAATATAGGTCTACTGCTGGGACCGTTCATTCACACCCACCCAGGCACTTCTCATGTCGTAAGTAGACATCGGCTGCTGGGACACCCAAGGCGGCTCACAATTCATAAATGTACCGGCCTGCTAGGAATGCCCAAGTTGGACTGCACTGTGGGGCGGGCCACAGGCCAAATAACTTTCAACAGAGAATAATACATGCTAAGCTGATGCAGGAATTTAAATTTAATACTAAAATTTCGGTTCAAATGGTTTGGTTCGGTTTATACGCGTTGAGGGGTGGAGAAATTGAGCCAAACCGAACTAGTTTTCAAATCGAACCAAACTTAAGTTTGATTTTTCGAGTTGAACTAAATAATGAACGTCTCTACTTATGTGACTACCTATATATCCGAATTTGAATGTCTATGTGAATCCGATATGATACGTAAGATCATATAAATATGATTTGTTAAGTGCAGGTCATTTGTAAGTTTAAGATATGTGATAATTAATTATATCAAATTTGATAAATATATTTGCATTGCTTCATTAGTCTTATTCCTTGATTCATGTTATGTATAAAAACTAGTTAAAGATCATGTGAAATCTAAAGTTATCATGTGATTTGTCAGATTCTCATATGTTAACTACGTGACTGATTTTGATACCTGCTGAGTTTTAGGACTCATGCATGTGATTATGATTATTTTCAAGAGTCTTTAGTGATTTTGAATCTAAGGAAGTGCAAGCACAAGAATAATCGAAGGAGTTGTATCACTTTGCTGCTTAGGAAGTAGGTTTAGTTCTTTGTATACGTGGTAAATTCTTAGAATGTTGTAATATTTTTGGGTAGTGATGCATAGCTTTATAACGTTTAAATGACATTCTCGGAAGGAGGTGTCACAAACAGTGCTCAGAAGATTAAAAATAAAAAATGAAATCCAAAACTTCTATCTAGGTTAACTCATTTATAAGCATACTCTCTGATGTAGACTGGATCTATCACGATCGGATTCCGAGGCTGGAACCCGGAGAAGTGGACCCGAATCTGGTTCGGATCGGTGCTATCGAGGCCCGACGGGGATCCGGAAGGCCGAAGAGGCGGAGGCGAAGACGAGGATCCGAAGGCCGAAGGGCGCTTCGATCGGAGCGGGCTCGTCTCCGGGAAGTCGGGGCCGAGGCTCCTTCGGGCTGCACCGTCGACAGGCGATGAAGCCGAAGCCGACGGTCTGAGGCCGGAAGGGTCTCGGACTCGGCTTGCTCTTGGATAGTGAGCCCAAAAGCTCTTTTGCCGGACGAGGAGACAGCGCGGGGCCGAGTCTCCTGTTGCAGGGCAGCCGCCGTACGGCGTCGAGACCAGGGAGAGGAGTCCGAGGTCGGCGGTCGAGACCGACTCGGGAAGGTCGGCGATGATTCAAACCGAGCCCCTGCAGGAGGGAAAGAAGAAGAAAGACCGGTCAGCAGGAGTCCCGGGCTCTGGCCCTTAGGAACCCCCTCCGACGGTCAAGTTAGCTTCTGAAGATGATTCGATTCAGAAGGCAAGAAGTAGCTTTCATGCTATTTGGACCGTAGTCCTTAAGAGTCTCGGAGGCAAAGAGTTGCATACCTTTGGCAATAAATAGCGGTGTATTTATAGCAGAGGATAGAGGTTGGTTAACGGTGGTAGCCGATATAGGACTATGTTTGGGCTTACTGGTAAACCGCCATAGTGCCTGATCCGCCACCGGAGTGGGCCGGACTCAGCTATCGGGCTGAAGGGGGTTGGGCCGCTGAGGGGCCGAGGGTTGCTGGGCCGCCGATGGGCTGGAGGCTCCCGGAGGGCCTGATACTGCTGCTGTTGGGCTGAACGGGGTTTGGGCCTGCTCTAATGGGCCGAATCGGATTCTGCCTCATCACATAGCCCCCCACTCTTGTCTTCCTCAGCTCTGAGATGGCGAGAGTATAGCCCGAAGCTGCCAAAAGAACATCATAACAGGTGTCTTACCCGAAGCTCTGTTCTCTTTTTACTGGGAAGAGGGGGCCCTCGGTCGGCCGAGGGCTACGCGGTTGCTTCGTCCCCGCTCCGAGTGGCGACGAAGGCTCGGAGCCAAGAAGCCGAAGGGCCGAGCCCTCTGACTCGTGTCAAGCTCCATTAAATGGACGGGATGGCGCGTCGCCTCGCGAGGAAGCACGGGACACGCGTCGCGCATCCGGCCGCTCCGTCGAAAACACAAAAGGATCCTGACCGCTCTCGGGTCGCGGATCGCCTCGGCTCTCTGCCCGAGGCTTCACTCGGATTGCCGCCTCTTTCATCTTCAGCGCGCGGATCGGGACACGTGGCGCGTATCCGGGCGGTCAGCCGAAGGGTCGGAGCGCCCTCGGCCGTTGATTGCTTCGCTGCAAGTCCCGGAGCCGGTCCGTCATTATTGCCGAAGGACGGTGCACGTGGCGTGCATCTGAGAGGAGCGAGGGGACGAGCGGGACGATCTCGGCCGTTGGCTTCGGCGGGAGGCGCTTCGAGTGGGCTCTATAAATATAAGCCCTCAGCAGGGCACTGTTCTTCTTCCTGCTGCTGCGCTTGCGTTTCCTCTGCGATCATCCAAGCTCTTCTTCCTTCTCCAGCGGAAAGCTAGCTTCCTGAAGGCTTCGTCCGAGCTCGCCGGCCACCGTGGGAAGGTCTCCATTCCTCGGAGCGCATCGCTGGTGGAGCTGGGAGGTTTGAGAAGCCGCACTCGGTTCAGGAGAGATTTCCTCCCCCTTCCTGCGAGTAAGCCCTAGCTTTCCTCCTTCCCTTCGTGGCCTTATGGTCCGGGGTTCTTCCAGTGAGATTACTCCTTCGGACGAGGAGTATACTCCTTCCCACTCTCGGCGATCTCTCCTGTCAGATCCCCTCACCTCAGACTCCCCTGCCTCAGTGATGTCTGAAGAGTCCGAGGTCTCCGGGACTGAGGGGTCCGAGGCTTCCGGAGCCGAGGTTTCCGGGGCCGAGTACGCCGAAGAGGTCCGGAACCCAGGCCAGGCTTCCACTTCGGGACGCCGTCGTCCTGATATGGCTTCGGAAGCATCCTGCGCCCTTTCGGACGCAGAGGTTATGCGCCTTGTCTCTTACTTCCAGCTCCCTTCCTGGATGACGGTCGTTCGGCCTGACTCCGCCACCCGGGCTAACACTTTCCGCCCGGGTTCCTTCTCTATTTACGTTGATAGCTTCGAGGCGGGTTTCCGTCTTCCACTCCCCACCTTCGTCATCAACCTTCTCAGCTTCTACGGGCTGGCTCCGTCTCAGCTTTTTCCCAACTCCTGGCGCACCGTATACGGCTTCTTGAGCGTCTTCGCTCATGTAAAGATCCGCCCTTCCATCAATGTCTTCCGCTGTCTCTTCAAAATCCAAAGGCAGGGGAAGTCCGAGTGGTACTGCTTCATCCCTCGGGTCGGGCGAAGCGTATTCTCCGGGAAGCCTTCGTCCATCCATGGCTGGAAGAGGAAGTTCGTCTTCGTCTCCCTGCCGGAGAAGGAGGAGAGCGTGTGGCCCTTCCCTACTGAATGGGCGCCGCTGGCCGCAGGCCTCTCGGATCCTCCTATCCTCATCCCAATCCAGAGCACCCTCGTGGGTCGCATCCAGATGATGGCCCCGTACAATGTCTGGGGGCTTCTCAGCGCGTCGGAGCGTCTGGTGACCGCCGGGGTATGGCCGGATCCCCGGTCCGATCCGGTGCGGGCCTTCCCCTACCTTCCTCCCGGGGAGACTCCGCGAGGCCGCGGAGGAAGGGCTGCCGCTCCTCTGGCCGAAGCTCTTCCGGCTGAGGATGCTGATGAAGTTTCGGCTCAGGGTAAGTCGGCTCTAAGTTTGTACTTGTTCACTGTCCTGTTTCTGACAGGCTCTTCTTGCTTGCAGCAATGGCCGATCTCGACGCCCTCCTCGATCGGATATCCGACCAGCGCGGTCTGGGCCGGGCACCGGCCCCGCAGGCGGCAGGCAGGTCCGGCCGAGGCGCTGGGGCTCCGAGGACCCGAGGCGGGGTTCCAAGGACTGCGGCCTCTACTGAGGGCTGTGCTGCTGCCTCCGCTCTCGAGAGGGAGCAAAAGTCTAAATTCGCCGCTCGAAGGGGCAGACGAGCGTCGAAGCGCCTCCGGTCGGAAGGGGCCGTAGACGCGGAGGAGGCTCCGCTGGTCAGGAGGAGTGCCGAGGCCCGAAGGGCCGCGAGGCTGGCGTCTCCTGAGGCGCCGAGGGGCGATTCCCCTCCGGCTGTGGCGGCCGGGGTCGGTGACGAAGGCGCCGGGTCGCAGGCGCCCCGGGCGCAGCGCAAGTGGTGGCGCCCCGAACCGGGGATTTACGAGGACGAGAGTATGGAAGACTCGCAGACGTGCCTCCGTCTGCTCCGCAGTCTTACTCTCCCTTCGGCCTTTGAAGGGCTGAAGCGTCATTCGGTCATCGACCTGGCGGCGATGAGCGCTCGGTTGTCTGTCCAGGTAATGAGCTTGAAGGTGCTTCAGTCGAGCTTTCCTTAGCTTTCCCTTGGTTTTCCTTTTTTTTTTTTCTGATCATTGTTTGCTTTCGGCTCGCAGGCTGCGGTGACGGGTAGCGTCCTGATGCACCATCAGGAGCAGCTCCGACTCCAGCTCCTGGAGGCCGAGAGGGAGTCAGACGGCTCAGGCGAGGGCACTTCGGTGGTGCCCGACATCGAGCCTTTAGTTGATGGGCTCGTAACCTCGAGTGCCCGGGCGCGGGCGCAGCTGGAGGAGAGGGCAGCTGAGGCCCGCGCTTCCGCCAAGGCCAGGGTGAAGGCCGAGGGGGAGCTCGCTGCGGCACAGTCCGAGATCCGGGCCCTCAAGGCCCAGATTCAAGAGAAGGACTCCCGGCGGGCCTCGGAGAAGCTGCGACACGCCGAGGAGGTATCGGCGCTGAAGCAGGAGCTGGAGGAGGTGGCGGACATGGCCGTAGCTGATTACAAGGCCGGCCCGGACTTCACCGAAGAGATTATCCAAGCTCAACTGCTGGCTTCTTCCTCCGTCTTCGACCTCGGGTTGGCTGTTGCCCAGAGGGCCTGCCCGAGCGTCGATCTGACTGGGGTCGCCCTACCGAAGGGTGAGGAAGCCAAGGAGCTCCTGTCTTGGTGGCAGGGACTTATGGCCGAGAGGACCTCGACTCCTGCGCCGGATGATGAAGCTGCGCCCGTTGAGGGGGCCCCTGAGGAGGCTGTCCCTGAAGAGGCTGCCGACGAGGAGGCTGTCCCTGAGGAGGCTGCTGCTCCTGAAGCGGTGTAGATCGTCGACTCTCCCTCTCCCTCTCCCTCTCCGGGACAAGCCGCAGCTGAGGTGGAGGAGGCCGAAGCCGAAGAATGACGCGGGGATCTGCCCCGGTTTTCTGCTTCTTCTTCTGTTGTAAGCCCTCGGCCAAGGGTGTAGCTGGTTTACGCTTCTTCTTCTATCGTAAACCTCCGGCCGGCTTCTACTTCTTCTTCTGTTGTAAGCCCTCGGCCAAGGGTATGGTCGATTTTCGTACTTCCTTTTCTATAAATATAAGGAATGTTTTCGGCTTTACCTTGGTGTTTGTGTATGATTGACCGAATATGGCCCTTCAGAAGCCTGAGATCCTGTCATCGTTCGCTATAGCTTGTAAGGCCGAGACCCGATGTAGGTTCGGATAGATAGTTGCCATAGTATTCGGCCGGGGCCTTTACTATCGTGGTCCACATGATCCGAAGGGACATCTTGCCGCTTTTGATGTATTTCGGATGGCCGAAGCCACTCATGCTTCTGCTTGCGTGAACTTAGATATGTCCTGCCGCTTCCCGAATCGGTATACGTGGCCGGAGCCACTCCCGGTACGGTTTACACGGACTTAGAAAGAATACCATGCCGCTCCCGATACGGTTTACATGGCCGAAGCCACTCCCGGTACGGTTTACACGGACTTAGAAAGAATACCATGCCGCTCCCGATACGGTTTACATGGCCGAAGCCACTCCCGGTACGGTTTACACGGACTTAGAAAGAATACCATGCCGCTCCCGATACGGTTTGCATGGCCGAAGCCACTCCCAGTACGGTTTACACGGACTTAGAAAGAATACCATGCCGCTCCCGATACGGTTTACATGGCCGAAGCCACTCCCGGTACGGTTTACACGGACTTAGAAAGAATACCATGCCGCTCCCGATACGGTTTACATGGCCGAAGCCACTCCCGGTATGGTTTACACGGACTTAGAAAGAATACCATGCCGCTCCCGATACGGTTTACATGGCCGAAGCCACTCCCGGTACGGTTTACACGGACTTAGAAAGAATACCATGCCGCTCCCGATACGGTTTACATGGCCGAAGCCACTCCCGGTACAGTTTACACGGACTTAGAAAGAATACCATGCCGCTCCCGATACGGTTTACATGGCCGAAGCCACTTCCGGTACGGTTTACACGGACTTAGAAAGAATACCATGCCGCTCCCGATACGGTTTACATGGCCGAAGCCACTCCCGGTACGGTTTACACGGACTTAGAAAGAATACCATGCCGCTCCCGATACGGTTTACATGGCTGAAGCCACTCCCGGTACGGTTTACACGGACTTAGAAAGAATACCATGCCGCTCCCGATACGGTTTACATGGCCGAAGCCACTCCCGGTACGGTTTACACGGACTTAGAAAGAATACCATGCCGCCTGATAGAAGAAGTTTTTATTCATACTCTTCGGCTGTAAGCCTGGGGAAAAGTGACTTACACATAATAACGCCGAAGGCGCTCAACATTCCAGGTGCGAGGGAGAGGCTGGCCCGAAAGGGTCTCCAACCGATAAGCTCCACGCCTGATCACCTCCTTGACTCGATAGGGCCCCTCCCAGTTGGGGGCAAGTTTTCCTGAGGCCTCGGCTGGTTTGGAAGCATGAGCGTTCCTCAACACGAGGCTCCCTACTTCAAAGCATCGGGACTTTACTCGAGTGTTGTGGTACTTCGCCATGCGCTGTTGATAAGCGGCCAGCCGGACGCGAGCCTTGTCTCGGGCCTCTTCGATGAGGTCCAGGAGGTCTTTCAGTCCTTCTTCGTTGGCCTTCGGATCGTAAGCAATGACCCTGGGAGAGGGAAGGCCGATCTCCACCGGAATAACGGCCTCTACGCCATAGGCCATGCGAAAGGGAGTTTCGCCGGTGGGGGTTCGGCTTGTCGTCCGATAAGCCCACAGAACACTCGGCAGCTCCTCTACCCATTGGCCCTTAGCTTCGCCGAGGTGGGTTTTCAATCCCTGTAGGAGGCTTCGGTTAACGACTTCAACTTGGCCGTTTGTTCGAGGATGCGCCACCGAAGTGAATTTGTGGAGTATGCCGAAGCTGGCGCAGTTGTCGCTGAACCGCCGGCTGTCGAACTGCTTCCCATTGTCAGAAATGATGGCCCGAGGGATGCCGAACCGGCAAATGATGGACTTCCAGACGAAGTTCCAAGCATTGCTATCGGTTATTGCCGCGAGGGGTTCGGCTTCGACCCACTTAGTGAAATAGTCTACTGCCACGATGAGGAATTTTCTCTGGCCGGTGGCGACGGGAAAAGGCCCCAAGAGGTCGATCCCCCACTGAGCGAAAGGCCAGGGGTCGGATAAGGGGGTCAGAAGGGCGGCTGCCTGGTGGATGAGGGAGCTATACCTCTGGCACTGGTCACAGCGCCGGACGAGGGCTAAGGCGTCCTCTCGGAGGGATGGCCACCAGTAGCCTTGCCTTAGAAGCTTGTGAGCCAAGGCCCTTCCTCCCGCATGCGCTCCGCATACCCCTTCATGGACTTCTTTCGTGGCGTAGTTGGCTTCAGCTGGGCCGAGGCACCGCAGCAGTGGTCGGCCGAAGGATTTCTTGTACAGGGCCCCGTCCAGAAGAAGAAAGTGGGATGAGCGCTGTCGAATGCGCTTTGCCTCCTTCGGATCTGGCGGGACTTCTCCTTGGAGAAGGAAAGCGACGAGGGGGGTTATCCATGTCTCGGCCTCGGCCTCGGCCTCAGCGACTAGCATGGCCTGGGTTTCGCCGAGGCTTGGTTCGGCGAGCTCTTCGACGAGGATCATTCATCCTTCCCCCCCGTCTTGGGTTGACGCCAGCCGGGAAAGTGCATCGGCTCGGGCATTCTCGGCTCTCGGGATCCTCACGACTTCATAAGAGTCGAATTGGGCGAGGATTTTACGAGTCACCTGGAGATAAGAAGCCATCATTGCGTCCCGAGCCTCGTACTCCCCGGAGATGTGGCTGGCGATCAGCTGGCAATCGCTGAAGGCCTTCAGGTTCCGGGCGCCGAGCTTCTTTGCGGCCCGGAGGCCGGAGATGAGAGCTTCATACTCGGCGGCATTGTTGGTTGCTGGGAAGGAGAAGCGCAGGGCGTACTCCGTGACGACCCCTTCGGGCGATGCCAGGATCCATCCGGCGCCGCTGCCCGTGGAGCACGCGGAGCCGTCTACGAAGAGTCGCCATTCGTCGGCCGGCACGGGAGCCGAAGTAGCCTCGGCTTCGGGCGCGTTTGGCACTGGCTGAGGCGCCTCGGAGGCGCCAGGGGTAAGTTCGGCGATGAAATCTGCCAACGCCTGGGCTTTTATAGCCACCCGAGGAGCGTAGGAGATATCGAACTCCCCTAGCTCGATTGCCCATTTTGCCAGCCTGCCGGACACCTCTGGCCGGGAGAGGACTTGTCTCAGGGGCTGGTCGGTGAGGACCTTCACGGAATGGGCCAGAAAATAGGGCCGGAGCCTCCTTGCGGACGAGACAAGGGCCAGAGCCAACTTCTCCAGGGCAAGGTACCGGAGTTCTGCCCCTTGAAGGGCTCGGCTGGTATAATAAACCGGCTTCTGCATGCCTTCTTGCTCTCGGATGAGGACGGCACTGAGAGCCGTCTCGGAGACCGCAAGGTATAAGCTCAGGGGTTCCCCGGGAACTGGCTTGGATAAGATGGGGACTTTGGAGAGGTAGGCCTTCAGCTGGTCGAAGGCTGCTTGGCACTCTTCCGTCCACTCGAAGTTGTTGGCCTTCTTCAGCAGCTTGAAGAAGGGGAAACAATAGTCGGCCGCCCTTGACATGAAGCGACTGAGGGCTGCGATCCTCCCGTTCAGCTTCTGTACTTCTCGGATGTTTGTCGGGGGGCGCATCTGTACGATGGCCGAAATCTTCTCGGGGTTGGCTTCCACCCCACGGCGGGTGACCATGTAACCGAGGAACTTGCCGGAGGCTACCCCGAAGGCGCACTTGGCCGGATTCAGCTTTATCTTGTACCGCCTAAGGGCGGAGAAAGTCTCGGCTAGGTCGGCCAAATGCTCTGAAGCGATACGGCTCTTGACCAACATGTTGTCTATGTAGACCTCCATGTTTCGGCCCAACTGTGGAGCGAACACTTTGTTGACCAGGCGCTGGTATGTTGCGCCGGCGTTCTTCAGACCGAAGGGCATTCGGGTGTAGCAGTACAGGCCCAAATCGGTCGTGAAGCTGGTCTTACTCTTGTCATCCGGATGCATCCGGATCTGGTGGTAGCCCGAATAGGCGTCGAGGAATCTTAAGAGCTCGTGGCCGGAAGTTGCGTCCACCACCTGGTCTATCCGAGGCAGCGGAAAGCTGTCCATCGGACAGGCTTTGTTGAGGTTGGTGAAGTCCACGCACATACGCCACTTGCCCTCTTTTTTTGGCACCATGACCACGTTGGCGATCCACTCCGGATGATGCACCTCTCGGAGGTGTCCGGCGTCCAGCCCCTTCTGTACTTCGGCTTGGATGGCGATTCTCCTTTCTTGATTGAAGGTGCGCCGCTTCTGCTTTACTGGGGGCTGGTTGGGATCGGTGTGGAGACGGTGCTCGGCTATCTCCGGGTCAACCCCGGGCATGTCCGATGGAGACCAGGCGAAGACGTCGAGATTCTCTTTTAAGAACTCGGTAAGCTTCTCTGCTTCAATCTTTTCCAGGCCGGAGCCTATCATCAGGACTCGTCCCTCGCCTCCCGGAACAGGGACGGCGAGGAGTGCTTCTCCCGGAGATGCCTCGGCTGATGACTCGATCGTCAGGGTTTCGGCTGCGGTCTTCCCCTTGACCGAAATCATGTAGCACTGCCGGGCCGCTTCTTGGTTCCCTTTGGCCTCGCCTATTCCGTGGCTAGTATGAAACTTCAGCTTCTGATGGAAGGATGATGGCACGGCTCCGACCCCGCCAATGAGCCTTCGGCCGAATATGGCGTTGTAGGCTGACTCGATCTTTACAACGGCAAAGTCCGTTTCAACGGTTAATTGCCGGGGGGCGGAGCCTAAGGTTACAGGAAGCCGGACAATACCCTCTACTCGGCAGGGCGAGCCGTTAAAACCGAAGAGGGGGCCCCGGTGAGGCTTTATACTAGCCTCACTCAATCCCATCTTCTCAAAACAGTCGTAAAACAAGATGTTTGGGGCACTTCCATTATCCACAAAGATCCTATGTACATCATAGCTATTTATTACAGCGTTGACGACGAGGGCGTCATCATGAGGGACCTGAACATCAGTCAGGTCCTCGGCGCCGAAGGTGATGTCTTCCAGACGAGGCCGCTTCGGCTCGCCGTCAACCGCCGCTACGGTGTTGCGTTGCCGCGAGTTTGATCCCTCCCCGGGCCCTCCGGATATCATCATGATAGACCCAGAGCTGGGTCTTTGATGGGATGATTCAACCGGGGCCGAGGTGGCCTTTGGCGGAGGAGCGGCTTCTATCGCCGGGGGTGGTTGTTGCCTGGGCGCTGGAGGGACGTCCCGGTTCTGCTGCGGCGGCTGCTCCCGCCGATACTGCGGCAATCTCCCCTCCCGGATGATGCGGTCGATTTCTTCCCGGAGCTGTCGGCACTCGTCCGTCGTGTGGCCGATCTCTCGGTGATATTCGCAGTATCTGCCGGGGTCCCTTCGGCGAGGATCGGTCTTGATGCGATCAGGCCGCCGGAGCATGCCCTTCACCTCCATAAGCATCCGGGAAGGGGGAGCAGGTAAGGGTAGGTACCGCGGCTGCGGGTCCCGTCGCCTCTCCCTGTCCCAATCCTCCATAAGCACCCGCTGGTCACGGCCGAGACCGCGATCGAGCTGTCGAGGTTCGGGATCTGGGCGGCCTCGGTCCGGAACTTGGTGAAGTACTCCTGGAGAGTTTCGGTGGGGCCTTGCCGGATGGCCAGCAAGCTGGCGGAAGTTTTGGACTGCCGGGTGGCATCATAGAACTGGTCGATGAACAATTGGCCCAACTGAACCAGGGAGTGGATGGAGTTGGGGGCCAGAGCCTCGAACCAGGTGAGGGCGATTTTTTCAAGGGTGAGGGGGAAAAGACGGCAGCGGACTGCCTCGGAGATCCCTCGGACCCGAAGATAAGTGTTAAATCTCTGGAAATGACAGACCGGATCTGTCATTCCGTCGTAGAGAGGGCCCTTCAGCAGCTTGAAGTTGGGGGGTACCTCGGTGGCTAGGAGCTCCGCCGTGAATGGGGTCTGCTCCAGGATGCTGCTGGCGAGGGGCGCCCCGTGAGGCCGAGACACCATCTGCTGCATCTCTTTGCGCATCGCCGTCAGCCGCCGGTCCAGGTCCGGGGCGGTCGAGGTGGCGACGGATTGCCCTCCGGTTCGGGCCGGACGGTACTCCGACGAAGCATAATCCTGTTCCGTCAGGCGATCAGCGCGAGGAGTTCGGACAGGTAGCGTCGAGGGCTCGCTGCGCGTCTCCGCGGCCTCGTTGAGAGGAACTGGCGCAGGCGCCGGCCGGAACCGGGCATCTTGTACTGGGTAGAGCGGGGGGAGCGGCGCCTGCTGAGGAAGCTATCCCATCAGCCCCATGCGCTGGGCGATGGCGGATACCATCTCCTGAAGAGGCGCTAGGGACGTGACGGCAACGGCCAGCGTTGCCACTTGCTGCTGAAGCACCCCCACTCGGTCTTCCGAGCCGAGAGACTCCGGTATGGTCGGCAGAGGCAGGCTCGGCGGGGCAGAAGGTGCGCCTTCGGAAGGCAGCATCTGCGCCGAGGCCTCCCGCGCTTCTGCTTCGCCTTGTCCGGATCGTCGGGTCACAGGTCGCTGAGACATGACTTGTTTTGTTGGTTTCCCACAGACGGCGCCACGTGATGTAGACTGGATCTATCACGACCGGATTCCGAGGCTGGAACCCGGAGAAGTGGACCCGAATCCGGTTCGGATCGGTGCTATCGAGGCCCGACGGGGATCCGGAAGGCCGAAGAGGCGGAGGCGAAGACGAGGATCCGAAGGCCGAAGGGCGCTTCGATCGGAGCGGGCTCGTCTCCGGGAAGTCGGGGCCGAGGCTCCTTCGGGCTGCACCGTCGACAGGCGATGAAGCCGAGGCCGACGGTCTGAGGCCGGAAGGGTCTCGGACTCGGCTTGCTCTTGGATAGTGAGCCCAAAAGCTCTTTTGCCGGACGAGGGGACAGCGCGGGGCCGAGTCTCCTGTCGCAGGGCAGCCGTCGTACGGCGTCGAGACCAAGGAGAGGAGTCCGAGGTCGGCGGTCGAGACCGACTCGGGAAGGTCGGCGATGATTCAAACCGAGCCCCTGCAGGAGGGAAAGAAGAAGAAAGACCGGTCAGCAGGAGTCCCGGGCTCTGGCCCTTAGGAACCCCCTCCGACGGTCAAGTTAGCTTCTGAAGATGATTCGATTCAGAAGGCAAGAAGTAGCTTTCATGCTATTTGGACCGTAGTCCTTAAGGGTCTCGGAGGCAAAGAGTTGCATACCTTTGGCAATAAATAGCGGTGTATTTATAGCAGAGGATAGAGGTTGGTTAACGGTGGTAGCCGATATAGGACTATGTTTGGGCTTACTGGTAAACCGCCATAGTGCCTGATCCGCCACCGGAGTGGGCCGGACTCGGCTATCGGGCCGAAGGGGGTTGGGCCGCTGAGGGGCCGAGGGCTGCTGGGCCGCCGATGGGCTGGAGGCTCCCGGAGGGCCTGATACTGCTGCTGTTGGGCTGAACGGGGTTTGGGCCTGCTCTAATGGGCCGAATCGGATTCTGCCTCAACACTCTCCATAGCATCTCATATTGTCATTAATTTTTAATAAATTATAAGTTCAATGATATCATCATAATTTTCTTTTGGGATATTTCATATTAAGCATGGTTATATGTTAGATTTAAAAAATGCCATACTTATTTATATATTATCTTACGTACCCTTATAAAATCAACATATCTATCAAATATGTCAGTTTAATGACATATATAAAATATTTATACATATCAAGTATGTAATTATTGTTGTAATTTTGAAACATTATACATATTAGGATGATATGTAAGAAATATAAAAATAAGCATGACATTTTAAAATTTTCATGTACAAGAATGGTTAATATGAAATTACCTCTTTTCGTTTAGGTTCATAGTTTAGAATTCCACTACATTATAAGTTTCATCAGACGAACCTAATCTGACATCAATCGGACTAGAGATTGAAACTTACAATGGTGTAGCCGTCCACAATGTTCCAAGATGACTA
Organism: Zantedeschia hybrid cultivar; assembly: GCA_030544215.1. Lineage (NCBI taxonomy): Eukaryota > Viridiplantae > Streptophyta > Magnoliopsida > Alismatales > Araceae > Zantedeschia > Zantedeschia hybrid cultivar. The sequence goes on from JARZZO010000016.1 coordinate 15,194,150, forward strand.
AGCTAGCATTTGAACAACACATCTAGTTTGGACTATGACCAATGGAGTCTCACACAGCTAGAAAATTTCAGCCTCACTTTGACGCAGCAGAATCAAGTGGAATAAGGTTTCCTTATTCTTGGAATAAGTCAAATTTTAATTTGAAGGGAGGGATTTGGTGTTCTAGTCAAGACTGACTTATTCTCGAAATTAGGTGAATAAGCAATTCCACCATATACTAAAAAACTTAGTAGTCTGCCTTGAATTCTGTTCCGTTGTCAAAGTGAAAAATTGCTTATTCTAGAATAAGCAATCCAAAATAACACATCAAGTTGTAATCCATTATACTATGAAAGTGAGGCTGAACGAGTAAAAAGAACTGTCCTCAACACGTAGCCGAGCATACACGCTCCCTATTTTGAACGAGAAAATCGCGGTTCGAGCCCTAGCGGGGCAGCCGTGCAATTATCGCCTCCCGGGGGCGTGCAGGCAGGGGCTGCTCGTGCGGGCGGGTTATGAGCTTCTCACTCTTTGGATTCCTTCGCCTGTGCAGATTAGGACAGTGGAATGTATGTCCATAACCAAATGAGCCACTGATTAAAAAAAAGAAAGAAAGAAAGTAAAAACAACTTAATGTGTGAGATCAAATTGCAGCTAACCGAGAGGGAGAACAGCCTCTTTTCCTAAAATTTAGATAGCGATTCTCGCCAAACTAGAACTAACTCAACCGTGAGCACTATTGCCTTATGGCCAAGCTTTCATAGGGCCAAGCTTTTCATATTCTCGTCAGAGGACGTTTGATCTAGCTTCGTTCTTTCCTATATGAGCTGGCAAGGACGATCGCTCTCAAAGGGTCGTGCATTGTCCAAGTCGGTTGATGGGGGAGAATCCGATTCGGCCCATTAAAACAGCCCAACGCTGGGATCAGCCCAACAACGCTAGCAGTAAGAGGCCCACTGGCAACCTTCGGCCCACCAGCGGCCCTCGGCCCAGGAGCAGCCCAGTGGTCCTCGGCCCATCAGCGGCCCAACAGCCCTCGGCCCAAGAGCAGCCCAGTGGTCCTCGGCCCTTCAGCGGCCCTCGGCCCAGTTGGCTTCAGCCCACTAAGCGGCATCCGGCCCAACAGCGCCCCCCCCCCCTTTAGGCCCAGTAGCTATATCCGGCCCACTTCGATGGGAGGGTTAGGCGCTATGGCGGTTTATCAGTAAACCCAAAAACATAGTCCAATATTGGCTGCCACCACTAAGCAACCTCTATCCTCCGCTATAAATACACGGCTATTTATTACCAAAGGTATGTCTTCTTGACCAAGGACAACAGTCCAAAAGCATTAAAGCTGTCTCTTCTTCCTTCCTTTCTGAATCGAATCTTCTTTAGAAGCTAACTTAGCCGTCGGAGGGGGTTCTCTTGGGCCGAAGCCCGGGACTCCTACTGACTGGCTCTTCTCCTTCCTCCTTCTGCAGGGGCTTCGGTTTGAATCTTCGCCGACCTCTCCGAGTCGGTCTCGGCCGCCGATCTCGGGTTTTCTTCCTCCGGTCTCGACGTCCTTCGCGGGCCAATCCGCCTCGACCGAAGGAGTCTCGGCTTCGCCCCCGGCAAGCCTTCACCCGAGTACCTCTCGGCTTCGGATCCTCGGCCCCATCTCCGCCCTCGTCTCGTCCCGGATCCCCGTCGGTCCTCTTCATCATCGATCTGATCCAATTTCGGGTTCCAGTCTCGGAATCCGACCGTGATAGCTTCGGTTACATCACGTGGCGCCGTCTGTGGGAAACTAGCGAGAAGTCATGTCTCATCGTCCGGTGACCAAACGATCCGGACAAGACGAAGCGGAGACGCGGGCAACTCCGGCACCGGCACTCCACTTCGAAGGTGCCCCGTCTGTTCTTCCTCAAGGGTCTGCCCTCCCTGTCATACCGGAGTCCGTCGCTCTCAGGGACAACCGGGTGGAAGAGCTTCAGCAACAGGTGGCGACGCTGGCCGCCACTGTTACTTCCTTGGCACCCTTGCGAGATATGGTATCTGTCATCGCCCAGCATATGGGGTTACTGGATCAGCTCCTGCAGCAGGTACCGCATCCCCCATTCTGTCCTGCTCAAGCTATGAGGCTGCAGCCAACACCCTCGCAAGCCTTCCCCGACAAGGCCGCCACAGCACGCAGCGAGCCATTTGCGCCGCCTGCCCGAGCTCCTCGCGCCAGTCACATCATGATGGAGCAGGACTATGCTTCATCCGGATTTCATCCGACCAAGACCGAAGGACGTTCGGTCACTACTTCAACCACCCCGGACCTGGACCGGCGACTGACAACGATGAGAAAGGAAATGCAGCAAATGGTGTCTCGGCCATACGGAGCGCCTCTCGCCAGCACCATTCTGGAGCATACTCCATTTTCACCAGAGCTTCTGGCAATTGAGGTACCTCCCAACTTTAAACTGCCGAAAGGTCCTCTATATGACAGAATGACGGATCCGGTCTGCCACTTCTAGAGGTTCAATTCCTACCTTTCGGTCCGAGGGGTTTCCGAGGCAGTCCGCTGCCGTCTCTTCCCCCTCACTCTTGAAAGAATAGCCCTGACTTGGTTCGAGATGTTGGCCCCCAATTCCATCCACTCTCTAGTACAGTTAGGCCAACTATTCATCGACCAATTTTACGATGCCACTCGACAGTGTAAAACCTCGGCTAGCCTACTGGCCATTCGGCAAGGACCTACCGAGACCCTCCAAGCATATTTCACCAAGTTTCGGGCCGAAGCCGCCCAAATTCCAAACCTGGATAATTCGATTATGGTCTCGGCCGTAATCAGTGGGTGCATGGACGAAGGGCTTCTCAGCTCTATCGGGAAGTGCCATCCCTCCACTTTCCAGGACCTCGTGGCTCGGGCTCATAAGTATATTAACCGGGAAGCCCTGATGATGTCCAAATGCAAGAATACCGCCGAGACATCAGCAGCAGCTACCCCTCCGGTTCGGTCTCGCCCAGAAGATCAGGAGCCGTCTCGCAAGTGATACCGGAGGGAAGAATGGGACCGAGAAAAGCGCCGAGATCCGCAGTAGCGGTACCTGCTGTTAGTTTTAGGTGGCCTACAAGCCAATCTGACTATGTAAATCTCGTTCATTTATTAATAAAATGGCATAATATTCATTATGTGTAAATCACATTAATTATCGTTTCATAATGAAGTCCGTGGATATGTGCTATAGTGATCAGATTATGATGAGATCATACTAATGAGACTGATCACTTAAACACACATATTCTTAATTGTTCATAGTCGGAGGATATCCGAGAAGGACATCGGATATCCGGTTAGACTAGTACAGATTACTCCTGCTCATATGATGAGGGTGACTGGTCTCATAAGTCACTTGTGTGGAGACACTAAGGCGAATCTGTAGGTGCTCATTGGAGAATGAGTTCACTGAACTGATCCGACTGAATCGCTGGATGGTATTGTACCTCACTGTCAACCAGCTTGATTCTATTGTCGCAGTTGCGTGGATGGTCCTCGGACCTGAGACACCAAGGACACCTTGGCGGTGGACTTCTGTGCTTTGACCTTGGTTTACGAATCTCTAGCCACGGGATTCTAATACGCCAAGGATTGGGTACAGCGGAATACCGTCGAAGGGAATTGTGTGTCAATAAGGAATCATTCGCTCTCGGTACTTAGAGAGAGAATGCTCTAGGAAGGATGCGCGAAAGTCCCTGGCCAGGGCGGACGATAATATCGGGAAATGAGTTTTCCGATATTCATCAGCGGCATCCAATCCAAGTGAGTCGACCGATTAGGGTTTGACAGCTCGCCATACCCTGAGCTGACTCGAGAGCATTGTACGAATGAAGGATTACATCCACGCGGTAACTGTCGGCAGAAAGGTTCCAAGAGTGGGTTACTTAACCCCAAATACCTTCCGGGTTCACGCGGTGTTGCTTGGCACCCAACGTGATCGGAGGCCCGGTCGAATTCGATGTGCGACATCAATTCGATTGATTAATTGATTAATAAAGGGTTATTAATTAATTAATAAAGCCAGTGAGGAGTCACTGGGCTTATTGGGCCATTAACTGGACTGGTACTTGGGCCTAGAGGGTCACACGCACATGATTCTCAAGGCGATGGATAAATAAGTGGGTTTTATACAAACCGGGGGTTTTTAATGAAAAACCGTGCGGTTAGTATAAAACATAGCGAACGGGCTGAGCAGGCCAAGCTGCTGCTAACCCTAGCCGCCCCTCCCCAGTTTTTGTCTTTCTCTGGCGTCCAGGCAGATCCAGATCTGCTCCGCCGCTTCTCCGAATCCCGTTCGACGGGAAATCGTCCGCGCGTTGCGGCGATCATTGCGGCGAACGGCGGAAGCTTCGTAGGCTGCGAAGAACGAGGAACTCGAGGATATCCGTCGCGGGGAGGATCGCGTGGACTTCGCTAGAGGCCGGGCGCTTGCGCGGCTTGCGGTATCACACCGACGAAACCGAACGGTTTCGGATTCGAATCCGCATACGGTGAAAACTTCGATAATCCGATTATCGTATTTTAGATTTCGAAACGGGAATGGATCGCTGTATTATTTTTTTTTTAGTTTCCGCTGCGTGAGCGATCCGGAGAAATAGAGAAAACCCAACAGTGGTATCAGAGCCAGGTTCCACTGTTTCTCGTCCCGTTTCGGTCTCCGATTTAGTAATTCCGTGTATTATTTCATGCATATAATCCGATTATATTGATAGAAAAATGTTCATGAGATGAACACGAATAATCTGATTATTTTTCTTCTATTTTCGGATTTTTATTTTGGGGTTTTGGTGTTCTTCGTGAGACGAAGAACAACGATGTTCAGGCGGCTTCGTTCGGGTACCCCGATCGTTGGGGAGGTGGATCGGCATCCCAGATAATCCCGGGGATGTCGCCGGTCACCATCGGATCTGCCATCGAGCACCGGAGTAGCCTTGAAGAGCTGCTTTGTGGACCTTTGATGTGCTCTTTTTGGTTTTAAAACCAAAAATTTTGGGGCATTTAGGGCTCGGCTGGATGCTTTCACAGGGGTTCCCGATGCCCCGCCGGCGCCGGGGATGTCGCCGGTCGGCGTCGGGCGACGCCGGGCGCCGGCCGCCGAGGAGCCCTGAGCCTTCCTCCTTCCCGGCGCCGCCGCTGCTTCCCTGCATAACCCGATTAGGGTTTCTGTGAAAGGGTGGGGAAGAAACCGGCCCGGGGCCGGTTCAGAGGGTGGACTGGGCGGCTGGACCAGCCAGCAGGCGGGGTCGGGCCGCGCCTGGCTGGCTGGGACCTGGCCCTGTGTCAGGGCTCGAGCCAGTGCCCCCCCCGGGCTCGAACTTTGGCCGAGCCAGGGCCTGGGTTTTATGGGTTGGGCCCATTTATTTACCCCCAACCCCACTTTTAATTCCATTAGTACCCCATATTAAACCCTTAATGACCCAATTAAATAAGAATTGGATTATAATTTTAAAATTCAAAAAGTGTTTTTAACATTAAAATTATTTTTCAATTTTACTTAATTGGTTCCTTGATGATTTTGAATCATTATTTAAATTAAGGGTTTATTAATTAGCAATTAGTTGTTAATTAGTTGGGGTTAATGTTAAATTGATTATTAACCTCAATTTAACTAAGTTAAATTAGTTATTAAATTAGTTATTAATGGTTATTAGTCTAATTGTTAGATTATTAACTATTATCTCAGTTAATTGTTAATTAATTATTTGAGTTAGTTGTTAATTTAATTGTTAAATTAATAATTGACTTAAATGACTAATTTAAGTGTTAAATTAGTAGTCTTTAATTATTATTGTTAGTTATTAATTTAAGGGTTAAATTAATGATTAACATTAATCTTCTAATCTAATAGTTAGATTAGTAATTATTAATTAATTAAAGTTAATTATTAATTTACGTGTTAAGTTAATAATTAATTTTAAATTTACTAATCTAAGAGTTAGATTAGTAGTTAATTAATAATTAGAGTTAATTAATAATTTAAGTGTTAAATTGTTAATTAACTTTGTTGAATTAATCTAAGAGTTAGATTAGTTTTTAATAGTCTAATTGTTAGATTATTAATGGGATTTAATCTAAGTGTTAGATTATCAGAAATGTTCTAATTTGCATGGAATAATATGGAATTATTAATTTGGAGTGTGTGTGCATGTGATGTGTGTCTTGATGCTTTTAAATTTTGATTTAATTGCATGTTAATTTAATAAAATGAGTTTTCGAAATTCAAATACCAATTTTGATTGGATCCCAGCTTTTTGAAAGCCAAAACTTATATATTTTGAAAAACTCATTTATTTTAGCTATGTGATGCGCTGAATCATGTGTGGAATGTTTAAAACACATCGTGGTCATGGATATGCACTTAATTTATTATTCATGTGATGAATGGATTGTGTGGATCGTGGATGTATGTTTGATTATTAATTGTTAATAAACAGAGGTCTGCGCACCTCTCTCTCTCATACTCCGATGTATTTCTACCTCCCTCTCTCTCTTGTATTCGCCATAAGGCCTTCTTCAATTTACTTATAAATTCTAGAATTTAAATGTAATATGATCAAGGCAACCAAGGAAGGAGCGAGGATGATCTACAGCTGCAACCAGGAAGGCGAAAAGATGGAGATCTCTTGCCTATGTGATTGCAGGATATATAATGTAAATGTTATGATTAGATTGTGTGTGCGTTTGACTGTTGGCTCCAGTCAAACCCACTGTGCTATCCATGACCACACTAATGACATGTATGAGATGCATTGTTTTTCTTTTGATTATGAATCAAAGCAGGTTATAGTATTTAGTAAATATATACGATATATCTATATACTATCACCTAGGAGAGACCAAGATAAAAGTTATCTAAATACCCTTAGATGAACTCTAAGCCGTAACGCGAGCAGTTAAGAACTTACCGCGTGGTCCACCATCGTTATAGTCATAGGATTCGAATCACTTTAGGCAGGTTTGTTGTGCTATCCACAAGGCCTGCTTAATTGGGAGGAGAAACTGTGGCTATGGTATTAGATGCCTATAGATCGGGGTAGAGGAACCATGTAGCTTTGTTGTGCTATTCACAAGGGCTGCATGCAAATCTATGCTCGTCGCATAATGATGGTTAGCTTAGACCAGGATTAATGGTTTGTTGTGCTATCCACAAGGCCATTAAATCTCTGGGGACCAAAGCCATGATCAGATATTGCAAGGAGTTGCAAGTCCCATGAGTTGGGTGCTCTTTGATTGTATTACAGTTTGTTGTGCTATCCACAAGGCTGTAGTGCAAGTCATTGAGATTCTGATCCCCACTAGGAGGCTGTCGACGTCTCCCATTCTGTATAACTGAGGGTTATACAGTCCGTCGAAAATTAGTGGGAGTTAAACTTGAACAAAAGACCATGTTTTGTTTTAAATTTTAATAATTGAACATCTGCTAAATAGATTTTACTTATCTCCTGTAGGGAATTATGTCGTCGAATAACCCACTCCGTGGCATACTTGATTCCCTTTTTGTAAGGAATCGCCAAGAACGCAGCGGAGAATAAAAACGATTCATATGTATCGGCTGCTGGGATCGTAAAACGGACATTAAAATAAATGCGGGAAGAACGGTTCTTCACCTTTGCGGGGTTTCGAATCTCCCGTGGATGATGCCGACTCGGTAATCGCGTACGCGCACGATCTCTAGAGGTATCCACACGAGTTCCCGTAGCAGACGCGATTTCCTCCTCGACTTGAGTGCTCCGACCAAATCTCAAATCCACCATGCGCGGAGAGAGATAGATCTACTCCAAGAGAGAGAGAAGGAGAGAGAGAGAGGAGATAGAGAATATGGGGTGTAAAATTCGTCCAACTAACTTTTTTTATCCCTCCCCCTTGGCCCTCCTTATATAGAAATAAGGATAATTCTCATGATTATCCAAGAGTTTGGCCTTGGATAATTCTCCATTAAATCTTCATGTTTATCCTGCGGCTTTTCACAAAAACCCAGATAAGCATTAAATTTAACGTCCCTCACCGTCTGACGAGAACTCTTATGTGTGTGACCCTCTAGGCCCATATATCAGTCCGGTTGCAGGCCCATTAAACTTAGAATTGTTTATTGAGTTTAATATTTATTAATTAACATTTAAACATCATATGTTAAATGATTAATTTAATAAACAAGTGAATTATCATCTGATGATCAAGTTACTTGGCCTTCTGATCATGAACAGCACCAAACACTACCTCATGATCCCAGAAGATATAAGGGATACTGTTCCCTTCAATTGAACCTTTCCGTCTGCCGATACCGCACAGATATAATCCTTCACTCATGCAATGTCCCGATAACGCAAGGGTATGGTTTTATAGTCAAACCCTCTTTCGCATTATCCAGATGGATTCCAGTACTCAGTTAATATCTAGAAAGACATCTCTTTCATTTGACCATGGCCGGGGATTTCTGTGTACACATCCATAGGACATTCTCTCTCCAGTCTTATACCAAGAGTGAGTGATCCCTTGTTGTTCACTCAATTACCTTCGCAAGCTTTCCACTGTATCTGAAAGACCGATTATGGTGGACTTAATGGTTAAAGTCCACGAGTCAGAGAATCAAGATACAATGGTCCACAAACAAGGTATCATTGGTGACTCAGGTCAAAGGACCAACTGTGCTACTGCAACGATTGAATTCCCTGGTTGACTAATAGGTATAATTACCATCCAGGAATTCTTATTTGGGTATGTTCAGTGAACTCATTCTCTAATGAGCACCCACATGTTTGTCTTAGTGTCACCACACGAGTGAATGTGAGATCATTCACCCTCATCACATGAGCAGACATAACTTGTGTCGATCTTATCGGATATTTAATGTCCATCTCAAATATCCTATGATCGAGAACTGTTTAAGACAATTGACTGAGGATATTGATTTCACTATCATGATCTCATCATGATTCAATATCCCATATATTTGTCTATGGACCTTCATTACGATAGTTAATTTGCGAGAACTATTAAATGAAAAAATGATTGCCTTTATTAATAATTTGAACTAGAATGTACAATGATTGGCTTTGAGGCCACCCAATTCTATCACTTTTGACTTACCTGATCTACTCGGATTGGTTCAGAAACCTGAAGAATGTCTTCAGATCTGAGCACAATAACTTTGTCCTTGGAGTTGATCCTCCTGCTGAATCGGCATTGGATGCCCCTGAAGCAGAGATGACAGCTAACGATAAAGGATCGAAGGACAAAGCCAAAGGAGTACTGAAGGGTGACTGCTTCTACTATAAGCAGTATGGTCACTGGAAGAGGAACTGCAAGGAGTTCCTTTACGATAAAGCTCATGGAAAGGTGAAGCTATCTGAAGCTTCAGATATCTATATGATGTTAGGAATCGCCATGAACGCAGCGGAAAATAAAATCGATTCCATTGTATCGGTTGCTGGGGTCGTAAAACGGACATTAAAATAAATGCGGGAAGAACGGTTCTTCACCTTTGCGGGGTTTCGAATCTCCCGTGGATGATGTCGACTCGGTAATCGCGCACGCGCACGATCTCTAGAGGTATCCACACGAGTTCCCGCAGCAGACGCGATTTCCTCCTCGACTTGAGTGCTCCGACCAGATCTCAAATCCACCATGCGCGGAGAGAGATAGATCCACTCCAAGAGAGAGAGAAGGAGAGAGAGAGAGGAGAGAGAGAATCTGGGGTCAGTAATTCGTCCAACCAACTTTTTACCCCTCCCCTTGGCCCTCCTTATATAGAAATAAGGATAAGCTCAAGGATTAATCCTCATGATTATCCAAGAGTTTGGCCTTGGATAATTCTCCATTAAATCTTCATGTTTATCCTGCGGCTTTTCACAAAAACCCAGATAAGCATGAAATTTAACGTCCCTCACCGTCTGACGAGAACTCTTATGTGTGTGACCCTCTAGGCCCATATATCAGTCCGGTTGCAGGCCCATTAAACTTAGAATTGTTTCTTGAGTTTAATATTTATTAATTAACATTTAAACATCATATGTTAAATGATTAATTTAATAAACAAGTGAATTATCATCTGATGATCAAGTCACTTGGCCTTCTGATCATAAACAGCACCAAACACTACCTCATGATCCCATAAGATATAAGGGATACTGTTCCCTTCAATTGAACCTTTCCGTCTGCCGATACCGCACAGATATAATCCTTCACTCATGCAATGTCCCGATAACGCAAGGGTATGGTTTTATAGTCAAACCCTCTATCGCATTATCCAGATGGATTCCAGTACACAGTTAATATCTAGAAAGACATCTCTTTCATTTGACCATGGCCAGAGATTTCTGTGTACACATCCATAGGACATTCTCTCTTCAGTCTTATACCAAGAGTGAGTGATCCCTTGTTGTTCACTCAATTACCTTCGCAAGCTTTCCACTGTATCTGAAAGACCGATTATGGTGGACTTAATGGTTAAAGTCCACGAGTCAGAGAATCAAGATACAATGGTCCACAAACAAGGTATCATTGGTGACTCAGGTCAAAGGACCAACTGTGCTACTGCAACGATTGAATTCCCTGGTTGACTAATAGGTATAATTACCATCCAGGAATTCTTATTTGGGTATGTTCAGTGAACTCATTCTCTAATGAGCACCCACTTGTTTGTCTTAGTGTCACCACACGAGTGAATGTGAGATCATTCACCCTCATCACATGAGCAGACATAACTTGTGTCGATCTTATCGGATATTTAATGTCCATCTCAAATATCCTATGATCGAGAACTGTTTAAGACAATTGACTGAGGATATTGATCTCACTATCATGATCTCATCATGATTCAATATCCCATACATTTGTCTATGGACCTTCATTACGATAGTTAATTTGCGAGAACTATTAAATGAAGAAATGATTGCCTTTATTAATAATTTGAACTAGAATGTACAATGATTGGCTTTGAGGCCACCCAATTCTAACATATGATAGATATCAACTTATCAGTTAGAGATTCCACATCTTGGGTATTGGATACCGAATGTGCTTCTCATATCTGTCATGATGTACATATGCTGACAAGTAAGCGCAAGCTGAGACAAGGTGAGATGGAATTGAGGCTAGGAAACGGCGCAAAAGTTGCGGTGATTGCTGTTGGAACAACAAATCTCAGGCTTCGATCGGGAGACACCTTACTATTGGAAGATTGTTATTATGTTCCTAGCATAATAAAGAACATCATATCAATATCTTGTTTGGACAAGATAGGATATAGGTTGACTATTGAAAATAGAAGTTGTTCGATTTATTATGGTAATAAATCAATAGCTTCAGCATCTTTAGTCAACGGTCTATATCTATTAGATGTTTCTTATTACAATCTTCAGATTGATAATGCTCTTAAGAAGAGTAAGAATTGTGTGAACCAAGCCTACATGTGGCATTGTAGACTTGGGCACATTGGCGAAAGCAGGTTGCAAAAGTTGCACAAGCATGGTTACTTAACAACATTCGATTATGAATCGTTTGCAACATGCGAATCCTGCCTTATGGGAATGATGGCAAAATCTCCATTTAGTGGACATGGAGAACGTGCCAAGGACATTTTGGAACTAATACATTCAGATGTATGTGGTCCAATGTCCACCCAAGCCAAAGGTGGCTTTTCTTACTTCATCACGTTCACCGATGACTTCTCAAGATTCGGCTATGTATACTTAATGAAGTACAAGTCAGAAGCATTTGAGAAGTTCAAGGAGTTCAAGAATGAGGTGGAGAAGCAGTTAGGAAAGAGTATTAAAGCTCTTCGATCAGATCGAGGAGGAGAATACTTAACTACTAACTTCACACAATTCTTAAAGGATAATGGTATCCTTTCTCAGCTGACCCCTCCATATACACCACAGATGAATGGTATATCAGAAAGGAGAAATCGCACCTTGTTGGACATGGTGCGATCCATGATGAGCTTTTCAGGATTACCAGTGTCCCTCTGGGGGTATGCTGTAGAGTCAGCAGCATACCTACTGAACAGAGTACCCAGCAAGTCTGTAGCCTCTACTCCATATGAGATATGGAAAGGCAGGAAACCAGAATTTAAACATGTTAAAGTCTGGGGTTGTCCTGCTCATGTAAAGAGACATGATCCAGACAAGCTGGAATCACGAACTGATAAATGCAGGTTTGTGGGATATCTAAAGGAAACCTTTGGATACTATTTTTACCATCCTGGTGAACAAAAGGTGTTTGTCGTCAGGAAAGCTGTCTTCTTGGAAGAGGAATACCTTCTCCAGGAGGACAGTGGGAGTAAAATAGTACTGGAAAAGGTTCCAGATCCCCAAACAGTTACATTATCATCAGATGAGATATCAGTTCCTGAATCTGTTCAGGTACGCGCAGATGAGCCTCGTAGATCTGGTAGAGTACCTAGACTACCCGAACGATATGTGGGACATATTGCTGAAGGTGAGTCTAAGGTAGAATATAATGAGGATGATGATCCTAAAACCTACCAGGAGGCTATAGAACGCCCAGAAGCCGGGAATTGGCGAGAAGCCATGTAACGACCCGCCACCCTATAATCGGGGATCCGATTACTAAATGGGTACCGAATCATTAATTTGGGACCAAACCAGGATCTAGTAAGTCTGGGAAATAAATAATAAACTAAGCTAAACATTCATATCGCATTGACTTGAAATAAAAGTGTAGGAATTAAAATTATTACAATGCGACTCGATACAGCAAATAATTATATTCTCCAACAGAAGGAAATAATTAAACATACATAAGGAAATAATTAAACATACATGCCAAAGATAAATAACAACTACATCGGGGCATACCCCGGAACAACCGCTGAAGGCACACCACACCCGGCCGCACACGCTGCTCTAAGTCTGCTGGGAGTCCTCACCTGAAAACCGCAGGGGTGAGTCTCAAGACAAGACTCAGTAGGGATCCTTCGATCCCCACTGCCCACGCACACACCCACAAGTGTAAAGTACAGCTAACAGTAGAGTAACAAGTGTAGTGGCAGGTATGATATCTAATTCTCTACGTGAGAACACATGCAGTCGAAATATAATAATCATGCACATTCTAAATCAGCCGTTAGAAAACCCACAACTGCCGTCTCGATAGAACTCGCCGACCGTACAAACAACGGTGGGAAAAACCTCGACCCGCTGAGACCAAGGAGTAGCCCCTCGGATAGCACGCTCGCTACTCCGGCCCAACCGGCTCAGGTGACTACCCCTTCCCTCAGCATGAGTGACTCTCCGAATGTACCACTCCGACACCGGTACTAGCTGACCCCGGGGTTCACCAGGTGACCCTCTCTCACTAGGCGTCACCCCACCCACGCCCCCACCGGCGCTGTGCTCACGCCCCCACCAGCACAGGGTGATAAATCGCTACAATGTCACTCCAGGTCCACAGTAACACAAAACCACCAAAACTCAGCACTGTACGATCCGGTCACGTGAAAAGTCCGCGATCGTATAACACACATGTGACACCATCCGGTCATGAAGAATCCATCTCCACCGGGTACACTAAAACATGCACTAACCATCATCTAACAGTATGAACACATTTTACTGGCATGAATTAGTGGGGTTCTGTCTTGAATCGCGTCGCCCAAAGCCGACGCCATTCAAGCTCCGTGTATAGGTTTACATAAATCAGTCCTCAGAATCAGGCCCTTTAAAACGCGTCGACACCAGTGGTCGCCGTTTCAAAAAGCGTCAGCATCCTCAGACGCCATTCAGCACAGAAAACCAGGATTTTCTGAAATCTTTAAACAGGGGATTTCTGCCTTAAAAGGCGTCATGGCTACCCGACGCTATTCAAAATGCGTCGACCACCCATGACGTCTTTTAGTCCCAGAATCCCAAACTGGCAGACTCTTAGTCAGGCGATTCCTGTCTAAAAGCCGTCGTGATGGCCCGACGCCCTTTAAAAAGGCGTCGTCCATGCACGACGTCTTTCAACCCCAGGAACCAGAGTTGCCATGAGCCCGAGGGCTCCCCTTTTCAACCCAAACAGCCCCAAAATACCCAAAAACGGAGGAGAAAGAGGGGCACACAATCCATAGGAAATCTCATTCATAGCAAATCCCCCATATCATCAAAAGAACTCCTAAACATGCTCATTCTACCCCCCAAAACCAAGGATCCACAACATGCATAAACGGGGGAAAACATGGTTTAAACACAAAGCCGTGGGAACCGTCACCCTACCGAACACTCGAACGCCTCCGAGCTTCAAGCCGTCCGCCTGTCTCACCCCACGCCGCCGCCGGTACCGCCGAGGTCGTCCTAGCCCCACCGTGACGTCGGCCGCCGTCCGGAGAGTAGAACGCCGCAGTGGAAGTGGAGGTGGTAGGGGTAGGAGCCAGGTAGAGGATGGTGTGGAGGGAGAGGCGAAATGGTGTGAGGAAAAGAGGGAGGAGGAGGGGGGTCGCCGCCGTCGCCGGAGGAGAAGGAGAGAAGGAGAGTAGGAGAAAATGAGGGAAAGAAGGAGGGCTCGCGGGGTTAACCAGAAACTGGCTAAAACGCGTCGACATGCACGGACGCCTATCAGGTGACATGACGGCCGCTCTGACAAGAGTCTGAAACGCGTCGTCCTACACAGACGCCATTCAGACAACTTGTCAGGGCCGTACTCTGACACTCCCAGAGTCGCAGTCTGAAAGGCGTCGACCTACACGGACGCCGTTCAGACGACCTGACAGGGCCGTACTCTCGCGGCCCAAAGTCAGCCCACGTGGCACCCACGTGGCAGAACCTGAAACACGTCTGCCACGGTGGACGCCGTTCAAAACGCGTCTCGGGGTCCTGACGCGATTCGACTTAGAACCCCCGCCCCCCCACAAGGGCTAGAACTACAAGGTCCGACCCGAAAACCGGATCCGTAAGTCTCGATCCTTACATTCTCCCCCCCTTAAAAGAAATTTCGCCCTCGAAATTGATTGCTAGGAATATCAAGGTCACAACGGGGATACAAGTTCACGGGAATACTTACGAGAAGAGGTAAGGAAATTGCTCCCGCATCTCGTCCTCACGCTCCCAGGTCGCCTCACCTCCGGAGCGGTACTGCCAAATCACCTTGACCAACGGTACGACCTTGTTCCGCAAGACCTGATCTCTGCGATCCTCAATACGAACAGGATACTCTGGAAATGACAAATCCTCAGCGACCTCTAACTCTGAAAAATCCAACACATGGGACGGATCCTGAACGTACTTCCTCAGCAAGGACACATGGAACACATCGTGCACTCCTGCAAGACTGGGCGGCAAGGCCAGCTGATACGCGGTTTCCCCAATTCGAGCAAGAATGGGAAAAGGTCCAATATATCGCGGACTCAGCTTGCCTCGCTTCCCGAATCTCATCACACCCTTGGAGGGTGAGACTCGGAGAAACACGTGGTCCCCAACCTCAAATTCGAGTGGTCTCCGTCGGATGTCAGCATAACTCTTATGTCTGTTCTGAGCTGCGGTCAACCTCTGCCGAACCGTCCTGGCAATCTCAGCACACTGCTGCACTAACTCAGGTCCTGCTATCTGCCTCTCACCGATCTCGGACCAACACACCGGAGATCGACACGGCCGCCCATACAAAGCCTCATAAGGCGCCATGCCGATGCTAGAATGATAGCTGTTGTTGTAGGCAAACTCCACGGTAGACAAGTGTTGCTCCCACGAACCTCCCCAGTCTAGGCAACACGCCCTGAGCATATCCTCCAAGGTCTGAATAGTCCTCTCCGACTGCCCGTCAGTCTCTGGATGGTAGGCCGAGCTGAAAGCCAACTGAGTGCCCAGCGCCTGCTGAAAGCTCTTCCAGAATCTGGAAGTAAACATCGGATCTCGATCCGATACAATGGACAAGGGTATCCCGTGCAGAGAGATAATCCGGTCCACAAACAACTTAGCCAGCTTGCCGACCGACCAGTCCTTCCTAATGGCTAGGAAGTGTGCCGACTTGGTCAGCCGATCAACGATGACCCAGATAGCGTCTTTCCTGCTAGGGGATGCAGGCAAACCCATTACAAAGTCCATCGTCACATGCTCCCATTTCCACTCAGGAATCGGTAAGGGTTGCAGCAACCCTCCCGGTCTCTGATGTTCGGCTTTAACCTGCTGGCATGTCATGCATCTAGCCACATACTCAGCCACATCTCTTTTCATACCGGGCCACCAGAAGTGCCTCCTCAAACAGTGATACATCTTTGTTGTCCCGGGATGCACAGCGTACCTCGAACGGTGCGCTTCATCAAGAACACATCTGCGCACGTCTTCCTCAGTCGGGACATAGAGTCTGCCTCTGAATCTGACGGTACCATCATCCCACAACTCAACCTCAGGCCTCTGGAGAATCTGCGGTAACTCAGCATCTGCCCTCTGAGCCTCAATCACAGCATGGTACACAGCCGGTCTCACAGTCAGGCTGACAAGCACTACTCTATCCTCTTCACGTGGAACCCTAAAGGAGGATTCCACCACCTGCTCGAACAACTTCCACTCCCGAATCATGAGGTATGACATGACCGTCTTCCGACTCAAAGCGTCTGCCACTACATTCGCCTTGCCCAGATGATAAGAAAGGTCAAAGTTATAATCCTTAATAAACTCCATCCACCTGCGCTGCCTCAGATTCAGGTCTCTTTGAGTGAACACATATTTCAAGCTCTTGTGATCTGTAAAAACCTGAAATTTTTCTCCGTATAAGTAATGCCTCCAGATCTTCAGTGCAAACACCACAGCTGCAAGCTCCAAATCATGAGTAGGATAGTTCTCTTCATGCCTCTTCAGCTGCCGAGAAGCATAAGCAACTACCCTGCCATGCTGCATAAGGACTGCTCCCAAACCTCGACGGGATGCATATGAGTAAACTACAAATCCACCTGACCCAGATGGAAGCACCAACACTGGGGCTGACGTGAGACGAGTTTTTAGCTCAATAAAACTCTGCTCACAATCCTCAGTCCATACGAAACGAACTCCCTTTCGAGTCAACCTTGACAAGGGGGCCGCTGTCGAAGAAAATCCCTGAACAAACCGCCTGTAATAACCGGCAAGCCCCAGAAAGCTCCTGATCTCAGTCACTGAAGTCGGTCTGCTCCAGTCCATTACTGCCTCGATCTTGGCTGGATCCACTGCGATGCCTTCACCAGAAATAACGTGCCCAAGGAAGTGCACCTCGTTCAGCCAAAATTCACATTTGCTGAACTTGGCATAAAGTTGGTGCTCTCTCAGGACCTGCAACACTGCCCGAAGATGAGCAGCGTGCTCTTCCTCAGAAGAAGAATAGATCAGAATATCATCAACAAACACAACCACAAACTGGTCCAGGTAGGTCCTGAAGACTCGGTTCATCAGATCCATAAAGGCCGCCGGAGCATTGGTTAAGCCGAAGGGCATAACCAAAAACTCATAATGCCCATACCGAGTCCTAAAAGCCGTCTTACTAACATCCACATCCCTGATTCTCATCTGATAATACCCAGATCTCAGATCGATCTTGGAAAACACCCTCGCTGTCTGCAACTGATCCATCAAATCGTCGATCCTAGGAAGCGGGTACTTATTCTTTATTGTCACCTGGTTCAGCTGTCTATAATCAATGCACAGTCTCAAGAAACCATCCTTCTTCCTGACAAACAGAACTGGAGCACCCCAAGGAGACGTACTGGGACGAATGAAACCCTTATCCAACAACTCCTGCAACTGCGCCTTCAACTCAGCGAGTTCGGCTGGCGCCATCCGATACGGGGCCTTAGACAAGGGCGCCGTTCCTGGTGCAAGCTCGATGGTAAACTCGACCTCTTGCTGAGGAGGAAGGCCAGGCAGCTCCTCAGGAAAAACATCTACGAACTCACAAACAACCGGCACCTCCCAAGGACTGGGACTAGTACGAACATCAGAAACAACAACAAAGGCTAAGAAAGCCTCGCAACCACCAGCAAGCAACCTCCGTGCCTTAAAGGCAGAAATGAGAATACCTCGAGAAGAAAGCCTAATACCTTGGAAGAAGAAGGTCGGGATGTCCGGAATAGATAAGCGCACCCTCTTCCTGTGGCAGTCCACCTCCACATAAAAGGCTTCCAACCAATCCATACCCAGGATGATATCGAAATCACGAATAGCAAGTACGACCAACTGGGCAGGTAGCACATGACCCTCAATGGTCAAGGGAACATCCCTCAAACAATTATAAGATATCATGAAGTCTCCAGAAGGAACCTCAACCATCAGACCATCAGACAACTCAACAATGGGTGCAGAAAGAATGTCTAGGAACTGCTCGGAAATAAAAGAATGCGAAGCACCTGAATCGATCAACACATGCGCAGAGTTCCCAAGGACAGAGAGTGTACCTTCCACCAAGTTGGACGCGCGAGCCTCCCTCCTAGTGATAGCCAGCACTCTCCCCTGAGTCCTCGGCTTCTTCTGATCGCCATGACCCTGCCCCTGACTATGCCTCTGCGGGCACTGCCTCGCCAGATGGCCCTGTTGGCCGCAAGTAAAACATCTCCTGGGAAGAGTGGGACACTGAGTCCCGCCATGGGCACCACCACACTGCTGACAAACTGCCGGAAGCCTCTGAGCTAGCTCCTGCTGGGCACTGGACACTGTCTGACTCTGCTGACCCTGCCTGGGCCTGCTGCTGCCGCTGCTGCCACTACTGCTGCCACCACCCCTGAAGAATCTCCTGAATCGGGAGCCGAGAGAAGACGATCCCGATCCGACAGAAGGAGCCGGTGCCGTAGCCTTACCCCTGCCTCGCACTGCCCCCTGAACAGTCTGCCCTCTAACTCGGGCCGACTGGTTCTGCTGAGCTTCTACAGCTGCTGCACGCCTAACTGCTGACGCCAGGTCTGTACAACAATGGGACGCCACTAAGTCCCTCAAACTGAGCCTAAGCCCATCCACAAACCTCTCCGTGCGACGCACCTCGTCCCCAGATATAAAAGACACGAATCGACCCAGCGAAACAAACTTCGCCTCGTACTCAAGTACCGTCATACTCCCCTGCGTCAGATCCATAAATTCCCCCTCTTTGGCTCGCTGGACATGTCTAGGGAAATATTGTGCATTGAACTCTTTGACAAAGGTCTCCCAAGAAATTTCCCTAAGACTCCTGTCCCCATAAGACAAACTCTTCAGTGTGGTCCACCAGTCATAGGCGCTATCCTTCAGCATGAAGGTAGCCAGTGGGGTCCTCTCTACTGCTGCACAGTCCATAGTATCAAAAATCTTCTCAATCTCTCTAAGCCAATGAATGGCCTCGTCAGGGTCGGGACGACCGGTGAAGTGAGGTGGCCTCAGCTTCAAGAACCTCTCAAGTGTAGCTGTGGTCCCTCCCCGAGTACTAGAACCCTCGCTAGGATCTCGAGTCTGATATCGAGCCATAGTATCCATCATGGCCTCCATAAACTGCTCAACACTCGGCCTCCCTGCCTCGGACCCACTGGGGACATCTCCCCGCTCTCGAATAACTGGCATCCTCTTCCTGGGAGCCATCTACTCGCCTACAATTACAAAATCAAAAGTTTTAATTAGAGTCCTAAAACCTATGCTACCGCCGTGCCTGTACGGGATAATGTATTTATTTGCCGAATTTCCAACATTTAACCTAGTTATTTATTTATTTGCCAGACCGTATGCTCTGATACCAACTGTAACGACCCGCCACCCTATAATCGGGGATCCGATTACTAAATGGGTACCGAATCATTAATTTGGGACCAAACCAGGATCTAGTAAGTCTGGGAAATAAATAATAAACTAAGCTAAACATTCATATCGCATTGACTTGAAATAAAAGTGCAGGAATTAAAATTATTACAATGCGACTCGATACAGCAAATAATTACATTCTCCAACAGAAGGAAATAATTAAACATACAGGCCAAAGATAAATAACAACTACATCGGGGCATACCCCGGAACAACCGCTGAAGGCACACCACACCCGGCCGCACACGCTGCTCTAAGTCTGCTGGGAGTCCTCACCTGAAAACCGCAGGGGTGAGTCTCAAGACAAGACTCAGTAGGGATCCTTCGATCCCCACTGCCCACGCACACACCCACAAGTGTAAAGTACAGCTAACAGTAGAGTAACAAGTGTATTGGCAGGTATGATATCTAATTCTCTACGTGAGAACACATGCAGTCGAAATATAATAATCATGCACATTCTAAATCAGCCGTTAGAAAACCCACAACTGCCGTCTCGATAGAACTCGCCGACCGTACAAACAACGGTGGGAAAAACCTCGACCCGCTGAGACCAAGGAGTAGCCCCTCGGATAGCACGCTCGCTACTCCGGCCCAACCGGCTCAGGTGACTACCCCTTCCCTCAGCATGAGTGACTCTCCGAATGTACCACTCCGACACCGGTACTAGCTGACCCCGGGGTTCACCAGGTGACCCTCTCTCACTAGGCGTCACCCCAACCACGCCCCCACCGGCGCTGTGCTCACGCCCCCACCAGCACAGGGTGATAAATCGCTACAATGTCACTCCAGGTCCACAGTAACACAAAACCACCAAAACTCAGCACTGTACGATCCGGTCACGTGAAAAGTCCGCGATCGTATAACACACATGTGACACCATCCGGTCATGAAGAATCCATCTCCACCGGGTACACTAAAACATGCACTAACCATCATCTAACAGTATGAACACATTTTACTGGCATGAATTAGTGGGGTTCTGTCTTGAATCGCGTCGCCCAAGGCCGACGCCATTCAAGCTCCGTGTATAGGTTTACATAAATCAGTCCTCAGAATCAGGCCCTTTAAAACGCGTCGACACCAGTGGTCGCCGTTTCAAAAAGCGTCGACATCCTCAGACGCCATTCAGCACAGAAAACCAGGATTTTCCGAAATCTTTAAACAGGGGATTTCTGCCTTAGAAGGAGTCATAGCTACCCGACGCTATTCAAAACGCGTCGACCACCCATGACGTCTTTTAGTCCCAGAATCCCAAACTGGCAGACTCTCAGTCAGGCGATTCCTGTCTAAAAGGCGTCGTGATGGCCCGACGCCCTTTAAAAAGGCGTCGTCCATGCACGACGTCTTTCAACCCCAGGAACCAGAGTTGCCATGAGCCCGAGGGCTCCCCTTTTCAACCCAAACAGCCCCAAAATACCCAAAAACGGAGGAGAAAGAGGGGCACACAATCCATAGGAAATCTCATTCATAGCAAATCCCCCATATCATCAAAAGAACTCCTAAACATGCTCATTCTACCCCCCAAAACCAAGGATCCACAACATGCATAAACGGGGGAAAACATGGTTTAAACACAAAGCCGTGGGAACCGTCACCCTACCGAACACTCGAACGCCTCCGAGCTTCAAGCCGTCCGCCTGTCTCACCCCACGCCGCCGCCGGTACCGCCGAGGTCGTCCTAGCCCCACCGTGACGTCGGCCGCCGTCCGGAGAGTAGAACGCCGCAGTGGAAGTGGAGGTGGTAGGGGTAGGAGCCAGGTAGAGGATGGTGTGGAGGGAGAGGCGAAATGGTGTGAGGAAAAGAGGGAGGAGGAGGGGGGTCGCCGCCGTCGCCGGAGGAGAAGGAGAGAAGGAGAGTAGGAGAAAATGAGGGAAAGAAGGAGGGCTCGCGGGGTTAACCAGAAACTGGCTAAAACGCGTCGACATGCACGGACGCCTATCAGGTGACATGACGGCCGCTCTGACGAGAGTCTGAAACGCGTCGTCCTACACAGACGCCATTCAGACAACTTGTCAGGGCCGTACTCTGACACTCCCAGAGTCGCAGTCTGAAAGGCGTCGACCTACACAGACGCCGTTCAGACGACCTGACAGGGCCGTACTCTCGCGGCCCAAAGTCAGCCCACGTGGCAGAACCTGAAACACGTCTGCCACGGTGGACGCCGTTCAAAACGCGTCTCGGGGTCCTGACGCGATTCGACTTAGAACCCCCGCCCCCCCACAAGGGCTAGAACTACAAGGTCCGACCCGAAAACCGGATCCGTAAGTCTCGATCCTTACATTCTCCCCCCCTTAAAAGAAATTTCGCCCTCGAAATTGATTGCTAGGAATATCAAGGTCACAACGGGGATACAAGTTCACGGGAATACTTACGAGAAGAGGTAAGGAAATTGCTCCCGCATCTCGTCCTCACGCTCCCAGGTCGCCTCACCTCCGGAGCGGTATGATATCTAATTCTCTACGTGAGAACAAGTGTAAAGTACAGCTAACAGTAGAGTAACAAGTGTAGTGGCAGGTATGATATCTAATTCTCTACGTGAGAACACATGCAGTCGAAATATAATAATCATGCACATTCTAAATCAGCCGTTAGAAAACCCACAACTGCCGTCTCGATAGAACTCGCCGACCGTACAAACAACGGTGGGAAAAACCTCGACCCGCTGAGACCAAGGAGTAGCCCCTCGGATAGCACGCTCGCTACTCCGGCCCAACCGGCTCAGGTGACTACCCCTTCCCTCAGCATGAGTGACTCTCCGAATGTACCACTCCGACACCGGTACTAGCTGACCCCGGGGTTCACCAGGTGACCCTCTCTCACTAGGCGTCACCCCACCCACGCCCCCACCGGCGCTGTGCTCACGCCCCCACCAGCACAGGGTGATAAATCGCTACAATGTCACTCCAGGTCCACAGTAACACAAAACCACCAAAACTCAGCACTGTACGATCCGGTCACGTGAAAAGTCCGCGATCGTATAACACACATGTGACACCATCCGGTCATGAAGAATCCATCTCCACCGGGTACACTAAAACATGCACTAACCATCATCTAACAGTATGAACACATTTTACTGGCATGAATTAGTGGGGTTCTGTCTTGAATCGCGTCGCCCAAAGCCGACGCCATTCAAGCTCCGTGTATAGGTTTACATAAATCAGTCCTCAGAATCAGGCCCTTTAAAACGCGTCGACACCAGTGGTCGCCGTTTCAAAAAGCGTCAGCATCCTCAGACGCCATTCAGCACAGAAAACCAGGATTTTCTGAAATCTTTAAACAGGGGATTTCTGCCTTAAAAGGCGTCATGGCTACCCGACGCTATTCAAAATGCGTCGACCACCCATGACGTCTTTTAGTCCCAGAATCCCAAACTGGCAGACTCTTAGTCAGGCGATTCCTGTCTAAAAGCCGTCGTGATGGCCCGACGCCCTTTAAAAAGGCGTCGTCCATGCACGACGTCTTTCAACCCCAGGAACCAGAGTTGCCATGAGCCCGAGGGCTCCCCTTTTCAACCCAAACAGCCCCAAAATACCCAAAAACGGAGGAGAAAGAGGGGCACACAATCCATAGGAAATCTCATTCATAGCAAATCCCCCATATCATCAAAAGAACTCCTAAACATGCTCATTCTACCCCCCAAAACCAAGGATCCACAACATGCATAAACGGGGGAAAACATGGTTTAAACACAAAGCCGTGGGAACCGTCACCCTACCGAACACTCGAACGCCTCCGAGCTTCAAGCCGTCCGCCTGTCTCGCCCCACGCCGCCGCCGGTACCGCCGAGGTCGTCCTAGCCCCACCGTGACGTCGGCCGCCGTCCGGAGAGTAGAACGCCGCAGTGGAAGTGGAGGTGGTAGGGGTAGGAGCCAGGTAGAGGATGGAGTGGAGGGAGAGGCGAAATGGTGTGAGGAAAAGAGGGAGGAGGAGGGGGGTCGCCGCCGTCGCCGGAGGAGAAGGAGAGAAGAAGAGTAGGAGAAATGAGGGAAAGAAGAAGGGCTCGCGGGGTTAACCAGAAACTGGCTAAAACGCGTCGACATGCACGGACGCCTATCAGGTGACATGACGGCCGCTCTGACAAGAGTCTGAAACGCGTCGTCCTACATAGACGCCATTCAGACAACTTGTCAGGGCCGTACTCTGACACTCCCAGAGTCGCAGTCTGAAAGGCGTCGACCCACACGGACGCCGTTCAGATGACCTGACAGGGCCGTACTCTCGCGGCCCAAAGTCAGCCCACGTGGCACCCACGTGGCAGAACCTGAAACACGTCTGCCACGGTGGACGCCGTTCAAAACGCGTCTCGGGGTCTTGACGCGATTCGACTTAGAACCCCCGCCCCCCCACAAGGGCTAGAACTACAAGGTCCGACCCGAAAACCGGATCCGTAAGTCTCGATCCTTACAAACCATGAACTCAGAAATCAAGTCCATGTACACCAACCAAGTTTGGAACTTGGAGGACTTGATCGAAGGTATTGTACCCATCGGTTGCAAGTGGATCTTTAAGAGAAAGATCGGTGCTGATGGACGGATCGACACTTATAGGGCAAGGTTGGTGGCAAAGGGATATCGTCAAAGGCAAGGAATTGACTATGACGAGACTTTCTCATCAGTTGCCATGATAAAGTCGATCAGAGTTCTACTCGCCATTGCTGCACATTTTGATTATGAAATCTGGCAGATGGATGTGAAGACTGCCTTCCTCAATGGCAACCTTGAGGAGGAGGTGTATATGATACAAGCAGAAGGTTTCACATCCAAAGAATCTTCAGATATAGTGTGCAACCTTTAGAGGTCTATTTATGGACTGAAGCAGGCTTCCCGGAGCTGGAACATAAGATTTGACGAGGCTGTCAAGTCTTATGACTTCATTAAGAATGAAGATGAGCCTTGTGTGCACAAGAAGACCAGTGGGAGTGCAGTCACTTTTCTAGTTCTTTACGTAGATGACATACTACTCATTGGGAATGATGTAGCTATGATGTCATCAGTAAAGATCTGGCTGTCGAAAACTTCTCCATGAAGGATTTGGGAGAAGTATCCTACGTATTGGGAATACGGATCTATAGAGATAGATCAAAGAGGATGCTTGGAATGACCCAATCCTTATACATAGATACCATAGTCAAAAGGTTTGGCATGGAAAATTCTAAGAGAGGTCTCATACCGATGGGACATGGAATTAGTCTCTCAAAGGAGCAGTCTCCTAAGACTCCTGAAGAGAGGGCATTCATGGATAGAATATCCTATGCCTCTGCCATAGGATCTATCATGTATGCCATGCTATGTACACGGCCTGATGTTGCATTTGCTCTAAGTGTGACGAGCAGATTTCAGGTTGAGCCAGGCGAAGAGCACTGGAAGGCAGTGAAATGTATCCTTAAGTACTTGAGAAGAACTAACGATATGTTTCTTGTCTATGGAGGAGGTGACTTGAAACTTCGAGGCTTTACTGACTCGAGTTTCTAGTCAGATCCAGATGATAGCAAGTCTACATCTGGATTCGTATTTACTTTGAACGGAGGTGCAGTGTGCTGGAAGAGTTCCAAGCAGGTAACCACTGCAGATTCGACGACTGAAGCTGAGTATATCGTTGCAGCTGAAGCCGCTAAGGAAGCAGTGTGGTTGAAGAAATTCATCACCGACCTCGGCGTAGTTCCCAACATCTTTGAGCCTGTTCCACTGTTGTGCGACAACAATGGAGCCATTGCGCAAGCGAAAGAGCCACGGTCTCATCAGAAATCGAAGCATATTCTGAGGCGCTTTCACCTTATCAGAGAGATCATATTCAGAGGAGATGTAGTAGTGGAAAGAGTTCCATCGGTCGACAATATAGCAGATCCACTGACAAAGCCGTTGGCTCAAATTGTGTTTGAGCGTCACCTAGAGTCTATGGGCTTATTGTATAAAGGTGATTGGCTTTAGTCCAAGTGAGAGATTGTTAGTTTTAGGTGGCCTACAAGCCAATCTGACTATGTAAATATCGTTCATTTATTAATAAAATGGCATAATATTCATTATGTGTAAATCACATTAATTATCGTTTCATAATGAAGTCCGTGGATATGTGCTATAGTGATCAGATTATGATGAGATCATACTAATGAGACTGATCACTTAAACACACATATTCTTAATTGTTCCTAGTCGGAGGATATCCGAGAAGGACATCGGATATCCGGTTAGACTAGTACAGATTGCTCCTGCTCATATGATGATGGTGACTGGTCTCATAAGTCACTTGTGTGGAGACACTAAGGCGAATCTGTAGGTGCTCATTGGAGAATGAGTTCACTGAACTGATCCGACTGAATCGCTGGATGGTATTGTACCTCACTGTCAACCAGCTTGATTCTATTGTCGCAGTTGCGTGGATGGTCCTCGGACCTGAGACACCAAGGATACCTTGGCGGTGGACTTCTGTGCTTTGACCTTGGTTTACGAATCTCTAGCCACGGGATTCTAATACGCCAAGGATTGGGTACAGCGGAATACCGTCGAAGGGAATTGTGTGTCAATAAGGAATCATTCGCTCTCGGTACTTAGAGAGAGAATGCTCTAGGAAGGATGCGCGAAAGTCCCTGGCCAGGGCGAACGATAATATCGGGAAAGGAGTTTTCCGATATTCATCAGCGGAATCCAATCTAAGTGAGTCGATCGGTTAGGGTTTGACAGCTCGCCATATCCTGAACTGACTCGAGAGCATTGTACGAATGAAGGATTATATCCACGCGGTAACTGTCGGCGGAAAGGTTCCAAAAGTGGGTTACTTAACCCCAAATACCTTCCGGGTTCACGCGGTGTTGCTTGGCACCCAACGTGATCGGAGGCCCGGTCGAATTCGATGTGCGACATCAATTCGATTGATTAATTGATTAATAAATGGTTATTAATTAATTAATAAAGCCAGTGATGAGTCACTGGGCTTATTGGGCCATTAACTGGACTGGTACTTGGGCCTAGAGGGTCACACGCACATGATTCTCAAGGCGATGGATAAATAAGTGGGTTTTATACAAACCGGGGTTTTTTTATGAAAAACCGCGCGGTTAGTATAAAACATAGCGAACGGGCTGAGCAGGCCAAGCTGCTGCTAACCCTAGCCGCCCCTCCTCAGTTTCTGTCTTTCTCTGGCATTCAGGCAGATCCATATCTGCTCCGCCGCTTCTCCGAATTCCGTTCGACGGGAAATCGTCCGCGCGTTGCGGCGATCATTGCGGCGAACGGCGGAGGCTTTGTAGGCTGCGAAGAACGAGGAACTCGAGGATATCCGTCGCGGGGAGGATCGCGTGGACTTCGCTAGAGGCCGGGCGCTTGCGCGGCTTGCAGTGTCACACCGACGGAACCGAACGGTTGCGGATTCAAATCCGCACACGGTGAGAACTTCGATAATCCGATTATCGTATTTTAGATTTCGAAATGGGAACGGATCGCTGTATTTTTTTTTTTTTAGTTTCCGCTGCGTGAGCGATCCGGAGAAACAGAGAAAACCCAACACCTGCCGCTACCAGCTCCACCCTCCCGGATGCTCATGGAGGTAAAAGGTATGCTTCGACAGCCGGAGTGCATCAAGACTGACCCCCGCCGAAGGGACCCCCGCAAGTACTGTGAGTACCATCGGGAAATCGGCGATTCAACTGACGAATGCCGGCACCTTCGAGAGGAGATCGATCGTCTCATCAGAGAAGGCTATTTGCCACAGTACCGACGAGAGCAGCCTCAACAACGACAAAATCAGGTCATCCCTGAAGCAGCAAGACAACCTCAACTCCCGGATAAAGAAGCCCCACCTCAGCCGAAGGCCACTTCGGCCCCGGCAGAAGCATCACACCAACGACCCAGTGTCGGGTCAATTATGATGATATCCGGAGGACCGGGAGAGGGGCCAAGGCGTCGCCGGCTTAGCGATACAGTAGCGGCAGTCGACTTCGAGCCGAAGCGGTCTCGTCAAGAAGACACCATCTTCGGCCAGGAGGATCTGACCGACATTCAGGTTCCTCACGACGACGCCTTAGTTGTAAATACTGTAATAAAAGGTTACGATGTTCATCGTATCTTTGTTGATAATGGAAGTGCCCCAAATATACTTTTCTACGACTGTTTTGTAAAAATGGGTTTGAATGAGGCTGATATGAAGCCTCACCGGGGGCCTCTATTCGGCTTTAATGGTTCGCCTTGCCGAGTAGAAGGCATCGTCCGGCTCCCTGTAACCCTAGGTACGGCCCCTCGGCAATTAACCGTCGAAACGGATTTTGCCGTTGTCAAGGTCGACTCAGCCTACAACGCCATCTTTGGCCGAAGGCTGATCGGCGGGAGTGGAGCTGTACCATCATCTTTTCATCAGAAGCTGAAGTTCTGTACCAGCCATGGAATTGGCGAAGCCAAGGGAAATCAAGATGCAGCTCGGCAGTGTTACATGATCTCGGTCAAAGGGAAAGCCGCAGCCGAATCCCTTTCAATTGAATCTTCGGCCGAAGCATCCCCGGGGGAGGAACTTACAACCGTTCCGATTCCGGGAGGAGAAGGTCGGACGCTAATGATAGGCTCCGGCCTAGAGAAGATTGAAGCTGAGAGACTTGTTGAGTTCCTGAAAGAGAACCTCGACGTCTTCGCCTGGTCTCCTGCGGACATGCCCAGGGTCGACTCGGAAATAGCAGAACATCCGCTGCACGTCGACCCCAACCAGCCCCCGATCAAGCAGAAGCGGCGTACCTTCAATCAGGAAAGAAGGGCGGCCATCCAAGCCGAAGTGCAAAAGGGGCTGGACGCGGGACACCTCCGAGAGGTACACCACCTTGATTGAATCGCCAATGTAGTAATGGTGCCCAAAAAAGATGGCAAGTGGCGGATGTGTGTGGACTTCACCAACCTCAATAAGGCCTGTCCGATGGACAGCTTCCCGCTGCCTTGGATAGACCAGGTGCTGGACGCAACCTCCGGCCACGAGCTACTTAGCTTCCTCGACGTCTATTCAGGCTATCATCATATCCGAATGCATTCGGAGGACGAGGACAAGACCAGCTTCACAATTGACCTCGGTTTATACTGTTATACTCGGATGCCGTTCGGCCTGAAGAATGCAGGGGCAACCTATCAACGTCTCGTCAACAAGATATTCGCTCCGCAGCTCGGCCGCAATATGGAGGTCTACATCGACGACATGCTGGTGAAAAGCCACATCGCTGCAGACCATCTAACCGATTTGGCCGAGACTTTTTCTGCCTTGCGCAGGTATAAAATGAAGCTGAATCCAGCCAAGTGTGCCTTCGGCGTGGCCTCCAGAAAATTTCTCGGCTACATGGTCACCCGCCGAGGGGTGGAAGCCAATCCCGCCAAGGTGTCGGCTATTATCCAAATGCGCCCTCCGGCCAACATCCGAGAGGTCCAAAAGCTGAATCGAAAAATTGCCGGGTTAAGCCGCTTCATGTCAAGGGCAGTGGATTACTGTTTTCCTTTCTTCAAACTGCTGAAAAAGACTAATAGCTTCTCTTGGACAGACGAGTGTCAGTCGGCCTTCGATCAGCTGAAAGCCTACCTCTCCAATGTTCCCGTCTTGTCCAGACCGGTCCACGGAGAGCAACTATTCCTTTATCTCGCAGCATCCGAAACAACTGTCAGCGCCATCCTCATTCGGGAACAAGACGGCGTTCAAAGGCTTGTTTACTATATAAGTCAAGCCCTCCAAGGAGAAGCGCTTCGGTATCTTGCTCTTGAGAAGCTGGCCTTAGCCCTCATCTCGTCCGCGAGGAGGCTCCGGCCCTACTTCCTCGCGCATTCAATAAAGGTCTTCACGGACCAACCTTTGAGGCAAGTTCTCTCTCGGCCAGAAGTGTCCGGTAGACTAGCAAAGTAGGCAATCGAACTGGGAGAGTTCGACGTCTCTTATGGGCCACGGACGGCAATAAAAGCTCAAGCTCTAGCCGACTTCATTGCCGAGCTCACTCCCGAAGCATCTTCGGCTCCTCAGCCGGAAGTCAGAACTACACCTGAAGCCGAGGGTACTTCGGTTCCCCCGTCTCCGACGGACGAATGACGACTCTACGTTGATGGATCCGCGTGCTCTTCGGGTAGCGGCGCCGGATGGATCTTGGCGTCTCCAGAAGGGGTCATCACGGAGTATGCGCTGCGCTTCTCCTTCCCAGCTACCAACAATGCTGTAGAATACGAAGCCCTTATCTCAGGCCTTCGGGCCGCTAGAAAGCTGGGTGTGCAGAACATAAGGGCATTCAGCGATTCTTAGCTGATCGCCAATCAAGTCACCGGGGAGTACGAGGCCCGGGACTCATTAATGATATCCTATCTCCAGGTAACCCGCAAGATCCTTGCTCAATTTTATTCTTATGAAATTGTACGGATCCCTCGGGCCGAAAATGCTCGAGCCGATGCTCTTTCCCGACTAGCATCAACTCAGGACGAGGGAGGAGGCCGAATGGTATTGGTAGAAGAACTGTCTAAACCAAGTCTCGACGAATCTGAGGTCATGCAAGTGAATGAATCTGAAGCAGAAACGTGGATGACTCCCCTAGTCGCTTTCCTCCTCCGAGAGGAGGTCCCGTCCGATCCAAAGGAAGCAAGGCACGTCCGGCAGCGCTCTTCCCACTTCCTTATTCTGGAGGGAATACTATATAAGAAGTCCTTCGGCCGGCCGCTCCTACGATGTCTCGGCCCGGCTGAAGCTGATTATGCGCTACGGGAGGTACATGAAGGAATCTGCGGAGTACACGCAGGAGGAAGGGCCCTGACCCATAAACTCTTAAGGCAAGGGTACTGGTGGCCAACGCTCCGAGAGGATGCGGCCGCTCTTGTTCGCTGCTGTGACCAGTGCCAGAGATTCAGTTCCCTCATTCACCAATCGGCGCCCTTTTGACTCCTCTGTCAGATCCCTGGCCTTTCGCCCAGTGGGGGATTGATCTCTTGGGACCCTTTCCCATGGCTACCTTCAAGAGGAAATTCCTTATTGTGGCAGTAGACTACTTCACTAAGTGGGTAGAAGCCGAACCTCTCGCGTCTATAATCGATAGCAATGTATGGAACTTCGTGTGGAAATCCATCATTTGCCGATACGGCATCCCTCAGGCAATTATTTCAGACAATGGCAAACAATTTGACAACCATCGGTTTAAAGACAACTGCGCTTGCTTCGGCATTCTCCATAAGTTCGCTTCGGTAACACACCCTCAGACGAATGGCCAAGTCGAGGTCACTAACCGAAGTCTGTTGCGAGGACTGAAGACTCGCCTCGACAAGGCCAAGGGCCGATGGGTCGGAGAACTGTCGAGCGTTCTATGGGCTTATCGGACAACAAGCCGAACCCCTACCGGCGAAACCCCATTCCGAATGGCTTACGGGGTGGAGGCCGTTATTCCAATTGAAGTCAGCCTTCCATCGCCGAGGATTCTTACTCATGATCCGAAGGCTAATGAGGAAGCCCTAAAAGATCACCTTGATCTTATAGAAGAAACAAGGGATCAAGCCCGCATTCGGCTAGCGACTTATCAGCAGCGCATGGCAAGATACCACAACGCTCGAGTGAAGCCCCGAAGCTTTGAAGCAGGGAACCTCGTGTTAAGGAACGCTCACGCATCCAAGCCAGCCGAAGTCGCAGGAAAGCTTTCTCCAAATTGGGAAGGACCTTATCGCGTAAGGGAAGTGATCCGACGAGGGGCCTATTGGCTAGAGACCCTTTCGGGCCAGCCTCTCCCTCGTACATGGAATGTAGAGCGCCTTCGGCGCTATTTCATGTAAGTCAGTTCCCCCGGAGTTTAGCCGGAAGTCATGAATAGTCATGAATATATTATTTTTATCTGGTGTTATGTCCGGCAATATTCTCAGTCCGTGTAAACCGTACCGGGAGTGGCTTCGGCCATGCAAATCGTATCGGGAGCGGCAATATTCTCAAGTCCGTGAAAACCGTACCGGGAGTGGCTTCGGCCATGCAAACCGTATCGGGAGCGGCAATATTCTCTAAGTCCGTGTAAATCGTACCGGGAGTGGCTTTGGCCATGGAAACCGTATCGGGAGCGGCAATATTCTCTAAGTCCGTGTAAATCGTACCGGGAGTGGCTTCGGCCATACAAACCGTATTGAGAGCGGCAATATTCTCTAAGTCCGTGTAAACCGTACCGGGAGTGGCTTCGGCCATGCAAACCGTATCGGGAGCGACAATATTCTCTAAGTTCGTACAATGTGTATCGAGAACGACATGGCTTCGGCCAGATACAGAACCAAACTCGGCTATCTACTCAGACGTACCATGAAGCAAGCATAAACAAAAATGCCTTCTATATATGGTCAAAAGTACAAAAGCAGGCCATACGCTTGGCCTTGGCATCTTAAAAAGCAAAAACAAAAATCGGGACAAGCCCCCAGACTAGCTTTCGACATCATCGCCGTCCACATCAACAGGAGTCTGGCCGGGAGACGCCGGAGGAGAAGCTTGGACCGGATCGGCCGCGGCACCTTCCGGAGAAGCCGGAGTTCTTTCAACCTTGAGCCCTCACCACTAGGCCAAAGTTCGTCGCCTTCCTCGTCCGTCGGGTAGCCGATGCTAGTCAAATCTGTGGCCGGGCACGCCTTTTGAGCGACAACTAGCCCCAGATCGAACACGGCCGACGCCGCCTGGACTCGGGCCTCCATTATCTCCTCGACGAACTCAGGGCTTTCCTTGTAGCTCGCCACGATTGAGCGAGCGATGTTGTCCGCTTCCTTGGCCCTGGCCTCTAAGTCTACCTTCAGGGCCGATACTTCCTCGGCGTGGCGACGACGCTCCTCGTCCTGCTCTTCGGCCTTGTCCTGGATCTCGGCCTTCAGAGACGCGACCTCGGCCCGGGCCTTCTCCAGCTCCTTCTCGGCCTTCTCCAGCCCCTTTTCGGCCCTCGTCTTGGCCTCGGAGGTAGTGCGGATCACCTCCTTCTGCCCTTCCAGCTCGGCTCGCATCCGCGCATTGGCCCCGAGGAGGACGTCAACACTAGCCTCGAGATCGCGCTGCACCGAGGCCAGCTGATCCGAAGCCTGGTCGATGTCTAGGAGCTTCTGCTGGATGGCGGCCTGGCGGCGAGCAAGGGCCCCGCACATGACCGCGGCTTGCAGCCGAAAGCAAGAAAGAAATAAGTTTTAAAGAAACTGAAGGAAGCAACGAGCAAAGATAAAGACGAAAGGGTTCTCACCTGGACGACATGCCGAACACACTGCAAGGATAAGCCTTCCGAAGAAAGCTCCTTGATTTCATCCCTGGCCAACGGGAGGGTCCAGCCGTAGGCCAGGCGCAGACACGTCCGAGAGTCTTCCAGACCATCGTCCGTAAAAACCCCCACGTCTGGGCTCCAAGGTTCATGCGCATACCCCCGGGACATATGCGTCCCGACTGCCCCGAAGGGAAAGGAAAGATTCTCCGTGCCGGCTCCGGTGGCCGAAGGAGAATCGCCCCTTGGCGGTTCGGGAGGCGTCGAGAGCGGGGCGCCTCGTGCTGCCACCGGCCTCTTGGCTGCCAGGGCGGATTCCCTCTCGCCTGGATCATCCGCCCAACTCCTCTTCTCTGGTCGGCCGCTTCCTCCGGCGACCGACTTTCCCTTCTGCCGCTCCCTCTCGAGCGCGGCAGCGGCAGCGCGGCCTTCGACAGAAGCCGCCTTCTGCCTCGTGGTCCGGGGGCTGAGGGCCGCAACCCCTCCGGCCGTCCTTTCTTCCGCCGCCTGCGGCTAGGACGATCGGGACTGCCCGGACTGCTTGGAGAGCCAGCCGAGCAATCCCCGAAGTCCAGACATTTCTGCAAGCAGAAGGAAGAAGGTTAGCAGCAGTTCAGAATATACAACTTTTTTGACTCAAGACCGACTTACCCCTGGCCGCAGCTTCGGCGCCCTCCTCGGACGGACAAGCTTCGGCCGGAGACTCGATCGCGGCGGTTCCCTCAACCTCTCCCGGAATATCTTCAAGAGGAAGATAAGGGGAGACCCGAGGAGGAGAGAACGTTGGGTCCGGCCAGGCTCCCATCTGTATAAGCTTGTCCTCGTCCTCGAAGAGCTCCGTAATCTCGTACGGAGCCTCGTCCTCAAAGAGGTGCACAACGTCGAGCTGCTCAGGATTGAGAGAGGGTGGATCGGAGAGGTCCTCGGCCAAAGGTGCCCATTCGGTGGGGAAGGGCCACACACTCTTCTCCCCCTCCGGTAGAAAGATGAAAAGGAAGCCCTTCTTCCAATGGTGAATAGACGAGGGCTTCCCGGAAAAGATACCCCGGCTGAAGCGAGGGACGAAACAGTACCAGCAAGACTTCCCCTGGGGTTTTATCTTGAACAGATGGCGGAAGACATTTACCGAGGGATTGACTTCGAGATAAGAATTCAAGGCCAAGAAGGCGTAGACTGTCCGCCAGGAGTTCGGATAGAGCTGGGACGAGGCTAGTCCATAAAAGCTCAAGAGGTTTATAACGAAGGAATGAAGGGGAAGACGGAAGCCCGCCCGGAAGTTTTGCTCGTAAATGGAAAAGCAATCCGGCCGGACGGAGTTAGCCCTGGTGTTCTTCCCGGGCCGAACGGGAACCATCTAAGATGGAATATGGTAGTAGGTAGTGATAACCTTGATGGTATCGGTATCAAGGACACTAACTACATCCGAAACCGTCTCGGCCGGGCGACGGCCTGAAGTGGAAGGCTCGGCGACAGCCGGAACTGGCTCGGCTTCTGTAGCCGGAAGCGTCTCCGCCTCATCTGCCATAGCAGAAGCAAAAGAATTTGAAGAAAAAGGAGACGACAAAGAAGACTGGGGAGGTCTGGATGAAGAGCAAGAAGAACCGCCTTCGGCCGAAGAGCTACTCTCGGCCGAAGGGGAACCACTGGACATGAATCACAGAGCGGAGAAGAAGGAGAACTGAGGCTTACCCTCAGAGAAAAGTCTCCCCGATAGCTAACGGTCTCCCCGGTGACGGAGGATTCCCCGACAACGATTCCCGACGACAAAGAGCTCCCCAATAATGGACAAGGCGCCCTCAAACACCCACAATGGCTCGCTCTCCGCCGGTGAAGCAGGAACACTTGGAGAAGCTACTCGCAGGGAAGCACAGGCGCAAGGGGAGAAGAAAGCGGAACAATGCCCAGGGAAGAAGGGTTAGTATTTATAGGAAAAATTGAAGGGGTCCGGTGCCGGATCAACGGTCGCGATCTTCCCCCTCTTCGGCACCGCTCTACTCGGATGCGCGACACGTGTCCCGTCCTTCGCCATGATGACAAGCGGGCTGCCGGATCGAGAGGAAGCAATCAACGGCCGGGCGCGGCCTGACCCTTCGGCTGTTCGTCCGGATGCTCGCCACGTGTTCTGATCCTCGTTCCAGAAGCAGGAGAGACGGCGAACCGGGTGAAGTCTTGGGCAGAGAGCCGAAGTGACTCGTGATCCGTGTGATCACTGTTAACGGCTGAGATCTTTTTGCGCTTTCGGCGAACCGACCGGATGCGCAACACGTGTCCTGTGTTTTTTATGACACGACCATGAAGGCAGGAAGCCCGAGATCTTTTCCGCCCTTGTCAGATGTCCCGATATACTCAAGCATTCGCCCTTTCGCGATTGGGGACGAAGGCATCCGTCACCGAGTCTCGGCTTGGGACGAAGGTGTTTACGACAGGGTCCCGGCTTGAGACGAAGGTGTTTGTCACCAGCCCTCGGCCAACCCAAGGCAGAGCTTCTCAAAAACGGAGCGAAGCAAAGGTTTCAAACGAAGCTCGTACTATATTACTCTCCCGAAAAAGCTTCGGACTTTACTATCGCCGTTTCATAAAATTGAGAACGACAAGAGTAGGGGGCTATGTGATAGGAGAGAATCCAATTCGGCCCATTAAAACAGCCCAATGCTGGGATCAGCCCAACAACGCTAACAATAAGAGGCCCATTGGCAGCCTTCGGCCCACCAGCGACCCTCGGCCCAGGAGCAACCCAGTGGTCCTCGGCCCATCAGAGGCCTAACGGCCCTCGGCCCAAGAGCAGCCCAGTAGTCCTCGGCCCATCAGCGGCCCAGTAGCAGCCCAGTGGTCCTCGGCCCTTCAACGGCCCTCGGCCCAGTTGGCTTCAGCCCACTAAGCGGCATCCGGCCCAATAGCGCCCCCCCCCCCCCCCTTTAGGCCCAGTAGCCATATCCGGCCCACTTCGATGGGAGGGTTAGGCGCTATGGCGGTTTATCAGTAAACCCAAAAACATAGTCCAATATTGGCTGCCACCACTAAGCAACCTCTATCCTCCGCTATAAATACACGGCTATTTATTACCAAAGGTATGTCTTCTTGACCAAGGACAACAGTCCAAAAGCATTAAAGCTGTCTCTTCTTCCTTCCTTTCTGAATCGAATCTTCTTTAGAAGCTAACTTAGCCGTCGGAGGGGGTTCTCTTGGGCCGAAGCCCGGGACTCCTACTGACTGGCTCTTCTCCTTCCTCCTTCTGCAGGGGCTTCGGTTTGAATCTTCGCCGACCTCTCCGAGTCGGTCTCGGCCGCCGATCTCGGGTTTTCTTCCTCCGGTCTCGACGTCCTTCGCGGGCCAATCCGCCTCGACCGAAGGAGTCTCGGCTTCGCCCCCGGCAAGCCTTCACCCGAGTACCTCTCGGCTTCGGATCCTCGGCCCCATCTCCGCCCTCGTCTCGTCCCGGATCCCCGTCGGTCCTCTTCATCATCGATCTGATCCAATTTCGGGTTCTAGTCTCGGAATCCGACCGTGATAGCATCGGCTACATCATCGGTGTTGCTGGCCTGGTCTTCACTCAAGCAGTTGACCGAGGCCATTTGTTCGACCAACACTGATGAAGTCGACTAAAGGAGCTGTAGTTGGCCTTCTTGCCATTGACATAAGGCCAGGCTCTCAAAGGGAGTTGGGCTTTGGTAATGCAAGATGAGACATGATTTCTCAAATTTCATGACTTTTGTCAGTCGACCTATATGACTCAGCCCACAGTGGCTCGGCCCAAAGTCAATCGGCCCATATGATTCGGCCGAAAGTCACTGGGCCTAGTATGACGACCAATCAGCTAAAGATGTGTGTTTCTTCTAAAAAGTGCATTCTCTCCTAAAGAACAAGGGAATAGTCTCGTTTCGGAAGTCTCAAGAATTCTTCACCTACTCCCTCCCATAAAAGGAACCCAAAGATATCAAGAAGGGGTAAATCTTCCACTTCCTACGTAATCACTCACTTTTTGTGCCACGTGTCAAAGGACTGACTTTAGCGTTGGAGGGTTTCCCCCTCGGCACAAATTGAGGGACCTCACTTTGTCTTGAAGGAGGCGAGTTGGCTTCAGCTTAATCTGGGAGTTGGCCTCAACGCCAGTCAACCTCAGCTTAGCTTGGGAGTCGGCCTCAACGTCAACCGGCCTCAGCTTGGCCTGGGAGTTGGCCTCGAAGCTAGTTGGCCACAGTTGAGGCCTAAGGGTTAGCGTCGACACTAGTCGGCTGCAGTTCAACCTGAGAGTTGGCTTCAGCACTAGTCAGCCTTGGCCTACTCGGTCTGCACTCTGTATACTTAATTTTTTTCCGCACGTGAAAATCTGACATCTCTTCTAAGAATCAAATTTTTTACCGGCAACAAGCACAAAGAAGGAGATCAAACTAAATAATACTTAACTCTCAATTTCTCCCTCAATATTTATTCCAAAGGTATAATATATCATCGAAACGTTACCCCACTGTAACTTGATCTCACAAGATACTAGAGGAGGACACCACCCGGTATGCACCAGAACCTCCTTATGTCGTTGAGAGGAGGACATGGATAATCTCATCTCGTTTGTTTTTTGCACTCAACCATCTTCCAAATAATTTATTATTGTTTAGAAGATGGCGGGGCCGCGAATGGGATAGGGTTGAACTGTTGCCCACAGGTATTGGTTGTCCTGTCCGAGGAAATCGTACCCGCAGGTACCAGCTGGCCTCTCCGACGAAGGAATCGTCAGGATTGGCATCAAGAACCTTGCACGGCCAGGGCCGGGGAGCGTTAAATTGGGGAACAAGTTATGTTTGCGTGTGTGACAGTGTTACGCGCAGAACCCGCCCGTCTTGGACGAAGCCAACGACACCTTTTATTCTTCCAGGCTCAATGGAGTCCACGGCACACCAATTTTTTTTAGATGAAACTCATATCTTATTAACTGGTCTTATTCTGATTTGATTGCGGAGATGTCTAATTCGCCCATCTCTCTCAAACTTTACCTGTGATGCCTAATTCCCTCAATTGTCAAAAATTTTTACCTTTTATTCTACTTATTCTTATCAAATCACTTGGAATAGTACAGTGTAATTTTCCTTATTCTAAATAGAATACCAACAACTTATCAAATTAAAATACTTCTTATTCTGATTTAAGAAATCTTCAAAATCTTATTCTAATTTAAACTATTCTGCAAACAAAGTGAACCTTACATATTAGGAAGTAAATTTTTCATCTACACCCTTCTTCAGATCAGATTGGATCGAGTTATATTTATTTCTTTTCTCATCCACGGATAGGGATGTTCTTTATTCGGTTCAAACCGAAAAATTAAACTGAACCTGCCAATTCGATTTGATTTTCTAAAAATTTCAATTTGGTTTGATTTGATTTCTCTTATTCACAGATCAAACCAACCCGAATAAATCGAATTATATTAAAAATGCATAATATAAGTATTAAATTATTAGATTAAGTGTGAATTTATATAAATTATAAGATATAAATTTTTTTTTTTTTTAAGATAATACCTTTAAAATTGCATCTTGTACAAAAAAAGGTGTTGAGTCTTTAATAAAATATGATGTTTAATTATAATAGTCCATTTCAAAACTTAAACATCTAAATAATTTTAAATAATATTTTTTTAATAACTATTTTTAGAAAATAATGTTGAAGTAAATTATTCAACCATAGTGACCTATTATAAGGCACAAACCACGAATCAAACCAAATTATTTCGTTTGATTTAGTTTGGTTTCAAATTATTACGATTTGATTTAATTTGGTTTGACTCTCTACTCCGGTTTAATTTGATTTTCAAAATTTTACCTTCAAACCAAATCAAACTGTGAACAGATGACGCGATTTGAGTCGGGAGATGTCATAACTCAAATGCAACCCACTCTCCCATAGATCGGAATGGGTGCAGATTGGAACGAATTCTACCACTACCACGGGTCATATTGAAAACTAATACTTTAAAGCATGTATAACAATAATTTTTTATTCTGATTGTGACTATTCGATGAACTATGAATGAGTGATCCAGACTTCAGAGTCTCATGTACTGTCCTAGCTCTATAAAGAGGCTGACATAAAAACCTACAAACTTTGAAACTAAATCCTTTTCTCAATCATAGATCACAGACACTTTAGCCACATGATCAATCACGTATATTTATCAACATCGCATCTATAATTTAATATCTATCCATAATTAGAAGTATTAAAAAAATCATCAATATTCATAAACTAATCCAAATTCATGGATGAAATGAAACCCTCAAAATCTAGACTGTCGGATAAATCCGACCAGCCGTGGCTCATGGATGAAAATGACCTCATCTCATATATTAAACATATTATAAAATAATTCACATTTACATTTACTTTTGTTAAAAATTGCGGATTAGTCCAGATATCCACGGATTCATAATCTAAATATTCAATCCAATCCAAAATAACTTGTAGACGGGAGTGAGCTTACTATGAGGTCCCTCCATAATCGGATCAACGTAACATGCGGGTGAAGACTTGTAATCTACGTATCAATTCAATTCATAATTTTGTGAATTGGATCAAGTTTTGCAGATAGACGGTGGATGGGATTGCGGATCAATCCGATCCACTTGTAGCCCTATGTCTCACATCTTTACATGTCCATCTTTTATTTAAAAAATCAAAAGTTATTATTGGTTTGATCCATTATTTTTTTTTACTATTTATTAATTTTTTTAAAATTTTTTGATCATTCAATCACAAATTGAGCTCTAGTGAAATATAACATATGAAGGGCTAATCTAAAAAAAAATTCAAAAAAACCAAAAACAGTATACACGTACCGCGATGGGGGTGCTACAAATAAAACTCTATTAACTGCACACAGGGTTGTATACAGTGATTAGACCTTTGAATCTCTTTCTTAACCTCTATGCTCTTAGGGATAGGATGGATCTTATCTTTTTGTCATTTTTATATTCTTAATTTTTTTTATTATCACATGAGTTAGTGAATGGAGACAAAAAAAAAGATTGAAAAAAGGAGGTTTAGAAGATTTTATCAAAGACAAAAACATCATAAGATAATGGCTTCCAACTCGCCCTGTCGTTAGACCGGTTGTGATTTGCCTATGAACGAAATTAATTAATTAACTAATTAATTTTAATTTTAACTATAGAATATTTTTTTAAAAATTAAGAATAATAATTAGTCTTTCAAAATAAGAATCAAACATTTTCAAATTTAAATACATAAATGTATATATACATGATTCTATAAGTTTTTAAAATTACACAATTCAATTTATGCAATTCAGTTTACTCTATATAGTTTGTTGGAACCGAGCTGAATAAAACTATTGTAACTTGATTTGGTTTCGAGCCAAAAGAAAGTCCTTTTACCTCCAAATCAATGCAGCCCGAACTTAGAGAGTGAACTCTTTTTTTTTTTGTGTGTGTGTGTGTGTGTGGGGGGGGGGGGGGGGGGGGGGGTGTGGGTGGGTGGGAGAGAGGGGGGTCATTAAAAAAGCTGCCATTCATTTAACTAGTGAAACCGTAGGGGTGTCATGGGCCAAGCCTGAATAGGCCCGGGCCCGACCTGGTCCTCAAAAACTTGACCCGGGCCCGTAAACAGCCTAGTTTCCATTGGCTTGCCCCGGCCCGTAAAAAGCCTAGATTTTTATGAGGCCTGATCAAGACCCGGCCCGATCCAATTTTGAAGAATTTCTATTTTTTTCTCCATAATAAAAATCTATGGAAATTTTTTATCAACCCAATAAAGTTAGAACTGATGGGGCAAAATTGCATCCACAGTGATCAGTGCCTTTCGTCTCCGATCAGATGGGTGCTGTTATACCGTCCCTACGAAAGAGAACACTGTTAGAAGACCTCAACAACAATCCAAAAGATCTTCCTCTGATCCCTAAATCAGAAGATTGAAAAACATGGAGAAAACTAGGGAAACTTGGATTCTAGAAAGCGTATTTGTACCGGTTAGACCAGGAGTCTTTATATAATAATCGAGTTCACAAGAAAGGTTAATCGCGACCGAAAAATCAAATCTAAGATAATCTCACCGTCATGTCCTGCTTGAGAAGGGAACTACAGACGGGAAAAGTTCAAATACGGAGGTGAATTCTCTATTCCCGTCAATCCGTCCAGGTAGGATTCTAGACGGCGTGAAATTCTTGGTCGAGTCAAAGTAGATAGCTATGATATTATGACCCTAGGCGTTTCTGGGTCTGGACCTGGGCCTCCCGTGGAGCGTGACCGGAGGCCCGGGACGGGGCTGCTGGGTCAGCCTATTAATCAGTTGGCCCAGACGAAGTTCTCACCCTTCAAGAACGTATAACATATTTGCATCGTAATATAAACATATAAAATACTTTACACAACTAAAATTACATCTCATTGATTATCCTCATAACTTATATTGACACAATGT
This sequence comes from Zantedeschia hybrid cultivar, assembly GCA_030544215.1. Lineage (NCBI taxonomy): Eukaryota > Viridiplantae > Streptophyta > Magnoliopsida > Alismatales > Araceae > Zantedeschia > Zantedeschia hybrid cultivar. Next base: position 15,235,477 of record JARZZO010000016.1, read on the forward strand.
TGTTTACATATAAACTTAAATTAACCCATACGAAATTTTGATATATCCAGGCCGGACCGACCAAGGCCCAAACCCGGCCCTTTTAATTTCCAGGCCAATCCGGGCCGGGCCAATTTTTTTTGCCGGTTCAATTTCATCCACTCATGTCTGGTTAAACCCGGGCCGGGCCTCCGGGCTTTCAGACCGGCCCAGCCCAATTGACATATCTAGTGAAACCTACAAAGCCAGAATAAAGAAAAGAACACGGGAAGGGTGTTCATAGGAAGAGCACGTAGGGATGGGGATACGGCGGACGGTGCCGGCAGGAACAGCCAGTACAAACAAAGATGGACTGAAGGGTATCCGATAAATAAAAAATGTTGTAATTGGTAAAAATGAAATTCAAGTGAATCTTTTACAATAAGCGCGTGATGCACTCATTGAGTGACAAACTATGTCAAGAAACTTAAGAAACAATTCTCCCTGGAAAAACAAAAACACCAACTCGAAAGGTCCCTACCTGCAGTGACAACGAAGGTGCAAATGTCAAAAAACCCCCAAAAAGGCTCCTTCTCTACGCATGCTGAAAAACCATCAACTTTAAATTCACCTCCTGAGCAACCTCAACACATCTCCCACAAGGTGCAAGGAACCCGTCACAAGGACCTGAAAGCCAGACAAAGCACGCATTAAAATTGAGACCAATCATAGATCAAGAAAAATAATACATTGGGACAAGTGAAATCAGTGTTTGAAAGTCGCAAGAACGGTCATACACAAAAAGAAGAGTTTCGAAATAAAAGGAGTTTTTCTCGGAATACTCATGTCAGATGCATATTTGCAAAAAGCTATTATAAGATATCGATATTTATATAACATTGGCTTAAAAAAAAATTATATAACCTCCGTAGTTGTGTAAGAAATATACAGTGTCACCTATATGCCCCTTCTGGTTGGTAAAAAAGTAGAGTAAGACGACTAAAATATCTTTGACGAGGTAATTGAAATAACCAATTAGGCTTTTAACAAGACCTAAAAATTGATCGGTAATTTAAATTGAGTAGCTCTATGGGATAAACCTCAATAGAAAGCTTCAATTAGTCTCTCATAGAAAATTGTTGACTCCAGAGATATGTCTACATGGATAAGGAAAAATTGTTTGAAGCATGGAAAATGACTTTTCATTCATTCGTATTCAAATGGGCAACTCAGGCAAATTTTTTACAGGAACAATCCAACCTGGATTAGCAGTTAACCTAGGTTAATTAGATTTATGCAGGCTCCAGTGACAGACCATAAGGGTATGCCGGTATGGGGGAAGGTATGCATATTTATGGAGGGTATATATGACATTCACAGTTTAAGAAATATTTTTATGTAAATGTGCTTCTGACAAGGGTGGTACTCGTGTAAATATAGAAATAAAAATCACTGACTATCCTGCCAGGTTTCATCAAATAACAAAGGTTTTAATTGACCTGCATGCAGTGCCGAGAACACCCCGAAAATAAATCCTGGTTAAAGAATCAGCTTGTCTTTTATTCAACTCACATTGAAATTTGGTGATCCACTTCCTGGAGCTTATATAGGTAAAATATCTTCACGAGTAAAGGAGGAAAAAGAAGCGGTAGCCCTCAAAGAATAATTTATATCTAACAGTGAATTCATGAATATAACTGCAGTCACAGACCTCAGCAATCGGAGCTACTCATGCAACCGCTACAGGAAAGGCATAGGAAATTCAGTGATCTTCAAGAAAAGATTTTCACCATTCATAGGGCACTTAACTATTCAAAGTCCGAAGACATATCATATGTACTTTCAAGTGTATATAACCGTAACGAATTCCAGGCGAAAAACAATGTGACAGATGAAAACAATTTTACTTTCTGTATACCTGTAAACGAATTGATTGATTTTGTTGGGTGTTCTCTCTTAACCATTTGATGGCTAAAGGGAGAGATGCAAACACACAGCTCCTTGTGCAATCCATCATGCTATTCAGGTTGGCATCTCCTGTGCCCTCACCAAGAGACTCTGAAATCACGTTGACAGAGACCCCCCATTAAGACAAATGATGCACCAATTATTGTAAGTTCTCACATATCTATGACTAAACAGGCTTCAGAATTTAAGCTCACAAATACATGGGATACTGGATGGAGAACTCTCCAATCCATTGGCATATAAACCACTCTCCGTTTAGTGTCCTGTAGGTTGAACTAAATCTAACTGAGGAAATATTTTTGTGCAGTGGGAAACTGAAACATTATGCATGTAAAGTACCCTAATACCTTTTCCTCCGCCAAGAAGATTTTCCCATACTCTCTGAAGCATCAATTGCCACGACAGGTCAACATGAGGGGAATCAGGTGGAATTCCATAGGAGCCAACCTTGTTGAGTGCAGACTGATTCGGTACAAAAATAGCTTTATGGAAATGGACCCCTGAAATAAACCATAAAGAGAGTATGACATATACAAATTAATGGCAGAAGCTGTTTACCAACGTGAGGAGGATAAAAAAAAGATTGCCACTTATTAATCCCATTTTGTCAGTTTAGAAGTGACAATTTGCATCCAAACTTTATGACACATGAAAAAGTGCACGTGCCATGGAATTATAATCACAATTGTAATTTGACAAATGTGAATCTGCTGATCAAAATTGAAAAGCTGGTCTACCAGAGTCCATCGTGGAGGTTTGGACTCCTCAGTCAAACAAGAAAAGAACAGGTACAAAAGACACCAATTAGTACTTGGAGGTCTAAGCATGTTTTCTCAATAGATATCACTGGAACTTGAGTACAGAATCAGGTACAGGGAAGAGCGAGGACAACCATTCTGAGTGAAATAAAGCATCCCCCACAATATAGCATGGAGGAGGATGCCCATAGAACATATTACTCCTAATCCAAGAAATTCCAAATCAACCCAAAAAGTGATTATTGCCCTATTTATACTATTTGTAAGATAAGCTCTAGCAATACTTCACACTACCTATTGAAGACGACCAATACTATTAATACATTTATGTCCTGATTCAAATAACATTCCATGATTCCAAGCTACGAACTTTCCAAATATGCAGACTGAAAATTCAATATGCTCCAAAACAGACATTAGATTTGAGAAATACAAAGGATATCTACTCTGAGAGAGGTGGCCAGGTCACCAAAGGCAATAACAGTATAAACATACAGAGGTACAAATTCATTAAATTACCAGTATCTGCACAGGCATTCACCAAGCGTGGAAGAAGTAGATGAGGGTCTCTAACAGACATGCAGTTGAATAGAAGGATCTGTCGCTCATCAAAAGTTAAGTTCAAATGTGAACAAACTCTTTGTAAAAGCCGAAAAAGTAATAATGACTCGGAACTTAGTGAACCAAATTACATCAAACATAGAGTTGGAGATAATAAGATTTCACCTGTTTAACATCTCTGTTATCATGTAACTGCCCCTCACATGAACTCTTGTGCTGGCTGTCCTCCTTGATAGCATGAGAAAACCATTTTGCACACATTTCCATGCTTTCTGGACTATGGGCTCCATCCAAATAGAAAACCAGAGGTATAAAATTTGGATTCCCCTGTTTTTGCATGCTAAAATATGGATCTGGTACAACTTGTGCTCGACCTTGCAGGTTGCTTGCTGTGAGCCCTCGGATGAATTGCTCTGGTAGATCAGTCTGCTTTCCATGAACAGAGTAGATCATTATAGGTTTTATAATGTATAAAGGAAGAAACAAATGCCCAGGATTATACTTACACTATCACCTAGATATGCCCCTTCCATCTGTCCAGTCTTCTGAAGCCAAGTATGACATAAGGCAACAGCAAGGCCTGCATTTGCATATTGATGTTCACCATCTAGTCCAAGTTTCTGACCCTTTAGCAAGCCAATATCCAATGGTGATGCTATTTTGAGAGGAACCTACAACATGGACAAATATGGGTCACAAAGAAGCAATAAATTTTAGATGCTTATTATGAAATCACATATGAATTCAACAATTCCTTAAACCAGATACAGCACTTGCATGAAACTTACACCTAATTGAGAAGCCTTATCCTGGAGTACAAGCATTGCTTCTTCTGGCTGAGGTACAGTATAAGCTGGAACACCTTTCTGTGTGAAACGAAAACAAATGTAGAGGAGATAAGAATTACATTAACATGATGTAAATGTATTTTTTCAGCAGTAAGTTCATTCTCAAAAAAGAAGAAGAAGAAGAAGAAGAAGAAGAAAGGAACCTTGAAAATACCAGCTTTCTCCCCTGCAATTTCTCCCAATGTATTTCCTGCCCAACTCAGCAGTAAGCAAGAACCGATTACTGGTAAATAACACTTTATAGGAGTAATCTATGATGATACAAGCTTATCTCAATGCTAAACACCTGGGTTCTTTTATCTCAATGGCTCAATGCTAAACACTTAGGTTCTTTATCATAGATAGCTTAATGTAGATTCCTGTAAATTTACTAACCAAGAATTTCCATATGGTCATAGCCTAGAGAAGATACTCCACAAACAACAGGTGCCTGCACCTGAAGAAGAATGCGAATTTTGAACCTCATGATCAATAAAATTCAAAATCCAACGGAAAAATAAGGATAAATTGTGTTTGAGTTTGTTGGACCAAGCCATCTGGGTAAAAAACACATATTGAAACTATGTTGATGTTTCATGTACCACATTAGTTGCATCAAACTTTCCTCCTAAGCCAACTTCCAGAATAGCCACGTCTACCTGTTTGAAGAAGGTGTAAATTAGATAAGAGAGTTCATTGTAGCTCCAACTCCATCCACAATTCAGAAAAAGAAAGGAGGGGGGAGAAGGAAGGATTAAGTTTTATGTCAGCAACTAACACACTGAAAATTCCATGACAAACAAGATTATTATTGCTACAAGTAATGATGTGAATCCTTTAAACCATCATCACCAAGCATCATCTTATTGACCTGTGGTTGGCTGGGATATGAGGCCGGAGGCCCACATTGCTAAGTATCATTACTAAAAGTTCATTGTTCTTTAAATTTTAATACTATCTTTGTAAAAGAGTAGTCCACAAGAAAGTGTGAAGAAAAGCTGGAAGCAACATAATCATGCCTCACGTCCATAAACATTAAGCAATGTCTCCAGGAGAGATAATGAAAAACTACAATGATGTTAACCTGAAATATATAAGTAATTAATAGGTCAACAGAAAAATGGATGTAAAACATACCTGCTCTGCTGTGAATATCTTGAATGCAAGCAAAGCAAGGAACCGGAAATATGTAGGCATCGGGATATCATCATTGGTTCTCTCCTGTAGACAACATGTGACAATTAAGACATGGAAGACAACATGTGGCAAACATCCACCATTGTAAAGTGAGAATGCTCAAATTATCATTGACGAGAACAGCAAAAGCTACTTAGTTGTGAGTAAAGAATGCATCATATCGAATACTGAACAACCCTTGGGCCAAAATAAGAACGCTTGGGTGTAAGAACAATGTCAAGGCTCACTCAGAGGGATAATAGATGAGCATCTGTCATTGAAGATAACTATGTCGCATTTATCAAGCAATTAATTCACCAGGACTTCTGACCATAGCAGCAGCCAACAATGAGCATGATAAGAGACAGATTCCTACCTGCAATCTGTTCCAACACCACCAGAAGTATGCCAAGAACTTCTCCTCAGATACGTCCACTCTAACAAGATCCAACCAAAATTTACAACTCATTTCACAATGCTTTCGAATTAAAAAAGAAAAAGAAAAAAGAATGCCAATTCCAAAGGGCCAACATCAAAACATAAACAAACAGAAGAGGATAAAAACAAAACAAAACAAGAGGATGTGAATGAATCCTATCTTGTCCAAGAAGCTCACCCATCCAACCGGAACCTCTCGCGCACATCGATCAGGTGGGGCGACGTGAACAGCCCCGTGCGGAAGCCGCAGTTGCGCAGGATGGACTCCGTGAACGTGCACGTCGAACCCTGAATCAGCGGACATCCCATCTTGTAACGCAACAACGGGAACGAAACCCGATCGTGGTGATCCTAGCAAACCAATGATGCTCATCTTACCTTCCCTTTGGTGCCGGCGACGTGGATAACCTTCAACTGCGAAACCGACTCTTCCAAGTCCAGCATCTACAGATCAAACCCCGCAAAGGGGAAAAAAAAAAAAAAAAAAGGAATTCCAAAACCCGATTGACGTAGTACAATCGAAGAGGAACAAGAACAAGAATAAGCGATCCAACAGAAGAAGACAATTGAAGAAGCAGAAGAACTACAGAGATCGAAATCAGAAACCCGACTGAAGCAGCACAATCGAAGCAGAAGAACAACAAGAAGAAGGAGAAATCCAAAACCCGATCGAAGAAGAACAATTGGAGGAGGAGAAGAACTACGGAGTGTGGAACCTTGAGGTAGTCGAACATCAGATCGAACCTGTCGCCCTTGTTGGCGCCGTCGGCGCGGGTGCGCCGGGTGATGAGGGAGGACATGCAGCCTAGCGCCTGCTCGTAGGAGGACGGTGTGTGGCCGGCCCCCTCCGCCTCCGGCGCCGCCTCCCGAGCTCCGGCGCCTCCTGCACCAGAGGGGGAGAAGAAGGGGTAGTAAGAAGAGATCTGAGCAGGTCCCGGGGCAAAGCCCGCGAGGGGAACGCGCGACGCACCTTCGGCCATGGCCGGCGTGGGCGAGCGGGGGGAATGGAGCAGAGGTGGGGAGGTCTTCTCACTTCTGTGGACAAGCAGCCACCAACCACTGGTGAGCGAGAGGACGGATGGGGGTGGGAGTGGAAGCTGATCGTAGGAGGAGGAGAGGCGCGGGGAGGGGAGGAGGGGGCGGCTTTTGGCGGCGAGCGGGACGGGTGTGGGGCCCGCGAGGTAGTTTTTGTCCCTATCTATTCTGTGGAGAAATTGGTAAGATGGCTGCGGGGGGCCGTAGGATCCGAAGGAAAACGATACCGGTCCGGCACGTGGGACTGCCGGTTGCGGGTTGCGGGTCCACGCTTTTGCTTGCAGGGTTGAGTTAGCCCCTTGGCGGGAGGCGGAGCCGGTAGTCCAGTAAGGCAGTAATCCGAATTTCCGATAATTGACCTCCAATCTTTGAAGGTGCCGAAGTAGGCCTTGTCCGGATGCTAACTTAAGAAAACGTCGTTGCAGTTATTGCATTTGATATAAAAAGTTTATTTAAAGATATTTTTTATACATTAGACATAGTTCTAAAGATTAGAGAAATAATTAAAAAAATATTCAGAGAGTCTAAAGAATATGACCCACTTGCGAAGGAGAGGTGGTGATAGTAGAATGAGGAGATACAAAAGACATTGAAAAATAAACGAGAATGATATAAAAGATTGTCAAAGTATGATAAAATAAGATTTATAAATAATACAAGATAACAAATAAATAAATAAAACGATTGTTAGTCGGACAATAGCTCAAATTTTTGAAAAGATGTATGCGAAATTTAGAACTAAAGAAAAAAAAAAAGATATTTATAGATTAACAAGGATAAGAGAAAAAAGATGTTGAAATCTTAATCAAATTAAGTGCATCAAAGATAGTAAAAGAAAAGTTTTGGTAAAAAACGAGGACATCAGATAAAAGTAGCAAAATTGTTTTGACAATTTTTTTAATGATGATCATAGTAAAAATATAGTGGATATAGAATGTACTACAGAACGTAATGTGAATTATACTAGAATGATTAAATTTTTTGAAATCAAGAAAGTATTGAAGAAGATAAAAGTAGGTAAAACTTGTGGTCCTGATAGAATTCTTATGAAGTGTAGAAATATTTAGGAGATCTAGGAGTAGAATAGTTGACCCAACTGCTTAACAAGATCATAGTCTCTAAAAAAATGCCAGATGAATAGAGGAAGAACATTTTTGTACTTATTTTTAAAAACAAATGAGACATCCAGAACTATTCAAATTATAGAGGAATTAAACTCATGAGTCATACTATGAAGCTGTGGAAGAGAGTTGTGGAATATCGTTTACGTTGTAGCATAACTATCTCAATCAATCAATTCGGCTTATTGTTAGGTTAATCAATTATGGAAGTTATCTTTCTCATTAGGAGCTTGATAGAAAAATATAGAAATATAAAAAAAGATCTACATACGGTGTTCATCGATTTAGAGAAGGTGAATGATAGAGTTCTAAGAGATGTCTTGTGGTGGATGTTAGAGCACAAGAAGATATCTACTATGTACATACAAATATTAAAAGACATGTATTAAGGAGCAACTACTAGTATCCGCACGGTTAGAAGAAAACAAGAGATTTTCTTATTTTCATTAGATTGTATCAATGATCAACAGTAAATCTTTACTTTTTCGTATTAGTTATGAATGATTTAACAAATGATATACAAGAAGGCATTCCGTAGTGTATGATGTTTGCGGATGATATTATGTTGATAGATGAGACGTAAGAAAAAATTAATAGAAAACTAGATATTTGGAGGAGCATCTTAGTGTCTACGGGTTTCAAGTTAAATAAAACTAAGACATAATACATGCATTATAAGTTTAGTGAATGTTGGATAGGCAAAAATAAGGGAGTTAACTTAAATAGGATAACACTATCCTAAAGCATCCATTTCAAATATCTTAGTTCGATCCTCCTAGAAGACGAATGGTGTGATGAGGATGTTAGCCATAAGATTAAAGTAGAATGGGTGAAATGGAAACTTGTCACGGAAGTTTTGTGTGACCGCGAGATCCCAGTGAAACTGAAATTTTTTTTTTACCGTACGACGATAAGACTTGTAATGTTATATGGTAGCGACTGTTGGGCGATGAAGATGCAACATGTCTTCAAGATGGGTGTTGCCTAAATAAGAATGTTAAGGTAGATGTACGGGCATATTAGGCTAGGTAAAATTTCGTAACAAATATATTAGAGAAAAAGTAGGAGTGATACCAATTGATGACAAATTGAGAGAAGGGAGACTGAGATGATTTGGGCATGTTAGGCGTACACTTAGGGATGCTTCAGTTAGAAAAGTATAGTATATTAGGATAGATGAGGTGTAAGGATTGAGGTTTTGGATCCGGTTATCGGGTCAGTTTTAGGGTCGGATCCCTTAGTTTGGGCCCTAGTGGGGTTGAGATTTAGTTTCCTTTTTGCGTCGAGCTTACTCGACGCGGTTCAAACGGTGTCCAGCAATGTGGATGTGTTTTAGACTGTGCCACGTGAGCTGGTCTTGGGCCGCGAGAGTACGGCCCCGGTCTGATCGTCTGAATGGCGTCTTGGATGGACGACGCCATTTAGAGTACAACCCTGGTTTGTCAGTGTACGGTCCGGTCTTGTCGTCTGAATGACGTCGGGCTTGCACGACGCGTTTTACCCAGCTTCTATTTGATCCCGCGAATCCTCCCTCCTTTCTCTTCTCTCTCCTCTCTTCCCTCCGACTCTCTGACGAACCCTTTCCCCCTCTCCTTCCTTTCCTCTCCCCATTTTTCCTCTCCCTCCACTCCATTAACCTACCAACTTCCTCCACTACTACCACCACTTCCTCCGCGGCGCACTTCTCTCCGGACGGCGGCCGACGTCCCGGTGGAGTAGCGGCGTCGACGACGGTATCGGCGGCGGCGTGTGGCGATGCGGGTTGGCGGCTTGGAACTAGGAGGAGTTCGAATAACCAGTAGGGTGACGATCTCCGTTGTATTGTGTTTAAAAAACCATATTTTTTCCGCTTTGAAGCATGTTTAGGAGGTTCTTGGGGTGAAAACACTAAATGCATGAAATGAGAAATTTGAAATTTTAATGGGTATTTAGGTTCTTCTCCTCTTTCCCCACTTTTCTTAGTGTTTTACACAATTTGGGGGAGAAAATTCCACCTCGTAGATTGGAAGATGGCGGAAGAAGAACCTGTCTGTGAGGGTTAAATGGCGTCGGGGGACAGCGACGCCTTTTAGAAAAGCGGCTTCCACCCGCGACGCGATTTAACCCAAATAATAGACTCTGTCTCTAGACTGATGAGCGTCCAGGGACAGCGACGCCTTTTGAACGGCGACTTGCATGCACGACGCGTTTTAAGTAAAATCACCCCGAAGCCTGTCTCTGTTTCTGTCGTTATAAGGCGACTAGGAACAACGACGCCTTTCAAAAGACGGTTACATATGACGACGCGTTTTAGGCTATTTTTCGGGGCCAGTTTTTATATAAACTAGTTTAGGAAGCTTGAATGACGTCGGCCTTGGGCGACGCGATTCAAACAAGAATTCCATTAATCTCTGCAATTAACATGTGTTTACATTGTTAGATAGTTTAGTTAATTGCATGCTTAGAAATGTACTCGATGACGATGGGTTCTATGTGATCGGATCGCACCGTGTTGTGTTTTGTGCGATCGTGGGCCTAGAGTGACAGTTGTTAGCGCTTAGGCACCCTGTGTCGGTTTGGGAGTGACACGGCGCCGGTGTGGGAGTAGCGGGGTGACGTCTGGAGAGAGGGTCACCTGGTGTACTCCGGGGTATAGCTAGTACCGGTGTGGGAGTGGTACATTCGGAGTGTCACTCGTGCTGGGGGAAGCAGAACCACCTGGAGCCTGTCAGGCCGGAGTAGCCAACGCGCTATCCGAGGGGTTGCTGTTTGGTCTTAGTGGGTCGGTGTTTCCCACGTTCGACCGTGTGGTTGACATGTTTTGCCGAGACGCTGGTTGTGGGCTCCGTGGTAGAATGATTTTATAATTGTGCATGTTATATTTCAAATGCATGTGTTTTATATCGAATATAGGAATTGTGTTTATTGCTTTACTTGCTTAAATTATCTTTAATTGGGTTGCTACAGTTGTGGGTGCGTGAGTGGGCGGTGGGGATCGAAGGATCCTTACTGAGTCTTTTCGGTGAGACTCACCCTTGCGATTTTCAGGTGAGGGTTCCAGACAAGCGTAGCGAGGAGAGTGTTGTCTTGGGTTGTGCGCCAGCAGCCGCTGTTCCGAGGTATGCCCCGATGTAGTTATTATTTTATTTTCTGGCTTGTATGCTTAATTATTTCTTTTTAGTTGGAGTATGTAATTATTTACTGAGTCGAGTCGCATTGTAATAATTTTTAATTCTTACACTTCCTTTTCAATTCAATGCGATGTGAATGTTTAGTTTAGTTTATTATTTATTTTCCAGACTTATCTAGATCCTGGTTTGGCTCCAAATTAATGATTCGGTACCTATTTAGTAATCGGATCCCCGATTATAGGGTGGCGGGTCGTTACAGTTGGTATCAGAGTATTCGGTCTGGCAAATAAATGAATAACTAGGTTAAATATTGTAATTTCGGCAAACAATTACATTATCCCGTACAGGCACGACGGTAGTATAGGTTTTAGGATTCTAATTAGAACTTTTTGATTTTTGTGATTGTAGGCGATTAGATGGCTCCTAGGAAGAGCATGCAAGTTATTAGAGAGCGGGGAGATGTCCCTAGTGGATCTGAGGCCGGTAGGCCGAGTATGGAGTGTTTCATAGAGGCTATGATGGACACAATGGCTAGATACCAGACCTGAGACCCTAGTGAGAGTTCTAGTGCTCGGGGAGGGCCTTCAGCTGCTCTGGAGAGATTCTTGAAGCTAAAGCCGCCTCATTTTACCAGTCGTCCCGACCCTGATGAGGCTGTTCATTGGTTGAGGGAGTTGAAGAAGACTTTTGATACCATGGATTGTGCGGCAGTTGAAAGGACTCCGTTGGCTACCTTCATGTTGAAGGATGATGCCTACAATTGGTGGACCACTTTGAAGAGTTTGTCATATGCGGATAGGAATCTCAGGGAGATTCCATGGGAGACATTTGTGAAGGAATTTAATGCGCAGTACTTTCCTAGGCATGTCCAGAGGGCCAATGAGAGGGAATTTATGGAGTTAACCCAAGGAAGCATGACAGTGCTTGAGTACCAGATGAAGTTTGTTTCGCTTGGGAGGTTCGTGCCTTTTATCTCAGGAGACGAGGAGCGTCGGACTGAGAGATTTGTGGATGGACTGAGGTCCAATCTGAGGAGGTTTGTGGCGTCCCACTATTGTACAGATTTGGCATCAGCAGTTAGGTGTGCCGCGGCAGTAGAGGCACAACATGATCAGTCAGCTCGGGAGAGGGGACTGACTATTCAGGGGCCAGCTCATGGTAGGAGAAAGACAACAACAGTAGCAGCTCCTTCGTCCGGATCAGGATCGTCTTCACTTGGCTCTAGATTCAGGAGGTTCTTTCGAGGAGGTGACAGCAGCAGTTGTAAGGACTGAGGTTTCGGATCCGGTTATCGGGTTAGTTTCAGGGTCGGACTCTGTAGTTTGGGTCCTAACGGGGCTGGGACCCTGTTCTGTTTCGCGTCGAGCCAGGCTCGACGCGGTTTAAACGGCGTCTGGCGTGGCAGATGCGTTTTAGATTGTGCCACGTGGGTGCCACGTGGGCTGGCCTTGGGTCGCGAGTGTACGGGCCGGTCGTGTCGTCTGAACGGCGTCTATGATGGGCGACGCGTTTCAGACTGCGACCTTGCGGTGTCAGAGTACGGTGCCGGTCTTGTCGTCTGAATGGCGTCAGCCTTGGGCGACGCGTTTCCGACTTCTGTCAGAACGGTCTGTCATGTCATCTGATAGGCGTCCGTACATCTTGACGCGTTTTTACCTAGTTTCTGAGTACCCTCGCGAGCCTTCCCTCCTTTCCCTCATTCTCACCCTCACACTCTCTCCCCTCACCCCCTCCACCCTCCGACTCTCCCCACTCTTCCCCTTCCTTTTTCCCCTCCTTCCTCTTCCACCTCTCCACCTCTCACCACTGCCATCACCACTTTCTTCGCGGCGTTCCATTCTCCGGACGGCCGCCGACGTCCCGACGGAGTGACGGCGTCCTCGGAGTACTGGCGGCGGTTTGCGGTGCGACGGTTTGGCGGCGGAGCCAGGAGGAGTTTAAGAATCGGTAGGGTGACGATTCTCGTAATGTTTTATTCTAAAACCATGTTCTCCCGCTTGAAGTATGCTACGGATCCGTGGTTTTTGGGTAGAATGAGCATGTTAGGGGATTTTTCTTGATGGGAATGGGAGTTTCTGTGAATGTGGTTTTGTGATGATTTAGATTTCCCCTCTTCCTCCTCCGTTTGGTTTGATTTTGGGGCTTTTGGGGGTGAAAAAGGGAGTCCTCGGGCTAGGAAACAGAACCAGGTTTCTGGCGCTAAAAGACATCGTGCATGGACGACGCAATTTGGAATAGCATCGGGCCACCATGACGCCTTTTAGGCAGAAATCACCCGATTAAGGTTTTCTGCAAAATTCCGGATTTTGGTGTGAATGGCGTCTGAGGACGTCGACACGTTTTTTAAAGGCGGCTAACTGTGACGACGCCTTTTAGGCCATATTCTGAGGCCGAGAATTCATGAACCAGTTTAGGAGACTTGAATGGCGTCGTCCTTGGTCGACGCGATTCAAGCCAGAACCACACTAATCCATGCCAGTAAAATGTGTTTACACTGCTAGATAGTTGGTTAAATACATGCTTTTAGTACACTCGATGATGATGGACTCTTCATGACCGGATGGCACTACGTTGTGTGTCGTGCGACTGCGGACTTCTCACGTGATCGGATCGCACCGTGCCGTGTTTTTTTGTTACTGTGGACCTAGAGTGACAGTTGTAGCGTTTGACACCCTGTGTCGGTGTGGAGGGACACAGCGCTGACGGGAGCAGTGGCGGGGTGACGCCTAGTGAGAGAGGGTCACCTGGTGAACCCCGGGGTTAGCTAGCTTGTACCGGTGTCGGAATGGTACCTCTGGAGTGTCACTCGTGCTGGGGGAAGGAATAACGACATGAGCCAGTTGGGTCGGAGTAGCCAGCATGCTATCCGAGGGGTTACTGTTTGGTCTCAGCGGGTCGGTGTTTGCTGGGGGAAGGAGTAACCGCCGAGGTAGCCAGCGTGCTATCTGAGGGGTTACTGTTTGGTCTCAGCGGGTCGGTGTTTCCCACTTTCGGAGACATAGTTGACGCGTTTTGCCGAGACGCGAGTTGTAGGCTCCTTGGTAGAATGATTTCTGTGATATGCATGTTATATTCCGAATGCATGTGGTTTATATCGAGAATTAAGGGTAATGTGTTACAGCTTTACTTACCTTGTTTACTTGTATCTTGGTAATTGCACTTGTGGGTGTGTGAGTGGGTCGTGGGGATCGAAGGATCCCTACTGAGTCTTTTCGTTGAGACTCACCCCTGCGGTTTTCAGGTGAGGACTCCAGACAGACTTAGCGTGGAGTGTGCTGTTGTGAGCTGCGCGCCGTCAGCGGTTGTTTCGGGGTATGCCCCGACGTAGTTGTTCTTTTTATTTCTGGCCTGTATGCTTAATCACTTCTTTTCAGTTGGAATATGTAATTATTTGCTGTGTCGAGTCGCATTGTAATAATTTTTAATTTCGGCACTTTCCCTTCAATTCAATGCGATGTAATGTTTAGCTTAGTTTATTGTTTATTTCCCAGACTCATTTAGATCCTGGTTTGGTTCCAAATTAATGATTCGGTACCCATTTAGTAATCGGATCCCCGATTATAGGGTGGCGGGTCGTTACAGCAGTGGTAGTAGCAGACCCAGACAGAGCCAGCAGGGTCAGTCGGTGTCCAGTGCTCAGCAGGAGGCAGTTCAGAGGCTTCCAGCAGCTTGTCGACATTGCGGTGGTACTCACGGTGGGACTCAGTGTCCTGCATTTTCTGGGAGGTGTTACACTTGTGGCCAGTAGGGCCATTTGGCGAGGTATTGCCCGCAGGAGCATGGTCAGGGGCAGGGGCCAGGTGATCAGAAGAAGCCGAGGACCCAGGGGAGAGTTCTAGCTATCACCAGGAAGGAGGCTCGTGCGTCCAACTTGGTGGAAGGTACACTTTCTGTCCTTGGGAACTCTGCGCATGTGTTAATTGATTCGGACGCTTCGCATTCTTTTATTTCTGAGCAGTTCGTAGATATCCTTTCTGCACCCGTTATTGAGATGTCTGATGGACTGATGGTAGAGGTTCCTTCTGGAGATTTCATGTTGTCTTATAACTGTTTGAGTGAGGTTCCCTTGACCATTGAGGGCCATGAGTTACCTGCCCAGTTAGTTGTGCTTGCGATTCGCGACTTTAATGTCATCTTGGGCATAGACTGGTTGGAGGCTTATAATGCCGAGGTGGACTGCCACAGGAAGAGGGTGCGTTTCTCTATTCCGGATATTCCGACCTTCTACTTCCAAGGTATTAGGCTCTCTTCTCGTTGTATTCTTATTTCTGCCTTTAAGGCCTAGAGATTGCTTGTTGGTAGCTGTGGGGCTTTCCTTGCCTTTGTTGTTTTAGCTGATGTTAGTAGTAGTTCTGGTCCTTGGGAGGTGCCTGTAGTTTGTGACTTTGTTGATGTGTTTTCTGAGGAGTTGCCTGGCCTTCCTCCTCAGCGAGAGCTTGAGTTCTCTATCGAGCTTGCAACCGGTACGGCGCCCTTGTCTAAGGCCCCGTATCGGATGGCTTCAGCCGAACTCGCTGAGTTGAAGGCGCAGTTACATGAATTGCTGGATAAGGGTTTTATCCGTCCCAGTACTTCTCCGTGGGGTGCTCCAGTTCTATTTGTCAGAAAGAAGGATGGTTCTCTGAGGTTGTGTATTGATTATAGACAGCTAAACCATGTGACGATAAAGAACAAGTATCCACTTCCGAGGATCGATGATCTGATGGATCAGTTGCAGTCTGCGAATGTGTTTTCAAAGATTGACTTGAGATCAGGGTTTTATCAGATGAGGATCTGTGAGGTTGATGTTAGTAAGACGGCCTTTAGGACTCGGTATGGACATTATGAGTTTTTGGTTATGCCTTTTGGCTTGACCAATGCTCCGGCAGTTTTCATGGATTTGATGAACCGGGTCTTCAGGGCCTACCTGGATCAGTTTGTGGTGGTATTTATAGATGATATTTTGGTATACTCTTCTTCTGAGGAAGAGAATACCGCACATCTTCAGGTGGTATTGCAGGTTCTGAGAGAGCACCAGCTCTATGCCAAGTTTAGCAAGTGTGAATTCTGGCTAGATAAGGTGCACTTCCTGGGACATGTCATTTCTGGAGATGGTATTGCAGTGGATCCAGCCAAGGTTGAGGCAGTAATGGATTGGAGCAGACCGACAACAGTAACTGAGATCAGGAACTTCTTGGGGTTAACAGGTTATTACAGACGGTTTGTCCAGGATTTTTCTTCGATAGCGACCCCCTTGTTGAGGTTGACTCGTAAGGGAGTTCGTTTCGTGTGAACCGAGGAGTGTGAGCGGAGTTTCATTGAGTTGAAGACTCACCTCACTTCGGCTCCAGTGCTGGTGCTTCTATCAGGTTCTGGTGGGTTTGTGGTTTATTCATATACATCTCGTCGAGGTTTAGGTGTGGTTCTGATGCAGCATGGTAGGGTTGTGGTCTATGCTTCTAGGCAGCTGAAGAAGCATGAGGAGAATTATCCCACTCATGACTTAGAATTGGCAGCTGTGGTATTTGCACTGAAGATCTGGCGACACTATTTGTATGGAGAGAATTTCAGGTCTTTACCGATTACAAGAGCCTGAAGTACGTATTTACGTAGAAGGATCTGAACTTGAGGCAGCGCAGGTGGATGAAATTTATCAAGGATTATGGTCTCGACCTTTCTTATCATCCGGGCAAGGCAAATGTGGTGGTAGACGCCTTGAGTCGGAAGACAGTCGTGTCATATCTCATGGTTCAAGAATGGAGGCTTTATGAGCAGGTGGTGGAATCTTCCTTTAGGATTCCGCGAGAGGATGACAGAGCCGTGTTTGCCAGCTTAACTGTGAGGCCAGCAGTGTACCATGCCATAATCGAAGCTCAGAGGGCAGATGCAGAGTTACCACAGGTTCTCTAGACACCAGAGGTGGAGCTGTGGGATGATGGTACGGTCAGGTTTAGAGGCAGACTCTATGTCCCAGCCGAGGAGGACGTGCGCAGGAGTGTCTTGGATGAGGCGCACTGTTCCAGATATGCAGTGCATCCCGGAACGACTAAGATGTATCATTGTTTGAGGAGGCACTTTTGGTGGCCTGGTATGAAGAAGGACGTGGCTGATTATGTGGCAAGGTGCCTGACTTGTCAGCAGGTTAAGGCAGAACACCAGAGACCAGGAGGATTGTTGCAGCCTTTGCCGATCCCGGAATGGAAATGGGAACACGTAACTATGGACTTTGTGATGGGATTGCCTGTGTCCCTTGGCAGAAGAGACGCGATCTGGGTCATTGTTGATCGATTGACCAAGTCGGCACACTTTCTGGCTATTAAGAAGGACTGATCAGTCGGCAAGTTGGCTAAGTTGTTTGTGGACCGGATCATCTCTCTGCACGGGGTGCCCTTATCCATCGTGTCAGACCGGGATCCGAGATTTACTTCTAGATTATGGAGGAGTTTTCAGAAGGCCTTGGGCACGCAGTTAGCCTTCAGCTCGGCTTATCATCTCGAGACTGATGGGCAGTCGGAGAGGACCATTCATACACTAGAGGATATGCTCAATACATGTTGCCTAGATTGGGGAGGTTCTTGGGAGCAGTACTTGTCTACAGTGGAGTTTGCCTACAACAACAGTTATCATTCTAGTATCGGCATGGCGCCTTATGAGGCATTGTACGGGCGGCCGTGTCGATCTCCTGTGAATTGGTCTGAGATTGGTGAGAGGCAGATAGCAGGGCCAGAGTTGGTACAACAGTGTGCTGAGGTTGCCAGAGTGGTGCAGTAGAGGTTGACTATAGCTCAGAGCAGACATAAGAGTTATGCAGACGTCCGTAGGAGACCGCTTGAGTTTGAGGTTGGGGACCACGTGTTTCTCCGAGTCTCACCCTCTAAGGGTGTGATGAGATTCGGGAAGCGAGGTAAGCTGAGTCCGCGATATGTTGGGCCTTTTCCCATTCTTGCTTGAATTGGGGAAACGGCGTATCAGCTAGCCTTGCCGCCCAATCTTATAGAAGTGCATGATGTGTTCCATGTTTCTTTTCTAAGGAAATATGTTCAGGATCCATCTCATGTTTTGGATTTTTCAGAGTTGGAAGTCGTTGAGGACTTGTCCTTTCCAGAATTTCCAGTACGTATTGGGGATCGCAGGGAACAGGTCCTTCGGAACAAGGTTGTTGTTAGTATTAGATGGTCTCAAAGCCAATCCGATACTGTGTACTTGTTCAGATTACTAATAAATGGCAATAATTCATTGTGTGTAATTAATTCGATCTATGTTTATCGTATCACGATGAAATCCATGAACATGTGCAACAGTCTTCGGATTATGATGAGATCATAATTACGGGACCGAAGACTTATAAACACATGTTCTTAATTGTTCCTAGTCATAGGATGTTTGAGATAGGACATCGAACATCTGGATAGACTAGTATAGGTTACTTCAGCTCATATGATGAGGGTGACTGATCCCATAAGTCACTTGTGTAGAAACACTATGCTGAACCTATAGGTGCTCATTGGTGAATGAGTTCACTGAACTGATCCGACTATGAATCGCTGGATGGTAATCACCTCACTGTTAACCAGCTCGATTCAATTGTCACGGTTGCGTGGATGATCTTTGGACTTGAGACTCCAAAGATATCTTGTTGGTAGGTTTCTGAGCTTTGACCATGACGAACGAATCCCTAACCATGGGTTATCAATAAGTCAAGTGATCGGGTTTAGGGAAATGCCTTCGAAGGTAATTGTGTGTTCAATATGGGATCATCCGCTCTCGGTTGTTTGAGAGAGAATGTTCCGGGAACGATGCGCTTAAAGTCCCTGGCCAGGGCAGACTCTGTGATCGATAAGGAGTTATCGGATTCATATTAGCGGCATCTGATTCAAGTAAATCGACCAAATAGGGTTTAACAGTAAACCATGCCCTAGGTCGATTCGGGAACATTGCACGGATGAAGGATTATATCCGCGTGCTAACCGGTGACAGAAAGGTTCCAATAGAAGGTTGTGATAACCCCAGTGCCATCCAGGATCACGCGATGTTGCTTGGCATCCAACGTGATCGGTAGTCCGTCCGAATTTATTGTGGGATATTAAATTCGGTTGATTAATTGAATATAAGGATATTAATTAATTCAGTGGGTCAGTAAAAGGTTACTGGACTTAATGGGCTATTAACTGGACTGGTATTTGGGCCTAGAGGGTCACACGCAAATGGTTTTCAAGTCGATGGATAATCCGACAGGATTTCGGATAAGTCTGGGTTTTTATGAAAAACCGCAAACTGACTTCTTATAAAAGAACGGATTCTACATCCGGGGCCAGCAACCCTGATCTAGCCGTCATTCGTTCTTCCCCACTTTCTCTCTCTTCTGGGCGTGCGGTTCCCAACTGCTCCACTTTCCGTTCGACGGGGATTTTGAATCCGCATGTCGTGGCGGATCACGCGCAGTCAGACGGGATCTTCGAACGCCGTAGCGAGCGAGGAAGCGAGGACGATCCATCGCGAGGAGAACCGCGTGGATACCGCTAGAGGTCGGGCATCTGCGCGACTTGCGGCATCGCTCCGACGGAACCGAAAAACGGGCGCGGATTTGAATCCGCGCAAGGTAAATCGATCTACACCGGTTTTATTTTAACGACCGAAACGGGATAGATCCGGTCCCGAAAATTTTATTCCGCTGCGTTTTTCGGTCAGATCCCGACACAACGATCCTAACAGTTGTTCCTCTGGTTAAGGTGATTTGGCAGCATCGCTCCGGGAGCGAGGCGACCTGGGAGCGCGAAGATGATTTGCGGGAGCAGTTTTCCTACCTTTTTTCGTAAGTTCTCTTGTGAGCATGTACCATTATTTTCAATTTCGTTAATTGGTAGCAGATAATTTTGGTGACGAAATTCTTTTAAGGGGGGGAGAATGTAAGGATTGAGATTTCCGATCTGGTTATCGGGTTAGTTTCGGGGTCGGATCCCTTAATTTGGGCCCTGGTGGGGCTGAGACTAAGCTTGACGCGGTTCAAACAGCGTCCAACAATGTGGACGTGTTTTAGGCTGTGCCACGTGGGCGCCACGTGGGCTGGCCTTAGGCCGCGAGAGTACGGCCCCGGTCTTATCATCTGAATGGCGTCTTGGATGGATGACGCCATTTAGAGTACGGCCCTGGTTTGTCAGTGTACGGCCCGGTCTTGTCGTCTGAATGACGTCGGACTTGCACGACGCGTTTTATCCAGCTTCTGTTTGACCCCGCGAACCCTCCCTCCTTTCCCTCATTCTCTTCTTTCTTTTCTCTCTCCTCTCTTCCCTCCGACTCTTTGGCGAACCCTTTCCCCATCTCCTTCCTTTCCTCTCCCCATTCCTCCTCTCCCTCCACTCCATTAACTTACCAACTTCCTCCACTAGCACCACCACTTCTCCGCGGTGCACTTCTCTCCGGACAGCGGCCGACGTCTGTGAGTGCTTAAAATGAATGTGTGATTATCATGAAAAACTATGTTGTTTAAGTGCAAAATAAACCTATTAAAAATAAACTAAGTGATGTGATCGCCAGAAACTTTTGACTAAAAAATTTCAAAAGAAGATTTGATCGCCTACCTGTTTGGATGTGGGAGATGTTAAGTTCTTGGTTCTCCTCCTTCAGCCGGCTGAAGAAAGAGAGCCATTTCTTGTCTTTGTTCTTGCTTTGGCTGCTGTTGAGTTTTGAGAATCGTCCGAATTCCTTGTTGTTCGCTATTGATTCCTTTCCCTTGATTCTCCTTTGTACCTTGTAAGAATAGAAAGAAATAAAGAACAATGATGAGAACTTAAGAAGAAATAGTATCCATTCCAGAGAAAATTTTAAACATACAACTAAGCAGGTAAACTCACTGGTTGGGATGGTCTTTTAAACCCCTTTAACAAATAGGTTTTGAAAATGATGTTAGTGTTGTGTGTGTTGCATGGAGTGATGTGATGAAGAATGTAAGACTAATGAGATGAAAACGTGAGAAATATGTGGAAATGAATTGAAAGCTAATGCTGGATGGCCCCTGGAAGCCTTGGTCTTCAATAGATCTTGGACGGATGAAGATTATTGGAAGCAGCAGCACTTCGGCGTTCGGATGTCTTCAAGCTTCTTTGCTCCAATCACCACCAAAATAGTTACTCAACATCACTCTTTCTTCTTCTTTTTTTTTCACTCATTCTAGAGGTAGGGTATTTATAGACTTCTTTGTATCTGCGGATTTACATGAAGAAATTTTGAGATTTATCCAGCTTAACTAACAGATAAATACAGATTAATTCATCTTTATCTGTAATTATCTAAAATGCGTCGTCCAGGAGAGACGCTTTTCAGATTGATTAAGATAAAGATAAACATTCGGAAAAAAATCATCTTTATCTGTAATTAGATAAAACGCATCGCCACTCAAAGACGCCTTTTAGACTAATTAAGATAAGGATAAACATCCGGAAGAGAAATAGAAACAACTTAGGAGACCTAAAATACGTCGTGTCTTTTAGACGTCTTTTAGTTAATTAATCAATTAATTAAAATTCAAATTTAAACATCAAAATAGGAATGACATCTATCTAGGTCGACGTCTTTTAGACTTCTTCATATTTTAACTGAAATTTGAATTAAAATCAACTTAATTAATTAACTTAAATCATATCTCTCTGATCCGATACTATTTAGATAATTAAGTCAAAAAGATCAATAAAAATTAACCAATGATTAAATATCAGACCATTCTGAGGCATTATTATATGATATTAAATTTACTCAAAATGATGTTAAAATTAGCGTGTCTACAACGTCCCGGTGGAGTAGCGGCGTCCACGGCGGTATCGGCGGCGGCGTGTGGCGAGGCGGGTTGCTTGGAACTAGGAGGAGTTTGAGTAACCGGTAGGGTGACGATCTCCGTTGTATTGTGTTTAAAAAATCATATTTTTTCCGCTTTGAAGCATGTTTAGGGGGTTCTTGGGGTGAAAACACTAAATGCATGAAATGAGAAATTGGAAGTTTTAATGGGTATTTAGGTTCTTCTCCTCTTTCTCCACTTTTCTTAGTGTTGTACACGATTTGGGGGAGGAAATTCCACCTCGTAGATTAGAAGATGGCGGAGGAAGAACCTGTCTGTGAGGGTTAAATGGCGTCGGGGGACAGCGACGCCTTTTAGAAAGGCGGCTTCCACCCGCGACGCGATTTAGCCTAAATAATAGACTCTGTCTTGAGACTGATGAGCGTCCAGGGACAGCAACGCCTTTTGAACGGCTACTTGCATGCACGACGCGTTTTAAATGAAATCACCCCGAAGCCTGTCTCTGTTTCTGTCGTTATCAGGCGACTAGGGACAGCAACGCCATTCAAAAGGCGGCTACATATGACGACGCGTTTTAGGCCATTTTTCGGGGCCAGTTTTTATATAAACCAGTTTAGCAAGCTTGAATGACATCGGCCTTGGGCGACGCGATTCAAACAAGAATTCCATTAATCTCTGCAATTAACATGTGTTTACATTGTTAGATAGTTTAGTTAATTGCATGCTTAGAAATGTACTCGATGACGATGGGTTCTATGTGATCGGATTGCACCGTGTTGTGTTTTGTGCGATCGTGGGCCTAGAGTGACAGTTGTTAGCGCTTAGGCACCCTGTGTCGGTGTGGGAGTGACATGGCGCCGGTGTGGGAGTGGCGGGGTGACGGCTAGAGAGAGGGTCACCTGGTGTACCCCGGGGTATAGCTAGTACCGGTGTGGGAGTGGTACATTCGGAGTGTCACTCGTACTGGGGGAAGCAGAACCACCTGGAGCCTGTCAGGCTGGAGTAGCTAGCGCGCTATCCGAGAGGTTGCTGTTTGGTCTCAGCAGGTCGGTGTTTCCCGCGTTCGACCGTGTGGTTGGCGTGTTTTGCCGAGACGCTGGTTGTGGGCTCCGTGGTAGAATGGTTTCATAATTGTGCATGTTATATTTCGAATGCATGTGTTTTATATCGAATCTAGGAATTGTGTTTATTGATTTACTTGCTTAAATTATCTTTAATTGTGTTGCTATAGTTGTGGGTGCGTGAGTGGGCGGTGGGGATCGAAGGATCCTTACTGAGTCTTTTCGATGAGACTCACCCCTGCGATTTTCAGGTGAGGGTTCCAGACAGGCGTAGCGAGGAGAGTGTTGTCTTGGGTTGTGCGCCAGCAGCCGCTGTTCCGAGGTATGCCCCGATGTAGTTGTTATTTTATTTTCTGGCTTGTATGCTTAATTATTTCTTTTCAGTTGGAGTATGTAATTATTTGCTGAGTCGAGTCGCATTGTAATAATTTTTAATTCTTACACTTCCTTTTCAATTCAATGCGATGTGAATATTTAGCTTAGTTTATTATTTATTTTTCAGACTTATCTAGATCCTGGTTTGGCTCCAAATTAATGATTCGGTACCAATTTAGTAATCAGATTTCCGATTATAAGGTGGCGGGTCGTTACATGAGGGAAAAAAAGGAAGGGGTATACTTAGATTAACTTGGAAGAGGGTAGTACAATATGATTTGAAAGTTTAAAACATTTCAGAAGTGGTAGCCTAAAATCGTTTAGAGTGGAGACAAAAAATTCATATAGTTGACCTCAATTATTTAGGATTAAGGCTTCGTTGAGTTGAGTTGAGTATTTAGTTGTTTTCTGCATATTCTAAGTGAGTTTATGATAAATACGAAAAAGACTCTGACGTAAACTTCTTATAGATTTATAGAAAATATATTTATAATTTTTTTAAATTTATGATAAATAATTTTTTACTATCCAAACTATGATTACCATGAAAAATATATTTATCATAAACATAAATGTGTTTATGACCTGCATCCAAACCGATCTAGTGTTTAGACGTGACATGTCCTTGAATAAATTATCTAGAAAAGCTCACGCTATCAGTTATTTGGTAACTCAAAAACTCTCAATCAATCGAAAATCATTTTAGTTGACTAACTTTAAAAATCAGCATTGACCTAAAATGAACGAATGCCATGTTTTGGAGACCACCGCACTCTGTCCATGTGAATGCGGTGCGTGTGAGCGGCTGCAAACCACCGCACTCTAATCGATCTTCATTTTTCCTAAAAATGGATTTCCTATCTATCAAATGGAGTATAATGCTTATATCTTTTTTTAAAAAAAACATTGAGATATGTCTCACATTCAGAGAATATCTTAAGATTAGAGTAGTCATAGAGAAGTTACCGCAACTAGGGAGAGGTGCAAAAGGGTGGGAGGAGTTGCCCTCCCGCAGTACAATGTGTCCTTAAACTTAGGACAATTCTAAGAGCAAGAGGTGTCGACAGCATTAGTCAAGGTGTCAACACCTTAAAAGCAACAGAAGCAGCAACAGAAATCGGTCCATGGCGTGTAGACACTCTGGGTGTTCTCCAAGAGGTTGAAGACTAAGTGGTATCAACACCACCTCAATGCGAACGTATGCTGAGATATTTTGGGCTTTTTTGGGAGGGTTATTTAAGTTCTAACTTCGGAAAACATGCGTTAGAAGTTGAAAACAATATAAATGGCTAGAAGATCTTTCTAGGGCTACGTTCTTATATTTGTGTTTTTAAAGAATAATAGTACAATGCAGCGTGAAAGAGTCGGATTCCTAAGCATATTGTCGAATCAAATAAATCCTTGATTGTTATCTCTTTTTCTCCCTCTCTTTTTCTTCTCCTCCTCCTCCTCCTCTCTCTCTCTCTCTCTCTCTCTCTCTCTCTCTCGTTTGTTTTCTCTTATTTGGTGCATATGTTCCATCCAGTTGGTGATGTGAGCAAAAATGATTCCGCGCAACAATTCTATTCTCTAAAATATATTTTCCTTCAAAATTTATTTTAGGTCCAATCAAACCAAACAGACCCTAAGTTAATGTAGAGAGAAGTGGGGGGACCACACTGGCCCATGTCAGGGAATACCCACGTGCATTTGTGCGTCCCCGCCCAGGTGCAATCAATATGCCTTAGCACGTTGACGTCAGTGCGCCGCCAAAGCGCATTGACTGCCTGGCGAGACGTGCGAACATGTATGCTCACTGCTTCAGTGCCCCTTTCACTTGTTTGAATTCGGCCCGTATTTCTGTATATTTTGAGTTTTTTTCTTTATGAAAAAACTCGGGCCATCTAATCATGTTGTTGTGCAATTAGGCCACACAGAAGGTCCCTTTGCCCTCTTACTGAGACCATGGTTAATGGGCATTATATGGCAAAAATATGTTGGAACATAATTCGGTTTAAAATTTGAATGGGATGGTCAAACAATTACAATATTAAAAAAAGATTCAGGAAGACATATATAAGTTTTACATCAATTCTTTTAAAAAAATAAAAAAAATTATAATCATGTGATAAATAGTTTCTAACCAAAATATATGTTTTGTCAATGGAAAAGTAAGTTTTTTATCATTTAATCTCATGTTTTATGATGTTTAAGTAGTAAAAGTCTTATTCTAATTTAATAATATAATGTATTAAACATTTTTGTATCACACATGAATAAAACGGTTGGTGTCAAAAACATGAATATTTTTTCCCATCTTTTGATTCGGTGCGTGTAATAGAGTTTAATTCGAAAATTCAAAAGTATGCAAATTATATATGTATAACACTGATTTAACTAAGTATGCGCAGACCGTCCTCTTCTTTGGTGCTGGTGGGAGCTAAAATTGATGGATAATCCTCTTCCAAACAAAGGAGTAAAGGGAAGAAGACATGGAGAGCTCACTGGCAAGCATCATATGAGATTGATCTCAATTGGACCTTGTATAATTTTCGTTACTAAAATTTATAAATTGACATTTGAGAAATAAAATTCTTTGTCTACATACCCCTAAAGCCAGTGCTATTTGAAGAACTCTAGTTAGTGTAAACTGCAGTCAGAAATTTACCCTTTTTACTCTTAATATTTCATTGTTTGAAAGAAGAAGAAGAAGAAGAAGAAGAACAAGAACAAGAAGGAGAGAGAGAGAGAGAGAGAGAGAGAGAGAGGCAAAATGGCAGTGAGCAAGCATCATGGGGTTAGAAAGCAAAATGAAGAAACTCAAACGGGCCGTGCTACCATGCCTTCCAAGCCAAAGGCCAAAGCCCCTAGCCATATGACCCCCCACTAATGAGTGCACCAAGCTTTATGTGCTTCGAATGGGAGGAAGGGTCCCAAAATCATGGAAACTTAAATAACTTAGATCAATTAGATAAAAATTCATTACTATGAGGTGAAACTTGGACTATCAAAAGGTCTTTAACCATTAGCAGCTAAAAGGGGTCGGTGCTTCAAGTAGGGACCAACTCTCTTCTTTCTCTCGCGCGATAAAGAGCTCCTTCTTGCTCTAGTCTGGAGACCTCACATGACAGCCCTTATTAGGGGAGGGGTTCTATGCAATAGGTGGATTCCCTCCCTCCTGGATCTCTCTCTCCCACGGGACATTTTGTCTAAGTAAGTCTTGAGTTAAGCTTTCTCTCACTTGGGAAGTCACTTGTCTTCTTCCTTGTGGCAATGGAGTAAACCACATACCTTCTAAGATTTGCTAATACCTTTGGCTTTCTCCCTTTTTTATTTTTTGTGGTTGTCTATTTCCGCTTCTCCTCCCTTAGTTTCCTTTCTCTTTCACCCCTCCTAATTAGAGCTTGGCGAAATTTGGAGTTAAGCTCTCTGCAACAACTCTAAGCCTCATCTTCGACATCTAGTTCTATCGTTGTCCCTGGTTCCATGGCTGATCTATATATGCAAAGCCTGCTTGTAATTCCTTGCATGAGACTACCTTTGCCATTTGAGGAGCTCGCTCTTCGGCGCCCCATTACACTCCCCGTAGGGAGCATGTTCGTCTGAGCTTCCTAGAAAGTTATTCAACTATGTTCTTTACAAACCTCCCCTTGTCCATCGTTCATGATGCCATCTCCACTCCAAGTAGCAGAAGAGATGGCTATGTCCAAATTTGCATACATATTTATTGTTCGATGGATCTCGCCAGCGAGCTTCCCTGTCAACGAAAGATGTGTTTTCCACTTTGTATCTTTTACTTGTTATGTTGGATTTCTTGTTTATTATTTATTACCAGCTGAATTTCTTGCCTTGATCCTATCTTAAGTATGGTGAAACAACCAATGTGTGGTTGGCCATCTCCTTTATACTCTTCTCCCTCACTTAACTTCAGTTTTTCTTTCTTTCAAAATTTTTCCTGAAAAAACCACAATAGCTTCCGTTGTCCCGCTACTTCCCCAAAAGTTCGTAGTGGGATGTCTGCTAGTTTTGAAGTACGTCTGCTGCAAGCATAACATCATTGAGTCTTTGGCACCCTCGTGTTCGGTCAAATCTATTGTACTTTACTGTTGCAATAAAAGTGTTCGATGAAATGCCGTTAAGAGATAGAACTACTACGTTGGCCTTCGTTGCATCTTCCTTTAAGACGCCAACACGAAGATGGGTCTTAACTCTTCTCAAGTGCTATTCGATACAGATATGCTGCAAGCATATCATCATTAAGAGTCTCCACCTCTCGTCTTTGGTCAAATCTAGTGCATTTTACTGCTGCAACTCAAATGTTTGACGAAATGTTGTTTAGAGACATTTATTGTGTTGGCCTTCGTTGCAACATCCTCTAAGATGCCAATATGAAGGAAGGTCCCATCGGTTCTCAGGTACTATTCCTTACGGATTCGTCTCTTCTTTTAGCCCTGGATCTCGAGTGTATGTGCGTACAACACCCACACCATTCTACCGTGTGGGCTCTCCGAGATCTTGATTAATTAGGTTCAGTAGCTTTACCAATGTAGCAGCTTAATTATAACAATAGAGGTTTCTTTCTGTTGGATTTAGAACTATGGCCTACACCTTAGAGGGGGATTAATTGGGTGTTAATATTTTTTTTTGAAACCTCTAACTATTTTGGTGTACTTTAAACTAGATCGTGCGACAAAGATAAAGCAATAACAAGTAAGCACAATCACATAAGAGGCGTAAGATTTATAGTGGTTTGGTCTACCAAATGATGACCTACATCCACTCCTAACTCCGTTGGAAATTTCCACTAGAAAACACTTCTAGCACACCGCTAATAGATCCAGTCATAGCAAACGAACACACTAGATATCAAACTTCTAGTTAGACTTTCCCTAGATACAAGGCCTCTAGTAAGGCTCTCCTTAAATATCACACCTCTAGTAAGGCCTACCTCCAATCTTCACAAGGATTGGCCCTCTCCTACCAAGTTAGGAACACAATCTCCACCATTTGCAAACGATGACCCTCTTCCCCTAAGGAAGGTAAACAACATTCACCCTTTGCAAAGGATGACCCTCTTCCATAAGGAAGACAAACAACAAGAAGTAGTAAGAAAGATAAGAATCTTAACTTTCTAACCTACAGTACACACAAGACAATGTTCGTTTTTTTAAATATTACAACAATCAAATAAGCAAAGAAAATTCAAGCCTTTAGTGTCCTTCTTGTGGTGTCTTCGCTCTAGGAGACGAGTTGATGTAGATGATGTTCCTCCTGATCCTCCTAGTAACTCTTGCTTGAGAAGCTTCACCAAGATCTTCTTCTTTTGAGGAAGAAGAATACTTTTTGCTCTAAGATAACTTCTCTTGGTCTTGGTCTTGATCAAGAATGAGATGAAGTCTTCAATATAGCTCCATCATCCTTGGCCTGCAATCATTAGAAAACTCAAAAAAAAAACTTCCTCTCAACGTTAGGAAATAGTAAGCAAGTGGAAAACTTGAAACATAAGAGACTTTTCTCTATTTAAAATCTCTCACATTTTCTCTCCAAGTCCTTCGCCAAAAAATTGCCCATAACTCTCCTTTTCGTAGCCTAAAGGATGGATTCAAACCATTAAGTACATGGTGGGAAAAGTATCTTGACTTCCTATTTTTAATTCAAAAGTATTCCATCTCATTTTGAAATCCAAATTGTTTATGGTTCCATATTGTACCAAAAGAAAATTTGTAGAAAGTTTCCTTAGAGAGCTAGTCATAGTAGGTGAAAAGTTAATGGTGACATGTTGCATACAAATGGAAAAAGTAGTTCTGTAAAAAGAGCCTTAAAATTTGAAAAAAGTAAAAAGGATCTGTACTATCATGGTTAAAAAGCTGGATTAACAATCCTTGATTGTCCTTCTACTAGATAGACTAAGAACGCGTCAGTCTACTAGTTCACATGGGCGCCAGGGTTACTCTGGTTGACCAGAGCCCAGAACTAGGCGTCTAGAAGCAGTAGAGGTGAAGACAGGTTAGTGCAAACTCCTACTAGTTTTGATCGACCAAGTCCAGGGCATAGGAAAACATGTGCTCTGGTTCTGGTCGACAAGTCTTGTCTCTAGTTGACCAACACCCACCTAGTTGGGTTTTGGCCTTTTCATTTAAATATGATTTTTGGGGGGTTCTTTTAAGGGTCATTTTGGTCTTAAATAAACGTATTTGTAGCCCAAAAATCTATTGCATTCATACTCATAAAATAAAATATTTGACAATATATCCTTATAGCTTTTAAAATTAAACATTTGATTACCTTCATATTTACCAATAATATCTATTTTAGTTAAGTGAGTTGTTCTATCAAAATCCATATGAGGAGCTCAACATTCTCCTCTTTTTTGATAAAGACAAAACACTTATCACTATGAGGCCCTTATGCTATTGTTTTTGCACACATTTCTTAAAAATAAGTTTAATAAAATCAACCATTCAAAAATATCCATTAAAACTATTCAAAATCCTCAACCGCATTCACTATAACACCATTGATGTAAACAATTCACAAATTTACCATGGGCTATACATAGCATGCCACTTTTCATCACACATTTTCACTATGCATAGCATGTACATACAAAACCAATTAGTATCTCATTCTTAGCATTCACATAATAGCATATAACATTTCATTCTTAGCATTCACACAATAACATATAGCATTTCACACAATAGCATATAGCATTCACACACATCTCCCTTTTTTTGTAATCATTAAAAAAGAAACTAAAATTAAGAATATTTTAGGCTCTCTCTCTCTCTCTCTCTCTCTCCGATCGAGCACATTGTCATCTAATTTAAGTAGCAAGACATGAAGAATGTTGTCAACATTTTTTTTTTTTGAACCATTGTTCTCGATATATTCTATAAAGGCCATTCATATAGATATTTTCAACATTATTTTAATTCAAAGTGGTTACATAAATGAATGGGTTCCTTAAAACTATAATTTGCAATTTTTACCATGATGATATATATGTAAAAATGTCTTCTAACTTTTAAAAGAATATTTTAGGTGCAAAAATATACTTTTGCCTAAATAACTACAAAGCGAATGTTTGCATAATACAATGTAAGGACACTTTGTTAGGCATGAACTGTGGCGCCTCCTAGGGAGTGTTAATTGTAAAAGCCAACAACTCTAAAATGCCTAAATCAGATGAATGTGTAAAACCAATAAAGTATGTTAAACAAATATACTGCAATAGATTAGAGAGAGGATAAAAGACACGAGCACACGCACAAAGGGCATAATAAATTTACAGTAGTTCGACCACCCCAATTGGCCTTTTGTTCACTTCCCAAGAATTTTCACAACAAGATTTTAAGATTTTAGTATTCATAGTGCTGCTCTAATTCACCAATTATCGAATGTAATAGTCTTAATTAGCCTTACCACCAAAGTCACTGGATCATCCATCTTTCCATTGAAAGGAACACTAGATAGACGCTTCAACTGCTCTTTGGACGCTCTAACCTAAACAGCTCAAGGCTTCTCCTTCGGCTCTTCCTTCGGGGAGGGGGTGCTTCTCTAGAAGGGAACCCCCTCCCCCTCCCTTGTGGGATGATTTGTCTCTCATCCGGGAGATTTAATCTTCTTCAGAAGGTTTTTGTTAGGCAAGCTTGTGACTACTCAATTTTGTTATCTGTCTTTTGACGGAGTTTAATTTTCTTCGACTTCAGTTGTTTGTCTATTTTTATTTCATCTTTAACTTAGTTTGTATTTAAAGCCTTCTTAACCCCGACTGTACCTGCACATTCCAGCTCTTCTTGCCTCTCTATTAACTAGACTGCCTCTTCTCGCTCTATGGCGTCTCTCTTGTTTAGTTTGTTATCATTGTTTGATAGTTTATCACGACATTTCTATCGTATCCTGTGGAAGCCGCTATAGTTCTATTTATTGTTTAGAGTAGTCTATTTGAGTTCTTCGTCGGCAACTCGGGATCTCGGTTATATTTGTGCTTTTTCTACATGCCCCAAGTAAGGGGCATACTCTCCGAGGCACACTCTTGCTTGTTTAAGTTGTCAGAAACTGTTCGCAGTCATTGGAAGTTCGAGAGATCAACTCGTTCTGCCATGAAGCATAAGAACCCCTCTTCAATAGTTCCATCCACCGTTTCATCTCCAAAATATTGCAAGGCTCCAATCCCTATAGTTTTAGTTTTTCTTCACTGTTTTTATATAGGTTAGAGCCTTCATCTTTAAGGGGATGTACAAGGGAGGCATGGTTTATGTAAGGGGCATGGTTGTGCTTGTTGGGTTCTGTATTAGAGATGGTTTTTGTACTATATGTAAGAATGGTTGAACGAATGAGTATCTGTTTGACCAAAAAAGAAAGGATCATTGGTCACAAAGTTACTAGCTTGACGCACCTTTCATCTCGCAAGGCCAGCCCTCTTTCATAAAAAAAGGAACAATACAACAGGGGTATCATCAACACAATCAAGCACCTTTGAAGCTAACACGATCAGAGTGACAAAGGAAAAGAATGAGATAGAAAGTAAAAACAAGCATATTTCTCTTTTGACTCTGTCAAGGAACTTCAATGAACTTTCAGTTCCAGGAGGATTTCGTTGTTGTAAGGTAACACAAGGAATAGGATTTCTTCAGTTCTTAGAGCTCTGAGAGTGAAAGAAGCACACTAGATCAAAAGAGACACATCTATTTCTCTACTTTGATTGGAGCATAGGAGAAGAATAAGAGCGAATAAGGGAGAATAAGTTTAATTTTTCTTTGACAAGCGGAATGGCTTATACTAGTGCAGAATAGCGTATTCAAGAATAAGGCCCCAATTTATTTGCAGAATAGGTTATTCGGAATTACTTATCCAGAATAGCGTATACTAGAATAAAGGGTGCTTAGTTTTGATAGTTCTATGAGACCCACTGGCGGAATAAAAAGGATAAGCAATTCTTGGGTCTAGGGTCGAATTACTTATTCTTCTTATTCTAGTATAAGCAATTCTAACACGGTATAAGCCATTCCGCCCATCAAACTAGAATTAACCTTATTCTAAGAATAAGAGGTCTTATTCTTCTTTTATTCTCCAATCAAAGCGGCGCCTAATAAGCCATCCCACTCTAGACCCAAAAATTGCTTATTCTTCTTATTTCGTCAGTGGGTCCCACAAAACTATCAAACCAAAACACTTCTTATTCTAGTTTACGCTATTCCGTCAGTGAGTCCATATAATAACTTATTCTACAAACAAAGTGGGACTTAAGGGTCGTTTGATGTGTGGTAAAATATTGTAAAACATCATAAACAACTATAAATAATATTTTCTTGGTGTTTGGATTGCAATAAATCCTTTTTGTTTACTTTTTGTGTGTTAGGAGTGTCATAACTAGCCATAATATTTCAAAACAATTGATCCTTATAATCTTCGTTTGAGTTGATTTTGATTTTTGATAAAAAATATTGTAAATTAAGGCCGGTGACTTTAAAAATTAAAAATGATCTTTTGATTTTTTTTTATTGATTTTAAAATCAATGATTTCAAAAATTGAAATTTTACCACATTTTACAACACAAAACGAGCCTTTAGAAAAACTAAACTAATTTTTTTTTTATTCTTTTTTCTTCTTATCCTCTCAATGGAATTGAGCTCTCAAGAGCTCTTTATGTAGACCTCCAGGTTCGGGTAGCCGTTAGGAGCGAACGCGAATGGGTAAGGTTTAAATCTATCCAACGGCTAAGTTTGGGCATGGTTCTACTTGGAATGGGGATGTCCCTGGCTGGCCAACTGGTAGGTGGAATTGGTCGGCCAACGATATTAGATTGTCCGTGCCAATCCTTCCCTCAACAAATGAAGAGATTTTGGTAGAATTGTCACATATAAAATTAAGCACAATCGTACAAAGACGTCACTCGACAACCACTAACACAGGAAGCTGTGTCAGCGGACTTGGTCATTTTAACGTGTTAGATTCTTATGAACTATTGTTATCATCAGTTGGCAAGAACAAATTTGTATGTGCCTTCAGATTTCTCTTAATAGTTGATCGACCAATAAAACTAATACTGGTCAGCCAATTTTCACTATGGTCCACTGGTCTTCTGAGTTCTGATGCTTGAACAGTGAGTCATTTTTAAAACATTGGTTGGTCGGTCCATTTGAGTTGCCTATCAACCACTCTATCTTGGATAACTCTAAATGGCTGAACTCAAGGACTTTGATAACCTTTCTACAATATTTTTGTCCACATTAAAACTCATAGAGTTAGATGCTCAACAATCTCAATTGGAATTTTTGTCATCATCAAAACTCATAGCACTTAGAACTCAGTACACCTTATGTCATTTTTGATAAAAAGAACATATATTCTTCATAATTGAGGATGAAAACAAAAAACATCAAGGGACAGAAACAATTTTAGAAGATAACGGGAGTAATTCTTTATTTTTAGATTTCTTAAAAATACTTTCTACGTACACTCGATTGGACGGTTTTGAACGAATTTCACAGTTAGACAATAAAATTTAAATTTCAAAAAATTAAAAAAAAAATAAGAAAAATTAAATATTTAATTTTTTAAATAATTTTTATTTTTTAACAGAATGATAAACAGACAAAGATCTGTACATAGCTGGCACCATTTATGTAAGCAGCAGTGGCGGTCTGCGAATCTTGTATCCTTCATGATCCACTTCAAGAAGCTGCACGCAGGTGGATTGCATCTCTCCGCGATCTCGTGGCATGCTACAGTGTGCAGACGTCGAATAGATGTATATAAATTTTATAAATGTAAGTAAAAAATAGTTGGAAAAATAATTTTTATATTTTTAAAAATTTCTCTTTTTTATGGTGTTTATTTCCTCGCCACTCTTCTTGGAGAAATATTTTCCGTGATTCTAATATTTCTCATAAAAATATTTTGATTGCAACTAACCCCATAGTTTCCCAACTCGGCAATTTTTTTACATAAAAACTTACCTCTTGGGTACTACAGTGCCAACGTTGAATTGCAACATTGCCGGACATTACAGCAAGCATCAGAATCTGTTGGAGCGGCTATATAATAGTCTTACATCGGTTAATTTCAGTTGTGGCCAGTGCTTATGATTTTGGGTCCTTTCAAATTCAACATCCGGATTTTGTAGTTTGTAAGATAGTATCAGAGCAGGACCTGACCCAACTTTATCTTCTAATTTGCGTCATCTCCTGTTATCTAATTTTCACGGCCTATCTTCGCCGTGAGGGGGAGTGTTGGAGCGGCTATATAATAGTCTTACATCAGTTAATTTCAGTTGTGACTGATGCTTATGATTTTGGGCCCTTTCAAACTCAACACCCGAGTTTTGTAGTTTGTAAGAGAATCTAACTGACTTGGACTTGGTTGTCTTCATTCCAACTCAGTTCTATTCTCCAAAGGCAAGTAGTGACCTAAAACGAACTAGTAATACTTGCTGCACCACCGGTGCAACTGCATCGTTCAGTGGTGCGGCTGCAACAATAATTTTTTTGAAAATTGAGGTTGGGTCCAACATGTTCTGCATGTTAGTACTCAATCTTTGATCAATAATTCAAAAGATCCTAAAAAGATAAAATAAACTGTTAGTAGGCGGAACCTATTAAGGATATATTTTGTTGTTCATTGACGCTCAATTATTTAAATTTTTAATTTTTTTTTGTTTGGAGGTCGGGCTGTACAACATGTGGGTATATAGGGACCGCCCTTAAAAGATTAAAAAAACTTTTTTAGTGTATAATTCAAAAAGAAAAGTACGAAAGCCAGCCACCGATGGGGTGTGAAGAGAAGGCCCAAACTATTTGTATGTATTTTTTTTATTTTCTTAGCTTGGATCCAATCTGGTCTACATGTCCATTCAATCTTCTGATCGGACCACTAAAAAAATTCTAAGATGAAAAATTGAGCTCCAATAAATAGTTAAAGAAATGTGCCAAATGTGCCGACCCTAAAAATGATTTTTGATCTTTTTATTTTTTTTAAGCCATTCAATCATAAATTGATTTATACATACACGTCAGACATGTTTGGCCTGACTTAAAAAAAATCAGTTATTTTTGCTGCAACGCCAGGCTGTGCGACGCCACATATGTTGCAACAAGTTAAACTCTTTTTAAATTAAGTAATATTTGTTGCACTACCCAAGATATTGTAATATGTTTAGATGGACTTTTATGGGCATGTGGGCCATGGCTGAGCCGACTTAAAAGAAAAAAAAAATCAATTTTTTTTCTTTGCTGCATGTCCAAGAAGTGCAACACCGCCTGACAGCGCAACATGTTAAACTCTTTTCAGATTAAATAATATTTGTTACAATATCTTAAAAGTTTTAATTCATGTAGATTGTAATGCTTGGAGTTGGTTGCCGTTCGAAATCTAATTACAAAGAGAATCATGTTTTAAGGTGAGTTTAGTATTTAATGAATACTGGCGTCAAAATGTCATATATTTTTTTTATCAGTTTCTATGGAGCAAAAACATTTATTGGTTTACATCTTAAACACGTAACTTGCACCCTCGAAGCGAGCAGCAGCGGCAGTCTGCAAGTTTTGTACCGTTCACAGTCCACTTCGCTAATCTGGGGGGCTTGGACTGGGTTATCTTTACCCGACCCAACTCTATTCCTCCAAATGTGGACAAGGCCCAGGGCAGTGTTGGGCCGTAAAGAAAAGGCGCAACCCTATGTGCCTTCATTTTGGATTTTATTCGCGGCACCGTGTGCAGTCAGCCCTCAGATTTTGCCTTATATAATTTGTGGAGTAATACTTGCTGCACTGAGGGTGCGTTATACACTGTCCCTCAGTGCAGTGGGTAAATAAAATGATTATTTTTTGAATTTTTTTAGGCAGACCCTAAGGTGTCCTATATGTCCGTCCAGGTCGATCTCCGATCGGACGACCCAAAAAAATCTGAAAAATAAAAAATCATTATCAGGTTCGACCCATTAAAGGCATTTTTTGCTGTTCAATAGGTTTCGATTTTTTATTTTTCAATTTTTTTTAACTCGTCTGATCAGAGATCGACCTATACAAACCTATAGGTCACCTTAGGAGCACCTAAAAAAAAATTAAAAAATATATTTTTTTTATTTACCCACTGCACTGAGGGGAGATGTAAACCACACCCTCAGTGCAGCAAGTATTACTCTAATTGTGTAGTAATACTTGCTGCACGCACTGCATGTGATGCATGAAAAATAATTTGTTTGAGATTTTTTTAAAGGTTAGTCCCATCATGTACCATATATTCATACAACTTGATTTTTGATTGGACAACTTAGAAAATTTTGTATTTTGAAAAACTGAGCCCTACTTTATTTGGCTCGACTCAACCTCAGCCTATTAATGACATTTTTTTAGTATTCATTAAATTGGACTCAGCTTAAGCTTAGCCCGTTAATAATATTTTCTAGCATGCATTGAGGCTTGTTTTTTCATTTAAATTTTTTTTTGATCGTCTAATCAGAGATTAGATTATATAGATATGTGAAGCATGATAGGGCCGACCTTTAAAATTTTTTAGTTTCTTCTAGCTTTGCATGCACCGACTCCTCCCCAGCAACCTCCGAAGCCTGCGCAACCAGCATAGGCCCCTGCCAGGAGTGCCTCCCACCAGCGGTCAACTGTTGGCTTAATTATGATGATTTTCAGGGGACCTGGAGAAGGTCAAAGCTATTGAGTGTCATCTGTCCAATTAGAGGGAACCGTTGCAAAGTGCCCTTGATTGAATGAAGTCATTACCTTCTCTAGTGAAGACTTGGAGGGGGTACAAACTCCTCATGATGATGCCTCAGTTGTAGGAGCCGTCATTTGAAATTATGACGTACGTTGAATCCTAGTTGATGAAGGAAGTGCTCCCAACATATTGTTTAATGATTGTTTTGTAAAGTTTGGCTTGACCGAGTCAAACATGAGACCTCACCGAGGTCCTTTGTTGGGATTTAGTAGGACGCCTACTAAGGTGGAGGGTGTTGTTCGATTACTTGTCACCTCAAGAGTCGCCCCCAAGCAATTAACTTTGGAGACCGGCTTCAACATCGTTAAAGTTGAGTTGGCCTACAATGCCATATTGAGGCGACGGTTAGTCGGCCGCATCGGCTTGTTCCCTCCACGTACTATCAAAAGCTAATGTTTCCAACCGAGTATGGAGTTGGGGAAGCTCAGGGTTACCAGGAGTCGGCACATTGTTGTCATACGGTGTCTACCGAAGGCAAATCCATAGCCAAGTCCTTGGCAATAGAATCACCCACTGATTTGTCTCCAAGGGAGGACTTGGTCAAAGCCCTGGTACCGGAGGGTGACGGCCGGGTTTTGATGATCGGCTCTTAGCTCCTGGCATCTGAAACAAAGGAATTGGCCAACTTTTTGAAAGCCAATCTGGACGCCTTCACATGGGTGCCAACAAACATGCCAAGGATTGATCCTAGCATAGCCATCCACTGCCTGCATGTGGACCCCACCCGGTGTAGACACGCTAATTTTGACATCATTTTGAGTAAATTTCATATTATATAATAATGCCTCAGAATAGTTTGATATTTAATCATTGATTAATTTTTATTGATCTTTTTGAGTGTCGGATTTAACAGACATGTTTAAGTTAATCAATTAAATTGATTTTAACTTAAATTTTAGTTAAAATATAAAGAAGTCTAAAAGACGTCGACCTATGTGGACGCCATTTAGAGTTTATTCTTATTTTGACGTTTAAATTTGAATTTTAATCAGTTGATTAATTAGCTAAAAGGCGTCTGTAAAGCACGACGCGTTTTAGGTTTCCTAAGTTATTTCTACTTCTCTTCCGGATATTTATCCTTATCTTAATTAGTGTAAAAGGCGTTTCCACAGGATGACGCGTTTTATCTAATTACAAATAAAGATAAGTTTTTCTCGGATGTTTATCTTTATTTTAATCAATCTGAAAGGTGTCTTCCATAGTTGACGCATTTTAGATAATTACAGATAAAGATGAATTAATATGTATTTATCTGTTGGTTAAGGTAGATAAATCCCAAATTTTTCCATGTAAATCCGCGGACGCAAAAGAAGTCTATAAATACCCTGCATCTTGAATGGATGACAGAATTAGAGTTGGTGATTAGTTAATATCGAATTGAATATCGAAGCAACGACGTCCAAACGCCGAAGTGCTGCTGTTTCCAAAAGTCGGCGTTCGTTCTTCATCCAATCTTCATCCATTCAAGATCAAAGCTTTCTATTCTTCATCCAACCGGCATAAGTCTTTCAATTCATTTTTGCATTTTCATATTCACTTCATTAATTCTATATTCTTCATTACATCACTCCATACAACACACACAACACTAGCATCATTTTCAAAATCAATTTAAAGGAGTTTCAAAGACCATCCTAACAAGTGAGTTTTATGTTTAGTTGCATGTTTGAAACTCTGTTAAGAATGGATACTACTTTTGCCTGAATTCTCATTGTTTCTTCATTTCTCTTTCTATTTTCTTGCAAAGAAGAATCAAATGGGAGGAAAACAAGCAAATCATAAGGATTCTGGACGATCCTCAAACTCAACAGTAAGAACAAAGAAAAGGAAGGGCTCTCTTTCTTCAGCCGGCTGAAGGAGGGGAACCAAGAGCTCAACATCTCCCACGTTTAAACAGGTAGGCGATCAAACTCTTTCTTTTGGAACTTTTAAGTCAAAAGTTTTTGGAGATTACTTCACGTAGTTTTTTTTTAATAAGTTTATTTTGCACTTAAACAACATAGATTTTTCATGATAATCACACACTCATTTTAAGCACTCACAGTTTTTTTTGGCTATCACGGTGGGACTTGGTCTCGCCATTTTTTAGTTCTTTTGTTCTTGTTGTTATCAATCGGGCACCCACGGTGCACCACTTGTGTCTCTCGACACGTCCTCACCAATTGGTGAGTGTTTTTAGTTTAGTTAATTTTCCACGTGCACCACGTGCACACCCCAGTGGCAAGATCTTGCCCTCCCCGTTGATTAGTTAAAAAGCTATTTTTGTGATGAAATGTTGAGTGATTGATTGATATCTTAGTTGTTTAGTTGGTAAAATCATCATGTTAAATCCTGAAACTAAAAAAAATCCTGCATGAACTGATTATTTATTGTTTTTATCATGTTTAAGGAGGAATCAATCCAGAAATTCTTCCTGAAAAACTACTTCTGCGACTTGAAAAGCGTCTAGGAGCACTGACGCGTTTCAAACTGCGTCGGTTGACCCAGACGCCTTTCAGTCTTATATCTCTGATGTTTGCAATTTGAGCTTCTGCGAAAAATTAAGACTTTGTTTGAATAGCGTCGACTACCTGTAGACACGCTAATTTTGATGTCATTTCGAGTAAATTTCATATTATATAATAATGCCTCAGAATGGTCTGATATTTAATCATTGATTAATTTTTATTGATCCTTTTGAGTGTCGGGTTTAACAGACATGTTTAAGTTAATCAATTAAATTGATTTTAACTCAAATTTCAGTTAAAAATATGAAGAAGTCTAAAAGACGTCTGTCAGGTACGACGCGTTTTAGGTTTCCTAAGCTATTTCTGCTTCTCTTCCGGATGTTTATCCTTATCTTAATTAGTGTAAAAGACGTCTACACATGTAGACGCGTTTTATCTAATACAGATAAAGATAACTTTTCTCGGATGTTTATCCTTATCTTAATTAATCTGAAAGGCGTCAGCCATGGTGGACGCGTTTTAGATAATTACAGATAAAGATGAATTAATCTGTATTTATCTGTTGGTTAAGATGGATAAATCCCAAGTTTTTCCATGTAAATCCACGGACGCAGGAGAAGTCTATAAATACCTTGCATCTTGAAAGTAAAAAAAAAAAAAGAGAGAGAAGTTAGAATCAATGTTAGTGATTGAAGATCGAAGCAACGACGTCCAAACGCCGAAGCGCTGCTGTTTCCAGAAGTCGGCGTTCATTTTCATTTATGCATAAGTGTTTCATTTCTGCATTTTCATTTTACATCTTCATTAATCTTGCATTCTTCATCACATCACTCCATGCAACACACAACACAACATCATTTTTCAAAACCTATTTGATTAAGGGGTTTCAAAAGCCATCCCAACAAGTAAATTTGTTGTTTAGTTGCATGCTTAAAACTATGATTAGAATGGATACTGCTTTTGCTTAAGTTCTCATCATCATTTCTTCATTCTTCTTTCCATTTCTTGTAAGCTGCAAAAGGAGAATCAAGGAAGGAAAACAAGCAAATCACCAGAACTCTAGACGATCCTCAAATTCACCTCAACAGCAAGAACAAAAGAAGAGGAATGGCTCTCTTTCTTCAGCCGGCTGAAGGAGGGGAATCAAGGACTTGATATCTCCCGCGTTTAAACAGGTAGGCGATCAAACTTTCTTTTGGAACTTTTAAGTCAAAAGTTTCTGGCGATCACTTCACGTAGTTTCCTTTTAATAGGCTTTATTTTGCACTTAAACAACATAGATTTTTCATGATAATCACACAATCATTCTAAGCACTCACACTACCCTCGACGCGATTAAGGCAGCTTCTTATTTCTTCTTCAGTCCTCAGATTTTTGTGATTTGTGTGCTAATTACCCATTATGTATTAAGCATTAGAGGCCATCCAGGCTACAGGTCATACGCATTGAGGCTAACACCCTCCTTTTCTTAAGAACACTCTACTTGACGTCATCAACTCTCTCTGATTGGGTCGGTCCCTCGATCAGATTAGAGTAGTTGGCGTTAAGGCCTCCGTAAGCCCCCAAAATCAAGGTACTCCTCCTTGATCATCGGGCTGGTTGTACCAGTTGAAGTCCCGGTTAGATTCCATAAACGTTGTGAGAGAAAGCCATAGAATATAACGGTAGATATTAAACTGAAACTAGAATCCCATCCCTTGAGCGAATTTGTGGTTTAATTAAATCCAAATAACTCAACAAGGAATCTTAAAATCACGCTAAACATCCACTTGTTTGTTTAAATCTCTGTACAACTTGTTTGCCAATCCTTGAAAAAGAATCTAACATCATGCTGCTCCGATCGGGCAGGGACTTGAGTATGGCTCCAGATGCCATTGTCAACTACGAGGGAGATGCTAATGCCCCTCGCGATTTTGATTACAATTATGAGAACGGGAGAGATGCTGATGCCTCCCGTAATTCTGTCCCCGTTCCGTTTCGACAAGATGGGAATGTCCGGACCCCTCTCTATCATCCTCATGAGCAATATCCTGATCCTCCCCCGCATGAGTATGCGATTCCCAATCCCATTTTTGAGGGAGACATGAATCAAAATGATCCCTCGTCCTCTGATCCTTCGGATCTTGTCAATGCTTTGGGAGTCCTTGCCTCCCGTCTGGACCCTCAGCAGTTCGAGGCGATCCAGTCCATTCTGAAGGGGAAGGCACCCATGCAGCCTGCCGAGTCGAACCCTGCGGCTTCCCCTGCTATCCCTCAGCAACCTCCTCTTCATCCTCCCTACATTCATCAGGCCATGGAAGGCCTCCATATCACTTCTCGGCCAGCTGGGCCACAACTTTCATCTTCTAGGCAACCGGCTAGACCACTAACGCCCGCTCATCAAAATGCCCTTGGGCATGGCGGAAGCTCTGCCGGACCTCCTCTTTACTGTCCTCCTTGTCCGACGTACTCTAGGCAACAGGCCTATCAAGTACCTCCACCTCCTCCTCCTCCCCAGGCTGATCTGACAACGCAAGCGTTGCTGGCAAAGATGGAGCGCATGGACGAACAATTCAACAATCTCCAGAAGATGATGGGGGTCAAAGCTGCACTGGAGATCAATTTACCAAGCCTGCCAGTGTTCCACCTGCCGCCCTCTGAGATGCCAGTGTACCGGAAGTACAACGGTACTGGTAACCCCTTCACCCACTTGAAGGAGTTCATGTACGAATCATCCTTCTGGCAAAATGACAAGAGGTCGTTGACCTTTTTGTTCAGGAGATCTTTAGAGGGACCAGCCCTCGAGTGGTTCTTTTCTTTGGAACCCTCCGAAGTAGAGGACTATGGTATCGTTTCTCGAAAATTCATTCAACGATACCAGGACAGAGTTGCCCCCTCCTTGTCCATCACTGACCTAATAGCAGAGAAGATGAAACCCGATGAAGAGTTCGTCAGTTTTGCCGATAGATGGCGGGGCTTGGCCGAGAAAGTGAAAGATCACTTGTCTGAGTCGGAGCAAGTGAAGATGCTGATTTCCAATGCCACGCCCCAGTTCAAACTAGTCCTTTCCCTGAACAATCTGACCAGCATGGCAGAGCTCTATGAAAGAGAACGGTACTGTCAGAATGCCTTCAAAGACGCTACGTTCTCCAGCGTCTTCGATCCTCACAGACCTAGCAGGCCTCCACCCCGGAAGCCTGCAGTGCCAAATGCTCCCAGCACAGGTCCAATTACTGAGCAAGTCAGCAGCATGAACAACAATTCGCCCCAGTTCGTGAGGAGTCAGCAGCAGTACCAGAGGCCACCGCAGCGGAACCAGCAAGGGTACAGGCAGCAGCCGAACTCTCAGTATCAGCAGCCCCAATATCAGCGGCCCCACCAGCCGAACCAGCAACAACAACAGCCACAGCAGCCGACGCAAAGGCAATTACAGTACCAGCAGCCACAACAACAGTAGTACCAGCAACAACAGCAGTATCAGCCGCGCGCACCGCCGGCGTATCATAATGTCCCTCCTCCTGCTGACTACAACCAGCAGAGAAGACCTTCAGGCCCAAAGAGGGCAGAATACCCAGTCCTTCCAGAATCTTTGGCAGACATTTTCAGTGCCCTAATGGCAGCTAATGCCTTAGTCTTGCCAAGAGAAAAGGCAGTTTGGCCTCAGAATGCCGACACGTCTAGGTATTGCTATTTCCATAGGCAACCTGGGCATACTATTGACACCTGCTTCCAATTTAAAGATTACATTCATGATCTCAATGAACAGGGCGGCATAGACTGGGAGGAAATGAAAAAATACATATCAGCCCTGAAGGCAAGAAGACCACAGCAGCAGCAGCAGCAGCAAGCAAGAGCACCAGCACAAGCAGCACCACCACCAAACATGGGCATAGTGCAGAATCCGCTCCCGGAGCACCAAAACCAAAACCAAGTTGCCCATATTCTGACAAACAGCCAGTCTGAGGCTGACCGTGGGCAACAATAGAGAATAGATGACTCTTCCTCTCTTTATTCAACGGGTCATATTCCGAGTACCGCAGAACAACCACCACGCCGCACCATCCACATACCCACACCACAGCCCATTACCATCACCCCTCTACCGACACCCGCGTATCACTCACCCGCACCCAATAACCCATTACCACCACCCGCTTTCCTCAAGCCCATTACGCCCCACACTCCTACACCTCCACCAAATAACCTACCGCAAACTAATTACGCATCCCTCCTGCCATCCAGACCACTACTACGCGTACCATTTCCTACTTCACCTGCTACCACTACCACCTACTCAGACACCCTCCTACCATCCAGACCACTACTACGCGTACCATTTCCCACTTCATCCACCCCAATCACGTACCCAT
Source organism: Zantedeschia hybrid cultivar (assembly GCA_030544215.1). Taxonomy (NCBI): domain Eukaryota; kingdom Viridiplantae; phylum Streptophyta; class Magnoliopsida; order Alismatales; family Araceae; genus Zantedeschia; species Zantedeschia hybrid cultivar. The sequence continues at coordinate 15,279,143 of JARZZO010000016.1, forward strand.
CCACCATCCAACCATCTAGACCTTTAATTTGCACCACGCCACCACCACCTAACCCCACGCCATCACCTACATACCAACACCCCGCATCACCTACACCACCTAACCCTGCGGTACTCAAAGTGTCACCCGGACCTTCCACGGTTGAGGAACATGTGCTCCGGAGTGGAAGGATTTTCAACAGTCTTTCCTCAGTCAACAGTAAGAGACGGCCCATCACAGCCGACAGAGGAAGCACACAATGAAGAGAGTGCACCAGGCACTCAATATGATTTGTTGAAACATCTGGATCGAACACCGGCACGGATCTCTGTACTTGAACTGATTAAAAGATCGAAGAGTCAGCAAGAAGCTCTGATGGAATATTTGCAGAAGGTGATGGTCAACGAGGACGTGCCGGTGGAAAAGATTGCAGCACTATTAGTTCCTCAGGGGGATCAGCCCTCCATTACATTTCATACATCGGAACTAGTACCGCCAGCAGCCAGAAGTATGGCTCTGAGCATCACGGTCAACATCTGCAAGAAGGCCGTGGATGCATGCCTGGTTGACACAGGGGCTTCAATCAATGTCTTACCCCCGAAGACCCTAGAACTGTGCGGTGTGCCCAAGGAAAAATGGTTGCCTAGCCCCATCTCTGTGACAGCATATGATAACTCCACCCGTTCCCCTCTGGGAATGGTTTATTTGAAAGTGAAGCTAGGCCCTGTAAGTCATGCAGATGTCGAATTTCACATTCTGAAAATCGACCCTTCTTTGAATGCCATTTTGTATCGTCCTTATATAAAAAGTCTCGAGACGATTCCCTCCACGAATTATTAATGCCTCAAATTTCCCTTTAAAGGACGAATCATTAAGGTTACGAGCATGCCGATCCTTGCAGCTGCTCATTCCTTGAATATCAAACCTGCTTCTTTACCTGGTCGACAACCTTTTCTGTCGGTATTACAGGTTTACCATCCAGTGGCTGATCCTCTGAAAACTGTCACTATTTCTCCTTACCCGTTAAATGCCATAAAAAAAGAGAAGTGCATGAGTACCCCAGGATGGAGAATTATGATGAAGAACGGTTATCAGCCTAGAAGAGGTCTGGGCACACAATTACAAGGCAGGACCACTCCTGTCAAAGATCACCGAGGAGCACCTGGAAGCGGCCTGGGCTATAGGCCAAGAAAACTGAAACAAGATCTTGTTTAGCAAGCAGAAAATGAAGATGGTCAGAAAGTCTGGGGGACAATGTCTACACCGCCCAAGGAAGGCCGGGATCCCCTAACATGGACCTTGTATACACATTTTGTAAAGGGGCCCATAATTAGCCACGACAACACGGTGGTCATTACTTCGTGTTTTGACCTCCATGATATATATGGGAGAGACTTGGCCAGGCATTGCTCAGAACTACTCACATACCAATCCTTGGAGGCTCTGCGGCCTATGAAGAGGAGAAAATTCCAAGATCCTGAATGTGAATGGTACAGGTGGTTCGATCTAAGAGACCTCTACATTGCACTGAACAGACTGTTTCTAGATCCTGCAGAACTCAAGTGGCCGCCGCAAATCGATGAGCTGATCGAAAGTCCCGGTGCTATCTTTGACAAACGGATACTGCTGTCAGAAGAGACCGATGAAGGGGAGCCAGATGACCCCTATGAAGCTGGCTACACCACAGATCTGCTCTGGAGGGGGACATATCCTTCTCATGTTTTCATGCTCCATACTTTGTTTCGCACATTGCTCCTGACCCCGACTAGGTCGCGGGTCATTATTGAAGATATTCCACGGGCTCCGCCCGTTATGATTACTCTGTCCCCTCGGGACCTCATTTCACCACCTCCTCTCGATCTAGAGAGGATGTATGATTTGATCTGAGACATACTGCTGTATGATCCCCCTAATCCTTTGGCCTTGGTGCCACTTCCTCCATCTAATTCTCCTTCTATTTGTATTCATTCCTGTTTTATGCTTAACTCCTCTATTGCCCAAAAAAAAACGCCAATTTGGCAACAAATTCTTCCCAGATCCTCATTGAGGAAACCTCTTACTTGCCCAATCACACCCCATTGCGTGGGTCTTTCGGTCAAGATTCTCTCCTAGATCTACTCTGCCCCTCCCCTCGGGAGGATTCTCCTATATTTCCACTTGTATCCCAGGATTTCCATTCCGCTTCATCTTCATTAGGTTATAATAGGGAATTTAGTGAAATTAGGCAGTCTAGTTCTAGGCAAGTTAGTCAAGTTAGGAAGTCTAGGAAGTCTAAGGGTAGGCGAATTCCAGATAGATACCTCCAGGACTTAGATGATAGATGCTTTTCTTGCTCTTTAATCCCTCAGTTTTTAGAAAATCCAATTCAGATGCCAGAAGATTGTATGGACGATGAGTCAGTCAATGATGGGTATGGGGTGTATGAGTTAGTACATGAAAAAGACCCCATTATTGAAGATGAGGAAGATGACGAGGACGCGGCTGAGGCATATGCCAGTGGAGTGAAGAGGTTTGATGAACCATCAGCTGCCGTAGAAGAGCCCACCAAAGAAATCAATTTAGGGACTGAAGACGAACCTAAGGTTGTCCTTGTCAGCAAAAATCTTTCTACAGAGAATGAGAAGGCAATGGTACAAGTGCTTAAGGACTATAAGGACACTTTCATCTGGAGTTATGAAGATATGCCGGGGTTAGACTCATCTTTTGTTGAACACAGATTGACATTAAAGGATGGAGCTAGTCCGGTCAAGCAGAAATTAAGGCGATTCCACCCACAAATGGCTCTAAAGATGAAGGAAGAGGTCGACAAATTGCATAAAGCCAAATTCATTAGAGTTGTCCTTTATCCACAATGGGTAGCCAACATAGTCCCGGTTATGAAGAAGGATGGGAAGGTCAGAATTTCCATTGACTTCCGAGATTTAAACCGGGCGTGTCCTAAAGATGATTTTCCATTGCCTCATATTAATGTACTCATTGATAACACCGCTGGCTATGAAACCTTATCATTTATGGACGGATTTTCAAGGTACAATCAGATTAAACTGGCAGAAGAAGATCAAGAGAAGACGTCATTCACTATACCTTGGGGAACATACTGCTATATCGTCATGCCATTTGGATTGAAGAATGCTGGAGCCACTTATCAGAGGGCTATGATGACAATATTTCATGACATGATGCACATAGATCTGGAAGTGTATGTGGATGATTTATTGGTTAAATCTAAGACAAAGGCTGAGCATGCCAAAGTTTTGGCAAGGGTATTAGAGAGATCGAGAGAGTATCAGTTAAAGATGAACCCCAAGAAATGTGTATTTGGGGTATCTTCAGGGAAATTACTTGGATTCATCGTCAGTAAGCGGGGAATTGAGATCGATCCCAACAAGGCGAAGGCTATCAGAGAAATGTCACCTCCCAAAAACTTGAAGGAGTTAAGAGGATTAATCGGGCGGTTGCAATTTATTCGTCGTTTTGTCTCTCAGCACTCACAAAGGCATAAGCCGTTTTACGAGCTTACCAAGCCGGGAGTCAAATTCAATTTGGACAATAAGTGTCAGGAGGCATTCGATGGATTAAAGAACTATTTAGCAAGTCCTCCTGTTTTGAGACCACCATCTCCAGGCAAACCATTGATACTTTACATTTATGTCCTGGATGATGCAGTGGGGGCTGTCCTAGCACAAGAGGATGAAGAAGGAAAGGAGAGGGCAGCCTACTATCTCTCTAAACTTCTCAACCCCGCTGAACAGAGATACACGGCGATGGAGAAAACATGTGCAGCATTGGTCTGGGTTGTTCAGAAATTGAAGCATTATTTTCTGGCCCATGAAGTCCATCTCATCGCTAGAATGAATCCGATCAAATTCCTTCTGGAGAAATATGTTCTTACTGATAGGTTAGCGCGATGGCAAAGCTTTCTATCTCAATTCGATATCATTTACATTCAGCAGAAAGCGATCAAGGGCTATGCCATAGCAGAACAACTCGCTCATCATCCCCTTCCTCGTTTTGATCCAGTGCGATCAGAGTTTCCGGATGAGGAACTGATGTCCATAGACAGAGATGATATGTGGACTCTGCATTTTGACGGAGCTCTGAATTCTCATGGAAAGGGGATCGGTATCGTTCTGCTATCACCTGAAGGTGTCACCATTCCACAAGCCTTTCAGCTTGACTTTCCAGTCACCAACAATATAGCTGAATACGAGTCACTCCTTGCTGGCCTCGAGGCTGCTCATTTCCATGGTGCCACCAAACTCAGGATTGTGGGTGATAGCCAACTGATTCTTCGCCAAGTGCTGACCAAGTATCGAACTCTTGATCCCAAACTCAAGCCTTATCAAGAACTCACTTCTGCTTATTCAAAGCTTTTCACGAAATTGATCTTTGTCCATGTCCCTAGGAATCAGAACATCTTAGGTGACGCTCTAGCTTCATTGACATCTTCTCTTGATTTTCCAATCAGCAGGCAATCCGAATCAATCACAGTTCATAGGCGTCTTTCACCCGCCGTGAAAGACCCTTCATTTCTTAGAACTAAGGAGAAGTTGCTGAAGAAAGTCAGAGACGGAGATATCGTGGAAAAAAGAGAAATCATGTTGATGGAGCTGTTAGAAGAGATGGATGATGAAAAGAAGCCATGGTATTATGAAATTGCCAAATATTGTGAAGATCAATCATATCCTGAGGAAGCTACAACTGAGGAGAAGAGAGCTATCAGGAGAGTTGCTCAACGATACACCCTAGTTGGAGGAGCAGTGTACAAGAGAGGTTTTGATGGAGTTCTTCTGAGATGTCTAGACGAAGATGAGCTTTAGAAGGTTGTGGAAGGAGCTCATAGTGGAGTTTGTGGTGGCCATGTCAATGGACAGATGCTAGCAAAGAAGATCCTTAGACAAGGATTTTATTGGCCAACCATGGAAGAAGACTGTGTAGGATATGTCCGTAGGTGTGCTAAGTGTCAACTTCACGCCGACAAAATTCATTCTCCTGCATCTTCACTCCATCATGTTTCTTCCCCATGGCCTTTCTCCATGTGGGCTTTCGACATCATTGGACCCCTTGGTAATCCAGATTCCGGCATCAAGCAAAAGTCTTTCATTCTCACGGCAACGGAATACTTCACCAAGTGGGCAGAAGCCGAAGCGTACACGGAAATCAAAGCATCAACCGTCTGTAAGTTCATCATGAAGAACATCATCACCCGATTTGGAATTCCAAGCACCATCGTCACCGACAACGGACTGCAGTTCGTATCACAAGAATTGAAGGACCTCTGCAACAGGTATAGAATTGCATTGCATCATTCCCCTCCTTATTATCCGCAAGGCAATAGCCAAGCAGAGACAACTAATAAGACTTTGATAAAATCATCAAAAAGACGTGCAAATCTAATAAATTCACAGACTGGCCAGAAAAATTGGTTGAGGCTCTATGGGCCTACCGAACTTCAATCCGCACGCCCACCGGGCAAACTCCTTATTCCTTAACATTTGGAATGGAGGCGGTAGTTCCATATGAGATCCTTATACCGTCATTAAGAGTACAGTTAAACAATGAATTCTCCATTGATGAACATCGTTCAGCACTCCTTGCTCAATTGGAACTTTTAGACGAGAGAAGGTGGTCAGCCGCTAATCATGCAAGAGTTTATCAAAATAGACTAGCACATTTTTATCAAAAGAAAGTCATTGAACGTAAGTTCAAAGTCGATGAAATGGTCGTCAAAAGGATTTTTGTAAAATCTGGTGGTCCGCATTCTAAGCTCCAACCCAACTGGGAAGGACCTTATGTTGTATCGCACGTTTTTCCTGGTAATGCTTACCGTCTTGTCAATGCAGAAGGAGAAGAGCTAACTCATCTCTGGAATGGTTTACATTTTAAGAAATACTACCCTTAGGTTAAAGAGTCGATCAGCATGGTAAAGACCAGTGGAATCAGAAAATTTATAAACTCAAATTCCCTTATCAATCTGGATAATTTAATTCCAAACCCATTACTACACACACTGACACGTTTGATTCGTGAGTAACAAGAGATGCCAAGTCCTAAGGAATACCAAAAGCTTGACTAAAAGTGTAAAGTACAAATCATTCGTTTTAAAGCAAAAATATGTTTTACACTCGGCCCATGATGTCGGAACGAGACTTAGAATAGACTACCAAGAATACCCGCCATCTTAGTAGGAGGCCGTCATAAAAAAAATGGGGGAGATCCGTCCCAAAGAAAAGAATAGAAAAGCAAAAGGAAAAGGCATTAGCAAAATCCAAATGTCAAATCAAAAGGCCATTACATTACAAATGAAACAAAAGGGAACGCAAGGTCGATAAATACCTCGGAAAGAAAATGACCGAACCCCAACGGATACTAGGGTAGGAAAGGAACATCTTTTTAAGTCTCCGGAACCTTCTCATGGGCTTTCTAAACTTATTCTTCCTTTCCTTCTAAAGAGGCGTACTCCAAACTTAAAGAATGACTTAGATTGACTAAGGGTCAAATCATCAAATGGGATCACGAATGGAAACACAAGTTCAAACACGATGGGTTTAAGTTAAGTTGTTGAAGAACAATTTGGGAATTAAGTTCATAAATGAATATGATCTTTTGATCTGAGTACCATGCTGGTCTTTTAGTTCACATACATATGTCAAAAATAAAAAATACATATTTCAAAATCCAAAAAAAATACATATTTCAAAATCCCAAAAAAAATACATATTTCAAAAAAATCCAAAAATATACATATGCCAAAAATTCAAAAAAAGTACATATTTCAAAAGTAAAAAAAAATACATACTTCAAAACCCAAACAAAAAAAAAAGATATTTCAAAACAACAAAAATATTTCAATTAGCATTTGCTTATTGCACTTGGTATGTCTCATTCATTTTATTTTCAGTGAGCATTTGTCTGCTTGTATGTTACATTTTGCTTAAGTTTGCTTATAGTTCAATTACCTTTGTTGATAAAGGCTATGCCCCTTGACCGTTCATTTAAGGAAAAGATTGATTGACCATTTATTTGGTCAGGCAAGGGGCTAAGCCTAAATAGATACTTAACCTGTTTGTTAAGTGATATACAGAATGCAAGACAAACACATAGAACGCAAGATTGGAGGCCAAAAGTTTCATGTATATCATCAAAAGGTGTTTTGTACATGATATACAAAAGAAAGTCAAAAATACATGAGCCCTCAAGGCTGACTCTCTCCCGCCCCCTCGTCGAACTGACTCTGAGCCTCGTCAGGCGCGTCCGGCGGTGGAGCTCTAGGAGGTGGTGGTCCCATCAGACTCGGACCAGCTTGGCCTGATGATATGGCCACGCTCGCGGTGAACGCACTCCCGTGCCCCCTTTCCTGCGCTCGCTGGTGGGCACGTCGGTAACGCTCCTCCACGCTGCGTCGCTCGTGCTCTGCAACGCCAAGCTGGACCCGGAGAGCAGTCATCTCAACATCCATCTTCTGCCGCTCCTGCCTCTCCCGCTCTCGCTCCTCGGTGATGAACTCCAGTCAGGACTGGAGGCGTGAGAACTCGCGAGGAAGATCTCCGATGGAGAGGCGAGCCACCTGCTCCTCTAGCTCGCGAACTCGAGCTACCTGCTCCTCGAGATCACGAACCCGGGACGCATCTGCTTCAGCCCTCTGAAGGGCTTCCTGAAGCTCAGCAACCTGAGGAGAAGTCATTGTCAGTCCAAGGCAATCAAGTAATCAAAATCAAATTCAAAAGTAAAAGGGGAAGAACTTACCCGAGCAGCGCGATCCTCCTCTGCGAGGGAAGCTTGGTGGATAGCGAAGGCGAGCTGGCTCTGGAGGTCAGCCAGAGCAGCCTCATGGGCAGCAGAGGAAGAGGATGATAACGCTCCATAGGAAGGGGGAGCCGCCTGGGTGTAGACGGCTCGCTGCACTAAAAGACAACCGTCAGTGTTAATCGCCAAAACAACTAAGTAATCAAAACATCCATTCATAAACATGCATGCATACCAGATCAAACAGCTCCTTCTGGACCTGCTCCAACTGGGCCTCCGCATCATGTGGGCGGGCCCGAAGGTCAATGATGACTGCATCGCGCGCATCCTGCATATCACACATGCATACATTCATTCACAAATATAAATCAAGATAATAATAAAATAAAAGACGCATAAATGCATACTTACATCGAGTGGTCGGAGGAGTCGCAGCTGATCAACGTAGTGTGTCCGATACTGCTGGAGGTAGGCTGTGCTACTCTCCGCTCGTGACTCAACTCGGACACCTCGGCGATGCCAGTCTTCATATTGCTCCGGAAACTTGGCACGCCAATCGGTGAGGGCTTGTTTGCCCCTCATGCTCCTCCCGATGCCCTCCGGGACCTCCTCATCGATCCACTCCTGGTGGAGGCCCAGCGTTCTCATCACGAGGCGGAGGTAGAGCGGCTCGATCTCGTTGAGGCAATGCACCCACATTTGCCTACCGAACCGCCTCCGGCCAGCCGTCACCCACGGCTGACCCTCCTCGCCCATGCCCAAGTACGGGCGCCAGATCACCTGCATATAGGTTAGATGCATTCATATACATTGCATTCAATGAATAACAGATTGCATTTAATAAATAAAATTGAGTAAGTTAAGAACTCACCAGAAGCTCCGGATAATCAAGGAACTGACGACGGAGGGCCGTCAACTGATGGTGCTGAGGGGCTGTGTCCACGATTGGCTACCAACGGCAGGCCAACGGGACGGCACCAGGTCTCACAAGCCTCGCTCTGCCGAGCGGAAAGTAGTGATAGCTCCACACCTGCATACATGAACATATAAGTTAGAAAAAATCATTTCATCACATTGCATATCATAAACAAATAATAAACAATTTAATACCTGAAGGAACGGCGAGAAGCCGCTGACGGTGGTCTCACGGTCCGGTGTGACCGCAGACAAATGTGCAAAGAGGTGGGCCAGGAGGGCCGCACCCCAGGCATACTCTCCTAAACTCTCTAAGTCGTCTAATAAGTACAAGAACCTACAATGAATGTGGTCACCCTTCGTACCGAAGAGTAACCGACCAAAGAAGAAAACTAGAAAGACTCTGAGCTGCCTATCTACCTCCTCCCCCTGACTAGGGTCGCTACAATATACAAGAGAGGATGACTCGGCTAATCTATCCCTGAACTCCTCCCGGGTCTCATCTGACCGACGCCGGGGCTCGTCCAGTCCTAAGGCGGCCTCTACCTCCACCCTAGGGACCATCCTAGACTCTCTGCCTAGACTGGACACTTCTATACCTAACAATGCCTTCGCCAATCCCTAGTAGTTGGGGTAAGTCACCCCACTCACCGGTCGGCCCTCTACCCTAAGGCCAATGATCATGGCCATCCTCTAGGGTGGGTACCATATGTCCCCACGGCATTAGGAAAGCCCGGCTTTCTGTATGCCACCTCTCCCGCAGCGCCTGCAGGAGGACTAGATTGAGCCAGAACGGCTCAATGTCCAAGACCTTGCCGAACCCCATCCGGCGCAGGCGCGCCTTCTGGAAATCCGGGAGTCCCCTATAGGCTCCTATCACTAGGTCCCAGCTGATTCTGGACCTCATCACCCCCTGCAGATAAAGAACAAAGAACTAGGGTCAGTAAAAATAATAATAAAAAAAAAGAAAAAACAAAAAAAAAGAGAGTTCTAGTTTAAAAAGCGTCAACACACCTTGACGTCTATTGAAAGACGTCCACATGTGATGACGCGCTTTGGAATTATTTTCTGCCTAATTAAAATTCGGAATTTAGCCTTGAAAGACGTCGGACCAGGATGATGCCTTTTGAATGGCGTCACCTGGTCTGGACGCCTTTCAAGATCGGATTCCGGGTTCTTGAAGAACCCCGTTCCTCTTCCCTTTCCTCGTCTAACCAATCACACAGGAAGCTTATCGTGTGGAGGTCGCCCTCCTCTCCTTCTTCCATGGCCATGGGCGCCGGAGGAGCCTCCTCCTCCTCCAAGAAAGCCGTCGCCTCGGCGAGCGCCACCGGCACTTCCTCGGGGGCTTCTTCTACGGGAGCCGCTGCCCGTCGCCTCTTTGCTAAGGCCTTGACCTTGCGGGATCCTTCACCGCGTTCCATGGGTTCGAAAGAGGGAGTTTTTGAGAGAGAGAAGGACGAAATCGCCGGAGATCGCCGGAGAGTATAGGAGAGAGAAAGCAAGAGAGAAAGTGAGGAAGAAAGGGGGCCTTCGCGGGTCTGTAAACAGAAAGTTAAAAGGCGTCGACTCAGAGAGACGCGTTTTAGGGCGCATAAGTTGAGATGGCAAGGCCAGCTGTTTGAAATTGAGTGAAAGGCGTCCACTTGAACTGACGCGTTTCAGGTTACCGCCAATTCTGGTCAGAGCCGTACACAGCATGATGATGAACGGCGTCTGTCCCTCAAGACGCGTTTTAGGGGATTAATTACGGAATTAATGGCAGAGTCCTGAAAAAGTAGAAGAGAGAATTGAAAGGCGTCTGGAATGGCAAACGCAATTTCAGCTTAAATCAGGGTTTTTGAGGATCAAATTGAATTTCTGGAAAATGAATTATGGTTGAAAGGCGTCTTTCTGAGTGGACGCGTTTTGCATTAACAGAACCCGAACTGTCAAATTTTCAGGAAAAATCCAATTTTTACTAAAGGGAAAATCATAAACACATCACAAGGGGTTAAGGAAAGATTTCAAAAATAACTCTTCATTCAATGAAATCTTTTATTACATCAAAAAGAAAAAGAGAAAAGAAAAGATGACACTTAAAGAAGAATTTCATGAAGACCTTTGAGGTAAGGAAATTTCAATCATCTATCTCTATCTTTAGAGGATTTTACACAGTAACTGAAGCCAAGGTTCCACAAAGTGGTGATAAGTTCTGTGGCTTCATAATTGTAACGACCCGCCATCCTATGACCAGAGACCCGATCACTAAATGGATGTCGGCCCATTAACTGTAGGTTCACACCCGGATCTCACACAACACATCTGGAGGAGTAAGCGTTAAACAAGGCCAAATATAACATCACACGGACTACAAAGATATAACAAGTGCGCAGGAAGGAAGATAACAATGTCCGTATACAGTCCAACAATAATTACATGGTCCAACAAATTAAATAAGTACAGGCAGAAGGAAAGTACAACAACATCGGGGCATACCCCGGAACAGAGACAACTGCTGGTCCGCACACCAAGAAGGCACCACACGCCTCCACACGCCGCGAAGTCCACACCTGAAACCGCAGGGAGTGAGCCACACCAAAATTGGGCTCAGTAGGGATCATCCGATCCCCTGCCTCCCACTCACACACCCACAAGTGCAACAACAGGGATATATGGCAATTAAGTAAAGCAGTAAACATAGCACCCAAATCTGATATGGAACGTACGATAAGCAGTGTAACAAGAACCATTCTAAGCAACCCGAAGAACCCAACACAGAGTCACGTCTTACAGCCAAAGTCCACGAAGCGACTGAACCACACTGTCGACCGAAGTCAAACGTCGCCTCCCAACACTACCACCACTGCTTACGCCTGTCCACCCCTACAGTGTTCCGGGGCACTGTAGGGTGAGGCAGTGAGTCAAACTAGGACTAGCTGGAACTAGTGTACCGCCACTGCCAGCTACGTGTGCACATAAGCAGTCTAGACTACTGTCCTACCGTCCGGATTGCCTCCACGCTAGGCCTCAGCGCTTCAGGAGCGCCCTGGGGACCGGCGAACCCCCGTCAAGCCGAAGCTATAGGAACTACCCACAACCCTAACCTCCCGGGCTGCGTCAGGCCAAAGGGCTAAGGGTACCACTCGTAACCTTGATCAAAGGTCACATCAGGCCCAGTGGCTATAGGGGTAAAACAACTCCAACAGTACCACAACCAGCTCCACAGCAAGAAACGCGCCGGAAGCTGCCACGACAAACAGGGAAACCCCGACCCGCTGAGGCCAAGCAGCAACCCCTCGGATAGCGCACCAGCTACTCCGGCCCGACGGGCTCAAGGTGGTTCTGCTTACCTCAGCCTAAGGTAAAACACAACATGTACCACTCCTCCCACCGGTACGGCACAATGCCTCACAAACACCATGACCCTGTCCCCATCGGTCCATGGTGACAATGTAAACCACAGTTAATCCAATCCACAATCGCATAAGCACATACACACATATAACATGATGTAATTCCATTCACACGGAAGTCCTCAGTCTCAGTGTACAACGTAAAGCATGCATTTGAATCGTCCCACAATGAAACCCATGATAAAACCAGGATTATACAGTTCTGTCTTGAATCGCGTCGACCGAGGTCGACGCCATTCAAGCCCCACAGACAGGTTCATTAAAAGCTAGATTATTCTTTGAAACGCGTCGTCGTAGGGAGTCGCCCTTTAAAACGCGTCCAAGTCCACAGACGCCATTCACACCGAAATCCCAGATTTACAGACCCTCACTCGGGGTGATTTTCTGCCTAAATGGCGTCATGATGGCCCGACGTCCTTCCGAAAGGCGTCGTCCATCCATGACATCATTTAGCGCCACAACCCCTATCTCGCGAAACCTCGAACAGGGAGGTTTCTGTTCTAAAAGGCGTCGTACTGCCCTGACGCCCTTCTGAAAGGCGTCGACCAGGCACGACGCCGTTTAGCGCCAGAAACCTGGTTCCCTGGTTCGATCCGAGGGTTTCTCCCTTAATCCCCAAATACCCCGAAAGAGCCCCAAAACAGAAGGGGGAGGAAAAGAAGTTCATCCACCACAAGCATGCTACAAATCCACATTCACGAACACGGCCATACCCACAAGAACACCCCCTAAACATGCTCAATCTAGCCCAAAACACGTCATATCACGCCTAAGAAAACACGAGCAACACATGCAAGGTTCGTCCCCCTACCGGTTTTCGAACTCCTCCAAGCTCCGTGCCCCCGACCCGCCGCACCGCAGATCGCCGCCGGTACCCTCGAGGACGCCGCCACTCCGCCGGGACGTCGGCCGCCGTCCGGAGAATGGAACGCCGCGAAGGAAGTGGTGGAGGTAGAGGTAAGAGGTAGGGAGGCGTTGGAGTGGTGGAAGAGGAAGAAGAGGAAGGGAAGGGGAAAAGAGAGTCGGAGAGGGCGGAGAGGGCGAGGAGAGAGAGAGTGAAGGCGAGAATGAGGGAAAGAAGGGGAGGCTCGCGGGGTCAATCTGACTCTAAGTGAAACGCGTCGATCGAGGCAGACGCCAATCAGTCTGACAGGACGGCCGTACTGACAGCGGTCTGAAACGCGTCGCCCACCGCGGACGCCGTTCAGACGACAGGACAGGCCGTACTGACAACGCTCTGGCGCCGCACTCTGACATCGCAGGTGTCGCAGTCTGAATCGCGTCGACCAACCTGGACGCCGTTCAGACGATGTGACAGGGGGCCGTACTCTCGCGGCCCGAAACCCGCCCACGTGGCGCATACGTGGCACAACAACCAGCAGACCTAAATGGCGTCCACACAACCTGACGCCTTTTGAAAGGCGTCGAGCAGTGCTGACGTCATTCAAACAGAAATCTCAAGACCCCACAGGGTCCAAATCAGGGGATCCGGCCCGAACCCGACCCGAATACAGAACCCGAAACCTCAGTCCTTACAATAATCTTCGTCGGATTCCAAGGCACGCTTCTTGATCGGGGATGTAAAGGAGAACTCGGAGAATTCACGACGGTTCAAGCTAAGTTGAGTAAGGCACCGATGAGGATTGTATAACACGAACTCGGTGGCTCCAATCAACTTGAGATCCGCTCCCGCTGCACGGCGCACCCTAATAGGCTTTCCAACAAGAGCGAGTTGAGACGAGTCAAATATGTCAGATGTCATGCACTTCAGATACTCTCTTCAGTCGGCTCGGGTCTTGAGCTTTGGGACTTTATTGACCATGTGCTCGTTGAACTTTACAATGTTGGCAATACAGTGGATTGGACTATTCATGTAAATTTGAGATGGTCTTGGAGACATCCTCTTGCAGTACTCGAATTTGAAGTGAAGTTCAACCCACAGAGCAAAGAGTAACATGCACCCGTGGGAGGACGACCCACAGATGCCGTAGAAAGCCCGCTGTAAAGATAGGCCAAGATTGCGCAAATAGCACTGACCTGATCATCCTCTAAGATGTTGTCCTGCGCAGGGAAGAATAGAGCACCGGCAAGGCATGTGACGAAAGCTTTCGTCACATCCTCCGCTTCGTCCTCCCTTAGATCATCGATCTCGTACAGAGTCCACTCAGCAAGCTTTGCAAGATTGATCCCTTTTTTGGTAAGGCATCATTTAGCTTCTGAAGGATCCTTCATGATTGATGTCAACAATTGTTGACCGGTGATTTTCTCTCTTGTTAAAGCCATCTTATCTTTGGTCTTTGGGAGACCCAATAGAAGCTCCACCTCCTCCAAAAGGATAGTGCACTCAAAGTCTTGGAAGAAGAACGTATGGGTTTGGGGATGCCACTACTCGATCAAGGCACCCATAGCCGCCCAATCCACGTTCGGACTCTTGTAGTGTTTAGCAAGCACCACTAGTCCTTGAAGGTTCCACTTAGAGATGAAAACTTGCATGGAAAGCTTAACACTTTTTGCAAGTTTACGAATCCAAGGGAGAGAGGTAAATTTCCTTGGGCCAGGAAACATAAGGTAAGTCTGAAAATAAAAAGAAGGATTGAAGAGTTTGAAGAACAAGATCAATTGAATAACATGAAGAACATGAAAGAACAAGAAGAAGAATTGAAGGGAAGTTAATTCAACTTACTTGGAGATTGGGATCCCTTCCGATGAGGTGATTCTCCACGTCGGAGATCTTCTCTAGCGACATCTTCATCCTCTTGTTTGAAGAACCCATCATCTTTTTCGGATTTCTTCCTTCTTGAAGCTTGGAAACCTTGGAGACTTTGAAAAACCTTGAAACCTTGAAGGAAAACTCAACCTAGGATCTTTGGATTATGGTAGGATTGCTTGGGAACAACTTAATGGTGTTTATATAAAAGGAATTGCAATCATAGGAAGACTTTTCCGAATTGGAAAAGGGATGTGCATTGGTAGAGTTGGAATTCAAATAGAAGAACCTGTTTCTGTGAGCAAGAGGCGTCGAGGAGCACCGCCGCGTTTTAAAATTGAATGGCGTCGGCGCGACACGACGCGTTTCAACAATTCTGTGATTTATCCGAAATTCTGTGGTTTTTGATGCTTAAGTTGAATATTTGTTTGGAATTATTAATGATTTTGATTGCAGGAAATTTAAGAAAACCCGAGTAAAGCTGAAAATGTCAAGAAGATACCATTGTGGGAGTTTAGAAGTCTCAACCGTGGCTAAAAAGACGGTTATTTCTACCCTTAATTATTGTGCATCATCATCATTACTATATGCTATGTATTTATTAGAGCATGTCAAGGACCTTGTCGTTTTGATGAAACTGGAATTTGAGTTCCCCTTCAACAAAAACAGTGATAATTCCAGAGAATTCTTAATCGCACGAATAGGCCGTTGGATTGTTAATTAGTGGGGACGATGGTTCCACTTTTGTGAAACGGTGCGTGGATAAACGAGCTTCGGGTTATCACTGGATTACAAGAATTGGTGTCTTGACTCATTAATGACAATTTAACAATATTATCCTTGATTAATTTATATTTTATTTGACTTTATATTTTTCTTTTAGTCCAGCATGCATCATGTAGGATTTTGAAATCATTGTGATAATGATTAATTACTGATTAAGTTTCAGACCATTAATCAAATAACTCAAAACATGATATGAAATATTCCATTCTGAAATGAGTATCTTGATTATCTTTGAGGTTCGCTTGAAGATATCATTGGAATTCTATCTTTTCTTTGACTCTTTATCCAATATTTCTTGTTTTCTTTTAAGATCCATCATGGCTGCAGCACGTCCACATTGACTGGCAAACGCTCCCCATGATGAAACCTACAGTGTCTACGACCTGGGGTACTTCCCACTCCGAGGAGGTTGATCGACCTTATTTTATTTCCTTGTCTACCTCATCTAGACATGATTGATTCCATTGATTTCCTTAAGCTATCTTCATCGATGATTTTGAGAAAAATTCCAATCATGTGATGTGTTGGGATCCAGGCGGGACGTGAAGAACGCAGCGGAAACGAAGAACAAAAATTAAACCCGCCCGATGCCCGCTGATCCGATTCGGAACGAAAAACGCAAACCGAAAAACCGGGTTGGAATCTGATTACCGTACGCGGATTCGAATCCGCTTCCGTTTCGGTTCCGTCGAGGTGATGCCGCAAGCAGCACAAGCGTCCGGCCTCCAGCGGTATCCACGCGATCCTCCGCGGTGGTTCGTCCTCGATCCCTCGTCCGTTTCAGCTCACTTGCTGAAGATCCGTCGCCGCAACGATTGCGGAAATCCCGCCGACGGGAATTCCCGACTTTCGAGAATCACACGCGGCGGAGACGAAAGCTGGCGCGCCGAACGGGACGCCCAGAGGAGGAGAGAGAAAGAGGGGATGACGGCCAGCAAGGGAAATCCTGGAGCTTGGCCCAGGATTTCTCAACAGCGTGTATATATATTAAGTCAGCGCGACTTTTCACAAAAGTCTCCGAGTTAATATAAATCCCACTTATGTACCACCGACTGAGAATCTTATTGCGTGTGACCCTCTAGGCCCATTTACCAGTCCGGTTTTCAGCCCGTTAAGTCCAATAACTAGTTATTGACTTATTGTAATTAATTAATATCTATATATTAACTAATTACTTAACCGAATTGACATCGCATGTGAATTCGATCGGACTTCTGATCAAGTTGGGTGCCAAGCAACACCGTATGATCCCGGAAGGTAATGGGGTTCAGCAACCCACTCATGGAACCTGTCCGTCCACAGTTACCACGTGGCTATAATCCTTCGTTCACACAATGCTCTCGAGTTAACCTAGGGTATGGTCAACTGTCAAACCCTAGATGGTCAACTCACTTGAATCAGACTCCGCTGTACAATATCCGAAAACTATTTTTCTGATATTGTTTCTGTTCTGGCCAGAGACTCCTGCGGATCTACTCTAGAGCATTCTCTCTCCAGTTACCTGAGAGCGAACGATCCTCTATTGAACACACAATCACCTTCGAAGGTCTTCCGCTGGACCTGATCCTTGACTATTAGAGATCCCGTGGATAGGGATTCGTAGGTCAAGGTCAAAGTCCAGAAGTCCACCGACAAGGTGTCTTTGGTGTCTCAAGTCCAAGGATCAACCATGCTACTGTGACGATGAATCAAGCCGATTGACAGTCAGGTAAATTACCATTTGGCGATTGATATCGGATCAGTTCAGTGAACTCATTCCCCAATGAGCACCTACAGGTTTACCATTGTGTCTCCACACTAGTAACTAATGAGATCAGTCACCCTCATCATATGAGCTGGAATAACCTGTACTAGTCTAACCGGATGTTTGATGTCCTTCTCAAACATCCTACGACTAGGAACAATTGAGAATATGTGTTTATAAGCCATCAGTCTCACTATTATGATCTCATCATAATCTGATGACTATTGCACATATTCATGGACTTCATTATGCGCAATTATAAATATGTCAATCTACATAATGAATTTAATGCCATTGATTAGTGAACCAGATTGAAATAGGTGCCTTATGATTGGCTTAGAGGACACCTATATCCATCATGATGTTGAGAGCATGTCTCATCACACCTTGGCATCACCTTTTCAGTACGTTCCATTTCATTTCACTTCCTTGCAAAGACGATGCCAAGGTGAGGCAGCTGTAGACACGCTAATTTTGACATCATTTCGAGTAAATTTCATATTATATAATAATGCCTCAGAATGGTTTGATATTTAATCATTGATTAATTTTTATTGATCTTTTTGAGTGTCGGGTTTAACAGACATGTTTAAGTTAATCAATTAAATTGATTTTAACTCAAATTTCAGTTAAAATATGAAGAAGTCTAAAAGACGTCGACCTGTGTGGACGCCATTTAGAGTTTATTCTTATTTTGACGTTTAAATTTGAATTTTAATCAGTTGATTAATTAGCTAAAAGGCGTCTGTAAGGCACGACGCGTTTTAGGTTTCCTAAGTTATTTCTGCTTCTCTTCTGGATATTTATCCTTATCTTAATTAGTGTAAAAGGCGTTTCCACAGGATGACGCGTTTTATCTAATTACAGATAAAGATAAGTTTTTCTCGGATGTTTATCTTTATTTTAATCAATCTGAAAGGTGTCTTCCATGGTTGACGCATTTTAGATAATTACAGATAAAGATGAATTAATCTGTATTTATCTGTTGGTTAAGGTAGATAAATCCCAAATTTTTCCATGTAAATCCGCGGACGCAGAAGAAGTCTATAAATACCCTGCATCTTGAATGGGTGACAGAGTTAGAGTTGGTGATTAGTTAATATCGAAATGAAGATCGAAGCAACGACGTCCAAACGCCGAAGTGCTGCTGTTTCCAAAAGTCGGCGTCCGTTCTTCATCCAATCTTCATCCATTCAAGATCAAAGCTTTCTATTATTCATCCAACCGGCATAAGTCTTTCAATTCATTTTTGCATTTTCATATTCACTTCATTAATTCTATATTCTTCATTACATCACTCCATGCAACACACACAACACTAGCATCATTTTCAAAACCAATTTAAAAGGGTTTCAAAGACCATCATAACAAGTGAGTTTTATGTTTAGTTGTATGTTTGAAACTCTGTTAAGAATGGATACTACTTTTGCCTGAATTCTCATTGTTTCTTCATTTCCCTTTCTATTTTCTTGTAAAGAAGAATCAAAGGGGAGGAAAACAAGCAAATCATAAGGATTCTGGACGATCCTCAAACTCAACAGCAAGAACAAAGAAAAGGAAGGGCTCTCTTTCTTCAGCCGGCTGAAGGAGGGGAACTAAGAGCTCAACATCTCCCACGTTTAAACAGGTAGGCGATCAAACTCTTTCTTTTGGAACTTTTAAGTCAAAAGTTTCTGGCGATCACTTCACGTAGTTTCTTTTTAATAGGTTTATTTTGCACTTAAACAACATAGATTTTTCATGATAACCACACACTCATTTTAAGCACTCACACCCGGCATCTTGTGAAGCAAAGGACGTGAACCTTCAACCTTGAGCATCGTATGGCTATACCGGTTGAGGTGCAGAAGGGGCTTGACGCTGGCCACCTCCAAGAGGCTCATCATCCTGAGTGACTGGCCAATGTCGTCCTCGTCTGAAAGAAGGACGGCGGATGTGCGTGGACTTCACTGACTTGAATAAATCATGCCCAATGGACAGTTTTCCGCTTCCTCGGATTAACCAGATAGTGTATGCCACTTCTAGCTACGAGTTACTTAGCTTCCTCAACACCTAGTCTGGCTACCATTAGATCCGGATGCACCCGAATGACGAGGACAAGACTAGCATCACAACCAACCTCAGGCTCTTTGTTACACTTGAATGCCTTTTGGGTTGAAGTATGCCGGAGCGACTTACCAAAGGGTCATCAACAAAGTCTTTGAGTCCCAGCTTGGGTGCAACATAGAGGTCTACATCGACGACATACTGTTAGAAAGTTCCCGAGCCGCTAGCCACTTGGCCGATTTGGCCGGAACATTTGATACCTTACGTAGGTTCCGAATGAAGCTGAATCCATCCAAGTGTGCATTCGGAGTCGCTTCTGGAAAATTCCTTGGTTATCTGATGACCCAGCGACGCGTGGAAGCGAACCTAGAAAAAGGCTGCCGACTATAGTCCGGGAAGTTCAAAGGTTGAGCAGTCGAGTCGCAACCTTAGTCGCTTCATGTCCAGAGCGGTCAACCACTATTTTCCCTTTTTTAAGCTTTCAAGGAAAGTTGAAGCGTTCCACTAGATGGACGACTTCCAGCACGGCTTCGACAAGCTAAAGGAGTATTTGGTTCATGTCCCGAGCCTCTCTAAGCCCTTGCCGGGAGAAACTTTGTTCTTGTACCTTGCAACTTCATACTCAAGTTAGTTCTATGTTGGTTCGAGAGGAGGACGGAGTTCAAAAGTTGGTTTACTACACTAGTTGAACCTTGCAGGGTGTCAAACTTCGTTACCCGATACTAGAGAAGCTTGCATTGATGTTTATTTACTCGGCGAGGTGGCTCCATCTCTATTTCCTCGCCCATCCGGTCAAGGTGTTAACCGATAGACCTTTGAAGCAAGTCTTGACTCATCCGGAGGCATTCGGTTGACTCGCCAAATGGGCCATTGAGCTGGGTGAGTTCGATGTCACCTTCAGGCTGTGGGCTGCCATCAAAGGGAAAGCGTTGGGCGACTTCATCGTCGAACTCACCGCTACTGACCCTCTAGCTCTGGCTACGAAGCCAACAACAGAGGAGGAAGCTTCGCCCCCTTGCCCTCTCGAACTATCTTGCGAGGTGCACGTAGACGGCTCGACGTGCTTAACTGGAAGCAGAGCGAGGTGGATCTTGGTTTCTCTCGAAGGTCACCAGATGGAGTATTCACTCCGATTCGATTTCCTGGCTACCAACAATGTGGCTGAATACGAAGCACTCTTGTCAGGTACTCACGCCACGCGTCACATGGGAGCCCATAGGTTGCACATCTTTAGTGACTCATAGCTCGTTGCCAATTAGGTCCTTGCCGAGTAGGAAGCATGAGACGGGGTGATGGCAGCCTACCTCTGGTTGGTCAAACGTCCGTGGCAGGTTTGGATTCTTTTAGCATCATCCGAGTGCCCCGAGTAGAGAATGCGAGGGCAGATGCCGTATCCCGCCTCGCCTTGACCTTGGGAAACGGTCGACGACAAACAATACTAGTCAAAGAGTTGTACTGACCCAGCACCGAGGAATTGGAGCCGATCATGCAAGTCCTAGAGACCGACGCATCAGCCTAGGTGGCACCATTTTATTCCTATCTCCTACGGGGAGAGGTCCTTGAAGATGCAAAGGAGGCTCGCTGGATTCAGCTCTAGTCTACGCGCCTTGCCCTCGTCGATGGCGTCGTGTACAAGTATTCCTTCGACTGACCGCTACTTAGGTGCCTTGTGGAAGAGGAAGCCGACTATACTCTTCGTGAGGTCCACAAGGGGTTTTGCGGGGGACTAATGTAAAGGTAAGCTTCACCCTCACCCGTTGACCTTATAGGTGCATGATTAAATGAGAGTTTGCCACCGAGATATCATTTCATTTTTTGAAACCCCACGATTTTATCCTTCCTCTGGCACCTCTTCAAGAAAAAGATGGAATTTTCTTTGATAAATATAAGATTGTCTTCTCACACAATTAATGTAAGATTATTTAGAACTCTTGTATCTTAATAATAGTTATTTTTACCTTATATTTTTATGATGAAGGTGAAAACTAAAATCTTAACTGAAAATTTGACCAAATGCATCTTAAGTTGAATTTATTTTCAGGAAACTTGTCTAACTTCTACATTTTTACCCGAGTTCAGGTGAAATCCCAGTTGGGGTCATGTCAAGGATAGAAAGCATGGAGCTGGATTAAGATACCATAATATTGATTCATGAAGAGCCAAGAAGAAAGACTGAATCAAACTCTATCCCTTCTTTTAAGCTTCGCATCTTTTTCCCCCCAAATCGAATCAGATAAGGTCAACGAATGAGGTCCAATCTTGTCGCCAGCAAAAGGTGAAGACTGACTCGGTGATGTGAAGGTACCTTTTGGGCTGAAGGGACCGCAGATTCCCACCTCGCATGCTGCGCCAAGTCTGAAATAGAAGTTTCCAATGGGGAGGACTGAATGACCTCATGGAGTTAGATGATTAACTAGGTGACTAATACATTTTAATTAATTTAACGAAAGCAAATCTATTGTAATTTAATAGTAATCTGGTCTTAATAAGTGCTTTTATCTCATTCAAATATAAATTTTTACTTGTCAGTCTATATAATCTTTTAATATTCCTTATAAATACATGCAACCTTTGTTTTTTTACTAGTCTCTTCACTTATTTAGAACATCCCTAAAAGACCCTTTAGCCTTTCTAAAAAGTGCCATTGGAGGGATCTTTTTAAGGATGATTCAAAGATTGTGGAGAGTTTCAAAAAAATATGAAGATTGCAAGGACTTATAATATTGGAAGATTATAAAAATTGAAAAGTAAAAAATCTCTTTAAATTAATTATATTATATAGTGATTAAATTAGGTGTGATATCATTGAATATTATAAAATGAAGCGAGATCCATTAGCATTGGTGGCACAATAAATGCTATACTACTTGTTTCAAAAATAGTATATTTGAGTTGTAATCTTTAACCTAAATCATTAAATCTTCTTTATAACATGGCAACTATATATGTAGATAAATATTATTTAGTTTTGGACATCTAGAAGTGATCATAAGACTAGATGACGCTACCATCCATTTTACATATCCTAAGTACTTAAGAAATAAGTATTAGATGCATTTGATTTTTGATCCATGGATAATTTATTAGCAATAAAGAAGGATAAAACTATTTGATTAGAAATTGAAACTCAAGTAAGTGACCTGGTACTTACTGCACCATTGATGGCAGCAGATCTTCCTCATTGTAAAATAAGATGAAGTAATATTGTAAAATATTATTTTAATTGGTTTCTTAAAAATCAGCAGGTTACAAACACTTGGGTTTTAGAATACAGCCAATAATTGTGACATTTATTTTACTTTGATTTTAAATTTCAGTCTAAATCACTTTAAATCAACACCCAGCGTTCCAAGATTAATACTTTGCAAATCAAAAGACTCTGGCATTTTATCTGCACCAAACAAGGCTTTGGTCATCTAATTTTATCTGATACCTAATCACCACGTAGTTTGGGGATTGTCCCATGGCTAACTCAGGTTAGCTCGGAGTTAAACTCCAATCTAATTACTTTGATTGAGAGAGTAGGTTGATCTGAGTTAGGGGTGGCCAAGACATGGCTAACACTAAGCTTAAACCCAAGTTCCATTTTATCCCATCCTGAGAGATGCAATCCATATTCTTGATTTATCTTTGGGGTCTAACCCAGTGACAATCAAAGGAAAATAGGTTTAAACCGATTATAACTCATGAGCTTGTCCTCTTTGATAATCGGATTACTTTATTCAAAGGATAATGTGGGATTACTTACACTGAAAAAAGAGACATTTTGCTATGGTAACCGAATTGATATTTAACCTGGAATTAAAAAAAACATAATAAGATAAAAATTCACAAAAATAAGTCTATTCAAATTAAAATAAATAATTCAAACTTTTAAATCAAATTGCATACTCTGATTATTTCAGAACAAGTCATTCTTATTCGAAATAATAGATCCGACCAACGAATTAAACAAACAAGTTCAATAACTTATATAAGTCATCTTTTTCTAAGCTTATTAATTTGATTATCAAAGAAGATTCAAAGGAATAAGCAAGCTTGATGATACCAGTACTTTATGGTCTCCTGTAAATATTTGGTCACTGAAAAATCTAGTATTTTTTTTAAAAAATCTATACATCTAGAAAGAGAAGGCAACAGTTAAGACTTGGACAGCCAGCATCCTTCCCCGGACCCCTCGTTCCAGATTGGCCGGCGCGGCAAGTTGCTTGGTTGCTTTGCTCCCCTTCCTCCCCCCCAGTTGATACGATGCGGAACGCGCCCCACGCTGCTTGGCCTTTCGCTTCACCCAAGCGCCGCCACTCCAAAGAAAGCGAGCGGGGCCGCGCAGGTGGGAGCCCGGTCGCGCGCGCGCCTACCCCAGCGGTCCGCACAGTGGGACGTTGTTGCCGCGCACAGAGGAACGTTGCGGCGCGCGGACGCGCCTCCCGCATCCACCTCCTCATCCGAGAGGAAAGGAAGAACGAAGGAGTTGTGGAGGTCTCAGATAAAGTTCCGTGCAAGTGAGAAACCAAGGTGATGAAGAAGCATAAAACGGGAACTTTCTGTGCTCTAAAATTCTCGTTTGGTAACGAAATAAATGTGGAGAAAAATATTTTTTACTGATTAATTATTTTTTATGATAAAATTATATTTTAATCTTTGAAAATATAATGCATTTACAGATAAATCCATCTAATCCGACTATCTATTTATAAATCCTCAAAATCTGCCCTGAATTAGTGCAAGACCTCAAAATGTTATAAAAAAGTTTCTAATAGTATTACAAAAAAATCCCTCAAAAGGTTTTTTTTTGTAAAAAAGTTGAGATTATGAGAATTTATTTGTAAATAGTAGGATTACGAGGAGTTATTTGTAATATCAAAAGTTTTAAAAGGTTGAAAATATAAAAAAAACTCTTTTTTATTTGTTAAAATTTTATTTAATAAAAAGTCATGAGGATAAGAGTGAGATGTTCTACCTTTTTTCTTTTATTTGAGAGAGACTCTGAATAAAAATATCTAGTAATTTTGCCCTCCGATAAAATATTCAACCCCTTGAATATTCTAATTGTTAAAAGACATTTTAAAATGAACCTTCAATTTACCCACTTATTCTATTGCCAAGCGAGAATTAAATTTCCTTTTGTAAGAAATATTTGTAGACAGTGGCGAATTTAACATTAATCTAGTGGGGTCCTAGATTTGTGAAGCCCATTGGCCTAACTCAATGCAGTCTAACCTGTGACTCCACTAACTCAGTCTAGAACCTCATTGACTCAACTCAAGACCTTATATGATTGAGACCAAGCCCCCATGTGGCTCAACCTAAGATTCCATTGACCCAGTCATATTAGTGATCTCCTTAGACAAAATTTCTGCACCTACTACTGTTTGTAGATGAGATCATTTGATTTGATGTAAATTAACAAAATATAATTTTTTAAGCTATTTTATGATTCTTCAAATCAAACAATATCTTGCGCCCGTCCAGTAGTCTCTTGTTACTTGTTAGCTCTAAGGGACCCCAACACTTGGTTGTTTTATGGGGGCTGAAAATTAGAAAAAGATTGGGTGAACAGTTCAAAAAATTGGGATCGGGGGAAGTGGCCGGTACTCATTTTCTAGCTCTAACAAAATGTCTAAACTGGATAGGAATTATGTAAATAGTGTCAATTTTCATAAATCATATGTAAAAGCATGTAAGCATATACAAATTTGTGTAAATTATGGAATCTTTGTAAAATTATAATTGAAGTGTGAAGTTCAGTGAAATTATATAATCTAATACTCAAAATATGCAAGATGAAATATGCCGATTAGGCGAAACTGAGCACACGTTTCAAAATACTTTTAAAAGTTATTTGAAAAGATAAAGAAAATTATAATATCAACCACCCACAAGGATATGATGATCTCATGGATGTGATGTGACAAGTCTCAACGGGTCCCATCAACCCAAACCTGCGAGGATAAAGGAAGGACATAGGAGCACATCAAGAGGCCTTTTCTTAGGGTTATAATTTAATTGCGTGGACGCACAAGCAAAGAATCCCATCTTCCATGGAGATGAAGTTATCTAAAATGAGAGAAGAAAACCAAGCATCCATCAGTATTTTCCCTTGTTACCCTTTTATGGATATCGATTTATGGATATGGACACTAAAACAAATATTAATTTAACATAAGTATCCAAGAAAATAAATACTATATTTCAATTTAAATATCTGACCCAATTATACTAGGAGAACACTAAATAATTAAAAAAATTAATTAAAAATACCGTCAAGCGATACAAATCTACCTAGCAGTACAGAAAATTACTCATTTTTCTTTGCTTAGAAGCCTAGAACCAAATGCAAGTTTAAGTCTAATGGATCCCCTTGGTCAGCTTGACTAGTGAGTGTCCTCTTATGCAGAGAAGTAGAACTGAAATAGGTCCATGTGGTTGATGTTAGTGTCTTATAATCTCATCAACAAAAGATCAAAAATGATGTCATGTTAATGTATAAAGACTAATCAACAGGGAAAGGTTAGGATTGGAAGTGTGGAGGGCACACCAGAGTCTCCAATTTTTATAATTATTATTATTGTATGGTCGTGGCGCCTTGGCAGCCTTGCCTCTTCGCTTCATCAAAAGGCCAATGTGCACCATTTTATTGGGCCTCTTGATTAATTAACTACTAAGTACCATAATTGTGGTTATATTTTATTATTAATTTAGCACATGCTCCCAACACACTTTTCTTTTCTAAGAGCAGCACGAGCCAGTAGATACACAGATCAAACACAACGTTAAGCACAAAGCGCTTAGTTTACTGCATTTGGTGATGGGTGGGCTCCGAATCTGACTGCAGCATCAGATTGGCCCAGTAAAATTCCCACCATTGGCTCTGACCCCAGCCACACTCCTTTGAAAATGTCCACTGGGTTAATCACAAAAATACTCTCATAAAAACATAATTGTATATAAGCTATTTTTGTCACTAAAATTATGTTCATGGTGCTGATCATAGAGAGAAAAAAGCTCATTGAAGAGGGGTGACTGATTGTTGTTAGGGAAATAGTATAGTAACATGGTCTTTTAACACCATTTTTTAACATACTTAAGTGGTGTTTACACATTGGAGAAAAATGTTATGGTCTCACACTTTTAGTAGTCTTGCCTTTAATATGTGATTGTCATTTAGACATGTCAAATAATAATATTACAAAATAATGTTACTTTATCCTTTTATTTTTTTCCTTGTTGTTACGACCATGCCTTAATTTATTTAATTAATGTGAGGTAACTAGGTTAACCAACTTTCTTGTATTGATATTTGTGGTGGAACTGCATGTCATCTGAATATTCTTGGAGAGTGTGTGTTGCACAGAACCCCACTTATAGTAAGATATTAAGTAGCATGGCTCGCGTAAAAATACCTTGAAATTTAATCTATATGAGGGGTACCCAAGCAATTAAGCCATGTTACGTGGAGCTTCCAATGTTGGGAAGAAGAAGAATGGGTTCCCGGCGCATGTGGCCGGAACGCTCCTAAATGGGAAACAAAAGGCCTCTCCCACAACTGAAGAGCCAAGGGACCATTAAACAAATAAAAAACTCATAAGAATGACTCCACACTGTTCACCGATATTAAAATTTAAGGGTGGGGGAAAGAGAAAGCTCCACCATTTCCTTTCTTTTCTCCTTTCACACTCTGCATTTAAAGGAAAAGATTAACAAAAAAAAAGACTTAAGAAAAACCTTCTCTTTCTCTTCCTCAATTTGTGATTTGTGAATTATTATTAAAAATAGGAAAATAACTATTCTTCAAACAGGGTGGGAGGTCCCCATTAGTTTCGTGTTCCCGGCACGAAGCCATCCATCTCTCTCTCTGCGCCGGCCGATTTGATTCGGTCCCGGTGGTTCCCTTGCTGCCCGCCACCCACATTGCCCTCTTCCTCCTTTCCACTGCCGACCCCCTTTTGAGGAAAACCACCGAAGAGGGGGAGGAAAAATCTGATCTTTCCTTCCTCGGGTGAATCCGTAGGCTCCGTTCCGAGGTGGGCATCCCTTCTTTCCTCTATATTTTCCTGTTTCTATTCTCTTTTCTCGTTTGTAATCGTCAATTTCCTGTTCTTCTACCCGCTAGTGCTAAAAAGCTCGGTTTTTTATCAGCTGGTTCCGGGCTTACAACCCTCTTCTTTCCCTTCTCGGAAGGTGGGTGAGGTGTGGGGGAGAGAAGATGGGTTCTATGGGCAATGGCGGCGGGTGGTTTCTGGATTTCGGCGGGATGGAAGACGAGGTGCATGCGACGGAGTTCATCTGGCCGCCCCACTTCATGGATGATCCCACCGTATCGAGGTAAAACCACCTGTGAAGGCCTCTTCTGGGTTTTTTTTGCCTCCTGTTGGTTCTTCTTCTTCTTCTTCTCTCTCTCTCTCTCTCTCTCTCATATTTGATCTGCATCTGCCGACTGGGTTTTCTATTGAGTGGATGTCTCTGTTCTTCCTAATTGCACCAGAAAAATTTCTCCTTTTGTTTTCACTCCATTTTTTCTGTTATTGGTTTCCAGTATCTGAAAGTTCCGTTCTGATGAAGTATTCAAGCATGGAACTAGCTGTAGTTGGTCCCTTGTTGGAAGCATGCATGTTTTAATTGAAGCAGCTTATAAGTTTTAGTTTCATTTTTTTATAGATCTGCATCACTTTTGATGCTTGTCATGATTATGCTTCTAATCTTTATTCATTTTTGAAGGAGAAACAAGAGGATTAGATATTTAGTGTGATGATTTTTTTCCTGCAAACGCTATGCCATTTTTGGTTCGTCTAGGGATATTTTTCCAAGCTTTGGCTTTTCTTATTTTCTTTTTTTCAAAGTCTTACTTGGTTCTACAGTTCCTGTTTTTTTTATTATTATTATTTACTGCGCTTTCAAAGCATCGGTTTATGACCTCAGCATACAACAAAATTTCAGCTGGCTAATGTGTTGCTTATTCTTCTAGTTTATTTTTTTTTCTTTTTTGAAGCACGCTGGGGCTAGATCTTGCACCGAAAGAGGACAACAATTGTGAAAATGCTCCAAAGAAACGGTATGGGGGTCAAAATTTTGATTCACACACAATGTTTGTATCATGTTATCTAGTTTGTTGATAGAAAACACTATAAGGAGGGAGAAAAACTTGTGCCTTTTGTTTTGGTAAGAATCATTCATGCCTTTCCTTGTTTGTTTGCCGACCGATAAATTAGAACTCACTATTATGTGGTCGGATTGAAAAAGGCAGACATGTTTTTTTTGGCCTTCTCTTTTAGGACTCAATACTGTTTGATTGAAATTGAAAGAACTTGCTTTTTAATTGTCTCTTTTGTTGTGAGCTTGTTTTCATTTGTCTGTTGTTGGCTATGATCTATGCATTGCTCAGGTCATCATGATGTTTTACTTTTTAACACGAGCTCTTGATAGCAAAGTGTGTATATTTTCTCTGTGCTTGGAAATTGCTTCCTGTGGTCAACTATCACTGAATTGCATACTTCTTCTAGAGTTCCATTCCAATTTCCGCTGTAGCCCTCTAGTGAAATTTGACATGCCATATTGGCTTGCTAAAGCTTGTCTTTTTGAATTAAGAGTACATAAGAAGCTTGCTTGCTGTTAATGTGATTTCATGTGGTGTGCATTATATATGGTCAAAACATCTAGATTGTGTATGCATTGAATTCAATGCATAGTAACTATTATCTGCTGGATGCATATTGGAATGACAATGTTCTTTAGCTTGGCAGTCTTATGAATTGCAGTATTCAGATGTGCATGTAACAGTTGTCTGTGGGTTCTTTCTTATATTTTATAGCAGTAAATGTGTATTTTTCTTATATGGCCATTGTTCATCCATTATGTTTGTGTGACTGGCATCTGATACCATTGCAGAAACCGTGTCAGTTCATGTGCTGGACCAGGAACCAAAGCATGCCGTGAGAAAATGCGCAGAGACAGGCTTCACGATAGGTATGTATTTATTGCTCATAGATGTTGATAGAAGAAAATATGTTGATGTAAATGCTTTGCTTGAGACTTGAGAGGAGCTCATAGTCTCGTAGAGTTATATTTGTATTGATAGTTGATTCTCTTCTGCCAGGTTCATAGAGCTATGCTCTATTCTGGATCCCGGCAGGCCTCCAAAAGCAGATAAAGTTGTCATCTTGAATGATGCAACTCGCCGTTTGAACCAACTGCGCCTTGAGGCTCATAAGCTTAAAGAATCAAATGAGTCACTTCAGGACACGATAAAAAATCTCAAGGTAAAATTTTTCAAATTCTATGGTGTCCCCATATGTACCATGCAGTGCCATTTAGGATAAAACATGTTTCCTTTTTTCTGCCGTGGGTTTCTGGACAGAATTCCTCTACATCTGATAGATCCCGGATGAGAACATCTTCTTCGTTGGTAATTTCATGATTGGATTGAAGGATTTGATCTTGTATGTTACGGCGACTTTCCTGCCTCATCAGTTACCTTGTATCTTCGACAGTGCCAACTCTGTCATCCTTATGTTGCCTTAGTATCCAACATAATGATTCTTTTAATAAATACAAAAAAACACCTTAATAGACTAGTGCAGATACTCTATGCTAACAAGTGCTTTCAGTGCAATATCTGGAACAACCATGAAATGTTCCATTGATGATCTTCCCCTGACTGCTCCTTGACACGCAGGCAGAGAAGTTGGAATTGAGGGATGAAAAGGTGCGGCTAAAGGCTGAGAAGGAACAGCTGGAGCAGATGCTGAAGAACATGAGCATTTCTTCAACATTCGTTGCACAACCTGTTGCTGCCTCCTTCCATCCAGCTGCTTATGCCACTTGCAACAAGAACATTGCACACCCGGCCTATCCACCCATTGGAATGTGGCAATGGATTCCTCCAGCATCTCTAGATACCTCTCAAGATCATGTGCTAAGGCCACCTGTTGCTTAGCTGCTTTCTCTGGCCAAAGCACTTAGTTGTTCTGTTCCAACTTGTTTGGTAATACCTACCTTGTGTTGATATATTTGTGTGGGAGGTGGTTTTTTTGCATCTTTGAAAACCGAAGTAAAAGTGAGCTTTGGTTTCTGGTAATCATGTAACTAATGGAAAGCGGTCTCCTTTCATTCCAGGTTCTTTTGCATGATTTCCTGGTAGTTTACCATACAGGTTAATGCTTCAGCTTCATTTTCTATTCAAGGGATAATGCATGTATTTTTCTTAGGTATGTAAGCTATACTTAGTGCCTTTCACAGTTTCAAGAATGTACTTTACTCGAAGAGAAATGGCAACATTATAAGGTAGAATTCTGATCGTTGCTTCTGATCTGACTACTCGCCACTGTTAAGCTTGAAGAACTGTGAACCAGATCCGTTCTTCAATGGAGAATGCAATTGCTGGTGATGATATCACCATTCTCTAATACTCTCTCTCTCTCTCTCTCTCTCTCTCTTGAGGGTGACGGGCAAAAGCCTTGCCTGGCCCAAAGTGGTCCATAGGCCAGGTCGTAGTGCAGATCTAGATAAACCCATGGTGTGGCCTCGCCGCCCATCAATGTTGGGCCCGCAAGTTTTAGCCCCTTGAAGGGGCATATGGGTTTCTACCCTAGTAGAGCCCCTAGGCGTTTGTCTAACGGAGGTCCACCATCCCGAGCAGAACCCTATTTTGTCATATCAATCTGACCGCGGGGAGAGGCATGTCCAGATAAGTTTGGGAAACTAGTTTGGGAGCATATCTGTAGGATTCCCTCCCCCCATCCTATGACTTTTGAGATCCGGTTCAAATCCAACTTCCCCAAATCGACTCCTTACTAAGAAATTACCTCTGAAAAGGAGGGGGGGGGGGGGGGGGGAGAGGGTGAACTCTTTCTAGTCGGAACAGAATCGAAAATCGCCTCTGCACTACTATAAAATGACCTCCTATTCAACAGGTCAAGGTACGCAATAACTAATCCAGCTTCCTTCTGTTTCTTCTTGGCATCCCCTAGTTTCTTACTTAAGTATCGGAAGGACATCCCTCAGATCACCATCGGGGGCCCTAGATGATGTTCTCTTTTGCAGGAATAGTTGAGCTTCCTCCCTTTGATCACAAGCGGAGGGCTCTGATCGTGGTGGGTGAGATTTCAACCTATTATCTTTTGGCGCCATTTGTGGGAATCGATCTGAGGAGTCATAGGCAACCACAATAGGGCATCCAAACAGAAGAATGTTGCAGGGGATGGGGTAGTCCTCCCTCCTTTGTCACCTCCGATCGTTGATGTCCATGCAACACCAAGATCTAACCATGGCGACTATGACCTTCCCGAAGAGATGTGTCATGCGGCCCAAGACCTTGACCTACAGTTCTTAATCGACCTTATCTATCGATTGGAAGCTAAAGTCAATCGCCTTGAAGGAGAAGCACAACATAGAAGGTGCGATAGGACTGTGAGCCCTCCAAGGAGTTGTCAGAACGAAGAAAACCTAGTACCCACTCCACCATCGCCTCTACAAGACAGCCGTTGAGTCCTTACTAGGGAGTAACCTTCCCACCGCAATCCCAAGACAAACAGAGGGCGCAGTTGATCCCATGAGCGATCGGCGAGGGAACAGCCCTCCGCTCGGGGGTCACCTGACCGGGCGAAAATTTTGGGCTTTCCACGAACTAGAGGATCGCACCGACAACAACGGAACAGTGCCTCTGCCGATAGCAACACTTCTTTCAGATCATCCTCCAGCTACGCTTCTTCCTCATGGTCGACATCCTCGCCCCGACCT
Source organism: Zantedeschia hybrid cultivar (assembly GCA_030544215.1). Classification (NCBI taxonomy): domain Eukaryota; kingdom Viridiplantae; phylum Streptophyta; class Magnoliopsida; order Alismatales; family Araceae; genus Zantedeschia; species Zantedeschia hybrid cultivar. Next base: position 15,311,196 of record JARZZO010000016.1, read on the forward strand.
AGGCGTGACGGCTCTAGACGCCACTCCTACCATCTATCCATGGCGGGAAGAGGATGCGAAAGCTGGAAGAATGGGTAGACAAGCTACTCCGTCAAGACCAGAGCTCCGTCTCGGGGGACATGGGGAGGCAGAGCTCCTGTTTTACTAGAAGAGTGCAGGAAGAACCACTCCTCCCGTGCTTTTGTATGCCTATTCTAAAATCATATGATGGCACGAAGGATCCAGATGACCACTTACAGATGTTTGAGAGCATGTTTTCACTCCTAAACATGTCGGATGAGATCAAGTGCCCGGTCTTCCCAACAACACTGGAAGGAAATGCCCGACATTAGTTTTGGCAGCTCAAACCGAATTCTATTGATAACTTCAGGGAGTTGCGGCGTTCTTTTCAGAACAACTTTACCACCATTAGGCGAATGCTAGTGACCACGGCGTCACTAGCATCCCTACGACAGAAGAAAAATGAATCCCTCTGAAGATATTGGACATGCTTCTACAGAGTAGCATTGAAGATTCCCAATGTAGACGTGCCCAATGCGGCGTAATATTTTATAGTAGGTACTACTAATCAGCAAGCCCAGTTCAAGCTTAGTAAAGAACTCTTAACCGACCTCCCTGATTTCGTCAGGAAGGTCAATCTGTGCATAAGTAGTGAAGAATATTTCATGCCTACAAAGCTTTGCAACATCGAACCGACTTTGAGAGCAAGAGTGAAGAGCAGCCAATGCTTGGAAGAAATAAGAGGCGTCTAGACCGTGATCGAAATGGCCAACCATATAAAGGCCAATGCCAAGAGCAAATGGAGGGTCGGCGCGACCGGCACCCCGATCGACTAGAAGAGAATTACACCTTGTTGAACACACCGATCGAATGCATTTTATAGGAAATAAAAAATGAGAACTATGTCTGCTGGCTGAAGAAGATGAAACTAGATCCTGGGGCTGAGAAGACCGAAAAATTATGCGCCTTGCACTAGGAATATGACTACTTCATGTCCGAGTGTTATGGTCTCAGGAGGGAGATCAAAGTCCTAACCAAACGCGGGTCCTTGAAAAAGTACGTCGCCAACGGGGTGGTGGGGGAATGAGATTCTAGTTAGGAGGCGCAAAGGAACGACAATCGATCCCCGTTGCCAATCGACCAAGATCCCTCTACTCCCCCCAACCGAGTCATCCATGTGATCTACGGGGGAGCCTCCAGTGGTGGAGATAGCAACAAGAAGAGAAGAAATTATGCTTCACAAGCCTAACGGCTCACATGCGAAATCGCTATTGTCAATTGTACCCCCCTAAGCAGGGAACAAATCACCTTCTCTAACGAAGACTTGAAAAGTATTGTACTCTCTCATAATGATGTATTAATTATTAATGTTGATATTACAGGCTATTGCGTCAAGAGAGTCTTCGTCGACAATAGAGGCTCACTGGATGTCCTATTCTTAGATTGCTTCAAGTAGCTTGAGCCAAACCTAACGGGCATGCAGAAGGTGCGAACCCCAATCTACGGCTTTAGCGACCAACCTGTGACCGCTGAAGGTCAGATAACTCTCCCTATGATGTTGCGAACCCCCACTGCTGTCAGTCACTTGGGAGCTCGAATTTACGGTGATCGACATCCCCTCCGCATACAACGTTATACTTGGAAGTGAATTAATGAGATGGTTCAGGGTGGTCCCATCAAGCCTACATCAAATGCTGAAGTTCCCAGCCGAGGAGGGAATCAGAGAAGCAGGGAAACTAGAATGTCTTTCAACAGACGTACCTGGTGGCCACCAATGCACAGCTGAAGAAGCATGTTATCGTTATTTGAATGGCTCGGGCCACATTATAGGCCGTGTCTTTAAGCTTTTGAATTTTGTCCAGAATATTCTTATAATTTGCGTCACTTTTATCAATGGTTGCGTCTGACCTCCTATGATAAGTTTATGTACTTTCTTTAATGAATGGTACAAAATTGTCTTTGTTTCCAAATAAGCACTCCAACAGCACAGGCATAAGGCCATTTTGATTAACGTAAAGCAAATCACGCAGCACCGATTGGATGTCGATAAGGACCAGTAGATTTTCCCCTGCCGATTCTTGCTTTGCAGGGAAGGGGCTTTCCATCTTCAGACGGAACTAAACTCGTTCGAATTTCTCCTGCCTCGCCTCACCTCCAGCAGCTACGAACGCTAGAATACTTGGTCCCTAGTGCAAGTGGCGCTTCTTTTTGTGCCTCGAACTAAACGAAGCCCCAGTTCCCCTTGGCGCTGCCTCGTTTGACCTAATACAGGTTCAGGAACATCTCCATGCTCGGTGCTGGATGCCCCTTCTTTCGAGCCAAGACGAAGAACCCTAGAGCAAGCCTTTAGGCATTTGGCACCAATTGGGCAGGAGCAATCTGGAGGAAATTCATCAAGTCCTCCACAAAGGGGTGGAGCAGCAATTGGAAGTCAACCTCAAACATGGCCTCGTACGCCATAAAAGAGCTATTCTGTCTCAAATAAATTTGATCTCTCTTCGACAGGAGGATGAGGGAGTATTCAATAAGGATCTGGTCAGTTGCTTGGAGCTCCGCCAGGAGCCCTTCCACAACTCGTGCGGCCTCCAGCCCCGCACTGTCTTCACCCACCCCCTCAGCGTAGCGCATGTCCCTTGGTGTGTGGGGCACCAAAGGGTGGACAAAAGGGAAGGAGGGTGGACAAAAGGGTTATGTAGCACGATGACCCGCGAAGGAGTAGAAAGCTTGAGGCAATGGATGATGTCAAAGTCCCCCCCTTCAAGCCTTCGCCTTGCCTCTTATAGTCACTATCATCGGGTAGTGGCAGTGTGACGTTTTCCAAGGAAGACGACGCCCCCTCGGAAACAAAACAACGGGCCGTGATAGTGGAGGGACATGATTATCTAGAGCGGTGTGAGAAAATCGAGTAGACGCGACGTAGGAAATCGTATCCGCCTATGACGGCAAGGTAGACCTTGCACCTTCCTTGGTGGAAAAAGCACCATGTTAGTTCAAATGCTTTAAGTCAGGGTCGGAGCCCTCGCCTTACCCTTCCAAATTCGACTGTCGCATGACGTGCACCCGCTTTTTAAGAAAGCTGGACTACGACAATGACAAGATCATGGCCGATCAAGACTACTCCTTACCGTGCAAAGCACGCTAAGGATTGAGGGGCAAGTGATGGGCAAAAGCCTCACCCGGCCCAAAACGGTTCACGGGCTGGGCCCGTAATGTAGACCTGAGACAAACCCATGGTGCGCCTTCGCCGCCCATTAATCTTGGGCCCGCAAGGTTTAGCCCCTCAAAGGGGCATATGGGTTTCTAACCTAGTAGATCCCCTAGGCGTTTATCCAACGAAGGCCCACCATCTCGAGCTAAACTCGATTTCGTCATATCAATCCGACTCCGATAAGAGGCAAGTCCAAATAAGTTTGGGAAATCAGCCTGGGAGTGTATCTGCAGGATTCTCCCCCCCTCCCCCCCCCCCAATCCTATGACTCTTTTGAGATTCGGCTCAGATCTAACTTCTCCAAATAGACTTTTTCTAATAGGGAAATTACCTCCAAAAGAAGGAGGGGGGGGGGGGGTGTGGGGAGGAACTCTCTCTAGTCGGAATAGGATTGGAAACCGTCTCTGTACTACTATAAAAGGACCCTCTATTTGGCAGGTCAAAGTACGCAACAACTAATCTGGCCTCCTTCTGTTTCTTCTTAACATCCTCCAGTTTTCTGATTTAAGCATCAGTAGGAGATTCTCCGAATCACCGCCGGAGGCCTTTGACGGTGTTTTCTTTTACAGGAGCAACTGAGCTTCTCCCCTCTAGTCACAGGCAGAGGATCCTGATTGTAGTGGATGAAATTTTGACCCATCATAGGAGGAGATTTTTAAGATGGAGGACTTAAGTTTAACTTTCACAAAAGATCCTATATAGGAGAGAAAACTCTACAGATTTTATGAAAACACAGCAAGTATCGAAAGTGAACTTGTTAGACATGGTTTGTTGGATAATCTCTCCTATGTCTGGGGGGAATCTGTCTTTCTAGACGAGGTTTATAAACCCTAGGTAAGTTGGGATTAAGCTTGTAATAAACATGAAATGGAAAGTACACATTGATTTTGATGTCTAGTTGGTTCGAGATATGGCTGATGCAAGAGAAGATATATAACTGACCCCTCCACATTTTATTTTTCTCACTTTCTTCGTGATCATAGTGTAGAGTAACCTGTGTTCGTATGGATGTCACTGTTCAGAAACAAAGATCGAGGGGATATCCAAAATCCATTCATACTTCGGTAATATTTGGAACGCAATTAGATTACTTGAGTAATACTTGGAACACAATTAGATAATGGATTATTCCAAACAATCTTGTTGATTTAAGTACAAAATTTTCATGATGACAATTAATGAACAAAATCTTGGTTGGATGTTTTAGTGGATTAGAATTTCTTTAGCTCACGTCACCAAGTCGAGATATGGGGAAAAATTGGTCCTAGGAAAAAAATTCTCAAATTGACTGAAATTGTGAGATAAATTGTTACTTTTAGTATATAAAAGTAATTTTCATATATAATACTAAGTTAAAAATACTTACTATCAAAATGAGTTACTTCTTATTTAAAAAGCATGTTTTTTCCTAAAATATGTGATTATAGGATGACTTTATTCATGAAAAAAATACATTAAGATGAAAAGTGTAATTAAATCATACTTTTTTTTTTCAAAAGATCACATATTTATGTTAGTATGACGGGTGATTGCAGTGGCAGGTGATGGCAATGGTAGCTAATAGCAGCAGAAGTGAGGTGTCAAGTATATCACAACAAAAAAAAAAAACTTTCTAAACCTTTTAAAGAAGAGCAGTGCTAGCATGATAGGAGATCTTACCCAGTTTTTTAACCCTCTTAAAGGAAGGACACAGGTTGAGGGACTTTTTTGCAAAACTGCTGAAAAATAGTTAATGATGGGAACCTATCTCATGCACCCACGTCAGCTGGGTTAAGAAAATGGCGAACATTTCCCGTCTGCCTAGCATTTTTCTTTAAAGAACTAAGTATCAAGGATATGAATGAGAAGAGGTTTTACACGCCTTTAAAAGGAGTTATCACCTTGTAGCTTAATGAACGGAGACTAACCTTTTGGCAATTTTGATAAGGTATGTTCTACCTGATATCGTCTTAGGCCCATTTATACTTTCTAAATCCGTTAAGCACTTTAGAAGTGGCCCATTAAGTTAGCCAATTACTGTTACGGATTCATAGGATATTGTCCTAGTATTCCATGCATACCTCCCTAGAAAAAAATCATATTTAAGTGAAACTATTTTTGTTAGAAACAAGACTCAAAAATTACAATATTAGGCCACTTTTTGTTAATTCTGATATTTAAATAGAGTAATTTGTAAATTTTTATATGCGTAAATTGCAAGACTGCACATAGTCCTAATATCATTATGAAATGAATACAAAACATTGAGGAAAAATGTAACCCATGTATAACAACCATCATATAAGGAAATTGGAGTCGAGATGGGATTAGAAGAGAGAAAAATCTTTATAAATAAGCATAATCTCTAGTACGGAGAATAGCATGTGAGAGAGAAAAGAGGCCACCTCGGAGAGCAACTTTTGCGAAAAAGGGTTGTTGCACCATGGAGGCTATTGTTGTTTGCTTGCTTCATACCCAAGGACGAAGGAAGAGGCCACGAGAACAAGGGGCAAGGAGGAATCAAGTAGAAGAACCTGAGAAAGGCCTTTTTGCACAAAAGGTAAGTATATGGTTACCCTAAGCAGGAATAGTTTATACATTTATGTTCTTTTTTTGTTTTAAGACTTTTCAAAACTATGACACATGCTTGGACAAGATAATTTTCAAGTTTGAATAGGGAACATGATGATTTGCTAAAATTCAAGATGATTTATGCGCAAAATGATCAATTGAATCAACCGAAACAATCAATTGGACTGATCTTATAACCTATTAAGATAGTCATTTGTAAACAGTTGACTGATCCCCTATTTGCTGATTTGATTCTGATTTATTTTTAATTCGGTAAGTATTATGATGTTGGTTATTTTATCATCTGACATATGATATTAAGTATTTCTAACAATGTGGGAGTTTTATTTTTAAATATGTATCATTATATGGTATTTAATTTACGAAAAATATTTTTATTTAAAATTTACAAAAAAAAATGAATAATGATAAAACATTGTGGAAATTGATACATTGTTGGCTATTGTCTCATGGTGGCTTTGGACAATTAGTCCTATATTGGTTTCTAAATTATGGTTCCAGTGCATATAAGTCTGTGCCTCTGAATCTCAACACCGCGGTTTTGGGATTTCATCTTGGTATCAGAGCATTCAGCATTGATCCTAGGCCTGACCTCTTTCGCCTCTCCTTTCATTTCCACGGCCCATGGTGGCCGTGAGGGGGAGTGTTGGCTATTGTCTCATGGTGGCTTTGGACAATTAGTCCTATATTGGTTTCTAAATTATGGTTCCAGTGCATATAAGTCTGTGCCTCTGAATCTCAACACCGCGGTTTTGGGATTTCATCTTACATTAACTTTAGACAAGTTATTATTATGAATTTTGAACTGATTTTGACGATATATGACTTCTGGATTGTGCTGCATGCTGAAATGGTACATTTTTACATGCTTGGTAATAAAGTAATATCAAACTTTTTATCATATTTGACCACTATAATCATATGCCTAATTATTTACATATAAATCTCTATCATGGACATTGCCTTCTTAACAAGTTTTAAAAATTGATCTCAACTATGCATCCTGTTGAGTATGGTCATTCATATACCAAGATAAAGAAAGTACAGTCCATGAGCTAAATTTCATTTTGGTGGTTATAGTTAGATAGAGCATTCAAAGTTGTGTGTAATAGCCATGCCTATAAGTTCTTAGTATACCTTCATAGAAGTGTAGGATTCTTACTGAAGAGTCCAAACTATTACTCGAGGGAAGTCCATCTAAAGTCCAGTATGTTCCTAGATTAGGTAATAGTGCAGCTCATGTTGTTGCTAAGTTTGGTTTATCCTGTAGCTTAGATAAGGAGTGGGACTATCCCCTCCTACCTATTTGCTTATCTGCTCTTGTATCTTCAAACAATCTTAATATGATAGGAGTCTAGCTCCACTTTTAAAGTCCAAAAGGAAAAAGTTCAGATTGCCTAGGAGCTGTGTACAAGCATAGCCCCTTATGTTGTGATTAAGTCATAAATTGTTAATTGCATATGCTATTGACTTTTTTTTCATATTTATAACCTGATTTGACATGCCATGGTATGGTAGGATCTAAAATCTAGCCATGCAGGTAAGTTCATACAAGTATATAACAAGATATGTTATTATGATGCAATTTTATGTCATGGTTAAATATGTGAAATCTTAGATCACGGTCTATGATAATGTTTATATTAATCTTGACTATGCTATAACATACTAGCAGATTAAAACATGCTAAGAATATGCTACAATATGCTATGATATGACAAATATGACATGTTTGTATGAACTTTTTATTATGCTGTATGGAGAAATCTTATTTCATCATCATGCCATATGATTATGTATAACCTAATTTTCAAGTTTATATGCTTAATCATATAAGGGGGTTTAATATCTACTCGGTGCAAGTCTAACAATATTTTCATGAAAATTAGATTTAGACTTTTGGTGGGCGAAGACTTGAACTTTGCTTAAGGAGGACTTTGATTTGATAAGGTGGTGAATACATTGGACTTCGATTTTCATTTTATGAGAGTTGATGGAGTGAGATATGAGACAATAACGTACTTAGCAAGTTGAGAGTTGAGACTTTATTATTTGTTTAGTTTATTATTACTGATAGACATTGGTATTGAGTATGTAATTTAAATTAGTTGGATTATGTGAGGGTATTGGCATTATTGATATTTGCCTTACGGATTATTCTACTTTTCACACACACACACACATATATATATATATACATGTCGAATTGCTCTTACTATTACATTTCTAGATTGAATGTGAGTCAGTTCGTATTGGATTGGGCTCAAAGTTGCAGAGCATGGTATCATAATAATTATCAGAGTAAATCATTCACTAGCATCAGATCATAAAAGCCATATCTTTAGGAAATGAATACTAATTAAGATTATATCCTTTTATTTTCCTACAAACATGACATGCTAGATGGGGTTCTCTCCTGCATGCAATATTCAAATATCGTAGCCCTTCGGATCACATTTGACAAGCTCACTAATAGGTTTGTGGGAAGCATGGGAGACCAAAAATGGAGGCTGCGACCTAGGAAAGGGAGGGGTTCTTGTTCTTCCCTTGCACAACACCCAAATCCCAAGCACCAAGTTAATCACTTTGGCCCCTAATTGTATCGAGCCACCATCCACACCACACAAAACCTCTCTCTCCTCTGGCCTTTGCTCTTGTAGTGGCCCTTGCAGTACCTTTGGTAGCAATACAATGGCATTCATGTGAAGGCATGGAACATCGCTATTGGCATGGAGATGATAAAAGCACAAGATAGGTGCTCACTAAATGATCCAGGGAAAGTGGGACTAGTGTTTGACGTTATGAAGCAAAGCCAGGGGGCCAAATATAGTACCATGGCATTGCACCTACATATTTGATGATTAGGGCTAAAATCTAATTTGAGTACGACACCAAACTTTTCTCTATATTCTATCATAGGTTTAATCTAGCATTTTTAGAAGTTATGATCCTAACACAACCCAAGAGATGAGTTGTTTCAAGTTTACTTTTACTTGGACCCATTGGCATACCAAACCAAAATAAGTAGATCTTTATTAGCACATGGCTTTAACTAGGTCAGATTCCAAGTATGAATTAGCATACACCATGATGCTTGACCAAACCTACAAGTGAATCCAATACAACGGAGAAAATTTCTCCAAACAGAATTGAACCGAATTGTCACTTGAAACCGAACAGAACCGAACCAAAATATTTTAGATCAGTTCAGTTCAAATCGAAATTCTATATGTTATTCATATATATATATATATATATATATATATATATATATATATATATATATATATATATATATATATATATATGTATTTAATTAAACTTAAAAATACATATTTATATATAAATATGCATATGATACTAAAATATTAAAATATTTATATATATGATGTTAGTATAGGATATCCATTTATTTAAAAATCGTTTATTCGATTTTTCGGTTCAGTTCGGTTTCACAATTTTTTAAAACCAAACTAAATCGAACATGACCCCAAACCGAAACGAATCGAACCGAATCACTTGGTTTGGTTCAATTTTTCAATTTGAACTGAATTTTACATAGGTCTGCAATACATGAGTTTTTGGATACGGCCAGAACTACAAATTGGATTGGATAGATCCGCATCTGATGTGAACACTTTCCACGTTCTTGGGTTTGGATCCTCTTGCATATCCAAAATTTGAAATCTAATAACAGGCTGGTATCCATATTTCTATTTGTGGATCTCCATCAGATCCACATTGAGACTCCCCACGGAGAAGAGAAGAGGTAGAGGGAGCCAAACATCGGATCGGCGGCTATGATAATGTTTCAAAGACTTGGCCACTGACAATTCTCACTTCATGGGTTGATGTCCAGGACAATGTAAGGGAGGGGAGGGTTGCAGGATAGGTAGGCACCGAATCTGAATCTCTCGTGGCTGGAAACTGCAGATCTTCCTCCATGCTGATGCCCTCCTCCTCTGGTAGAGTCGCTTTCCCCATAGGGGAAGAGGAAGAAGGCCAAGGGCAAGGTAGGCAGAGATGAGGGCCTCACAATAGATCCTACGGGGCTTATTCACTACCAACGGCCAAGATTCTTCGAACACTATGCCAATGTCAGGAAGGGGAAAGAGCCTCGACCTCGGGGCTATGGACATGGCCCTGCAGAGCTCCACCTCCTTGAAGAGTGGCAAGTATGGCAGGGACAGAGTGCAATGAGCCTTACAGATTGGGGTCTCTTATCATCGACACCTTTAAGGCGCGTAGGCTTTACAATAGTGGGCATGGTGCGACATTCGGCATCAGCAATGGAGCGGGATTGTGAGTGAGGGGTGGAATTCACCCAGGTGATGGAGGGAAAAGATGAGGATTGGGGATATGGGAGATCCGAGTTTGTAAAGCTACCATCCCATCAGAATTCAAATATCTACATAATGAAACTAGATATTTGAATTTATAACTAAATTCAAGAATGTGGACCTCTGGTCTTAGGGCGCGTTTGGCACCACTTAAAGATTTTCAAATACTAATGGCAAGCTGGCATCCATGGATGAAAGAGGACAGATTAGCATTTAGGAGGGTTAAAAGCTAGAATCGTGAAGCGGGCTCCCTTCCGCTTTTTATCTCTTTGGGTCAACCAGTCTAGCTCTCTCCTCTATGCAATGGAGGTGTTGGACACAGAAGCCGAGACCATTAGGAGCATTTGGAATCGCGACTGAGCTGTTGGTTGACTATCGGAAGATTAATCTTCCCAAAATGCTTTGTCAAATGTGCCCTTAGTCAAATACAAGTCAGGTCCTAAGGGATCTGACCACTTTGCACTCCCAGATATGTCATGTCTCAATTGAGATTATCAGTTCCCATTAGATATTTCACCCGTCTTGGCAGCCCAAACTCAAAACCAATTCTCACGATTGGAAGGGAGAACAATTGGAAGGGAGAAGATTTTTATACTTTAACATTCATATTTCTATTGTTAGGTTCCCGAAGCTTATTCAAACCAAACTTCAACTAAATATGGTCTAGGGGTGGAACTTGAGCAAGCCATCGCATAGCCCAACTCAACCCAACTCAATTTTATCAAAAGTGTTGGCCAAAATTTAGTTAATTTGGGTTGGGCCAGCTATGAGCTGGGCTATTACAAGCACCAAATTCGTCCACTGATGTCTCAATATCGCCTGTGAAATATGATGCCACACAACGGTCCGCACAACAAGAGATTAAGCGAGAGCATTTGCTGTACTTACCTGGAGAGAGAGAGAGAGAGAGAGAGAGACGTGCATTATATAAGAATACATCAGAGAGATATGTGCATTCTCTTGAGTAAGACGTGCATTATTGTCTGTGTGTGAGAGAGAGAGAGAGAGTTTTTGATAGAGAGATGTGTGGCCCAAGGCTCTCTCTCTGTCTCCATTCATTAGGGATGAGAGAAGGGATTGAGATCCTCTAATCCACTTTCTTACACCATTCGTACTCTGTTCACTTTGATTGCTTTAAGATCTAAAAAAAATATGAAGATACTTCTTTTTAGGCTCTACTCTTCTCTTGTCATGATAAACGAATCAATTAGATGAAACTGAAGTATCAATAGTGCAGAAAAAATGGAGTAGAAGATCTTTGGGATGGGTGGGTGAATTAAAAAGAGAGGACTGTGAGAGGTGCAGAGTGAAAGCAAAAAAGATGGGCCAGGTAGGCCAGCCAACCAATCCCAGCCTGTATTTGTTGAATGAGTTGGGTCAAATTGTTGCCCTATTTCTACAATTGGGCTGGCCCAATTTCATCCTTGGCCCAACCAAGTTCCACTCTTAAAACATGGAGAAGATAATAACTAAAAAGTTTTACTTGCAGGACCAACTGCCAATGCAGCCAGAAAAAAAATTGAAAATTTTTAGGGTGGCCTTGATCGAACTTACATGTTTGTACAATCTAATCCCCTCCTATCCTTGATCGCACGATACTGTTCATTGGGACTCGATTTTTATTTTTCAATTTAAAAAAAAAAAAAACCATTCGATCAGAGTATGGACATGTGTTGATAATTGGGACAGCCTTTTTTGTTTTTTTTTTTCCTGGCTGCACTGGAAGCCAGTGCGGCAAGTAAAACTCTTGACTAAATAGCAGCTTCAATTATCACCTTAAAAGGACAGGAAAAGTGATAATGTACACTACAAAAGAAGGTTTCCTATTTGCAAACCCAAAGCTTCCAAACTGACGCACCCCCTTTCAAGTTGTTACCGCTTCACCAGACACACCAGACCAGCCGAATCACTGTAATTCAAATAAAACAAGAACAAGATCTCACCTCAGACATAATGAAGCACCATTCAGGACTATCTACAAATTATGTAATTTAACTTGGTTGCAACTAAATTATGTAATTTAACTTGGTGACAAATATCTTCAACGAGCATTCACACTCATGAAAGGAGTATCGATATCTCGGTTAAATTAAAAGGAACAAAACTACAACAAAATTAATACAACTGGAGAGTACTTCTAGCTGGTACGCGCACAACCAAACTTATATTTTTAGACATCCTAAAGAAAGGTACAACAGTAACAACCCTACAAACTGGACTCCGAAGGTGAAACTGTTGCTCTCCTGACGTCTTTAGATGCCACTACCTTTGGTGCTATGAACCTGAGATCCAACAAAGTAGTAGTTAGTTCCCTAAATTCACATGGGACTCATCCACCATACTCCAACAAAACCAGAATACAGCAGACAGTAACAGTAGAAGCAACAGTAACAGCAAAGATCTGTAAAAAGTGGATAGAGGCAGTGAAACAGAAGCCACAACTGGTGATAGAACAGGAACAGTAAATACTTACCCGTTAATGGTAACAGTTTCTATAGTCAACATGCACATATATCAGTTACACAGTTGCATAGCTATATAATTACAGTTGTGCAATGGTACAGTTTTTAGATCTCCTATGACCGTGTCAATTTCTTTCTCGGAATAGACATAAGGCAAATAAAACATTTAACCACAGAACATTAGAAGGTAGAGGCCAAACAGAACTGCAATAGCTAGTCATATTAATAAAGGCACTTGGGAGCTAGGACAGGATCAATACAGCCAGTCAGCCAACACTGCCTTGTGAGTGTACATTGGAAAGAGGGAGAATGAGTAGTACTTGCAAGGGGGGTGACAGGATGCTAAGCAAAATAATGCACGCGGAAAGTTGGATGGGGTGTGGGTTCCATAGACGTTGGAAGGAGAGGCCCTCTCCCTTTTTCAGTCTTCCCTTCTTTTCCACATCTATCTGCAGAAGAGGTATGTGAAGGAGAAGAGAAGTGAACAAACAAACTTGACAACCAAAGAAGAGAGGAGCAGAGTGGATAGGGTCGAAGGTCTGATTGGACCTTATCCAAGGAACCTCTGCGGATCAAAGAACAAGCCACATTTGGATATCAAGAAACTAGGACTGGATAAATAAATTTCAGGTACAATTTCAAACCGGAATTCGGATTATCTGATCCGACCTATATTCCTAGGTGGAATCAAACTTGAGACCTAGGCATCTCATCACAAACAATGCAAGATCCATGTGTGTCTGCACCTATCTTTGGATAAATTCTATTTGTCTAAATTAAGGCATTCTGAAATTTTGATACAAAAGACTTAAAAATTTTGACTTCATTTGCTATATTTTTTGGAATACAGAGGTCTGCTTAATTTATTTTTCAGTTATAATTGTTCTAAAAGCATATCAATTGTGGAACAGTCATCTTCAGACTAGCCAATTACAGAAACATGAAATGAACAACTTCGCCATGGCCAGTCCCAAGCCCGGGTGAGAAAAGAAGTGGGTGTGCGTTAGGTCGACAGTCAGCACTTGACAAAGTTTGTTGCACCCAATCATAAGAAAAAAAAAGGGATAAGAGCAAAATAATAAACTAGAATACCAGAAACGGTAAGACAGTAGCAGACGTTGATAATGACTTACTATGTCAGAAGATTTTTGTGCGTGTACACAATCCCTTTGTCACCATTTACCACTTGGCCATTTCCTCTCAAAATCCTACATTTTTTTAATAGACCAGAGAGTCAGATACAGAAATGGACATACTAATACATGTGTAGCCTGAGCTTTACAACTTGATAAGTAGGATACTGGAAGTTTACACAGCCCAAAGCATGAATATGTTGCACAGTGAAAGTTGATGCCATTCACCAACATGGATTTTTCCAGGGCAGTCATTAATAAAACCCTATAACTATTATGATTATACAACCAATGCACACCACTGAGGGAGAACCAATTATTATGATTCAGTAGTGGGGAAGTAGTTCAGTCTCCTGTTAATTGAGCTTCAATGTAAATGAAAGCTTTATTAGATGCATACCATCTTGTCGTCAAAAGCCCTTCTACTCCTACAGGCCCTCGAGCATGAATCCTGCTTGTACTTATACCAACCTTCCAAACATTAAAAAAGAGATCAATTATGATCTGTGCGTCAGGGAACTTTCAACATTCAGGATTAGGTTTTACACAATTCATATACCTCTGCACCAAGTCCGAAACGAGCTCCATCACAAAAACGTGTACTTGCATTGTGAAACACAGCTGCACTGCTTAAAAAAAGGTACCCTTGTCAGAAAAAAAATCTGATATTGATATTTAAAAAGTAAAGAACTGCACTAAGCAACTCCATTGTAAGGCACTGATACCCAACTCTGAATGACCCTTTAATCACAGTATTGAAATTAAATGTGGTACAACACAGGAAAGAGCCCACAATTTCCTGGTTCAGGGGGAAAAAGATCATAGGCATTTGGTGCATGACCACTTTGCCAACACAGTCCATCATTCGCACAGGTGCTAAAAGGGCAAAATGGCATGAGGTTGCCAACCTGCCACCACTGGATCTATATTAGATGCAATCTGATCCCTGGTTGATGAAAAAAAATGCTAGTAGCTAATTCATTGACATACCCACAACTATATCGTGAGAACACAGCCATAACTATGCAGGTTACAACTTGATCAGAGTGCTTGTCAAGTTTTACATACCATGCAATATCAAGTTCCTTCAGTACTTATCATAGTGTATCACTTCCTATATGTTGTGATAGATAGATGTTTAGCTAGGGCAGTTTTATCTTTTATATATTTGCCGTCTTTTTATTCTATTTTTATTTGCTGTTTTTTATGTTAACAGGTGTAAAACAGTCATTAGTGGTTGTATGTGTTTGCCCTAACAGTATAAAAGCCTTGTGTGGCACTTCCTATATGTAGTGATAGATGTTTAGTTAGGGCAGTTTTGTCTTTTATATATTTGCTGTCTTTTTATTCTATTTTTATTTGTTGTTTTTTATGTTAACATGGGTAAAACAGTCATTAGTGGTTGTATGTGTTTGCCCTAACAGTATAAAAGCCTTGTGTGGTCTGGCCAGCCTCCCTAGTTGAGAGAGAGAGAGAGAGCCACCGAACCACTTGTTTTGTCTCTCCAACTCCTCTTTCTCTTCTCGCTTCATGGTATCAGAGCTTTGTGAGAGAGAAAAAAAAATCCTAGTTCAGAGTTGACCGGCAGGGGGAAGTCTACCCAGGCCTGTGGCTCCTCTGTTTTGAGAGATCTTGAGGCTCTTGGTCCCTTGGAGAAAGGACCGGTTCCTTCTCCTGCATCTAGCACACCTGGGGAGGATCCCTTGGAGGCCGGACCTCCTATTTCCTGTTTGAGAAGGGGCCGGACACTTCCCCTCCTGCTTCCACCCGTCTGCCTGCTCCGGCCCCCTGTCCAAGCTGTTTTGGAGGCCGAACAGACCTGTTTAGGATTTCCTGCTGGCCGGACACATCCGGCTCCCCTTTTCCTAGTAGTCTAGAGGCCGGACACCCTTTCTAGGGTTTTCCTGAAGGCCGGTCTCTCCTTTCAGGAGTTAAAGTTGGCCTGTCACACTTGTCTAGGGCATCTCTTCCCCTGTTCTGTTCTTCCGTGAGGACATAACCTTGTAGCCTGCACATAGTCCCTGTTCAAGGGATTCTTAGGGGACAGGACACCCTATTCTAGGGTTTCTTGACAGTTGTCCTTGTAGAAGCCTTGTGAAAAAAAAAAAAAAACTTGTTTGAGACAACGACAAGCAAGGCATCCTCCAAGGGAGACAACTCGGGGGAGAACTTCCACCTTCAACTTCCTCCTGTGAAGTTGAACGATTCAAGCTATTTAGACTTGATTTATCTTTCATCTTTCTTTTCCTTTTTGTTTGTTTCGAGGGCAGCAGCTATCAAAACCTTCATTAGTGCAAGATACAAGGTGGGTTACATCAGTGGAGGGATAAAACCACCTCTAGTTGATGATGATAAATATGAGGAATGAGAACATAAAGATAGTATAGTGAAGACTTGGATTCTAAGCTCCATGACTGATGGACAATTGTAGTATATTATGAGGAAGTCAACCACAAGGGAGATGTGACTTATTCTAGAAGAGATGTATTGTGAAACGGCCAATCATGTGAACTTGTAAGATCTTGAAGTTGCAATACATGACACTAAACAAGGCACACACTTGGTATGCAAATACTATCGTGCGTTGAGAGCATTATATTCCTTCGCTATAAAGGATTGGGACATTGTTGCTGACCACAAGAACTACTTGAAGCATGTCGAAGGGTTCTTAAGTTCCTTCATGGCCTTAATTATGAGTATGAAGAGATGCGATCTCAATCCTGAATTTTGAGGTCATCCTATCTCTTGAACAATGCTACAAGAAGGTGGTCATTGAAGAAAGGCGGAAGAAGACTATGCAGGTTGACACAAGAGGGGCTAATGTTGATGATCATTCTGCCATAATTAGCACAAATATGTGCAATGTTAAGAGGGGAGATGGCAAACGGAAGGACTCACACAAAGGTGAGCAAAAATGTTCTCATTATGGTTGGCTCAATCACTCTGTGGAGTTTTGCTGGAAAATATTCCCAGACAAGAAACTGCTCAAGTTCAGGAAAAATCAGCAAAGCAAAGGGACGGCTACTGCAACGAAGTCAACTCCTCAGCCTTCTAAGGTTGCCACTGATGAGAACACACCAACAGCCACGCAAGGAAGTTTCGTTGGTCTGTCCACCTCCGATGTAGTCAACCTCCAACGGTTCCTTTCACATTTGAATCCATCCTCATCCACTACTCCGCCAGGTACTTCTAGGAGAGCACTTAGTGTTGCCTCACATCACAGTAGAAACTCCTGGATAATTGATTCAGGGGCCACTGATCATATGACGGGTACTTCTAACCTATTCACTTCTTATATATGTGCTCATGACAAGATAAGGTGACCATAGCAGATGGTATCCTAGCTACCATAGCAGGAAAAGGAAATATATCTCTAGATGATCATCTTACCTTATCATCAACACTCCATATCCCAAAATTGTCCATAAACCTACTTTCTATCAGTACTCTCATAAAATCCTTGAATTGTTTAATCACTTTCTTTCCCACTCATTGTGTGTTTCAGGATTTGAGGACGGGACAATTGATTGGGAGCGGACGTGAAGCAGGAGGCCTCTACCAACTCCAGTCCCAGCATGATGCAGCTCTTCAATCTTTTAGTACCAGTGTTATGACTAAGAGAATAAAGGAGATGCAGCTGTGGCATCTCCGTCTAGGACATCTTTCATTTCTAACATTGAAATATATGTTTCCATCCTTGTTTCATAAAATAAAAACTCAGTCTATTCACTGTCAAATTTGTTATCTTGCAAAACATTGCAGAACTCAATTTCTTCATTCTATGAATGAAAATTCTACTCCTTTTGAGTTGGTCTACTCTGATGTTTGGGGTCCTGTTTTTGTTCCCTCGATTGATGGCAATCATTATTTTATCACCTTTATTAATCATTTCTTACATTGCACTTGGATATATCCTATGAAGTCCAGGAAAGATGTGCCAAGAGTTATCCAGATGTTTAAAAAGATGGTGGAAACTTAATTTGAAAAGAAAATAGAAATGTTTTGATCAGATAATGCAAAAGAGTACTTTGAAAAAAGTTTGAATGTATTTTTTGAGGATGAGGGAATCATCTATGAGTTATCATGCCCCTACACTCCTCAACAAAATGAAGTGGCCTAACGCAAAAATCGCCACCTCCTTGAGACGGCTTGGGCACTTCTCCTACACCATAATCTTTCCAAAAGGTTCTAGATAGAGGTTGTACTCACAGTTACGTATGTCATCAATCAGATGCCTTCCAGAATCCTAAATTTCAAGACGCCGCACTCTATCCTTTGACCCAAGCATTCACCTTTTTTTTGCCATTGAGAGTGTTTGGGTGCTTATGCTTTATATATGACTTAGCACCTGACAAATGCAAACTTGATGCCAAGGCTATCCGTTGTATCTTTCTTGGGTACTCTCCCTCACAAAAGGGTTGTAAATGTTATAACTCCCAGAATAAGAAAAAAACATATGTTGTGAAAGATGTTACCTTCTTTGAATCCCATTAGTACTATTATTCTAAGGATGTGTCTTAGGGGAAAAGTATCTCTAATAAACCTGCCACAACCTTGACAATTCTTAATGTTGCTTCCCCTGGAAGGAATGCTACAGCTGAAGAACCTAAATCTACTGAAGGAAGATATGACACTAGCACTAATTTGATTGAGTTGAGCAGGTTTCATAAGCGCTATGTTAGAAAAACAAAAGTTCAATAGCAAGCTGAAAACTTGCAGGTGAACTTAGGAACCGATGCTGCATCGAGGTCTCTTGCCGATCTATCAACCCAAGAAGTTGGTAATGTTCTTAATACTGAATCTAACTCCCATCTTGATTCTTTTGACCCCATTGTTTCAAATGTTTCAGTTGAAAATGTGCAAGATAATCATGATCTTGAACAACCCATTGATGTCTAGAAAGGTGTACGAAAGTGCACCAAACATCTTATTTCCAAGTATATGTGTTACTCTCAACTTTTTCCTTCTTGAAAAAACTTCATTGCTGTCCTTTCCTCTTGTTTGAATCCTTTAACCTTTACAGATGCTATCAAGGACCAGCAGTGGGTGAAAGCTATGGAGGAGGAAATGGATGCTCTCAAACGAAATAGTAATTGGGTACTTGTTGACCTTCAGGCATGCTCAATATCCATGCTCAGCTTGAGGGGGAGTGTATATTTGCCGTCTTTTTATTCGGTTTTTATTCCATGTTCTTTATGTTATCAGGGGTAAAACAGTCATTAGTGGTTGTATGTGTTTGCCCTAATAGTATAAAAGCCTTGTGTGGTCTGGCGGGCCTCTCTAGTTGAGAGAGAGAGAGCCATCGAACCACTTGTTTTGCCTCACCAACTCCTCTTTCTCTTCTCTCTTTACTATATAATGCAAAGATGCATTATTTTGCAAATTGGATTTGCCAAATGCCTAAGATCAGGAGCATAAAAAAAAAAGCAAAAGGGAGTAAAACTGAAATCAAATGAAAGCCGGCATTGTAATACACATTCATAGGGGAAAGAAAGATGCTTAAAGGGGACTAAGAAATAATCAGTAAATAAATTTCAACCTCCATCAGAGAAATAATAAAAATGGAAAGAAGAGTACCTGTCAACCTGTCTAAGGAACGTCTCAGCAACTTCACGATCCTCAGCAACTACGCAGTCAGTATGTGCACTACATGCAGGGGTGGTATTAGTACAAAGTTACTTCAATAGTGTAAATACAATTTAGTCTTTTTGTAAATTCTTAATTATCCTCACTCTATTTAATGTGACTTCACAACTCCCTCAGGTCATCCCATTATTTAAGCAGAGATTCGAGGCATACCTTCCATGACGATGTATGTGGTCAATAGCAGCAAAAACATTGTCCACTATTTCAACTGTACAATCCATCGAGTTGTATTCATGGTGAAAAGACCCCGCCTCTGGAATATCTAATTCAGCACTAGCTCTAGGTCCACCATACAGTTTAACACCTGAAAACCATATGCTTATAAAACCATTACCAACAAATGGTGAGGAAACCCAAACAAGCAACATAAAAGATAAGCATACTATGATTAATAGCATCATAGATGGTTTGGATGTAAGCAAACCAAAATAATCAAGATGGGGGATATTCGTGGGTTGCATGTAAGAAACGAAAATAATCAAGATAAGGGATATGTTATACTCGAAAAGTTTAAAGAAAATAAATATGTTTACACATTTACTTTTTAACTTTATTTTTTGGATAAACACAGTAGCACATTTTACATTGTTCTCTGGAAAGCCCACAATTTAGAGTAAATCTATGTTGCCTGGAAATAGGTGTACAAGGATGGATTGTACTGCAGGAGCCTCGCAGCACCGGGCTGCTCTTACTCATTTTACTATATTTATATCAATATCAATATCAATATCTCTCTCTCTCTCTCTCTCTCTCTCTCTCTCTCTCTCTCACACACACACACACACACACACATGGAAATGATCAAATGCACCTTGGGGCTCATCTAGATTAGATGTGCCCCCCTCGAAAAACCACCCTCCCATGTTTAAAAAAAATGTCAACAATTTTTTAAATATTCAAATAGGTCTCTTAGGGTTGTTCCCATATCCAAGATTTCAATTTTCACCGCCCAATCTTGAAAATCAACTGGAGCCGTCTGATCAAGTATATATAAAAAAATAATATCTAAAAATGATGAAAAATAGTCAAAAAATAGAAAATTCATCAGATTAACCCTTAAAGTTGATTACACACCTTGGGGTTTTAGTTTTGATCCCCAACAAAGAACACACTTGATTGGATGGCTATAGTTAAGTTTTTAAATATGATAAAGAAAATTAAGTCCAAGGAGTGGAAACCAACCTAGAGGAGGGTATCTGAATATCTTAAATTTTTTGATGATTTTACCTTTTTTTTTTACATTGGGATGTGGGGAATTTTTTTAGGGGGGAGGCACATCTAAGTTAGATGCACCCGGAAGCATGTTATAGCATGCCCCTAAACACACACACACAGAGAAAAATGTGACTATGTGTTCTGCGGCCAGACCACACGGCAGCTTTGAGGGTTTAAATGCCTTAATTAGTGATCAAAATTAAAATCTCAAGGGATAAGAACAATCCTAAGGGACCATTAGAGTAATTTTCTATTTTTTTATGATTTTTAAAACTTTTTACACCATCCGATCACGAACGACAACAATAGCCATCCGATTGGGTGCTATGATTGAGTTTCACGATCCGAACAGGAAAAATTTAGAAACAAAAATATAAGAAATGGGAAATTACTTACCCCTAGGGTTGTTCCATCCCTTGGGATTTTAAATTTGATCACCAATTAAGGGGTTTAAGCTCTGTAAGGTCTAGCCACAGGACCGCACAGTAGCACTCCCCTACACATAAACACACACGTACATATCTTATATTTATTCTATGGACTACTTTTCGGCCTGCAAATTGGCAAACACATGAGCAAGGAGATATTTTGAACTATATTTTGAATACCGTGTATCACAACTAAGGTGATGATCATACCTTCAATTGTGAGGGCTAAAACAAGGTCATTAAGCTGTCCACCTGTTAAAAGGTCCTCGTGCACAAGGAGTGTTTCCTTCAAAAGGAAAATGGACTGTGGCTTAGTTTTCTGTCTCTATTACATGTATAACATATCACATATGGGAATTTGACTAGTAAACAAAATCATCAAGCAAACATCTTTAATCCTGAAGAACAGAACCAGGAAGTACCATAGCATTACAAGCTGCAGGATAATCTATCTTTGCGTCTAGAACAATGCGCTTTGCCATGTCCATATTAGCAGACTTATCAACATAAACGTGACAAATACCATCTGGACAACAGATAGCGGAACTTTACTGCAACTTTCAAGAGTGAGGCTGAACTTGCAGATAAAACACATTTTACTATAAGTTTAATAGACTATGATTCAGTCTAAAGAGAAATCTAGTAAAGGCATTTCATCTTACCAGCATGACCAAGGACAGGAATCTTTGTTGATGACTTAATCTGAGAAACAAGTTTATTGCTGCCTCTTGGGATCACAAGATCTATCACATCATCGAGCTGGCATGGATTGCAAATTAACGATAAGGTAAAAGAAATATAAATGATTTCATCAGTTGCAAGCATTCAGATTAATTATTCACCTTAAGGAGATCAGGAATCTCATCTCTTGAAGTAACCAGTCCAATAAGCTTTCCACCAACTGTTTCTGGGATGGCTCCAGTGATCACCTGATCAGGAAAAAAATGTTACCAAATATAAGTACCTATACTGTAAGAGAAAGAGGAACTATAGAAAATAGATAATCTCAACGTTCATCACTTATTGGGATAAGTGACTGGCTTCATAAAACTGAACCTTATGCAAGATTGCATTAGACCTCATGGCTTCTTTCCCACCTTTAAGAAGAAGACCATTGCCACTACGAAGTGCTAATGAAGCAATCTGCTCATCACAGTGAAATTTAAAAAAAAATAACTATCAATCAATCAAGTATCCAGGTGTTTACATGAAGTGAAAGAAGACAAACATAAAACATAAGGACATAAGCACGAAATTCATGTAGTGGAGGCATATTCAGTAGTATGCATGTTCGAGTTATGTTGTGAGGGTTTCTTGTTTAGAGGGGGGTGGCATTCTAAGAACATCCCACAGTAACTCCATCTATGAAGTACAAGTTTTAGCCGTTTAAAATTCACATCAAGTGGCAGCATAAGGACGTTCTAACGGCTTCCCAAACTTGCAGTATCGGGCATTGGTTGGCCCTAGTATCCTATATAATTTTCTTTTCAGAATATGGTGCTTGAAAGGACATAAATATGAGCAAGTTGCAGAGAAAGAAGACAGTTTAAGATCCATCATCTGCTCACCTAGTTGCCATGCAAGCCCAAGAAACCTTTTTTTCTGAAGAAAGTGAGTTTTGTACCACCAATTTTATTACAAACAAATAAAGCTAGTACAATCAAGACAGGGAGGAGAAGTTCCTCATCCATGCTACAAGCCACACAACAATGCAATTGTCAAAAGAAAAAAAAAACTACCTGATATTGTTAAAAATGACAAATTAAAAGATAAGAGAGCAGATAAAAGTATTAGTTTATTCATTTTCCATCAATTGAAAACATACAGGCATACAAGCGATGAGAACCAAATTTTATCTTTGTGATGAAATTTATTTTGCCCAAATTGTTTACCTGAACAAGGGCATCAGGACGAGATTCAAAAACAATCAGGAGAACTCCCAAAGGACACGCTGTCTTCTCCAAGATTAGTCCATCTGCAAGCTGAAGCATATTGAACTTCAGATTTTCAAAGCACTAAGCATGACAATAGAGAATGCTAATATTGCTACACATTGGCATAATGAATTTCCACATGTAAGCTTTTTAACCAGTTTGTCCATGTGAATTCAAGCCACCAAAAATGAGGTTATAGATGTCCCCTGCCAACCAAAGAAAGGGAAAAGACACTAACAATTTTCAGAATGATGAAAGATGATCATCCTTCATCTCACACTCTTACCTCTGTTCTTTTCAAAACTTGTCCTATTGGTTCTTCCATGTCAGCAAGAACACGAATAGAGTTTGCTAGGCTTGATATCTGTGGATCAAAGAAAACATATACATTGAGAAAGACATGACAGCACAGTAGTGTTATTTAAAAATACGTTAAAGAGTATTTTCCCTCTCATATAAAGACATACATTATAAAACATAAATGGAGATGAAAAACACATAAAGAAGCACCCAGTGGGGCATGATAAATTTATGAAGAAAGTAAGCTTGTATAAGTGATAGCTAGATTCGCTAGAATTCTACTTGCCTTCCCAGGCTTCAAAGTCAGTCGAGAAATCAATGACTTCTCGTATCCAGCCTGTGTGGCAGCAGCAACGTCTGCCTCATTCTCAATTCTAATCAACTTTTCGTTTGCCTCAAGAGCATCAGCAGCATTGAGCAAAATATTTTTACGTTCTTCGGAGGATAGATTCTGCAATAAAAGATATTGTTTGGAAATAATTATGGTTGCAGGAAATAATGTCTGAATCATAAAAAAAAAACTGTTGATAAAATGGTGATGTTTATGAAATTATAAAAAATTTAGAATATGTAAAATACCTGAAGGTGCCTAGAACATTCCCGGGCTGAAACTGCCATCTCACGTGCGCTATCTTCTTTAGAGTTAACTTCTTTATGGGTAGCCCATAAATGTGCATCCCGATGAAAGAGTGTGCCCACTCGTTCTCCTTTAAGCACTTTTGTGATGCCATCGATAGTGTAGCCACTTCAATAGTGATTTGCAAACAAAGTAGTTTTAATCAAATAGAATCAAGAAACCCCTCCTTACTTGAACTTAAAATAAATATATTACAAGTTAGGTACGTTGGAATTTAAAACAGGATCTTTCTGATGTGAAAGTCCCAAATTTCACAATCAACCAAAGTGTCATGCTGCCATTGGCATAATGAGGAAACGTGGTTTATTGTATAAATAGCCTTGAAATATGTTGGTTCTGCACCCTTTTTTTATGAAAAATGTTGTGGACTATACACAAATTTTATTAGATAATTAATAGAGGTAGTACAATCAAAGGTTGAGGAGAGATTCCTCACCCACCCAAGAAAAAACCAACCAAACTACGATGAAGACAAATTACAGCATGTTACAAAAACCATAACACAGCATAGCCTCTGGACAAGACTTGAGAAACAAACCCCACTCTAACATCACAGCACTTTGGGTAGACTACTAAGTAACAAGTAAACAGATTACACGATAAGATTTCACCACCTCCCCTCTGATGTCCCATAAGTTTACAAAATCTTCGTTCATCTTTGGCCTCTCAAAATGTGTCTTCCACAAATGATGGGGATCCAGGACCGACACACTAACATCGCCAATGCATACAAATGACATAGTATGTTTACCGCCATCGGAAGACTAAACATGGTTCTAGTTGGCTCGAACTTAGTATGCATGATGTCAGAGTCGTAGGGTACCAGACGACTAATCGTTTGAGTCTTGTTTGGCCCACTTGGGGTCCATTTAGTCAGCTCTCTATTTTTTAGGGATTTTTTGTGCGATTTTCGCACTATTTTCTAAAGTTAGGGGTATTTTGGTCCAGAAACAAGTTTAAGGAGTCATTAGGATTTGTTTATTCTTCACATAATGTTGTGATACTTTTTCTTAATTTTAATAAATATTTTCTGTGAATTTTGAGTATTTTCCAAAGTTCCTCTTTGAGATGGAGAGAAGACCTTGAAACGGGGTCGGGTGAGATGCCCAGGTATCACTACTACCACTATTGTTTCCGCCACCATCCTTCGCCTCGCACCGCCATCTTCCCATTTTCATTTGTCATAGTTGCTATCATGATTCTCAGATACTACAAAACTTGAGCATAAAGTTTCTCAGATTGGGGAGAATGATGGGTCCAAGACCAATGCACTAACATCGCCAATGCGTAAACATGATGAAGCACGTTTACCGCTGTTAGAAGACTACACATAGTTTTAGTTGGCTTGAATTTAACCTGCATCATGTCAAAGTCGTAAGGTATCAGACGATGAGTCCTTTTAGTCCTTATTCGGCCAGTTTGGGATTTGTTTAGGCAGTTTTATATTTTTTAGGGATTTTCTGTGCAACTTTTGCACTATTTTCTGTTTTGAACAAGTTTAGAGAGTCATTGGCGTTTGTTCACTCTTTATATAGTGTTGCAACTCTTTCTTAATTTGTAATGAATAATTGCTGCGAATTTTGAATATTTTCCTAAGTTGCTCTTTGAGATGGAGAAGAAAACCCTGAGACAGGGTCAAATAAGCCCTTATATGGGATTGGGTGAGACATCAGGGTATCGCTACCACCGCCATTGCTCCGCAACTGCTACCATCCTTCACCTCGCAACGCCATCTTCTTGCTCATCCCGCATCATCAAACATGTCAGTTCTGCACCTACAACCAGTAAACATGCTATTTTGCAAATTCCCCTATTTTCTATGAAAATGTTATATGCATGCCCCCACAATCAACATTGTTTAAGTGTAGTTTAAGGAGGGAGGCAAACATATCCTCGAAATTTGCACTTATACACATGGAATGCAGAATCATCCGATCCAGATCAGAATCGGACGATTCGGATCATGATTGGAAAAAAATCTCAGAACTTTTTTTTCCTATCAGAACATACATGATAGGAAAAAAAGTTCTGAGATTTTAGAGCTGAACAAGAACTTGAGCTATATGAAGAGATCTCTGATTGTCCAAGAAGAAGAGACATTAGTTTACACATATGGCCTGAAAGACCAATTGAACTTGAATCTTATGATCCTGATGATGGTGGTGATCACGATGAAGATGATGAATATAGGGCTGCTAGATGCAAGAGTCTTCGTACAGCTGTAGAGGACATGGTTCAGAGAATCGGCCAATTCTGATCCAGATTTGGCCAATCTGTATTGAAATCAATAGGTGGCAATCTAATTTCAAGGGGGAAATCCAATCCCCTAAAGAAAATTAAAAAATAATAATAATAAGGGCCAGAATTGCTGTTGAATCGGCCAGAATCAGCTTGGAATGGGCTAGAATCGACTTGGATCGGGCCGATCTTGCCCGAATCGTCCGATACAAGTCCGATCTAGCTGTTATGAGCTCAAAACCTTGAACTTATACCATTTATCTATTTAATAATGCATTATGTATCGGATTTTCTAATATTGAAGCGATTAATTGATGTTATTTTATTGTATGCCGGTGCGCCATTAAAAATTTGATTATTTATTTAAGTTATATTAATCCTAGACCCCAACAGACCATTACCAACCTACATCGATGTAATTCCATTATATTTGATTCTTAGTATGTCATTTTCACCTCTTTAAATTTCTTTCCATTTTTTTTGGATTTCTCTTTTTTATTTTTTATTTTTTAAATTAAAATATCATATTGATCTAAGGATCGGCCTTTTCTGAATGGATCGATCAACGATCTGGATCGAATTGACATTTGGCAATTTTCAGTCCCGATCCGATTCTATATACCTTGGCAGAGGAAGAAGAACGCATAAGATCATATAGAGATGGTACACGAGGATCAGGTTCTGGCAGGGCTAGGGGATCTTTTTCCAGGAACACTTCTACAACTCATTGTGCAGCAGAAATTTTGAGTCATAGAGTTAGTCTATCTGATATTTTTGATTCAGTACGAGGTCCAACTTATCAATTTCTTTTTAGAAAGTGAAGTGTCAAATAAAAGACAATAAAACAAGTAATGACGGGGGTGAAAGCTACTGCACATGCTGCTAGTCATACTTTCAAAAATATTGTGAAATAATTTTTACATGCAAGTGTTCCTGTACATACAACATCCTCTACATATTTTCAAACCATGTTAGATTCAATTGTTGAAGCAAGTCTAGTCTTAAAGGTCTCTACACCACGAGACATCTATGGAGTTGGATTTGATGGAGAGGTTGCTGAACTTAAAGAATGGATTGACAGCTTCAAGGTTATTTGGAAAGAAAGAGGTTGCACCCTTATGTGTAATGGGTGGACAGGTACAAGAAAATATATGATTAATTTCCTTGTTTATTGCATAAAGGGAATGATTTTCATGATATCAGTTGATACTTCTAATAATATCAAGAATGCAAATTATTTGTTCAGACTGATAGATGAAATGGTGAAGATAATTGATGAAGATAATGTTGTCTAGTTGTTACTAATAATATAAAAGAGAGCATTTATATTGAGCTTCTTGTGCTGTACATTCTTTGAATTTGATGATGGAAGACATTGGTAAGGACCCTTTCATTGCTGATTTAGTTTCTCAGCATAAATGATTACTAATTTCATTTACAATTATAACAGGATCTTGAACATAATGATGATTTACATTGATAGGCGAGATCTCCTCTGTACTGGTCCTACTAGATTTGCTTCAAACTTCATCTCTTTGGAAAATTTGAGCAAATATAAACATCAATTAGCAACATTGATAAATAGTCCTGACTATTTGACTCATATTGACATATTGAGAGAGGAGTCTAAGAATATTGCATATAATGTAGACCGCTTCATTAGTGATCACAAGTTCTTGGACAAAGTGTTATATTACTTAGGATTGATAGAGCCTCTTGTACAAGTATTAAAAATAGTTGATAAAGATGATAAAAATCATATACAATACTTATATGATGCAATGGACACATCAAAGTTGAAAACAACCCAATGCATATCAAAAGTATTGGCACATTATTGATAATATATGGGGATGTAACTCTTCATCATGATCTTCATGCAGCCGATTAATGCCTTATACATAATTAGACTTTATATATACATTTCAATTAATTTGATATTAACACATATTCATCATGATTGCAAGATATTATTTTACTCCTCGATATCAATATGACAAAGATGCATGGGTTGATGGAGAAGTCCTTGCGGGAACTATTAATGGTAAACGACGATTATCAAGAAATGACGACGATAGGGTTGATGTTGAATTATAAGTGAGTACTAAATTTTATGTTTTAAATTTTAAAAATAATTCACAGATGAAAATTTGACTGATGATATGAATGTACTCTACAAATGGAGAGGTACAAGTTAAAGATAGGTATATATGGATTAGATGAAATGCAATATGTTGTAGAGAGGACAAGTCCAAGTTAATTACATACTTAATCTATTCGAAGTCTTTTGTTCTTATTTTTTTTAATGTTAATAATTTAAATCTTTTTTCTTTTGCTTTTCATTTTTAACAGCGGAGTGGTAGATTCAAATCAATTATCAGGATGCGGACAGAAATCCATTGACTTATGTCTTCATCAGAGTGTTGAGCCAAACAACTGCATCTAACTAATATGAAAGGAACTAGAGTACATTCAGCTTCATTTACACGAAGATTAGAAACATGCTGGGAGTTTTTAGGGTAGAGAAGTTGGTCTACTACCACTACAACATGTGCCTAAGGATAAAAAAATATCAATGATAGACAGAGGCTGGCAAAGAAAAAATATATGCAAGTAGCGGGGCACTTTGCACAATTTATACAAGCTGATGTTGAAGGACATATAGATGTGGATGAGCTTCTAGAATAAGAGCATCCTTTGCATGCTTGGGTAGAGATTAGAGCACAAATTGATGAACCCATATTTGATCATGAAGATCGAACTTGGAGAAAAGGAGAATTAGATGGAGTAGAAGCTCAAGATCCTGAACTTCGATCTTTAAAAAGGCTAAGGAAGGAGCATCTTTTGGTCCTACAACTTTATTTATAGTACTAGAGCCACATCGACATTCTAAAAGATTGTCAGAGATTCCTCGATCTCAACCAGCACTTAGAAAGTAGCTGAACATATGAACGTTCAAAAGGGAAGGAGAATGAGAGCTCACAAGAAATTAGCAGGTTGAGGAATGTTTATTCATGTAAATCTCATGGAAGACATTCTCAATATGAACATAGTGGCAGTGGCAGTGGCAGTAGATCTAAATGATTGAATAGACATTCTAGTGTCATTAGAAGTGACGACACTACACAACCTCCTAGTGATGATGATGGGGCAGATGCTGGAGCAGCTGGAGCTACTACTAGTGCAGGTTGCACAGCACCTTCATTTTCTTTGGGAATTGGAACTTATCATCAATAGGAGGGTGGACAAACTCAAGGAGGAGGATATGAAGGCCAACAACATCAAGCTATGCTTGATTGGAGATATGATTATGGCTCTTTTTACCTACCTCAACTTCAACCATCTCATTGAGATGTTAGTAGTACAAGTGAGGGAGCTCAAGAAGAGCAACAATAGGTGTATGGCTATCGCATAAACTATGGTGCTCCACCCGTATATTATGAGAGTACTTCAAGTCAACAACCATCAACATCTCCTAGAGGACTTCAAATAGGTTTTCGTGATATGGCGGCATCATTATTTGGTTATGGATATAGCCCATATAGGCAGTCTCAATATAGATATGACAACCCTCACTAGGATGACGATGAATCATCTTCATCATATTATCAATGTTGAAAGTATATAATGTACACTTATTTGTTTTTCATCATTTAATGTCTAAAAACATATATGTGTATGCTTCATGGGATTGTCAAACTTTTATTTAATGATATTTTCAACTGATTTGTATGTGTATCTATTCTTTTTCCATTTTTCATGATTTTTTTCTCATTCTAAATCATTTTTTAATTGAACCGATCCAGAATCGTTCTCTTCCATTGGATCGGCCAATCCAAATAGGATTGGATTGGCATTGGGATCAGCCGATCCTAGAACCTTATCCGATTCAGAATTCTATGCTTATACAAGGTTGTAGGTGTAAATTTCAATTACAAAGCCAATATATACAAAAAAAAATTCAATGCAATCCCAACACAATGTTAACCATTTCAGTCCTTAAACCAAATGGTGTTGATGACAAGGATGAAAATGTCACATTTTCTATAGAATACAGGGATATTATAGACAATAGGATAGTTATGAGATGTAATTGAAAATCCAGAAGTAATAGGGGTATATCTAAGAACAAAACATCAACAAGGACGAAAAAAAACACTATCACAGCCAAAGTTCTAGGTATCAGCAACAAAATGACAAGAAACACAATCACCAAAAGTACATCGATTAGCAAGCCATACTAACATGAAAGAATTCTGCTTATAATGGCACCCAAAACAGATATAGCAGAAGTATCATAAGTAGAGAAACAAACCTAGTGATGACAACTGGAATGCCTGCAGATGCTGCACAAACTGCTGCTTTTACTTTAGCGGTCATACCCCCTCTTCCCACACGGGACTTGTCACCAAAAGTTATCTGCCCTTGATGTACTTCCTTTATGTAAGTGTGAATGATCTTTGAATGAGGTTCACTAGGAGGACCACTGTAAAGACCTTCCACATCACTTAATAAAATAAGCAGATCTGCCTTTAATTCCAAAGCAAGTAGACCTGCCAAGCTGTCATTATCCCAAAATATACCCGATAAATCCTGAACAAAGAAACAATCTCAGATACTTATGCCCACAAAAAAACAGCAATGATTCAAATAAGAGGCCTGAAAACTACAAAATTCTGCAGCATATAGTTCTACATTTGGTGAAAATGTTCTAGAGCTTGTCTGGCAAATCTTTTTTCTTTCATTGAGCACCATAGCTATGAAAATGTTTATGATGCCAATGTCGTGATCTGCATAAATCAGCCTATTCCCAATCCAATTAGACAATTCGGATCAGGATGGTACCTGCTGATCCGGGGGGTATTCTCTGTGCATTACCATGTCCAAAGGGTGTTCTCTTGTCCTAGATGTTCTTAACCTTTTTGGTGTTATTTGTGGTTTCTTCAGCTCATCTCCATCTCATGTCTTCTTGAAGCTACAAGTCAACGCACTTGGTTTTTGGACAGCTAAAATTCCCAATTACATTGTGTAAAAAGACTTATTTTAAAACTATCTGTATGCAGTAAGATATCCTGATTATTTGGCTTTTGCTTCAACATTTGATACAAGGCCAAGTGCTATGTTGCATAAAGACTTTGAAGGGGCAACCCCAAAAAAATTAAGAAATAATACACCACTTCCACCCATTAGTGTACAGTCATCCATCTTATCCGTGGACTTCACAACAAGGGCAAAAAGCTTCTTCTTTTTAAGCTAAAACTAAGAGCCAATTTCCTCAGGATCATGGCTTCAACAGTTACCGTTGCTTAAATATCTGTGATAGTGTGATAGCATGTTGCTGACCCTAGTATTGTATGCAGAACAAGATCAAAAGCATAGAAAACAATATAAAAAAAAACTATGCTGGTTCAACAAAAAAAAATGATACCATGCCTAGCCAAATGTGCAAAAGAAGGGCAAGATAGCATGTTGCTGACCCTAGTATATATTGTATGCTAGTGTGATAGTGTGATAGCATGTTGCTGACCCTAGTATATATTGTATGCAGAACAAGATCAAAAGCATAGAAAACAATATAAAAAAAACTATGCTGGTTCAACAAAAAAAAATGATACCATGCCTAGCCAAATGTGCAAAAGAAGGGCAAGCTCAAAGACAAGGCCATACTGAAGAGGACGCACCTCATATGGCGCTCTCCTAGTGCTGATTGCATCATTTTCATTGAAAATGGGTATAACCCTCAAACCTAACAATGAATTCACCGTCTCTGAAAGCTGCATCCTGAAATTTGGATCCTCAAAGTCCTTATCAGTAACAAGAAGCTGTGATGATGGCACATCGAGCTGTATCAAAATTTCATCACCCATAAGAATGTAACCATTACTAGGGGCTTATATGAACTGTGAACTCCAAAAGCATAATGAATTATGAATAAATCAATGAAATTTATGAGAATAAGGAAATATCAATGAAATTGATAAGAATAACGTATCACAAAGAAGTAAAAAATGTTCAAGCCTTTTCACAAACGAATAAGGAAAATGTGGTTTCACCTGACTAAACAAGGCATCATAGAGTGCCATGAGGCCACTTTGTCCAACAGCTGCACAAGCCTTTCCATCGAGCTCTAATTGTGGTTTCTGCAGATCTGCAAAACTGCAACAAAAGAGATCATGATATACATTTTAAGAAGCAAAATATCATTGACAATGGATTTTATTAGGGGACAGCTGAGAAATTTTCATGTGTGGGGGCTAAAGCAGTTAGCAATGATGCTCAGAAGTTCAGACAAAGCAGTCATTCAATCGTATGTCCTATTGGCAGCTGAGAGTTAGGATATTTGTACACTGCAGTTTGTAGTGGACTTTATGTAGTGTAACAAAGGAAACTGCAAGCCCAAATGTCTTCGGATCAGCTTGCAAGATTTCACATTAGTCATCGTTTCTTTTGACTATCAGTTCCCGTTCTTTTCCGCTTTTGTTCAATCATTAAAAGTGTTTTGTTCGTCTCTCTCCCTCCAAGTCTTGTCAAAGTAGTTATATCACTGTACATTGAAAGGCAAAACAGAGTGATACAAATATGCAAATGGCTATAAGGGTGATGTCACTGGTGAAACTCATAGTAATATAAATCAGATCAAAACAATGGTCATTGTCTGCGACATTACAGTGCCCCACTTAGCAGTGTGCAACTGTATATTCATCTCCCTTCTCACCCCCAGCACCTTACATCCTCTTCCTTATGTTGATGTTTACAATCTCAAGGAGGTTCAAGAGCACCTACTGTCTCCTGAACATATTTGCTCACTACAAGCCTAGCTTGAACAGAGGATGATATTCTGTTTCTCTTTCATGTGATTGACAGCAACATTCAATGGCTGACGTAATATTGCCACCATAAGAAACAGTTGGATTCATTAGAACCATGAGAGGCCAACCCTTATCATTTGTTCCCCTTTAAGCTTCTTTATCCAACTTCAACCATAGTTTATTCTTCGCAACTACAACCATAGGTCTGTTGTTCATCAATTTTAAACCACAAAACAGAATTGTGTGAATACTATAATTGCATTTCCATATTTTCTATACTTCTCTAAATAGTGAAATAATATTATATATAATCCCATATTCCATGGACTTCTTCTTTTACCTTTATTTTTCCCCTTACTATGACGTAGCACATCATTAAATAGTCTTCTTCTCTTTATGACATTAGCAGAAGATTAAAATGATTTTACTAGTGCTTAAGAAAAGAAAAAGCTTGGAGAACAGTAAACAAAGTAAATAAAAGATACAAGAATATGAAGAACCTGCTGTGAACTAATCTTCTGTATCTCAGTCTTTGGCGGCCAACACCAACTGCTCCTGACGTAACCAGAATAACCTCGAGGCCTTCATAGTTCAATTCTTTAATCTACAATAAATTTTCATTCATCCAGGTGAAAAAGGAGACATAAGAATAATAAAGCGAAACACAGGGAAAAGATAATATCCAAAAAAAACTCCACGAGATAACTGTTTATTTGTATATAAAACTTGTACCTGCTCACAAAGACATCCCATTCTTCCTAGAGCCAATCTTCCATCTGCCCTAGTGACAACAGCTGTCCCCACCTTTATACGATTAAAACAATACACACAAATTAAAACAATACACACAAATAGTAAGGATAATATCAAACGATAAGCCAATCATTTTAATCGAAAGCACGGCGGGAATCCAATTGTACATTAGGTTATCAGAAATGACATGTACCAATCTTTTCTGAGAATTTCCGTTAAACGTAAGAAGAAACAGCATGAGAAAAACGCAATTGCTAACCGACAGTTCAACTAGACAGCTAGCATTGCCGCATATAACATAGGAGACAACACACAGGAGATGAACACCAGATAAAACGCTGCAATGGGGACACAAGACCAACTACTCTGCCACAGTTGCGCCACTCTCACAAACGAAACAGTGAAACGGAATGCTTAATCACAAGAGCACGGGCTTCCCATAGCTCGGATCTGAGCAAAACTAAAGTTGAACCAAATCAAGAACAAAAATGATCAAATCACGAAAACACCAAGAAATCAACCTCGAACTGCAGGAGATATCAATAACTTCACACAGAAAAAAAAAAGTCAGATTAATCGAAACAAAGAACCACAGCGAACATTCTTCCTCGCCAGCCCTCCAGCTTAAACCAGATCTTCCCAAGAACAAACAAAACACCAACAAGAGATCTAACTCAAATCCTTCAACAAAAACAGAGCAACAAAGATCTGACAAGACAGAGAAATGCGGCGAGAAGATAGGAATCCCGCGGCGGCGCACCTTGATGACGATGCGCCTCACGTTCGTGACGAAAGCTCGGGTGGAATCCATGGCCGGCCTCACCTCGCCCAGCGAAGAACACCTCCCCGCCCGCCCCCGAACTCCCGGAGCAGACGCAGATGCAGACGCAGACTTGGACTTAGACTTAGACTTAGACGCAGACTTCTCACTGGTTCTGTGTGTTCCTCCCGTGGCTGCCCCCGGCGAGATTTATAGTGGAGGCGGGGGTGGGTAGAGAAGGAAGAACTCGGCACGACGGAGCGGAGAAAGCGAGCAGGGCAGGAGGCCGCCCCTGAGGAGGTGCGCGCGCTGCCACGTGGCGGCGCCTTTTTGCGGCTTCGGGGCGCGGTATCCGATGCGCACCAGCTCGCCAAAAGGAAACAGGGAAAGCGAAACCCTAATTCGCCCGCCGGGCCTCCTTTCTGGTCTGTTGGGATCTGCGGATTTCTAGGCCGGTACCGTCGTGGGTTTAGGGCCCCAGAAACGAACGCCCGTCACGGAGGTAAATCAGACGCGTGCTGCCACGACGACCACGGCGGACCACGTGAGCGTCCGGGAGGATACCGGCTTTTTATGGATGGATGCCGTGTCTCCCATAAATCTATAGGTTTGTTAACTTCAACCTTCAAAACTTTAAAAAAACTCCCTTAACCCAATTATTTATAAATATGCCCCTATAATTATAACTTTTTACATATATACGTAACAACTTCATATATAGCAATGAAATGGAATAGTTATAAATAACTTCAAATTCTTATATGGAATCGGACTGAATCTTGACTTAGAGTCCACTTTAAGAATTTGAAACATATGTAACAACTTCATATATATATATATATATATATATATATATATATATATATATATATATATATCAATAAAATAGAATATTTGATAGATATGTTACTTCGTAAAGATACATAGGATAGTATATATAGGAATAGTGTCAACGTACACGCGAATCTCTGATAAAAGGTGCAAGGTGGTTTATAAGCGTCCGGAACAGTTGTTCTCTCTTGCACTGAAAGAGCTTGGAGAAGCTCTATTAGGAGTTTAGTGGTTACGTGTCTGCAATGGTGTCATCCTTTTAAGAGTTGTTAGTTGCATAACTATTTCAATGATAACATACTTGCTGCGCATCAATTGGTTTGGGAGTACCGCTCAGTCTATAATGGACATGGGATGCGGAGAAACGAACGCGCTGTCACGTTATTCATGGAGAAAACACTGCAATCGGACGCCTGTGGTTATCGTTGGCCATTCGTACTGTGTTGATCTGATCTCTTGAAATAAAGCCAAGAAAACGTGCGTGTGGCTTGCTAAGGGTCCGTTTGTTTGCACCTAAAATATAATAGGATAAATTTTTTTTCAAGGAAATCACTTTTTACGAGAAAAATAAAAACATAATCAACTATTTTGACGCTTGTTAAAATATTTTTTTGAAAATCTTTTTATTCGTTTGTTTGTTCGTAAATTTTTTTTCTGAAAATGATTTAATACATTTGTTTGTTTATAAAAGAATTCTCGCATTACAAAATTTTTAGCATAGATACAGTATAACCAAATATATATATATATATATATATATATATATATATATATATATATATATATATATATATATTTTTTTTGAACTGAGAGAATATTTCAACTCTACATTTTATTTGATAATTCAAATAAAAAAGATCATATCTTCACATGATCAAATTTGAACCAAAACATTAAAAGATTTTTTTTTCTTTTTTGATTTTCAGTTTAGGATACGTTTAATCAGATTCTATGTAAAATATATTTGACCAGGAAATGTTTTCTAAACAAATTAATTTACAAGGAAGATAAAAACATAATCTATCATTTGGTATTTTTGAAAAAAAAAATGAAAAATTTTTATTTATTTTGTAAAATATTTTCTTATAAATATGATTAATAAAAAAGCACGCTTCCACGCTGTGAAAGTAAAGGGCAAAGTCAAGAGATCTTTTTATTTTTTTCTATTTTTTGAGTTAGCAAAATGCCTTAACTTAACATTTAAGTAGATGGTTCAAATAAAAAATATGACTTCTCTACACGTTACACAATATATATTTGGTTGTATTTAAAATATAATTATATAAAAAAATTAATTTATTATAAAAATATTTTAATTTATTTTTTCCGTATAAGTGAAATTTTTGTAAGTTTTAAGACTATAGTATTGTTTTAAATTATAAGTATAAAATTATAATATCTTAAATTCTAAGAGTCTAAATATAAGTAATTACAAAGGGAGAATAACTTATTGCACATTTGGGGGTTATTAAGCCACATGATGGTACAGTCAAACTAAAAAAACTTTTTTTGATTTTTTTTTGAAGCCCCTAACATGCCCTTCATGTCTACATAATTGGATTTTCCATCGGACGTCTTAAAAAAATAATAAAAATTAAAAAATCAAAGCTTGATGAATAGTAATATACTATTTATTGGGGATCGATTTTTTTTTTATTTCTTTCTTTGAAGGCTTATGACATGACCTATGTACTCATATAATTCAATTTTTAATCGAACATCTCAAAAAAAGATGAAAATTCAAAAATTGACCCCTAATGAACAGTAATATTATTTATTGGGACTCTATTTTCTATTTTTTTAAGTCATTCTATCAAAGATTAAATTACACATGCACGTTGGACGTGATGGGGGCTCACCAGAAAAAACATCATCGTGAAGACTGTATCAGACCCTAATCAGCTGATGCCAAAATTTGGATTTATCAGTAGTCAAAACCTTTTCAATTAACCACCTTTTTACTGGCAACCAAACAAACGGCAAATGAGGTTTTAGGAAAAAAATGTCCAGGCAACCCATTTTAGGCCCTCCCAAACAGATCCCAAGTTGAGAAAGCAAAGTGGAACTGAAGCAAGTCTCTATCAAATTACAAGAGTTCACTGACTTGGAAATAATTCGATTATCATATATACCAGAAAGAAAATTTTCTGTCAAGATTTGTAACATTGCTCCGAATTAACTTGGAAAATCTCTTCTATAGAAGTGTCTACTCTTAGGCTTGCTTTGTTTGTGGAATAGGCCCGGAATAGGGTCTCCTATTCCACTTAAACCCTTTAACCCAGTTTGGTGGAGGGCATTGCTTAACCTAGGGTGGAATACTTTATACCCCGGTTTAAGTGGAATAGGGGCAGAATTACACATTCTTAATAAACTATGATTAACGTTAATTGTTATTCAAATTTCTTATCAATAAATAGAGCATAAAAATTTTATCTTAATAATTAAATATGATTAATGTTAATTAATATTAGTTAATCAAAATAATATTAAATAATATTTAGTAATTAGTATATTACTATTTAAATTAATAATAAACTATGATTAACGTTAATTGTTATTCAAATTTCTTATCAATAAATGGAGCATAATAAATTTATCTTAATAATTAACTATGATTAATGTTAATTAATATTAGTTAATCAAAACAATATTAAATAATATTTAGTAATAATACTAATATTTATTAATATTAATATTTATGAATTAATATTTATTATTAATATGAATTAATGGTGATTAATAATATTTATTAACATTGTTAATAATAATTAACATTTATTACTTAACATTTTTAATATTTAATACTATTTAAATGGAGCATAATAAAATTTATATTAATAATTAACTATGATTAATGTTTGCTAGTATTTATTAATCAAAATAATAATAGTTAATATTTATTAATCATAATAATCTATATTAATATTGTTTAGTATGTATTAATCACAATAATATTTATTAATATTATCAATATTAATTAACATTTATTAATATTAATTAATATTTATGAATGTATATTAATCAATATAATATTTTATTAATATTATTAATAATAGTTAACATCTATTACTTAACATTTATTGATATTTAAATATTAAATAATATTTAGTAATTAGTATATTACTATTTAAATTAATAATAAACTATGATTAACGTTAATTGTTATTCAAATTTCTTATCAATAAATGGAGCATAATAAATTTATCTTAATAATTAATTATGATTAATGTTAATTAATATTAGTTAATCAAAAAAATATTAAATAATATTTAGTAATCATACTAATATTTATTAATATTAATATTTATGAATTAATATTTATTATTAATATGAATTAATGGTGATTAATAATATTTATTAACATTGTTAATAATAATTAACATTTATTACTTAACATTTTTAATATTTAATACTATTTAAATGGAGTATAATAAAATTTATATTAATAATTAACTATGATTAATGTTTGCTAGTATTTATTAATCAAAATAATAATAGTTAATATTTATTAATCATAATAATCTATATTAATATTGTTTAGTATGTATTAATCACAATAATATTTATTAATATTATCAATATTAATTAATATTTATTAATATTAATTAATATTTATGAATATATATTAATCAATATAATATTTTATTAATATTATTAATAATAATTAACATCTATTACTTAACATTTATTGATATTTAAATATTAAATAATATTTAGTAATTAGTATATTACTATTTAAATTAATAATAAACTATGATTAACGTTAATTGTTATTCAAATTTCTTATCAATAAATGGAGCATAATAAATTTATCTTAATAATTAACTATGATTAATGTTAATTAATATTAGTTAATCAAAACAATATTAAATAATATTTAGTAATCATACTAATATTTATTAATATTAATATTTATGAATTAATATTTATTATTAATATGAATTAATGGTGATTAATAATATTTATTAACATTGTTAATAATAATTAACATTTATTACTTAACATTTTTAATATTTAATACTATTTAAATGGAGCATAATAAAATTTATATTAATAATTAACTATGATTAATGTTTGCTAGTATTTATTAATCAAAGTAATAATAGTTAATATTTATTAATCATAATAATCTATATTAATATTGTTTAGTATGTATTAATCACAATAATATTTATTAATATTATCAATATTAATTAATATTTATTAATATTAATTAATATTTATGAATATATATTAATCAATATAATATTTTGAACTCTTTATTCCACTATTTATTCTCTTCTTTATTCTACTTATTCCTACCAAATCACTTGGAATAGCGCAGTGCAATTCTACTTATTCTGGGTGGAATACCAACTACTTACCAAACTAAAATACCTCTTATTCTGGGTTAAGAAATCCCTTCCTCCTTATTCTGGGTTAAGCTATTCTGCAAACAAACTGATACTTAGAGGGTACGTAATGTACCCAAAGATAGGTGACCGTGGCTGTAGGTCTGTTGTACCTTTCTCGAAGTGGCGTTGATGCTTGGGGTCGTTCAGCAAGTCAACTACAGTTAATTTTTTAATTCTTTTATTTTTAAATTTTTTTATAGTGGGTCACATTGTATTCAATGTGCTTTTATAATTCGATCTCTAAACGGACATAGAAAAAAAAAATAAAAAAATCAAACTTTATGAATATTAATATTTCTTGATTTTTTTTAATTTTTATTTTTTAAAACATCTGTTTAAAGATCAAATTGTCTGGATATGTCAAACATGATCAACCTATCATAAAAAAATAAAAAATAGACTTATTACTGCAGCCATCGGTCGGATCTGACGGAGTCCTATTCTGTTCCCGATGGGCGGCACAGACTTCCACGGTTTGGTGACGCAGATGCAGGGCCATCATGGTGGGTGATGCCAAGTGCTCATAGATGGTGTTAAATGCTTTTATGATCCAAGTTACCACTCTTGCTGCTGCATCGTTGTAGAAAACTTCAATTGTATGCGGTACTGTTTTCATATTCGCAAAATTAATTTTGTAATTGTTGGTTATTTCTTTAACTATTAAGAAGCCTCGTATCGAAAATCGGGTCTAGATGTCCGAATAGAAGCGGTGTTTTTGGATAATTAAGGTGAAGAAGTTATGAAAGTCATATTTAAAGTACAAGTTTACTATAATTATCCATTTAAAATAAAATACATAACACGAAAAATAACTATTCCTTAATTAAGAGAGACGAGTCACTCAAATTGAAATTTTCTCATTAATAACATAGCATAAAAATAGAAGGCCAATAAAATCATGCTAAAATAAACTTTGTAGAGAATTAAGGTATGGTTGATATGATTAGATAGACATTGAAAAGATCTATAGTTTTGTATAAGACAATTTTTACGAATTCAGATATTTTGGAGGTCAAAAATATTGATAATCAATTTTAAAAAAGATCGTTCATAGAAAACAAGTCTTAATTAGATTAAGATTTGAATTTAAAAAATAAAATATATTATAATTAAAATCAAGTATAATTTAAAAAATTATGTATGATATATTTAACTTAAATTAAAAGTAGGACACAATAAATTTAAGTATAATTAAAATTATAATTAGTGAGTAAATTTAATTAATGTCTCTCAGCCCACTTATAAATTGGCTCTTGGTCACTTTACTAGATCCAATCAGATTACCCCCATCACGTATCAACCAAATGAAAGTGACAGGATCGTAGATGCGAATCGACCAAATGGAAGTGACAAGGTCATCTTAAGTTTCGTTGATTAGGCATGAAAACCTAAAATGATCGGTTCCAATTAAAGATTTGTTACCATAACTAGTCTGGAAGTTTGTGACTAAATAAAACCATGTCTGCTGAAACATGGCTTGAATTTGATTTATTTCCTCTTCACAAGGAGTTCTCCTGGAATCTTATTTGGAGTGGAATACTCTCAACTTGAGTGTCTGACGTTTGCAGCTATAAAAGAGAGCAATATCTAAAATTTTATGGGTGCCTTTGAAGGCCACCATGCTGCCCCTTCGGACATGGCTATTTAGAAAGTCATTTTCGTGATGTTCTTCTTTTGGAAGAGAGTTTTTCTCCCTTGTTCTAAGCACTCATTTGTTTTTTGGTCATTATGATCACGAAGATCATCTCCATTGTCCTTGCCTATGGATGAAGGTCGACAACTGAATCATGTTAAATCGTATGCCCCCTTTTGTGAATGTTTGCCTTCTTATTGATCTTGTCAGATTGCAGTCGTGGTATCGGAGCTATTTTATATAACGTGATTTTAAGAAATCATCTGCGCGCAGCCCTCGAAGTCGAAGGTTATCGTCTTCAGCAGCATCGTTGCATGTAACAATATGGTTTCTAACTGTCATTGAGGATGAATGTAGCAATGAGAAGTCATCATTTGGTTGTGCTTTTGCATGGCGTCATGGCATTCTTTATAATGTTTAAAGATGTTTGTTCCAAAAAGATGACACTGTTGGAGCAAGCAGCGGCAACAGGTCTGAGCAGCACCAAATTAGGGCTGTCAGTGAGCCAGACTAGGCCCAACTATGGTCCAACTAAGGCCTAGCCTGGCCTGGCCCGAAAGTAACCTTTATCCTGGCCTAACTCTGTTTTGGCCCAATCCGGCCCGTAGTTTAATCAAAAACCTATGAGAAATATTTGTTGTACCACTTTGAGTGCAGCAAAAATGACGTAAAATGCACCCCCAACATAGAGACGTCAGGTACATGCTTTCATGTACTCCTGCAACGACGATGTCAGTGTGCATCACTATACATGGACATCCTTAAAAAAACTTTTTCGCTTACGTCTGAAGGATATATACATATTTTCGAGAACATGTACACACTTTCGGGAGCATATACAAAGTTTAGAAGCATGTGCTCCTGAGAGCACGCACATCTGTTTGCTTATACCTAGAGGGCATATATGCACTCGGCTTCCTAACATAAGTAATTTTTCTTTTTTTTAGGGGCACCCATGTGTACTAACGTGCGTTGACCTTGACACCATCATTGTGTTGCAGGGCACATGGGGGGTGCATATCTGACATCTTTACGTTGAGAAGCACATTCCACATCATCCTTATTACATCCAAAGTGGTGCAATAATAACCTAATATATAGAAGAGACAATTGAGTTTTTTTTTCATCCTCCTTCCGAAAACTCCACCCTTCTCTCCATCCCCTTCGGTCTCCCCGTCCCCCTACAAATCGAGTGTAACTAGGGATGAAAGTGGAAAAGGATAACCAAAGCATCCATCGTTATCGTAACTTATAAGCCACACGAGGATATAACTTTAAGGATAAAGATAAAGAAACTATCCTCATCCTTTTTTATTTAGGATAAGAAAAAGAAAGCATGTGTTTCCGTATCCTGTAATCCGATTATCTATTTTTTTATATTTTATATTATAATATTATATTTACTATATTTATAAAAATATATTTTATACCTTATGTTATGATATTATAATATAATATATTTATGAAAATATAAAAATTTTAAAAAAATCTGACAAATCCAAAGTTAAGATAGATACTTTAATATATACTTGTATATGGCATAGTGTTTACCTTTTATATTTTCTTTTACATATACATAGTAAACTTATTAATTTACTTTCTTAAATAAGTTTGTCTTCGTCATGCAATAAGTTCATTATTCACATTATAAATTTGAAGATAGAAGTAATTCATCAATGCTTATTTCATGATAGTTACATTTCATGCATATGTATATGTTCTAAAAATAAGGATACAAATGTAAGTATGTAATGATAAAGAAAAAATTAAGGTTTATACTTTTTATTTTAAAATAAAACTAAGAATAGAACTATTATCCGTAACCTTTTCATCCCTACGTGTAAACGTCCCATCTTTTAGTCTCCTTACAGTAGTGTATTCTTCGTCTCTATCCCTTCTCTGCAACTGCCTATAAATACACAAAGTGCTCTTCCATCCGTCTCCTCTATCCTGTTTCTTTTCCTTCCCCTACCTACCGAAAGGATGACCTTTTGCAGTAGCAGTGACTCTTCTCTCTTGCATGCAGATGTTGAAACACAAATAATATGACAAGACCAACGAACAGCGTGCATGGTTGCTGATGTGGTGTAACTTTGCATGGTTATACAGTTGTTGTTCATGGAAGAAAGGGCCAAGCCAGAAGATAGAAAGATCCATGTCTTCATGGTCTAGTAGTATTGCTAGGTAGACATGAAAAAGGAAGTGTCACGACAGAATCCTCTTGGATTGAGAACTGGAGGTGCTCTCGCTTGTTTTGGATGCTTCTAAGATAAGAGGCTTATAATTGCTGTATGAATGGGGGATTCTGAGAACAAATTGCGAGAAGTTTTGACAGAGGGGGCTGCTAAAGTTTAAACACCTGCACATCGATGGTGAACAAGACTCTGCGCTCTATGACGATGGAAAGTTCTGGCGTGGCGTGGAAGAAGGAAACTAGCCTAGCCTACAGATGCATGGTGGTCGAAGATCCCAACGTGTTGACGAGGGGAATTTATTGGTACCATGAAGCGGCGCAAAATTGTGTCGCCCTCACCCGGTTGCCTGGTCCTATTAAAATCATCTTGAGTAATACTCGCGTGTGGGGTGCGGCCAAAATCTTTTATTTTTTCATTTTTTCATTTTTTAGGTTGATCCTATCACGGCCAACACGTTCATACAGTCCGGTTTGTGATTGGGTGGTCTATAAAAAATTGAACCCAACAAACAAAAACCCGAGCCCAAAAAAAAAAAAAAAAAAAAATCTAGCTCAAATCATTTTTGGGATCGAGTTTTTTTTTTTAGATTTTTTTGGACCGTCCGATCGGAAATCGGACTGTACGAATGTGTCGACCATGATGGGACCAACCCAAAAAAATTTTAAAAATAATAAAAAAGTTGTTGTTGCTGCAGCCGTCTAATCTAACCGATCAGATGGCTTTACTCAAACCTCTTTTTTTATATTTTTATTTTTCAGTTCCCCTAATCTTCTAACATTCCTTATAAGCCCCTACAATCTTCATATTTCCTTAAAACCTCACAATCTTTAAATCATCCTTAAAATATCCTCTATGGAGATTTTTAGGGAGGGTTGAGGGACATTTTAGAGGCATTTAAAAAAATTATAGACTAATAAAGAATATAAAGGTTGTAGTGACCTAGAAGGAGTATTGGAAGATTACAGGGATTGAAAAATAGGGGTGAGGAGATTTAAGAGGGACCATATAGTAAATATAAATGTATATGCTTGGCTTCCCCATATTAGGTTTTTTGCATATATATCCCTGAAAATACTATATTCGCATCTATGGCCCCCACTCTCACATATTGTCATCAATACTCCTAAAAATCTTCAAAATGTTGTATTTATATTCCTCCATCAAGCTAACGACTAACGTGAATTTCTACAAAATATACCAAAAAGATTTTTACATATGCAAAATTTTAATAAATTGAGAGATATGTA
Source organism: Zantedeschia hybrid cultivar (assembly GCA_030544215.1). Classification (NCBI taxonomy): domain Eukaryota; kingdom Viridiplantae; phylum Streptophyta; class Magnoliopsida; order Alismatales; family Araceae; genus Zantedeschia; species Zantedeschia hybrid cultivar. The sequence continues at coordinate 15,355,930 of JARZZO010000016.1, forward strand.
TGCAAAATATTAGTGAATTTAGGGGTATCTATGCAAAATCTTTAGATGGAGGGGTACAAGCTCAACCTTTCTGAAGATTTCAGGCATATTGATACAATATGTGAGAGTTGGGATCTGATGTAAATATGGTATTTTGGGGATCTAATGTAAATATGGTATTTTTAGGGGTATACATGTAACCCCACATATTATTATACACATATGTGATATCCTCATAAAGATTTTTATTATACCCCTTCAGTAAAAATGCTATAAATTCGAACATAATGTTAAAAAAATTCTAATATTTTGCATATGTACTTCTAAATTCATCGATTTTTTCATAGATATCTTCAATCTTTACAAAATATTTTTGACATAATCAATGAAAGTCCATCAATATCTTGATAGACTAAATATGCCAGGATTATTTATAAGGGAGTTTTGCATATATCCTTTGAAAACATGTAGCTATGCCCCCAACTCTCACTTATTGTTATAAGTTCCCTTGAAATCTCGGAAGTGTTACATTTATGCCCCTTCGTCAAAATAACATGAACTTTGAACAAATGTGCCATGAAGATTCTATAAATCTTGATAACATCAGGAATACATATGCAATATTTAGTGAATTTAGAAGTATATTTGTAAGTATTAATAAATTTTAAGAATATATATGCAAAATCTTTAAGTTTGATTTAACGACATTTTGATGGAAGGGTATAACCACAATATATTTTAGATTTCAGGACTATTGCTAACAATATGTATGCATTGGCAGAGGTATAGATGTAAAAATCCCTATTTATAACAATTTTTTGTTTTATAACAATATATGGGGGCCAAAGGTATACATGCAAATATAATACTTTACATAGATATACATAAAAAGCCTTATTAAAAGTTTTTGCGGAATCAAACAATCTTATGCCGAAGTGAACGGCTAATTTCGACAGGCAATATTTCATGTGTGGTGAAAATAATGAGATTTAAAGAAATTTATCAGCCTTCTTTTATTTTTTTTCCCTCCTCATCGCAGTTTATGCCATATTATTCCCTCACAGAGTGCTGGCCATTGTTTTGGCCGTCGGCTTCTCGCAGGAAGGCGAAATCGGAAGCTCCTACACGGCGGTGGCCGTCGCGGTCTGCACCAACCTCGCCCCCACGCCAGCGCCGTCGCCCTAGAGATCGGAGACCAATACGAGGTCGGAGGAGCATCTCCGGCGCCGCTGGAGCAGAATTAGAGGAGAGGAGGCGCCGGTGCGGGGATGGATTGGGGGAACGTGACGGCAGAGGACTTGGTAGACGCGCTGCGGGAGGTGGATTGGTCGGCCCCGCCCCGCCCCGTCTCGGAGTTCTTCCACCGCTTCACCGTCCCCAGATCCTACTCCAAGTGGAATAGCCGCATGAAATGTAACCTCTACTAGTAAGATTCCGTTCGGATTTGATCCCATTTCGCCCCCTTTTCGATTGTTTACTTCTATTATCTTGGGCGTTCGGCGAACTTCTGATTCGCTGCCGAAGTTTTTTAATTGATAGCTGGGTTTCCGTAGATGATAAATTGCAGATTTTAGATTTTCCATTCCTTTGACAAAAACCTTGATCTGCAATTAAAAGCCTTGTATAGGTAATGAAGTATCACGTATCAATGAAGCCTTTATTTTTTGTGCACCCACATGGTATTTTCCCTTTCTCCCCTGTGAAATTCTTGTTTGCAGGCAAGTTGTGGCAATTCCTGTTGTAGGGGATCTTAGATGATGACCTGTTAATTCAATTTGCTCGACTTATGGTGTTGTTTTAATTGTTCATTTTTGTCCATGTTTTCAGCTATCGGACGAATTACTTCATCATGATAACATTTATCCTGGGTAAGTGAGATTTTGCCAGATTAACGGTCTGCTGATGTCATATAGTACCGTACTTAAATTTTGGTTAACAGTCTCCCATATCCTCATGTCTAGGTATTGGGTTTCTTCGGAAGCCGCTGGCCATTGTTGCTGCCATTTTAACAGCCTTGAGCGTTGCATTTCTGAATGATAGGTCAGTTTTCTTACTATTGCAATGTTAGTAGCACTTTCCGATGCTTTTCTCACAGATGCATGGTCTAAGGATGGCACTTCTGATGCTTTGATTTCAAGCAATATCCTATACTTTTGTTATATACGATTACTTTATATATATAAACAATGAAGTATCTGTTTTTTTTCAATGGCAACTGGGTCACCAAAGTAACATATTTGGACAGCACTTGACCCTACCAATATTGTGGGCTTCATCCGGGTATTGTGTATCTAATGATTAAAGGTCCATGACTCCTACCTCTGGGCAGTCCGCACTTCGCAGACCTCTATAGGATTCTATATATGTTATTCCTAGTTGTTTTTGATTTTTTCATTTCTTTCACAGGATATGTGATTGTGGCAAAATTGTAACACTTGTAGCTTTCAATTGGCCAGCTGGACATCACTGAGTAGTGAGGAGCCTTTTACATATAGGGAAATAAGTTGTAACGGCCCCTATTTGATAAAGATCTTTGGTCGAGCAGTGCACAATCTAAAACAATACGACACTATGCTTATCTAGGAATAACTGAGCAAGAAGTGAGCATTTCTGTTACATAGCAACAAATAAAATGAATTCATATCCCAAATAAAATGTACGCTAGTCATACTTGAAAGAAAATTTTAGAGTTATTTTATTCTTTTCCTTGTCTTTAATGACACCAAAAATTAGAACCTCAAAATATTTAAAATAAGAATAGTGTGAGCCTATATAAACATAGGGCTAAGTAGGGATCATCCAAGCCCTACTCAACCCTTAATTATATAAATTTAAAATTTTACTTTACATTTTGAAAATAAAAATAACGTTAAACTTTAAATAGACATGCATAGTAATTCCAACATGTTGATCATTTATGTAATACAAGATAACATATCGTGACAAATATAGTACATATTCATAAATCTAGTATCAAAGAGCGACGAGTAGAGATAAAGTATAATCAAATAATGTAAATTGCCAAAAATTGTAAAAACACATATTCATATTTCATTTTCAAAGAGATCTATTATTTCTTATTATCTATTTCTTTTAGAATTCATAATTCTAAATGTTAGACATGGTTCTTCATCGTAGTTCTTTTGATTCATGGTCGCCATGTTCTTTACATTTTCTTCTTCATGTCTGTCATATAGTTCTTTATAGAAACTAGAGAGGGAAAGGACCACAAATTTTTGGCTCACAACAGTCATATCATAGCAAGGTTCGTAGAATTGGGACCGGAACTAGAACTATAACTGATTAGGGCCAGTTCCAATTCAAACCAAGATGGAACCGGCCGATTCAAACCAGATTGGAAACCACTGGTTCCAATCTGGTTCTGTCGGTTCCAGTTTGAACCAGCTGGTTCTTCAAACCATGTATTATAGGTCATAACATATCCCACTCCTTAGCTGTCCTAGGTTATCTTCATAAGCTGGCTCTTTATGCATTGTGAGTCTTTCATGTACATTTATGTGTCTCTACTGCAATAGTGTCCCCTCTTCATTATGAAGTAATGGGGATAATCACACATTAGCAATCATAGAATAGTTGAGTAGATTGCCCATTAGCTATGTCTCTCAGTTTTTGCCTATCCATCCCAGGGCGCTTCCGACTGCTCTTACTAGGTGAGGTTGGTCGTTGGCTGAGCTGAGAATGCAATTTGAAACTGCATAGTGCATGTCCCAGTCACGAATGTACTCAAGTGGCTTCCTCCAATTGCCTAAGTCAGTATGTCCTGAGTCTAGACTCTAGATCTCGTAAAAGGAAAAGGACTATGCTCCACACCAAGGGATAGATCGTTGGGCCTGTCCTGCTAATATGGTGATGTTATTCTTTCCATAAATAGGAAAACTATGATAAACCTATTTCACAATTATATTTCGTAATAATACTTATAATCATAGGTTCATAGATCATTAACATGGTTCATCATGATAATTCATAATCGTAGTTCAGAACTGTGGTTCATAAACACGTTCATAATCATAGTTCATAAACATGTTCATAGTCATGGTTTATAGACATATTCATAAGCATGGTTTGTAGGCATGTTCATGGTTCATAAACATGGTTTTGCGATCAGGATTTGTAATCATAGAGACCGTGGATAACTAATTCATAAAATCACTCTCCTTTCACTGTCATGCTAGTAATTTGTTAACTAATAATGATGCTAGACATGTTTGCCATGATAATCATGGAAAGGACAACATTGTACCATGATTGACTTTATTGCAAAATAGGCGTACATAGATTAGTTCATATGATGCATGTTACATACCATGTTTAAGAAGATGTTTAGAATAATGATAATTCTTTGACATGTAAGCACTAATCATAATCAGCGTTAAGCACCAAAACACAAGCATTTTAATCATGAGTTCATGACCATTACTAACTTCAAATTATCTTCAGTACAGACCAAAACAGAAATTAATTTTGACAAAGTTTTTCCCAAATAGATCATAATTCAACCCTCCCTTTCCCCTTAACTAATGTAATTAAAACTACTAAACATCCTTATCTACTCTTTAAATCCTTAATCTAATTACTTAAAGTAAAAAGGGAAGCTTAAGGACAAGTCACCCTACCTTAAAGATGGCAGCCTATCCTTGCGATCTGCCATGCACTGCTGCCGGACTGCTGTCACATGCCGCCACTTCCCAGCCCCCTTCCTTTATCATATATATATATATATATATATATATATATATATATATATATATATATATGTATGTAACACCCCCTTTGCCCGCTGTTAGTCATGAGGGGGCGGGCAAGTGGGGGTGACTGCCTAATAGAGGAGGGAAGGTGGAAGGGGGTAAGGAGGTGGGCTTATGGCAGTTTGAGCAGGGAGAGGCAGTGGGGGGAGGTGAGGTGTTGGAGGGGTTTGGGCCTCCTAGCATGCCCACCAGTAAGGCTCAATAAGGACCCACTAGTGACCCATTAAGTGCCCATTCAAGTGGGCTGTTTATGGATATTTTTCAGGGCCAATAACAGTCCTGTTTTGGGCTGGTTTTTGAATCTATTTAGGGTCATTACCCCAGGTCCATTACTTCAGGGCAGGACTCTTGTCATCCATTTTGATTTTCTTGACATACTTACTTCCCCATTTTGATTTTCCTAACAAACTTCCTTATTTTCCTGAACATCATTTATTTATTTAGTTTCATTTACATAAGGTGTTACATGTAGATGAGGGAAATACACCCCATTTGAGTTTAATAAAAGTATAAAAAAAATCATATTTCCTACTTATAAACAGTCAACTATCCCTTCCAAGGCAAAAGGCATGCTTTTGATGATTCTGCAATATGCGTATACACCTATATTTAGTTATCCTATAAACTGTCCTTCGTTAATCAATATGAAAATCTCATAAATTTTGACTCGCATCTCACATACTAAAAATCCAAAGTCCGGCAACAAAAGTCAAAGCCCCATGATACTTCTCCAAGGAGCCCCACTGTCCTACACTCCTACTAACAGTACTTGGCCAAGTCAGGAGTATGCCAAGATTGGACAAACCTGGCAATTATGGTCTTAAGGGACTAAATAGCTTGTTGAAGGGTCTCTACTAGGAACCTGTAGTTGAAGAAGCTCAAGGAAAATTTCAAATAAACCCTTGTATTTGTAATCATTTATATTTAAACCCTAAACTTTATTAATTCAATAGGTAGTCTTTAGTTTTATGGTGGGTCTTTACATAAGCCATGCAAATGTATTTTATTCTTATTTATAAAGTCTTATGTGTGACATTTCATAGCAAGGAAAAATTTTAAGGCTAGGAAGTGCAAAAACTTTTGATATACATGAGTAACTTAGTCTTATGAAGCATCTCAAAAAAGGGGAACCTCCCCTGCAGGGGATATAAACAGGTTTATGTTCATGCCAAGCCCTAAAGGTGAACTGCACAGAGATCAATCATGAATGTATAGCCTTCCCTATATCTTCAAGTAATCAGGACATGACCTCTGGTTCATGCCTGGATGTTGTGCTTTCAAATTTACAGTGGGCACCCAACTTTGTAATCCACAAGTGGTCTGCATGACTTCTGGATGCCTCAAACATCCATGGATTTGGCCCTGACCCTATCTACTGGTTGGGGGGGGGGGATGAAGTCGCAAAGGGAGTTTATAAGCACACACTCGCATAACTTTATGTTGGCATGGTTCTTTCAACTGATATATCCTGGCAAGGTGTGAGGGAAATTTTGCACCCCTTGTTATAAAGCTCGAAGAAGAAAAAGATCTACCCATGAGATGGCTTCTTGCTTTCATGCTACAATGCTACTCATCCTCATCTTGGCCATCTGATGTTCTGACAGGCTTCAAAGACTTTGTACTCCATTTTGCTTCCTTATATACAAAAGTATACCAAAATAAAATCTCCAACTTCTATAGCATTTTATCATGTATAAGGCTTTTCAGCTTCTGCCTTAACTTCTCACGATTTAAGTGATGTTGGTTATGCCTACTCTCTCTTCTGAAGAGGTATGTGGATCCCTCCAAATATTAACACCAAGTCAATTAAATGGTCAATAATCTGCTCTGTCTTTTGCTTGGAGTTCCAGAGCCAGGAATTTGGTGGCAAAATTTATTCTGTGTATTATGAAATAATTTTCTATTGATGAAGGAGAACAAGATGCAAACAAAAAAATTCAGTCATTTGTTGCTGGGAATACCTATGAAGACTGATCAAGGATTTTTTTGTCCCAATATTCAATGTTTTAAAAATGCCTAGGCAGAGGCCGCGGAGGGTTTCATCTGACCCCCTTACTACCTAGGCGGACTGCCTATGTGGCGATGCGGGCGCTTCAAATACGAGGCAGCTATTTTTTCAGACATTCTATTAACTGTAGGCATCTTATATTTACTTGTATACGCATCACAGGGTAGCTGATTCAATTATAAATTTTAATTTGCTGTAAGTCAGTAGTTATGCTTTGAAGAATAATATAGTATTAAACATGCCAGCTACCATGCAACATCTACAAGCACGAGAGGATCCTCTCCATAGCCCCAAGATTTTTCTTGGTTGTATCCCAAAATCTTCGTTGGTTGTAGTTTTTGTAGATGAGACAAATCTCCATGCAGCCGCAGTCCTCACAGTTGCTGCAGTAAGGCAGATGAAGACGACAAAGAGCTGTGTCCTAGGAAGAGGCAAAATGAACCTTCCATCATGACCCTTGTGGGCATGCCACATGAATGAGATGTGTTTATACGAAGGACAACTTACAAGGCCACATATGAGTTATTGGTAGGTCTTTCAACAAGATGTGAAGATGTCCAACTAAAACTCACAACAGAAGACAAGTCGGTCTCCACCCAGGTGGGAATGGGGTGTGAGCACACTGGGCGGCCTGCCTAGTTGTCTAGGTTGCTGACTTTTAAATCACTGGCCATATTTATAATTTGACTAGCTGTAGTGCATTTGTTTAGAGGATGCAAAACTCTCCTTTGTTACATATAAGAACTTATCGGTTTCACGTAGGAAGCATGAGTCACTTGATCAACATCTGCTGTGTTGAATGCATCATTTCTATTTAGCATTCTGTTGTTGCTTTGACTGTCAATGGCATTACATTTTCATCCATGCCATATTTGTCCCATGGTCATCTAGGTCCACAATAAAGGTTCCAAGGAGTAGAAAAAGATTTTCGTCTGCTTGCCGGCCTGACATCAATTCTTCACAAACTCATTCCAAGAATCTAGTTTTGAAAGTTGTTTTTGGCTCGACTTGTTTATTCAATTCGAATTGGTTTTATTGGTGGGATTCATGATTTCCTGCCATTTGTTGCCTGTTACATACAATTTGGATGAAGAATTGACTTGAAGCTGCCGCCGCTGTGGAAACATGGACACAGTTAATTGACAGTTACATGCTGATTCACCCAGTGAGAAGGATCATTAAGGTTCTTTAAATTAGGACTTTTTCTGCCGGTCCACAGATTGGCATTAATTACTGCCTGAGAAGCCACAATCGTCAACACCGAACACTCCTGCAAAGCATCTCGAGAGTCCTTCACTGCCAGAGACCAAGGGATGCTCACCAGCCCACTGAGATGGCCACCTGATGCAGGGAGGCACACAAGGTCTCTCCCTTCCTTCCGTCTCCTCTCCCTCCTCCCCTGCAACTTACTGAACAAACTCCCCCTCTGTTTGCAGTTGTAGCTCCGGTGACCCGCACCCTTACATGAAAGACATCTCATCGCCTCTGCACTCCCTGGCCCGATGTCCTGACTGCAAACACCTCATACATACATCCTTCCCCATCGGAAGAGACCCCGTCAAGGTCTTCTTCATCCTCTTAACCAACCCTCTTCTAGACCTACTAACTACCTGCCAACCTTCATCATCTTCAATAGGCAACTCTGCATCCTCGGGCAATCCTCTCCTCACCTTACTAGCCCTCCTCTGTCAGCCATGAACATTCCTAGTTACTTGGTTGTTACTAAGGCTAAGAGGAATTTAGGATCTGCTTTGGTTTACATCCTTAGTAAGCAAGCTATGTTTTGGCCTATGTTGTGCATCTATGTGGTGGCATCGTTTTGTGTCCTCATGGCTCATGTGTGCATGTGAACATGTAAGCACGTGTGCACTGTACATGTGCATGTACCTGTGTTATAAACCAGATTGAATCTAGCATCACTTAGCCAGTGTGATCATAAAAGTGAAGATGACCTATCCCTACCGTGAGTCAAAAGACATGGGATTTGGCTGGATAATCATACAATTCTGAAATTTGTGTCTTAGGTGTTTCTTGAGATATTGAGAACCAATAAACATGATCCACTCCCTGGTTGCATGAGCTAAAAGTTTGTAAAGTATTAACCAAAAACTAATTTTCTAACTGCCATATGGACTCGTGAGGTTTTTGAGATCATCGTCAGTATCGGAAATGGAGTCTTACCCCCTTTTATTTGGGTTGGCTACATGAATCCTGTCCCACCATCTTATATGTTAGATCAGCTGAGTATGTGATACCACCCTGTACATGGGTTGGTCCTTGGACCTTGATGACCCGATATTGATGGGATAACACTTATGATAAGAGTGAGTGAAGAAAGGTTATTTTAATATAATTGAAAGTACGCTTATTTTAATATATTAAGTGTTTGACAGTATTTGAAATGAAGCATCTTCAAGAATGAAGCTTGAGCCTCAAATAAAGTGGTTCGCTTAGTATGTGATAGGGTAAGGGAATCAGGGCACATTTTTTGTAAAGAACATAGTGATACTTCTGATTTTTTTTTGCCTTCTTAGGGGAGTTTAGTGGGACACATCCTGGGCATAGTAGTCAATCCTATCCCATCTCGGCCTACACGGCCAGGACGTCCATCCCAGCAAGAAAATGGGACGGGACAGTTTCTTGTTTGTCCTAGTAGCTGTCCCGCTTTGTCCCGGTCTATTTCGGCCCGTCCCAGCCTACCCAAATGCTTTTATTGCATTAATTTGTCACTTCCGTGTTTATATGCTTATTTTTTATATTATTTATTGTATTCACGTATTTTATATTTGTTGGAATGTGTATGGAAAAAATTCTGGGACGGGACACCGGAATTGTCCGGGACATCCAAGTAGGAAAATAGGGTAGGGACCGGGATGGGATTGACAACTATGATACTGGGTGTTTTGTTTTCCGCCCACCTGTTTTGGGGCTCTTTTTTGAGAGCTACAATGCATACATTTGTAAACCTCTTTCTTTATTAATACACTTATGTGGCACTGTCCACTTTCAAAAGAAGAAAGTAAATCATTACATGAATAGCTACGCTGGAAAATATTTCCATCCAAAATATTTGACATAGGTGTTAGACCATTTTTTAAGGTTTGAACATGGGATCAGTAAAGTAATTGTTATTTTCTGTTGAAACCAACAAGAACAAAGTGACAATATTAAACCTATTTCAATTAATGAAATTGACATTTACATTGCCAAGTTCATAAGACACAGTATGACATGAGCATTGTCCTCTTCTCTCTCTTTTTTTTGGGTTTTTGGTAAAGCAACTATTGTTGAATTACACACTGAAAAGGAATTCCTATGCATGTCTCTGTGCTAACATGATAACACATATAGCTCTCGAAACCATTAACGTCCGGGAGATGAAAAACTTCCTCCTGTTGACAAGCATTGATTGGTGTTCTTAAACAAGAGAACACAAGCTGATCAGATGTTTTTGTTCCATTTGATAACATGGTACTTTACCACAAGCTTCTATTGTTCCGTTTTGCACGTTGTTTTAACTTGTGCTTGGGCATATGTTTATCCTGTAGGTCTACTATTGTGAATCTGGTTTGTTTATTTTTATTGTTTCATATGCTTGCTGAGTATTTAGTTACAGTTTTGCAGTTACTTTTAACGAGAAGGTAACAAGGGCTGTAAGACAATTTTCTCCACATTTAGCCGCAAAGATGAGGCCACCCCTAGCGTGAGTATATTTATAACTGCTTGCTCAGTTGAGCAGGCTTGTGTGCTTAATTTATGTCTAGCTTTAAAAGCTTGCTAAGCACACCATATATGCAGGCCTGTTCTTCGTGGTAGGCCATCTACAAAAAGAGCGATTCATATTTGTGGACAGCCTCGTTGGATTTTTGTCGTGTTATTTTCGGCAGGTATTAGAAGTTAGACCACATCATCCACATGCAGTTGGCCCATTAGTGGAAAGTATTAGATTGTTAGCACTTTTTTCTGGGAAAATTTACTCTCAAATGATTAAAAAGTTTCCCTTCCTGACTTCAGCCAGTTGCATCCTGTGGATTACCTCCTGCAGACTCCTGACAGTTCTATGGGCACTTCTCATTGGCCTTCTTGGTAATTGCAATGTCTATTTATGCCCTTTAACTTGCCTTTTATCTATTTTATGCATAAGAATTTTACCTTTACCCTCTCTTATATGCCTGTAGGAACTGTACTTCATGCTAGCTTTAGAACACCAAATCTGAAAGCACGCCTGAACACCTTCCGCGAGGAATTCCGTGCTGTATGGCGTAATTACAGTGAACTCTGATCATATGTCCGTTGATTCTCCTGTGTATGTGCCCAAACCTGTTTCTTGGTTGTACATATTGCATGCTCATTTCACCTGTGACAAGTGTTATCATTATACTCGTCTTCCACTTAGTTCTTTGCAAAACCACTTTTCTAATTGTTTGATTTGCTAAATAACAAAATGGTATAATAAAGGGACAAGAAATTATTAGCTTGTCCATTTTTCTATTTGATTTCAAGATATCCAATGGCTATATCATGTGATGCATGTTATGTACTTTTTATTTTTGAAATACAGCATCCATTACTCCGTCTAATCAAAATCATCTTCATTGCGGATCAATCTTTTCTAATTAACAATGTTTCCGGTCAAACTTAGATACAGAACAGGCAGCATTTTTATGATGAATGGAGTAAATCATTAAACAAAAAGTGCTCATAAAGTCAGTTGAATGTTGTAAAGTTTATAAGTCATTTGTTAGTTCTGATTTCCATTGCAGACATAGTGAATTGTCTTGATAAGCACATTACCACTTGCCAGTGTTAATGAATCCCTTGTTTGATTGGAAACTTCAAGGAAGGATGATTTTGCAATGCCTCTCTTGCAATAATAGTGTCTCAGTCTGTATTGAATAATGGATGACTCAATTGATGGAGATGGTGTCCGAATGGACGATAGAGTTATTAATGTTTGTTGCATAATGAATAGCACTGGGATCAATTAAATTGTGGATGCATGGAATCGCAGTTATGAGATAAACGTTGCAACTGATTGTGGGTAACATAGAAAGGACTTGCTATGCATTTCCCCTCAACGTGTTGAGATAAAGCTCTCTCCATATTCATTTCCATTTTATTTTGTTAAATTGCTTATTAAGTTCAAGTAATTTGGTAAGTTTGCTGGCTTATGTGAAGGTATCATGCAGCTGCAATAGAAAATTAGCATGACAAGTATTTTATTCATGCCATGTTTTATTCTCAGTACATTCTTTGCCTGAATTTTATGTGGAGACCATGTGCAAATTTTATTTTGGAATCTTAAGTTTTTTTAATACACTGTGGCAATGCATATGCATAATTTGAAGATATTCTCAATCAAACATCCAGTCGATAAGAAGGCTGTAATATTCCAAAATCAAATGTCCATTTAATAAGAAGGCTGTTGGAGTGTTGTACACATAGTACATTGGGTGTATAGTTCTTGTATGTATATTGGATGATTCCCTCATCAATAACATAGGGCATTCTTTCTGGCTCCACTCATAACATGGTATCAGATTTAGAGTTGCTCTTTTATGGCTGTTTAGTATGTCATCTCACATGACTACACAACTTCCATTCTCTCACTATGTCGGTGTTTGGACCTAGCCTAAATCTCTCCTATCAGATTTTTTAGCATTATTATTTGTCTTATTTGGAGAAATATAGGTCGGTTTTATGTATTTTGTTTCTTAGACTATGAGAGCTTGGAATTAGTCCTCAGGGAGTTCGGGACTTCGGATCAGGCGAATATCCGAGTATATAATCTCTCTCCACTGACCTCGGTCAGTATTAATTACATCTAGCAACCCTTAACAACTTTTGATTAACCGTCCGTTGATGTCCTTGTAACATACAACACTTCTACTACATGCAGCACATGCATATGAAGATATGTTTTAGGTTAAGCCCTTAGTCATGCCCAAGTTTAGGATGTGTTTATGATTGGTTGGGAGGCTTTTAAAAGGTTCTGGATTGACTCCAAATTATCTGGATTGATTCAAAGTATTTTAAACTCGTAAGGGTACTTTCGTAATTATGCCAAGTTAGAGGGTATATGGATATTATGGTCACTTTAGTGTGTGAGATGAGTTTTAATGATTTAAGAAGGTTCCAAAACCTTAAGAGGTATTTTAGAGTTATTTTAAGTGTATTTGGGTTGTAGGGGTATTTTGGTAATTTTAGGTTATTGTGGGTTTCATGGGTATTTATCATGTTTCAAGTGATTTGACATTTTTTATGATTTTTTTAGAACGTTTAATGATTTTTGGTATCTTAGGGGTATTTTGGTGATTGTGCTTGTTTTTAGGGTTTTGAGGGCATGTAGGGTATGCTGGGTGGTTTTTATATTTTTAGAATTTTTCTGTGATTTTTACATATTTTTATCATGAGAAGGTATTTTAGTAATTTCATTAAGTTCTGGGGGGTATTTTGGTCATTTCGGAATTTTATATATTCTTTAGATCCGGTTCACTGTTTTGTACTGTATTATACTGTTTTTTAATTAATTTTACTGATTTTTATTAATTAATTGAGTATATGAAGGATATTTAAGTCATTTTTTTGGGTTTATGTAATTTTCAGATTTGGTTTTCTGATTTTTACTGTTTTTTTACTGAAAATTTCTGGTTTTTTATATTGATTTTACTGGTTTTTATTAATTCCCACAGATTTTATTAATTAATTAAGCATGAGGGGTATTTAGTCATTTAGGATCATTTCCGTAATTAGATGAGTTATTTAATGATATTCATGTTTTTTTAAACATGTTAAGTATGTGTTATTTTTTATGAGAGTATGTTTATATGTTTATGGCTTTAAGTATGTTTTATGCATGCATGATTAATAAGATTACAAAAAACATACATACATACATTAAGTACGAAAGCAGCATAGCCAATATTTTATTTCATTAAAAATTTGGCAGAGTAACGGCTTATATAATGCTGGATTTACAACAAAATTTCGGCAGAGTTATCCCCTTTAAGATAACTTTAAAAGGAAACCCAAAAGAGACTCCTCCTCCTAGCACGCGCTGAACTTGTGCAGAACACCAAGTTCGTGTCTTCAAAATGACAGAATTTTTTCTTAGGAATTTTGGGCCAAAATGGCCATGTCCCTTCACCCTCCCCTTGGGGGTATTTATAGGCTTTGGAGCCTTAACCGGTGGGGGTACCCACCTCAAAAAAGTTTGAGGTGGGGGGTGCCACCGTCAAAACAAGTGAGACCCCCCCCCCCCCCCCCCCCCCCCCCCCAGTTATGGAGCCGGTGGGGGGAGGGGGGGGGGCACCGGTTAAAGAATCGTTTTTTTTTTTTTTTTTTTTGGGGGGGGGGGGGGGGGGTTGCCACCGGTTTAAAGAACCGGTGGCCACCCCCATCCCCTTTTCTTCATTCTTTTTTTTTTTTAAATTTTTTTTGTCTCTCTTCTTCATAAAAAAAGGGTTCAACAGTCGATAACCGTAGGTTGTTTGTTGCTGTCAGTCATTGATCACGTGGTTTTTGGTAACTTTCAGGCCTTCACTGACCCTGTTTGACCGTCAGCTTGTCTTCATCCTCTATCTCCGCTCCTTGTCACTTTGTTGTCATCTCCATTTGACAACATTGCTAGCAGTTTGTCTCCGGTGATGTCATTTATGTGGCCCTCTGTCTGACACAGTCGCCTTCATATGTAGCAACACTTCTTGCACCACCGATTTATTAATAAATAAAAGAGGTAGTACAATGAAAGGGTAGAGGAGAGATTCCTCACCCTATAGAAATAAGAAAACTACATAAATAGACTGTGATGCGCGATGGCTACCGAATAGGATCGACTGCTAACTACGACTCAAGATCAGCAATAAATCTCATAAAGGACAGCAAATTAGCATTGAACATCTACAGTTTCCTATGAGAAATACTACGCGATACAATAAGAAACTAGCTCAAAAGGCCGTCCCTCGCAGCAGGAAATGAGAGGACCAACCTTAGTGAGAACTACCAGTTGTCTAGGGCATCAATAACACGTTTGAAGTCCAAACGGGACCTAGGGATGGGTCCCTCACACTCTCACATCAAGCAATAAGAATATAATATTTTTTGGCTAGAACAACCTATCGTACATGCATGGCAGCAGATTTGACGTAATATACTAGAAAATCAAGAGTATGGACGGGCTATTACGCACTAACCTACCTGTTGGAGGAGTGGGGCTCACAAATCGAGATAGCACAGAGTCCATGCATACACGTAGGTGGGGATCGTCCTAACCATGCGAAGTCCTGCCCACGGGCGCTTCGGATTGGGCTAGTAGTGTGCACTGCCGGTGAACGAGATGCTAAGAAATGGCCCTGAAGCTGCGTGGCACCAGCCATCAAGTATTGGGTTCCCCGCGGACTTGGACCTCCTAGGCCTAACAACCTGAGTTGGAAGGATGCTTGCATAGTGGACCTGGGTGTTGAGCCGGGCCGCTGATGAAGGCGCATCAAACGGGCTTGCTGGACGATGGTGATGCGGCGGCAAGAAGTGGCAAGGCACTGCGTGGCTGGAGGTGGCGAGGCGACTCGGGTAAGGGCGCTGTATGGCATGCAGTGTCGAAGCCCGGGCTTGAGCGACGATGCCAAGTGGGGAGAACATGGCCAGCCTGTCGCGCATCGGGGCTGAGTGGGAACGAGACACGGGCGACGAGGTGACACTGTACGAATGCGGTAGGCATGCTGCATGGGATTGGTTGGTGAGGCCAGAACTCGGCGTTGGCCTAGGCGACGAGGAGGTGGCGCTTTGAAACCTGGGTGGGCACTGTGTGGTACTGGGGACGCTTTTGCTTGGTGTGGGCAACGAGGAAGCGCCTGCGGACGCAGGCTTGGCGCCACGTGGCGGCGCGAGCGACGAGGCCAAAGTGGCGAAGGTTGCCCTATTGATGCGTGGCGGCAGTGTGGCTTTGGCGCACTCCTTTCCAGTGCAAAATGATAAGGGATAGAGAGAAAGAGAGGGAGAGAAAGAGAAAATGAGAGAGATAAAGAGAGAACTAGAGAGAGACTGCGGCGCAGGCGGAGATAGAGAGGAAGAAGAGAATAATGGTAGGGGAAGGAGTCTAGGGCATCGCGCCCTAGGGCTTTCCCTTCTCATGAAGGATGTTACGCATCGTAGGCGGCTCTTGCCTTTAGTTTTCCAAACTATTTATTGTTTCAAAATGGGTGCTTACAAGAATTTAAATAGACATCACAAACCCTAATGAAACCCTAGGCAACAACTACTAAAATACCCTTAGGACAGAAAAAATGCTAAAATTGCTATGCAAAAATACTGAAAAATAAAAAAAATCCACGAATGGGCCACGAATGGGCGATACAAATATCCAAATAAATCCCTAATGACTAATAGACAAGTCCATCATCGTGCCATCTTCTAGCCAAATAGAAGCCTTTGTTGTTGCTAGAGTCCTTCGATCACGGTAGACGAAAGCTGGGTTGAACTGGGTCCCAGTGCGGGTGTCCTCATCAATCCTCCCTAGTTGGGAGGAACTCGACTCCGTTGAGTGAGGGTCTCAGCCGCTTTGGTAACACTCCAAAAGATTTGGATTGATCTGTTGTAACTCTTCGCATGTGATCCACGTGTCTTCAGTAGGCGGTCGCTCTCTCCAATAAACTAGGTAGCACTGATAGATCCCATCCTTGGAGGTAACAACCTACTCATCTCGTGTATGGTCAGTCTGCTCACTTCGTGTTGGAACGGGGGTTGGAGGTGGACACTTATGGGTGGGGTTACTCACAAGGGGAGGAGAAGACTCGAAAGGATCACTAAGTATCATTGTCGGGTCCCGATATACCACCATATCTGAGATGTTGAAAGTGGAATTTATACCATAGTTCGGTGGTAGATCGACAATGTACGCATAAGACCCGACTCACTTCAGCACCTTGAACGAACTAGCTTCACGAGCTTGCAGTTTCTTCACGGTTCCCGATGAGAAGCATTCGGGTTTGACTCTGATCATTACGTAATCGTCTTCCTGGAATTCTTACAACCGTCGATGTGCATCTGCCATTCTTTAATAACATTCATTGCTGATCTTAATGTGACTACGAATACTATCATCACCTACCTAAGGATAATCTTAATGGACATTGGTGGAGGATACAAAGATGTCATAAATCCCTCATGGATCTATTAAGTATCCTTTAGGGCAGAGTTATTGAATGACCGTTAATTAAAATGAACCATGCTCATGGCTCATTAAGCAACCTTCTTATATCAATAATCAAATTCCATAAGTAAACCATGCTCCAATGAACATTGTGCAAAGGCCCTTTATTAATAAGACATAAAGGGCACTTAATCAAAGTAGCATGCACATCAAAATTTGGTCATCCAAATGATATGTATGAACCCTCATTACATAACTGTGGTCACTCAAATTATATGAGTGAACCATAAACCTGCCCAAGAATTCTTGAAAGTCTTGCAGCAGAATCTCCTCTTAGCCTCCCTTGTGGCCTTTCATATTCCGTTCTTCGTCTCCTTGCAGTATCCCCTTGGGGGGTATTTATAGGTTGGAGGGGGCCCTCACCGCTGGGGGGAAGCCACCGGTGGCAACTTCCAAGGGTGGACTTCCACCAATGAGAAGGAGAGAGGGAGTGTGAGAGTGACAATGTGTGTGTGTGTGTGTGAGAGAGAGAGAGAGGCGTAGGGGACTGGTGGACACCTCTACCTATTGGCTTAACCGGTGGGGGGTGCCACTGGTGGGTAACCCCCCACCGGTGCCCTCTCCCCTTCCTCTTCTTGTCGTCTCTCTCTTCTTTTCTTTTTTCTTTATTTAATGTGGAAGACTTCCACCGGTGGAGCATCTAATGGCCACTTGTGGGTACCCCCGCCGGTAGGTCTCCCCCCTTCCTTTATCTCTTTTCTTTCTTTTTTTTTTCAAAGGGAAAAATCCTCCCCCCACTGGTGGGGAGCTTCAAAGAACCGGTGGGGGGGTCTTTAGTATTTAATTCCTCTCTCCCTTTTCCTTTTTTTAGGGCGTCATTAAAGGCCATTGGGGAGTCTTTAGCTGCGTTGTCCAAGAAACTCCATCAAGTTCTTTAGGGAATTCCTTCTCCTCTCTTTCCCTTTCCTTTTTGCATTTAATAGGAAATATCCTATTCAAAGGCCATTAATAAGGCCTTAGTTCTCTCTCTCTCTCTCTCTCTCTCTCCCCCTTTTTTTTTCATGTAATAGCGGAGAACCCCCCATCAGTGGAGGCCTAGGAGGCAATTGGTGGGGGGGTTTTGGCCTCTTTCTCCCCCTCTTTAATTAAACGGAAAGACCCCCCTCCGGTGGGGGGTCTTAATGGCACCAGTTGGGTTTCCAAACCTACTAAAAAACACAGTCAAACAACTTTCCTCTGTTTGAAGGTCGGAGGGGTATCTTAAGGATCGGATTTCCCCTAGCAAGGAAACCCCAATCATCCCAGGGATACTCCGATGACGACCCCAAGTTTATCAAGGGAATCTCGCAAATCCAATAGGACACATTTGCTTCCGTCAACAAGAATCTCTCTGAATTAAGGCTCTATAAGGAAGGTCTTGTGAGGTGCTATCTCTCTGAATCGGAATCGATCTCGTAGGCAGTCCTGAGCCACTATATAAAGACCCCTTGGCCCAACCTCTCAAGGTATGTATGCTCCTTGGAATCCACAAATCCTTGCTTTGTCCTTCGCTTACTCAATTTTTTTGACTTGGGCATTGGAGAGGGATCCCTGGATTACTGTCGGGGGCCCTTTAATGGTGTTCTTCCTTGCAGGCTTGTTGCCTATTGGCCATCTGATCTCGGGCAGAGGGCGTCTGGTATTTGCAGATGAGATTCCGTGCCATCAATTCCGAAGAAGGAAGGAACGGATTGTCTGAGAGATTATAGACCGATCAGCCAGCTAAATGGTGCATACAAGATAATCACCAAAGCTATGGCAGCCAGACTAGAGAAGGTGGTAGCTAGGGTGGTGAGTACAACTAGGGAGCTTTTATCAAAGGCAGATGTATCCAAGAAAACTTTCTTGTGACGTATGAGAATTTCCATTTTATGAAGCACCATCATAAGTAGGGAATTGTACTAAAGCTTTATTTTTGAGAAAGCCTATGATAAGGTCAGTTGGGGATGTCTCTTTCAAGTTTTGAGGAAGATGGGCTTTGGTGAGAAATGGACTTCTTGGGTGATAGCTTATGTCTCTTCTACCTCTTTTGCACTTTTGGTTAAGAGCCAACCAACTTCATTCTTCCACAGTGGTGGAGGACTTAGACAGGGTCAGTTGGAAATGTGTCGTTCATGTTTTGGGAAGATGGGCTTTGGTGTGAAATGTACTTCATGGGTGATAGCTTATGTCTCTTCTGCCTCTTTTGCAGTTTTGGTTAATAGCCAACCAACTTCATTTTTCCACAGTGGTAGAGGACTTGGACAAGATGGTCCTTTGTTACCTTTACTCTTCATTTTGGTGGCACATATCTTGAGCATGTTTTGGACGAGAATACAGGCGGTTGGTATTATTAGGGATTTCTAGGTCACTCACTAGGGCCTTCGCCTATTGCATCTCCAGTATGCTGATGACACCATTCTCTTCCTCTTTGGGAATGTAGAGCAACTATTTATGGCTAGGTTTCTCCTGGAGCTTCTAAAGGAGGGGGCAGACATGAAGGTGCATGACTTTAAGAGTCAGCTCATTGGTATTAATTTGGGAAACATGAAGACATCCAGAGCTTCTTTGATTATGGGATGCTCTATACGGGAGTTCTCGATTACCTACCTTGGGATGCCCTTGATCCCTGGGTCCCTTGGATGCAGTGATTAGAACCAGATTGTTCAGAAGTTTTAGAAGAGGTTGGTTGGGTGGAAAGTGAGACTTTTATCCTGTGGAGGCAGATTGATCTTGTGCGGCTCCGTTCTTGACTATCTTCCCATTTTCTTCCTCTCCACTTTCAGGATCCCCAAAGGTATTGCTATGAATCTGAATTCGTTCAGGCTAAGTTCTTCTGGCATGGCAGTTGGGACCCTAGGCGAGGTGAATATCACGTTTTTTTTTATAAAGAGCTAAAAAAGAGAGCCACAATTCATTGATAAATTACAAAGAGAAACAAAGAGGGAAAGACACAACAGTCCTACCAAAATGTTAAAACAATCTCACAGAACCCCAAAAAGTAGTAAACCCCCTTAAAAAACAAGCTTACAATAGAAACCTTTAATAATAAAAGAAAATCCCTTTATTCAATAAACCTCTTCCAAGTTAATAATCTCTCTAACAAAGCTGAACCCTTCAAAAAATCTCCAGTCCGCCGGAAGTGCCATTCTTGGATAGAGCTGATGCAACCACTGATAATAAGAGATGGATCCCTGAAGATGTTCTTAAAAATCCTGGTATTTCGCTCCCTCCATATTTGCCCATAACATAGCTGGAAGACATGTTTTCCATATATTAGATTCCTGATTAGTCGGATTAAAAGAAGCCCATGAGTTGAAAAGGTAAATAACATTGTTGACTTGACACCCTTGCAAACCAAGAGTCCTGAGGAGAATGATCCAAATTGTCTGAACAATACAAGTTATAAAAGGATGATTAATATGTTCTTCAAAGAAGCCACAGAAAATGCACCTGCCTCTTTTATCCTTAGAAATCCACCATAATCTGTCAGCAGTCATGATTCTGCCCCATGCTACCTTCCACATAAAAATCCTAATTTTGATAGGCCAAGACTTGTTCCAAACCAGCTTGTGCCAACGTACCTTAATACCTCCCTTCCTAGGGATTGAAATTGCTGATTTAACAGAAGATCCACTAGACTCCCACTGACAATGATGAATAGTAGAAAGCAGTTGCAACAGTTCTTCCACCTCCAAGTCCTTCAAGTTCCTGTAAAATAAAATGAATATCCCAGGTGCCATAATGACCTGTTGGAGAGCAGAGGTCTTTAATCTGGCCATTATTATCGGATGTAATACTATATAAATTTTGGAAACTTCATCATAAAAGCCCTTCCATCTGACCAAGTATCTACCCAAAATCTGATGGAGTCTCCATTTTCTACCTTGAGAATAGAAGAACATAAGAAAAAATCCAAGTTGGCCAATATACGTTTCCAGACAGCTGAGAGTTGAGAAGAAGTCTGACCACCTATTAGCCACTTCGATTAATTCTGAAAATAACTTAGATCTGACCACCCTCACCCACGAATTCCGATCTTCTCTTTCAACTCTCCACGGCATTTAATAAGAAGGGCCCTATTGATAAGATCAATAGATGCCAAACTGCCCCTCCTTCCTCCTTGGACCTGCAGACATTCTTCCATATAATAGGATGTACCCCACTAGGTCTGGAACCCTTACCCTTCCAAAAGAAAGCTGCTCGGGTGGATTCTATCCTATGGCAAGCACCCTTGGGGATTTTTTAAAATAGCAAATAATATATAGCTAAGTTTGAAAGAACCACTTTAGAAAGGATCCACCTTTGTCCAGCCGATAGGAAATTCCCCTTCCAACCCTCAAGTTTGTCCTCAAATTTCTTAATGAGAAAATTCTACTCTGAAGCTTTTGGATCATTACGAGACAAAGGTACGCCTATGTACTTAAGGGATAATGAAACCCACCTAGTGCCCATCACTCTTGCAATAAAGTTCTTATCCTCCGGCACATGCAAACCAACTAGATCACTTTTATGGAAGTTAACCTTCAACCTGTTGCTGCCTCAAGTAGCTTAAGAAGCAATTTTAAATTCATAACTGTCCCCTCATGACATGTAGAAATAACAATGTGCCATCTGCTTATCATGTTAGTTGGGACAGGATATGTAGGAGCAAGGTTTGCTGTATTGTTGATCCGTATCAGATTGTATCCTTCCCAGATATGGTATGATACTAATACGACTCGTTCTGACTTGTACGCCTTGCATGAGTTAAGCCAATGAGTTTGTTAAAAGTAACGAGTTTAAACCATATTTTTAAGAAATGTCTATTAATGATATAAAAAGTATAACTTTACTTATCAAATGAGAAAAAAAAATAATTTAAAACAACCCATTATGCAT
This sequence comes from Zantedeschia hybrid cultivar, assembly GCA_030544215.1. Lineage (NCBI taxonomy): Eukaryota > Viridiplantae > Streptophyta > Magnoliopsida > Alismatales > Araceae > Zantedeschia > Zantedeschia hybrid cultivar. Next base: position 15,377,732 of record JARZZO010000016.1, read on the forward strand.
GTATGAGTCGGCATGAACTGGTCCGACTCGGTGCATACGAGCGGATCGGACTCGCCCAGTGTTGACCCGAAAAATTGTCATGCACAATAATATCATTCAAGCATGCATGTGCACATGATTGTGCAATAAAAAAATATATATACATGGCATATACTCGCATCCATGTGGGTTTTTGTCATGGAAAAGATGCATGGCATATGCTCACATTCATATGGGCCAATGTTATGTAAAAAAAAAAGGATGAACATGCACCTATGATGTGGAGGTTCATGTTAATATGGACCCTTCCTATATGTATGCGGATACATAGACATATATGCATGCATTAGGAATGCAAGAGGGTGGAAGATATATCTAGGCGAGAATGCCTTGAAAGGGCTTTGATAAGAAGTCCAAAACAGCCCCAATAAAAACCTTGGATGCTGCCCAAAACAGTCCCGAAATCTGTGGTGAGTAGTCCTCACAAATGGGCCGATAGGCTCCTCCAAATGGGCCTAATAGGAAGCCCGAAAGTGCTGCAGCAAACTGTCTAAAATAGCAGCAAAATGGGGCCTTAAAACAGCCCAAAAGTCTCCAACCAATGGGCCCAAAACTCCTTCAAAGAAGGCCCAATATTAATCCCACAAGGGCCCAATAAGAAAGCCCAGTATTGGGTCCAAATAGGCCCAAAAAACCAGTCTTGCAGGGCTCAAATATCTGCAGCCCAAAGAGGAAATCTTCCCAAAAAGGAAAGAAAAATAAAATGCCAAGTGGTCCCCTCTCTCGCTCCCTTTGTTTAAATAATAAAAGGGAGGGGAGAGAGAGAGGGGAGGAACCGGTGGGGGCCCCTCCCCACCGGTTGGTGGACCCCCACCGGTTCCTCCAAGGAGGGAACCGGTGGGGGGGTCTCCCTCTCCCTCTCTCTTTCAAATTTTAAAATTAAAATAAAGCGGGGGGGGGGGGGGGGGGAGAGAGAGAGAGAGAGAGATTAATTAGGGAGGGGGAAGAGTTAAGAATTAGGAACCGGTGGGGGGGTCTCCCTCTCCCTCTCTCTTTCAAATTTTAAAATTAAAATAAAGGGAGAGAGAGAGAGATTTATTAGGGAGGGGGGAGAGTTAATGGGTTCTTAAACCCCACCTAATTAAGAACCCCCGCTAAACCCTCATTAATTCTCCACTAAAAGAGAATTAACCCCATTCACACTTGGCCAAAAGGGGGGGATAATTAATGGGCCAAGTCCCATTAAAAATAAAGCAAGAAAAAAAGGAGGGGGAAGGGGATGCACCCCCACCGGGTGCCCAAACCGGTGGGGGGTCCAACTGGTGGCTCCCCCCACCGGTTGGAACTGGTGGGGGTGGCCACTGGACCCCCCCCCCCCTCTCTCCCTCTCTCTCTTCTCTCCCTCTCTAACAAAAAAGAAAAAAGAAAAAGAAAGGGGAGAGAGAAGCAAATCGGTGGGTACCCCCCACCGTGGGCCAAACCGGTGGCACCTCCCACCGGGCCTGATTTTGGGCCTATAAATAGGACCCAATACCCCATTTGCAAAGGACAACAGACACAAGGTAAAAGGCATCCAAGCCCACCTTGCTCCAAAGAGAAAATTATGTTGGTTTGAAGATTAAATCCGGTGCTCTTGCTCGGGTTTGCTGTGTTTTTGAGGAGCTTTGGTCCCGGAGGGCTCTCTTCCTAAGGTTTTTCCTAAGGAGAAATTATGTCGAATTATTGTTGTAAATGTCTTCATTATAAGACGAAACTCTGCTGAAATAATGAAAGAACTTCCTTTGTGCAAATTGTGTGCATGTGTGTGTGTCATCAAATTAAAATAATTAGATAACATCATGTATTATTTTTATAATACACATAATTAATTTCTTAATTACTTTAAAATCTGATTAAAATCTATAAACGCCTAATGACCCAACCTTGGTCTCATCCCTAAACACAAGATGGATAATTAAATCCTAAATATGAAATATAAATACTTAAGACAAACTAATTAAATAAAAACTAAAAATCCTAATTAATTATTGAAATATGCAATAATTAATAACAAATCAGCAAATAAAACCAGAAAACACAGTAAAACTAATAAAAGTCAGTAAAAACAGAAAACTAAAAATCTGAAAATATTCAAATACATAAATACCATAAAATAACCTTCACCCGTTTAAGAAATTAATAAAATATTAAAGATAAACATAAAAATTGATTAAAATTCAGAAAAAAACAGTAAAAAGCTGAAAGAATTAAATCTGAAATCTACAATTTCCTAAATGACTAAAACGTCCCAGAACTTAACCAAATTACAAAAATACCTTTCCTCATGATAAAAATCGGTAAAAATTACAGGAAAAAAAAATCTCAAAAATGACAAAATGTCTCCTATATCTAAAATTCACTCCAAACCCTAATGGGAAGGGTAAAAATTACTAAAATACCCCCAATATGATAAAAATCCCAAGATAGACCCTAAGTCTAAGTAAACCTAATTTGAGGTAAAATTATTGGAATACCCTTGTAACATAAGTATATCCAAGATAATTCTAAAAATACATTCTAAGGCTTTTCAAGTCTCCATAAGGTATTAAAAAACTAAAAAGACTTTAATAACCTTAATGTAACATAATTACCAAAATTCCCCCAGGGGTCTTAAATACTTGGAGTTAATCCTAAACAATCGGGAATCAATCCCAAAGCCTTTAAAAATGAATCTTAAACACTTAGGAGCTTGCTCTAAAAGCCTTGGCACAAATCCAAATACTCCAAGACATTGGAACAAATCCAAATACCCTAAAAAGACTTGGGTGAGACCAAGGATTTAAAAGCTATCTTTTACTTGCGTGCATGCTGTGTGGTAGTGTAGATGGTTGCAAGGGCATCATACGGACGATTAATCAAGGGTTGTTACTGATCGAGGTCAGTGGAGAGAGGTCATATACTCGGATCTTCGTCTGATCTGAAGTTCCGGACTCCCTGAGGGCTCACCCCAAGTTCTCATAGTCCAAGAAATAAAATAAATAAAACCGACCTATATTTCTCCAAATAAAACAGAATAAAAAAGACCAAAATGCCAGGATTTAATCCGATAGGAGAGATAGCTAGGTCAGGTCCCAAACACTCAGATACGAGTCGACTCGTATGAGTCGGCATGATCTGGTATAACACGGCAAACCATGTGTAGGAGTAAGGCGAATGGAGGATTGGGGCTTAAAACTATTATCTCTTGGCACTTCTTTCTAAATAGCTTTGGAAGCTGGTCACTACTGACTCTAGCTTATGGTGGGAAATCATCAAGCAAAACTATTATGGCAGGGCAAGAGTGTGGGTTGTTGTCCTCTAGTACTTATAATTGTCTCCTCCTGGAAAGGGATTCTTCACTCCCTCCAAAAACAATAGTGTCATCAATGTATTGTAAGTGAGAAATTCCATATGGTGTTCTGAATATCTGCATGTTTACCATCCAACCTTCCCTTTCAGCTATTCTACTTATTCTTAACATATTGGTGAGAATCACAAAAGCATTGTAGATAAGGGGTCTCCTTGGCTAAGGCCCCTGGTGCTTCAAAAATAACCACAAACATGCCACTGAAAATTATGGAAAATTTTGTTGTGGAAATACAATTATCCATTGACCAAATCCACTTTGTTGGAAAATGATGGGAAGCCAATATGCTCATTAAACATTGCCAAGACACTTAATCGTAAGCCTTATTCAAATCCAGCTTGCACAGGAGACTTTCTGCTTACTCTTCTTCCTGGAATGAATTACCTCATGAGCCAGAAGGAAAGCATTTTTCATGGACAAAAGTACTCTGATTTTCATCTATGATATACGTAAGCACCTTCCCAAGCCTCTGTTTGAAAGGACCTTGGCTATTATCTTATAGGATCCATTCAATAAAGTGATGATGGGTCTATAATCTTTTAACTCCATGGCTAGATGTCACTATCATTGTATGACATAATCTAGCTTGTGGTTTTTGTTGTCTTCTGCTGCTCCTATTGTCATTGGTGGCCATCAGCGAAGCCTCATTGTCTGCTGTTGCTGCTGTTGCCACTGTTCAAGGCTGCTGGCGAGGCTGTTGCAGTCACTGGCATTCTCAGCTGCTGCCAACTTCATGGTTACTGCCGAAGAAGTCAAATGATGAGTCTAAGTCTCTGAAAGGACTCCAGAGCCTTTCTACAGATGCATATGCTTAACACGGTCTGTTTGACATCCTCGTTCGTCAACACCACATTCCTGAATCACATCTTCAGGTTGGATTTCTACTAGGGAGGCATGAACCTTGCTGGCGGTTTGCATCGATTCATCCATATTGGGTGTGGAAAATGACTCAGTTTCAAGCTGTCATGATCATGATCTGATACCCATTGGTTCTCAAGTGGCAAGGTGCATGGCCATCCTTACTCATAGTTGTCAATCCCATCTCGGTCCCTGTCCCATTTTTTTTCTATTGGGATGGGACATCACACACACACACACACACACACACATATATATATATATATATATATATATATATAGAGAGAGAGAGAGAGAGAGAGAGAGAGAGAGAGAGGAGTGCTACTGTGCGAATCACACATTCCGTGCAGTTTGACGGCACGGTCCAAATCCACACCGTCCTCATGTTAAAAAAAATAAAAATCACCATAAAATTTTAAATATTCAATTATCCCTATAGGATAATTTCCATCCTTTGAAGCTTAATTTTTACTGTCCGATCATATCTGAATTGATTGTAGCCGTCCAACTAGGTACGAGCAAAATTGTGATCAATACTAAGACCCCAGGGGATGGGAACAACCCTAAGGATAATCTGACCATTTTTTATCTTTTGACTATTTTTTCATGATTTTTTTAAAATTAGATTTACAAGTACACGATGGATGGCTACGATTGAGTTTCACTATCGGACTTGATCAGACGGTGAAAATAAAGTCCCAAAGGATGGAAACAATCCTAAGGGGGGTAATTGAATATTTAAAATTTTATGGTGAATTTTATTTTTATTTTTTAATATGGGGATGGGGGTTGGAACAATGCGTGCGGTCAAACCACACGGATTGTATGGTTTGCATAGTAGCATTTTTCTATATATATACAACAAATAATATGAAAATAAATATAGACACAGAGAAATAACACAAAATTAATGCCGTGAAAGCATTTACAATTGATTTGAGTTTATAAATGAGTATATTCATTAGATGAAACTTAAGGAGCTAGGAAAATCTCAGGTTAAAAGATAAATTCTGATTAGGATGGGTCGGGATAGGCCAGGACAAGAAAGGGATAGAAATTGTTCCGTCTCATTTTCTCATTGGGATGGGGACGTCCCGGCCAATTTTGGCCAGGACGGGATGAGATTGACTTCTATGCCCTGGAACAGGGGAACATGGAGCTTCCTGTGCAGTTCATTCGTAAACCAGCTCATAATTTCACACCTCAGTTTACAGTTTTCTATGTGCGGTGCACTTCATCTGACGGGCATGTGGAGGCTTCTCCACTTGTCATGCCATGCTGGTGTCAACTTTTGTGGTCAGAATACAATATACCCATCCAGGAGTTTCTTGTGTAGTTTTATGGTCCATTTCTTCATCTGATGCTTTGTTTCGGCAACCATTTCATTGTTGCCGAACTTTCCCATACTTCAATGTATCATATACCCACCCAAAAACATTTCAATATCACACCATCACACTCTATTTGTCTGTTTGGCACTCCGTCTGAGAGGGACAAGAGATTGGTATGCTGTTCATGTGTTGTTTGTGGACTTCTTGTACCATTTATCTGTCAGAGTTTTTCAGCATGGTAATCACATTGATGCAACCTGTTTCTTCGTATGGTGCCTCGTTTGAGAGTTCTATGCTCCTTTCTTTGTTCTTCTTTGCTTGATCACTTTTATTTCTATTTCACCTATGGCAAACTCTGCACCTGCGGTCTAGTTATATCCTCTGGCTGGTCCAACACTCCAATTCTCCCTACTCTAGCTGGCATTGATACTGTAGATATTGTCAATAGTGGGAATCCTATTGAGGACTGTTTAGAGTTCATATCCCTGCCTTATGGCTGTTGTTACTAATCTAGAACCTTTATCACTTTTGTGGTCTCCTTTACACTTGTGTTGGTTATAAATTTAGCTTAGTTGATCATTCAACAGGCTGGGCCACCATTTGGCTTTAGAACATTTGGCGGATGCTTCAATTGACTGGTTTATTTCATAGTTCTGTTTCCTCTGTGCTATCTGCTGCACCTGAGACTATTCCCGCCTGGACTCTATGCCCTGGAGCTTCTTACCACATGACACTTGGTTGATTTGCACTTTGGTTCCTCCTTTTAGATCCACAATGTTGATGGCACCTGTTCATGTCCCATATTTTGGCACTTTCACTTTCAGTTCGACTCGTCTACAGTTTTCACTCTTTCACCAGTGCTCCATGTTCCTCAGCTTTCTATGAACTCCATTTCTCTTAGTCATCTTATTGACTCTGGTTACATAGTTTTATCCCTTGCTTCATCTTGTTTTGTATAGGATCTGCGTTCAAAGCTAGCCAGAGGTTTGGGACATGTTAAAGAGTGGATGAGTTGTACCACCTGGAGAATCTTTATTTACTTCAGCCATTTGGTCCGCATCCTCTCCTTCTTGATGTCGTTTTGTCTTTACTATTGTTGATCTATGGCATCATAAACTTGGACATGTCTAGGTCTGGTGTCACGTTTGTTTCAACCCTGGCATTCATGATCTTGACTATTTTACACCTTTGTCTGTACTGGTTGTCTGCTGGGCAAAAAACAAACTCTTCTGTGTCCTCCATGCGAGTCTATTTCAAGTTACAATCTTGCTTAATTATTTTTTTGCTGTTTATTTCATGTTACTTTTTTCTCCATGCAGGTTTCCATCATTATATTTGTCAGGATGTGATGTCATGCTGTTTTAGTATGCTGGTCCCGGTAACTCCAGTTTGATGCGGTTGATGTACAGACTGTTGTAGATGAATTTCCGTTGTCTTTTTTTAGGGCACAAGATATCACATTCTTGTGGTAATTTGCTTGTGATAAGATCCGAAGCTACAAGCCACTTCAATTTTTTTTCCCTCTAGTATTGGAGTTTCGATTTATATCTGGATTATTAGTAGAGATTTGAAGTCTATAACAACTTATGACTACTTATAACCATCTGCGTATATTATTTTTTTATGTTATACAAAGGGGCCAAAGATATTTTTGAATTAAAAGTTACGTAAAATACGCCTGAAATCTTTTGGTGCAACTAGAAGGCGGAGAGGTTTGGCAAGTTCTATCTTTCAAAAAAAAAAAGGGTTTGGCAAGTTCTCAAGCAAGTCTGATTAGTCCTATGAAAATAAATAGAACATGAACAATTGACATCAAACATCTTTTTAAGTGTTTTGGTGATTTTTCAAATAGTGTTTTGATTAATTAATCTGGTATGATAACTTGATGCAACTAAGGATTCATTTGTTTCCACGTAAAATAGGTTACATGCTTTTTTTTTCTTTCAAAAAATGATTTATTTGGTTATCTAAAAAACCCTTCTTGCTGAAAAAATTAATTCGTTTACTCCCTCTTTTCCTGCTTTTGGCAGCCATGAAATAAGACCAATTTTTTTTTTTTCAAAATAGTTAAAAATATTCTCATGGATATCAAATGATTTATTTTATTTTTATTTTCTTGTAAATTTATTTCTTTTAAAAACATTTCCCATCCGTACGTACGCACCTTAAATTAACAACCAAGCATTAAGGGCAAGGGTTTAGAAGTGGAAATAGGGGTTAGTTCAAAGGCTTTCCGGGGAGGGTAGGGTTCAAGAGCTATTTGGAAGATTTCAACTGTGCCAAATTAACGTTCGCAAATATCTCTCTACTCGTCATTCGAATTTAGTTTTGATAAGACCAATTTTGTCTATTTTCATTCTTTAGGGATTTTTGTACGTATGCTTTCAAAAATTAGTAAATTTCTATTTAGACTTTCAACTCTCGTATATTGTATAAAATATCTTTAAAACCTTAGAAATGTCGTAGGTATGTCTCCTGTCAAAATGGCATCGACTCTAAGGGAATGTGCCAAAAAAATTACAGATAATTTTACATATATATATCCTTAAATGCACTAGAGTTTTGAATGTGCGCCTCTGACTTTATCAAAATTTACGAAGTTTTTCTGATACATTCGGTTGGAGTGAACTATATTTTGATGAAAAGCCACGGCCACAACGCTTTTGAGATTCTCAAGATATTTCATATGTTGAAAGTATAGATACAAATAAGCTAATGTTCAGAAGTAAATTAAAAAACCCTTCACTTTTCGTCCTCTGGAAGCCGCGTCCCTCTCTGAAATGTCCAGAAAGAGCACGTGTACGGTGGACAAACAGCCACGCAGGCTGTGCGGCACTTTACCTTCTTTTGTCCTTTCGGTTGACGCCTTGCCGAAGCGCCATTGGCCGACACGATTAAAGTACGGATTTGCGAACATAATTTCCACCATTGTGATGGGACGTCCCCATCCCAATTCTGTAGTATAATTACCAATGCTTTAGTTTGATAAAGGAGTAAGTCTTTTCTTTTATTCTTATCCCATGTAATGCTAAACAACATCAATACCATCCTAGCCTAACATAGACGTCCCATTATTCATGCATTATATGATGGTCGATGATGAGTAATATATTTTGGATGCAACTTGTAACAGGTATCCATTGCATGTGACGTTCGGGTATCAATAAGTACAAAGAATAGAGACAACAGAAATGGATACCTCCATTTTTATTTTTGTTTCAACTTTTATATATAAAATATTAGCAAAAAAGATTAGAAAATAAAGAGAGAAGAAAAAATAAAAATAAAAGAAATATATAGAATTAAGAAATCAAATGTTTATTGCATATGTAATAAATGACATGTCAGATTGATGAGATAATTAGTCAATCATTTTTAGATAATGTTCTCAATTGTTTGAAATAATGTAATCGTAACTAGTGTGCATCTCAAGAAGAGACTTGTAAGAGGACAAGTTTTATTATATAGTGATTTTTAAAAATAATATGTAATTAATTAGTTAAACAAAAAATATATACCGAAAAAGGATGCTCTTCTTGTCCCATATTCTTCATCATCCACTATCTTTCTTATCCTTCGATTTAACCATTTTTGTTGAATATTGTACTCCTTATCTATATATTGGTAGGTAGTCTCGGTAGATTTAAAAATATTTTTGTATATACCAAATGACAAATTATGTTTCAGAGAGATCACTAGAGATAACCTAAAGAGAGAGAGAATTAATGAGAGAAAGGGGGGAGAGAGAGAAAATTAATAAAAGAGAATTAATATGGGACATATATTAATAGGGAAGGAAGAAAGAGGGAGTAGAGAGGGAGAGAATTAATGAGAAAGAATTAATAAGAACATAGATATTAATAGGAAAGGGAAAGAGAGATGGAGAGAATTTAGACGGAAAACAGATGATTCATGTATTGAAACATGGCACTAAAAAAATTCTATTTTATCTATATACTAATGATATGCAGAAACAAAAATGTACATTTTCGTTTCTATTTCCACTTTCGTTTCTAATCTTTTATACAGGAAATGGAAGCAGAGATACATATTCTCATTTCCATCTCCTACTCGTTTACCGTTCTAATTGTGACCATTAGACATAAAAGAAAGAAATTTATATAGATTCCCATGTGATCCTAGAAAAGAAAGATAAGACATAAATTTGTATCAAAATATTTAATACTATCTTACTTTACAATTTTTCCTAAAAGAATAAAAAAATAACACTATTTTGTTTCTCCTTTTTTTAAAAAATGATTGGACAAAAAAATAATTAACATTATACTCTAAACCACTCTTTTCTTTTCACATGTCAAATTTTATTTGGATTGATGGTCTAAAATCTCGTCCACCAAGGTTAGAACCCTCTATCTCCAATCAAAGAGATATTGTTCGACGGTTCCTATAAAAGAAAACACCGTTAGAGGGTCCTGGAAGCGATCTGGGAGATCTCCTTTCGATGCCTACGTCAGAAAGCTTAAGATGCTGAGGAAAAGACTGGTTAGCTCGGACTCTAGGAAACCTACTTGTACTAGTTGGACCAAGAGTCCTTAAATAGTAGCAGAGATCCTGTTAAAGGTTGATTTTGATGAGGAAGGCAGGATCTCGAAAGATCTACTAGTCGAGTCCCAAATAAGAAATGCTTATGTTGTGGAGGAGTCTGTATATGTGTGGGCTCTTAGTTACATTTCTTAGTAAACTTTTGGTCATGATTGGATCTGCAATCGAGAAAATCAAGATCTTGGATGGAGTCATTCACTGCGGCAATTTGAATTTCTCCAGAGAAGACCACGGTATTATCTTGTGGATAGGTCCGTTTCCAGAGAGGGACGATTTCTCTACTGCAACATAGTCCTTTTCGGTCCTGACTCAGTTCGAGCCCCTGCTTTTGAGAATTAGACTTGTTATATTGAGTCGATCCATCTGAAATTGGACTTGTTGAAATCTTTTTCCTTCATAGACGTCATAAGAATTTAGATTTAAAAGATACCGACGTCATCATCACTTAAATCTGATGTCTTTTAATTAAAATTTGTATCCCATGAATTTTTTTCCATACGAAGCATTGCTAGAAGGTACTTGAAGATAAAATTCTTAACTTTTCATACTGCGTAGACAAGAGAACAGAATAGTTGATAGGAACCAAGATGGGACTCTGCGTGAAAGAAAATTTCCGGTTGCAATCTTATCTGATAAGTTGTCTCATGTGACTAGTTTTCATAAAACTAAGGGATTTTGCAAATAATTCCTAAAAGATGTCATATTTGTAGATAAACTTCTACATGATTCATATTTATGATTTGTTTTAAATTCCACCTAGATTAAAATACTTTTATTTCACATAGAAGTAGAAATAAATTTTTTCATGTTAACTATATGTAACAAGCTTATGAGTAGATATTTATGAGAGTTGTTTTGTGAGATGTGTGTATTTTAATTGAAGATATTATTAATATTTTTATTTAATAATTTTGACATATTTTATATAAGTAGCAATATCTTAATTTAAGTGAAATTCAAAATAAAGTTACATAGTTGAAGGTAGTATATGCAAATAACATAGTTAGACGAGGTTACATGAAAAGATAAATCATACGTAAGGTTATCTACAAATACGACATTTTTTAGGTGATTATTTGCAAAAATCCTTAAAACTAAAGATAAAGACAACCATAGAACTATTCAAGATAAGAAGAAGACTAATATAAGTTTATATTAAATATAAAGATAAAAATGTAAAGTGCAATGTTGGCCCCCAACTTTTTGTCCATGGGTGCCTGTCTGGGAGCCACGTCACAATCCAGTAGCTGGGGAACACGTGAACGGTTTAGAGTGTCCGAGGATGAACTTGTTCACTCTTTTATTTGTGCAGATCCTATTCTTGTGACCCAGTACGACGCGACCATTTGGAGGTACCCGAGACCCGACAAGTTTGTAGGCAGGCCCACCGCAACGGACCAGATAATAAAACCGTAGATAAACGAGAAGAAGTTTTTATATTAATCACTGTATTTTTTTAGTTTTTTGAAAATACACCTGAGTTTAGTTCCTTGCGCATGCGATTTGCGTATTGGACAGAGATGTTTATGCCATCCTCTTAGAGAGTGCAATGAATATATATATATATAAAGCCTCCAATTATTGCTGATGCAACCGCTTATCACGACCGAGATTACGATGGAGCTGTCTAGGTTCAGAATCTTTACGGCCTTGATGAGGAACCTGACAAAATAGTCTCAGAGGATCTCAGTTGATTCTTGCCGAATAGTAAGTACACTGGCCGAAGTCTTATGTTGTCGAATGGCATTACAAAACTGGTTAATGAATAATTGATCGAGTTGCACTAAGGAGTGAATAGAACTGGGAGCTAGGGTTTCAAACTAGGTAGAAGCTATCTTCTCAAGAGTAAGAGGAAAGAGTCGACAATTGACTGCTTCGGACATCCCTCGGATCGAAAGATATGAGTTGAACATCTGAAAATGGTTGACTGGATTAGTCATCCCATCGTACAATGGTCCTTTCGGTAGCTTGACGCTTGGCAGCACGTTGATTGCCAAGAATGGTGCTGGCCAGGGGCGCTCCGTATGGCCGAGACACATCTATTGCATTTCTTTCCTCATCTCGGACAACCTCCGATCGAGCTTAAGAGTTGTTGCAACAACCGTTGTAGAACGTCCCTTGGCTCTCGTAAGATGAGTACCAGATGAAGCGATGTCTGGTTCAGTCAGCATGCAATGATGGTTGGTGCGTGGAATTTGGACCTGGGGCCCGCACGGGTCACCATGGGCCAAGGTCTCCTCGGGTGGAAAACCCTAAGAATGGTTTGGCTGCCCGATCTTGTACTGACCGGGCGGGCATAACTGAGGTTGTTGTGGCGGAGCCGGCTTGACTGATGGGTTTAGCAAACCCATATGTTGGGCAATGGCCGACACCATGTTGCGCAAGGGGGCAAATGAAGAGACCATTGCGGTAAGATGGGCTACATGCTGGGAGAGTTCTTCCATCCTATCTTCTCTAGGAAGAATAGGGTTTTGTGCCACCGGAAGCGTTGGTCATTGCGGAAAGTTTACAGACACCCCTTTGGCATGTCCGAGTGATGGAGCAGGGGGTCATCCTTGGTTCCGGCTCTTCCTGTCCGGACCGTCTTCTGGTCACTGGTCGGTGAGCCATGACTGCGTCTTTCCCACAGACGGCACCAAGTGATGCAGTCAAGGAAATCGCGGAATGCCGGATCTGAGGGCTTGAAGAAGATATGAGATCGAGAGGAATGTTCTGGGACCGAGAGGGATTCAGAAGACGTGAGGGTGCTTGCAGAGAGTAGAAGCTTTGTCAGCAAGAGCCCTAGGTGTGATCTCGGGGGAGCCCTCTCCGATGGTCAAGTTAGTTATCCGAAAAGACTAAGGATGGTGTATTAAGAGGAAAGATGAAACTTATGTCACTTACCTTTTTTGATACAAGTATTATTCAATTTATAAGGAGTAGGTGAAAGAACCTTCTTTATGTGGGACTATTTATAAATATGAGAACACAAATCCCTAAAATTTTAAGGGCATGTTCCTCACCTATTGGGCCAAAGACCCATATCTCAGCTGACTTCTTGATTGGACCGAGTCTGAGAGGGCCTCGTACCTCTCAATCCAATCGGCTCCTGGGCCACATGTCCTATCTAGCCGTCTCTTGGCCCATCTATCGGCCCATCACTTGGACCCATTCGGTTTACCCCATCAATTGCAATTCATCTTGGATTTGTAATGCCTGGGGCTAGGGCATTACATCAACCGTTTCTCCTTTTCCTTTGGGTCGTGTAGATAGTGGTACGAACACCTCCAAACTAATTCAAACCTTCAAAACGGGCATCTCCTTTTCAGTTGATTGATATTTATGTGTATAATATGTCATTAAAAAAAGGAATTTTGGTCGCTTAGAGACATCGGGGATTTCTTTGGGCACATTTTGCTAGATTTCCTGGTGAAAGTATTTTCCATTATGAAGGATCGTTTTGTTGGACTTAAAACATCCGCGAATATTGATTTTGAGATTACTTATTGAAAATCGAGGAAAATGGAATCTCTATTTTTAGAATTTCTAGTTTCAAAATTATTGGTTTTGATTTTTGACTATTTTCGATTGAAAATTAAAGCTGAATGAAAAGAATGGCAAATTAGTAAACTCTGCGGTTTACAGCATGACTCGACCATAAGATGAATATCGAAATAATTCATGTCACTGCAAACATGAAGAAAATATTATTTTATAATATCTTACCACATTTTAGGACACACCGAATGACCCTCAAGTCTAAGCCCAATTATTTTGATTGGAGGATATCAAGGCCGACTTTGGCAACTTCCAATTAGGAGTTGTTTGTTTTAACATAAAACAGTGTAATTTGAAACAATTATTTTATTTTATAGTATTTTTAGTTGTTTGGAATAATGTAAAATATTGTAAAACAAAATCCTGTCTGAGTCTAATTTACTCATTTGACGTCCCAATTCCTTTATTTAGACTTACAGCAAAGATTCACTGTAAATTAAAACAAGAAGATTGAAGCATCCCTTTTGTTTTATTTTACAAACAACTAAATAAATATTTAATGATTCTAAAACAAAAAATTTCACTTATTTTAAAACCGGTGATTTTGAAATGGATGATTTACAAAGTTTTACGTTAAACAAACAGTCCCTTAGAAGACTTAGTTACTATGAATTGAAAAAAAAAGAAGATGTTGAAACTCATTTAGATTGTGTTTTAGTTATCTTTTTGACTTAAAAATGGAAGTGGGGTTGGAGAAAAAACAAGCTTGTTAGAAATAACGTTGGGCTTTTGTCCTCCTCCATTACATGGGAAGATTTATTTGGAACAAGGCAGGGTGCCCTGTTGAGGATGAAACAATGTAACTCATAGATGGGTCTAATGCGCCTCGTCTCGCACGAGTCCAGTATAGAGTCGGCACTTTCTTATCATATCAAATGTTTCATTTGTTTTTTTAGCATGTGCGAATAGCGATAGATAATTAGAGTAAACCTTGCTACATTAGCTGCCGGTATTTTTATCTTTTTTTTAATGTTTTTTTGGGGTCGGACTTAACTTCCCCTATATGGTACGTCATACAATTTGATCTCGAATCAGACGACTAAAAAAAGACGAAAAATAAAAATTTGACTCCAAATGAATAATAAAAAATATTATTTTTTTACTATTTATTTAAAATTAAATTTTAATTTTTTATCTTTTTTTGGATCGTCAAATCCGAAATCAGATTATAAAGTCATGTAAGATACCATGAGACCGACCCAATTTTTTTATTTTTTAAATAAAAATACCGACGACCAATGTAGAACCGATTACGGGTGCAACAAGTTGGACTCACATAATTAATATCCAAGTGAGGAAACTTTAGAAGATCTCGTGTCTTATGGAATCGAGAGAAAGCTGGAAGAGATTGTCTAAGTTACTGGCACATGTTATGCTGCAGTCGGAAAGGTCATCGAGAATTGTTTGTTAGTTTGAAATAAAGATTTGATACGTGAAGTTGATATAATTGCCCACTTTACTGCATCTATAATGTGTATCTTATTTTATTTTACTGTTTATAGTTGTCCGATCAAATGAAAACTAAATTAACGTGATTCTCAATTTGACAACCTTTTTAAATAAAAAAAGGTTACATCTTGTACTATACAAGTGATCTTAAAGATTAGATGTCAATGCCAAAAGAGGGACCGGTAAAGGGATGCAACCCAGTATTTCTCTTCTCATTCCAAAATCTGCGTTTTAGCTTCAAGACATTCTTTTCTTTGGCAACCAGGCCAGTTGGCTTCATCATTTGCTTCTCATTTGGAAGATTTTAAGCTTAAAAACTTATCAATCATACAGTTATAAAGTGTTGTTGGACTCTTTATCTTTTTGTTCGCAGGATTACTTCTCCAAATAATTAGACGGACTTAAAATTATCGCCTAATTAGGTAAATTTATCGACCAACTTTGAATTACTATCACGTCACTTACATATATTTGTGCATATCTGCCATTGTGCCACCCTTAAAAAAAAAGTATTTCCTTTCTTCGCGGCAAAGCATTCTGTCACACATTTCTATCTAATTTTAAACGGCATTCAGCATTTGTACAAATATAATTTGATGCGTTCCATTATTGTGGCTGTCCCGGAGGTAGCTCGACTGGATGTCCAGTAGGATCCATATATACCATACGAAAATCTAAAGGATGTGGTGTAGAAATATTCAAACATAACTTGAAGAATATTCTCGACGCACCTTCCCTTCGTGAAACAACTCAAAAGCAGATTTCATGAGGTGTATGAGAAAAAAATATTTAAAATGGGAAAATAACCCCGTTCATAACATGCTTTGGCAAGTTCGATGCATGCTTTATTAGATACTGATTTTTTTTTTTAATACCTTTATGGCAGGTGTTGAGATCGTCTCAACGCACAATTATTAGACCGAAGTCGAACAGTGCAGCAGAGAAGGGGAGGGAGGCAAGTATTGCAATAAAACCTCTCACTTGATCGAAGATTTTTTTATACACCTGAGCCCTCCCTCTCACTGCACTGCTAAACTTCTGTCTAATCGACTGAGAGGATCTCCTCTCTCATGGCAGGCATAGAGCTGGATCGATCGAGAGAGGAAGAAAAAGAGTCCAACATAGTATACAGCACCAACAGTTGGAAACACCATAATCACCAGGAAACTGGATTTGCATCACTCTCTGTGATCTGTCACCATCTTCACGTCTCCGATCTTTCGATTCACACCCGTGATCACCTCTTGGCGTTGCTCGGCGGCTCCACCGCCCGTCGACCAGATGGCCGGTCCGTACATGGCAACCTCCCCACCCCGCCGGAGGACGGCGACGTACTCCCCCAGCACCGACCTCACGTTGTTGCTCCACATGACTCGGTTGTCGTCGTCCACGACCGCCAGCCCACCTCTGTTGTCCAGCCGGAGGAAGCAGCGGCCTCCGCCGCAGTGCCTCGCTAGTCCAAATGGTGTGCACCGGAGAACAGGATGCCGTCCGCCGCAGGAGCGGGGCCGCTAATGATGCAGTTGTCCCACTTCCCACCGTGCAGGCAGTGTAGCTTTTAATCTCGCGGCCACGGACGCCGCGCAGCAAAGGTGAGCTGAGGAGCCCGCCGTTCCCCACGATAATGCAGGTGTCCCAGTTCCAACCATGCAGGCAGCGTAGCTTTTGATGGCCGCCATGCAGCAAAGGAGAGCTGAACTGTGGAAAGAATCTGATTCCTGTACTGAAATCTTTTATCGGGAATTAGTCGGTAAAGAGAGGGGGGAGAGGAAGGGGGGTCAAACAGTGCCAAAACCGACCCCACTCACATCCAATGATTTCCAAATTTTGACCCTCCTCTTTTTTACTATTGAGTCCAGTCCAAGTTAGACATAGTGGATCTCAACTCTTCCTCTAAGTGTGCAAGTGCAAGTAAGAATGGAGTTGAGTAAGTGAAAGGGAAAAAGGGATAGTTTTTTAAGGAAGTCCTTCATATAAGAGGACTTTTTGAAAAGCTCACCTCCTTACACTTAAGGAGTTACGTCTACCAACGCACTTAGAGGATCCTGGCTCCGGGAAATGATGCAATTGTCCTAGGTGCCATTAGTATATTATTAAATATTATATTTTTGTTCTCCACAAGAGCTAACCAGTAACAATGAATAATGTTCACCCCAGCTCAAATGGTAAAGCATCGGATCACGTGTTTCAACCGCTTATATCATACGGGTGTACAATTTTTTTTAATTTTAATTTTTTTTAACTATTTGATTAAAGATTGAACAAATAATGGTTGAGGTGAAATGACCCCCTAAATCAGCACTTTTTTTTTTTAACTCCTCCAACTCAGGCAATTATTTTTTTGAACAAAATGTTTACCCACCATTGCACTGAAATTGATCAGACGACAATAACGGGGACATGCAGTCCATGTAGATTGCACGACAATGCTAGGGACATGCAATCCATGAAGACTGCACGACATAAAAGACAAACTTTAGCTTCAAATTAGGTAACCAGACTACCAATGCTTTAGTTCGACAAAGGTTGATACTTTTCTAAAGAGGAATGATACCATGAGCTTGCCCGCACAGCGCTTCCATGCGGTCAAGTCTGTCAGCAGTCGGATTCGGCAACTAATCTTGATCCTGATAACACGATTAAAGCAAAAAGGTTCCAAGTACAAAGGCGTTGGTTTAAATATCCGGTGAGATGCAGTCAGATTTATAACTTTTAAAAAGATATCTATAAAGAATGAATATTATACGTAATATATATAAATCACTAAAAAGTTTCAAATATTTAAATACTCTTCTCTAAGTGTTTTTCCACTCTTTTGAATTTAATTTTTACTGTTGGATCGAAAAATTTAACCGTAGTCGTCTAATCAAATGTGTTGTTGTTTGGTGATCAAAATTAAAGTCTCAGAAACTGGAATCAACCCTAAGAACTAATTTGAAGAATTTTTAATTTTTTGATAATTTTTAAATATTAATTTTTTATATATCTCCGATCAGAGGACTCTGATTGATTTTCAAAATCGGATGATAAAAATTAAAGTTCCGAGGATATAATCAACCCTAAGGATCTTATTTGAACATTTAAAATTTTATAAATTTTTTTATCTTTTTTACTATGGAGAGAGTGGTATTTCGAAGGGAGAATGCATCTAACTTAGATGTGCCCCCGTGTGTCTATATATATATATATATATATATATATAAAACATGTATAATTAATTTTAACTAATTAGACTTTAAAATGTCTTAAGTAACATATATATGCACATACATTCTGATGTAGACTGGATCTATCACGACCGGATCCCGCAAACGGGGATCCGAAACAAGGAGGATCCGGAGCCGGTCCGGATCGAACGGTGACGAGGGGACCCGACGGGGATCCACAGCAGGGCGAAGCCGAGGTTATTTCGGAATGAAGAGGATCCGCCCGCGGGGGGCGCGATCTGCCGCCGGAGCTGCTCTTGGATAGTGAGCCGCTGCTCCTTCGGTCGGACGAAGGCGCGGCGCGAGCAGGAGCTCCTGTCGGCGGAGCTGTAGACGAGCGTCGGAGCAGAAGCCGGAAAGTCCGAGATCGGACGGGGGGACGGCTCTCTCTCCGACGAGGGGGTCCGAAGGCACCTTCAGCGCGAGGCCGAGTCTCCTGGCGCGGGGCGACCGACGGGATCGCCCTCGGACGGCGAGTCCGAAGGCTACTTCAGCGTGAGACCGAGTCTCCTGGCGCGGGGCAGCCGGCGTTCGGCGTCGAGACCGGGGAGAGGAGTCCGAGGTCGGCGGCCGAGACCGACTCGGGGAGGTCGGCGATGATTCGAACCGAGCCCCTGCAGGAGGGAAAGAAGAAGAAGAACCAGTCAGCAGGAGTCCCGGGCGTCAGCCCTGGGGAACCCCCTCCGACGGTCAAGTTAGCTTCTGAAGAAGATTCGATTCAGGAAGCAAGAAGAAACAGCTTCAACCCTATTCGGACAGTAGTCCTTTAAGGGGTTTCGGAAGCTTAGGGGGGCATCCGTTTTTCCCACCTGCCTCCTTGGCCACAAGTAGCAGGATACTTATAGCGGAGGGTAGCGGATGGTTAACGGTGGCAGCCGATATAGGACTAAAAGGAGGCTTACTGATAAACCGCCATAGCGTTTGATCCGCCACCGGAGTGCGCCGGATTCGGCTACCGGGCCGGAGGGGGTTGGGCCGCTGACGGGCCGAAGCCTGCTGGGCCCTGGGCCGCCGTGCTGTTCCCGGGCCGTAGGCTGGTGGGCCGCTGGCGGGCTGAAGCCTGCTGGGCCGGGAGCGACGGGGCCGCTTATGGGCCGAGGGCTGCTGGGCCGCTAACGGGCCGAAGGCCGCCGGAGGGCCTAGTACTGCTGCTGTTGGGCTGAATGGGGTTTGGGCCTGCTGCAATGGGCCGAATCGGATTCTGCCGCATCACATTCGATACACACGTATATGTTACCATAAAATTATTTTTGCAAGCTAAATATATTATGTAAACTTAATTTGAATAAAAAATTCAGTAGGGCTATAATAAAAGACTTTCATAAGACAATAGGGTTGATTCCATTCTCGGAGTTTTAATTTTCATCGTCTGATTTTGAAAATTAATTGGAGCCATTCTATCGGACATATATGATTAACAATTAATATTTAGAAATATTAAAAGAGTCTAAAAATAAAAAAATCTTCAAATTAGTCTTTTTGGTTGACCTATCCTCTCGAGTTTTAGTTTTGACCTTCAAACAACAATGTATTTGATTGGACAACTACAGTTAATTTTTTCAATTTAACGATAAAAATTAAATTTAATGAGATAGAAAACTACCTAAAGAGGAATATTTGAAATATTTTAGTAATTCATATATATATATATATAATATTCATTCTTTGTAGATATTTTTAAAAAAATTATAAATCTGACCGCATCTCACAGAGAAGAAATTATGGTAATGAACCAACCTTTTTGTACTGGGAACTCCTCGCTTAACGCGGTCTTTTGCTTTAATCGGAGTTATCATGGTATCATTCCTCTTTCTGAAAGGGACTAGGGTCCTTTCTCTTATTCTTATCCTACGTGATAAAAATATAATAGACGTGAATACAATCTTAGCCTAAAATAATAGACGTCGTATCATACATGCACCATATGATGCTTGATGTGGAGTAATATACATGTATGCAACTCATAATACGCATCACATTTCATGTGACTTACGAGTATCAATAACTATAAAGAATGGAGAAGATGGAAATGGATACTTCCATTTTCATTTTTTTATTTTTATTTTCGCTTTCATATAGAAAATAAATGTGAAAATAAAAATGTGCATTTTTATTTCTGTTTTTCCTTCGGTCTTTGATATTCCATATGAGAAACAAAAACGAAATCACTTATTCTTATTTCCATCTCCGACTTATTTACACTTCTACTTGTGACCGCCAGACACAAAAGAAAGAATTTATGTGGATTCTCATCTACGATCCTAAAAAAGAAAGATAAGACAGAAATTCAAGTAAAAATATTTAATACTATCTTACTTTATAATTTTTTCAAATAGAATTCTAAAGAAAATAACATGTTTTGTCACTTCTTTGTTTTGAAATGATTGGACAAAAAAATAATTAACATTATATTCTAAACCTCTCCTTTCCTTTTACATGTCAAATCTTATTGAGATGCTAGTGAGAATTCAATTTTAAAAGATCCTGTTGACATCATCACTTAAGTATGAAATTTTTTAACTAAAATTTGTATCCCATTAATTTGTTTCCAAACGTACCCTTGCTAAAGGTAATTAAACTTTTCATACAGCATAGACAAGAGGACAAAATAGTTGACAGAAGAAACCAAGGTGGGGACAATTGCAATCTTATCTGATAATTAGTCTCATGTGACAATTTTTCATAAGAATAACGATAGAACTATTCAGGATAAGAACATGGCTGTTAAGTTTTATTTTTTTCTATCTTAAATATAAAGATAAAACCCTGTGTCAATGTTGGGCTCGCTAACTTTTTGCACCCGCAGTTGCCCGTCTGGAAGCCGCGTCGCAATCCATTAGCTGGGGACACGTGAACGGTTTAGAGCGTCCCAAGATGAACTTATTTACTCGTTTATTTCTGTAGATCTAATTTTGCTAACCCGGTATGACGTGACGATTTGGACGCACCCGAGACCCGACAAGTTTGTCACTGGGGCGCAAGAGCTGCGGGCCCGCCCTAATGGACCAGACACTAAAACCGTTGATAAGTCCCGTAAAAAGAGAAATATTTGTTGCACCATAAATTCGTTTAGAAATATACTTGAGTTATGTGCATCTTACGATTAGGTTATAACGTGTGATCCGATAGTTTAGATTATATAGCATGATCTGATTTTTTCGAACAGGGATGATGTTCTAACTCAGACAAATTTTTTATACTTCTTCGGCTGACAGCACCCCAGTTGTTACAATTCATCTTAGGTTTTGTAATGCTTAGGGCATTACAGCAACCATCTCTCCTCCTCTGAGTCGTGCAGGAATGGCACGAGCACCTTCAAACTAAATCAAACCTCGGAAACGGGAAGTTTCGGTTAATTGTGTTATAGTCATTTTTTGGCCTACAGTTAGAACTTGGGTTGGAGAGAAAGTAAGTTTGCGAGAAATAAGGGTGTAAGTGGGTGGGTCCAGTCCAATCTAATCTATATGGAGAAAAATTGGGTTGACCTCAATTATGTAAATTGAGTTGGACTAAATTTGAATTGACATTAGTTAAATATAAATTAGGTTGAGCTGAAAACGGGTTGACGTTGAATTTAGGTTAAACTTAAGTTGAATTTGAACTGAACTAAAATTAGATTAGATTATTTTGAATTTGAGTTAGACTCAAATTATCACACAATCCAGTTTAACCCGCTCAATTTACATCCTTAACAAGAAATAATATTGGGGGTTTTGTCTTCTGATCCATTACATGAAAAGATTTATTGGGAACAAGGCGGGATGCCCATGTTGAGAATCAAACAATGCAATTCATAGATGGGTTTAATATGCCTCCTCTCACATGAATCAAGTATGAGTTCGACACTTTTTTATCGTAGCAAAGGACTTATTTGTCTTTAACCAATATGAGTAGCGATAAATAATTAAGATGAGAGTGAGAAGACGTAGAAGATCTCATGCCTTATAAAAGCAAGAGGAAGCTCGAAGAAACTACTGGCGCAAGTTAATTATGTTGCAATCGGAGAGGTCATCGAGAATTGTTTGTTAGTTTGAAATCTCTCAGTGGATAGTAAAGATTTGATGCGTGAAGGTGAGATAATTGTCTACTATATATATTACATTGCATTTTATCTTTTTTTTTTTTTTAGTTGTCCGATCAAATGAAAATTAAACTAAGGTGGTTCACAATTCAACAATTCTTTTAAATAAAAAAGTTACACCTCCCTGTACTGACTATGACCCAGAATTTCTCATTCCAAAATCTGGCGTTCTAGCTTCAGGACTTTTCCTTTCTTCGCATCAAAGCATTCTGCTACACATTCCTATCAAATTTTAAACGACATTCCGAATATCTTGAAATATAATTAATTTGATGCGTTCCATTATTGTGGTTGTCCTGGAGCTAGCTCGACTTATAGCTAGCTACTATGATCTGTACGAAATGCCAAAGGAAAGTGAGTGTAGAATTTTCCAAACATGTCCCGGAGAATATTCTCGACGCACCTTGCCTTCGTGAGACAACTCAAAAGTAGGTTTCATGGAGTGTATGAGAAAAAAAATATTTAAAATGGGAAATAATTAACCTGTTCATAACATGCTTTGGCAAGTTAGCTAGATGCTTTATAAGATATTAATGGTGCCCACTCAAAATCATAACTAAGGACTCAAGCCATGGCAAGTTAGCTAGATGCTTTATAAGATATTAATGGTGCCCACTCAAAATCATAACTAAGGACCCAAGCCATGGAGATATATCGAAAGTACAAGTAGAAAGGAAAGGGAGGAAAAATAAAATTAAAAAAAATTGATATCAACAAAGTTGTAGAGTATTACCTTGAGAAATTGGACATTGTGTACTGGAACAAAAGCCATTTGTAAGCCTAAAATTCCCGGAAATGAACTATATTTGATTGCAACTTGTGGCCCAATGGGGTCTCTGATACTTCTCCCCATCAGTGAGGTCTCCAACCGAACAAAAGAAAAGATAATTTGAGACAAATAGAGATCGAAATAAGTCAACAAAACATCTATAAAACACATGCATCGTGAGTTCATGCATAATCATGAATGTTTGATATTATTAATTAGATAGTGAATTTTTATTAGCAAATTAAACGTGATGTTTCATCAATCAAAACTCACTCTTTTATATATATCAAAGAACGAAATGAGTACCTGTCGAGTTGATCGATGAGAGGAACCTATATGAAATCATTCCTCACCGAGGGCCTAAAAGAAATGAGATTTATAATTCTAATCGAACAAAAAGGTAATACCTTATCACGACTCACTAATCCATGTAATTAGGAAACCGCTCAAGTCAAATTGGATTGCCAAGACTCTTAAGTTGAATCATCGGATCAAAAGAATAAGTAAATAATTTTTTGTTTTTAATCTGAAAAAAAATCTTATACCTTCCGTATTTAGTAAAAGTTTTTTAGAATATCACCTTTATTTCGGAGAAAATCTTTTTTCAGGAAGTTTTTCTAAAATGTTTGAAACTATTTAGGAACCCTGTTCAATTTTTTGAGATATTTTTCAAAAACGAAAGTGAGATTACATGATGTTTTTACTAAACACAGGAATTATACTGAGTTTTCATAAAGTAAGTGGATTAGAGAGTTTAAAATTTAAGTGGATTAGAGAGTTTAAAATTTTAAAAAAAATCTTATTATTATTATTATTATTATTATTATTATTTATACTAATTTTTTCATCTTACATCATTAATTCATTAAAAAGATTCGGACAAATGGAAAATAGATATGATTAAACAGTATATATATGCCAAAATTTATTTTACTGCCTTCATGACAGGCGTAGAGCTCGATCGATCGAGAGATCGAGAAAGAGTCCAACACAATATACAGCACCGATAGTTAGAAACACCATAATCAGTAGCAAACTAGATTTGCATCACTCTCTGCGATCTGTCACCATCTTCACGTCTCCGATCTTCCGATTCACGCCCGTGATCAGCTCTTGGCGATGCTCGGCGGCTCCACCGCCCGTCGACCAGATGGCCGGTCCGTACACTGCAACCTCCCCACCCCGCCGGAGGACGGCGACGTACTCCCCCTGCGCCGATCTCACGTCGTTGCTCCACATGACTCGGTTGTCGTCGTCCACGACGGCGAGTCCTCCCCTGTTGTCCAGCCGGAGGAAGCAGAGGCCTCCGCCGCAGCCGCCTCGCAAGCCCAAACGGTGCGCTCCGGAGAACAGGACGCCCTCTGCTGCAGGAGCGGCGCCGCTAATGATGCAGTTGTCCCACTTCCCACCGTGCAGGCAGCGTAGCTTTTGATCTCGGCGGCCACGGCCGCCGCGCAGCAAAGGTGAGTTGAGGAGCTCGCCGTTCCCCACGAGGATGCAGTTGTCCCAGTTCCCACCATGCAGGCAACGTAGCTTTTGATCTCGGCGGCCATGGCCCCCCCGCTGCAAAGGAGAGCTGAGGAGCTCGCCATCCACTGGGGGAATGATGCAGTTGTCCCGGTTCCCACCATGCAGGCAGCGTAGCTTTTGATTTTGGTGGCCATGGCCGCCGCGCAGCAAAGGAGAGCTGAGAAGCTCGCCGTCCACTGGGGGAATGATGCAGTTGTCCCAGTTCCCACCATTCAGGCAGCCGAGCCTGTGGGGGAGCTGGCCATCACCAAGCTCGGCGCCCGACCATATGGCGGGGCCGTACACGGTCACCCGCCCCAGCTGGGGCTCGAGCACGGCGACGTGGGCGAGACGACTGCCTGCACCGAGGGTTTCACCCGAGAGGAGGACGTCGCCGGCGGCGTGGGCGGCGCCTGGTGGCGCAGCAAGGCCGAGCACCGCGATGGTGGAGATGGCGAGTCGTAGGAAGGGAGAGATGAGATGGGTTGGGCCTGCCATCGGAGAGTCTTGTGGTGGCAAGTTGGTCTGGGGAAGTTCAGCTCTTCGGCTCCTCTCCCGTTCCCTTATATGCACCAGCGGGTTGGTTTTTGGCAAATTCTGGGCCGTTCATCGAATGATGGACACCCGTGGCAGCATTGAAGGAAAGGGTTGACGAGTCAAACTGTCGGGGAGTCCGTGGCTTCTTGGTGGCAAGGCCCCACCAATTTATTTGTTAAGAACCAATAAATTTTGATATAGTTCCACTGACTGATTAAAGATTCGACAAAAATAATTATTCTACCATGATTATACTAGATTATGGATTATATATTTTTAAAATGTTAAACACATTGAAAATATTACTAATGAAATTTTCAAAGTTCTCCTATCCAAATGGGCCATGCGATCGCCAAATCAGTAGAACCCTTCCGAAGTGAAATTATTAATGAAATTTCTTTAATCATCCAATCCGATTCGAGCGTGAATCACGTGGAAGATAACGACAGGGGCGTCGCGGGGCGTCCTTGTCGCGTCCGGGTTCATTGGTGCGGCCTTGGCTCGACCGTCGATGTCATCTATCGTGTTGATTAGTGGACCCCCCCCCCCTGCAATGGGCCTCAGCCCCTTGTCCGGGAGGATGTAGGACGTAGTTATCCTTTCACTGTCCCCAAAGGCCATGTTTGATTGCGGATTAGTCCGTGAATAATTGGGGTTAGTCTACTTTCAGTCCATGTTGTAATTTGATTGCAAGATTAATTTATTCGAGTTAAAAATAAGTTAAATGAGTGTTAACCAGACTTTAGTCCTGGCTAATGTATTCCAACCCCACGGGTGGGATAGAAAGGGTTAACCCATATATTAATGTTCTATTTAAATATCAATAAATGTTAAGTAATAGATGTTAACTATTATTAATAATATTAATAAAATATTATATTGATTAATATATATTCATAAATATTAATTAATATCAATAAATCTTAATTAATATTGATAATATTAATAAATATTATTGTGATTAATACATATTAAATAATATTAATACATATTATTATGATTAATAAATATTAACTACTATTATTTTGATTAATAAATACTAGTAAATATTAATTATAGTTAATTATTAATATAAATTTTATTATGTTCCATTTAAATAGTATTAAATATTAAAAATGTTAAGTAATAAATGTTAATTATTAATAATAATATTAATAAATATTATTAAGAACTATTAATTCATATTAATAATGAATATTAATTTATAAATATTAATATTAATAAATATTAATATGATTACTAAATATTATTTAATATTATTTTGATTAACTAATATTAATTAACATTAATCATAGTTAATTATTAACATAAATTTATTATGCTCCATTTATTGATAAGAAATTTGAATAACAATTAACGTTAATCATAGTTTATTATTAATTTAAATAGTAATATACTATTTACTAAATATTATTTAGATTAACTAATATTAATTAACATTAATCATAGTTAATTATTAAGATAAATTTCTTATGCTCCATTTATTGATAAGAAATTTGAATAACAATTAACGTTAATCATAGTTTATTACTAATTTAAATAATAACTAATATTATTTTAATGTACAAAACACACTTAATCATTATGTGAAAAGATAATGATAAAATTTATTATATTTTTTATTTTTAATAATGAAATTTATTTATATAAATTATTTAAATAAAGATTTTATGTACTTATCCTAAGCTAACTTTCAGTTTGAAATATGAACTACTTATTCTAGAATAGTCAAAAGTGGATTAAATCAAAGTTATCTTGATCGGACTCCCTTGGGCTAACCTGGGTTAGCCTTTTCCCTATCCTGAAATCAAACAGGCCCAAAGAGAATATTTGTTGTAATGCACAACATTGCTATAAGTCTAAGTCATTATGTAATATTGTAGGATGTTATCGGTCTATTCAGATAAATATTACATGAGTTGGATAATTTTTTTTTTTCTTTTAATGGATACATCTTAAATCTAGGCAATTAGATAATTAGTATTAAATGTAAATGTAAAACTTTGGACATGATAGATATATATAACTATAAGATATATTTTATTGTCATTATATTTGTAAAATATGTCACACCCGTAAATATGTGTACAGGTGTGTAGAGATGACAAATATTTTTCAGACATGTCAAATACTTTGTGAACGTGACAAATAGTCCATAGTCAAAAATCTGTATATTGATGAGTAAAGATGATATATCTTTCAAATATGATGAATATTTTACAGGCCCGACTCGCCTAAAGTACTTCTTATGTCTACATATATTTATCACACTCATAATCTTAACATTTGTATTTAATATTTCTTAGGTCACCTATAAAAAAATTGTCCTAGTTATGTGACATTTGTCTACGTGAACTAATGACATCTTACATTATAACAAGTATTTCAAAATTAGTGCGGCCAAGTAGCAATCAAGTGGTTGAAGTGGCAACATCACAAGGCAAGAATATGTTTTTGGAAAAGAGTTTAAATGCCCTTCATTAAATCTATCATTACTTTGTACCCTAATATCAAAATGATTATTAAAGACCCCATTTCAGAAAAGACGTGATGAGATCTATGCGTTCGATCGTTGTCGCCATCACGGTCGATTTCGGACTAAAAGTTTATTATTTTCTCTCTATCTATCTATCTAAACATTTTCATTATTCTTTTGGAAACTAATAAATTGGCTTGTTCACCGAGTTAGGGATGGAATTAGAGGTCGGGTTAGTACATACAAGTTGGTTAGAGTTGTCTTTTTAACAAGATTCCATAGTCAGTTGCCATTACGATTGTTAATTACTTTCTTCTTTCTTTACTCCTCTGTATGAAGCAAAGCGGTTGTAAATGAAAATAACAATCTTTCTCTTCCTTTGCACTTGCTATTGGCTTGCATCATAAATGTTGGTTCATGTCCTATCTTTTTAAATATAATTTTTTTTATGAAAAAGCAAATCATTATTTGCTCTGAGATATATGATTCATGAGATATAAAAATAAAAAGAAAAGTTGAACCAACTGGTTAGAATAATTGACTTCAGCCTTTCACTTTCCTTTAGAAGGTCACATGTTCTAGTCAGTTAGGAGCCTAAATACTCTTCTTGTATTCCGCCAAAGGATCTGCGAACTAGTCTGTGGATTACTTCTTTGAAAAATTAGCTTGTGTTCGAATTAATGCCTAATTACATAAAAATATCGGTTGTGTAGAATTATTTTCTTATTGAGAGAAAAATATCAGACTTTACCCAAATTCGAACCCTAGTCTCTTATGTATATGTGTATATACTTAGCCAACTGAGCCACCATTTCAAAAGAAAAGAGAAGAAAAACGAAAAGAGGCTTTTACAAAAATAACCTTCTTAAGATTTTCATTATAGATTTATCTATTTTATTTTTATATTTTAATAATTAAGCTCATTGCATCATAATATTTGCAAAATTATATCTATGGTTATCTTCCTTTGTATCGAAGATTTCTTCTTCAATTGTTAAATTTAATATTTAGACAAAAATCTTATTATGAAAAGAAGTTTCTTCGATTAGCACATTCCTTTGCCAAATAGAGGGACAAAGAGATAACCGGAAAGAGAGAAAAAAATGGTTGAGAAAAGAGCAAGAATATTTTAGGATTTTCTAAGGTTAGATAAGAAACTTTAAGCAGAATACTAATGGATGGTAATGATAGGGGTTATGAGTATTGTGATGGAGTGAAATTATTTATAATAATATAAAAAGTAAAACCTAAATGAGAATATTCCAAAAAGAGTACAAGCAAAAGTTTTGTACCTAGCTCAATTTGATAACGGGAAGTAATCCAAGGTTCTTCAGTCAAAAAAATAAGAGATATTTTTTTATTATCTTAAATAAGTGATAAAGATACTTTGAGAATGAGATGGCACTGAAGCATCTTACCAAAACGTAAACCGAAAAGATGTCGAGCCTAATTTAAGGTGAGTGGGAGGGATATATCTTTGTTTGCAGAATAAGTTATTATGTGGGGTCTATCATATACTAGTAGAATAAGAGGTGTTCCGATTTGATAATTTTGTGAGACCTGTCGACGGAATTAAAAAAATAAACAATTCTTATGTCTAAAGTAGGATGGTTTGTTTTCTTTATTATCCAGATACAATATTCTGTACAGTATAAATCATTACGTTTGTCAAAGTTAAATTAAGTTTATTCTTTCTTTATCCGTCTTTATTCTTCTCCTATTTTCAAATCAAAGTAGCTCATATGGAATAAGGTGTCCAAGGAATTGTTCGAGAACAGTAATTGAAATAATCTGCACATGGAATTTTCTGGGGACAGGAAGAATCGGCATAATATCCATATCCATATGGATTTTAACGTCTATTACCTGGTCAAAAAGTGTAATCATGAGTCCAAAGATCTCATTGAGTGCGCATTAATTTTTCACGATTTTGAGCTGTCATCTCTAAATTTATCTTGAACATATTCGTTGGGATTTTTAAGGTTTCTACTCTCAAAAGTAAAAAAAGGTAGGGTTATGTTTGCTTACGTTTTAGATCTCCACTCTCAAGTCTTTGATTTTAGGAGAATTTTAGAAAAGGAAGGCCAGACAAATACTAAAAAACCACAAAAAACTTATATTTTTTCAAGAATTAAAATTTGAAGTTATTCAAGTTAACTCTCATACCCACTCTCTATCCTTTATTCCGACTTTGTCAGAACCTTATAAAATTTGGATATTAGGAAGATTTCTCTACTAAGTAGGGTCACATTGTAAAGTGAATTGGACCTAAAGGAGAATTGTGCATCTCTTTATTAATTTCGACACATTGTACCAATGTATACAAGATTTTATCTCCCTTAATTCACCGGCGTGAAACCCCACATCGTAGATAAACACTTGCCACCGTTTACTGCAGTGCAAGTGGTGCACCTAAAGGTCCGTGGATATATTCGAATGAAAAATAATTTTTTTAAAAAATAATTTTCATAGAAAATGAAAACGCAATTCATCGTTTGGTACTCTTCTAAAAATATTTTTTTAATAATTTTTTCATTCATTTGTTTTTTCGTAAATCTTTTTTAAAAAAATGACAAAAGTTTGTTTTCCTTTGACCAAAGTTTTTCGGAATGCCAAATGAACCGTTTTGAATTTTTTTCCGAAAAAGTGTTTCCTACAGTTCATTTTACGTGCTACCAAATGAATCTTAAAAGTATGTTTGGTTGTGTGTAAAACGTGATCAGTTGAAAAAGAATTTTCAAAGAAAAACTTTTACGTAAAAATATATTTTCCTGCAAATCATTTCATTTGTTTGTTTCCTTGAAAATCTCTGTCTGCTTTGAACTTTTAAGGACACAAGGATGTAATATTAGATAGGATAAAAATCAAGGTTCTCAATTAAATACTTTTGAATATTAAGGTTCTCAAGTCATTTTCTACATTCCAATAGTACCATCCTGCCGAGAGTAAAGGATAAGGCAAGGCTGGGAAAATGGCATCCACCCCTGTTAATAAGGATGCCGAAATCCCGAATTGGAAAGGACGGATGCATCTAGTTTTATGCTAAGTGCCATTTTTTACAGGTAACCAAATACTCTCTCAGTTGGAGTTTTTCCGAAAACCTGTGCAGGGAACACCAATTACCCCCCAGCCAAACGGACCAGTTTCCCATTGGTCTACAAAGCTTGGACTACAACAATGAACCCAATAGGGGAATTGGACCAGTTTCGCATTGATCCAAAGGTGAATCCGGGAAGACAAATTCGAATGGTGCGCGGGATTCGGGATCCAACAATGGGCTGAATAGTCTCATTGGTCCGGCTCCCACCGGTATGTCAGACTTGGACCTAATTGGGCCGTTGGAAGTGTCACGTTGTCATCTAAAGAAACCTGGCAAAATTTTCAAGGAATAGTTCTACATCAAATGTTTTAGAAAATTATTCACTATTTCGGATGTTTCAAAAACGAATGCAGAAACATAAAAAATAATTCTTATCTTTCAAATTTTGAAGTATTTTCGAATCAAAACGTTGCAATAAATAATTGAATGCAGAACGATAAACACTCATTTATACAGTTACCTTTTGATATTTATTTTGACAATATACTTATATTTTATCTATTTATTGGAGTTAACTAACAATATTAAAGACTGGAACTTCAGCTTCAAGTTAGGCGAGTTGAATGCTAATATATATATATATATATATGATAGTAGACGGTACATTTAGAAAGATGGCTAGTGTGTGATGTGTGCATTACACTCATCAATGCAATGGACAATACATTATATGCATTATATGATGCACAATAGGCAACAACATATGTTGTATGTGACTTGTAATGGATTTGGCTTTGTAGGTGACTCGCGAGGACAATATGTGTGAACAGTGAAGAAAAAACAGAAATGAATACTTCCATTTCTGTTTCTGTTTTTACTTTCAACTAAGAAATGAGTGTTAGAAATGAAAAACATGCATTTACGTCGAAAACACGTATTTATATTTATACTTTATAACCCTTCTACTTACCTACCCCTCCTTATATAGGAAATGATATCCTTAGCTAGGTGTGAGACTATTAGGGGTCTCATACCCGAGTTTCGATTATCTATTATGTTTCTATTTTATTAATGGATATGGAACTCCGTTAAAGACCACCCGTTAAGTTATAAGATATGAAAATAGATCTCCGATAATTATAAGTGTCGGAAACGGAAATGCTCATTTTCGCATCCGTTAATTCGTTTCTATTTTTGAACGATCATGTACCTTATATCTATATATATATTTAACAGTGAGAATATCTCTTGACAATTTGATAAAAGTAAGGCTATAGTACGAAGTTGAAAACTTTTTAAAATTTTAATATAATTTTATGGCACATGTTTGGGTGTATTCATATATAAATTTAGATTGATAGATAAAATAGATTCAAAATTCAAAATTCAAAATTCATAGATTGTTAATTTTTACATATATTAAAATTTTATAGGTTCAAAATTTTTAATTGCTAGAAGAAAGTTTATCAAAAAGTGAATAGTAACAATGATTTGAAATAACTTCTTAATATAGCGATGATGATAGTAGAAACTTTCGTTTATTTTTGTTTCCATTTTCGATGTTGATTTAAAAGCGAAAATGGATGTAGAAGCAGAACGACTTACTTCCGTCTCTGTTTTCACCTCCGATAAACGTTATGAAAAACGGAAACGGAAGGTGCCATTTCTATTTCCGTCTCCGACCTATTGAGAACCCTAAAGACTATCCAACAACTCGATACTTATGCCCCTTGCGCACTTCTGACTTGAATTGTTAAATGCCTTGATTATCGGATAATTTAACTTTAAGACAATCGGGCGGCCTCTTAACCAAAACCAATGTTCTGAATCCAAGGCAAGGTCTTCTAACTATGACCTCCAACCTCCATCACAGCAGCCGCGTGATCTACATCTTTGATGATAGCTTCTCTTTTAGCACTCAACTTGAGGAATAAGAACTCCTTACAGGTCAGATGACTATAGGAACATAGATAAACATTCCCATTTAGGGAGACATGCATCTAATCTGGATGCGTCGCAAGGTGTGCTTGATGTATGTTTATTTACGATCAATCTTGATCACCTACTTTGATCTCTAAACAGTACGAACATATCTCAAAAATAAAAAGCACTATCTCGTGAGAAACAGTGGAACAACTAGTTTTTTTTTTCATTGCACAGTGGGAACAGCTAGTTTCATGCTTCAACTGCCAAAGAAAAATGACGTTTGTACTTTAGGTGCTATTTGGTTCTACATGAATACTGAAAAGAATACTACAAAGTAGGATTTTATGGAATTTTCTGTCAAACTAATTAAATAACCCATTCTTAGCCCTTTGAGATATATAAACATTGGAATAATTAGGCCAAAAATCCTGTTAAAATACTAAATACATTTTTGCCCCATAATTTTTCGGAGTAGTATTAATAACGCTATTTAACTAAAATTATGTCACAAATGCCCCTGCGGTCACGTCCCGTAACAGAGTCTAACTAAAAGGGACCTAGTTTTGGCTAAATGTTAACTCTACATGAAAAAGGACACTAACATCTTCACCCTATTCCCTCTCTCTCTCTCTCTCACACACACACACACACACTCTGGAGGTGGGGCCTTCACCTTGTTCTAGTCGATGAGGGCCTCCTCCTTGGAGGAGCTCTGTGACCACTGTTGTTCCATCCGCATGAAGAAGGGAGCTATGTGGGGTGTTGCGGGAAGAAGAAAGTGAGGCGGGGAGGGGCTTTCCTTCGTGTGTAAAAAGGCACTATTGTTGTTGCTGCTGGTGAAGGCTTACCAGAAGCTGTCGGCGGCAATGGAGTAGCAGTCGAGGCCGATTTCTCTCTCTCTCTCTCTCTCTCTATTTGTAGCACCCTGGACTAGGGTGCCGGCACCGAGGGAGAAACCCTACGATTGCTCTCTCTCTCTCTCTTTGTGTGTGTGCATATGCGCCATGACTTAGAAGAGACAACCCGAAGGACCATTTCCCCTAAAGGGATCATGTATGGCGAAAAATCATGGGGGATGGCTGCCAAGGGGAACTCGTCGAGCGCAGTTACTCACCTAAAATGGTCCCCTCAATGTCTTCACGATGTAAGATACATTTGTACATATGGAGAGTAAGGAACTCTACCAAATTTTGCCAGGACATTCAGGACATACCATCTAAATGAACCCATATGAAATGAGAACTTAATAATGGCATTCTTTTTGTATGAAACCCTTGATGGGTCAACTAAGCACTGTCATTGCTGGCCACCTTTGATCGGGGCTTCCCTGAGGAGAAAACATTGGAAAAGACTTAACACATTTAAATATGATTTCGGTTTATAACATGGGGGGGGGGGGGGGGGGGTTGATATAACTTAGAGTCTAAGCCACTTAATGCTTTCATGGGGCTTCAAAGAGACAACTCTAAGCACAGGGACCCTTTGGACAGGTTAAGAGAGGATCAAGACATCACCTCTATCAAAACCACATGCAAAATAGGGGCGCAAACTCAAAACTGCAGGTATGTATTTAACTAAATATAGACTATGTTTTAGAAAATATGAGGAGGAAGGGATGAAATCTCGAAAATTATTTAGAGTATATCTTAGATGCATCATTTAAGAGAGCATTATGAAAAACTTAAACATAGAAATCATGAAGAACTTGAAACATGGAAACTATGAAGAATTTGAATATAATGAAGACATATTTCGATTTCACAATGGATCTTTCCTTTTGACTCCATGTTAGAGGATTTATAACTGCAGAAGCCGATCCCCAACCGGTGAGGAGTCTCCCTTGGGGACCTTTAGGACCGAAGCCTTGAGCCATGCTAGGAAGAGATTAAAATAAAATTGAACCGGTTGCAAGACATAGAAACATAAGCTTTAAATATAAGATAGATGAGATTTGAGTGGTTCTTGAGGATGTTTGGTCATGGGGGATCATTGTCCATGGAATGGACGCCCTCCTTAAGGGACATAGAGGGGTCAAAGCATCTTGAAGAGCCCTCCTAGGCCCAAACAAACCAAAAAAATATACAGTTCAGAAATCTAGACAGCAAAGAGGATTTCGGGTCATAACTCCTTATTTAGGGGGTTTCAAGACTTGAGGAAATCATTTTTATGAAGCATAAAGGTCCCTTTAATCATCCCAAAGGAAAAAACTAACCTTATGAAGCATAAAATGACATTAAAAATTGAAAAACCAGCTTATTCATCACAGACAGAGATAGAAATTTGAACTCCATTTTCTTTCAAATATAAACTTCATGAATGAACATCAAGAGGGAGATAGAAGACACTATTATCATCCATTAAAAGAAAAAGTTATTGAAAGAAAGAACATCAAAGAAACCTCATCACTAATCCCCATTCTACCTTGGGGATGGGATGAGGAAGGGGATGGACCCAAACTTTCTCTCTTTCTCTCTTTTTTTCTTCTCTTCCGTTCTCTCTTCTCTTTTTCTTTTCTCTCTTTCCTTGCTTGGATGATGAAAATGGAGGGGAGGGGAGGAGGGAGACATCCTCCTTTCTCTCTTCTTCTTTCTTTTTTTCTTCTTCTTCTTTTGAATGGGCTTTTGTCTCCGACCTCTTCTTGGTGGAAGATGTCTTGCTTTTATAGATAGCCACACATTGTTCTTGGAGGTAGCTTAGGCATCTATTTTCCTTGGGATTAGAGAGAATATGTTCTAATAATAAGCCATCCAATGTGGTGATAGCACTTGGAAAATTCCCGTTAGCTACTTTTGTTTTTCCCATCTACCACCTTCTAGAAGCCTTTTAGCCATAGGAGGGGACCATTTCTTTTCTTCTTATTCAAGCCTTGGGCATATTGGGCATGGGCCAAGGGGTGTAAAGAGGATGCGGGGTGTCTATTAGTGGCCTTTTATGGGCTGCCTCCCTTTGTTTTGCAGGACCCATGAAATTGGGCCGGTCCGACCTCTTCTTGGGCTCAAACGGTCACCTTGTGAGCCTTTTAAGCATAAGGGGAGGGGCCTATTGCTGTCCTTGTTGGGTTCGCTGTGTTGGGATCCGACCGAAAACACAGCGGAATACAAATAATTTTAGGATCGGATCCATCCCGTTTCGATCAACAAAATTAGATCGGAGTAAATCGGATTTACGTTACACGGATTCGAATTCGCGTTCGTTTTCTGGTTCTGTCGGAGCGATGCCGCAAGTCGCGTAGATGCCCGACCTCTAGCGGTATCCACGCGGTTCTCCTTGCGATGGATCGTCCTCGCCTCCTCGCTCGATGCAGCGTTCGTGGATCCCGTCTGGCTGTGCGTAATCCGCCGAGACATGCGGATTCGGAATCTCCCGTCGGACGGAAGGCGGAGCAGTCGGAAATCGAAGCGGAGCCTCCAGATGGCCACCTCGTGTCACACGCCCAGAAGAGAGGAGAGAGAGAGAAAGAATGACGGCTAGGTTAGGGTTGCTGGCCCCCGACGTAGAATCCGTTCTTTTATAATAAGTTTGTTTGCGGTTTTTCATAAAAACCCAGGCTTATCCGAAATCCTGTCGGATTATCCATCGACTTAAAAATCATTTGCGTGTGACCCTCTAGGCCCAAATACCAGTCCAGTTAATAGCCCATTAAGCCCAGTAACCTTTTACTGACCCACTGAATTAATTAATATCCTTATATTCAATTAATCAGCCGAATTTATTGTCCCACAATAAATTCGGACGGACTTCCGAACACATTGAATGCCAAGCAACATCGTGTGATCCTAGATGGCACTGGGGTTATCGCAACCCTCTATTGGAATCTTTCTGTTATTGGTTAGCGCACGGATATAATTCTTCATCCGTGTAATGTTCCCGAATCGACCTAGGATATGGTTTACTGTTAAACCCTATTTGGTCGGTTCACTTGAATCATATGCCGCTAATCTGAATCCTATAACTTCTTATTGAATACAGAGTCCGCCCTGGCCATGGACTTTAAGCGCATCATTCCCGAAACATTCTCACTCAAACTACCGAGAGCGGATGATCCCGTATTGAACACACAATTACCTTCGAGGGCATTTCCCTGAACCCGATCGCTTGACTTATTGATAACCCATGGTTAGGGATTCGTTAGTCAAAGTTAAAGTTCAGAAACTTACCAACAAGATATTTTTGGCGTCTCAAGTCCAAGGATCATCCACGCAACTGTGACAAGAGAATCGAGCTGGTTAACAGTGAGGTATTTACCATTCAGCGATTCATAGTCGGATCAGTTCAGTGAACTCATTCGCCAATGAGCACCTATAGGTCCAGCATAGTGTCTCCACACAAGTGACTTATAGGATCAGTCACCCTCATCATATGAGCTGAAGTAACCTATACTAGTCTATCCGGATGTTGGATGTCCTATCTCAAACATCCTATGACTAGGAACAATTAAGAACATGTGTTTATAAGTCTTCGGTCTCGTAATTATGATTTCATCATAATCCGAAAACTGCTGCACATGTTCATGGACTTCATCGTGATACGATAAACATAGATCGAATTAATTACATATAATGAATTATTGCTATTTATTAATAATAATCTGAATCAATACATAGTATCGGATTGGCTTTGAGACCATCTAATACTAACAATCTCCCACTTGAACTAAAACCAATAACTTTTATACAGAATACCCATATTCTCTAAGTGACGCTCAAAAACATTTTGAGACAAAGGCTTTGTAAGTGGATCTGCTATGTTGTCGGCTGAAGAAACTCTTTCCACCACGACATCTCCTCGAGCTATAATCTCTCTGAACAGATGAAAGTGCCGCAGAATGTGCTTCGACTTCTGATGAGACCTCGGCTCTTTCGCTTGAGCAATCGCCCCATTGTTGTCACACAGCAGAGGGACGGGACCAGATATGCTTTCCACCACACTAAGATCACCGATGAATTTCTTCATCCATACAGCTTCCTTGGTGGCTTCAGTAGCAACAATATACTCGGCTTCCGTTGTCGAATCAGCAGTGGTTTCCTGCTTGGAACTTTTCCAGCTCACTGCTCCCGCGTTGAGTGTGAAAATAAAACCTGATGTTGACTTGCTGTCGTCAGGATCAGACTAAAAACTCGAGTCAGTATATCCTTGCAGCTTTAAGTCTCCTCCTCCATAGACTAGAAATAGATCCTTAGTCCTTCTCAAGTACTTAAGGATGTATTTCACAGCCTTCCAGTGTTCATCACCTGGATCTGCCTGATGTCTGCTCGTAACACTTAGAGCATATGCTGCATCAGGTCTGGTACATAGCATGGCATACATGATGGACCCTATGGCAGAAGCATAGGGGACTTTATCCATCACAACCCTCTCTTCAGGTGTCTTGAGAGACTGACCTTTAGAGAGTGAAATTCCATGTCTCATCGGTATGAGACCTCTCTTGGAATTTTCCATGCCGAACCTTTTGACAATGGTTTCTATGTACATGGATTGGGTTAAAGCTAGCATCTTCTTTAATCTATCTCTATAGATCCGTATTCCTAATACGTAAGATGCTTCTCCCAAATCCTTCATGGAGAAGTTCTTTGACAGCCATATCTTTACTGATGACATCATTCCTACATCATTCACAATGAGTAGGATGTCGTCAACGTAAAGAATCAGAAATGTGATTACGCTCCTACTATTTTTCTTGTATACACAGGGCTCATCTTCATTCTTAATGAAGCCATAAGATTTGATCGCCTCATCAAATCTTATGTTCCAGCTTCGGGAAGCTTGCTTCAGTCCATAAATGGACCTCTGCAACTTGCATACCATGTTTGGAGATTCTTTGGATGTGAATCATTCTGGTTGTATCATATACACCTCCTACTCAAGGTTTCCATTGAGGAAGGCAGTCTTCACATCCATATGCCAGATTTCATAATCATGGTAGGCAGCAATGGCGAGAAGAATTCTGATAGACTTAATCATAGCAACGGGTGAGAAGGTTTCGTCATAGTCAACACTTTGTCTTTGACGATAGCCTTTCGCCACTAATCTTGCTTTATAAGTCTCAATACGTCCATCTGCACCGATATTTCTTTTAAAGATCCATTTGCAGCCGATAGGTACTATACCATCGGGTAAATCTTCTAAGTTCCAAACTTGGTTGATGTACATGGACTGTATTTCAGAATTCATGGCTTCCCGCCATTTCCCGGCCTCTGGACTTTCAATGGCCTCCTGGTAAGTCTTAGGATCATCATCCTCATTATAGGGTATCATTGAACCATCCAAATTAATATGTCCCACATATCTTTTTGGTGGTTTAGACACTCTTTCAGACCTACGAGGTTCCTGTGTATCATTTTGAACAGGTTCAGAAACTGACGGTTCATCTGATGAACCATTATTAGTTTGTGGGTCTGGAATTTCTTCTAGAATTACTTACTCCCACTGTCCTTTTAGAGAATATAATCTTCTTCCAGAAAGACAACTCTCCTGGCCACAAACACCTTTTGTTCGCCAGGAAGATAAAAGTAATATCCATAAGTTTTCTTTGGATATCCCACAAATCTGCATTTGTCAATTATGGATTCCAGCTTATCTGTGTCATGTCTTTTAACATGAGCAGGACATCCCCAGACTTTAACATGTTTAACGTCTGATTTCCTTCCATTCCATATCTCATATGGAGTGGTTTCAACAGATTTGCTGGGTACCTCGTTTAAGATATACATAGCCGAGCTAAGTGCATATCCCCATAAGGATACTGGTAATTTAGACATGCTCATCATGGATCGCACTATTTCCATTAATGTGCGATTTCTCCTTTCTGATACACCATTCATCTGAGGTGTATAAGGAGGTGTAAGCTGAGAAATGATACCATTATCCTTTAAGTATTTAATGAACTCAGTACTCAAGTGTTCACCACCACGATCGGATCATATGGTTTTTATACTCTTTCTTGTTTGTTTTTCTACTTCATTCTTTAATTGTCTGAATTTCTCAAATGCTTCAGATTTATACTTCAATAAGTATATATATCCAAACGTTGAGTAATCATCAGTGAATGTAATGAAGTATGAGAAATCACCAATGCCTTGGGTTGACATAGGACCACATACATATGAATGTATGAGTTCTAATATGTCTTTGGCTCGTTCTCTAGTTTTACTAAATGGAGACTTAGCCATTTTACCCATTAAACATGACTCACAGGTTGCATATGATTCATAATCAAATGGATCCAAGTATCCATCTTTATGCATCATTTGGAGTCTATTTTCACCAATATGTCCAAGCCTAAAATGCCACAAGTAGGCTTTGTTCATTTCATACTTACTTCTTTTTATTGAAGAACCGAAGTGTAAATTATCATGAGACACATTTAATAGATACAAA
This sequence comes from Zantedeschia hybrid cultivar, assembly GCA_030544215.1. NCBI lineage: Eukaryota > Viridiplantae > Streptophyta > Magnoliopsida > Alismatales > Araceae > Zantedeschia > Zantedeschia hybrid cultivar. The sequence goes on from JARZZO010000016.1 coordinate 15,417,755, forward strand.
CCATTAGATAATATACCAGAAAGCTATTAATTTATTTCCAAAATAAATTGAACAACTATTGTTCTCAAAATTTAAATTGTATCCAATTCTATCTAAACATGAAATAGAAATGATGTTCCATATTATGCTAGGTACATAATAACATTCATCCAATAAAATATGTCTCCGAATGGTAGCTTGAGCTTCACTGTCCCCTGTGGGTGCTTAGAATGACAGTGTGATTAACATGAAAAATCTATGTTGTTTAGGTGCAAAATAAACCTATTAAAAACAGCAACTACGTGAAATGATCGCCAGAAACTTTTAACTAAAAAGTTTCAAAAGAAGTTTTGATCGTCTACCTGTTTAAACGTGGAAGATATTGAGTCTTTGATTCCCCTCCTTCAGCCGGCTGAAGAAAGAGAGCCCTTCTCGTTCTTTGTTCTTGCTGTTAAATTTGAAGTTGAGGTTGAGGATCGTCCAGAAGTTCTTGTGACTTTGTGCTTGATTTACTCCTTTTGATTCTCTTTTTGTTGAGTGCAGCAGAAATAGAAAGAAAAGAAATGAAGAAACAATGATGAGAACTTTAAGCAAGAATAGTATCTATTCTAATCATGGTGTTAAACATGCAATTAAACAGCAAACTTACTTGTTGAATGGGTTTTGAAACTCCTTAATCAAATAGGTTTTGAAAAGAATGATGTTGTGTGTGTTGCATGAAGTGAATGATGAAGAATGTAGAACTAAATGAAATAAATGTAGAAAATAAAGACTTATGCCCAATGGTTGAATTCTTGAATGGATGAAGAATCTTGAAAGGACGCCGACTTCTGTAAATGGCAGCGCTTCGGCGTTCCGACGTTGTTGTTTCAATCTTCAACTCGCTATTGCTCAATGATAATCAACTCCAGATTACGCTTAACTTTTTTTTTAACTTTTCAAGATGTAAGGTATTTATAGACCTTTTCTGCGTCCGTGGATTTACATAGAAAAATTTAAGATTTATCCATCTTAACCAACAGATAAATACAGATTAATTCATCTTTATCTGTAATTATCTAAAACGCGTCCATATTGGTTGACGCCTTTCAGATTAATTAAGATAAGGATAAACATCCGGAAAACTTATCTTTATCTGTATTAGCTAAAACGCGTCTACATGTGCAGACGTCTTTTACACTAATTAAGATAAGAATAATCATCCGGAAGAGAAGTAGAAATAGCTTAGGAAACCTAAAACGCGTCAACTCTCACAGACGCCTTTTAGCTAATTAATCAACTGATTAAAATTCAAATTTAAACGTTAAAATAAGAATAAACTCTAAATGACGTCCACACAGGTAGACGTCTTTTAGACTTCTTCATATCTTGACTGAAATTTGAGTTAAAATCAATTTAATTGATTAACTTAAATATGTCTGTTAAACCCGACACTCAAAAAGATCAATAAAAATTAATCAATGATTAATTATCTGACCATTCTGAGGCATTATTATATGATATGAAATTTACTCGAAATGACGTCAAAATTAGCGTGTCTACAGCTGCCTCACCTTGGCATCATCTTTGCAAGGGAATGAAATGGAATGGAATGTACTGAAAAGGTGATACCAAAGTGTGATGAGACACGCTCTTAACATCACATGATTGGAATTTTTGTCAAAATTATCAATGAAGATAGCTCAAGGAGATCAATGGAATCAATCTTGTCTGGATGAGGTAGACAAGGAAATAAAATAAAGTTGATCAACCTCTTCGGAGTGGAAAGTACCCCAGGTCATAGACACTGTAGGTTTCATCATGGGGAGCGTTTGCCAGCCAATGTGGACATGCTGCAGCCATGATGAATCTTAAAAGAAAACAAGAAATATTGGATAAGAGTCTAAGAAAGGATAGAATTCCAAGGATATCTTCAAGCGAACCTCAAAGATAATCAAAATACTCAATTCAGAATGGAATATTTCATATCATGTTTAGATTATTTGATTTAATGGTCTGAAACTTAATCAGTAATTAATCCTTATCACAATGATTTCAAAGTCCTACATGATGCATGCTGGGCTAAAAGAAAAATATAAAGTCAAATAAAATATAAATTAATCAAGGATAATATTGTTAAATTGCCATTAATGAGTCAAGATACCAATTCTTATAATTCAGTGCTAAGCCGAAGCTCGTTTATCCACGCACCGTTTCACAAAAGATGGAACCATCGTCCTCACTAATTAACAATCCAACGGCCTATCCGTGCGATTAGGAATCCTCTAGAATTATCACTGTTTTTGTTGTAGGGGAACTCAAATTCCAGTTTCATCAAAACCACAAGGTCCTTGATATGATCTAATAAATATTTAATATAGTAATGCAAATGATTTACATGGAAGGAGTACAAGGGTAGAGATAACCGTCTTTTTAGCCACGGTCAGGACTTCTTGACTCCCACAGTGGGATCTTCTTAATATTTTCCAGCTTTACTTTCTTGAATTTCCTGCAATCAAAATCATTAATAATTCCAAATAAATATTCAATTTAAGTATAAAAAACCACAGAATTTCGGATAAATAACAGAAAGGCTGAAACGCGTCATATCGTACAGACGCCATTCAGTGTTGAAACGCGGCGGTGCTCCTGGACGCCTTTTACTCATAAAAACAGATTTCTGGTTGTTCCCTACTCGAATGCCTTATGTCCTGTATATGACTTAACAAACAGGTTAAACATCTATTTAGGCTTAGCCCCTTGCCTGACCGAGTGACCGGTCGATCAATCTTTTCATTGAGTAAATGGTCAAGGGGCATAGCCTTTATTAACAAAGGTAATAAGAATAATCAAACTTAAGCAAAATGCAACATGCAAGCAGACAAATGCTCACTGAAAATAAAAGGAATGAGACATACCAAATACAACAGGCAAATGCTAATTGAAATATTTTTGTTGTTTTGAAATATTCATTTTTGTTTGGGTTTTGAAATATATGTTTTTTTTCGAATTTTGAACATATATATATATATATATTTTTGATTTTTGACATATGTATTTTTTTTTTGATTTTTGACATATGTATAGATTTTTTTGGATTTTTTTTTTTTGACATATGTATTTTTTTGGATTTTTTTTTGACTAAAAGATCAGCATGGTACTTAGATCAAAAGATCATATTCATTCATTAACTTAATTCCCAAATTGTTCTTTAACAACTTAACTTAAAACCCATCGTGTTTGAATTTGTGTTTCCATTCGTGATCCCATTTGATGATTTGATCCTCAGTCAATCTAAGCCATTCCTTAAGTTTGGAGTACATCTCTTTAGAAGGAAAAGAAGAATAAGTTTAGAAAGCCCATGAGAAGGTTACGGAGACTTAAAAAGATGTTCCTTTCCAACCCTAATATCCGTTGGGGTTCGGTCATTTCATTCCGGGGTATTTATCGACCTTGCGTTCCCTTTCATTTCATTTTATGGCCTTGATGTAACGTTTGTAATGTAATGGCCTTTCGATTTGACATTTGAACTTTGCCTTTCGCTTTTGCTTTTTCTATTCTTTTCTTTGGGACGGATCTCCCCCTTTTTTTTATGACGGCCTCCTACTAAGATGGCGGGTATTCTTGGTAGTCTATTCTAAGCCTCGTTCCGACATCATGGGCTGAGTATAAAACAGAATTTTGCTTTAAAAAAAAAATGACTTGTACTTTACCCTTTCGGTCAAGCTTCTGATATTCTTTAGGACTTGGCATCTCTTGTTACTCACGAATCAAACGTGTCAGTATGTGTAGTAATGTATTTGAAGTTAAGTTATCCAGACTAACAAAGAAATTCGAGTTTATAAACTTTATGATTCCACTGGTCTTTGTACCATACTGATTGACTCTTTAACCTAAGGGTAGTATTTCTTAAGATGTAAGCCATTCCAGAGATGATTTAGCTCTTCTCCTTCTGCTTTAACAAGACGATAAGCATTACCAGGAAAAACGTGCGATACAACATAAGGTCCTTCCCAGTTGGGTTGGAGCTTAGAACGCGGACCACTAGGTTTCACAAAAATCCTTTTGACGACCATTTCACCGACTTTGAACTTACGTTCAATGACTTTCTTTTGATAAAAACGTGCTAGTCTGTTTTGATAAACTTTTGCATGATTAGCAGCTGACCATCTTTTCTCGTCTAAAAGTTCCAATTGAGCAAGGAGTGCTGAACGATGTTCATCAATGGAAAATTCCTTATTCAATTGTACTCTTAATGACGGTATAAGGATCTCATATGGAACTACCGCCTCCATTCCAAATGTTAAGGAATAAGGAGTTTGCCCAGTAGGCGTGCGGATTGAAGTTCGGTAGGCCCATAGAGCCTCAACCAATTTTTCTGGCCAGTCTGCAAATTTATTAGATTTGCACGTCTTTTTGATGATTTTTATCAAAGTCTTATTAGTTTCCTCTGCTTGGCCATTGCCTTGCGGATAATAAGGAGACGAATGATGCAATGCAATTCTATACATGTTGCAGAGGTCCTTCAATTCTTGTGACACGAACTGCGGTCCGTTGTCGGTGACGATGGTGCTTGGAATTCCAAATCGGGTGATGATGTTCTTCATGATGAACTTGTAGACAGTTGATGCTTTGATCTCCACGTACGCCTCAGCTTCTGCCCACTTGGTGAAGTATTCCGTTGCTGTGAGAATGAAAGATTTTTGCTTGATGCCGGAATCTGGATTACCAAGGGGTCCAATAATGTCGAAAGCCTACATGGAGAAAGGCCATGGGGAAGAAACAGGATGGAGTGAAGATGCAAGAGAATGAATTTTGTCGGCATGAAGTTGACACTTAGCATACCTACGGACATATCCTACACAGTTTTCTTCCATGGTTGGCCAATAAAATCCTTGTCTAAGGATCTTTTTTGCTAGCATTTGTCCATTGACATGGCCACCACAAACTCCACTATGAGCTCCTTCCATAACCTTCCAAAGCTCATCTTCGTCTAGACATCTCAGAAGAACTCCATCAAAACCTCTTTTGTACAATGCTCCTCCAACTAGGGTGTATCGTTGAGCAATTCTCCTGATAGCTCTCTTCTCTTCAGTTGTAGCTTCCTTAGGATACGATTGATCTTCACAATATTTGGCAATCTCATAATACCATGGCTTCTGTTCATCATCCATCTCTTCTAACAGCTCCATCAACATAATTTCTCTCTTTTCCACAATATCTCTGTCTCTGACTTTCTTCAGCAACTTCTCCTTAGTTCTAAGAAATGAAGGGTGTAAGGAACGAGACTTTCGGATCCGGTTTTCGGGTCGGACCCTGTAATTCTGGCCCTAATGGGGGGCTGAGGTTCTGTGTTGTTTCGCGTCGAGCCCGTGACGCGGTTTGAACGGCGTCCACCGTTGCAGACGCGTTTTAGGTTCTGCCACGCGGATGCCACGTGGGCTGGCTTCGGGCCGCGAGAGTACGGCCCTGTCGCGTCGTCTGAACGGCGTCTGCGTGGGACGACGCCTTTCGGACTGCGACTCTGGGTGTGTCAGAGTACGGCCCTGACAAGTTGTCTGAACGGCGTCTGTGTAGGACGACGCGTTTCAGACTTTTGTCAGAGCGGCCGTCACGTCACCTGATAGGCGTCCGTGGATGTCGACGCGTTTTAGCCAGTCTCTGGTTAACCCCGCGAGCCCTCCTTCTTCCCTCATTTTTCACCTTCTCTCTTTCTCTCCTTCCCCTCCGGCGACCCCCGACGGCAATTCCTTCTCTTCCCTCTTTTCCTCCCACCATTTCATCTCTCCCTCCACTCCATCCTCTACCTAGCTCCTACCACTACCACCTCCACTTCCACTGCGGCGTTCTACTCTCCGGACGGCGGCCGACGTCACGGTGGAGCAAGGACGACCACGGCGGTACCGGCGGCGGCGTGGGGCGAGAAGGGTGGACGGCTTGAAGCTTGGAGGAGTTCGAGTGTCTGGTAGGGTGACGGTTCCCACAGCATCATGTTTAAGCCATGTTTTCCCCCGTCTATGCATGTTGTAGATCTTTGGTTTTGGGGGGGGGTAGAATGAGCATGTTTAGGAGTTCTTATGATGATATGGGGGACTTTCTATAAATGTGATTTCCTATGGATTGTATTGCCCCTCTTTCTCCTCCGTTTTTGGGTAATTTTGGGGTTGTTTGGGTTGAAAGGGGAGCCCTCGGGCTCATGGCAACTCTGGTTCCTGGGGTTGAAAGACGTCGTGCATGGACGACCCCTTTTTGAAGGGCGTCGGGCCATCACGACGCCTTTTAGACAGGAATCACCTGACAGAGAGTCTGCCAGTTCGGAGATTATGGGACTAAAAGACGTCATGGGTGGGAGACGCGTTTTGAATAGCGTCGGGTAGCCATGACACCTTTTAAGGCAGAAATCCCCTGAGTAAAGGCTTTCAAAAGGCGACCATTGGTGTCGACGCCTTTTAAGGCCTGATTATGAAGACTGTTTTATATGAACCTGTACATGGAGCTTGAATAGCGTCGGCCTTGGGCGACGCGATTCAAGACAAAACCTCACTAATTCATGCCAGTAAAATGTGTTCATACTGCTAGATAGATGGTTAGTGCATGTTTTGGTGTACGCTGTAGAGACGGATTCTGCATGACCGGATCGTACTGTGCTGGGTTTTGTGTTACTGTGGACCTGGAGTGACATTGTAGCGCTTTATCACCCTGTGCTGGTGCGGGCGTGAGCACAGCGCCGGTGGGGGCGTGGGCGGGGTGACGCCTAGTGAGAGAGGGTCACCTGGTGAACCCCGGGGTCAGCTAGTACCGGTGTCGGAGTGGTACATTCGGAGAGTCACTCATGCTGAGGGAAGGAGTAGCCACCTGAGCCAGTTGGGCCGGAGTAGCTAGTGTGCTATCCGAGGGGCTACTGCTTGGTCTCAGCGGGTCGAGTTTTTCCCACCGTTGTTTGTACGGTCGGCGAGTTCTATCGAGACGACAGTTGTGGATTCTCTAATCGGCTGATTTAGTATGTGCATGTTATTATATTTCGACTGCATGTGATTTCACGTTGAGAATTAGGGTTTGTACCTACCACTGTACTTGTTACTTCACTGTTAGCAGTACTTTACACTTGTGGGTGTGTGCGTGAGCAGTAGGGATCGAAGGATCCCTACTGAGTCTTGTCTTGAGACTCACCCCTGCGGTTTTCAGGTGAGGACTCCCAGCAGACTTAGAGAGGCGTGTGCGGCCGTGTGTTGAGCGCCTTCAGCAGTTGTTCCGGGGTATGCCCCGATGTAGTTGTTATTTATTTCTGGCCTGTATGTTTAATTATTTCTTTTCGGTTGGAATATGTAATTATTTGCTTTATCGAGTCGCATTGTAATAATTTTAATTCCTGCACTTTCATTTCAATCTAATGCGATGTGAATGTTTAGCTTAGTTAATTATTTATTTCCCAGACTTACTAGATCCTAGTTTGGTTCCAAATTAATGATTCGGTGCCCATTTAGTAATCAGATCCCCGATTATAGGGTGGCGGGTCGTTACAAAGGGTCTTTCACGGCGGGTGAAAGACGCCTATGAACTATGATTGATTCGGATTGCTTGCTGATTGGAAAATCGAGAGAAGATGCCAATGAAGCTAGAGCGTCAGCTAAGATGTTTTGATTCCTAAGGACATGGACAAAGATCAATTTCGTGAAAAGCTTTGAGTAAGCAGAAGTAAGTTCTTGGTAGGGCTTGAGCTTGGGATCAAGAGTTCGATACTTGGTCAGCACTTGACGAAGAATCAGTTGGCTATCACCCACAATCCTGAGTTTGGTGGCACCATGGAAATGAGCAGCATCAAGGCCAGCAAGAAGTGTCTCGTATTCAGCTATATTGTTGGTGACTGGAAAATCAAGCTGAAAAGCTTGTGGAATGGTGACACCTTTAGGTGATAACAGAACGATACCGATCCCCTTTCCATGAGAATTCAGAGCTCCGTCAAAATGCAGAGTCCACATATCATCTCTGATTTGATTTACGGACATCAGTTCCTCATCCGGAAACTCTGATCGCACTGGATCAAATCGAGGAAGGGGATGATGGGCGAGATGTTCTGCTATGGCATAGCCCTTGATCGCTTTCTGCTGAATATAAATGATATCGAATTGAGATAGAAAGCTTTGCCATCGCGCTAACCTATTAGTACGAACAGATTTCTCCAGAAGGAATTTGATCGGATTCATCCTAGCGATGAGATGGACTTCATGGGCCAGAAAATAATGCTTTAATTTCTGCACAACCCAGACCAATGCTGCACATGTTTTCTCCATCGCCGTATATCTCTGTTCAACGGGGTTGAGAAGTTTAGAGAGATAGTAGGTTGCCCTCTCTTTTCCTTCTTCATCCTCTTGTGCTAGGACAGCCCCCACTGCATCATCCAGGACTGAAATGTAAAGTATCAACGGTTTGCCTGGAGATGGTGGTCTCAAAACAGGAGGACTTGCTAAATAGTTCTTTAATCCATCAAATGCCTCCTGACACTTATCGTCCCAATCAAATTTGACTCCCGGCTTGGTAAGCTCGTAAAACGGTTTACACCTTTGTGAGTGCTGGGAGACAAAACGGCGAATAAATTGTAACCTCCCGATTAATCCTCTTAACTCCTTCAAGTTTTTGGGAGGTGGCATTTCTCTAATAGCCTTCGCCTTATTGGGATCGATCTCAATTCCCCGTTTTCTGACGATAAATCCAAACAATTTTCTTGAAGATACGCCGAATACACATTTCTTGGGGTTCATCTTTAACTGATACTTTCTCTATCTCTCTAATACCCTTGCCAAAACTTTGGCGTGCTCAGCCTTTGTCTTAGATTTAACCAATAAATCATCCACATACACTTCCAGATCTATATGCATCATGTCATGAAATATTGCCATCATAGCCCTTTGATAAGTGGCTCCAGCATTCGTTAACCCAAATGGCATGACAACATAACAGTATGTTCCCCAAGGTGTAGTGAATGACGTTTTTTCTTGATCTTCTTCTGCCAGCTTAATCTGATTGTATCCTGAAAATCCGTCCATAAACGATAAAGTTTCATAGCCAGCGGTGTTATCGATGAGTACATCAATATGAGGCAATGGAAAATCATCTTTAGGACACGCTCGGTTCAGATCGCGGAAGTCAAAGCAAATTCTGACATTCCCGTCCTTCTTCATAACTGGGACTATGTTGGCCACCCATTGTGGATAAAGGACAACTCTAATAAATTTGACTTTATGTAATTTATCGACCTCTTCCTTTATCTTTAGAGCCATTTGTGGGTGGAATCGCCTTAATTTCTGCTTGACAGGGCTAGCTCCTTCCTTTAACGTCAATCTGTGTTCAACTAAAGATGAGTCTAACCCTGGCATATCTTCATAACTCCAGGCGAAAGTGTCCTTATAGTCCTTAAGTACTTGTACTATTGCCTTCTCATCCTCTGTAGAAAGATTCTTGCTGACGAGGACAACCTTAGGTTCGTCTTCAGTCCTTAAATTGATTTCTTTGGTGGGCTCTTCTACGGCAGCTGAGGGTTCATCGAATCTCTTCACTCCACTGGCATATGCCTCAGCTGCGTCCTCGTCATCTTCCTCATTTTCAATAATGGGGTCTTTTTCATGTACTAACTCATACACCCCATACCCATCATTGACTGACTCATCATTCATACAGTCTTCTGGCATATGAATTGGATTTTCTAAAAACTGAGGGATCAAAGAGCAAGAAAAGCATCTATCAGCTAAATCCTAGAGATATCTATCTGGAATTCGCCTACCCTTAGGCTTCCTAGACTTCCTAACCTGACTAACCTGCCTAAAGCTAGACTGCCTAACTTCACTAAACTCCCTATTATAACCTAATGAAGATGAAGCAGGATGGAAATCCTGGGATACAAGTGGAAATACAGGAGAATCCTCCCGAGGGGAGGGGCAGAGTAGATTTAAGAGAGAATCTTGACCGAAGGACCCACGCGACGGGGTGCGATCGGACAAGTAAGAAGTTTCCTCGATAAGGATCTGAGAAGAATTTGTTGTAAAATTGGCGTTTTTTTTGGATTTCAGAGGAATTAAACATAAAACAGGAATGGATCAAATAGAAGGAGAATCAGATGGAGGAAGTGGCACCAAGGCCAGAGGATTAGGGGGATCATATAGCAATATGTCCCAGATCAAATCATACATCCTCTCTAGATCGAGAGGAGGTTGTGGAATAAGGTCCCGAGGGGACAGAGTAATCATAACGGGCGGAGCCCGTGGAATATCTTCAATAATGACCCGTGACCAAGTCGGGGTTAGAAGCAGTGTACGAAATAGAGTATGGAGCATGAAAACATGGGAAGGATATGTCCCCCTTCAGAGCAGATCTGTAGTGTAACCAGTTTCATAGGGGTCATCTGGCTCCCCTTCGTCGGTCTCTTCAGACAGTAATATCCGCTTATCAAAGATGGTACCAGGGCTTTCAATCAGCTCATCAATCTGCGGCGGTCACTAGGAACAATCTGTTCAGTGCAATGTAAAGATCTCTCAGATCGAACCACCTGTACCATTCACATTCAGGATCATGAAATTTTCTCCTTTTCATAGGCCGCAGAGCCTCTAAGGATTGGTACGTAAGTAGTTCTGAGCAATGCCTGGCCAAGTCCCTCCCATATATGTCGTGGAAGTCAAAACACGAAGTAATGACCACCGTGTTGTCGTGGCTAAGTATGGGCCCCTTCACAAAGTGTGTATACAGGGTCCATGTTAGGGGATCTCGGTCTTCCTTAGGTGGTGTAGACATTGTCTCCTAGATTTTTCGACCTTCTTCAATCTCTGCTTGCTGAACCAAATCTTGTTTAAGTTTTCTTGGCCTGTAGCCCAGACCACTTCCAGGTGCTGCTCGGTGATCTTTAACAGGAGTGGTCCTGCCTTGTAGCTGTGTGCCCAGACCTCTTCCAGGCTGATAGCCGTTCTTCATCATAATTCTCCATCATGGGGTACTCATGCACTTCCCTCTTTTTATGGCATCTAACAGGTAAGGAGAAATAGTGGCGGCTTTTAGAGGATCAGCCATTGGATGGTAGACCTGTAATACCGACAGAAAGGGTTGCCGGCCAGGTAAAGCAGTAGACTTAACATTCAAGGTATGAGCAGCAGCAAGGATCGGCATGCTCGTCACTTTAATAATTCGTTCTTTGAAAGGGAATTTGAGGCATTGGTGATTCGTAGAGGGAATCGCCTCAAGAGTTTTAATATAAGGACGACCCAAAATGACATTTATAGAAGGGTCGATTTCTAGGATGTGAAATTCGACCTCTGCATGACTTACAGGGCCTAGCTCCACCTTCAAATAAACCATTCCCAGAGGGGAACGGGTGGAATTGTCATATGCTGTTACAGAGATGGGGCTAGGCAGCCATTTTTCTTTGGGCACACCGCACAGCTCCAGGGTCTTCGGAGGTAAAACATCGATCGAAGCCCCTGTATCAACCAGGCATGCATCCACGGCCTTCTTATAGATGTTGACCGTGATGCTCAGAGCCATGCTTCTGGCTACTGGAGGTGCTCGTTCCGATGTGTGAAATGTAATGGAGGGCTGATCCTCCTGAGGAACTAGTAGTGCTGCAATTTTTTCTACCGGCACGTCCTCGTTGACCATCACCTTCTGTAGATATTCCATTAAGGCTTCTTGGTGACTCTTCGACCTTTTGATCAGTTCAAGATGTTTCAACAAATCATATTGAGTGCCTGATGCACTCTCTTCATTATGGGCTTCCTCAGTCGGCTGTGATGGGCCGTCTCTAACTGTGGACTGAGGAAAGACTTTGTTGAAAATCCTTCCACTTCGGAGCGCATGTTCCTCAACCGTGGAGGATCCGGGTGACACCTTAAGTACCGCAGGGTTGGATGGTGCGGATGATGTAGGTGATGGCTTAGGGTTAGGTGGTGATGGCGCGGTGCGTATTAAAGGCCTAGAGGGTTGGATGGTGGATGGGTAAGTGGTTGATGAAGTGGGGAATGGCACGCGTAATAGCGGTCTGGATGGTAGGGGGGCGCGTAGTTGGTTTGCGGGGGATTATATGATGGAGGAGTGGGGGTGTGGGGCGTAATAGGCTTAAGGAAGGCGGGTGGTGGTAATGGGTTATTGGGTGCGGGTGAGTGATATGTGGGTGTCGGTAGAGGGGTGATGGTAATGGGTTGTGGCCTAGGTATGTGGATGGTGCGGCGTGGTGGTCGTTCTGCGGTACTTAGAATATGACCCGTCGAATAAAGAGAGGAAGAGTCCTCTATTCTCCACTGTTGCCCACGGTCAGCCTCAAACTGGCTGTTTGTCAAGATAGGGGCAACTTGGTTTTGGTTCTGGTGCTCGGGGAGTGGATTCTGCACTATGCCCATGTTGGGTGGTGGTGCTGCTTGTGCTGGTGGTCTTGCCTGCTGCTGCTGTGGTCTTCTTGCCTTCAGGGCTGATATATACTTTTTCATCTCCTCCCAGTCTATGCCGCCCTGCTCGTTGAGATCATGAATGTAATCTCTAAACTGGAAGCATGTGTCGATGGTATGCCCAGGTTGCTTATGGAAGTAGCAATACCTGGACGTGTCGGCATTTTGAGGCCAGACGGCCTTTTCCCTTGGCAAAACTAAGGCATTAGCTGCCATTAGAGCACTGAAGATATATGCCAAGGATTCTGGGAGGGCCGGGTATTCTGCCCTTTTAGGGCCTGGAGGTCTTCTCTGCTGATTATAGTCAGCAGGAGGAGGGACATTATGGTATGCCGGCGGTGCGCGCGACTGATATTGCTGTTGTTGTTGCTGATATTGCTGTTGTTGGGGTTGCTGTACTGTTGTTGCCGTTGCAGCGGCTGCTGCAGTTGTTGTTGTTGCTGGTTCTAGTTCAGCTGCTGGGGCCGTTGATATTGTTGCTGATAATGGGGGTTCTGCTGCTGCCTGTACCCCTGCTGGTTCGGTTGCGGTGGCCTCTGGTACTGCTGCTGGTTCCTCACGAACTGGGGCGAGTTATTGTTCATGCTACTAACCTGCTCATGAGAGAGCGTGCCCTCAGTAGTCGGACCTGTGCTGGGAGAGTTTGGCACTGCAGGCTTCCGAGGTGGAGGCCTGCTAGGTCTGTGAGGATCAAAGACGCTAGAGAACGTAGCGTCCTTGAAGGCATTTTGGCAGTACCGTGCTCTTTCATAGAGCTCTGCCATGTTGGTCAGATTATTCAGGGAGAGGACTAGCTTGAACTGGGGCGTGGCGTTGGAAATCAACATCTTCACTTGCTAAGATTCGGACAAGTGATCCTTCACCTTTTCGGCCAGGCCCCGCCACCTGTCAGCAAAACTGACAAACTCCTCATCAGGTTTCATCTTTTCTGCTATGAGGTCAGTGATGGACAAGGAGGGTGCAACTCTGTCTTGGTACCGTTGAATGAATTTACGAGAGACGATACCGTAGTCCTCTACTTCGGAGGGTTCCAAGGAAAAGAACCACTCGAGGGCTGGTCCCTCTAGACATCTCCTGAACAAAAAGGCCAACGACCTCTTATTGTTCTGCCAGAAAGACGATTCGTACATAAACTCCTTCAAATGTGTGAAGGGGTTACCAGTACCGTTGCACTTCCGGTATACTAGCATCTCAGAGGGTGGTAGGTGGAATACCGGCAGGCTCGACAAATTGATCTCTGGCGCAGCTTTAACCCCCATCATCTTCTGGAGGTTGTTGAATTGCTCATCCATGCGCTCCATTTTGGCCAGCAACGCTTGCGTGGTCAGATCTGCCTGGGGAGGAGGAGGAGGTGGAGGTACTTGATAGGCCTGCTGCCTAGAGTACGTTGGATAGGGGGGACAATAAAGGGGAGGTCCGGCAGAGCTTCCACCATGCCCGAGGGCATTTTGATAAGCAGGCGTTTGCGGTCTAGTCGGTTGCCTAGAGGATGAAAGCTGCGACCCAGCTGGCCGAGAAGTGACATGAAGGCCTTCCATGGCCTGATGGATGTAAGGAGGGTGAAGAGGAGGTTGTTGAGTAGTAACAGGGGGAGCCACAGGGTTCGGCTCAGCAGGCTGCGTGGGTGCCTTCCCCTTCAGAATAGACTGGATCGCCTCGAACTGCTGAGGGTCCAGCCGGGAGGCAAGAACTCCCAAAGCGTTAACGAGATCCGAAGGATCAGAGGATGAGGGATCATTCTGATTCATGTCCCCCTCAAGATTGGGATTGGGAATGGGAATCGCATATTCATGCGGGGGAAGATCAGGATATCGATCATGGGGATGAAAGAGAGGTGTCCGGACATTCCCATCTTGTCGATAGGGAATGGGGACAGAATTACGAGAGGCATCAGCATCTCTCCCGTTCTCATAGTTGTAGTCCGAATCGCGATGGGCATTAGCATCTCCCTCGTAATTGATGATGGCGTCTTGAGCCATACTCAAGTCCCTGCCTGATCGCAGCAGCATGATGTTAGATTCCTTTTTTCAAAGATTTGACAAACAAGTTGCACAGAGATTAATCAATCAAGTGGATGCTTAACGTAATTTTGAGATTCCTTGTTGAGTTATTTGGATTTAATTAAACCACAAATTCGCTCAGGGAAAGGATCCTAGTTTCAGTTCAATTTCCACCGTTATTCTCTAGGGCTTTCTCTCACAACGTTTATGGAATCTAACCGGGACTTCAACTGGTACAACCAGCCCGATGATCAAGGAGGAGTACCTTGATTTTGGGGACTTATGGAGGCCTCAACGTCAACTTCTCTAGTCTGATCAAGGAACCAACCCAATCAGAGAGAGTTGCTGACGTCAAGTAGTGTGTTCCTAAGAAAAGGAGGGTATTCGCCTCAATGCGTATGTCCTACGGCCTGGATGGCCTCTAATGCTTAATATTAATGGGTAGCTAGCACTCAAGCCACAAAAATCTGAGAACTGAAAAATAACTAAGAAACTGTCTGAATCGCGTCGATGGTAGTCGACGCTATTCAAAACAGAACCTTAATTTTTTCGCAGAAACAGATGCAGACAGCAGAGAAAATATGAAGACTGAAAGGCGTCTGGGTGTGTTGACGCGGTTTTAAACGCGTCAGTGCTCCTAGACGCTTTTCAAGTCGCAGAAACAGTTTTGCAGGAAGATTTTCTGGGTTGAATGCCTCTCAAACAGGATAAAAGCAGTAAATAATCAATTCATGCAGATTTTTTTTAGTTCCAGATTTTAACAGGTACTAACTAAACAACCAAGATGCCAATCAATCACACAACATTTTCATCACAAAAACAACTTTTTCAATTAATCAACGGGGAGGGCAAAATCTTGCCACAGGGGTGTGCACGTGGTGCACGAGGGAAATTAACTAAACTAAAACACTCACCAATTGGTGAGGACGTGTCGAGAGACACAAGTGGTGCACCGTGGGTACCCGATTGATGATAGCGAGAACAAACAACTAAAAGATGGCGAGACCAAGTCCCACCGTGATCGCCAAAAAAGTTGTGGGTGCTTAGAATGACAGTGTGATTAACATGAAAAATATATATTGTTTAGGTGCAAAATAAACCTATTAAAAACAGCAACTACGTGAAGTGATCGCCAGAAACTTTTAACTAAAAAGTTTCAAAAGAAGTTTTGATCGCCTACCTGTTTAAACGCGGAAGATATTGAGTATTTGATTCCCCTCCTTCAGCCGGCTGAAGAAAGAGAGCCCTTCTCGTTCTTTCTTCTTGCTGTTGAATTTGAAGTTGAGGTTGATGATCGTCCAGAAGTTCTTGTGACTTTGTGCTTGATTTACTCCTTTTGATTCTCTTTTTGTTGAGTGCAGCAGAAATAGAAAGAATAGAAATGAAGAAACAATGATGAGAACTTTAAGCAAGAATAGTATCTATTCTAATCATGGTGTTAAACATGCAATTAAACAGCAAACTTACTTGTTGAATGGGTTTTGAAACCCCTTAATCAAATAGGTTTTGAAAGAAATGATGTTGTGTGTGTTGCATGAAGTGAATGATGAAGAATGTAGAACTAAATGAAATAAATGCAGAAAATAAAGACTTATGCCCAATGGTTGAATTCTTGAATGGATGAAGAATCTTGAAAGGACGCCGACTTCTGGAAATGGCAGCGCTTCGGCGTTCCGACGTTGTTGCTTCGATCTTCAACTCGCTATTGCTCAATGATAATCAACTCAAGATTACGCTTAACTTTTTTTTTAACTCTTCAAGATGTAAGGTATTTATAGACCTTTTCTGCATCCGTGAATTTACATAGAAAAATCTAAGATTTATCCATCTTAACCAACAGATAAATACAGATTAATTCATCTTTATCTGTAATTATCTAAAACGCGTCCATATTGGCTGACGCCTTTCAGATTAATTAAGATAAGGATAAACATCCGGAAAACTTATCTTTATCTGTATTAGCTAAAACGCGTCTACATGTGCAGACGTCTTTTACACTAATTAAGATAAGGATAATCATCTGGAAGAGAAGTAGAAATAACTTAGGAAACCTAAAACGCGTCAACTCTCACAGACGCCTTTTAGCTAATTAATCAACTGATTAAAATTCAAATTTAAACGTTAAAATAAGAATAAACTCTAAATGGCGTCCACACAAGTAGACGTCTTTTAGACTTCTTCATATCTTGACTGAAATTTGAGTTAAAATCAATTTAATTGATTAACTTAAACATGTCTGTTAAACCCGACACTCAAAAAGATCAATAAAAATTAATCAATGATTAATTATCAGACCATTCTGAGGCATTATTATATGATATGAAATTTACTCGAAATGACGTCAAAATTAGCGTGTCTACATCCCCACAGCCATCGCCGCAACTCTTACGCCGTTACCTAGCCTCAACTTTACCTCGCCGGTCCTCAGCTTACGTCTTCTTGACAGTGCCTGTACAGAATTGCAGATATGAGATACACATCCAGTATCTAATACCCATGATGTACAATCTCTTATTGACAAGTTTACATCTATCATATAGATATCTGAAGCATCCTGCTGCTTCACAGTTCCTTGGGCCTTGTCCTCAATGTATTCTTTGCAATTCCTCTTCCAATGGCCTTTCTGGTGACAGTAGAAGCAATCACCTTTCTCAGCACTTTTACCTTTGTTTTTCTTGACAACCTTTGCTTTTCTCTGAACCTTGTTCTTATTCTTTCGAAAAGCTTGGACTGCAAGTCTTTTTCAGTTGGTCTTACCAACCATGAGGACTTGGGTTTTATCCTTCACAAGGTTCTCTTCAGCAGTCTTTAACATGTTCAGTAGTTCAGCTAAGGTGGCCTGGATCTTGTTCATGTTAAAATTAACGATGAATTGAGCATATGACTGTGAAAGTGAAGACAACACGAGGTCTGTGTGCATCTCCTTGGGAAGTGTAATCCCAAGAGCGTCCAGCCTCTCCACCCACTCAATCATCTTCAGCACGTGATTCTGTACTGAAGTTCCCTCTGCCATCTGAGTCTTGAACAGATTCTTCGATATCTCATATCGTTCGATTCTGCTCTGCTCACCAAATAGCTCATTCAACTGGAGCATAATGGATCTATCATCCATCTCTTCATGTTGCCTCTGCAACTCATTGCTCATAAAGGCTAACATGTAGCATTGGGCCATAGTGGAATCTTCCTTCCATTTTTCATATGCTATCATTTTCTCCTCTAGGTCATCTAATGTTGGTTCAGCAGGCGGTTCATTATCCATGACGTAGACAATCTGCTCAGACTTGAGGACAATCTTCAGGTTCTTGAGCCAGTCTGAGTAATTGGTGCCTGTCAAACGGTTGGCATCAAGTATGCCTCGCAACGGGTTATGGTGCGACATTCTAGCCTACAGGAGATAATCAAATGATAATTAGCAGATATTCAGATTAACTAAAACAAGATATGGTCTTTTATTATCCAGTTTTACTCCCACTAATTTTCGACGGACTGTATAACCTTCAGATATATAGAACGGGAGACGCCAACTGTCTCATAGTGGGGATCATAATCTCCAAGCCTCACAGTATGACCTCGGATAAATACGTAGTATCATACCGCTATCTCAGAGCAATCATCTCATGATAATTGTAACTCCTTGCAATATCCGATCATATTTCGGCTTCCAGGTTATTAATCCTCCCGGATAAATACAGTAGACCATTATCTCAAGTCTAAGCATTACCATCAATACGTGACAGAGTAGAGTGAGAATATAGTTCCCAGATAAACACGTGGATAACTATATCGTTCCTCTACTCTTATCTAAAGACATCTAATGCCATGATCAACAGTCCTCTCAACAGACAATGGCAGACCTAGGGTAAACACATAGTATCTGCCATCACTGAATTAAGTTTTATTAATCATATTGATGGAGAGCCACGCGGTGCATTCTCAATGACTCGCGCTCCGGCTTCGAATTTGTTACGAAAGTTTTACTTATTTAGTTTGGTCTCATCCTAGGTGATAGTATTAAATATATCGAATATATTACAAATACTAATAACCTAGCAAATATAAAGCACACGTATCACATACATGTTATTAGTGTGGTCATGAACGACACTGTGGTTTGACTTGAGCCAGACAGTCAAACGCACACACATACACAATTTAACAACTTATATCATGAGTCTGCAAACCCATGGATTCAATGAACTCCTTCATTTTCATCTGGTCGGCAGTTGTGGATCATCCTCGCTCCCTGCGCAGCTGCCTCGATCAAATTACATCCTAATTCGTAATTACAAAATAATTTATAGAAGGAAGAAGCCTTATGGCGATTACATCAAGGAGGGAGGTAGAATTACATTGGAATATGAGAGCGAGAGGTTCGCAGACCTCTATTTATTAATAAATAACATTCCATATCCACAATTAATACTCGTCCATGACCACCATGTATTTTATTTAAACAAACCACACATGAAATAGCACATCAAATGGCTAATTAAAATTTTCGAAAATAACTAATTTTAGGTTTCATAAAACCAGGGACCAAACAAAATTTGGATTTAGAATTTTCGAAAAACAATTTATGCATGCTTAACTTAAATCGAATTTAAACAAGCAATTAATAACACATCAAATATGCACAAAATCTAAAATTAATAGCTTTAGAAATAGTCCATGCTCAATATGAACAATTCAAATAATTTGGGATTAATCTAACAATTAGATCATATAAAGTTTAATCTAACATTTAGAATTAATTCAATTAACAACTTTTGTTAATTAATTAACAAAATAAACCTTAATTAGGACCCAATCAAAAATTGAATTTAATAACAAATAGTAAAATCATATTTTATAATTAATTATTAAATCAATTTATTGATTAATTTTTTAAAAAAAAATAACTAGGGCCCTTAAAGGGCTCAGCCCAGCTGAGCCCCTGGCTCGAGCCAGGGCCGAGCCAGGGCTCAGCCAGGGGTCCGGACCTAGGCCCGCAGGCCTGGTCCGGCCCCTGGCTGGCCCTGGCTCGAACCCCTGGCCCGGGCCAGGGTCCAGCCGGGCCGGGCCCGGTCGGCAGCTAGGGAAACCCTAGCCGCCCGGCCGGGTTGCCCGAGGGTTCCCTGCGTTGCAGGGAGCCTGACGGCGCTAACCCCCTTTTGGGGTTCTTCTCCGGTGCCGGTCCCGGCGGCGGACGGCCGCCGGACCACGACCGCCGGCAACGGCGACCTCGCCGGCGACGTCCGGCCACCGGCGGTGGCCCGAGTGGGGATCAAAATCCGATTTTTAGCCCCCTCTTTTCTCCCCAAATTTCAGGTTTCAAAAACCCAAAACAAAGAAGAAATTTTCATGGCCGGCGATCCAAAAAACTCCAAATCATCTGCAGCAACCTTTTGCTAATGAGTGGAAGATCTAAAATCTTGGAGAAACATCCTTTAGATCCATTTTAAACGCCAAGAACAAGGCGTTCTTTGTCTAACGAAGAATACGACGAAATAATCCAAAAAAAATATATTCTCCAGATTTAAATCGCGATCTTATCGCAGTTATCATCTAATGAATATAAATATTTCAAGAACATAATTACCAGTATGGATTTAAATTCTAAAACCACAATTTTAGAGACCGAAACGGCGAAAACACAGTGGAACCTGGCTCTGATACCACTGTTGGGTTCGCTATGTCGGGATCCGACCGAAAATACAGCGAAATAAAAATAATTTCGGGATCGGATCCATCCCGTTTCGATCAACAAAATTAGATCGGAGTAAATCAGATTTACCTTGCGCGGATTCGAATCCGCGTTCGTTTTCCGGTTCCGTCGGAGCGATGCCGCAAGTCGCGTAGATGCCCGACCTCTAGCGGTATCCACGCGGTTCTCCTCGCGATGGATCGTCCTCGCCTTCTCGCTCGATGCAGCGTTCGTGGATCCTGTCTGGCTGCGCGTAATCTGCCGCAACATGCGGATTCGGAATCTCCCGTCGGACGGAAGGCGGAGCAGTCGGGAATCGAAGTGGAGCCTCCAGATGGCCGCCTCGTGTCACACGCCTAGAAGAGAGGAGAGAGAGAGAAAGAACGACGGCTAGGTTAAGATTGCTGGCCCCCGACGTAGAATCCGTTCTTTTATAATAAGTCTGTTAGCGGTTTTTCATAAAAATCCAGACATATCCGAAATCCTGTCGGATTATCCATCGACTTGAAAATCATTTGCGTGTGACCCTCTAGGCCCAAATACCAGTCCAGTTAATAGCCCATTAAGCCCAGTAATCTTTTACTGACCCACTGAATTAATTAATATCCTTATATTCAATTAATCAGCCGAATTTAATGTCCCACAATAAATTCGGACGGACTGCCGATCACGTTGGATGCCAAGTAACATCGCGTGATCCTAGATGGCACTGGGGTTATCGCAACCCTCTATTGGAACCTTCCTGTCATCGGTTAGCGCGTGGATATAATCTTTCATCCGTGTAATGTTCCCGTATCGACCTAAGGTATGGTTTACTGTTAAACCCTATTCGGTCGGTTCACTTGAATCAAATGCCGCTAATCTGAATTCGATAACTCCTTATCGAATACAGAGTCCGCCCTGGCCAGGGACTTTAAGCGCATCATTCCCGGAACATTCTCTCTCAAACTACCGAGAGCGGATGATTCCGTATTGAACAGACAATTACCTTCGAGGGCATTTTCCTGAACCCGATCGCTTGACTTATTGATAACCCATGGTTAGGGATTCGTTAGTCAAGGTCAAAGTTTAGAAACCTACCAACAAGATATTTTTGGCGTCTCAGGTCCAAGGATCATCTACGCAACCGTGACGAGAGAATCGAGCTGGTTGACAGTGAGGTATTTACCATCCAACGATTCATAGTCGGATCAGTTCAGTGAACTTATTCGCCAATGAGCACTTATAGGTCCAGCATAGTATCTCCACACAAGTGACTTGTAGGATCAGTCACCCTCATCATATGAGCGAAAGTAACCTATACTAGTCTATCCGGATGTTCGATGTCCTATTTCAAACATCCTATGACTAGGAACAATTAAGAACATGTGTTTATAAGTCTTCAGTCCCGTAATTATGATTTTATCATAATCCGAAGACTGTTGCACATGTTCATAGACTTCATCGTGATACGTTAAACATAGATCGAATTAATTACATATAATGAATTATTTCCATTTATTAATAATAATATGAATTAGTATATAGTATCGGATTGGCTTTGAGACCATCTAATACTAACAGTCCTCATATTTCCTCTTACTTGGGCCTTCTTTAAATATCCTTGGGCTTAACGTGGGCACAATTTTGGTGACAACAGGAGCATAACACCCTGCCTGAGCCATACGCGCTCATTTGAAATTTCAAACGGGTGCGTACGGCCCGAGTGGGGTGCGTGAATCGCACCAGCCGTCTGATCACCTATCGGACGGCTCGGGTGATTTGCTCGCCCGCCCAGAGCACCAGAGCTGCCCGCACCACTTTTTTTTTGTTTTTTTGTTTTTAAAGGCTTCCATCCAGTCTCCTGGGGCGCATCTAGGTGGATGTGCCCCGGGGGGGTGTTATATACGGAATATATATATATATATATATATATATATATATATATATAAGTTGCAATCTCTCTCTCTCTCTCTATGTCTATCTCCCTTTCTCTTGGTCGCACTCTCTCTGCTCTCACTATGAGAGAGAGAGAGATAGTGAGAGATAGAGAAAGAGATGGGGGAGGGGTGTCGGAGAGGGGATCGAAGAAAGAGAGAGATAGAGGGAGTGGGGGATGGGGCTTGGGAGAGAAAGAGAGAGAGAGGGAGATGGGGGATGGGGCTCGGGGGGAGAGAGAGAGAGAGAGATGGGAGACGAGGTGGCGGCGGCGAGGGGTTGGGAGAGAGAGGGTGGTGGGGAGCGGGGGGGGGGGGGGTGAATTTACGGGAAAAAGAGAATTATTCACGACGGCTAAAGTCAAAATCATCGCAAATAAATATATATTCATTGCAGTTTTAATTTGAGTCATGGCAAATATATATATATATTGGCAACTGCTTTGATAATAGCCGTCGCAAATAAATTATTAATGACGCACGTAATTAAAGTTGTCACTAATAAAACTTTATTAGCGACAGAATACTAGTTGATCGTCGCGAAGATGGCTAATATGTTCATTTCTGATGGCTAGCAATTAGCCGTCGCAAATAATCCATCGTTAATAATCCAATTTCTACTAGTGACTTGCCGAAGTTTAATATAGGTGTGCTTTTAATTAGAAGATGCACTAAGCACTAGGATCTTAGGGGCCATGTACATAATTTTTAAGGTGTATTCGATGAAATTTTTAAGTTGGAGCCACTTCTAGTTTCTATTTTCAAGGTGCAAATATTGATGGGATTGGTCATGACCGATGTTAGATCCAAAAGCGAGTCATACTTTTCCAATAATTGCACTTTTCTCTCAATTTAGAAAGAGAAATTAGCGAGCCGCTCTCTTCTAGAAATTTGCGACTTTTTCCCAGCAAAGTGCAGTTTGTGTATAAATGCCTTTCAAGGCGTAGTTTACATCCCTCAAAATAATTGAGCTGAAACTTATAGAAGTCCAAAAATTGTTTCCAAAATGAAGGCTACACCGAGCATGGTCCCGTTCTTAATCAAAAACTCTACATTAGAGTTTCTTAAATTCAAGCAAAAATAATTCTTGGGGAAGGTTTTACTACTATCCGATTACAATCGTAGTCATCGTTTTTCATACTAAACCATGCCCTATGATAATCTTACATGTCAAGTTAAAATTTTCAATCTGAATAATAGTGCAAGGATTTTGTAGGCGCTGTTCCAACCAAGAGATCATCAGTAGCCATGCACAGAGGAATCATGTTCATACGTCTTGGTGGCGTGTGTGTGTGTACCATACGTGTTTGTGTGCGTGTGGGCGTTCCTGTACTCGTGTGCGTGTATATATTGTGCACGAGTTAGTGCTTAGCCAAGGATTATGTCGGCATTTCTGAGACCACATGGCCTCGGAAAATTTGCTGCTTAGATGTTCGACGAATTAATGATGCTACTTGCACTACTAGTAATTATTTTCCACGGCAATGGATGCGAATGATAACCATTTGAAAGACGCAAAAGGGCACATGACGATAATGGCGAAATCATCGATTGAGATTTGGATGTCTTTTTTGGTATAACCCAACACCTACTTGCCATCTGCAACTTACCTGGTGGGCTGGGAAGAACACCTAATTCTACACGTATGAGAGAGAGAGAGAGAGAGATGGCGACTGGTAAGGCAGGTTTAAATCACATTAATCTACTGTTGACGGTGCTTGTCCCTGTATAGTATGATGGCGACTCCATGATAAAAAATGGTTAGTGGTTTAGCCAATTCGACCATTTTCATCCACTAAAGCTCCCCATTAACGGCGCAACGATGCAGAGAACCTTCCTATAAACTGGAACCCGCATGCACATGACCTCCTCACCACATGTACTGAAGCGATCAAGCATCTAATTAAGCTTCTTAGTGGAGTTCAGTCATGAAGACTCTGAGCTTCTACGCGTCTCTCATGGTCTTGGCTCTTCTGCTGCCTACCGCCGTCAGCCTTCGCCTGCTCGATGCACAGAAAGGCGGGAGAAACCTCGTCTCATCTTCGAGCAACAGGAGGCCAAACACGGCAAGAGTCCTGATGCAAGTTGATTCACCAAGTACCGGCGTCAGCACGGACAACCACCATGCAATCGACCTGCAGACGTGGGACCGGCAGCATCCTAAGGCACCCCCACAAGGAAGATGAACAGAAGGTATGAAGGATCTGCTGTGTGTGGTGCATGGTGCATGTGTTAATTTCTAGTGCCATGTGAGTTCTGCGTTGTCTGTATAGGACAAGGTTAAGATGCATCTATTAGCAGATGTAGAAGAGCAGCTATTTGAATGCACTAGTAGCTTCTACCGTGTAAGCAGGAATAAATTGTACATGTGTGATTCAGCTGCCACTGCCGTATCTTCAAGTGATCACTGTGCACTTTGTAATGTGAAATGGAAATATGTAACGGGAAAATAGAAATAGAAAACGTACGTATGTGCTTTCCAATATGATTGAAGGCTTGAAGCTTATGCCGTATCAGTACGACGCAACACTTATGGTCGGGTGTGATTGCAGAGAGGACGAAAAAAGTAAGAAGAACAAGAGAAATATTAAAGAAAACGGGCCAAGGCGGCCCTCAATCTTTAGAGGAGATGCACATACATGACCTGAATTACCAACATAAACCGTAAGAGAGATGTGAAGGTGCAAAAAAAAAAAAAAGGAACCAGAACAGAATGACAGTATCTGAGAGAACTCCTCGTACCTCTCTCTTTCAAAGAATAAGATGAATTCTTTCCCTTTTTAGAGAAATAATCATAAAATTTATCCAAAACAATTCTAAACAGTAGGTATAAATAGATAAACATAGTAATTTGATTAAAAAGGGTACTTTTATTTCGATCCTAATTATAAATAGAGGCTTTCCAAACTATTTAATTCCTACTTAGTTTCCGTGCAAAATATTCTAAATTGAGCAAGGGAAGGAAATCAACTCCAATTCCAGCCTTGTATAAAAAATTCTACACATAAATTCCGCAATGATACTTTTGCAATTTTTAATAGATCTACATAACTTCATTTTTATCTTGATTATTTTCATAAAAAATGGGCGAACCTGAAAAATATAGTAGAGAAATGATTTGTAAAACTTTTTCTGAGTTTCTAATGCCATAAACCGCATCTCAAGTTAAAATTTAATTTGAGAGTTACATTCATTCTGTGATGATGATACAAATTCAAACTCACGTTCTAAGGAGAAGCAACATTGAATAGGCTAATAAAAATTGAAGCTTATTAAAAATAGAAAAGAGTCACTAATCAAAGCTTGGCAACAAGTTCTAAAAAAGAGAATTACTAGCTACACCGCCCCTAGTTGAACTGGAATGAATCTCCCTATCTTCTTTTGCCATCTAGAAAGTCCACATGGCCCCTATCCCCCATTAAATGCATCTTGACCTCATCCACATGTCAGTGCACATGGTGGATGCCGGATTACAAAAATCATAAAAAACAATTCTAACAAATTCCTATGATCTCGAGAGCCATCTTGAAGCTCTCAAGCACAACCTTAAAACTCTTGAGAGCTAAGTGTCATGCAATCTAGAACTTTCGATCGAGCACTTGAAGATGCTCCCGAAAAGTAGATTGACGGATAATTTTTTATTATTATTTTTTGAATCCGATGCTTGCATGTGCATTGACATGCAGGTAACATCGCCACGTATTTAATGGAGGACTAGAGTTATGTAAACTTTCTAGATGACAAAAAAAGATAGGAGGACTCATCCTAGCTGAGCTAAGGGCGGTGCAGCTAGCAATTCTCCCTCAAAAAATAGCAAAATTCGTTTTCCCGAGTCACAACAAAAGAAAACAATGAAAGAATTTGAGACCTAAAACCTATATAGGTTGCAAACTTCACCATAATGCTCTAGACATTGATTTAGGAATGTATTTGTATTCTCACATGTTTTACTGCAAGATGCTTTAACTTTCAATCGTGGGTTTGTCTTTTTGTCACTGTAATTTGTGTCAATCGCTAGCAAGAATCCAACCAATATGTAATCGCCAACAGGGCAAAATCTCCTATGTTTATTTCCATGCTGGATGAGGTCTGTTGATCTGAACTTGAATGGGTCTTACATTTGAGGTGATGGGGCTGGGCACGATCTCAGTCCGTCACCGTCACCGTCACCGTCACCGTCACCCACCCCATATCCCCCTTATAAAATTTAGAAGCACAGAAATAAAGATCAAAACTCTACAAATTTAACATCCTTTAGGGGTAAGTGGGTTAAAGACTTAACCAGATAACGTTAATTTTGAACATGATTGTTAATGGTGGAGGCATGAAGATATTTTTATCTTAAATTTTAGGAGATTCATGTGATTTCCTTAAAGTCAAGGGTAGTGAATAATTTATCAGCATTAAGGGATATATGGGTAGTATTATGCAGAAGTTTACGTATACTTCATAAACATGCCAATTTAACTGTCTGTGAACGTACTGGGCAACTAAAAATTCTATGCATAGTTAATATGGCTGAAAATCTACAGTGTCATTTCTTGGGTTAGTTATGTTTTGGTTTAAAAGATATGACAGAAATTAGCTAAAATCTCCTGATGATATTTTTCAATTGTTGATAAAAAACACAAATATCTCCATGCATCAAATGAACAAGCGGAAGCATGCACGGAGATGGATCGTAACGGAAAACGTACCTTAACGGCGACGTTCGTAGATGGATGGCGACGACTCCGTGAGGACGAGGAGGAGAACCACGTAACGGGTTTCTTCCCAAAATCCACACTGCAAATCCTAGGCTCTTGGTGATAGCCTCTTGGAGAACAACACTTAGAGAGGAAGAGAGAATGAGTAGAAAGAAGAGGATTCTAGAGTGAGAGTAAGGGCTGCCCAAAAGTGAGAGTTCTTAAGAGTGTTCTCACGTAATGCCATTCTCCCCTCTTTTATATCTCTCTCCTCTACACTTTCAAATAAAGGGGGGAATGGTTATATCCAAGGGGTGCATCACATGTGTGGGTAACTTCCCACAACCACTCCCTCAACCACTCACCCTCATCTCCTATAACCAACTCTTGGCCCCACATGGGCATTTGCATGGTAAGAACCATGCATTGGTTAACATCTCCCACTTGCCCACGGAGGGCAAAGGTTAATAAACAATCTCTCAAAGTTGCTACAATCCAACTGTCATACAGGAAATGCAGCGTGCGACCTCACGAGCATAACACTATCAGGCAAGTAGTGATCCATTAAGTTATCACCAAAACTAATGGAACACAATACTCTTTGAAATCTCGTGGTACCCCAGACCATCTTATATTCACCTGATTTAACACTCCGGATCTCTCAGATAAATAACTGGCAGTGTTTAAATCTCAAATGTCATGTGATTATAACTCTGTCTGTACACAACTGACTGAGTTCTCCGGAGTATGATCCACGTAACATGGTGCAATATATAGATGTCTTCCCTAAGTTCTCATGTCAATTCGATTAATCTCGGCCGCTTTCCTAGTCATGTCCCGCTAGACTGTATCAACCTTAGTCCTAAGGATCATGCTAAAGTAGCGACGCCGAGCTTCCTCTTCATGATATAGTTCCTAGGTCACAAAGGGTACAGGTAGAATCAACAATATGATCAAAGAGCTCACACAATGATGAAGCAGAGATCCATTCATCATTCTCATTTATCGGTCGAGAATTGCACATGCGGTATGAAACGCATGTTATGGTGTTCTTCCACAAATGTGGGCGTGTCAATTATAGATTTATCATTTAAACACCATACGGATCTTAGTCTAATCACTCCCACTGCGATTAACTTGAGTCTCATGACCCAGTCGCTTCCACTTAGCGCCTTGTCTCAAGACTCACATCCGGCTTTTCCAGACTATACAGGATGGGCTCAATTATTCCCGTATTCGATCTTTAAAGATCTCATCTCGGCTCTTATCCGAGGCGACATAAATAAATATTTTAAGTGTATCTTGTTCGCTCATCTAGCGCCATAGATACTTAATGTCTCATCTTGCTCGCTATCTCAGCGCCAAGGCGAATTACCCGTGTGAGAGGGTCAATTCCAGTCTGGTGACACTCATTGATGTGTAAACAAGCATTCCATCAAAATACGCAATAAGAGAATGCATCGAAGTCAACAATAACTGTTTTTTAAATTACAGTTTACATAAACCCATGGCTCTACTATGGGTCGTG
Organism: Zantedeschia hybrid cultivar; assembly: GCA_030544215.1. NCBI lineage: Eukaryota > Viridiplantae > Streptophyta > Magnoliopsida > Alismatales > Araceae > Zantedeschia > Zantedeschia hybrid cultivar. The sequence continues at coordinate 15,445,947 of JARZZO010000016.1, forward strand.
AAAGCCTCTCTAGTGATCTGTTTAGTTAGCGGGTCTGCTACCATACGATCGGTAGAAATATGTCGAAGGACCACTGCTTCTTTTGCTAACAGATCTCTAATGAAGTGATATCTAATGTCAATGTGTTTGGTTTTACCATGGTACTTAGGATCCTTGGCGTAAGCCAAAACTGATGTACTATCAACATAGAGAAGTACACTCTCCTCTGCATGAGGAGTGACAGCTAATCGCCGCAGGAAACTCCTTAACCAAACTGCTTCTTGACAAGCTGCTGAACATGCCACATATTTCGATTCCATAGTGGATAGAGCAATGCACGTCTGTTTCTTGCTACACCAAGAAATGGCCGCGCCACCGAGTATGAACACATACCCTGACGTAGACTTTCTTTCGTCTTTGTCGCTGGCCCAATCAGCATCACTATAACCTCTCAACCTTAGATCACCTCCTTTGTAACATAAGGTAAGGTTTGTTGTTCCACGTAAATATCGGAATATTCTCTTGACTGCCTTCCAGTAAGCAGGACCATGGTTACTTTGATAACGGCTAGCTAATCCGACAGCATAACTGATGTCGGGTCGAGTACACAACATAGCATACATCAGACTCCCAATAGCTGCCGCATATGGCACTTTATTCATTTGATTCTTCTCTTCTTTATTTTGTGGACATTGGCTTACACTTAAAACACAACTTTTATCAACTGGAGTATCAATAGGCTTGGAGTGATTCATTCAGTATCGCTCTAGAATCTTATTAATGTAGGTTTCCTGAGACATACTCAAAAATCTTCTAGAGTGATCTCTGACTATTTTCACTCCTAACACATAGTTTGCTTCGCCAATATCTTTGGTCTCGAAGACTGAAGATAACCACTGCCTAGTGGCATTGATAGACTCCATATTATTCCCAGCCAACAAAATGTCGTCAACATACAATGACATAATTAGAATCTTCTCTTTCTTTCGTTTGACGTACACACAGTGGTCTTCCTCAATCGTCTCAAAACCGAATGAGGTGATTTCCTTATGAAATCTTAAATACCACTGTCTAGACGATTGTTTGAGGCCGTAAATGGAACGTTTTAGGCGGCAAACTTTGCGTTCTTATTCCTTTATCTCAAAACCCTCTGGTTGGAACATGTAAATTTCCTCGTCTAGTTCTCCATTAAGAAATGCCGTCTTAACATCCATCTGAAAGAGTTCTAAATCTAAATGTGCGACAATAGCTAGGATCAGGCGAATAGACGTAAATCTCACCACCGGGGAGAACGTCTCATCAAAATCAATACCCTCTTTCTGGGTATACTCTTTCGCTACTAGTCGTGCTTTGTATTTGTCAATTGATCAATCTGCCTTGCGTTTAATTTTGAAAACTCATTTGTTTCCAATAGCTTTACGCCCAGGCGGAAGATCAACTAACTCCCAGACCTTATTCTTTTCCATTGAATCCATTTCGTCTAGCATAGCAGCTTCCCATTCTTTCTTTGATAATGATGAATATGCCTCTTTGACATTTCTAGGTTCTTCATCATCCGCAGGTTGACACATTAAAATCTCCTCTTCAATCTCAAAACGTCGACGAGGAGTGTGGCCGCGTTTACTTCGACGTACTAGGGTGTCGGCATCTTCCGATTCTAATGTAGTACTCCCACTCCGAAAATTAATAGGTATACTCCCACTAGCTTGATCATCTATACTATCTCCAGCGATGACATGGTTAGAAACTAATTCCCTCCCTTCGCTGGAAGATGGTAAGAGAGCTGTCTCATCCACTTCATGGAGATCAAAGCTTTTTCCGACATTGCCAAGTTTAGGGTATTCTTTCTCTAAGAATACAACGTCTCGAACCTCTTTCTCTGTCATTCCTCCATCTTGATATTGTCCATACATGACATACCCTTGTGAGCTATCAGGATATCTTATAAAGATAAACTTTCTAGCTTTAGGGCCTAATTTCCCATACTTGTGGGAAGAGTCATGGACATATCCAACTGACCCCCACGGGCGTAGATTTCCCAAATACGGCTTTTGGCCACGCCACAACTCATAAGGGGTAGAAGGAACTGACTGTGAAGGCACACGGTTAAGTAAATAGGCGGCAGTCAACAAAGCATCCCTCCAGAAGGATATTGGGAGGTTGGCATGCGCCATCATAGACCTAACAATGTCTAACAATGTTCTATTCCTTCTCTCGGCAACACCATTTTGTTGCGGAGTGTATGGAATAGTGAGTTGTCTTTTAATTCCCTTTTCCTCGCATAGAATTCTGAACTGATCAGATAAATATTCGCGTCCTCTGTCTGTGCGAAGAGCTTTTACACTCTTACCGGTCTGATTGTCAACCTCAGCAAGGAAGCGTTTGAAACAATCCAGTGCTTTATAACGGTGAGCGATCAGATAAACATAACCGTATCGCGAATAATCATCTATAAAGGTAAGGAAATATGATGCTCCATGTCGAGCCTTCACACTCAAAGGTCCACAAATATTAGAATGGATAAGCTGCAATACTTCAGTGGCCCTTCTGGCCATCCCGAAAGGTTTTCGGCATGCCTTTCCAGCCAAACATGATTCACATAAAGGTAGAGTGACTTTAGCGAGTGAACCTAAAAGGCCTTCTCGAGCTAACCTTGTCATTCTATCATGTCCTATGTGACCTAGGCGAGCATGCCATATTTCCGAACTAAGGTCTTTATCATCAGCCACATACGACACAGAATAAACATTGAAATCAACATCTAATTTAAACAAACCACCATTCAATAAAGCATGTCCATACAGCACATCATTTAAATGAATGTCAATACTAGTACCAATCATAATGAGAGCAAATCCTAGGGATAATAAAGATGAAGCTGACAAAAGATTATGCTGAATCCCTGGCGCATAAAGAACATCATGCAATGTCAATACACGACCAGTTCTAAGTTTGAGCTGGTACACACCAACTCCTAAAACTTCTTCACTGGTCCCATTGCCCATGTAAATTCTTTGCGTCCCTCTTGGAATTCGGCGGTAATCTTGGTACCCATCTCGATCTCTAGTTACATGCTTGGTCGCTCCTGAATCCACAATCCACTCAGGATAAGTTCGGGCGACTAAGACATGAGAACAAACATACACAGAGAGAGAATCTGGGTTGAGGGATACCTTTTTCGGCTCAGCGCACTCGCGAGCGAAATGTCCCATCTTCTCACAATTGTAGTACTTCACCTTTGATTTGTCCCTTTTTCCACCGCGCTTGCCTCTGTGGTGGCGCTTCGGTGTCCGCTCTGCCTTGTACTTAGAGCTGGATACAGTTTCACGATCCTTTCGTTTGAAAATTTTCTTTGGGCCCTTCCTGCCTTGGTGTCTGCCTCCCTTGGCGACTAAGGCAGTGGCGCGTACAGCTTCTTCGCGCTCAGCCTCTAACTCCACATGACGAGAAATATCAGAAAAATTCTTGATATTCTCGTTGTGGGTAAGAATCTGCTTCATATGGACCCAAGAGTCCGGTAGAGATCGGATTACTGCAAGGACCTGCTGCTCGTCTGTGAGATCATGACCTGCCGACTTTAAATCCCTGATCATGCCCGACATAACCCTAAGGTGTTCGGTCATGGTCTGTCGTTGGTCTTTGCGGTAGGTCTCAAACTTAAGTACAAGAGCGCGCAACCGCGTAGTCGAAGTTCCACCAAATTGAAACTTTAGCTGATCCCACATATCTTTTGCAGTTTGGAATTTCTCAAATTCCCCAATAAGATCGTCTTGCATGCTGCTTAACATAGTAAAGCGCGCGCTACGATCCTTATTGAACCATTGACGGTACGCTTCTTGATCTCTACGATGCTGTGCTGTATTACCATCCTCAGGCGGTGACATGACGGTGGTAAGATGTTCTATCAATTCCTGCTCGTTTAGCAAGTATTGAATCTTACGGTGCCAAATGTCATAATTCATTCCCGTCAACTTGTCACCCTTGATCAAATCAGCAATGACATTTTTCATGGCCATTTTAAATCACTACATAAATAAAATTTAGAGAGTCAAGTTGACATAGTTTACACATCATAATTCGCTTCCAAAAAATTCAGACTAATAAATATTAAGTTAACTCAACCATCGGAATCGAAATATAGATCTAGGATACTATAATCATCTTCCGATTAAATCAAGGTAACTTAATTTTAATAGAATGATTTTGAGCGAATTCTCAACGAGAGAAACACTTTAAATCTCTCGTAATAGCCACTTATCCAACATTTGCAAATTTGAATATCATGGAAGTGAACATTTTCATAATTAAATCAACAGTAATAGCAAAGTCCATGATTTTTCAATAACTTGATCAAATTCAGCTATCATGAATATTTACAAAAACACATGATCATGTAAATACATCATTTTTCAATTTCAACATGATCATTTTAAATGAAATGATAGCTAAGTGGTGCATAAATTGATCAATTCAAGACGTGCAAATTCATAAATTATCATTTAAAAATTAATCAATCGACGCTACACGAGTATACGCAATATTTAAATGATCCGATAATTATGCACGAATTAAATCAATTTAATTGGCAAATATACAATCATGCATATTTAAATCTAAGAACGCTAAAATAAATTGCTGCTAACCGATAAGCGCAATAATTTAACGATCTATAAATATGCATTTTACATAGTTGAATAATTGATTATTAGTGTCATTTTTCTGTATTGCGCAAATATTCACCTCAATTACACGTAAACTCTGTTAAGGTCGATATTAGTGACCAAAAAATAATTATTTGCGTGACGAAATAAAACAATTCTATTTATTTTATTTTGCGCAATTTAATATCAAGACAATCATCACATTTAAATAATTGGCACTAATCAGGATGATTCAACTATAAATCAAATAGATCATGGAAATCAAATTACATTAATTTGAACTAATAAGCCTACGATTCAAATTAAATTATAATGCATCATCTAATCATAAGTAAACTAAACTAATATTCCCTAATCTCAAATTCAATTTCTCCGTTCATAATCATACGGAGAATTTGAAACGGGTCCATTCGAACAACCAACCGGTCCATTTCGGATCCAGCCCAATACGGTGCATCGTAAGGTTCACGGCGACCCATGTGAGGCCACGTGTAAGGACTGAGGTTTCGGGTTCAGTTTTCGGGTCGGTTTCGGGCCGGATCCCCTGGGTTGGACCTTGAGGGGCCTTGAGAGTGTCTTCTGAATGACGTCTACACTTCACGACGCCTTTCAAACGGCGTCTTGATAGGTGGACGCCATTTAGATGAATTTTTGTTGTGCCACGTGGGCGCCACGTGGGCGGGTCTCGGGCCGCGAGAGTACGGCCCTGTCTCGTCGTCTGAACGGCGTCCATGATGGACGACGCGATTCAGACTACGACCCTGCGGTGTTAGTGTACGGCCCCTGTCTCGTCGTCTGAACGGCGTCCATGATGGACGACGCGATTCAGACTGCGACCCTGCGGTGTCAGTGTACGGTGCCTGACATGTCAGCTGAACGGCGTCTGTGGTGGTCGACGCGTTTCAGAGAGCTGTCAGTACGGCCCGTCCTGTCATCTGATAGGCGTCTCTCTCACTCGACGCGTTTTAGGCAATTTCTGATTGACCCCGCGAGCCCTTCTTTCTTTCTCTCATTCTCACCCTTTCACTCTTTCTCCTCTCCCTCTCCGTCTCCTCCGATCCCACTCTTCCCCTTTTCCTTCCTCTTCTTCCTCTTCCACCACTCCAACGCCTCCCTACCTCTCACCTCTGCCACCACCACTTTCTTCGCGGCGTTCCATTCTCCGGACGGCGGCCGACGTCCCGGCGGAGTGACGACGTTCTCGGAGGTACCGGCGGCGGTCTGCGGTGCGGCGGTTCGGCGACACAGAGTCAGGAGGAGTTCAAGTAACCGGTAGGGGGACGAACTTTGCATATGTTGCTCGTGTTTTCCTAGGCATGATAGGACGTGTTTTGGGCTAGATTGAGCATGTTTAGGGGGTGTTCTTGTGGGTATGACCGTGCTCGTGAATGAGGATTTGTAGCATACTTGTGGTGGATGAACTTCTTTTCCTCCCCTTCTGTTTTGAGGCTTTTCGGGGTATTTGGGGTTAAGGGAGAAACCCTCGGATCGAACCAGGGAACCAGGTTTCTGGCGTTAAACGGCGTCGTGCCTGATCGACGCCTTTCAGAAGGGCGTCAGGGCAGTACGACGCCTTTTAGGACAGAAATTCCCCTGTTCGAGGTTTCAAGAGTCAGGGATTCTGACGCTAAATGACGTCATGGATGGACGACGCCTTTCAGAAGGACGTCGGGCCATCATGACGCCATTTAGGCAGGAAATCACCCCGACTGAGGGTCTCAGTTCGGAGATTCTGGGACTAAAAGACGTCGTGGGTGGGCGACGCGATTCGTAAAAGCGTCGGGTAACCATGACGCCTTTTAAGACAGAAATCCCCTGAGTAACGTTTTCTGGAATTCCTGGATTTCGGTGTTAAATGGCGTCTGAGGATGTCGACGCCTTTCAAAAGGCGACCACTGGTGTCGACGCCTTTTAGGGCCTGATTCTAAAGACTGTTTTACATGAACCTGTACATGGAGCTTGAAAGGCGTCGGCCTTGGGCGACGCGATTCAAGACAGAACCACACTAATTCATGCCAGTAAAATGTGTTTACACTGCTAGATAGTTGGTTAATGCATGCTGTTAATGTACTCGATGTGATGAACTCTTCGTGACCGGATGGCACTGCGTTGGGTGTCGTGCGACCGTAGACTTCTTCCGTGACCGGATCGCACCGTGCCGTGTTTTCTGTTTCGGTGGACTTAGAGTGACAGTTGTAGCGTTCTACACCCTGTGTCGGTGCGGAGGGACACAGCGCTGACGGGAGCAGTGGCGGGGTGACGCCTAGTGGAGAGGGTCACCCGATGAACCCCGGGGTTAGCTAGCTTGTACCGGTGTCGGAGTGGTACCTTTGGAGTGTCACTCGTGCTAGGGGAAGGAGTAACCACCTGAGCCAGTTGGACCGGAGTAGCCAGCGTGCTATCCGAGGGATTACTGTTTGGTCTCAGCGGGTCGGTGTTTCCCACTTTTCGGAGACATAGTTGACGCGTTTTGCCGAGACGCGAGTTGTAGGTTCCTTACTAGAATGATTTCTGAGATATGCATGTTATATTCCAAATACATGCGGTTTATATCGAGAATTTAGGAGGAATGTGTTATAGCTTTACTTATCTTGTTACTATGTATCGTTGTAATTGCACTTGTGGGTGTGTGAGTGGGAGGCAAGGGATCGGATGATCCCTATTGAGCCCAGTTCTGGTGTGGCTCACTCCCTGCGGTTTTCAGGTGTGGACCTCGTGGCAAGTGGCGGCGCGTCGTGTTCTTCTCGGTGTACGGACCAGCAGCTATCTCAGTTCCGGGATATGCCCCGATGTTGTTGTACTTTACTTCTGCCTGTACTTAATTAATTTCTGGGACCATGTAATTATTGTTGGACTGTGGACGGACATTATTACTTTACTTCCTGCATACTGTACTTCCTTGTAGTCCGTGTGAACATTATATTTAATCTTGTTTAATGTTTACTCCTCCAGATGTGTGTATAAGATCCGGGTGTGAGACCGTTGGATAATGATTCGACGCCCATTTAGTGATCAGGTCTCCGATCATAGGGTGGCGGATCGTTACACCACGTGCCACCAAATGGCCTGCCGCGGTGACGTCTGCGGGCCTCCCAGCGCCGACGTCGTTGGGCTCGACCCGTCCTCGCCAAGGACACGCCCGCTGGACCATGCGCAGCTGGTACGGCAGCCCCATGCATGGGCGTGGGAGCCCCCCTGCGCAGGGGCGAGAACGCCTCACCTGCGTGCGGGGAGGGCACCACGCCCGCATGCATGGGCAGGCCGCCCATGCAGGACGTGGGCGGCACGTCCACGCGGGACGTGAGCCCCACGCCCGCGCGGGACGTGGGTGCTCCGCCCACGCGGGGCGTGAACGCCACGCCCGCGGACGTGGCCGCACCGCCCACGCTGGGCGCGAGCGCCACGCCCGCGGGCGTGGCCGCTCCGCCCGCGTGGGGGGCGAGCGCCACGCCCGCGGGCGTGGCCGCTCCGCCTGCGTGGGGGGCGAGCGCCACGCCCGCAGGCGTGGCCGCTCCGCCCGCGCGGGGCGTGGCCGCTCCGCCCGCGCGGGGCGCGAGCGCCACGCCCGCAGGCATGGCCGCTCCGCCCGCGCGGGGCGCGAGCGCCACGCCTGCGGGCGTGGCCGCTCCGCCCGCGGGCGTGGCCGCTTCGCCCGCGCTGGGCGCAAGCGCCACGCCCGCGGGGGGCGTGGCCGCTCCGCCCGCACTCGGCGCGAGCGCCACCCCCGCGGGCGTGGCCGCTCCGCCCGCGTGGGGTGCGAGCGCCACGTCCGCACTGGGCCCTAGCGGTATGCCCGCCGGCGTAGCCGCCACTGCATTCGTCGGCTTGGGTCCTTCTCCGCGCAGGGACGTCGACCATCACGACGGACTTCCCTCGTCGTCCGCGTCGCCGTTTGCATGGCCGTCGTTACAGGCGCCGCCTTCATCTTCGTCGTAGTTGCCGTCACGTACTATCTCGGATGGTTGGTCGCATCCAGAATTCGCGCCGCAAAACCCTCTGAGGTAGGCTAAGTACTCCGGCGCTCTGAGTCTTCTTGGAGGAGAAGATGGGACGCGATCGTCGCCGGATTTCTCTTCGGAATAATCGGTCAGTTCATCAGGAACCCGCTCCGATTCCTCGTCACTGATAACCACCATGGGAGCCATTCGGCTCGACGAGGCCGCAACATCGGAACGGTTCTTTTTGATCGAAGACCACGCTGCCATGATTTCGTAAACCTGGCTTTGATACCAATGTTGATAAAAAACACAAATATCTCCATGCATCAAATGAACAAGCGGAAGCATGCACGGAGATGGATCGTAACGGAAAACGTACCTTAACGACGACGTTCGTAGATGGATGGTGACGACTCCGTGAGGACGAGGAGGAGAACCACGTAATGGGTTTCTTCCCAAAATCCACACTGCAAATCCTAAGCTCTTGGTGATAGCCTCTTGGAAAACAACACTTAGAGAGGGAGAGAGAATGAGTAGAAAGAAGAGAATTCTAGAGTGAGAGTAAGGACTGCCCAAAACTGAGAGTTCTTAAGAGTGTTCTCACGTAATGCCATTCTCCCCTCTTTTATATCTCTCTCCTCTACATTTTCAAATAAAAGGGAGAATGGTTATATCCAAGAGGTGTATCACATGTGTGGGTAACTTCTCACAACCACTCCCTCAACCACTCACCCTCATCTCCTATAACCAACTCTTGGCCCCACGTGGGCATTTGCATGGTAAGAACCATGCATTGGTTAACATCAATGATTTAATCTTTACATACTCAATTCCAATAACTATTTTAAGGATCAAAATGCAAATACAAGGATGTATGATATGCAAGGCGTAAGCTAGTATTCCACATCACTAAACACTAGCTTGGTATAGACTCCTCGTGCCACCATTTCAAATCCTTTTAATGCATTGCTGATTGTGATTTCATTAGCCAAGAAAAGTATTACTTGGTGTTCGACTACAATGCAACCGCAACAACCGTCCAATACATAGAATCGGACGAGCCATGTTTGGCTGCACTCCATGCAGAAGGTTGCAGCCACCTTGCGCCAACCCATCTTAAGACTGGACGGGAGTTACAGCTGCATTGCGTCTGAGCATTGCAGCAAGTACTCCAAAAAAATGGATGCCAGCACAGGCCACACAGACAGGACTATACACACAGCAGCCACAGAAGCAACACATGCATGCCCCCTCAAGGTGCATGCCATTTCCGAGATTGGGCAATACCACGCCAACACTACATGTCATTTCCAAGAACACACCCTTCCCCATGACCTGAAACAAAGAAAAAATAAATCATAAAATCTGCTCAAATGCCTCTTCCCCCAAGCTGTCCTCGCCGAGAAGCCAAAAGAATACGAATGCATGGAGCCCCAAACCCACACACCCACAAGACTGGGTACAAAATAGTAAAGAACACAGGATGCCCCATGGCCCTGAGGGTGTCCAAGCTTAAACAATGGCCAAGACGTACACAACTGTGGATCAGAGCACGAGTAACGGCTGCACCCTAAACCCTAAACATTTGTTCGTCAATCCACCCGAGGCACTGAATCGTTTTGTGGTCTGTCTGAACTTTTGGATACTCTACAACAGAATAAAATATTGACTAGGAGAATTGTTCGTGCATCAGTTAATGTTGTGTAGAGCAAAAAGGATGAAATCAACATGAGTTTGTACAAGATAGCACTGTACTCTTCCTTCCTAAGATTTAACTGTTCCAGCTCTCCCTTTCCATTGGTGAAGATTCAGTGGTTGCTGTGATTACTGCAAGTAATAAATGAAACTAATCAAGGAAAGACACATAAAAGCCGTACTTACTCCCATCATATCAGAGCATACAAGTATATATATAATTCGTACCTTGTGCTGCACTTGTGACAGGAATGTTTCCCCATACACGGCTAACTAATCACACTGTGACCCCTCCACCCACTGGTTCACTGAAAGACGGCTGTTCAAATGGCTACTAATAGGTGTTATTGCCAACAAAGATCTAGTATCCCATTTGCTTCATTTGGAAGCTATGAACTATGACAGCTTTAAGGCATCCACATCATCCAACAAAATGACGAAGAAATTGACCTTCAAAATCCCTCCCAAAGTGCCGATCTTGTCCTTCGAAACCATCCATGACATATGCACCGGTGCTCTCTTCAAGGCCGAAGCGGTGACCAATGTTCAGAGGAAGTGGTTCAGATAAACAAATGCTGTCATCTTGGTGGAGACCCAGAGTGAGAGAGATGCCTCCATTTGCTGCTGTGCTTGTGAAATCCATTGGGGCACTAATACGATGATGAGTGGACAGATCATCGGGAGAGAAATTTAACGGTCCTTTGGTATGATTAGGTAGCTGGGAAAACTCATCTCTAAACCATTTGTGTGAGTGGTCGAGGATTTTCTGAGAGATGACAGAAGGAGGTACTTGATTGTTATTGGGAGAAACAGCATAAGCAGATGAGAGATCCGGTTGCGCATTCGTGTCCTGGTTGCTATCTTTTTTCGCAACGTTGTGCACCTGTAGAATCTCAAGGGAGTGTATTTCCTCCACCATTGGCTTCCAAAGCCGTACTCTTGCATTGATAAACCAGTTTGAAACCTGCTCAACTTAATGACGATCAGTTCAAGAGACTCGATCTTGTTAACTAATGCAACAATAGTCAGGTATATCAGAAAAGAATAACAAGGCACCAGGACACCAGTGAACTTGGTTATATAGCCAAGAAAATGAGAATGGAAAAGAAATTAACAGATGTTTTTCAAAACAATAACAGTCCACTGACAACAAAAGACAACAAAATTTGATGTAGTTACAAGAGGACGAAAATGTTGTCACATTTAAAATTTGGAAGCACGAGCCAGTTGCCATGGAGAGGTTATTTTTACCATTTTGAGTTTTGTGTCAATTTAGGTATCCGCAACTGGTGTTGAAAAATTGTTTTTTCTAACGTTTCAAACCTCATTCCATGCACATGTTGACTTTAAAACAATTAAATATTAGATGATCTGAAGCAGAAAAACAAGATGTAAATTTACTCTTTCTAATCCAACAGAAACTCTCAGATCCCAACATTCTGCTTGTTCCGTCTTTCTTTGCCTTTACCTAAAGCACCCTAAATTGCTATAAATTATATCTTTGAAGAGGCTAGATTTTCAAACCAGTTTGCCAAACCAGATTACAAGAGAAATATTAGCAAATGGGCATGTCCATCAAATAATTCTAACAACTTAGATGTGCAAGTTAAGAAAGATTAGACCAGAAGAAAGATGCCACAACTTGAAGAACGATAAACCACATATGAAAAGAAGCCTCTGTGTGCTGTTACTACTGTCTATGTGGTATATACTAAAACATTGCTGAGATTAGCATACCTGGTTTCTAGACAAACCTGTTTGTTTAGCCAACATCTGCTTGTCCATATCAGTGGGGTACCTGGAAAGGCCATCAATTAAGATTACCGACTATATACACATCAGAAGGATTACACCATACACAACTTTCAGCTCTATATAGAGTTGTAAAGTAGTCCAGGGGAGACACACAACATCTCCAAGTCCATCATTGTACTGCATTTTGTGCTGGATAATCTCATGTATGGATAGCCACTTTAAAGAAAGAAATAAGACATGACATTAACTAACATCCCTGCAAAATGTTTCTGCCGCCATGTCTTTTGCAAATGAAAAACAGAGCAATTTATAGGATACTTACGGATGAAGGAAATGTTCAAACAACCATGCTTTAAGCACGGTCACGGCATGTTCAGGTAGTCCTCTCTGAGGGCGCCAAACTGGCTGCCGAGCACTTGCAGCTGGGCTGCAAGGAAATCTTTGGTAGCCAAGATTGGCATTCATGACCCTAGGCCCAGGCATGTCATCTTTACTCTGGTCTTCCTTGCCAAAAGCTTTGTTTGTGAACCGAAGCTGGTCAGTTATTGCACTTTTAAGGTGCCTAAAATGCTTTGACAAGGACTTGAGAGCCATGGGAGTATATGGGGCAGCGGTATTGAGGCCTGCCACAGCCTCAAACGATGTGACAACAGCTTGAATTTGCTGGTAATACTGTTTGTACCTTTTGCAAACCTATAAAAAAGTAAAAAAAGCAGTTATCAAGACATGTGGTTGTATCTTGGGACATCCATATGACATTTTAATCCAACACATTGGAATCCCCCTAGTCCTCATTTTTTATTGCAGGGTTGTAGAACTCATTTCTTCCTAGCACACAATGAGTTATCAAGTTTTATACCTTACAAATTAAAGTTCAATGAGGAATATTAATTGTGGCCTTCTTGAACCACACACAAAAAAATTCCTTGCATTGAGCTACAAATATGTCATTTTGTTAAAATTAGAATACTCACAAGCTTGAATTGCACTCTTAAGGAAAATTTGGGAAACATAACAGGAGATAGGCAAGATAGATACAAAGATCAAAGGAGGAAATCAATACTAAAAAATAATGAGCAAGCATAACTAAAGATGGCATCCACATATATAGCATCCTTCTGCCATATAAAGCAGAATTAAAATGATCACAACAAAGTGACAACCTATTACTTTGATGGTACTTAAAAATAAATAACAAGAAGCTACCCATTCTGAACATCTGTAAAGAAGCTACACATTCTGAACATGTATACACGATACAGGTAGCCCCTGTCGTCTATCAATATGCTTTGCTTTCAAGTTCAACAAAATCAATGGATGAAGAACTATTTGAAATATTTTCATGCTGGTGATAATTTTTTCAATTCTCTTCATCACCTGCGGACAGAAATTTCTTGTGCAGCTTACCCAAACTCTCTCGTGCACTAGAATACTCTTCTTTCAAGGTATTGACCATTTGTAACAGTTCACCAGATTTTCTTGAGCATTGGAGATCAGAGACTACCACATTGAAAAGATACGTGAAAGCAGCACGTAGATGTTGGATAATAGACAATCCATTCCCCGCCACCACATAATAATACACAAAGGCTCCAAATAATAGATACGGCAGGCAAGCTGCCTTAATGGATTGAAGAAGATAAGCAAAAGAAAGCAACAGTTACATATATTCAACTAAAAACAGAAAACACAAGATAATCAAATTAAATAGCCATTGCCACCATAAGGCTCATAACCTGAAAAAACACTAGATAACTAGTAGCTCGTGCCATAAGGCACATAACCTACAAAGCATGACAACCAAAACTAGCCTTTGGCTTCCAGAACATAAAGGGGCTCATCGTCTGTCATTCCATTGTGAGAGACAATCACAGAACTTCGCTTATCTCTTGATTCGCATAAATATTTCTGAATGAGGAGATACCATTGAACTGAACTTCTTGAACTGCCCTACTTCAAATGATGTGCAATCTGAATTATGCAAAGAGGGGACGTACAAATGAGTCACCAATGCAACATTTAGCAAACGATCTTACAGCAAACATCAGGACCATGCTCAATTTTATCCTTATCAGTGCAAAATTCTCATGATGAACAACAGACAACATAATCCACCATCAAACACAAAACCAGAAAGTGAATCTGCAGGCATGGATCAAGCCATCAAGGCATCTAAGGCACCGTTTGGAAATAGCCATGGCATGGATTCCCTGCCCAAGCCATTCATGTTTCCAAATGAAATGAGTTTATTTGGTTTCCCAACTATCCAAAAGCTACTTAATTTTGAAAAAGAGGAAAGAGATAGGCGCGAGGGGTGGGAGGGAACATATTTTCAAAAGCAGGTTAGGGTATGCTTTTGAAAAGTAAAAAGAAATTTCAATGATTGGAAGTGTATTTTTTGCACGAATAGCAAATGTGCCCAAGAGTTTTTCAATGTTAGATAAAAAAGTGGAATACATATGTAAATCAACTATCTAAAACCCCTCCACACGTATAAATCTTTTAAATGAGATTTTCTAATTTGATTTCACCTTTTCATCTGTACTTGGTTTTTAGGAAATCCGCTTTTCCTTAAAATTGAAAGTACATATGTATTCCAAACGATGCCTAAGTACATTCACACATTTGTCACCCATGAGGCTCCTTCATGTATGTAAACAAGTATGGTCCTTTCTGGATTCCCATATTAATTTATAGCTACTTTTGCTTGTAAAATAAAACCACTTGACTCTTCAGAGCACCCCCCGCTTGAAATGGTTCCAATGCCAACATTTGCACATAGGGACAGATCTTGGTACTGGTTTGCTTTAAATTGGACAACTAGTAATAAGACTTGTTTACCATCTCTAGTTTAGATTGGACATAATGTCTAATGGGACATATCATTTCTCATCCATTCTTGGTGAACCAATGGTGTTGAACCAAATCATTTTCCTACTTGCCACATTCTGTACTTGTTTAGTGACTTTTGAATTGTGTATGTTTTATTGTAAATTTGACACAGCCTAGTCTGGCCGCCATGGTAGGACCGTATGCATAAGTACGGTTCAGAGTGAGCTTGAGAGATAAGCTCTATGTGTCCTTCATTTAGATAAATGAAAAAAAAAAAAAAAACCCACCATAGCTATTGTAACAAAACGAAACAACAGACAGACAGAAACAAATTGTTGTCTTATCACACCATTAAGGCTAAATAACATTCATTTGATAAAACAATGATGAAGACTGGAAGTTCAGCACATGCATCAAAAACTCTGCAAAGTACATAGTCCCTTCCCTGAGCCGGGGTAGGCTTCCAAATTCACAGATATGCCTCCGGCCGCATGCCTGTAGATTGATATCCAAACATGTGGCAACTTTAATTAATCCTACACCAACTAGAACAGAAGGTAATTTTGAGGAAATCATCACAACAGCCACCTTAAATCTGCAGGACGTTCAACAGTTACCGGATGAACTGCACCTTAAGGAGCAAAGATTGTTGGAAATCCCACTTCATTGAAAAGCTACCAACCACTTGCCTATTGCCAAATGCACCAATTCCTGCCGTTTACAAGGAAAATGGTATAGTCACACAGTTTTCTAACACAACTTTTTGACTGACATGCCTAAGTGGCATGCACACATTGGAGGGAAGTGTTACTCGCCCACACCTTTGACAGTTGCAACTTCTAATGTGCTTGTGTCCCTTAGGCTTTGTCAAAAAATTGTGCTAGGAAAACGGTGTCAGTGTACCGTTTTCCTTTTGCCAAACACCCAATAAATGAACACTCAAAAGCTACATATATAGCTCCGCAAAGAAAAATCCAATACCTTGTCCTTCCTCGCGATTTCTAGCTACGAGAGATTAGTAGCTTGTGAACTGATAAAAGCATGAATAGTGGAAAATGTTAAGATCCGGAAATCTACCAAGTAGACAAAGCTTCAAAATTACAAGCGAGAGTGCAATTTATTGTCATGAAATCACATCATCGGTCAGAATCCCACACGGTGCCTGCACGGGCATTAGTGCCTTCCGTCGGTCGGGAAAAGAAAGCTGGGTAAAACAACATCACACATCCCATCAAGAGCCTTCCAATTAGACTTACCATGCCGATCAAATTAGCAAAATACTTCCAAGGGCTGTAACAGTAACTTAGAAACGACTAAAACATTGTAAACGAAGGAGATGGAATCCAAATCCTATCCTCAAAAACACAACTGAAGCTTCAAATCAATCAGCCAAAGCAGGTGCACACCTATCACCCGCACATGCGTGCAACTAAAGCAAAAGGAAAGATGGCGACAAGTTCAGATCAACAGACCTCATCCAGCATGGAGATAAGCCTCGCCTTCATCTTCCGGTGCTCACCATCGCCGATCAAGCCGTCCACGTTCTCACCGCACTCGACGACGCCGTCAGCCGCTAAGTCGAACGGTTCCACCTCTCCTCCGCTGCAAAGAATGGCTCCGACCATGGTGCTCCCTCCCCCGCAGACCTCCTCCAGCACCTGCTGTGCCGGCCTCAGGAACCTGGAGCCTTGCAGTATGGTGGCGTATCCCGTGAACGGCCCGATGGGGACCGGTCCGATCCTCGGCGCCGTCCAGGCCGGCGGCAGGTACTCGGCGAGGTCGGGCGCACGCATCGCCGGGCCATGGTGGCACTGATCGTCGTGGTGGGAGGGGGAGGCGTCTGAGGAGAGGGACAAGCAGGCGCCTTGGGATTGGGCGGCGTGGCTTCCTCCGAAGAGCGGGTGGTGGTCGAGGAGGTGGGCAGGAGTGATAGAGGGGTAGTAAGGTGTGCCGTTGCAGCTAGGGTTTAGCACGAGCGAGGAGGAAGGGGACACGAAGGAGGCTGTTGCAGTGGCTGTGGCGGCGGAGAGTGGGGTGGTGTCACAGTGGAAGAGAGATGGTGGCGGGGGAACAGTGTGGGGTGTCCACGGGCGTCGCTCGTCGGCGCCGTTCGGGTAGCGGAGCTTCTCCCTCCGGCACTGCTGGGGAACGTGGTAGAAGGCCAAGCAGCTGCCGCCTCGCCCGCCAACCACCAGTTCCCGCCGCTCTTCTCCTCCTCCTCCTCCCCTTGGGTAGACCCCCGACATGGGTCTCCCCTTCGGTACCTTCTGTTCAGGTTTCTTGTCTTCTTTCTCGAAAATTTTGCTTCCTCCCCTTTCTCTCTTGCAGTTGCAGAGGGGTAGACACAGCAGATACTCTACTTTATTTCTCCTTTCTTCCCCCAGAGAGAGAGAGAGAGAGACAGAGACAGAGTGGGACACACAGAGTAGGGTTACGATGTGACTATGATGCACAAATACAGGTAGACGTAGAACCGGTAGAGAGGGGAGCTGGAGGAGGAGAGGGAAGCAGGTGTGGGTGGTGGGGCTGTTCAGGTGGGCTGGCAGAAGCTGCATGGGCGCGGTTGCCGTATTATAACTGGTGCAGGTATATTTATAAAGGGTAGTCACATTACCTCCTCCTTTGCGTTCCTGGCGCAGCACTGAGGCGAGGTACCAGATGTCGGTCAAAGGACCTGTATGAGTCGGATATCTATTTGCTACGGTGGTGAGTGCTCGTTCTCCAGTGGAGCAACTCATTGGAGTGATAGGGTTTTGCTGACGCACGTGGGTCCAATGGACATGGGGAGAGAGAGAGAGGGGAGAGGAAAAGAGCTCAGGCATCACAGGCAAAGTTTGCCGACTCGGCTGAGTCAGACCGACTCGAATATCTCATGATTTGATATGAGTCGGATTAACTCGCGTCGATTCGTGCCGACTCGTACGAGTCGCATGGTCAAATTGTACATATTTGATCGAGTCGAACTGACTCGAATTCATCTTGATACGGTACGAGTCAAGCCGATACAGCAAATCCTGATCACAGGAGAGAGAGAAAGAGAGAGAGCGTTTCAGGCGTCACAGCCTCACAAGGGGGGGGGGGGAGAGAGAGAGTGTGCAGGCGGAGCAAAACGGAGGTAGGGACGGCAAAGAGCAGCAACATCTTAACAGCCCATGAAACAGCAGATGGAGGCATTTTAACTATGCTAAATTTCAAAGATCCAAAATTCTAGATATACCTCTCGAAGATCTGGTGTATGAAATAACGGTTGAGTTCATATTAACTATGCTAATTTTAAACTATCACTAAAGTGAATATTACCTGATGTGTTGTTACGTAATAATATACATCAGATATGACATTTTAGTGGCGTATATGAAATATTCACACATATCAAATATATCATCAGATTTTGAGAAATTGAACATATATACAGGAGGGTATATAAGATAAAGTGTAAGTAAGTATGATATTTTTAAAATTTAACACACAAAATGATTGACACAAAATTACTCTGTGAAATAACAAGTGGAATCTGTAAGTGCAGGTTTGATGGCCGTATTTGTTGCTCTGGTACAAGCAATCCAAGATTGCTTACATCGGAATAAAGTTCACTTTATATTAGTGATTATTTATTCTTTCTATTTGTAATAAGTTATTTTGATTAAGAAAAATAAATAAAAATAAAATATGATTACAATTATGAGTGCTTATTTTTTGGAAGAATAAGTAATTCAAGCACTTTTATTTAAATTGTTTGTCCTCTTATTTCGATGTTATTCATTCTCATAGTCTCAATTTGATAGCAGAATGAGCAGTTATTTGTAGACTAAGTCGAATTATGGTTAAATAAGTGGGATCCCTTATTTCGATTCAGAATGGTATATTTTCAAAGTAAGTTGAATAAATCATTTTCTCTTTTACTCAAGAATATGAAATTCCACCTTATATTTTATCTTGTTATCAAATCCAGACATCTCTTATTCCAGCATATGTGATTTGAACTAACTTACCTCGTCATTGCTCATTCTATTATGAAAGTGAGGCATCCAGTATAAGGAATCTGTATTATCAAAACAGAATGAGAAGAATAAAGAGGAATAAACCATCTTATTCCTTTCTTTTATTAAATTTTTGGGTCCCCATCGTGGTGTTGGCTGGGATCAGGCTGTATCCCATGAAGTCAATTAAGAAAGCTAGCATTTGGGACCTAATTAAATGACCTTGGTTGAAGACCTAATTAAATGGCCTTGGCTTTTCGGCCAAAAAAAGGACCTTGGTTAAAGTTCTCATGACTGATGTCACTATGTCTGTCATGTTAATTAATTAAGTTGAATCGTACTAAATTCGAATAAACATTATCTAATAAAAAATAATCCGTGAAACCGGCTGCTATTTAGCCCATCAATTTAGCTAATCAGGGCGGTCTTGGTAAACAAAACCTGCCCGCTACTGTTTCTCCCATCCGAAAAGAAAGGCGATAGGAGAGCAAGTGGAGTCTCGACTCACCAGCTGTGCACTTGTCATTTGAAAGTACCATGGTGATCACAAAAAATCTCTTTACAACCAAATTTTTATTTCATTTAATGTTAATTCCAGAACCCGTACGGTGGACAGTGGGGATGGAATAGATTGAAAGAATAAAAAATAAAAAAACGGGTGAAATAGAAGGCTATTTGGTCATCTCTGTTAAAATATGATTTGACAATTAAAATATTGTGGGGTCAAATATTCCTTCAGAAGATAAAACTACTTAACAATTTTTATTCGGAATCTTTTCTTAAAAAAGAAATGAAATGTCTCACCTTCTTATTAAAAAACTGTTCACTCTCTTCAACTTTTGTCAAATGAAAAATTTACAAATGAAAGAATAACGGTGAAAGAACATGTTTCCCTAGGTTTATGCGGTTGCCAAACGGAGTTTAGGACATTCTGATCCTAGACACCACGTAGAAAAATGTGTCTTTACTGTCACATCAATATCCACAAAGAGAGTTTAGAAGGGAAAAGATTCTCACGGCTGGTAAACAAAACAGGCTTAGACTTCCGGATTGGATCCGTCTAGTTTTGATGATCTTTTGGGTATGCCTATTATATACTGATCCCCTTATGTTATATAAAACTACTATAAAGTTTGTGTGAACCTAAACTTCAAATTTGGTTCATTTGTCAACTATACTACCAGGTTTGATGATCTTTTGGGTATGCCTATTATATACTGATCCACTTATATTATAAAAAATTACCATAAAGTTTGTGTAAACCTAAACTTCAAATTTGGTTTATTTGTCAACTATACTATCAGGTTTGATGATCTTTTGGGTATGCCTATTATATACTGATCCCCTTATGTTATATAAAATTACGATAAAGTTTCTGTGGACCTAAACTTCAAATTTGGTTCATTTGTCAGCTATACTATCCTCCATCTGTTTACATGAGCTTCGATATGCTATTAGTTTTAATAGTAATGTTTTAGAGATCTACAATATTAGTCTTAAAATTGAAAAATGAAAGAATGTAGAAGAAAGAGGCGGCAGAAGCAAGAAATAGTTAAGGACAGAAAAAGATGAGAAGATGGTGACCCAAGACTTTCACGTACGAAACTTTAACGCTTTAACGTAGATTTCAGACTTTTATTAAATTCGTTGCAAGAATACATGTCATTAACATATGAATATTAAAATTGACTGAACATACGTAATCAAGCACTCATTATTCATAGCAATGACGAAATCGATATTAATAGAATTATCAAGTAAACGTCACATGCATTACAGTTAAAGACAAATAAGCTTTTTTAAAATCCAACAACTTTATTAAATTTATCATGTATTCGAGTACATAATCGTCTTGACATTAAAGTCTACATGTATGCATTCATTCCTATTGCAGACTTCCATATAACTAGTTAGCTGAAAACTTTATTAGCCACTTGAAAACTTTACTAACCACTTGCTGTGGATGCTATGCTTGCTTCCGATGCAGGTTAGATATAACTTTTTTTGAACACGAGGTTAGGATATAGCTGGCCACGTTTGAAAGTACTGTCCATTGTTATCCAGATCCTAAGCGCCACTTTAATTGGAACATAAGTTACTTTGTGAGGTTCATTGACGGAATATTAGATTAAGAAATGTTTCGATTGGATATTTTTGTGACTCACTGATAGAATAAGAAAAATAATTAATTCTAAAGTGGAATGACTTATTCTCATTATTCTCCTTATACGTTAACTATTTTACACGGTATAAATCATTCTGCATGCAAAGTAAAATTAACCTTAATCTCTCCTTACTCGGCTTTATTCTTCTCCTATTCTTTGTTCAAAATGAAGTTAAACCTGCTTCCGGTTTATCACCTGGTACAACTTTGGAAACCCCATTATTGGTAAGAAAGTAACCGAGGATGCTATTAACCCACCAAAAAGAGGCGTGCAGGCGAGGATAAATTAGTATGATTGTGATCTAATCGACATGGGCTGCTGCTACTGACCCATGTTTAAAACAACCGATTGCCACAAGATAATGACAGGGATATGGGATCTAGGGAGTAGGATTACCTAATCGAGCTCATAACGGCGCACGTGTCGGGATCCGACATCCAGATCCCAACATGGTAGAGAGAGAGAGAGAGAGATATGAAGCAGAAGAGAGAGAAGGAGAGGGGGGGACATCACAGATGGTGACGTAGCCTGTGGCTGGGGTTGTGTCCTCTACTGCACAAATGTAATGTCAGAATTGAGTTAAACAAGTGCAGAATATGTCTAAAGTAGGGAGAATTTATTAGTAGGAAACTTGTCCAGTCCAGGGATGCAGAGTACGTCCCACCGCCAGATCTTTTTCTTGGGGGAGCGCCCGCGTTTGCCGTCGCGCACCAAAAGCCGCGCAGGATGCACATGGTGGTACGGTCTTAAAATTACTGCAGAGGAGGAAACAATAAGAAAATAAAAAAAAAAACTGTCTTTCAAATAAAAATAATAATAATATATTTTTGTTAATTATAACAGGAGAGGAGAAGCCATGCAGGCGAGAAGAGGAGCCGAGTGGAGCGGTCAGAATCGGGTTGGAGTAGGGGTGCAAACGTATGGAGCCGAATCAAGCTTTCACTTGTTGGAACTGACACATATGTCGAACCCGAATTCGAGTCCCGCTTTAAACTCATTTTTTGGGTTTGAGATCGGCTAGAAATAAAATTCGTATCGTCCAAGCTTGACTCTAACTCGGCTCGTTAAAGGGTTTGTAGAGTATGGGCTAGAACTGGACAGTTGGGTTAGGTTAGAATATGGACCGTGTGAGCAATTAGGTTGGACTTCTTCTTTTATTTTATTACAATTTATTAAAAATTAAATAGTCTTAATTATATATTATATTTTGAACCTACTCACAAGCTTTCGAGTTGAGCTTAGTAGTGCTCGATCTTGGTTTGTTTGATCAAGCGAGTTTATATTTGAGTTCGAATTCGGCTCGTTTAATCAAATTAGTCAAATTCGAATTGAACTTCATTTGAGCCGAATTTGAGTAGCTCGAGAATAATTCGATTTATTTGCTCCAAGGTTCACCGTCTCGTAGAGTCAGTCCGATTCAGATCTATCCTATCCGGTACAAGTCGGTTCGAATCAAGCTGACTTGGACAGACTCAACTAGGTCGGATGTAGAAGAGAATTTTTTTAGATTTCTTTTTTACTGGATTTCAATAACTTTTCAATTGTTAGGCATTTTTTGTATATTACAATAGTTTTTTACATTTCTTCCTAATAAATAATACATGGTAGAATTCAATAATTTTAATATAAAACTTCAGAATTAAAATAATTACATCTTAAAATATGTAGTGTTACCTGTAGAACTAATAGAAGAACTCTAATAATTACACATTAAATCATAAGGTCACAAACATATTGTCACCTATAGATAGGACCTCAGCATACAAAATATACAAATAAGGGATAACGGACACCCTTGTCTTAGTCCACGCAGATCTGGAATTAAATTCCTTGAGGCTGCACCACTCACTAATATGAATAGGTGACGTATGTCACACATTGCATGATGAGAGAGATGGCATAGGGGTGGAAGCCATAGAGGGTGAGGACTGAAGCTATAAAGCTCCACTCCAAGTTATCCTAGGCTTTTGCAATGTCCAATTTGAACCCAAATCTACCATTAAAACCTCTCTTTAAACTCATGGAGTGAAGAACCACTGACCCTGAGAAGCGTATGGGATGATCCTTCTCCGTCTCTCTTTGGCCTACCTACGAATCCGGAGATTGTAGTAAAACCTTGCAGAGTACTAAGATCTCAAAATGGCGACTCAAACAAAAGTAGCATTTCCTGCGTGTGGTGCAGTGCAGCCTTGGGATGCAGCGTTGGTATGTTGCACCGTACTCTCTATCCACATATATACATATACATATATGGTGGCACCGTACTCTCTATCCACATAATCCAGCACTGGACGTGTGCCCTCACACACATGTTTTCTCTCCCTCCCGTGCCTGGTTTTTTCTTTCTCTCTCTCCAATGCCACTTAAAACCCATGCAAGATGGAACCGCCGCCATGGCCCATGGCACTCTCTATCAACATAATCCAGCACTGGATGTGTGCTTGCTTAACGTCCATTCACTGGATGTACTCTCTGCGCACGTACGCCCATCAGATGATAATCTAATATATATATATATAATTCACGAGGAAGCAAAAATTTTAAAGGCGTCATATATCTTTCTTTTTTTTAATTAACCATCAAAGATTGATATGGATGAAAACTTGTTTATCCCTCCCTTGGGCTTTGGAAAACAAAAAACAAAAAAAGATACACACTTCTTATGGCCATTTGATCAAAGCCAATTAAAGGACTGCCCATATGCCATGCGGCAGCTTGCACTACAAGACGTGCAGCAAGTGTTACTTTTTATTTTTAGTGAGCTACAAAATCAATATCTACTTGAGACTGACTCAACCTTCATTATGTGAAATTTTTATGAAAAGTTATCTGTTGTACCAAATTCAATTTAAAGTTTTTTTTTCACAAAAATATAGGCTTTCTACCTTAGTAAAGTTTTGACTTGAGAGAGTATAATTAAATTTCACCCACTCTAACTTATGTCTGACTGCCTTACTAACATCATACGAGTGAGTCGGGTGCAAAAGGATTTCGTCTCATATGAATTAGATGAAGTCAAAAGATATATGGAGTAATACTTGTTGATGTCATGTGGTGTAACAATGAGCCGCACAGCATGCAACATAATGTCCAATAATGCATTTGCTCGATTTGATAGCATAGATCGTTTGAGTGTATGATTGTATTTTAAAATTTTTTAACGGACTAATCAACTAAGAGGGTACAGAGACCAATGGGAGGCATCCCCAAGTCGCAAAAATAAAAAGAAATAGAAAAATTGTGTTAATCACTACCATATGATCTAAGAGATCGGATGACAATGCTAAGTGCGGTGCAATTTGATGTAGCCGAAGTTATCACTGTCGAATTTCAGGACCAGAATCTGAATGTCAGTCGGATGACCAGTGGCCGAGAGGGATCCAGACCGAGACGTGAGCAGAGGATGAGGATGAAACTCCTGTGAGAAGAAAGAACCAGTTAGGAAGGATTCCGAATCTCGATCCAGGAGAACCCCCTCCGATGGTAAAATCAGTTCCGACAGAAAGACCGACTATTTAAAAGAAAGAAGAAGAAACTCAAAGTTTATGGGACTTACCTTTTTCGCATTGAATAGTCTTCGTTTTATAGAAGGGAATGAGGGTTCCTTTCTCATGATAGCCGATATAGGACTATATTTGACGGTTTAACAGGAAATGGCCAAAATATCCTGTTAATAAGCTGAAGGCCAGTTGACAGTCAGTTGAAATGGGTCAGACCCATTTCGGCTTATCAAGTGTTTGGATTGAGCCGAATATTGCCGTTTAATTTTTTGAGTCCATTATGTATGGACTGGACCTGTGCTGAACCAATAAGGTGCTTGGGCCGAATCTACTTAATTTAGCTTCGTGGGCCGAGTGCATTTCGGCCTTTTCTCTTGTTGGACTGGTCCCTAACTGTTGGGTCTAATCGGATTCTCCCCTATCACAATCCATTGGGATGGCACTGCCTCAACGTAGTGTAGCAAGTCTTACTCTAAGATACTTGAGAGCTGAATCATATTTCATTAAACATGTGGTTCAATGATAGAGTATTTACCGTGCCTCTCAAGTCAAAAAAGTTTGAATCTGAGGAGTCCTATTAAAGATAATTCCGCATCAAAGGCAAATGTTTCATCAAGTAGGTGATACTTCCCTACTAATTTTACCACTAATTAAAGAAAGTAATCTTGCAGTCTTAACTAAATACGATAGGATGCAAATAACTGAAAGGAATTAACCTAGTTGAGCCAGGCCCAATTGATTTTGAGAGCTGAATAATTTGTGTATTTTTTTGTTATTTTATTTATTATTTGCTGTTTGTCTGAGAGGTTCTTGACAGTAGCCAGGTACTACACTTCTCTCTTCCATGGAGACAGTCCCTGCTGCAGCTTTTTGTGGAGTGCACGCATAAGGGAACCCCAAAACAGCATTCGCCCCGGAGAATCTTGAGATGAGATGTGATGACTGGCAGCAGCTTCTTCAGAGAGTAAAGTATACTTTTTACTGTAAGCTAAGTTTGCAGGACTGCTACTGATGCCTAGGGTTTCACAGGGCTTAAGGTTACGTGGAAGGCTACTTCCTCTCTTCAGGGGGTGAACTGTCAGAAATGTGGACAGTGGGCAGCACATCTGATTTGACATTCTCTCTAAGCTCCAAGAATGACGCTGACGGTGATGATCATCACAATGACGTCTTCAAGATTTTAAGGTGGTTTAGGATTAGATCTTCTAAACTTACATGAGTTAAACCACACTCAACAGCCGATGGATTATTTTAGTTTAAAGAGGTCTTATTGCAATGAAAATAATTTCTTTGCGGACAAGACACTTATAAACAGTACTCAAATATAAACCTCCTTGAACTGGTCAGGCAAACTCTTTCGTTTTACACAACCACCACAAATGTCATGCGATTTCCTTATCAGGTATTTGTAACTTAACTGAAGATATCAATAATATTTTCATTTGCTGTCACATACTCTAATAATATTTTAGATTATCTACAAATATAAAATCTTTTAGGGATCTTATTCGCAAAAATCTGAAGAAATTAACATGGAGGCATGAGGACATGTGGTGTAAAGGGATTGCCCCCATCTGCTACCGCATGATTAGGGGTGTGGATTTCTCGGGCTGAACCGATAACCCGACCTAAACTAAATTGACCGGTCCAATTCGATTTCAAGTCTTAAACATTCAATTTTTGGACCAAACCGAAATTAGTATTTTGGTCTGGTTCGATTTTTGTCCTTTGAGAACCGAACTGAACTGTAAAAATCGAAATTACATTGAAAATAAATGGCCATCAATGGTTTTGAACCTAGGTCACCAGGTGCAAGCCAAGCGCACAAACCAACTGAGCCATTGCATGCTTCTTATTCTAAAACTCTTATATATTATAACTCAGTTCCTATCGCACACAAAAGAGGGTTTTAAGTCGCCCAAGTAGAGACTTTCCCCTTTGTGTTTCTCTTGTTTCAGTGCTCAGAACGCACAGTGGACGGTGTGCTACCAAGGGGCAGGGGCTTCCTCCTACGATCTTTCCTCCCCTCCAAGCTGTAAGATACCATCATTGCCACTAGCATACTTCTTTCCCTCGCCTCCGGTGGCAAATGGTTGTTCTCTTCTCGCTTCCATCCCCTCCAGCAGTAGACAGCCCAGCAGTATCTCCTCCAGTGAATGAGGCAAGGGCAGCGAACAAGACAAGGGCAATGGTGACTGGTGCTTCCCTTTCTTCGATTTCCATCCTCGTCTCTTCTATCATTCCCTCTCTGGCGGCACATTGACAGTGGTGCTAACTGTGACACCTTGACAGCAGCACATCGAGATAAAGGGCAGCCGCTCAGTGCACCCTTCCCCGAGTCCGTCCAACAACAATGCTTGATGCTTCCTTTTTTAGTCCATTTGACAACAACAATCTCAATCCTTGCAGTCCTTCCCTCTCAGTAATTGCAATGGAAGGTATCTCTCTCTCCCTTAATAGATAATCAACTGAAATAAGCCAACCCGAATAGTAAAACCAAACCGGTTCAATTCGGGTTGAGAGTAGGATAGGTTCAGTTCGGTTCGATTTTTCATAAAATGCCTACAACCCGGATCAAACCAAATTGTGCACACCCCTACGCATGATGTGATGTTCACAAGGAGGCAGATGCTAGTAAGGTGCCTTAGGGTTGCAACTTGGGTCGACTTAAGTTGGATTGAACTCAACCCTAACTCAATTCATCTAAAAAAGCCTATGAACCTTAATCTAACTCACTCCATCTTTCAACTTAACCTCGTTGACCTAATTCAACTCATCCAATAATTTCCTATCCAACTTATGTAACTCTTACATTAGCTGGTGTTGGATCGAGTTGGATTATATCTTAGATAGTTCATATTTTGCTCACTATTAAACTTTCATGTGTAAACTAATGAATGAATTTAATTAGCTATCTTAACAAAGTAACTAAGAAAGAAGGTATAAACAAGTACAATAATATGTCTACTATTTTAGAACTTCTTTATTTATGTGTAGTCTAAATTTTTGTTCAAGAATATAAATTAAATGAAACATATTGTCATGATTTAAGTTATCATTTATATATATTAATGTCGGAGTTAGGTTAAACTGGGTTTACTGATCCTCAGTCTAACCCAACCTGTAAGGACTGAGGTTTCAGATTCGGTTATCAAGTCGGTTTCAGAGTCGGACCCTTTAGTTTGGGTCCTTGTGGGGGCTGGGGCATGGATTCAAACGGCGTCTGGTTAGGAGGACGCGTTTTAGAATGTGCCACGTGGGCCGATTTTGGGACGCAAGAGTACGGCCCCGATCTTATCGTCTGAATGGCGTCTTGCATGGTCGACGCCATTCAGAGATCTGTCAGTGTACGACCCCGTCTTGTCATTTGATTGGCGTCGATCTTGGATGACGCATTTTAGCAAATTTCGGTTGATGCTCCGAAGTCCTCTTTCCTTTCCTTCATTTCTCTCATTCTCTTTTCTTTCCTCCCTCCTCTTCGAACCTCCGACACCCCCTTCCCCTTCTCCTTCATTTCCTCTTCCCATTCCTCCTCTCCCTTCACTCTATCAATCCCTTAACTTCCACCACTACCACCATCATCTCTTTCGCGGCGCATCTCTCTCCGGACGGTAGCTGACGTCCCGGTGGAGTGACAGCGTCCACGGCGGTACCGGCGGCGGCTTGTGACGTGGCGGTTTGGCGGCTAAGAGCACGGAAGAGTTCAAGTAACCGGTAGGGTGACGATCCTCACGGTGTTTTATTTAAAATCATGATTTTTCCGCCTTGAAAATATGAAATATGTGTGGGTGCTTCTGGGGTAGAAAGCATGTTCTAAAGAGTCCTTTATGAAAATAATTAGGCTTCTCCCCTACTTTCTCCATTTTGACCTTTTTTATGCGATTTAGAGGAGAAATCCCACTTTATGACTCGGGGAGGCTGGAGGAGGGGAACCTGTCTGCAAGTGTTAAATGGCGTCTTGTGACAGTTTGTTCTGAGGCTCGATCAGGAGATTCTGTCTCTGTATTGAATAGCGTCTGGGGACAACAACGTCATTTTAAATGGCGGCTGCCAGGGGCGACGCGATTTAGGCCATCTTCCGAGACTAGTTTTCGTACGAACCAATTTAGTGGTCTTGAATGACGTCGGCCACGGGCGATACGATTCAAGACAGAACCTCATTAATTTATGCAATTAACATGTATTTACATTGTTAGATAGTTTAGTTAAATGCATACTTGAAAAACGTACTTCGAAGACGAGAATTTCTACGTGATCGGATTGCACTGTGTTGTGTTTTGTGCAATCGTGGACCTAGAGTGACAGTTGTTTGCGCTTAGGCACCCTATGTCAGTGTGAGAGTGACACGGCGCCGGTGTGAGAGTGGTAGAATGACGCCTAGAGAGAGAGGGTCACCTGGTGTATCCCGGAGTATAGCTAGTATCGATGTAGGAGTGGTACATTTGGAGTGTCACTCGTGCTGGGGGAAGCAGAACCACCTAGAGTTAGACAGGCCGGAGTAACAAGCACACTATCTGATGGGTTGCTTTTTGGTCCCAGTGGGTCGATGTTTTCCGCGTTCAGCCGCGTGGTTTGTGTGTTTAGCCGAGATACTGGTTGTGGACTTCGTGGTAGAGTGGTTTCAGAGTTGTGCATGTTGTATTTACAAATGCATGTGCTTTATATCAGAATTTGAGAATATTTGGGAGTTGTGTTTATTGTTTTATTTATTTAAATTGCCTATATTTGTGTTGTTACACTTGTGGGTACGTAAGTGGGTGGTGGAGATCGAAGGATTCCTACTGAGTCCATTTCGATAAGACTCACCACTGCGGTTTTCAAGTGAGGATTCCAGGCAGGCGTAGCGTGGAGGGTTTCGTCTCGGGTTGCGCGTCAGCAGCCACTGTTCCGAGATATGCTCCGATGTAGTTATTATTTTTCTTTCAGGCCTGTACGCTTAATTACTTCTTTTTAGTTGGAATATGTAATTATTTGCTGAGTCAAATCGAATTGTAATAATTATTAATTCATACACTTCCTTTACAATTCGATGTGATGTGGATGTTTAACTTAGTTTATCATTTATTTTCTAGACTTATCGAGATCTTGGTTTGACTCCAAATTTTAATGATTCGGTACCCATTTAGTAATCGGATCTCCGATTATAAGGTGGCGGGTCGTTACACAACCCATTCAAAATCTAATCGATAGATCCCCCAATTCCAATCCAACTCAATCCTAACTTACTTGAGTTCAACCTTACCCAACTATCAGGTTGACTGCGCATATTTGAATTGACCCACTCAAAGTTACAGCCCTAAGGCCCTGTTTGATATTTAATTGGGGATAGATTAAACCCATGTTATCTCATTCTACACTGGGTATGCCATTTTCGTGCAAGGATAAGAGGAGTTAAAGCTTTTAGGGATATCTCCAATTCCAAAGTTAAACATGAGGATAAGCCATTCCAACTTCTCAACCCCTATCCCCCTTTTCAACTCCATTTTCCCATCCACACTTTAGAGGCTGATGCCCTTCCCCCTTTCCAACAAGCCTTTTTATTTTGTCATTATATTTAATACATACATAGATTAGTAAATTTTATATATCATTTCATTATTAAAAATGGTGTAATTATATTTAATATATTATTAAATAGCAAGGCTAACAAACACTCCTAATGGAAAGGGTGAAACTTTGATAAGTCTTATTTTTTTCTCATTATATTTAAGGCATACTTATATTAGTATATTTCACATATCATTTCATTATTGAAATAGTGCAATTATATTTAATATATTATTAAATAATAGGACTAATCAAACACTCCTAATGGAAAGGGTGAAATTTTTCCAAGTCTTATCATTTTGTCACTATATTTAGTACACACTTAGATTAATTAATATTAAGTTCAAAGTTGAATAATGAAATGATGTTGCTACTACTACAAGCATATTTAACATAATATTTCATTAATAGAAAAATCACATAGTGATGTTTAATATATGATTAAATGAGAGTACTAATGAAACACTCCTAATGGAAGGATGGAAAACTTGTCGAGCCTTTTTTATTTTGTCATACCATTTTATCATTATATTTAACATGCACTTAGAATAGTACTAAGTGTAAAGTTGAATAATAAAATGATGGAATTACAATTAATAAGTGTATTTAATATATTATTTTATTAATAAAATAGTATAATTATATTTAATATTTCATTAAATGCGAGGTTATTATTTTGCCATTATTAATACATACTTAGATCAGTCCTAAGTATAAAGTTGAATAACAAAATAATAGTATTACTATTAATAAGCATACTTCATATATCATTATATTAATAAATAAAGTTAAATTATATTCAATATATGATTAAATGGGAGGGTTAATCAAACAAATGGCACGAAATAATGGTAAAATTGCTAACTCCTATTACTTCCATCCAAACAGAGTTTAAGCATACCCCGCTTAACTTGGGATAAGAAGGGGAAGAGTCTTTTTTAATAAACTTATCTTAATCACTATCGATGTTTTAACAAAATGATGAAGGGATTAAATTTTTTATTATCTCCTACCATATCAAACGCACTAAAGAATAGAGATAATAATAAGTTATATTGAATTGAATTATGCTTATTCCTCTCTTTTGTCATCTTGGCACAAAACCGAACCTAAGTGCACCGGCCTGTATGCCAATGCCGTAGACGCGTCCGCTCAGTCCACAGGCCACAACTTGATGGTCTTTTTCCCTCCTTGTTTTTGTAATTGTTATCTCCTCCATGGCTAGATTTATCCACCTATAAATATTTCGATGCCACAAATACCTAGCACCAAAAAAATTGTCCTCTGCTCTCAGCAAAGTTAAAAAAAAATGCCATGATTATGTATACGGGATCATTAACACTTAACGTTGCATTTATGACATATATACATTATGTACAGCAGCACATTTGTGAGCTAATATGATGAGCCTATTGCAAATTCACCTTTTCTTTAGAGATAATTGTGTCCGAAGGAGGGAAAATTCGTCTAATCCGAAAACACAATCGGGCCGGTCCATGAAACTTTTTCCCTCAAAATCCGTGGATCCACTAAACCCCACGGCCTACGAAGGACGGTATGAAGAAAGAAATTTAGGGATAGTAGTCGGAATCACATCCGCCTCAGGATTCTCCCGGTCGCGCACAATCTATTGATCTGACCAAAAACCTGAGGTCCCTAATCGCACGGATTCAGGAACGGAATCAAATCTCCGAATACACCTCGAACAAGACTTTCCTAGCCAAGAGTCATCCTTTGACACATGGCACGATTACTGAGTTCTATGGGGTCTACTCCCCCTCGATCGGGCTAAAAACTACCCTTCAGAAGGGTTCCTAACCTGACTACTATATAAGGCCCCATATCCGTGCAAGCACATATATGCTCTCGAGCACTCAAGCTTCTACGGCTTTACCTCTAGCATCCCCAGCCTTCTGACTTAGGCTTCGGAAGGGACTCTCTCGGACCACTGCCAGGAGCTCTCTAACGGTGTTTTGTTTTGTAGGAACTATCTAAGAACGTCCTTCTGATCGGAGATCAAAGGTCTTGATCGTGGTGGACAAGATTTTAGTTCATTAACGTCTATATTCTAAATATATATCATAAAATTCATATTTTGCTATGTACCTTGCATGTCATGCATATTTCATAAGAAATCATATCATTTGTATTCTTACCAACATTTCTTGTTTATTTGACTTTATTCACTTTGGACAAAAAAGCTTGTTTGATCTTGCTTAATCCTCCTTATGTAATCTAAATGACAATATGAGTACTATTTAATCTTTTATAGTCTTCTATATGCGCTTAAAAAATCTTATACAAAATGCCTCTAGTATATTTTTGACTTAATATTACTTTGATTCTTATGGTATTTAAATCAGAAAGATATAGTCAAAATAATATCACTAAATTTAAGAGTATACATAATGAAATAATAAATATGAAAAATATACAATAGAAGGAGATGTGGCTGCTTTACGACCAGAAATATGAAAACATCACTAGAGCAGGTACACATTTTAGAGGTTGGAACTCATTCTCTCTCTAACTTTTTCCCTGGATGGCAACTCATTCTATCTTTAGCTTTTCTAAGGATATCTTCGGATTTGACAGAGGTGCCTAGCATAAGCTGCTTTTTGTCTAGTGGGAGGGGACCTTTCCCTTCGCCATTTTGAGGAATATGTACCCATGTCTGCAAGGGAACATGTTCTTATTTGGCATCATCTGAACCAGACCCCTTTCTGCCCACTTCCTATCTCCGGGCTTGCATCATTGCAGGGCGAGATCACCACTTCTTTCCGCGCTCAGACGATTCTCCAAAGAGATGGAGATGGTGGACTCCCAATCAGGTTGTTCTGTCGGGTGATTAAAGAGGAATGCCGCCGGGCCGCCGTACTTGTGGGGCCGTCAAAAGGGGCCCGGACCCGTTGACAGACCCACTTTGGATCAGTAAAGTTTAGGTCTGGATAGACCCATTTACCTAATAAGAATTCTATTGTTATATGTTGTACAAATTTATGATCAAATTTCTAAACATTTGGACTGAAAATTTGACCCATTTATCATAATCAAATTAGTTGTCTGATCAAATAATTTTGAGGTGCTGCATTGTGGCACAGTGTGGCGGGCGCGGGCACCGTCCTATCATTTTGGTTGGCAATTTTTTAAAATTAAAATTCCAGGAGGAGAGAGCAACTTTACAAGCCTCATCTGCAAAACTGTCACGTGCTCTATTCACATATCCACGACGTGACAAGAAAAAGAATTAAAATGAAGTGAAATAGTTGTTGCACACCTAAGAATGTGCATCAATTCAGAAGGAGGGAGGGGTGTGCACCAAGTCATTCTTTAAAATGAGACTTATGGTCCTATTTCAATGCAAGCATAAACACATTTATATTTAGGATAAATGTATTTTCTATCGTAATTTTAATTTGCAAGATAAAAATTCATAAATTTACTTGAGTTTACCATAAATTCAATTCAGCTTTTTAAATGTGTTTTCATAAGCCCACTATTCCATAAACCTACTAGGAGTTTATTTATATTAGAATCTCTCTCAAATTTATCATAAACTTACTTAAACTTATGCAAAATAATCAAATCGGAGTTTAAAAAATACATTTATAATAACTGAGTTTATGGTACACATAGTTATAGTTATGATAAAATTATTTATATTTTCTTAAATTACATCCAAACATGGCCGAAATCTCACCGGCCGTCTTTCATTCTTCCTCCCTTACCTTCTTCCCTTTTCCTCCTCCAACCTCTCTGGAAACAAGCAGTGAAATCACAACAGAGAAGAGAAGACTCCCCCTGCTGCGTCTTCTTCTCTCCAAATACCTCACGGCCATCATCCAGCAAGCGCCTACATGCCCCTGCTGTGTCTTCCCTCAGCCCATCACACAGCCTCCTCGCCTTGTTGCTGGGTCTTCCGTCCGCAACAACTCCACTGCAGTCACCAAAGAAGAAGGCGGTGTCTTCTCTTCGCTTAAGAACACGGTTGGGAGATGGAGGCTGGCCGCATGATCAAAGAAAGGACACAAGGTCATAGATGGACGATGGGCATGCGGATGCTTGCCGAATGATGGCACTAGGGTTTAGGAGGAACGAAGAGCCAACAGCAGGGGATGTCTTTATCTTTTCTGCTGTTGTTTCCACAGTCTACTGGTTTCCACAAAGGTTCAAGAAGAGAAAAAAAAAAAGGGGCAATACCAAGTGCACATTCGCCACGTGTGGCTGCAGCAAGTTATGCTCAAAGAAGAAAGCAACGGGAAGAAGAATAATGGGATTTAGGTATTTGTTTTTTGAGAAGTGATAGGTTCGTGCGGTTTGATATCACGATTTAAATCCAAAGCATCTTTATATTAAAAAAATACAATTGTCTTAAATTTTTAAATATTTAATTTTGATAAAATTATTTTTAATCTTCGAAAATTAACTTTCACGGTCAGGTCGTATCTAATTTTATCATAGTCATCCAATCACGTGAGAACAAGTTGACGATGATATTAAAACTTCAAAAGATTAGAACAACTCTAAAGGTAATTCGATGAATTTCTTATTATTTTAACTATTTTATATATATATATATATTTTTAAATCAGATTTTTACAAATATATTAAATGGATAATTATGATTAAGTTTCACAATCAGTAAAATTAAAATACCAAAACACAAAATAAAATAAAATATAAAAGAATAATTAAATATTTAAAATTTTATAATAAATATATATTTTCAATAGAAACAATGTGTACAGTCCGCACACACTGTCCCTGTTCGCATTCTAACATATTTCTTATTTTTTAATTCTTTTCTTGCACACAGACATCACACGTGGGCGGGCACTGGGTAGATTCCATGTTAACACAAAGTAAGCATGTTATAAGAGGAGAACAAGATTCTTTATTCCCCTAATACGTATTAGCTAATTTCACTTTCACACGCGGAATTAGTTATATCGTGTTAGAATTACTTATTTCTTAAATAACCAGAATACACAATTTTACCTTAGACCCAACACCTAAGAATTACTTATTCCACCTAATTCCGACTCAAAATTTACTCAACTACCAAAATGAATCACTCCTTATTCTTAGATAAGCAATCAAGAATATCTAATCCCGTCATAACTGTCAAAGTGGTGCTTAAAGAATAAGGATGGTGTCAAATTACTGACTTACTAAACGATCTTCTCAAGGTAAAATTCAATGCAGTGAAGAAGGCTGCTGATGGCCATTCTACTACCTTCTTAAGTAAGGTTGGAGGTCAGGCTCGTTAGAGCAATATCAAAAGAGTTTTACTTGTTGCATAAAAAAAATATTTTTAAAATTTTTTTAGATAACTTCAAATATTTCTATGTGTTTGTACAGTCTCATCTCTAATCAACTATCTAAAAATCTTAAAAAATCATTATAAAACTCGGCTTATTAGTTACATTTTTATTGTTCAAAATTTTATTTTTTATTATTTTACAAAATTTGTTGATCGTCTGATCAGAGATTGGACCATATGAATGTATAAATTAAATTGAAATTGACTTAAAATTTTTTTAACTTTTTTTAAATATTTTAACTGCACCGGCCAGCTGCTAGGGCAGCAAGTAAAACTCATCTAAAAAACATTGCAACATCTAGATTCTGTTATTGATCTTTAATATTAAATAGTACAATAAGAAGTAATTATTTTTTATTTTTAAAAAAGATTCAGCCAATGCAACAAGTAGAACTCATTTCAAAAATAAGGGTAACTTTCGTTGTCAATGTTTGGAGACAGCAACATCTAGATTCTGCCGTTGATCTGTAATATTGAATAGTACAATATGAAGTAATTAACTTTTATATTTTAAAAAAAAAATATTGAGCTAGTGCAACAAGTAAAACTCGTTTAAAAAACAAGAGTAACTTTTGTTGCAAGGTTTCAAGACATTGCAACATCTAGATTCTGTCGTTGATCTTTAATATTGAATAGTACAATAAGAAGTAATTATATTTTTTTTAATATTTAGCTAAAAAATTACTGATACCCAACTCAGCTTTCACATCGTCAGTCAGATGTTTCATTGGGTAACTATGAAAAGGAAGAAAATCATGCCCCGCACGATCCGATGATTCAAAGTGTTGAGCCGTGATCAGATAGCTAGTAGCAGCTATACTCTAAAAACAACTAAAACTCAATAGGGAAATTTATTTTATGTAAACTGATAACTCAATCATATGATATTAAATTTGTTAGGCCATTCAACTCAAAATTTAATTTATTAAGTAAAAAGGGGATCATCATATTAGCTGTATTTTGATTTGTCTCTTAAGACGTATTTGGTAAAATTTTTACTTGAAAGTCACTTTTACCGTCTACAGCTGACATAGAATGACTCAAGAGAAATGAATTATAACTAATTTGAATTTGTTATAAAAGTCAACTCTTTCGTAATAATTTACTTTTTTTTCAATTTTGGAACTTTTCCTTGTAACTTTTGGTTGGAAGCCAAAACACAGGAAAAATACTACGTGAGTGGCTTTCAAGATTCAAGTACTTCTATAAAAAATAACTAAATGAAAGTGCAAAAATAGTCAAACAAGACCTTAAAAGGTTTATTCTAACATTCCCCTTTATGTGCGGACCAATTCAAATTATGTCACTTGAGAGGGCATCTTACATATTTTATTTTGTGATCATATAAATATGGAGTGTGTGACCTAATTTACAATTATGGATTCTAATACCATATTAAAATTATCAGCCATTTAATTCAAAATTTTTAGGCATCCAATAAAAAGTCACCACCAATTTAAATATTTGTTAATTTGTTATTTTCTAATGTAGATCTATTCTAACATATACAACTAATATGTATACTTAGAGTAATGCTTGTTGCACTGAAACTAATTGATCTTGCAATGCAAGATGCCATTAATTCACAACAGTAAGTGTCACATGAGTTGGACACCATTTTTCACATGTGAGTGTAACATTCTGATTATGACAAATACATGTGAACTGATAAATACTTTGTGGACGTG
This sequence comes from Zantedeschia hybrid cultivar, assembly GCA_030544215.1. Classification (NCBI taxonomy): domain Eukaryota; kingdom Viridiplantae; phylum Streptophyta; class Magnoliopsida; order Alismatales; family Araceae; genus Zantedeschia; species Zantedeschia hybrid cultivar. Next base: position 15,483,010 of record JARZZO010000016.1, read on the forward strand.
ACAAATACTATTAGTTATGCTCACAAAATATTTATCAAGTCCGAAAAATATTAGTCACATCCATAAATCTGTATATAAATGTGTAAGGATGACAAATATTTTCAGACATGATAAATATTTTGTAGATGTGACAAATAGATTTTTGGATATAACAAATATTTTTTAGGCATGATACATATTTTGTGGTCATATAAATTTGGCATACCCATAAAGTATTTATCATACGTACATTTATTTGTCACGCTTAAAATCTTACACCCACATTTAATACTTATCTGATTTATCTGTGCAAAAAGTTGTCCAACTCTTATGTGACTCCTACTTATGTGGGCCAGTAATATAGAGCATTATAAAATGACTCAAATTATTATATTGTCCCAGGGTGCAGCAACCATTACTTGTATGCTTATTGCCTCTATGATGACTAAGATAAAAATTTGAAAGATCTAGTTAGTTGGTCAGGGATGGGACAAAGCAAGATAAGCGATGCAGGAGTCTTGGCCGCGAAATTACAATAGAAAAGCACTTCAGACCATCTCCATCTCTCTCGATTCTGATGTTACGTTAACACAAGGGATTTAGGGGTCATGGCTTTGCAGCCATGACCCCTAAATCCCTTGTGTTAACGTAACATCAGAATATGAGTCTGGATGGGCCAAACTTGTTGGACTGGGCCGGCATAAGCCGAAAAGAAAGATACACGAGTCGTCCTCCACATCCATAGATCATTTCTTTTGAAAAAAAAATGGCCGAAGCATCACAAGCAAGAGCTCATTTAAACAGCTATTTATTTTCGATGTATTTGCATGTGATAAAAGAAATTACTTTTTAAATGACTTTGATGGAATAATGGCATCTGTTGAAGTTATTGGGCCATCTAACTCAAAACATTAACAATGAGGGGAGTAGGCACCATCTATTAAACATTATTTGATTTTGTCCTTTTTCTAATATAGGACTATTCTAACACGTCTTCTCACGTGCAGATTGATTTTAAGCTCTGTCACATGAACTACAAATACGGAGTGTGCGACCCAGTTTGTAACTATAGGCTTTGATACCATGTTGAAATTATTGAGCCCTCCAACTCAAAACTTTAAGACAATGAGTGGAGTAGGCACTATCTATTAAACACTATTTAATTTTGTCATTTTTCCAATATCGAACTATTCTAACAATATCTATCTAACAAGATGACTTCCAGTAAGCCCACAAGAAGTCACTCACGCTTGTTTAAGCCGCTGTTGGATTGTAGAAAGGAAGTGAAAACTTCACCCTTCAAGCTATCAGCAGAGAGAATTTCTCGTTGGTCACAATTTGCCTCCAACCCCACATAGTTTCCCTGCAAACAAAGAACTGGTTCTCTGATGGAAGAACGTCAGTGAAGATGGGGAAGATGACGAAGGGAAAGAATTGAGAAAAGTTTACCTGCCATAATTAATCCATCTCCGTCGTTGAGCTAGCAACTACTAAATTGGTATTAGAGGGAACGGGATCATTTGGACCGAACTGTCTATACCTCCCAGCGCCTCCAGACTCATCAAGAGGAGGGCAATGAGTCATTTACATCTTGAAATGATTTGACAGAGCAATCACCCCCCTCTTAATGAGTTTGAGCACACATGGAGGTTCAGACAGCTCGATCCAGACGATTCCATTCCATATTAGCTCGTATTTGCATCGCGACCTCGCAAACCTAAACAGGCCTATAAGGCCAAAACCATGTTCGGTTCGGTAACTCTTAACAGCCCAAACATGAGGCTAACTAACAGGAGAGAAGTACCTGCTGCATGCACACACATTGTCGTAGGTATGTGCACCAAAGATTGGACAGTATAAAGGCCCAGCAAGGATGATTCCTCGACTTTAAAAAAGAAAATAAAAACAAGTTTGCTCTTGTGCTCACGTCGAGTTGTAACATCTACAACCGCTATTTGATCAAGTGAATTGGATGGCACACATCATTTAAGATGCGTTACACTTTTAGGCTCACTTTGTTTGTGGAATAGGGTCAGAATAGCCGGTATAAAGGTCTTATTCTGATTTGGTTGAGAGTATGCCTAATTCTTCTAATTCCCCAAACTCTCTAAACCTATCTGGAATATCTAATTTCTCCAATTCTCTCAATTTTACTTTTTATTTCACTCCTTATTCTGCTTATTCCTATCAAATCATTTGGAATAGTGCAGTATAATTCTCCTTATTCTGGGTGGACTACCAAATCAAAATACCTCTTATTCTGGTTTAAGAAATTCTCATAACCTTATTTTAATTTAAGTTATTCTGCAAACAAAGTGAGCAGGGGGCAGTGCAACAACTGTGCACCATCTTATCCATCTAATTGAATGATGATCATATTTTGATCTTTAAATAACAATACAGTAAGTATTTCTTAGAAAAGTTATCAATCGTCTTATATCTGCCTTTGCTACATGCTGCAACGCCAGCAGCCATTTCATTAGCTTTCATCGGAGGGCTGATGAAGTAAGTGTTGCTTTTTTATTTTTTTCGCTAAAAAACCAAGAGGAGGGGGCAACTCTAGTCTGTTCTCATTGCAGGATTTTTGATAAGATAGCTAAAATAATTATAAAAAGTAAAAAGTATGACCGAAAGAATTGTCTTTTTCTTTTCGAAACGGCCCTTAAGTTAAGGTTCCCCCTTGGATTTAAAAAAAAAAATTAAAAATATACACTGTGATAGCCATTCAATTAAAGTTGATTAGACATTGCAGCCAGCATTACTTATCTGCATTGTAGGTCCAATATGTAACAGCCCATCATGTCCGCACTATTTTTGTGCAGAGTTTTACTTGCCATGTGCAATGTAGCAACACTACACGCATTGGATTGCATGCTCGGATAATGTGAGCATGAATTTTTTTTTTAATTATTTGATAAATAGTGTGGATGTCAAGTTAAGGAGGGTCCAACTCAGCAATTTTTTAAAAATACAAAAATTTATACTGTCTGTTGTCATCCAATCTAGATACCAGTGCAATGCAATCCAGTGTTCTAAAAACTAGACTAGAACGGCCAATTGGACCGGTACCATTTTCGGTCCGATTGATTAAAACAAAAAACAGCAAGTTTGGTTTAGGTTTGAGAAAACCTCGAATTAGAAAACAATTGATATAATTTGTCTTCAAGAACAATCTTACTGACACTACCAGGAGTCGCATTGAGGACCTCAACCACAAGTGAAACATAAGTACCACCATGCTATGCTAACGTTTGGATCATAAGTTAAATAAATTTATATATAATATATATTATTTAATTAGATAAACAGTTATGTCTTAACACGGATTTTAAGCGGTCAATTTAAAATAAATCACCTCAATGAATAATACTTGCTGCAATGCCACGTGCAGGAGAGGGAGGGGTCGTTGCAGTGGGAAAGAAAAAGGTTAATTACATATATAACTTTGTTAGAAAGTTAGTTGCACCTTTGAAAACAGAAAAAGGATTTCTCTATGTATCACATATAGTTTGATCTCTGATTGGATGATGCAAAAAATTCATAAAAATAAGAAATCAAACTCTAATGAACAGTACAAATGTCCTTAATCTATAGGTTGAGTCCAATAATATTTTTTATTTTTTTAAAATCTTGTCCGTCATTCAATCAAAAATTATATTGTACAGACACGTAGGACACGTGAGGCCTGACCTTAAAAAATATCATTCTTTTTTACCCATTGCAATATCCTCCCCGCAACAATGAGCGCATTATAACAAGTATTATTCCACAATCCAACTCCTTTCTCCGCTCAACATCTTTTAACCTACTTGTGAGGCCAAAAGTTGTACCTGGGGCGTACTCATCTAACCATTTTAATTAACCGGTAGCATAGTAGGCATGAAAATCGTTTCCCATTAAAAAAAAAATGAAAATTGTCGAACTAGGAGAGCATCTCAGCTTATACTCCATATTATCTAATCTTTGATTTGATGATTATTATTTTTTATTTATAGGTCCCTATAAGTTTCAATATTTATATTAATTCTTGCAATCTTCATATTTATTTTAAACCCCTACAAGAATATTCCCAAAAGAATCCCTCCGATTAACAATCGTAAAAGAAATTGTGGAATATTTCTTCTATGCACTATTTTTATAAAAATATGAAAATTGCAGTAACTAATATGAAATATTAAGTTTTTTCAAAATGACTGAAAAGTAAAAAAAATAAAAAATAAAAAATAAAAAATTATAAAGAATACAGAACTAAGCTGCCAGAAGCGGCATATTTGTCCTGGCCCAAGCTTGACCCTAATCACCTACATCCAGTCCCTTATCCTGATAAATTTTGCACCCGCAGGAGAAATCAACCTCATACTTTCTGTATTGGTGTTTAGGTTATCATTTAATTAACCCGCAACAAATTTTTCTTTTGTTATGCATTGTTATTAACTGTGCTTATTCGCACCAGATTAAATATACTTAGCATAGGGTATTGAATTGTTAGTTTTCTTTCAGAATATTTGATGTATATATTTATGGATTATTCTTCACTGGTGCTTTTACGTTGTATCGTAACATCTTGAGAGGTGCAGTACGTTGTATCATAACATCTTCTGCCTAGGGGGGTTCGAATTTTCTAGGGTTTTTATATGTACACTCTTGACAAGTATCGTGTTTGCAACTATATCACCAACTTTTATATATTGTCATCAATACCTTCAAAATCTTCAAAAATGTTGCATTTATATCTTCCAACTAAAGATTTTGCGTAAGTACCCCTAAATTCACAAATACTTCGCATATATACTACTCAATTCACTAAAATTTTACATATCTATCTTTATCATGATTGATAGAATCTTTGACATATTCGTTGAAATTCATGTCATTTTGATGGTAAAAATTTTAGGAGTATTGATGAGAATATGTGAGAGATAGGGATATAAATATAAATATGGTATTTCAGGGGTACATATACAAAAGGTGAGGCAACTGTTCTGCTCGATTGGTTCAAGCAGTCTCTTTGGTTCATCGATTTGAAAAACACTTCTCTTGTAATGATTTTGGATATTACAATTTTAATCATCTGAATACTAGTTTGGATGTGTGAGCACTGCATCATCCATAAAACATGAAAAACATTAGAGAAAGACTGCACGCCATTTGATCGGACATCCGTTGCAACTGTAAGCTGATCCCTGACAGCAAGTGTTGCTCCATCAATTTTTGCTTGGGTAATGCTTACTGCACTGCACACAGCGGACAGCGGTGTAGGACGCACATGTCCAATACTGTTGCATGCAGTGAGCACGTTTCAATTTTCTTTTTGTTTTCTTGTCAAATTAAAAAAAATTAAACGTCTAATTAAAAATCCAACAGTATATATGAGGAGCTCAGGTCGGCTCCGACTCGATTGTATATTTTATTTTTAAAAAGATTGTTTGAAGAATACCTCCATTTGCGTGCAAAGAATTGTTTTTTCAAAAAAATATAGTCGGGTCAGGACTGATCCGAGCTCCCACTGTCGGATTTTGATCGGATACTCTAAAAAATTAAAAATTTTGACAAAAAATAAAAAAATTTAAAACGTGCTCACTGCACACGTCCGATCCATTAGATCGAATTGTACTGCACTGCGCATAGCAGTGCAGAACGTGCAATGCAACAAGCATTACTCTTTTTGCATAGTCATTGGGATTGTAGAAGCTACAAGGACACTAGTTTCGCTGGATAGCCCTCTATTTACTTCGTAGGCTTGGCCTCATGGGGTAGTTGCACTTTTCAATGGGTCACCTTCTCATGGCATAAAAATATTCCCATCTTCTACTCTACCTAGCTTCCCTCGTGGGTTTGTACTAGGATTCCCTCTTCATTTCAATTCACTTTTGTGGGGCTATTCATGTTGTTCGAAAGGATGGTCTTGGCAGAGAAGCTTTGTGAGATGTGCGGAACCTTTAATTGCAAGTTTTCCCATAAAATGGGTTTTAGTAAAAACTTTTTTAAAAAAGTATATCACAATCACTTATTTGATAATTTGTAAAACTTAAGTCAACGAAAAACTCAATTCGTTGACTCATCTTTTTTCTAATTTTGACATTCATATGAGAAGACCGAATGTTCAAAGGAATGGAAAATACTTTCATGAGCATCAAATGACGAAATTTTGTTTTCATTTTTCTTAAAAATATATTTCCTTAGATAATCATTTTCATTCGATTATATCTTACGTGTAATCAAACGGATCCTTAGTAGAAACATATCTAATCAAATGAAACAATTGTCAACTCGATTGGTTCAAGCAATCTCTTTGGTTCATTGATTTGACAAACACTTCTCTTGTAATGTTTTTGGATATTACAATTACAACAACCATCGAAATAATAGATTGGATGTGTTATCGCTGCATCATCCATAAAAGATGAAAACATTACAGAGACTGTGTGCCATTTGATCGAACATCAGTTGCAACTGTAAGCTGATCCCTGACAGCACGTGTTCCTCCATCAATTTTTGCTAGAGTAATGTTTACTGTACTGCACACAACACTGCAGCACACACACATGTCCATCACTGCTGCATGAAGTCTCGTCCAATCAAGCGGATCGGACAGCAGTGTGCATGTTTCAATTTTTTTATTTTCTTATCAGATGTTTTTAATTTTGTTGAAATATCCAATAAGAAATCGGACAATATATACGGGAAACTCAAGTCGGCCCATATCCGACTATATGTTTTATTTTAAAAAAACATCATTTGAAGAATCCCTCAATTTGCGTGCATTTGTTTTTCAAAAAAATATATAGTCGAGTTGGAGCTGACCCGAGTTCTAACTGTTGGATTTTTGATCGGACGTTCTAAAAATATTAAAAATATTGTTAAAAAAAAATATACTCGCTGCTCACCATCCGATCCACCAGATCGGACGGCACAGCATGCAATAGTGCAGGACGCGTAGTGAAGCAAGCATTACTCTTTCTGTGCAGTCAGAAGGATTTCAGAAGCTGCAAGGACACGAGTTTGTACTTTTCGCTGAGTTGCCCTCTATTTACTTCACCGTCTTGGTCTCATGGCATATATAGTTGCACTTTTGAATGGGTCACCTTCTCATGGGGTTCCCATCTTCTACTCTAGGGACCTTCCCTCGTGGGTTTGCAGTAAGATTCCCTCTTCCTTTTAATTCACTTTTGTGGGGCTGTTTATGTTGTTCGAAAGGACGGTATTGGAAGAGAAACTTTGTAACATTTTATACATATATCTCCACGTGCTGAGATCTGTGGAGCCTTTAATTGCAAGTTTTCACATAAAATGAGTCTTAGGAAAAGTTTTTTCTGAAAAGTATATCACAATCACTTATTTGATAATTTGTAAAACTCAAGTCAACAAAAAACTTAATTCGTTGACTCCTCTTTTTCTTGATTTTGACATTCATGGGATAAGATCGAATGCTCTTTTTCAAAAGAATTGAAAATATTTTCATGAGCATCAAATGACGATTTTTATTTTTTATTTTTCTTATAAATATATTTCCTTGGAAAATCATTTCCGTCCGATTACATTTTACGTGTAATCAAACAGATCCTTAGGGTCCATTTTGTTGAATGTGAAACATCATCGGATGGAAAAAGTTTTTTAAGGAAATACATTTCCAAGGAAAATGAAATCAAAATATGTTATTTGGTACTTATGAAATCGTTTTCCCAAAAATCTTTTTAGTCGTTTGTTTGCTAGTAAAACATTTTCTAGATAATGATTTGATCTATTTGTTTATTTGCAAAAGAAATTTACATTGCCTACAATATGACTAGAAATAAAAGGATTTTAGAACAAACACAATTACAGTTTTATAAAGAATAAATAATAATCTATACATTATTTTTATTATTCACATATAATTAAAAATATAATATTTTTTTCATTAAACCCTCCATTAGAGGTTGGTCATTATTTTTGTCCACTATCAACACTTCATTAACTATTGTTCACCTTTTTTGTCTAATATTATTTTTCAGCCTTTCATTAATTATTAGTAATGGACCGTTAACGTGTTAGCATAATAATGTAATAATATAATAAGAAGTAATATGATAATATTATCTCCTCTAATATTAATGATTAGTGCAACAATATATCAACTAATAATGTACCTAGCAAGGTTAATGTCTTGATTTGTTGAAATTTTATCACATTAATATTTTAATATATTTAATATGTTAATAACTAATAATTATTTATATTGTTAAGTTATTTAATGACTATATTATTACATTGTAACATTAACACATTGACGATTCATCATAAATAGTTAAAAGAGAGGTAAAAAATAACATTGAAGAAAAAGAGAACTGAAAATAGATGAAAAATAATATGAACTTTTTTCGTGTTTATATATATATATATATATATAGTACTTGTACGTATACCCCTAGCTTCCACATATTGTTATAATGTCCTAACATCTTCACCGTTTCTGTCATCTTCACCTTTTTCTGTCAAAATGTTGTTGATTGTAGCAGATTATGTCAAAAAGATTCGAATAATTTTACACATATTTTCTTAAATTTATCATAATGTTGTGTATATATCGCTAATTTTGTCATAATTTACGGAATCCTTCTGACATATTTCGTTTAAGTTTAGAGTATTTTGTGAAAACATTATAATTGTATTTTTTATGAAGATGTCTGGAAGTTAAGGGTATATATAAAAAAACAGTAATTTGCAAGGACATATATAAAACATTTAAAATCATATAAATGGCAGATCAAATTGATTTTTTGAAATAAAATTATTTTATGAGCAAAGGTAGTAATTTTTTAGAGTACCGATTGCCTTCTCTACATATCATGATAGTTGAAGGGCGGAGGTTAATATAATATTGTAATTATTATTGGAGTTATGCTTGCTGCACCGGGGGGGGGGAGGAGTGACCCCCTCAGCGCTGTATGGCACTGCAATACGATTTTTTTTACTTTTTTTGTTCAATTTTTATTTTTATTTTTTTGGACATTCGCTTAAAAATTCGAGGGTACAACCGCGTAGCACGAGTCAGCCCCAACCAGACTATGTATTTTTTTGAAAAAAAATATTTGGTATCCACCTCAGTTTCCGTGCAACAAAAAAGAATACTTCCAAAAAAAATATAGAACTGGGTCGGAACCGATTCGAGTTGACCGGTTGTATCCTTAGATTTTTTATCGGACGTCCCAAAAAAAAAAAAATGGACAAAAAAATAAAAAAAAACATGTCTTAACTCATAATTTTCAGACTGCCGCCCTTCTCAGTTCTCAGTAACATTTCGTCACGTCAGAAGATTGCTCGAAAAATAGCATACGGGCTCTTCCTAGGGATGTCAAAATCCTGATTTATAAGGAGTCAACGGATTACCTTTTCAGTTGACCTATATTTTCAGTGCTACCAAACAAACATGTGTATCAGATTTTCACGAAAACATATTCCTAACCATTATTTTACAGCCAACCAAATGGACCCTCGGTAGAAACATGTCCAATCAAATGCCCAAGAGATCCACGTGTTGCAAACTCTCAATCAATCCATTGCTTAAATATTGGAAATTTTCCTTGGTGAGGCTGAGGGCCCTTGGTGCATCATAGCAGCACCTAGCTCAAAGAGAGAAAAAAAAAAAAGAAAAAAAAAGAAAGGAGGCATCCACATGTCACCATGTTGGGCATGTTTCTGGCATTCCTTGCCAGGTAAGTTCGACATGTTAGTCTAATTTGGAATGAGATTGTTTGGACCGTTTTGTTTGGACATCGGTGCACTCCTAGACTCAACAAAAGACAATGTACTTGATCGGTCCTATCACTTCAAATGCAAATGACCCATTTGCCGTTCCTTGTTGAGTCCGGGGGCGCACCAAGGTCTAGACAAAATGATCTAGACAATCTCATTATGTCTTTTGTATTGTAGCTCAATGGCTTAAGTATATATACCATTTTCAAGAAAAAAAGACTAGGTATGTACATATATATAAGAGACTATAATATAATTCTAACAAAATCCAATATTTTCTCCCGATTAGGAGATAATTCCATGTGACATCGATAGTTCCACTAATAAGCAACAATTCTCAGTCTAAATCCATTTTCAAAAAAGAAATCTCATTGATCAAGAGAAATAACCTTGCAGGATATCAGGAAAAAAATTTAAGCTCCCAGTAGATTTGAACCTAGTAAAGCCAATCAAGCCACTCGATTGAAACTAAGTGAAGGCAAGTTACACTAACAATTCCGTGCGACATAAACTCTTCAAAAACCCACCTAGACTTTCTCACCTTTTATCTCTACACTAGATTTTTGAAGTTAAAACGCGGGTTTAATACTTAAATCACACTTGTACCAGGCATACTAATTTTCCTTTTCACATTGATCTTTCTTTTCACCGTCTAATTGGGCAGTGGACAAATGAAATTCTCATAGTTGAAAATATCAAACTTAATTCTCACGTTTTTTTTTTTTTTTGGCCATCAGATTTGATGATTAACTCACAAAGACACACAATGATATGCATCTTACCCTGTTCTTAACCTCATTTGCAATTCACTCATCTGACTAATGAATGGTATATGTCAAAAGGATAGCATCAATTTATTCGTTGGCCAATCAGAAGACACTTTTTTGGCTTTTTGATTTTTTTTTCTCTATCTTTTTATCTCGAAAAGGGTCTTGATGTGCCATCATGATTCGATTCCAACCGATAAGAGTAGTGTGGGATTGAGTGGCTAACGTGGATATGTGAAATCACAACCAAACGTTGCTTTCATATGAAAGCTCGGTCTAGGGGGAGCACTGGTTCTATCTATATATTCGTCCTATGGCAGTGCCTTTTCTCCCGGGAAAAATTGGGGATATATAGAACCACATTGATAGCCTCAATAATCCAATGGAAGAATACATGAAATATGTTCCACTGTTCATTCATAACAATTCTTCCAAGCTAGGCCAGCAACAGGGTAGCCCCACCCCACTCAAGGCTCTAGTCTCAATCGCAGGCGACTTTGTCCGTACATTCGTGAAGAAGCATACAGGATATCCTGTTAAAAGTCTTATCTAACTAAGTATCCATTTATTTATGCGTTTAAAATTTATAGGTGAAACGTCGTAATCAAATATGTTTTAGAATTTTGACACCGGCCTATGTTGGCTTATTCATGACATCATATTCGGAAGGATCCAAGCGTAGACATCAATTGATAAGATAAGATCTTATGAATCTTAATCTTTGAAAGTAGTACTTCGCTTATTGGTTAATGAATTTACTTTACCAGATCAAATCGAACGATAGAGTACTCATCCATTTCTTTTATGAGTAAGAGCATATGTGTTAGAGCGATTATATAATAGTTTTACTTCGATTAATTTCAGTTGTGACCAGTACTTATGATCTTAGGTCCCTTCAAATTCAACTCCCGAATTTTGTGATTTGTAAGAGTACGAGAGTCTAAGGTTCAAAAGAACTATCTCATAATAAAAGCCCCATGCACCCACAGACATTGTTAGGTGGGTTCACCCCGCGGCTAAATCCCTGTAAACTAATATCATCTCTTGGTACGCAACATATATTTTTATCTTTCGAGTCTAAGTCCGATCAGTGTAAGTTTAGTTGGGACCCAAGTAAATGCAAAGACAAAGACAGGAGAAAGATACTTTTAAAAACACCTCTCTTTAAAATAGGAAATATTGTGCATGAAGAAGTTTTTTGAAATGTCCTTGCATTTAGAAGATCTCTATTCTTTTTGTTTTTTAAGCTCATTTTTTAGATGTTTGCACCCTGTATAAGTTACCATTAGCTTGATGAGGAAAACTAGAAAATTAAGGACCCACCAAGCTTTTTACATCACTAGTCCGCCGGTTAAACTACCACCGCATGACACCCCTAACGTCACTTTGATTGGAGAATAAGAGAAGAATAAGAGGAGAATAAATTTAATTTAATTTTAAAAACGGAATGACTTATACCGATGTAGAATAACTTATTCAGATAATAAAGAGAATAAGTCATCCACCTTAAACTTAAAAATTGCTTATTCTTCTTATTCCGTCAACGGACCCTACGAAACTATCAAATCGAAATAGCCCTTATTCTAGTATGCGTTATTCCACCTGTGGACTCCATTTAATAACTTATTCTCCAAACAAAATGAACACCACAAAGAGAAAGTAGGTAAATAAAAAGAAGAAAGGGCATCAGCACTATTCCACCCATCACATGGTGGGACCATAGGGAGAAAAGGGTGTAGAACAACCATACTAGGCCCTCACCTAGCTCTAAGAACATTCTTATGATGATGTGCACCATGACAAAGTTCACCACACCACCACAATCATAACAAAAATCGAACAAAAGGGTACTTGTTCTCTGTATATAATGGAGATGAGACCCCATGGAGAGAGTTCCATTGCTCCAGAGCTTTTGTCCACATTACAGTCTTCTGCTATACATGTACACTTGAAGATTTTAGATGCCACAACAGCTCGGTGAGAAGAGAGGGGACAACAATTAAGAGAAGGGCTTATCTAGATAAATAAGAGAATTGGGATCTCGTCACCGCTCGTGTGATTACCTTGGCCAATTTCTTGCTCACTAATCCGCAGTTACGATTTGTATCCACTTGGCGACGCTGGGCACGCCCTGGTTGACGGCGAACGCCATGTAGTACCCCGGCGGCGCCACCTTCCCGCTCGGCGGCGCCGTGCACCCGACGCGGTACCGCTGCGCCGCGGCCGGGGGCGCCCCGCCGGTCAGCGGCGCCGCCGGGGACACGTTAAGCTTCACCAGGCGCTGGCCCATGGAGAAGGAGTGGGTGGCGAAGGGTGCGCTGGCCAGGTTCACCTCCACCACCCCCACGACCGGCAGTGGCACCTCCACCTCCAGCTGGAACGCCTCCCCATACGTCACCTTCTCAGGTGCCGACACGATCGCTGGCCGCAGGCCCGCCCGGTCCGGCGAGAGGTATTCCGGCGAGAAGGCCTCCAGCCGGAGTTCCGTCGGGAAGGGGCTCCGGAACTTGTAGAAGTAGTGGGGGTTGCTGCCGGCGACGAGGATGCGGCCGTCGGGGAGGAGGTTGGCTGTGGAGTGGTACATGCGGGGGACGGTGGTTGGGGTCAGGGTCATGAACCGGAGACCGGCCGGTTCGGCAGGCCGGTAGAGAACCGGGTTCAGGCACGGGTCGGAGGCGAGCTCGAAGCCCTGCGACCCGGCCTGGGCGCCGTTCACGATGAGGATGTCCCCGGTAGGGAGCATCACCATGTCGCCCATGATCCGGCCAAAGGGCATGCTCTCTAGGGACCAGACCCGGTCCAGTTCGGTGGCCACGATCCGGCCGCAGGTGCCGTGGGCCGGCGTGTCGGTGCTCTTCTGGATGAATACTCCATACTCGGCCCCGCCGCAGACGACGACCTCGGCGGTCGAGAAGTCTCCGGAGAGGGCGAGCATGGCAGAAGAGCCGGCCGAGGGGTAGTTCCGTGGGCCACCCTCCAGCGGGGGGTACTCCCGGAGGACGTGGCCGGAGGCGTGGTCGTAGAGGATGGCGCGAGTGTTGGCAAAGACGAAGAGGTTGCCGTCGGGGAGGAGGTGGACGTAGGGGTAGAGGTTGTCCATCTGGGTGTCCTCGGCGTCAGCGAGGAAGGGGAAGGGGCGGGGGGTGCCAGGGCGGGGAGGGTAGAACTCGACGGAGTTGGCGGCGCGGCCGCCCACGATGATGACGGAGCCGTCAGGGAGGATCTGGTTGGTGGCATACCAGCGGCCGACGGCGAGCTCGAGGTCCTCCAGCTCCTGCCAGTCGCAGAAGTGGAGGGAGCCGCCGGGGCCGCAGGGGCGGAAGGCGCGGAGCTTCTTGAAGCCGTCCATGTCGCCGCCACTCTGGAGGAGGGTGCCGTCGGGGAGGAACTGGCCGGAGGAGCACCAGGTGTCGGTCTGGATCTTGAGGGGGCGCAGGCGGCGGGTGGCGGGGTCGAAGAGTACGGAGTGGGCGTAGCAGTCGATGCGGGGGAGGAGGCGGTCGGAGGGGTCGACGCGGCAGCGGGAGCGTGGCAGCAGGCGGCGGGAGGGACCGATGTCGGTGCGGTCGAGGAGGACGACGGTGCCGAAGCGGGTGACGGCCGTGTGCATGGAGGCGATGCCGGCGTTCTCCACCAGCACCTCCCAGGTGCCCGGCAGCTGCTGCGCCCGACAGGAGATGACGTTGGCGGCCAGAAGGAGAAGAAGGACGAGGTGGAGAGCAGACGCCATGGCCAGGAGGGTGGGGAAAAGCTGTGGGGGGAGATGGAGGAAGCTGCTGTCTTTTCCCCTTCCTCTGCTACTGCTTCTGCTGCCACGGCGACTGCTTTGAGGACGGAAGGTGGCAGCCAGGAAGGGCTTGATGTAACGTGAACCGTCTGATTCTGTATTTTGATCAGGTTCGCTTGATTGATGGAGTTACAATAGGGTTGGAAGGTTAGCATCTGTCTCAGCGTTTTACGTAGGATATATGGATAAAGCGGCTGACGTCATCGTCCGGGGGAGCACGTCCACGTCACTCGCTAGTGTACTTTGTCAAAAGTTTGGGAGAGGGGGAGGACCAGTGGACCCAATGCAGAGGGGGGCACGAGCACGCCTCCCTCCACGTTACTGCGTTGCGTTCGCAGTGGCAACCATAAAATTTATGAGACAGCGCACATCTCTGATGTGCACCAAGTTTTTTATTATTATTATTTAAAAATTATATTTTTAAGTTAGAGTCCAACTGACTTATACGTCTGCACAAGAGACATTTTATTTTGATATCTATAAAAATTAAAAATATTAAAAATATTTTAACATTCTTTATTCTTCTGATCAATTTTTGAATTTTTAATTTTTTTCTAGATGTCAAAATAAAATATACCTTATATGAACGTGTAAGTAAGCTCAATTCCAACCTAAAAATATGATTTTAAAAATACTAACACTTAATATGCACCAAGCATTTTTCTAAACTTATAATTATGCCTTTAAAAGAAGAAACACGGTGTGAAGAGACTCAGAGAAGAAAGAGAGTCACAGGGTGGATTATTCGAGAGACAACTTTTCCTTGTGTAGACACATGCGAGATATCTTATCTTTGATCCAGTAAGTGTTTCGTCAATCTATGGTCAGACTATTGACCGATAGCCAAATGGTCAAATAACCATTTAACTATGGTTATGTGAGACATAAAATATAATATTTAAAAAAAAAATGACATTTTATGTCGGAGCCAAACAACATTTAAAGATAAGTCTGCACCGAATTATATGATATTTTTATAGTTATAAAGATATAAACACGACAAACTATTTTAGTTCCACGTTGGATGTTATAAAAACAGACATGCTTATGAGCAAAGCACATCTTTCCAACCAGAATCTTTTTTTAAGAAAAAAAATAAAATCTCACCTCCGCGTTGAGACAATATTTCGGAGAAGGCACACAATTTTTTACGCATCTACAATGAAAATCCGACCGTACAATCTCATCTTAGATCGAACGAGTAAAAAATTGATAAAAAATTAAAAATCAACTCCAAGTAAATAATAATTTTATTCCGATTAAAAATCAGATTGTACGATCGAGCTGAATATCATAAGGGGTTTCAAAAAAAAAAAAAAAAAACTTGGCTGCACCGCCAGGCGGTAATATTTCCCCTGCCGGGGCAACCTTAGAAGTATTTTGAGAAACAGCGTCGCAAAATACACAAGCAAATGTAACACCAAACTTTTTAAAATTTCTATAACTTTAACGTAGAATCCAACGGTTCTATTCTACGTGTGCACGCACCTGTATTTGTTCCCGCAGAGCTTCGTTTGTTGTGGGCCCGCATGGCAAGGCGTGTCTTCTAAGTTGACACGTGTGGCCGCAGAAGGAAGCACCGCGGCAGGCATCACAACAAATTAAAGACAGGAAACGCTCGCAATCAAATAATTTTGAGTTAAACGGGTCAGCTGTTCAACAATTTTTACCTCAAACAGAGTTATAATTACAAAGGCTATGATGAATTAGGCAATGACATCTGTTTTGATGGACCAACAGAGACAGAAATAAGTAAGCTTTCATGAAAGAATGCAAAACCCTCTTTGGTAAGTTAGCACTAAGCACCTTCTAATTTCCGCAATGACATTTAGTTTGATGGATAACCATGTTTGTCTTGAGATGGGCTGATATGGACGTCCTACCTGTAAGCCGGAGGGGCCAAGCTTTTGAAAACTTCCAATAATTGAATAAACTCCAAGAACAGGAGACTAGTCAAGGATACATGTCCCTAGTTTCATCTCCCACTGTTGATCATCTATAGATTGATATCAACCCTTCAAAGTTTGTAGACTTGCCCATTCTAATTGACAAAAGAAGTTTCAGACATTAGCATCATCAAGACGCCTATATTTTTGGGTATGATTGGCGGAGGTTTCAATGGAAAAGACCTCAGCTCAATTATTTTGGAGTGAAAGTATATTACATCCTAAAATTTATTTATACATTAAAATTATTGGGTCATTTAATCCAAAATCTTAAGGTATTGAGTGCACTAGGTACTATCATTTTAAATATATCTTGATTTTATCTATTTTTTAATGTGAAAAACTATTCTAGCACACCTCATCATGTCTAGGCCAACTTAGATGTTGCCATGTAGACTACAAATATAGGGGGTGTGTGATCTGGTATATAATTAAGTTTTGATATCATATTAAAGTTATTAGGTCGTCTAACTTAAAATCTAGCTAGGTATTGAGTGCAGTAGATCACTAGCATTTTAAACATGTCTTGATTTTGTACTTTTTCTATGCATTAAGATTTTGAGTTAAATGGCCCAACATTGAATAGTCTCACGTACATTGAAAAAGAGATAAGATTAAGATATGTTTAAACAATGATGATGCTCCATTATTCTTACACTTATGTCATCTTCTAATCTTCACTAGAAGGTTTAAACCGGAGCTTCTTACATCAAGAAAAAAAAAAAGAGGCCAGTGAAATTGTGCAAAATTAGTTACGTATGTTTCGTATAATAACTTTTACCTAAAATTAGAATTGTAAATAATTTTATAAGTAAAGATTTCATCAAACATGCCTTCACAAATTAATTAGCTCTCTCCTATTTGAAGTTGATATATAAGACAAGATTTTGTTTCCCGCGGGCTGCAAAGGCCCCAGTGTGGGAATGGTGATACCGATATTTCACCACACGATAGGGGTCCCCAAATTAATCGGAGGAAACGGACCAACATCGGACCACCTTTTAAAAGGCTTTAGTCTCCTTAGTCCAATGTGTATAGAATATATAACATCAGACTCATTTCTAATACAATTCTATATAGAGAATTAGAACACCATAGATGCCAAAATAAGGGACAAAGTTACTCCAACCTTCGCACGGACCCGGAGTTAGTATCAAAGATGATAGAGAAATACATGTTGACCACGTGGAATGCAACTTTAATCAAAAAACGTCATCTGGCGTCTCCTATGTGCTCTTACAGTGTCGACGTTAATACATGACAGTGCTCATGGGCGCTCATAAAAAAAATATTTGCTCAAGTCTGAAGGATATATACATGCTCTCGGGAGCATGTACACGCTCTTGAGAGTATAAGCTCTCGAAAACTTGTACATGCTCTTGAGAGCACTTGCATGCTCTCGAAAGCATGTGTATGTCCTCGGGACGTAAGCAATTTCTTTCTTTTTATAAGTCTCTATGGACGTTGACGCATGCTGTGGTCGGTGTATAATTGCGCTGCAAGGAAGAATATGGGAGGCACCAGATGACTTTTTTTATTAGAAGGTGTATTCCATGTGCATCGTACTGCACCAAAAGTGGTGCAGCAAGTATTTGTCGAGAAGATATATGTTTAGACATTATGTTTTGAAGTGCCATTTTCATATACTTGTATTGGACGAGGCTACTATACGGGCCTGAGTTGGTCTAAGCCCGCAGACCAAACTCACTAATTAGGGTCGTTTGGTAGTGAAATGCCGTAAAACACCACATTATATCCCCCAGAAGTGCGAAGTTTTATTGTGTTTTACATGAAACCAAACAGTGCCTAGAAGATGCTGAATCTGAGTGCATACCCACCCACGAGTCGCATCAGAGTTGTCCTAAATTTTCAGTGATAGTCTGAATTCTGAAAACAAGCTAGCAACATGACGTGACATACATAACCGATGCATGGTGAGAGTTATCCATATCTTAATTGATCATTGATGTTAATCTTTCCTTTTTTTCCTTTTTCTTTTTGTCAAAGCATGTTAATCTTTCCTTGAGACAGCCAGAGTCGAAGCAACAAAATTGAGAGATGCATCCAAATTTTTGCTTCGTCTTGGAGTAATGTTTGATGCCAACATTTACTCTAAACGGGCAAGTGAGAGATTAATTAGTCCAAATTTCATTCGTTAATCGTTAGATTAATCCTTGATTGAGACGGGGGCATAATGGAAGATGTGACCCCGTCTTTAGCATGAAAACGATTCATCAGTTAAGACCAATGTTGACATGGAGTCCACAAGGGTTAACGAGGTGTAATAGGCCGCAGCACACAAGAATGGTATTCATGTTAAGTTAAACAAATTACCTAGTGCCTGCTATTACAGAAGCCTTTGTTCAAAGGAAATTACCGAGTTGTAAGAGGGTTCTTTTCCTAGATTTTTCAGTTTTTAGTCTCTCTAATCTACTTAATTAATTTTAAATAAACGCTCTATAATCTCTCTATGTAGTAAAAGCTTCTTGCACATTTATTTTTCTTTGAGAATTACACTAAAAAATCATTGAGTGACAAGAGGGTTCCTTTCTTTTGTCGTTTTTTTTTATTTTGCCTAGAAACGACATCCCATTTTGTTAAGGGCGAACAAGAACCCTGCCACGATGAAAGCTATGCCAGGTGAATCTTGGATGCATGTTTAGGTCCACTGTGTGTATCCACGAGTCCACTTTAGGAGAGGATACACGAAAACTAACTTCTTGCGCCCACTATTAATACAAGAGGTGCTATATTAACTTGCATCCCCGTCGGTGAAACTTTTTTTTTTGGAACTTAAAATCTTGATGGCATTACTAGTAGGGATGTCAATTGAGAGGGCCAGCCCGTGGCCTAGCCCATATTAAACGAAATCGGGCTGGCTTAAGTTATATAAATTAGATTGGGTTAAATTTAGATTGACATTAGTTAAATCTGGACTGGATTGAGCTGAAAACGGGCTGGCCCAATTTAATTTGTTGACTTTTACAATAATTCATATAAAAAGTAAAATGCTTCTAACAAATCATTTATAAACAGGACCAACCCAACTCACTCACTATTGAATTTGGGCTGAATTTAGATTAAACTTGGGCTGAATTTGGGCTGGGCTATAATTTGTCTAATCAAAGTTCAAAATAGTCCAATCCAGCCCGCCCAATTTACATCCTTAATTACTAGTTAGGATCATTAAAGAAGGTCAACCCCTGAAGAGGGATTGGTGGGTACAAGGGAGGACATTGGGATGAAACCATGTTGCCTCTGATTTGGTGTGATGAGCAAATTTGGCCAAATAATGAGTGGCGGCAATCTCGGTCGACATTAGGGCTGCAAATGAATCAATATGTTCGATTAATAGTTTATGAGAGGATTCGATAATAGTTCGTCTCAACTCGTTATTAAACTAGATAAATAAGTTTGAATAAAAATTTAAACTTGGTTCATTACGAGCCAAACTTAAATATAGGCGAGCATGACTCTATTATGTTCTTGAACAAGCTCATTTAGGTACATCATTAACAGCTCATTTCAATATTCGTTAAGAGCTTTTTTCCGTACTCGCTAAGACCACTTTTAAGTACTGAAATATCATCACTAGAATTTGAAGGAGCCCTAACGAAACCAAATTTGAAGCCTATCTTCGAGGGAGGATTGGTCTGTGCAAGATGACTTTAAAAGATTTTTTTTTTTTCAAAATCGTCATTTATCAAGTTCGAACATCTTCTGAATTTGACATTCGAATAGTCCGATTTTTTATTAGAAATTTTTAAAAAAAGATTTTTGAATATATATCCCTGTAAACTTGTGTATTTATATCTATAAATCCAAGTCTCATGTTTTGTACAAAATAGCTCTAAAGACCACAGAAGCGTCGAAGTTATTCCGCTCCCTTAAAATGTCGCGGATTCCAACCGAATATGTCAAAAGAAATTTAGATATTTTTTACATGTATGCTTCTAAATTCACTAGAATTTTGCATCTATTCTCCCAACTTTAGTAGAGTTTATAAATCTTTCTGACATATTCGATTAGAATGCATGGTACTTTGATGGAGAAGTAGAACCATAATGCTTAATTCAAGAGTGGGGAATATAGATACAAATATACTGCTTTCTAAGAATATATATGCAAAAAATCCCTTAAAAAAACATCATGTTCACATGCGATCCAACCATTTAGATTGTATACAAATATGTGGCAATGCAGACGTCCCGATCCATTAAATCAATAACGTGCTTTGTTCGTAAAAATGGAGTAATCCTTGGTGCACATTATTCAATCTTCAAGTACTGTGTATAATATATGATTATATTAAAATATTTCAAAAAATTAAGAGACCATCTTAATTCAACAAGGATCGATTGAAAAACAAAGAAAAAAAGAAAAAACACAACAGGTCTCTGTGCAACCAAATCTGCTGCATGCAGTAAGCATCGCTCTCTTTTTTTTGGTCAGTGGTGTGGTGTGGTGCAGTGGCCAAGTATTTCAATTATATACAGAGGATATAAGTTCGGTCGATAGTTTCACCTAATTATGTGACTGTGTGAAGTTTGAGCCCATCTTCGGAAAAATAATGACAAAAGGACAAATAATTCTATGACATAATAGATCGATAACATAAAAAAAAAATTTGACTCCAACAAACTAGAAGTTGAGACTGTCTTATAAATTAATAATTGATTGAAAATTAGATTCTTAATGTATCATGTATTTGATCAGAAAAACTTTGTATCGATTAAGTATATAAGCTTTAAATAGTTATCTATTAACTGATCTATAAACTAATAATGGATAAGGTTAGGGTTATCAGTTAACAATTGCATCCCTAGTGTAGCGGAGCAGGTGCTCAGCTCTGAAGATAACCCATCCAACACCCAGAAGTGACGAAGGAAGAGGCAACCCCAACCCTAGGTGCGAAAGACGTTGATGTCTCACCAAACTCGTGGTAAGGAGTAGGGACAAATTGTGGGGGGCCAAACGGTTGAGACGTGTGTGTTTATATATATCCTTAATAGTCTATGTTTGCATATGGAAATTAGGTAATATTTGCTGCGCTGACCCTTAGTATCAGTGCAGTAGTGGGTCTCATATCTGTATAAGCCGCTCTTAGATTGGACGATCTAAAAAAAAATCCGAAAAGTAAAAAATTGAGCCCTGATGAATAGTAAAAGATACATTTAATGGGCCGAGTTCAATAACAATTTTTTATTTTTTAAAATTTTTTAGGTCATCCGATCCGAAGTCAGCATGTACGAATATGAGAGGACACTTCAGAACCGAACTAAAAAACTTTTCAAAAAATAAACTTTTTTTAACCCATTGCACTGAGCTTCAATGTTGTCAGTGCAGCATGTCGAACTCATGAAAATTAGAAAAGAAGGTTTCCTGGCCCGTTCCCTTTTCACTTTGTTTGCAGAATAACTTAAATCAGAATAAGGTTATGGAAATTTCTTAACCCAGAATAAGAGGTATTTTGATTTGGTAAATTGTTGGTATTCCACCCAGAATAAGTAGAATTGTACTGCGCTATTCCAAGTGATTTGGTAGGAATAAGTAGAATAAAGAAGAGAATAAAGAGTGGAATAAAGAGTTCAAAATACCCATGTTATTCCACTTAACCCCTGGTATAACCCATAGCACCCTGGGTTAAGCACTCCCCTCTACCAAAGTGGGTTAAAAGGTTTTAGGAGAATAAAACATCCTATTCAGGACTTATTCCACAAACAAAGTGAGGCTAATAGTTTAGGGAGATCATGAACAGTTGTAAAAAGGTATTTTTCTTATAGTTGATTTATTATAAATCGTTTTGCATCATCTTTTTCATAGATTAATTTGAAGTGTCGTAAACTATCATATTTTCAAATTAACTGACCCTAAAAAAGTTTCTTTCAGTCGATTTCTATTTTCAGTCTAAAATCACCGTAAGCCAAATCGATGATTTCAGAATCCGTGGTTTTAAAATTAAAAAAATATATATTTTCATTAGTTTAAAAAATTAAGAGTTTACGATATTTTACCATACACTAAATGAGCCTTAGGAGAAGAAGAACATAGGTAGGTAAAAATTAGGAAGATTCAACCTCTGCTGTGGGCCGGTAATTGAACAAATCGACCAGAGGCTGTCGGTGAGGTTGAGCCGATGAAGATGCTACGCTTGATTAGAATGCTCTCCAAGATATTATAATATAATTATTATCTGATCGATGGATTAATAATAATCTGATCCACCCAATAGACCGCAGTAATAATTGAAATGTTCGGATCAGACGGCAGGATGTGTTGCTCTGCCATGCAGCAGGAGGTGCAACATATGTTATTATGTTTCTCTTCATATTGAGAGGGGGCTAGGAACTGTTTGAGAGGATAATTGAAGATTTAAGAAAAATTAACTCAAGACATATGATATTTTATGTAAAATCTTCTAAAAATCTTAGATGCTAAAATCTTGGTGGTTATTTAGTACATGTCATATGTAAATTCTACAAAAAATATTCACAAAGATTCAAGTATACATGTAAATATTTAAGAACAATTTTATGATACAGCCGCAAATTCTGCTATTAGGAAGATGCAGAGGAAGGAATGCAGAGTGTGATGGGATTCTACCAAAAGAAATCAAAAGACTGGGCCAAAAAGGTGATTGTTCAGCCGTGATCTGGGCCACCAGGCCCACTAACCTGACTGGAGCGGGCGGGCCAGGACTTAGCACGCCAACGCCCACCCATCAAGTTTTGAACCCAATTATCCAACCATCTTAATGCCTCCACTTAGATTACAAGCTTGCGCTACCAAACTCGGCGAGTAACTTAAAACTTCGTCCCTTATTTTTAGAAACAAAAACTAAACCTTCAAACCTTCTGGCACATTGCAATAAATATTTTTCATCTGCTACAGTCTAACGCCTACTACGATAGTAACCTTGGGTCACGGAAGTCCACCCGCTCCACTTCACAATGGGCAAGAAATGTGCCCCATGAAGCAGGAGCAGTGATAAATAAGATGAGTAAATATTGGCTACACTATGAGAGGGTGCAACTCTTCTGTACCATCCTGTAGGTGCCATCCGATCAGTTTGATCCATGGACGTAATGTTTTTTTTTTTTTTTTTTTCACTAAGAGCTCAGGGAGAGGGAGCAACTCTAAAGGATCCATCTGTCATCATATGGTTAAAAAGTTTAAAAGACAATGAGATCTCACCTCCACATGATTCAAAACTGCCCATTACACAGTGCGGCAATGCTGAAATAAAGATGTAGTATGGTGAGATACTTTCTCGCATGTTGGGAATCGTCTAACATGTAAACGATGAGAAGGGAACTCAAAAGTAAAAAGACTACACTATATGATTGAAGTTTCTAACTTGATAGAGGTTACAAAATCTTGTAGAAACAACTGCTAACATTTATGTAACCGTACGTGGAACCAAAATGTAGCACGTCATTACGCCAAAGCAGTCTCTTATCTGAGACGTGAAAAATGACAAATAGGATAATTGTGGCTGTGGTAAACCACTTAAGATGATCTACCATGGTCTGAATTCTGAAACACAAAGCATCCATGGACAGGAAGGAAATTACACAGAATTTAAAGATGATGGCCAGTTGGTCAGTCTGGTCAACTCAGCTAATTAAGCAGGCTAACAGGAATGCTCGAGAGAAGAAACTGCAACAAGGAAAGACGAAGACCGGCCAACAAGTTACCAGAGATCACCTGAGCAAAACCATCCAAGAGTAAAAACGATGGAAAATTTTGAGGGAAGACTTCCGTTGGCCCAAAATATTTCAATGCGTGATAAAACAATATTTAACATGCATACGCGCATTGTCATGCAATACAAAAAGGACATGCATGCATGCAATCACCGTAGTGTACGTGCACGTGCATGAGGAGAGAGTGAGGATTATACCTCAATATAGAGGCTCGCTCGAGGCCTCAATGCGCTGTCCAAGAGGCCCAAAACAGCTCAAGAGAAGGGGCTCAATAGCTGTCCAAAAGGGTCAAGACAGCCCAAGAAAAATGCCTCTGATATGGGCTGGATATGCAACCCAATATGCCTCATAAATGGGTCTGGTTAACAGCCAAATAAGCCTCCAATACGGGCTGGACATGCAGCCCAAGGCGCCGCCAATAGCGCCTGATATGCCTTCAATAGGGGCTCCAGGACAACTCGATAAGGGCCCAATAAGCAGTCCGAATGGGCCCCCAAATGCACACTCCAAATAAGTCTAAGTGCACAGCCCAAAATTAGTCTTTAGGGGCCCCAAATTAGTCTTGAATGGGCCAAAAATCAGTTCAAGCAAGCCCACAAGAGAAAAAATAACAACAATAAAAAAAAGAGTCCAAATAGTTCCCCCTCCTCTCTCTCTCTCTTAAATAATAGAAGAAGGGAAAGGAAGAGGGACCGGTGGGGGGTGCCAACCGGTGGCACTTCCATTGGTTCCAACCGATGGGATATCCAACAGCCCTCCTCATCTCTCACATCCCTCTCCCTCTCTCGTGAATAATTGCGGTGGCACCCCCCACCGTGGGGTTTCTAAAGCCCTATAAATATCTCCTATAGGGGAAGACCAAAGGACATGTCCACTAGCCCATAACTTTAAAGAAAAAATTCTACCAGTTCAAGATACGAACTTAGTGTTTTGCACAAGTTCAAGCGCATGAAAGATCTACAAGAAAGTCTGTTTTATTTTCAAGATTTTCTTGAGGAAAAACTCTATCGAAATTTTGTTATAAATGCAACAATATATAAACATGTACTTTGTCAAATTTTTAGTGGAATGATGTATTACATATATAATTTTTAATGATGTGTTAATGGTGTGTTACATGCATGCATGTCTTTGTGTGTGTAGCATCACGACATGCATCTAGTTAATCACACATTTAATTACTAGAATACCCTTATAACCCAAATATGCTTAAAACAACTCAAAAGTATCTCATAAGATTTTAAAAACCTTCTTAAATCATTAAAATTCATTTCAAATACCAAAATGACCATAATATCTCTATACCTTCTTATTTGACATAATAATAAAAACATCTTTATGAGTTTAAATATTCAGAATCAATCCAAATAACTTAGAATCAATCCAAGTATTCAGAATTAATCTGATAATCCTAAAAATTGAAGATGAGACTAAAGATTTAACCTAAAACATATTTTCATATGCAACCTAAAACATATTTTCATATGCATGTACTGCATATAAGTGATATATGTTACAAAGACATCAACAGACGGTTAAGCAAAAGTTGTTGAACGGTTGCTTGACGTAATTAACATTGACTAAAATCAACTGAGAGAAGTCATATACTTGAATTTTCACATAATCCAAAGTCCCGGACTCCCATGACGACTAATCCCAAGTTCTCATAAAATCATATCAGAAAATAAAATATCCTAAAAGAGATCCAAGTCAGGTCCAAACAGCTTCCAAAGTAACGGAATTGGAACGACTTCACAAGAAAATAAACAAATGGAAGTGATTAGGAGTCAAAATGCAAGTTTAGCAGCACAGTGTGTGCTTGTAAGTTGGAGAAGAGCATAGGCCCGACACTCCTTTGAAGCTTACGCAAGTACGTAACATCAACCAGAGCACAACATGCTCATCAATCCACAAACTGAGACCCTTGACAATGTTTTAAACCTGATAGAATTTCTTTAACAGAACACAAGATTTACTTCCGGATAATGGAGGCCAAAAATACACAAGCATCAGAGTCACAGCTACACATCTATAAATTGAAAATTGAAACCAAGTTCATTAACCCAGCAACATAAATTCATTTCTAACACTCTCGAAAGACATCAACTAAACTTTTGAAAAATGAAGTCATTACACTCCTCGTGACACCTCAGCAATAAAAACATTCATCACTGATCCCCTGGAAGGCTCTTAATGATGTCAGAGTCACCTAAACAAATAATGAGAACTTATTGAATAACCTCAGTCGATAGTGAAAGGAATGAAAAGCAATAGCAATGATGCAAAAGAACTAACCTGGATCAATAATGCTAAGACAACAGACTCGGAAATATTTGCCACATGCGGTTCCCAAATCTACATTATCTGGGAAAAAAAAACACAAACAGTTAATGTATCAGAGGAAGAAAAGCATGCTTGAAAATTCCATTTATAGCTGAAAATATAAATATATACTAGTTTATGCTTCTCATCTGAATAATCTGATTAAATCATGAGGTGACTGGACAAGAATAAAAAGCAAAACATTTACCTCTCTAAATTTTCTCGAAAAGTCCATTTCTCAAACTTTAACTTTCAGCAAGATAACTATTTTATTTATGATTGACATTGGAATTTAGACATAGCGTTACTATTTACAATGTGTCGCCAATAAGCAACTTTCTGCCTCTGCACCGCCAATACAATATTTGAGTGCACTGCTCCATCATATGAGACATTTATCAACTATTACTGCCACAGGAAAGAAAAAAGATTCTGCAATAGAAAATTCCACCTAGTTCAAACTTTCAGCAAGATAACTATTTTATTTATGAATAATATTGGAATTTAGACATAGCGTTAGTATTTACAATGTGTTGCCAATAAGCAACTTTCTGCCTCTGCACCGCCAATACAATATTTGAGTAAACTGCTCCAGCACATGGGACATTTATCAACTATGACTGCCACAGGAAAAAAAAGATTCTGCAATAGAAAATTCCATCTAGGTCATTCAAGTGTCAATAGTTTATTCAAGAGTTTTTTTTCCCTCAGTGAAACTAAAAACAGAGTGACCCGAGAGTTTCTTATTGCACACAACACTGCACCTGCAAATGCCAAGTGCGTGCACCTCAACCCATTACCGGCCCAACTGACTCAAAGCCCATGGCACCGCCTTCATCTCTTCTTCAACCCCCTTCAACCACCTCCCTCAAGTCCACACCCCAACCCTATGGTTATCCCTTTATTCTCTAGAAACTGGCATGTACAATTCTCCTTATACATGTCGGTTTCCCCGCATGTATAGTTGCCAATATGTCATCTTCAGAGACAGAAAGGAAGTTCCATTTCCGTGTGTAATAGTAACAAATAGAATAAACAAGCGCAGCAAGAATACCAGATTGTGATGTTTAAATAATCTATTGCTACTACATAAGGGAAGGGACTTCTCTTCTCATGCTGACACATCAGCATTTGTAAAGGAAGAAGAAATGCCATTGTAAGAGGAGATCGGATGTGAACAGATGGTTACTAGGATATAAAGGGCGGATGTGGGGATAGGGACGAGGTTGGAGAGTTGGTTGGGTGAGGTTGACGGAAGGTCGGTGCTGTGAGAGGGTGAGATGCATGGTGCATCATGTTTGGGTTGTGTGGAAACTGGAAAGGGGTGGGGAAAGGGTCTCTTGCAACACCTGGATTGGGGGTTGTTGAGGATTGTATCTAGATATGTAACAGTTAAAGCAGTACCTGAAAATTAAGTGGCTATAACATGTGAATAAATTAATTTAGTATAAGGACTGAACTAGGCATCTTTTCTGACAAAGAAGCATGGAAATAGCATTATCTGGTTTAGAGAAAAAAGTCTTCTCAGTGCATTAGTACGGAAAAACGAAGTATAACCCTAACCAATAGAATGTAAATTTTCAAAGTGTCACCAGAAAATAGCATACGAAGACAAACAAATAATGGTAAAGTTGATAATGTGCATAGAGAACTTACTCCCATTGAAGTGATGGACACCAACTTTTGCCAGCATTGCATAGTACTCAATCTCTGACTTACGAAGAGGAGGGCAATTATTTGAAATGATTAGCAGTTTAGCTACAAAAGGCAATAAAAGGGTTTAGTTAATGGCTAACGTCTTGTCTCAGTTTCCTTAAAATTACCTATGTCCATGCTTCCACATGACTTATCATGGATAAAGAAAGAATGAACCAGGAACTAGAGAACTCCTCATATAAAATATACATTTATTCATCAATGCCATTCATAAGAGCTTGGTGCTTGAAAGGTATAAAAAATTTAGTGCTTGAAAGATATAAGACTACAAAACAGTGAAAGAGGTCTAGAAAAGGAACTGAACATAAATGCAGATCAAACTGGATGCGCTAATTGCAATACATCATATTAGAATCAGCATGACAGTATGGTGCAAAGTTAGAGGAAAGAACTGCTGATTGTCCATATGCCAAGTCCATATGCCAAACTGGAATCAGCATAAGCACGGTACATTCTGAGCAACCAAGATTACAAGCATAAGCAGATCAAACATACATCTTTAAGCAGCCAAGAATCCGTTTTTTTCAGTCAGCATCATCTAATATGCCAATGTTTTATGTTAGAAAATTAATCAGCAACTCTTTCCCCCATCCCACCCTCATCCACACAAACACACAGATAATAATAGCAAGCTTTGGACTACAGCTTGACACAAATTTCAGAAACAATCAGTTGAGTCAAAAGTTTTCATGTTTCTCTCTCCATGATTCCCCTGTGCCAGAAAAGAGAACACAGGAGAAGAAGGAAGAGGCGGAAATTGTTGTTAGGAACTGGATTCATCTCTAGGGCACCAAGGTTATCAGCCCAAAGAGACAAACTTCAGTCCCAAACGTCATACACGATGTGAGAACACCTCCACCGCAACATATTACAACCCAACCCATGGCAATCCAGTTCTGCAGAAAAACTGGCCATAACATGCATAAGAAAGAAAAAGCATAGACTAGTAATCGATTTATCACACAGCATTATCTAATCTCAGCTAAATCACTGCGAAGACGGAAAAGAAAATGATGCAGAGGAAAACATTAGCCAATAGAAACCAAAGCAGCTGCTCGTCTGAAAACACACACCCACATGTGAATGAGTGAGCATAGAACAACAGGGAGTCAGGGATCGCCATGAGGTAAAAATGTCGCAAAATCGTAACTTTGTATTCGCTACACGGAAGACATGACCTGGGTAGGAGAAAGACTACATATTTCGATCTCGATTCATGACAAAAGAACGAACACAATGATATAAGAAGAGATCGGCAAGAAAGAAATGAGTACCCTTGGAGCTCCTGAGGGTCCTGAGGACGGTCTTGTACCCGAGGGTGTACTTGCCGCTCTTCATCACCAGCGCGAGCCGGTTGTTGATGCTCTCATGGGTCTTCTTCTGCGCCGAGAAAAATGGATTACAGATTAGAAATCCGAGACCTGGATCGCGTTCTAGTAAAACAAGGTATTGGAGACGATAAAGAGATGGGAACAGAGAAGGCTCACCGTCTTCTTCGTCGCAACCATCGTGGCGGCGGCGGGGAACACACCCAAACCCTAAAACAGTGGGGAGAAGACAGCTAGAACGCTGCCCTCGCAGTTCACAAAATAGAAGAGATAATTAGAAGGATACCTTCACAATCTTCCATACTTGACACTTTACACTTACTTTCCTTATATTTCGTGTATACTCTCATATTAATTCCAACATTTTTAGCTCTACCGTTCGATGCTATTTGTCTACCTTAATTTATGCGTTAAAAGGAAAAAAAGATTAATTTATGAGAGATAAATAAATCATAAATTTATTTCATGCATACATATACTGTTCTATGCTGTTTTAGTTTATTTATATATCTACTGTTCTATGGTATTTAATTCTTATGATACAATTTATTTCATTTATATATCTACTTGAAGGAGGGGTTTTTCGGAAAGCCCAATAAAGGCCTGATAAGTGGAGTCCAGTGACCCATGAAGGCCCAAGGACCTAGTGGCCCGCTCGAGACTGGGTTCTCGAGAGAATGTCTTAAGGACAACACCCGAAGATCCTTGCAATGATAATATGAGAGTCCAAGAGGATTTGGCCAATTTGCCCCACTAACTCTCGGATTAGATCCCACTAACCTGAGGTTTAAGTGCATGATGCCCGCATGGCGCCTCAAAGCATACATGCATTACTCAGGGCCTAGGCTAGGAGTACGCATCACCTCATATAGAAGCTTTAACCCTCCGCCAAGCAAACACAAGCTCTCTGAAGCACATTCAACCTCAAGAAACTATTGGTTTTCCTCTTCCTTTCTAAAAGGTCTCTAACTTATATGCATTGGAGGGTTAACCCAGATAAACCCGGAGCCCCTTGACTGCTACTGGTTGTCCTTGTAGGAAGAAGGATTCAAGAAAAGTTCTACTAGCTAGGGCTGTACATGTGTCACTCACTCATCCTCCCATTCATCTAGGCTCAACACTACTTACTCTTCTATGCTATTTAGTTCTACTGTTCTATGCTATGTAGTTCTTATCATACACTTTACTATCTCATTTGTATTTTTATTGTCAAATGTTCCTACTTGATGAGATCGTTTAAGTTTCAAGTGTGTTTTGCTTCACTTTAAAAAGTTTGTTTTTGTTAAATTTAAATTTGAGTTTATGTAAAGTGATTTCTAGGCAAATTCATACTTTAAGCCTGCATCTCACTAGAGTTCATATTTATGAGCAATTGTGTAGTAAATTAATCATTAGCCGATTTTATCTGAATACTAAAATTAGATATAGAGTTTCATAGTTAACAAACAACAAATGGATAAATATAATCTTAAACGAGTAGAATAATAATTATACTCTAATTCGCAGTCTACAATCAGTTCTCATTTCCAACGGACAACGAGTTGAAGAGTCATTCAAACTTGTTTAAATAATAAGAATATCATAGTTTAATGTTATATTTTATACATAAAAAAATTCAACTTTATAAGTTTATAATTATTTTAATTTTTACCAATTTAAAATATTTTTAGAACCCATTTTTTAACCAATTCTGACTTGCTAACTTTGTGTGGGAGGCGCTGTTCGCGAGAGCCGTGAGGATTGGAGTGCCGTGAGGGAAGAACCGGGTCAGGCAGCTCGCATGTTAAGGGCAGGCCATGCATATATAAGAAGCTCCTGCATTTGAATTTCTCAAAGCTTTTCATACTTCTAGACTTTCTAGATTATGTTAATTGCATGGATTTTAGCAGATGTACCCCTTTGCATAGGGCTGTCAACGGACCTGGATGGTATCTGACTCCGATTCGTATCTACATCCGATTATAACATTCGACGGACATTTCCGAATATCTGTTTAATTATTCGGTTAATGTTCAAAGCGAAAACAGAAAATAGATATCCGTTCTAATTATTATCCAACCGATTATGTATTTTGATAAATTCTTCTAATTTTAATGATAGTTATGTGTTTAAGTAAATGATAATTTGATATTTGAAGTATGCTTAAAATGTGTTGAGCAATAATAATGAAGTTTATTGTGATTTTTTATTTTTAGTAATTTTACTTATTTAGATAAATTATTTAAGTCATTCGTTATTATCTAAAGTATATTTAATAAAGTATTTAAGTTGTTTAAATTTTATCTAGATATTTATAACTTGAATGTTTATTAATTTAAATCTATGTTATTCATATATTATATAAAAAATAAAATTTACAAATCATTAAGTTATAAGAAAAAGTTAAAATAATTAAATATTCAAATTATTATCCGAATTCGGATATTATCTGATGGAGTCAAATTCGGATAAAAAAAAATTATTATCCGTCAAATAATATTCGGATAATGTTAAACGAAGCGGAGTCGGATAACTGCTTTTCTAGAAGCGGAGTCGGATAACTACTTATAATTCCATCTTGCATTTTCCCTTCAATTTATTTCTGAGAATCTTGTGAGAATTAATATCCTTCAGAACTAATTTAGATCACTGCTTTTCTAGATTTCTTGCTAGCAAAATTTTTATAGGATTTTGGTGTACATCCAAGGTTTCTTGGAGGGAGGAGAAGAAACAACAACAGCTTTGTGTCCGCCTACCCGTAAAGCAACATAAAGGAAAAACTCAATATGCGAGCTTAATGGAGGAAAATCTTATAAGTTCTAACACTCTCAAGATGTAATGTAAGAGACCACCTAGAAAGGCCAGTGCACTGTTTACCTACTTGCTGTTGTTTGGCTTGATATAAAATATCGCAAACTATTATAATTACGGTATTTTATATCAAACCAAATGATGTCTAAATGGTCATAGAAATAACCATGAGCAAATAAATAAAAAAAAAAGGAGATCCCTAATGCTGAAAATGGAAGAAGTCTCATTTATGTGACAAAATCCGGTTCTGGCTATCCACCTAACAAAATATAATTTGTTTTTGTGAATGGAAAGAAATCGGAAATTAAAAATGCGAATGTGTTGGGTTCTACATTAGAGGAGTCTATGTGATCAGGTGGCTAACACGTGGATAAGTCCAAGAAAGAAGGAAATCCATGGACAGGGAGGGCACAACTTCCAGCCGACAGGTTTCCGGAAGTGAGCTGGAAGGCACAATCCATAGGATTCCCATTTCTCGTCACTTGCCTCTCCAAACAGTCCCCCATTCCCCTCTGTTTCCTATAAATCCCCGTATAATCCTGCTTTCCAAATCACTCATGTTCCGCGAGAAGAACAAATATGCAAAACTAAAAAGAGTTTTTCATGGCAAAAAATTGGAAAAAAATAACAAAACCAAGAAGAACTGGGGCATAAACCTGTTAACAGCTGCCCATATCTAGCTAAGCCCATCACTAGAGTGTTATGATATCCACTATTTCTTGCCACTTGCCTCTTTTTCCTACTAATTCCAGTAGAGAAGTATCGGGACAAACACCAGAAACCAACGAAAGATCCAAACTTTGGTAAAATTAAAGTGAGAGGGGGAGAGAAAGAGATCAGCGGGTGAAGGCGTAGAAGACGACGGAGACGTAGAAGAGCATGGCGGCGGGGACCAGGATGACGAGCGGCATGACGGCGCCCGCGGCGGCGCCGGCGCACCCGAGCCTCCCCAGCTTGACCTGCACAACGTTCACCAGCGCTAGCATCAGGAAGCCGCATCCGAACACCGACCCGACCGCCGACGCCAGGATCCCCGCCCGCAGCAGCGCCCTATTCACCCGCTCCGCCCCCCACGCGTGCTCCGCCCACCACCGCCCGTTAATGCCCCGCACGGGCCCTCCCCCTCCGTACCGCACCAGCCGGATGGCCTGCTTCAGGCACAGCGCCACCAGGCTGGAGAAGAGGAAGCAGCTGAAGGCGAATACGTGGAAGGTGACCGCGCCCTCCGCGGCCCCGTTGCCGGCGGCGCACTCCCCGGCGGCGAGGCTGCTGGCGGGGTCGGCGGGGTTCCAGGCGAGCCCCACGAAGGCGCCCAGCGTGAAGAGGGAGTTCACGTTGACGATGCCGTCCAGGGCCGTGATGTGGATGGTCGTGCCCCTTCCCCCGTCGCCGGCGCCGGCGCCGGAACTCCGCCCGCCGACGTACTCGCCGTCTTCCATGGATGGCATTTTTCCTTCTTAGTTACTTCTTCCGGGAAGGCGGCAAAGGAAAAGAAAGGAAGGCGACAAAGCAAGCGCAAAAGGTGGAGGAAATGGGTACGAAAGAACAGCTGGAGAGCGAGAAGAGGGTGGTGAGAGATTCTGCAAATTAGAAAGCAGGGTCATCTCAAGATACCTACCACCACCTCAGTGATTTGGGCTCCACACCTGTTGTACCAAAAAATTTAATTTTATTATACAAAATTAAATATAAACATATGATATAAATTCTCAAAAAGCTAATACAACCGCCGATGCCGTAACAAAATCATTGTTTGACATGACAGTACATATGAGTCAGACTCGATGCAGATATAAAGTAGATCAATAAACTTAATTATTACGTTATCGATTTAAAAAGATCATCTATTATCTGACCTCAAGTTAGTAATTAATGTGAATAATCAAAATCTGAATGTACCACAAATACTCGGTTTAGAAGAGGTGTGTATCGGTTATTTTATTCTGTTGTACACAAGACTGTCTAATAAATGATTTATTCGTAAGCTAGTAATTGGTCGAATACTCATATTATCATTTGTGTCCCCACAGAAGAGGGACAAGCTTAAGGTTGTGAATACTAAATTTGGTTTCAAAATATGATACAAATTTAAAAAAATAATAATATTAGTAGGATATATGCGATGGTCAGCGCGATCCAATTATTGCCATCTGATCTTGGATAAGGCCGGATTTAAGGTTAGAGTTGCTCTCTCACAAGGCAACTGTGGCATGTTGGAGTTACTCTTTTAAAAAATACATACCATAAAATAATTTATATTTTAAGATGTATAACTTTAGTTGATTTAAATCGAAATATTTTAAATTTATAAAGATTTAAGAATTCTTTCGATAAGATATGATTCACAAGCATCTAATAAATTTGAAAAAATTTTCCTCTTAAGATCTCTATCCGCATCTAATAGCATGTGCCCAGAGTAAGTTGGTCGATTTTTCTATGCTTCCAACAACTTTTGCCTTGTTAAAGAAAAGAATTTTTGCATATATATTCAAAAAATATCATATTTACATCTATACTTCTAACTTCTATATTTAAGATATATAGTTTTAGTTGATTTTATCAAGATTTACATAATCTTTTTGACATATTTAATTAGAGTTCACATTATTTTGAAGAAGGAGCATAATAATATCATGTCTGAGATTTCAGAGATATTAATGATAATATGTGAGAGTTAAGAATATAAATATAAATATAATATTTTTCAAAAATATATACATAAAAAACTCTTAAAGAAACTAAGAATTGTGCATAACTCCATTATACGTACATTTACAGTTACATTTCTACCACTTTTTTTATCGCACTCATTAATAGCAGTTTCACAATTTTGTATGTATCAGATCACTGCAGCTAAATAAAAAAAATCCTTTTTGTTGATGCTCTTTCATAAAAATCATTACAACTAATCCTGTACTCTGTTTCACTTTTTACTCTCTCATACTTTTCCTGTCAGCCAAGCTTCCACGAGAACAATTTTAGGCAGAATCTGAAATATTAGGGCCTTGCAGAATTCGAAAGAGAGTTGAGGAATATATGAGTCAGAATTTATGACTAAGTAACATTTGACATTTCTTTTATAGGGAATATTTTGTACTTAAATTCCACTTCTAACGATCGTCATGTAGGAGGAGAAATATATCTCGTAAATTTGTCAGAGACTATGTCCGAGTGTACTAGCAGGGCCAGTGAGAATTTTATTTTATTTTTCTTATAGTGGAACTTTGAAACTCAGGGTAATTCTCCAAAGAAGACAGCCTATGGCAACAATGTCCCAGCAAGGTTAAAAAATTGGTTTTTATGTGCGATTTCTCTATTAGGGAGGTTTTTTAAATACTTTTAGATAGTCAAAAGAGTTGAGAGAGACCAGAGAATAACACTTGCTTTTTTTTGTTTAAAAATGTGATAAAATAGGTTTCCATTTATTTGAACCTTTTACATAACTATTTTAAGAATTTAAGTTTGGCCTCAAAATCTTGCACTCTAATATGAAGGATCTTTGCCCGATCACAAATGAAATCGGCTTACACAATGGCCGATCCAACGTGCATCCAGTGAGGTCTTGAGATCTCACTGGATTTTACTTAATTTATTGACCCAATTCAAAGCAGTCTAATTCGATACTCTATTGATTCAGTCTAGGACCCCATTAGTCCAACTTAAGATCTCATAAAGTCTAATCAAGATCCCACTGACTCAATTATACTTGTGACATAATGTCCAAGTGACTTCACTGGATAAAATTTATGTGTCCGGCACTGGACTTACATGATGATATAAGATATCAACAAACAGACTGATGTTGAGTTTTCATTGGTGAAAACTAAAGAATGTTTAAGTCACGGTTGAAACAGGGATTATCTCGGTTCACCCACTGTCATGTAATCCGACCTTACCCAAAATCATAACTTTAGGTATGTCTTGTTTTTCAAATATTTATTTTTATTTTTGATCAAATAACGGCAAGTTGGATATATCTCACAACCAAAATGGGAGAACGAATAATTTAATGGTGCATCATAGGGTGAGGGTCAACTAATCTTCACGATCAGATAATTTATGGAGTTTAAAAAATATAAATTGAAAAAAGTTAAATTTGCCATCCAAATCATTTAATTTTAATCATAAGGCTGTATAGATAAAAAAGAGTTATACTTGTTAGACTGCAAGTAGGCGCAGCTAAGGATTTATATCCTTATAAACTCGGGGTGGGAGCAAACCTTAAAAGGAGTCATTCACACATCTAACCTTTCGATTGAATTTTTCATTCGTCCGATAAAAAAATGACTTCCTTAGAGTTGCTCTTATCTCTTAAAAGGAGTCATTCACACATTAATAAATGACTTCTTTAGAGTTGTCCTTATCTTTTAGAATTTTTTTGGGTTTTTTGCATATATACCTCTTAAATACATTGTATTTGCATGAATACCTCCAACTCTTGCATATTAGCATCAATACTCCTAAAATCTTTAGAAAGTTGCACTTATATCCTTCAATCTAATGATTTTGCATAAATATTCTTAAATTTATTAATATATTGCATTATACCCCTCAATTAACTAAACTTGCATTATGTACTCCCAACACCTCTAATGATATCATGATTTATGTAATGTTTTTGACATATTTCGTTGAAATTCACTTAAGTTTGACGGGAGAGATATAAATGTAACATTTTGAAGATTTCAAGATTATTGATGATAATATGTGAGAGTTTGAGGTATACATGCAAATACGGTGTATTTGAGAGGTATATATGTAAAAAAACTTAATTTTTTTAAACTACATTTACTATTGCAACTGTTCAATTGAATGACTAGTCACTTAGTGGTGTAGCAAATATAGATTAAAAAATTGCATGTGCAAGATCCATATCAGATTGTGTGTGTGCAGTCCCTCAGCTGTCCTTGGTGGATGCAAAGAGGGGCATCATGTCAGCTAAATTGAGAGGGCACGTGAAGCGGCTTATAATGGAGAAGGGACACACATGATAAGGAATCTGGAAGGGGGTAGCCATGTGAAGGACTTTTAAAGGGTTGCCTACCTTCTGGACGAAACGCCTTTTATGGGCCTTTTTCTTTCTTCTGTCACAAGTAGTATATAATTTGATTTTTAAATATGTTCTTGATTAGGAGATGTTTTTGCATTGTCCCGATCATTTCACCTTCTTTAGACGATTTTGAGATCTCACTTCAGTAATTAATGTTCTTCTTACCGGTCCCGCCATTTCTCAAGAGCCTTTAGATCTCTTTCTAGTATTTATTTTTTTGGAGTTCGTGAAGATGCATGTTTTTTTGAATTTTGACAATATAGAGAATCTTAAATAACCAAAAGTGTTAACAGACATAACCTAATTAGTCGAGTGAGGCGAGAAAGCTCATTGTCGGCATATTTACCCTAGGAACGCATCGA
The DNA here is from genome assembly GCA_030544215.1 of Zantedeschia hybrid cultivar. NCBI lineage: Eukaryota > Viridiplantae > Streptophyta > Magnoliopsida > Alismatales > Araceae > Zantedeschia > Zantedeschia hybrid cultivar. The sequence goes on from JARZZO010000016.1 coordinate 15,520,498, forward strand.
GCCAAGTTCACTAAGGTCTTCTTTATTCTAATTTATTCCATAATAACTTATTCTCACTCAAATATATATCCGAGCTAATAAGCCGGAATAATCTGAACAGGCCATCCTATTCTTGGTTTACTTGGTTATCCAAGAGCGCCGAGCTACAAGATAAGCCAGCCCGGTAAACGGTATAACGCAGCAGAAGCCCAATACAGGCAGCCCATCAGGTTTGGTGCATTTATGGATCGATTCTCTGAGAGTGTGTAGGTTCCAAGAGATTCGTTCTTTGTGGGAAGAGTAATGCTTGCTGCAATGTCCCTAGGGTTACAAATTCATGGGGATTAGAATATTTAGAGCGTTGTAACTCAGTGGCGAACCCATAAATTTTATCCAACGGAGCCACTCGGACATTAAGCCATAAGCATGGTTGGGTCAGTGAGATCTTGGGCTAGACCATATAGTGTCTTGGATTCGGCCAATGAGGTCTTAGACTGCGTCAACAGGATCCCAGACTAGACTGCATGGAACAGGGTCAATGAATTTGACAAAATCCAGTGGAATTTCAAGATCCCACTCGGTCAACGCCCAGTGGCGCTATTGTTAAGGCAACAATGCAGTAAACATAAAATAAAACATAATAAATAAAAAAATATATAAAATAGTCAACATATAAGAGGTAATGTAATTTTAGTACAATAGAAAAATGTACTCAAGGGATTGCAATCGATTTAAATTTCCACCCAGAAACATCCCGAAGAACATCCCACATAATGAATAATGTAGTTTTGGCTCCCCGAGTGATCTCTGGGAGTAGTATACTTCGACCCCCATGGGCAAGCTTGTTATCTGTCAATGCTAATATTCTTAAGCACTCCTACTGGTCTATTCAATTAGGTCATTCCATTAACATGTGGAAGCACAGATGGATCCCCGAGATATCTTGGCTCCTTTCTCCCAAACTTTCTGCTAATCATCTGCCCCAACAGGTTTTATAACTTATTGAAGATGGTATGTGGATCCCTTCCAAATTATCCCAATTGTTTGATCCATACACCCAGGAAGCTATTAAAAGGATCCCCCTACCGAGGCACCCTCAGTCAGAGGATTATTTAATATGGACCCCCACTTTGGATGGCCAGCTTACCCTCAAGTCTGCATACAGAAGCCTACATGATCAACATGTGGCTAGCTCATCCAATTCTTCCATAATTTGGAAGCTCCTTTGGAATCCCAAGCTAAATGCCTTCATCCCCCCAGAGTCACCAAATTTCTATAGAAAGGCATTTCTAATGCTCTCCCTACTAATGCCAAGGTAGGCCGAATCTTAAAGGGAATTCAACCAGATTGTCATCTATGTGCTGGGCAACTGGAACGGATTGAACATATTCTCTTCAATTGTAACTTGGCCAGAGTTGTTTGGTTTGCCTTGCCTTTCACATTCAAGACGGATTTGCACAAGGTTAATTTGCACGATACTCTCAAGGAATGGTTGGGTGATAGTAAGATGTTTTTCTTGGAAGATATCCTACCTTTAATTACTAAGATCTCCATTCTCTGGCACCTCTGGAAAAATAGATGCAAAGCAGTCATGGAAGGCCTATCCAGTCAACCCCTACAGATCCTCGACCTAGCAATTTTGATTGCCACTCAGTGAGGTAAGTTTGGTAACTTTGGCAACTCTGCCACCTCTACTCCGACTCCTTCTATCTGGCAGCCCCCTCCAATTAACTCCTTTAAAGTTAATGTGGATGGCTCTCTCAAGAACGGGGTTAGTGGGATTGGCATTGCCATCAGGAATCATGCGGGAGTTATCCTCTCTAGCTACACAATTGTGGGATCTGATTTATATCCTGAACTATGTGAAGCCAGAGCTCTCTATCATGGCATCCTGTTAGCTTTGCAAATCCCTTGGTCAGTCATTGTCGAAAGTGATGCTTCTAATTTAGTTCGGGCCATCCTTGGATCTACCCCTAAGCCTTGGAGATGCAAGGCACTCCTTCAGGATTGCGTGGATTTACTCTCCAGCCGAGGTGAGATTTTGGTCTCTTATGCCACTCGGTCCTGCAATCAGGTAACGCATGAGCTAGCTGCTTTAGCTTCCAAGTCCAAAGCCAATGTATCTTGGTTTTTCCCTTTCTTCCCCCCCTGTATTTTGCTTCCCTCCCAAAGGGATTTGGACGTTTATTCGCGATTCCCACCGGCGATTCCTTAATATATATATTAGTTTGCTTGAATTCCAGAAAAAAAAAAAAAGTAGATGATGTGGTAAATTATGAGTGGTTGAGTGAGAGTACGATGATTACCTAGATTTGACATCTCTAAACCTTACTTAAGCAGAGGGAGTAAATGAAATTCTTTGAGACTTCTAATCTATACCATAATATTAAAATAGAGTTTTTATTTTTCCTTCAAAACTAAAATCAACACATATAGTAGCAGGGAATCTCTCTTGCTATCTCTCTTTATAAAGAATTACTAAAACAAAATTCCTATTTTTCCACCAAAATTAAAACACATTTATTCAAATATGATATTTTGCCGTGCGCGAGACTATTACTAAGGATAACTTCTCATTTCCTTCCTTATCTAGGCCAGAAGAATCTACCTCCGTCTGATGGTCGCTCGCAAGTATAAGGCGCATCTAGAATGGACTGCACCCGTAAGGAACCAATGTAACATAAATCTCCAATTTTTTTTAAAAATCACATTTTAATCATATTTTTTCATCTTAATATATTTTTATGAATAAATAATAATTTATTAAAATATCTTAATTTTTTATAAATTCAAAAAGTAGCTATTAACCAAAATTTAATCACGTATTTTTCAATAACACATATGTTTTATATTATGAAAAATTAACATTTCCTTTATGATTCTTTCATGTTGAGATTTTTTGCCTACTTGAGATTTTTTGTTTGGATCAAAAATTTTTCCCAAATCTTGACTTGGCGATATTGTGAGGGATAAATATTCTAATTTTTTTTATGATTCTTTCATGCTAAGATTGTTTGCCAAGATAAGATATTTTGTCTGAACCGATTTTTTTTGGAATCCTTATGTGGCGACATTGTGAGGGCCAAATATTCATCATCAACCTTCGAGCCTATGACTTTCTCAAATGAAATAATTACGAAGTAGCAACAAAACATTACTAGGTTGAATAGGATGGCCAAAACTTCGGTCAAATAATTAAAAAAAAGATTCGGTGGGATATCTATAATCTTTTATCAAGATTTTTAAAAAATTAAAATAATAACTATAATGATATAATAAGTAATTATTAATCAAATTATGAGTCTTTGTCAATGAAAAACTGAGTTTTTTATCATCTAATCTCAAACGTTTTTTGTATTGTATATGAATAAGACGGTTGACATGAAAAAAATGAGTATTTTTCCTATCTATGGCATATGGTAGTTTTATTCGAAAATTCAAAGATATACGAATTATCTGTATATAATAAAGTATTTAACTCATTATGATTTGGCCCATTGTCATCTTTTTACATTACGCCCAGTTTGGTTTGGTTGGATTATAAAATTTATTATAGTATCAATTTTGATATTGATATTCTTACGATGATGAGTATAAATATTAAAATTGATATGATACAATATTTTGGTGTTTGGTTGGAGGAATAACAATATCAAAAGTGATACAAGAGATTATTTGGATGACTCTTCAATTTAATTCGCTATAGAGTAATACTTGCTGTAATGTTCATGCATTGCAATCCACGTGGGTTGCAATGCATGGGGCAGTAGCCGTCCGATCCAATCGGATTGGATGTTGTGCAGCCCGTTTGGATTTAGGAGGGCTAATTTTTTATTTTTTTATTTTTTTTGTTTGAATTTTTTTTAAAAATTTTAGAACGTCTGATAAAAAATTGGACGATACAGTCGGGTTGCTCGGGTCGGCCCCAACTTGACTGTATAATTTATTTATTTTTAAAAAATATTTTTTACATGTTAATCGAGATCTGTCTTTTTTTAAAAAAAGAAATACAATTGGATGGGAGCCGACCCGAACAACATGGCTGTATCGTTCGATTTTTGATTGGACGCTCTAAAAAAAAATCGGAACAAAAAATAGAAAAAGGTGAAAAATCGCCCCCCTCCCAAATCTAAATGGGATGCAGCTGTCTGATCCGACTGATCCGACTGGCCTATGCATTGCAATCACATAGATAGTAATGTATAGGCATTGCAGTAACTATTACTCATCCATTAATGCTGTGCAGCCCGTCCATTAATGCTGTGCAATCCACCTGGGTTGGGGTAGCGATTTTTCATTTTTTTATTTTATGTTCAGACTTTTTAAATTTTTTTAGAGTGTCCGATAAAAAATCGGAGGGTAAAGCCGGATTGTTCGGGTCGGCCCCCACGCGACTGTATAATATTTTTTTTTTAAAAAAAAGTTGGCACAAACCTCGATTTACGTGTAAAAAATAAAATAAAAATTTAAAAAAATTATATAGTCGGGTTTGAGCCGACTGGAACAACTCGATTGTACAGTCCGATTTTTGACCAAATAAAAAATCTATTACAGCATGTATTGCTCTTCAGTATTAAGTTCAATACATGCATAAAGTTGTATTAAATTGGATATAGTTAAAGGGCTTAATTGTGAATAAATTTTAAAATTAATACAACCTAGCCAAACATTTTAAAAAAACTCTATCACTATTAATATTAAAAGTGATAGTAATATTGGACTGTAATACCAAAACCAAACAAGGCGTAAACAATTAGAAATAAAAAAAATCCTCTTAAGACCTTATAGCATTAATTATCAAATAAATGCAAGCAAGAGTACATAATTGTAAGACTATTTTAATATTTGAAATCATAAACAATAATTGGTTCGGATATTAGGTCTACTTTTTATTCTGTAATAATAAAAGATGTGTAGACTTAATAAAGAACTTATTTATCTTAATTAAACTCTATTATGATTGATAGTTGGGCTGAATATCGACTCCGGATCTATAGAAATCTAGTTATAGATTTGTATAACATATGACAATAGAACAGTTACTGGATATACACACATATATGCAATTCTGAAATTAACAGTTTCAGTCGCCTCGTATTTAAGTTCAGTCGAGTGTAAATATATTAGATTATTCTGATCCGAGTTTGACTCGTAATCTTTGTCTCGTATTTAAGTTCAGACTCATTTGATTAAATGAGTCAAGCTGTATCAAATTAATTTTGAACAATAACCCATGACCTAACTCTAACTCGTTGTCCGTCTTCTATTGATATTGACCGAGGAAGTATATAAGAGTAACCAGTGGCGGGGGGAGAAAAAAAAAAAATTTCGGGACCAGAAAAGGACGTGAAATATAAAAAGAAGATTTTTACTTTTATTTTTAGTGGAATTTCTTCCTTAGACGGTAGAATCGTTTAATTAGACGGAAGCAATAACACGGTTCGATGATGTATCATCTGTGGAGACGTCTCGGACCGTCGGGCCCCACATGCCGGGTCATATGTATCTACGCGGGCATTGTCATCAATTCATCGGTAGGGTAGGATAGACAAGAGAGAGGAGAGTTCTGGAGTCCTCTGGGTCGCCACTTTCCCGCCATGGCATCTGTCGGAGCTCGGGAGCATTCCAGGGCATTCCACACCCGTCACCAAAACAAGATCCCTCACACTCTCTAGAGCTTTCGCGCGCTTGCCGCTTTCCTTTCCCTTCTTCCCCCCTTCCCACGCTATAAAAGGAGCCCTCCCTTGCCCCCTTAGATCACCACCAGTTGCAGTCTCAATTGCAGTGCGATCTGTTCAAGCTCTTCTTTGTCGTAGATCTTTAGCCTGTTCTGATGTCGATCGTCCCGAGCTTCTTCGGCCGCCGCAGCAACGTGTTCGACCCCTTCTCCCTCGACGTCTGGGACCCCTTCTTCGACCCCTTCCGATCCCTCTCGGAGGTGCGGCCTCCGTCGTCGCAGCTGTCGTCGGAGACCGCTGCCTTCGCCAACACGAGCATCGACTGGAAGGAGACCCCGGATGCGCACATCTTCAAGGCGGATCTCCCCGGGTTGAAGAAGGAGGAGGTGAAGGTGGAGGTGGAGGAGGGGCGGGTGCTGCAGATCAGCGGCGAGCGCGCCAGAGAGAAGGAAGAGAAGACCGACCGCTGGCACCGGGTGGAGCGCAGCAGCGGCAAGTTCCTGCGGCGGTTCCGCCTGCCGGAGAACGCCCGGGTGGACCAGGTGAAGGCCACCATGGAGAACGGGGTGCTCACCGTGACGGTGCCCAAGGAGGAGGCCAAGAAGCCGGAGGTCAAGGCCATCGAGATCTCCGGCTGAGGAAATGGAAACATATAGATATATATATATGTATGCGTCTGCAGCAGCGTTTGGGATGGCTTTTGTGGCGATGCGTCTTCTTACTCTGTCTATGATATGATATTTGCTGTGTGGTGCAAAGTTGTAGGGGTATGTAATGTGAAGGTCTTGGTCGTTGTAATGTACGTATATGTCCCTCTTGTTGTGTGAAGAGCGAAGACGCAATAAATAAATATGGTACTTGTCTAATGTTCCTTTTGTGTCAAAGGTGTGCTTTGTAGGAAATGCGGCCTACGATGGGATGATGCGCTGGACAGGTGATTCAGAGAGATTTCGTTAATTTTGTTTTTAATTTTTGGGCCGGAGCGTGTCGGAAGATACGGTGGAATCTCCTCTGGAGTTTTTAACTTTTCATCTCGTTTTCAGAACAGGGTTTGTACTGATAAATTTAAGTAGGTGCGATTTGACCGAGATCATACGATTCGTATAAGGCGGCACAAGTTAACTTAACTCATATCAAATTATAAGAGATCTAAATCAGTCCAATTCTTCGAAAGGTGGAGTAACTGGTAGGTGAAGTTTTATTAACATGTTAATGCATTATCTTTCAGTGATCGTTCTTATGTAGGGTTTTTATAACTGGGAGGTAATTATTACCCTTTTCCTGGAAGGGGATGTGTCAATGAACTGAAGCGAATTGAGGAACAGACAGTGACATGAGGGAGGATAGAGTAGTTTGGGGACGGGGATGGACGACGAAGGAATGCGGAAGGTGCAAGTGAGAGATGTAAAGGAAGGAGGAAAACAAAACAAAACAAAACAAAAAAAAAAAAAAAAAATGACTTAATCCAACTAAAGCCGAACCCCAAGACAAAAATGGTAGAGTCCGAATTTACTTTATAAATTTTTTTCTATCAAAGGCTCAGGGAAGGATCTCTGGAGGATATCAGGTGATCCGGATCTGCAATTTGTCACACCTGGTGATCTTGATCTTGGACTCCTTGGATGATTTCAGATTAACCACATTTGTATGTTAAATTTTAAACATATGATGTTTATTTTTATATTGTGTTATATACTTTTAGAGGGTAATATTTATCAAATTTTAATGATACGTATAAAATGTTTCTTCGTGGGCTGTAAAGTATTTGGACTGTAAAATGGGTGAATCCAGTAAGATTCGTCCCGGATTCGGATTGGACCGGATTTATATTTTTATCAACTAGATCCGGACCCGTTTTTCTGGCATTTATTTGGCCGGATCTGAGCATTCATTTGTCGGATCTCGGAGGTCCGGATAAGTTGCAAGCTGCCTGGGAACTCCAAGCGCCCCCCTCGCTGCCAACTCCATATGGTGGGGATCTTGCATGTGGCAGGTGATGGCTTCCTGGAGGACATCTGGTAGCAGAGATTGGAGTATGTGGCTTTTATAAGGTGGAGGTGGATGAGGAAGAGGAGGTGGGGAGGTCTGTGGGCGTGGAGCTGGATTTGCGCTGCATGGTGACGAACAAGGTGGAAGAATATGTGGGGCGGCTGGCGGAGGCGTGGGCCGGGGAGGCCCTCGTCGTGAACTCGGGGATGCAGCTGCACCGCCTGCTGGGCGACTGCGATGAGGCCGACCAGCCCGTCGACTCGCTTCTGAGGTGCATCCACCGGGCGAGCCCGGTCATTCTGACGGTGGTGGAGCAGGACGCCACCCACAACTTCCCCGGGTTGGGGAGCCGGGTCGGGGAGGCGCTGTCCTACTACTCCATTCGACTCACTGATAGACGCCGCACACGGGGTTGGCGGTCGCGGCGGAGGCGTACCTGCACAGCGATATCTGCAACATCGTGTGCTGTGAAGATGGAGCCTGGGTAGAGCACCCGGAGCCGATGGCGAGGTGGCGGTGGAGGATGAGCTAGGCGGGGTTCCACCCGGCGCCGATGGGCTCCGACGCCTTCGACCATCGGAGGAGGGTGCTGTTGCCCTACTGCGCCAACGGCTACACCATGTCGAATGTTGGTCAGCGTCTCACGTTCGGATGGCGCAACTGCCCCATCATCTCCATCTCCAACCTTGCCAGCGCTGCCGCCAGGTCCATCGTCTCCGCCGGGATCTCGCCGTCGCATGCGGGGCCCTCTGGGTCCGACTCCGTGCGCGCGCCGCCGCGTCCTCTTCGCGCACCCAGTGGTCCAGGGAGGACCCGTACAAGGCCCAGGAGCTGCGGCAGCAGCCCAGCCGCCGCTTCAGAGCCTTCCAACTGTTGCCCCCGCCGCCGCGAGCACCCCGCCCCCGCATCCCTGCTGCTTCCATGCGTTCGCTCGCGCCGCTTCTTCGTTCTGCATTTGGCCGGTGCTTGACGTTAGAAGCAAGGAAAGCGGAGGTCCGATGGAAGTCCACTAGAAAAAAGTCGGACGCAAGTGGGTATCCAGATTTTGTTAGTCGGTACGTGGGAGAGTCAGATCCGATTGAACCGAATCTGGTTGGATTGGATCCGGATATATCTGACCCGATTTACAATCTTAAAAATATTTATATTAAAAATAAATTTCACGTCGGACAAATATTTATAGACATTTTTAAGGATAACAAACAATTGCTTTTAAGACATGACAAATATTTTTTTTATATTTTAAATTTAAAAATAAATTTGGTTGGATGATTTTGTTGGCTCTAAATATAAAGAGATAAACCTAAGATAATATTTGATTTTGTATTCAAGGTCATTTTTGGGCTAGGTAATCCATTTTATCTTTTGTCCTTGTTCCAACAAATTTTTAAGACTTGTTTATTAGTCTTTATGTTAATATATCTATTTGTTTTACCTATTATTTCATATTTACATAAGGCATATTTACTCGACTCCAAGTTAATTGATCAAGTTAATCTATTAACTATTAAAAGAATTTGTGTTCTTAGAATATTTTATTCCATTGTCTAAAAGTAAGTTAACTTTAAGGTTAATTACATATATGACCTTGTTACATAATTAATTATACTTTTGTACCTCTTAGCTTCCTTTATTATTTGCTGCCGTCGAGTGCAGGTTCGTTCTCTTTTGTTGAAGAGTTGGTATCTTTTTTAATCGTTCCCAAGGCGGCTAATCAATTAAGTAGTTGTGTTCTTGGCATAGGTCTTAGCCTCATTATAGTACTCATGTCACGTTCCAAATTCGAGGCGTACAAATTTAAGACAATTTCTAGATAAAATGAATTGAAAGAACAAAACTACCTCTAATAATAATCTCATAAATCTTTTGAATTTACGGCAGTCTGTTTGGATGAAGTTAAGTGGCTTTATTTTCAATAATTTCAATATTAGTTTTTTTTTTAGTGTCTGAAAAATGTTAATTTGAAATTTATAAATATAATGCACTTAGTATGTAAGGATTGAAATTTCGAATATAGTTATCAGATCGGTTTTGATTTGGATCCCTGATTTGAGTCTTTAGGAGTAGGGTGTGTGGGTTTTGAACTGTGTCCAACTGGCAAGACACGTTTCTGAAAGACGTCGGTCATAGATGACGCGATTTAGTACCATGCATGTGTAACCCATATACGGACGTGGTGAGGTCCAGTCTTATCATTTAAATGGCGTCGTCTTATCGTTTAAATGGCGTCGTTCTAAGACGATGCGATTTAATTAGAAAGAATTAACAACTCAAATCATCCTCCTTTCTAAGTTCCCTCCCTCTCATTCTCTCTTCTTCCTTCCCTTTCTTCTTGTCCCTCTCCCTCCTCCACCACTCCATCTCCTCCACAGTCACCTCTCACCACTTTTACCACCATTTTCACCGTGGCTCTTCACTCTTCAGACGGCGGCCGATGTTTTGGCGGAGTGGCAGCATCTACGGTGGTACTGACGGCGACTTAGCGGTGCGACAGTTCGGTGACTAGGAGGTAGAGTTCGGTGATTCATTGGTGTTGCAGCGACGCTTCTGCAGAGAGGGGACTGTTGGGATCGCTATATCGAGATCCGACTGAAAAACGCAGCGGAATAATATGTTCGGGATCGGATCCATCCCGTTTCGATCGTTAAAATAAAACCGGGGAAAATCGAGTTCACCTTGCGCGGATTCAAATCCGTGCTCGTTTTTCGGTTCCGTCGGAGCGATGCCGCAAGTCGCGCAGATGTCCGACCTCTAGCAGTATTCACGCGGTTTTCCTCGCGATGGATCGTCCTTGCTTCCTCGCTCGCTGCGACGTTCGTAGATCCCGTCTAGCTGCGCGTAATCCGCCGCGACATGCGGATTCTGAATCTCCCGTCGGACGGAAGTCAGAGCAGTCGAGAATCGCACGCCCAGAAGAGAGAGAAAGAGAGAAAGAACGAATGACGGCTAGGTCAGGGTTGCTGGCCCCGGACGTAGAATCCGTTCTTTTATAATAAGTCAGTTTGCGGTTTTTCATAAAAATACAGACTTATCCGAAATCCTGTCGGATTATCCATCGACTTGAAAACCATTTGCGTGTGACCCTCTAGGTCCAAATACCAATCCAGTTAATAGCCCATTAAGTCCAGTAACCCTTTACTGACCCACTGAATTAATTAATATCCTTATATTCAATTAATCAGCCGAATTTAATGTCCCACAATAAATTCGGACGGACTGCCGATCACGTTGTATGCCAAGCAACATCGCGTGATCCTGGATGGCACTGGAGTTATCGCAACCCTCTATTGGAACCTTTTTGTCATCGGTTAGCGCGCGGATATAATCCTTCATCCGTGCAATGTTCCCGAATCGACCTAAGGCATGGTTTACTGTTAAACCCTATTTAGTCGATTCACTTGAATCAGATACCACTAATCTAAATCCGATAACTCCTTATCGATTACAGAGTCCGCCTTGGTCAGGGACTTTAAGCGCATCGTTCCCGGAACATTCTCTCTTAAACTACCGAGAGCGGATGATCCCGTATTGAACACACAATTACCTTCGAGGGTATTTCCCTGAACTCGATCGCTTGACTTATTGATAACCCATGGTTAGGGATTCGTTCGTCAAGGTCAAAGCTCAGAAACCTACCAACAAGATATCTTTGGAGTCTCAGATCCAAGGATCATCCACGCAACCGTGACAAATGAATCGAGCTGGTTAACAGTGAGGTGATTATCATCCAGCAACTTATAGTCGGATCAGTTCAGTGAACTCATTCACCAATGAGCACCTATAGGTTCAGCATAGTGTCTCCACACAAGTGACTTATGGGATCAGTCACCCTCATCATATGAGCTGAAGTAACCTATACTAGTTTATCCGGATGTTCGATGTCCTATCTCAAACATCCTATGACTAGAAACAATTAAGAACATGTGTTTATAAGTCTTCGGTCCCGTAATTATGATCTCATCATAATCCGAAGACTGTTGCACATGTTCATGAACTTCATCGTGATACGATAAACACAGATCGAATTAATTATACACAATGAATTATTGTCATTTATTAATAATCTGAATAAGTACATAGTATCGGATTAGCTTTGAGACCATATAATACTAACAATCTCTCACTTGGACTAAAGCCAATAACTTTTATACAGAATACCCATATTCTCTAAGTGACGCTCAAAAATATTTTGAGACAAAGGCTTTGTAAGTAGATCTGCTATGTTGTCGGCTGAGGGAACTATTTCCACAACGACATCTCCTCGAGCTATAATGTCTCTGATCAGATGAAAGCGCCGCAGAATGTGCTTCAACTTCTGATGAGACATCGGCTCTTTCGCTTGAGCAATCGCCCCATTGTTGTCACACAACAGTGGGACGGGACCAGATATGCTTTCCACCACACCAAGATCGCTGATGAATTTCTTCATCCAGACAGCTTCCTTGGCGGCTTCAGCGGCAGCAATATACTCGGCTTCCGTTGTCGAATCAGCAGTGGTTTCCTACTTGGAACTTTTCCAGCTCACTGCTCCCCCGTTAAGTGTGAAAACAAAACCTGATGTTGACTTGCTGTCGTCAGGATCAGACTGAAAACTCGAGTCAGTGTATCATTTCAGCTTTAAGTCTCCTCCTCCATAGACTAGAAATAGATCTTTAGTCCTTCTTAAATACTTAAGGATGCATTTCACAGCCTTCCAGTGTTCATCACCTGGATCTGCCTGATGTCTGCTCGTAACACTTAGAGCATATGCTACATCAGGTCTGGTACATAGCATGGCATACATGATGGACCCTATAGCAGAAGCATAGGGGACTTTATCCATCACTGCCCTCTCTTCAAGTGTCTTGGGAGACTGACCTTTAGAGAGTGAAATTCCATGTCTCATCGGTATGAGACCTCTCTTGGAATTTTCCATGCCAAATCTTTTGACAATGATTTCTATGTACATGGATTGGGTTAAAGCTAGCATCTTTTTTGATCTATCTCTATAGATCCGTATTCCCAATACGTAAGATGCTTCTCCTAAATCCTTCATGGAGAAGTTCTTTGATAGCCATATCTTTACTGATGACATCATTCCTACATCATTCCCAATGAGTAGGATGTCGTCAACGTAAAGAACCATAAATGTGATTGCGCTCCCACTGTTTTTCTTGTATACACAGGGCTCATCTTCATTCTTAATGAAACCATAAGATTTGATCGCCTCATCAAATCTTATGTTCCAGCTTCGGGAGGCTTGCTTCAGTCCATAAATGGACCTTTGCAACTTGCATACCATGTCTGGAGATTCTTTAGATGTGAATCATTCTGGTTGTATCATATATACCTCCTCCTCAAGGTTTCCATTAAGGAAGGCAGTCTTCACATCCATCTGCCAGATTTCATAATCATGGTAGGCAGCAATGGCGAGAAGAATTCTGATAGACTTAATCATAGCAACGGGTGAAAATGTTTCGTCATAGTCAACACCTTGTCTTTGACGATAGCCTTTCGCCACTAATCTTGCTTTATAAGTCTCAATACGTCCATCTGCACCGATCTTTCTTTTAAAGATCCATTTGCAGCTGATAGGTACTATACCATCGAGTAAATCCACCAAGTTCCAAACTTGGTTGATGTACATGAACTGTATTTCAGAATTCATGGCTTCCCGCCATTTCCCGGCCTCTGGACTTTCAATGGCCTCCTGGTAATTCTTAGGATCATCATCCTCATTATAGAGTATCCTTGAACCATCCAAATTAATATGTCCCACATATCTTTCTGGTGGTTTAGGTACTCTTTCAGACCTACGAGGTTCCTGTGTATCATTTTGAACATGTTCAGAAACTGACGGTTCATCTGATGAACCATTGCCAGTTTGTAGATCTGGAATTTCTTCCAGAATTACTTTACTCCCACTGTCCTTCTGGAGAATATAATCTTCTTCCAGAAAGATAGCTTTCCTGGCCACAAACACCTTTTGCTCGTCAGGAAGATAAAAGTAATATCCATAAGTTTATTTTGGATATCCCACAAATCTGCATTTGTCAGTTTTGGATTCCAGCTTATCTGCGTCATGTCTTTTAACATGAGCAGGACATCCCCAGACTTTAACATGTTTAAGGTTTGGTTTCCTTCCATTCCATATCTCATATGGAGTGGTCTCAACCGATTTGCTGGGTACCTTGTTCAGGATATACATAGCCGAACTAAGTGCATATCCCCATAAGGACACTGGTAATTTGGACATGCTCATCATGGATCGCACCATTTCCATTAATGTGCGATTTCTCCTTTCTGATACACCATTCATGAAAGGTGTATAAGGAGGTGTAAGCTGAGAAATGATACCATTATCCTTTAAGTATTTAATGAACTCAGTACTCAAGTATTCACCACCCCAATCAGATCGGATGGTTTTTATACTCTTTCTTATTTGTTTTTCTACTTCATTCTTAAATTCTCTGAATTTCTCAAACACTTCAGATTTATACTTCAATAAGTATATATATCCAAACCTTGAGTAATCATCAGTGAATGTAATGAAGTATGAGAAACCACCAATGGCTTGGGTTGACATAAGATCACATACATCTGAATGTATGAGTTCTAATATGTCTTTGGCTCATTCTCCAGTTCCACTAAATGGAGACTTAGCCATTTTACCCATTAAACATGACTCACAGGTTGCATATGATTCATAATCAAATGGATCCAAATATCTATCTTTATGCATTCTTTGGAGTCTGTTTTCACCAATGTGTCCAAGCCTACAATGCCACAAGTAGACTTTGTTCATTTCATACTTACTCCTTTTAATTGAAGAACCGATATGTAAATTATCATGAGACACATTCAATAGATACAATCCATTGGACAAAATAGCAGAAGCTATTAATTTATTTTCGAAATAAATTGAACAACTATTGTTCTCAAAATGTAAATTGTATCCAATTCTATCTAAACATGAAATAGAAATGATGTTCTTTATTATGTTAGGTACATAATAACATTCATCTAATAAAAATGTGTCTCCGGATGGTAGCTTGAGCTTCACTGTCCCCACAGCGATCGCCGCAACTCTTGCGCCGTTACCTAGTCTCAGCTCCACCTCGCCGGTCCTCAGCTTATGTCTTCTTGTCAGTGCCTGTACAAAATTGCAGATATGAGATACACATCCAGTATCTAATACCCATGATGTACAATCTCTTATTGACAAGTTTACATCTATCATATAGATACCTGAAGCGTCCTACTGCTTCACAGTTCCTTGAGCCTTGTCCTTGAGGTATTCTTTGCAATTCCTCTTCCAATGCCCTTTCTGGTGACAGTAGAAGCAATCACCTTTCTTAGTACTTTTACCTTTGTCTTTCTTGGTAACCTTTTCCTTTCTCTGAACCTTGTTCTTATTCTTTCGAAAAGCTTGGACTGCAAGTCTTTTTCTGTTGGTCTTACCAACTATTAGGACTTGGGGATTATCCTTCACAAGGTTCCCCTCAGCAGTTTTTAACATGTTCATCAGTTCAGCTAAGGTGGCCTGGATCTTGTTCATGTTAAAATTAACAATGAACTGAGTATATGACGATGGCAGTGAAGACAACACGAGGTTTGTATGCATCTCCTTGGGAAGTGTAATCCCAAGAGCATCCAGCCTTTCCACCCACTCAATCATCTTCAGCACGTGATTCTGTACTGAAGTTCCCTCTGCCATCTGAGCCTTGAACAGATTCTTCGATATCTTGTATCGTTCGATTATGCTCTGCTCACCAAATAGCTCCTTCAAATGGAGCATGATGGATCTAGCATCCATCTCTTCATGTTGCCTCTGCAACTCATTGCTCATAGAGGCTAACATGTAGCATTGGGCCATGGTGGAATCTTCCTTCCATTTTTCATACGCTATCATTTCCTCCTCTGGAGCATCTAATGCTGGTTCAGCAGGAGGTTCATTATTCAAAACGTAGGTAATCTGCTCAGACCTGAGGACTATCTTCAGATTTCTGAGTTAGTCTGAGTAATTGGTGCCTGTCAAACGGTTGGCATCAAGTGTACCTCGCAACGGGTTATGATGCGACATTCTCGCCTACAGGAGATAATCAATTGATAATTAGCAGATATTCAGATTAACTAAAACAGGACATGGTCTTTTATTATCTAGTTTTACTCCCACTAATTTTCGACGGACTGTATAACCTTCAGATATACAGAACGGGAGACGCCGACTGTCTCCTAGTGGGGATCAGAATCTCCAAGCATCACAGTATGACCTCGGGTAAATACGTAGTATCATACCGCTATCCCAGAGCAATCATCTTATGATAATTGCAACTCCTTGCAATATCCGATCATATTTCGGCTCCCAAGTTTAATGGTCCCGGGTAAAGACAGTAGACCATTATCCCCGGTCTAAGCTTTACCATCAATACGTGACAGAGTAAAGTAGAAATACAGTTCCCGGATAAACACGTGGATAACTATATCGTTCCTCTACTCTTATCCAAAGGCATCTTATGTCATGATCAACAGTCCTCTCAACAGACAAGGCAGACCTCGGGTAAACACGTAGTATTTGCCATCACTGAATTAAGTTCTATTGATCATATTGATGGAGAGCCACGCGGTGCATTCTCAATGACTCGCGCTACGGCTTAGAGTTTGTAACGAAGGTTTTACTTATTCAGTTTGGTCTCATCCTAGGTGATAGTATTAAATATATATAAATACTAATAACCTAGCAAATATTTAAACACACGCATCACATACGTGTCATTAGTGTGGTCATGGACGGCATTGTGGTTTGACTTGAGCCAGACAGTCAAACACACACACATACACAATATAACAACTTATATCATGAATATGCAAATCCATAGATTCAATGAATTCCTTCATTTTCATCTGGTCGGCAGTTGTGGATCATCCTCGCTCCGCGTGCAGCCGCCTCGATCAAATTACATCATAATTGTCAATTACATGATAATTTAAATGAGGAAGCCTTATGGCGATTACATCGAGGAGGAAGATAGAAGTACAATGGAATATGAGAGGGAGAGGTTCGCAGACCTCTATTTATTAATAAACAATAAACCACACAATCACATTCCACATCCACAATTAATGCTCGTCCATGACTACCATGTGTTTTAGTTAAACAAACCACACATGAATTCCACATCAAATGGCTAAATAATTTTTTTGAAAATAATAGTAATTTCAGGTTTCATAAAACCAGAGACCAAACAAAATTTGGATTTAGAATTTTTGAAAATCATTTATGCATGC
Source organism: Zantedeschia hybrid cultivar (assembly GCA_030544215.1). Taxonomy (NCBI): domain Eukaryota; kingdom Viridiplantae; phylum Streptophyta; class Magnoliopsida; order Alismatales; family Araceae; genus Zantedeschia; species Zantedeschia hybrid cultivar. The sequence goes on from JARZZO010000016.1 coordinate 15,537,411, forward strand.
TTAACTTAAATCGAATTTAAACAAGCAATTAAAACACATAATATGCATTAAAATTCCAAAATTTAAACATCTAGAATATTCCATGCAAATATGACAAGATTAATCTAACTATTAGATTAATAAAGTCATTAAACAATTAGATTAATCATTATCTTATTAAAATCTAACATTTAGATTATCTAGTTATAAATAATCATCAATTCAACATTTAAATCAATAATTAATTATAACTATAAACTTCAATTAAGATAATGATGTTAATCAATTGCAATGGGTCTCACAAAAGTTAAATTGAATAATAAAATTTAATTTCAAAACAATTTTGAATAATAATCCTTGTGGTTCAGTCCATCCTGGCCGAACCAGGGCTCAGCCCAGCTGAGCCATGGTTTCGGACCAGGGGCCCCAGGGTACGAACCATCTCACCCTGGCCGAACCAGGGCTCAGCCTAGCTGAGCCATGGGCTCGGACCAGGGCGGGGCGGGCGGTCCGACCCGGTTCGACCCCCGGCCGGCCCGGTTCGGTCGCACGGGCCCGAGCCCTTCCCCCCCAATCCCGGTGGCATCTGCACGCAGGAAACCGTGGGGGGGGGGGGGGGGGGGGGGAAGGGGGAGGCGGCGGCCGGCAACCGCCCCGGCGCCGGGAGGGCACCGGACCGCCGCTGGTCACCTCGCCGGCGCCGGACGGCGCCTGTGGTGCCATCCATCCCCAAAAAGGGGTGCCTGGAATCCCCAAGAACCTGCGTCAAACCTAGGTGTTGGGGAAGCTCTATTCCAGCCGGTCATCGCCGGTAACCCCCGCCGGAGCCGAAGATGATGTTGTCAGTGATCTGTGGGATCATTTGGTCATACCAAAAAAAATCCTTCCCAGCAGATTCGCATCACATGTGATTATCCAAACATCACCCCTACAAACTATGTTCTTCGTCCCACGAAGAACACGAGAGACTCAAAAATAACGATTTTTGCAGAAATAAAATTAATCTAATTAATCTTATTCATCTCATGAATATTATTTCTCTAACAGAATCGTTAAATATGCATGGAATATGACTAGATAATTAAATTTCAAAATTCGAAACGGCGAAGAACACAATGATAACCTGGCTCTGATACCACTGTTGGGATCGCTATGTCGAGATCCGACCGAAAAACGCAGTGGAATAATATGTTCGGGATCGGATCCATCCCGTTTCAATCGTTAAAATAAAATCGGGGAAAATCGAGTTCACCTTGTGCGGATACGAATCCGCGTTCGTTTTCCGGTTCCGTCAGAGCGATGCCGCAAGTCGCGCAGATGCCCGACCTTTAGCGGTATCCACGCGGTTCTCCTCGTGATGGATCGTCCTCGCTTCCTCGCTCGCTGCGGCGTTCGTAGATCCCGTCTGGCTGCGCGTAATCCGCCGCGACATGCGGATTCTGAATCTCCCGTCGGACGGAAGCCGGAGCAGTCGGGAACCGCATGCCCAGAAGAGAGAGAAAGAGAGAAAGAACGAATGACGGCTAGGTCAGGGTTGCTGGCCCCGGACGTAGAATCCGTTCGTTTATAATAAGTCAGTTTGCGGTTTTTCATAAAAACCCAAACTTATCTGAAATCCTGTCAGATTATCCATCGACTTGAAAACCATTTGCGTGTGACCCTCTAGGCCCAAATACCAGTCAAGTTAATAGCCCATTCAGTCCAGTAATCCTTTACTGACCCACTGAATTAATTAATATCCTTATATTCAATTAATCAGCCGAATTTAATGTCCCACAATAAATTCGGACGGACTGTCGATCACGTTGGATGCCAAGCAACATCGCGTGATCCTGGATGGCACTGGAGTTATCGCAACCCTCTATTAGAACCTTTCTGTCATCGGTTAGCGCGCGGATATAATCATTCATCCGTGCAATGTTCCCGAATCGACCTAGGGCATGGTTTACTGTTAAACCCTATTTAGTCGATTCACTTGAATTAGATGCTGCTAATCTGAATCCGATAACTCCTTATCGATTACAGAATCCGCCCTGGCCAGGGACTTTAAGCGCATCGTTCCCGGAACATTCTCTCTCAAACTACCGAGAGCGGATGATCCCGTATTGAACACACAATTACCTTCGAGGGTATTTCCCTGAACCCGATCGCTTGACTTATTGATAACCCATGGTTAGGGATTCGTTCGTCAAGGTCAAAGCTCAGAAACCTACAAACAAGATATCTTTGGAGTCTCAAGTCCAAGGATCATTCACGCAACCGTGACAAATGAATCGAGCTGGTTAACAGTGAGGTGATTACCATCCAGCGATTCATAGTCGGATCAGTTCAGTGAACTCATTTACCAATGAGCACCTATAGGTTCAGCATAGTGTCTCCACACAAGTGACTTATGGGATCAGTCACCCTCATCATTTGAGCTGAAGTAACCTATACTAGTCTATCTGGATATTCGATGTCCTATCTCAAACATCCTATGACTAGGAACAATAAAGAACATGTGTTTATAAGTATTCGGTCCCGTAATTATGATCTCATCATAATCCGAAGACTGTTGCACATGTTCATGGACTTCATCGTGATACGATAAACACAGATCGAATTAATTACACACAATGAATTATTGTCATTTATTAATAATCTGAATAAGTACATAGTATCGGATTGGCTTTGAGACCATTTAATACTAACAGGGACTCCGCGAGACGTCGGAAAAAGTTCAAGTAACCGGTAGAGTGATAATTCTCATGCGTGTTTCAATCGATTAAATTTGTGGATATCGACGATTTCAGAAGATCATGTTTAGGACCTCTTCTTCTATCTACTCTCTTGATAGTTTAGCTATGATCGCATGATGAACATGATTATAGTATGAACTAGACGATTTCTTGTTAATGTTAATGCTATGGTTGCATTGATATTTTTGGGTGGAATATGAGTATGCTTTAACTGAATTTTATTGAAGAGATCTTGGATTTTATGGAATTGAGGTTTTGGCATGTTTTAATGGAGTTAATAGATTCGTTGTCCTACGATGTTTGTGTTGTATTTCGATTTATGGAAGGGGAGTGCATTGAGTCTCAGTGAGGCCAGGGTGCTAAATCGTGTCTATGCAGGTCGATGCGATTTAAGAATCGCGTCAGTCTGAGTCAATGCGATTTAGACTCATGTCTCTGAGTCTCCGAAGTCTGAAAGTGAGAAAAATCAATTTTAAAGTCGATTGAATCGCGTCAATCTGAGTCGACGCAATTCAAATCCGAACCCCTCTTGTAACGACCCGCCACCCTATGATCGGAGACCCGATCACTAAATGGGTGTCAAATCATTATCCAACGGTCTCACACCCGGATCTTATACACACATCTGGAGGAGTAAGCGTTAAACAAGATTAAATATAACATTTACACGGACTACAAGGAAGTACAGTGCGCAGGAAGTAAAGTGATAATGTCCGTACACAGTCCAACAATAATTATATGTCCAAACAAATTAATTAAGTACAGGCAGGAATAAGGTACAACAACATCGGGGCATACCCCGGGAACTGAGATAGCTGCTGGTCCGTACACCAAGGAGAACACCACGCGTCGCCACACACCACGAGGTCCACACCTGAAAACGCAGGGAGTGAGCCACACCAGAATTGGGCTCAGTAGGGATCATCCGATCCCCTGCCTCCCACTCACACACCCACAAGTGCAACAACAAAGATACAGGTGATTAAGGCAAGTAAAGCTGTAACACACTACTCCTAAATCTCGATATGAACCATGTGCATTCGAAATGTAACATGCATATCTCTAGAATCATTCTATCAAGGAGCCTACAACTCGCGTATCGGCAAAACACGCCAACCACGCCCCCGAAAGTGGGAAACACCGACCACAAAACCGAAAGTGGGAAACACCGACCACACAACCGAAAGTGGGAAACACCGACCACACAACCGAAAGTGGGAAACACCGACCCGCTGAGACCAAACAGTAACCCCTCGGATAGCATGCTGGCTACTCCGGCCCAACTGGCTCAGGTGGTTACTCCTTCCCTCAGCATGAGTGACACTCCGAATGTACCACTCCTACACCGGTACTAGCTGACCCCGTGGTTCACCAGGTGACCCTCTCTCACTAGGTGTTACCCCGCCCACGCCCCCACCGGCGCTGTGCTACGCCCCCACCAGCACAGGGTGATATAGCGCTACAACTGTCACTCCAGGTCCACAGTAACACAAAACACCAAAACCCAGCACAGTACGATCCGGTCACGTGAAAAGCCCGCGATCGCCCGACACACAACGCAGTGCCATCCGGTCATAAAGAATCCATCTCTATCGAATACACTAAAGCATGCATTAACCAACTATCTAGCAGTATGAACACATTTTACTGGCAAGAATTAGTGTAGTTCTGTCTTGAATCGTGTCGCCCAAGGCCGACGCCATTCAAGCTCCAAGTACTGGTTCATATAAAACACTGTCTTCAGAATCAGGCCTAAAAGGCGTCAACATTCGTGGTCGCCTTTTGAAAAGGCGTCGACATCCTCAGACGCCATTCAGCACAGAAATCCAGGAGTTCCAGAAAACATCATTCAGGGGATTTCTGCCCTAAAAGGCGTCATGGTTATCCGACGCTATTCAAATCGCGTCGCCCATTCATGACGTCTTTTCGTCCCAGAATCTCCGAACCGACAGACCCCCAGTGGGGGTGATTTCCTGCCTAAATAGCGTCATGATGTCCTGACGCCCTTCTGAAAGGCGTCGTCCATCCATGACGTCATTTAGCGCGAGAACCCCCTAACTCTTGAAACGTCGAACAGGGAGGTTTCTTTACCCTAAAAGGCGTCGTACTGCCCTGACGTCCTTCTAAAAGGCGTCGACCAGGCACGACGCCGTTTAGCGCCAGAAACCTGGTTCCCTGGTTCGATCCGAAGGTTTCTCCCTTAGCCCCAAACACCCCGAAAATGCCCCAAAACAGAGAGGAAAGGTAGGGAAAACAACTACTACCAGCATGCTACAAATCCATGTTCACAAGCACGGCCATTCCCACAAGAAAACCCCCTAAACATGCTCATTCTAACCCAAAACATATCATGCCACACCAAGGAATCACGAGCAACGCATGCAAGGTTCGTCCCCCTACTGGATACTCGAACTCCTCCTGGCTCCGTGTCGCCGAACCGCCGCACCGCAGACCGCCGCCGGTACCCCCGAGGACGTCGCCACTCCGCCGAGACGTCGGCCGCCATCCGGAGAATGGAACGCCGCGAAAGAAGTGGTGGTGGCAGAGGTGAGAGGTAGGGAGGCGTTGGAGTGGTGGAAGAGGAAGAAGAGGATGGGAAAGGGGAAGAGAGGGATCGGAGGAGGCGGAGAGGGAGAGGAGAGAGAGTGAGAGGGTGAGAATGAGGGAAAGAAAGGGAGGCTCGCGGGGTCAATCAGAAACTGGCTAAAACGCGTCGATCGAGGCAGACGCCAATCAGTCTGACAGGACGGGCCGTACTGACAGCGGTCTGAAACGCATCACTCTCCACGGACGCCGTTCAGACGACAGGACATGCCGTACTGACAACGCTCTGGCGCCGCACCCTGACATCGCAGAGGTCACAGTCTGAATCGCGTCGACCAACATGGACGTCGTTCAGACGATGTGACAGGGGCCGAACTCTCGTGTCCCGAAACCCGCCCACATGGCACAACAGCAATAGATCTAAATGGCGTCCACCTATCAAGACGCCGTTTGAAAGGCGTCGTGAAGTGTAGACGTCATTCAGAAGAAACTCTCAAGACCCCTCAAGGTCCAAACCGGGGGATCCGGCCCGAAACCGACCCGAAAACTGAACCCGAAACCTCAGTCCTTACACCTCTAATTCTTGCATCCATAGAGTGTATTAATATATGCATTGAGTTAATATCCCTATATATTATGTAAATTAGATTCTTGTATAATGTTAGATAACTTTGTTAAATGCATGCTTAAAATTATAGATTGAGGCGGGTTTTTCACGTACTCAAAATCGCATGTTTACTGATTATGTGATTGAGGATCTAGAGTGACAGTTCAATTAACGTTTTACATTTTGTGTCGGTATGAGAGTGACACAGTGTCGATGTGAGAGTGATACGATGGCGCCTAAGAGGCGAAGGCCACTGGGTGTATCTCGGGATAGTAGTTAATGCTGGTGCAGGAGTAGCACATTGTAGAGTTTGTCAGTCGTGGCTGAAGGAGGTAGAACCACTTAGAACTAGACAGGTTAGAGTAGTCAACGTACTATCCGAGGGGTTACTATTCCGTTGCAGCAGATCGGTGTTTCCTGTTCGACTTAACAGTTTCTTGTATACTTCTTACTGTAAACATATGGTTTTATTTATTGTTTATTTCGTGCATATTTTGTCTATATTTCCTTATTACGTTGTAATTGTGTGTGAGAGGTGGGGATCGCAAAATCCCTACTGAGTCTATTTTTCTGGTAAGGACTCCCATAGGACATAGGAGTCGTGGGTTCTGTCTTGAATTGCACACTAACAACTACCGTTCTGGGATATGTCTTGACGTAGTTGTACTTTTATTTCTTGTCTATACGCACTAATATTTTCTTTTAGTTGTAGACTATATATTTATTTGCTGAATCGAGTCGGAGTGTAATAACTTTTGTTTCCTGCACTTTTACTTGACAGTTTAATACTTGTGTGGATTGTTTAGCTCAATTTATCATTTATTTCTCAGAGTAACTTGAGATCTTAGTTTAACTCCTAATTATAACGGTTCGATACCCATTTAGTAATCGGATCCCCGATTATAGGGTAGTGAGTTGTTACAGTTAGTATCAAAGCACTTGGTCTGACAAGTAGGTGAATAACTAAGTTAAACACTATATTTTAGCAAATGAATATATTACCCGTACAGGCATTGCGGATAGTTTAGACTATGGGTTCTAATTAGAATATTTCGATCTCTATGAATGTAGACGATAGATGACTCATAAGAGGAGGCTACCAATTATTCGTGATCAAGGAAATGTTTCTAGTGGGTTTGAGGCCGATAGACCGAACATGGAGCATTTTGTAGAGGCAATGATAGAGACCACGACTAGGTATCATGCCTAAGATCTTAGTGAGGGTTTGAGCTCTCGAGGTGGTTCTTCGGCTATTTTGGAGAGGTTCCTAAAATTGAGGTCGTCCTATTTCTCTGGTAATTCCGATCCTGATGAGGCAGCACATTGACTGAAGGAGATTGAGAAGATCTTTGATACCTAAGACTGTGCGACAACAGAGAAGACTCTATTAGCCACCTTTACGTTGAAGGATGATGCATATGATTGGTGGACCACCTTTAAGAGAATGGCCTATGCAGATAAACCTCAGGGAGATCTCATGAGAGACGTTTGCGAGGGAATTCAACGGGCAATATTTTTCCAAGCATGTCCATAAAACTAAGGAGAGAGAGTTCATGGAGTTGACCTAGGATGGCATGTCAGTACTTGAATATTAGATGAAGTTCGTTTTCCTTGGGGAGGTTTATGCTTTTTATATCAGAAGATGAGGAGCGCAGGGCTGAGAGGTTCGTTAACGGGCTCAGATTTGATTTGCGAAGTTTGGTGGCGCACATTGTTATTCAGATTTAGCTTCAACAATGAGGTGTGCAGCAGCAGTGGAGACACAACATGATCAGACGGCTCGAGAGCGGAGATTGGTAGCTCAGAGATCGGCGTACAACAAAGGCAAGACTGCAATAGCAACTCCTTCTTCCGGTTCGGGATCGTCTTCGCTCGGCTCCAGGTTCAAGAAGTTCTTTCGTAGTGACGGTGGTAGCAACGGTGGCAGTAGATCCAGGCATATTCTTTCAATGCTAATTCTTTTCTATTTTGTTTTCTCAAACAAATTCTTAAACAGTTAGAATGAGATCTTCTAAATCTCAAAAATTGATCGATTTTTATTTGCCTTTTTATTGAAGGTAAGTTCATTCTTTATCAAAATAAAATAAAAGCAAATAACAAATTATTCTCAGCAAGGGGTCGTTTGGTGTGCCGTAAGATGTTATACAATATTAACGTCAATCAATATTTTTAAAATCAACAAAGATAAAATTCTTGATTTTAAAATCATCAATTTTAAAACTACTACTTTTGATTTTCAATACTGTTTGCCAAAAACCGAGATCTACCAAAACATGCATCACGTGGACAAGAAGTACATCTTGAAAAACGACAACTCATGACGCTCCAATAATAATACATTTAGAATAATTTAATATTCTATTACATTTTACAGCATTTTACGGCATAACAAACGAAACCCAAATGGGAGGGAGATAGCTTATCAGGTCTGAGATCTGCCCTCCCTTGCCACCCGAGTACGGCAGCGCAAACAAACTAGAGGAGTAAGGAGCACTGCGCCGCCCAGCCGTCCACTTTCTGAGCTCATAACACTCATAGCACTTCTGTTTTCCCTTGCCCCTACCTCGTCTTCTTCTTGTTTTTATTGACAAATCGGAACGGAGAGAGAGAGAGAGAGACACAGAGGACAATGGCGATCGCCACTGACGCAGCTGCTCCTGGTGACGGTGCCGCCGGCGCCCAGCTGGCGGTGTACAAGGACCCGGCGGCCCCGGTGGAGGCGCGGGTCCGGGACCTGCTGTCCCGGATGACCCTGCAGGAGAAGGCCGGCCAGATGACCCAGGTCGAGCGCTCCGTGGCCTCCGAGAGCGCCCTCTCCACCCTCGCCGTCGGCAGCGTCCTCAACTGCGGCGACAGCTATCCCCGGGAGCGCGCCACCCCCGCCGACTGGGCCGACATGGTGGACGGCTTCCAGCGGTGGGCGCTGTCCTCCCGCCTCGGGGTGCCCGTGCTCTACGCCACCGATGCCGTCCACGGCCACAGCAACGTCTTCGGCGCCACCGTCTTCCCCCACAATGTCGGTCTTGGCGCCACCAGGTCCGCTTAATCACCTCGACAAACTAAAATGCTTCACTTAATTAGTGATCAGATTTTTGCTTAATGCTATCCTTAATCGTGCTTAGGGACCCGAATCTGCTCCGGCGGATCGGGGAGGCGACGGCTTTGGAGGTCCGGGCCAGCGGGATGCACTGCACTTTCGCCCCCTGCGTCGCTGTGCGTACGCTTCGCTGCGCCTGATGCACATACGCTCGCAACGTACGTGGCTTTCCAGCGGTCTAATGGAGATCTGACGTCTTTACGCTGTCTCAGGTGTGCAGGGACTCGAGGTGGGGGAGGTGCTATGAGAGCTACAGCGAGGACACCGACGTTGTGTGCGCCATGGCCTCCATCGTCACCGGACTGCAGGGGGCACCCCCGCCGGGACACCCCTCTGGCTACCCTTACCTTGCTGGCAGGTGGGCTTGTGCTGTTTCTGTGTAGAAATGTGTTTGGACTTGGCCATGGGCTGTCTGCATATCTTTAATAGTTTGTAGGATTTGATGGGTTCAGTGTGAGTTCTGTTTAAGTATAATGCTTGATGGGTTCAGTGTGAGTTCAAGATATTAATGGTCTTGCGTCCATCACCAAGATGTTTGCTTCGATGTGTTCAGTGCGAGTTCTGTTAGTATGGTGTTTGATGGGTTTGCAATTATCACCACGATGTTTGTAACTTTGTTTTGATGGGTTCTGTGTGAAATCTGTGCGGTATGATCTTTGCTTTGATGGGTTGAAGTGTGAGTTCTGTTGAGTATGATAGGTTTGATGGGTTTTCTTCGGCTGGCTGCAGCAGGAATGTGCTCGCCTGTGCCAAGCATTTCGTGGGGGACGGGGGGACGGACAGAGGGGTGAATGAGGGGGACACCATCTGTTCCTTGGAGCATTTGGAGAAGGTCCACATGAGGCCGTACCTGAACTGCCTGGCGCAGGGTGTGTCACTTGTTATGGCATCTTATTCAAGCTGGAATGGGAGCAAGCTGCATAGCGATCGCTTCCTAATAACTGATGTCCTCAAGGGGAAGCTGGGTTTCAAGGTACTATGTTCTGAAATGTACTTTGTTGAGGTGAACCTTTAAGTTTTTCATAGGAGTTTCAGGTGATTTGGAATTGGTTGGTCAGTGTTGCGAACCTTGCTTTTGTTTCAGGGTACTGTGATATCGGACATGGAGGGCCTTGATAGGCTCTCCCAGCCACGTGGGTCCAACTATCGCGACTGTGTTTCTGCTGCAATCAATGCTGGAATTGACATGGTATGCATTTAAGTTCAAACTTTGGAGACCCATACAATGTTTCATTTGTTGTACGCTGACAGTTGAGGAGGTTTACAGATCATGGTGCCTTTCAGATACGAGAAGTTCCTGGAAGTTTTGTTGTCTCTAGTGGAATCAGGGGAGGTACCCATGGCCAGGATTGATGATGCAGTGGAAAGGATCCTCAGAGTCAAATTTATTGCTGGCCTGTTCGAGCATCCTTTCTCTGATAGGTCATTCATAGATGTAGTGGGTTACAAGGTATGTTTGCCTCAAGACATCCATGTAGCTAATTAATTACTTTTGGTTTGTATCTCATCAATGTCGGAATGTTAGAACCTTAGTGGTGCTTATGATGTTCTGCTCCATGAAAGTTCTTGGTTATTAGATAGTGATTCTATTTCTATATGAGATTTTAGGAATAAGAAAGAATCAAAATGATTGATTGTTTGAGAACTTTTTTTTTTTTTTGAGGCGCTTACTTTTTATCAGGGTTAGTTCTCTGTCCCCAAAATTGGCCTTTTTCATCTTTGTGAGTATTCATTTTTTATTCTTTTCCATATTTGGTTTGGGATTGAAATGTTATCTAATGTGAAAACGATTAAGCAGTCGACTCTTCAATTGGAGGTAGGAGCTATTAAAATTTTTAGTTTGAATGATTTGAAAACGTAACTTTATAATCAGGGGTCTTCAAACTGCTGAAAGCAATTTCTTGAAACACTTCTGCTTGCCTAATGTATCAACCAAAAGGATGACAAGGGAGATAAATATCTTCAGAACAGTTGAATTTCATTAGATGTCGTACTGCAAATATGTGGCTAACAGAGTAATCTCTCTCTCTCTCTCTCTCTATAGTGATTTTCATTAAACAAACATTAACGGTTCCCAACTTCTATTATTCTAACAGAGCATTTAGGGAGCTTCCCATAATTGGTGTTCTAACATGGTAACTACTACGGCTTACCTGAACCATTCTACTTGCATCAGTTTATAGATTAGTTTGGCCCATGAATGTGACAAAAGCTCTGCTGCTTCTCAGAGTTATTAGCTGCTGAATCCAAGGTGCGAGAGTGAACGAATACATCCTAGCACACCAGCCTGTCATGAGGTCCACCTTATCAGTCGTGCACTCTCATAATGTGGAGAACATCCACAAGAAGCGGGAGGATGACACTAAGTAAAAACAATTTTCACCCCAAGAATCATATTCTTTAATGCCCCCTACCACCTGCCGAACCCCACAGACTGGCCAACTTATGATAGAGCAACTGGATATAGATGTAAGGTGTAGGTGAACACTTACATTCGAATGTTGAAAGTTCATGGAGAAGCATGAACGTTAACCCAACTGCTTTCCAAATATAAAAATCGAAGGTTTTCTCATTTGTATCAGGGAACAAGTTTTACCGCTCTAACAAAAATATGCATGACAGTCAGTTCTTGTTTAATGATTTATTAGTGCTTTGTCACAAATTGCTTTGAAATGTCTTGAGCTGAAGCAGTTCTGCAATCTTCTATTGAGCCTTCCTCATTATTTATATGGCAATGTTCTTGATGTAATGCACACATTGTCTGTATAGCAGTATCCACATTGGTAATTTGATGACCTTTGACTTCATCTTGCTGATTGTATACTCATTTTGAAGCCTTAATTTAGTTCATAGTCTTGCATGAAAAATTTTCTTTACCTCCATTTGCATTATGAACAAGTCTTGTTCAGATTGGATATTGACTCAATTTGATCTTAATAGGAGCAGCTTTCAATGAATTTTCATTGTCATGAATTTATAATCATACCTATTATACCATATGTTACTGGCAAAGTTCATAATTCTGAATACAATCTTCAATAAGAAAATTTAAATGTCTTAAAAGAATAAAGGTATATGTTGCTTAATGTTCTATTTTTTATTTTTTATTTTTTATTTTTGTACATTACAAGAGTTGACATCAGAAATGCTTCCAGAGTCCACACAGAGGAATTATCTGTCTTTGCTCTCTAGGTGTAAGACTTGGAAATATAATGGCATGAAAGGAAATATATGGGTTAAACATGTTGGAATTTTAAGAAAAATTCCTTAACCTTCAAAGTGACAAATTCCTAACTGCTGAGACTGAAGCACAAACTCAGAACATTCACATGAGATATCTACTGTATACTGATGCTAATGGCCATGAAATCTAATGTGTATGAGAAGATCCATCTAGATATATTGAGATGCTTCACTGGACTGTTGATCCATTAAGCAGAGCTCTGCCACAGCACCAGGGGAGGCTCTGATAATTATATCACTCTATTACAAAGGGGGAATAATGCACCACTCAATCTTCACCCTCCTCTAACCTCTCCTTGTCTCCAACATAAGTAACCGACACATCTATACATAGGCACACCATGCCCTCTCTAAATATGCAACAAGCATGCTAGTGCTTATACAACCTTTGAAATTTAGCTCCCTAGTCAGTTCCACTATATGCCCAGGAGTTATGGTGATGACTGTTGCACATGATCTGTAAGTAGTATTAATCTGACCATTCCATGGCCTTTAATTTTCTTGTAACTCCCGAAGAAAGTGAGACTTCATTTACCGGTTTGAACTAATATTCCAACACTCATCCTTAAATCAAAATCCATATTTAAATTTTGATTTGCCTTTGTAGCTTTCATGAGCATGGCCTTGCATCTACTCATTTGTTGTCTTCCTCTCTTAATTTTCTTGTCTTGCGTTTTGGCATAGATTTCCTCCATGATGAAGTCCTGAAAAGGAGGCTCTATAAACTTCATTGTTTGTGCCTTCTTTCTTTGGACACATTTTGATTTTTGTAGAATGACTATTTGCATGATAGTCTTACTCTTACATGTCTCCTTGGGGGGGGGGGGGGGGGTGGTGTTGTTGCCCCGAAGGAAAAGTTTTGAAGATCTTCTTGATCTTCTACCTTACTCATTGACTCCTCAATAAGTGTTCTACTTGGTTGCTTCTGCATGCAACTTGGAAACTCATTTGGGTTACTGCCCTAACTTGACTGCCTCCTCACGCTAGAAGATTCATGCCATTTCTCTCCTACACTGCACTTCATGATGCAAATTGCACTTCACACCTATCTCTACATGCTTCCGTCTCCACAAAACCTATTGCATCCTCTCAGACAAATATACCATGGCTATATGCAAGCATGCAACTTTCATTGGAAATGCTTAACAAAATTTTGAGTAACAAACTCTAGCATGCATCCAATGTGACTAATGACAAAAATCTAGGACTCAACCTGGGTGAGACCTGGTTTTGATACCATGTTGGAACTTTAAAGATGTTTCTTAACCTTCAAAATGACAAAATCCTAACTATTGATAATGCACGTCGGAAGTGTAAACTAAAAATTTAAATGAGATACATACCTCATATATATGTATGTGAGTGGCCATGAGATCTAACATGCACGAGAAGATACATATAGATAAGTAGGGATGCTTTAGTGGATCAGTGGTCCATTGAGAAGAGGTCCATGGGAACACAGAGGGACTGAGAACTGTAGCTTTCTATTACAAAGGGAGAATAATATACCACTCAATCTTACCCTTACCTAACCCCTTGTCTCCTAACATGAGAAGACCAACACATCTATATAGAGGCAATGACATGCCATTTCTAGACATGTAAGTTGTGCACTAGTGCTTTTACAACCCTCTAACTTTATCCCTTGGTTACATGAATTTCAGCACCAGTACATGTGTAGGAGCTATGGAGATGACTGGTACATGAACATTACACGACTCCTCAAGTACTAAAATGACTGTTGACATGACTTATGATTTTTCTCTAACTTCCCAAACAAATGGCCTCCATTTATGGGTTTTGAATTAATATTCCAACAAAATATACATCTGGCTTCATCTCTTTGTTGGACACTTTCAACTGCAACAATGTAGAAACACAAATATCAAGATAGCAGCTTTGGGCTAGATCCTAGGTATAGCATCATTTTCTCTGTCCATCTTTCCCATACTATATATTTCCAAAGCTTCAATTTCTTTGAAATATGTAGCTAAAATCTTGATGAGTTACTGTTTCTTTTATTATTGTATTGTCTTTTGTTTTATAGACAGCAATCCAGTCTGAGTATTTTTCTATTCATATTTCTTCACATCCTCCTTACTACTATGATTTATTGGCCTTTATCTGTTTTCTTATATAAGTGTCTCTTTGCTATTCCGGAAAGTGTTAAAAAACACACAATTAGTGAGTAATGAACAACTAACATCCCTTTAGAAAAAGAACAGCTAACAACTTATTTATTCCTTTGTTCATTCTACTAGTCAGAAATCATCAGAAAAAGCAATACCTAAGCTTAATATCTCTTATATATTTCTTTTTAGGGACATCGGGACCTGGCGCGTGAAGCGGTTAGGAAGTCATTGGTTTTGTTAAAAAATGGAAAGGATCCAAGGAGTCCTTTCCTCCCTCTAGATAAAAATGCCAGAAAAGTTCTTGTTGCAGGGACACATGCTGATGACATTGGGTATCAATGTGGTGGATGGACAATTTCATGGCAGGGAAGCAAAGGCAAAATCACAGAGGGTATGTAAACGAACACTAGGATTTTCATGAAATATGGTTAAGATATATATCCTTGAAGAATGATGTGGAATACCTTCCACGAGCAATGCATTCTTCAAGTATTAGTTTATCCTCATCAAGCATATGAATGTAAAATGTTGGTTTCCTCTCATTCTCTACTGCATAGACCATGTTACAGTGTCACTTCCCTTTCTGGATGGAAGCAAGCTCTCTCTATACCCATGGCATGTGTGGGCTAATGAAGATCTATCATTACATCTAAAAATTTCTGTTCCTGTGTTTGCTTTATTCAATCTGGCACTTTCTAGTTCCATTTGACATTTAAGCCAAATGTAGAAAAGTAAGACAAGTGGCAAAAACTTTCTTTCCAGTCTATGTAATTAGGAGTTTTCATTTTCCTGAAGCAAATAAAGCGAAGAGCCACAAGTAGTTGAATTGGATACGATCAAGTGTCTTGCTGATCTGTTTTCTGTTCTGCTATGTACTAATATCTGTTTATGCACACTATTTTGATAAGAAAAACAGGGAAAACTATTATGGAAACTGATTTTAGCCTTCAATCCAAACATTTGATGGTTTTGCAAGAAAACGGAAAAAAAGATGAATAATATTAAGTTAGTTATAGTTGGCCAGAACCTGGTTTGATGCCGTAAAGCTGATTCAATATCAATTGATGTCTTCAGTGAGCTTTTGACATGAATTTCATAGCAAACCGTAGTCCTAGCATCTCTACAATGTAGAATATTGATAATAAATTTTCCAAGTAATTGAGCAGAACAATTTTTGGATCATGTATGCAACCATTTATGAGTGAATTTGGAGCCATATTACTCGTAGTCTTGTTGTGCTTGTATTAGCACTTAATTTCAAACTGATAGAATTTTAATGACAGATTTTAACTCAATGTGCAAAGCATAGAATCAAACTTTTGATGAATAGACTGCTGAGTCATTCATCAGGATGTTTTATTTGAGACAGGTTTCATGCAAATCAACATCTCTGCACTTGGCCGGATGCTGTTGCCTTTTGTGTCTATAATTATAGAAGCTTATGCCATTTTCTTCATGTTTAGGTACTACAATTCTGGAAGGAATCAAAGCAGCAGTTGGAGCGAATACTGAGGTGGTTTATGAGGAATCTCCATCAGAAGCCACATTTGCCAATCAGGAATACTCATTTGCAATTGTGGTTGTTGGTGAAGTCCCCTATGCTGAATCTCAAGGGGATAGAGCAGATCTACCAATCCCCTTTGATGGTGCACGTACCATAATTTCTATTACCAGCAAAGTTCCCACATTGGTGATTATAGTATCTGGGAGACCTCTGATTTTGGAACCAGAGGTATTAGAATCTATTGATGCATTGGTTGCTGCTTGGTTACCTGGGAGTGAGGGAGGTGGAATTGCTGATGTGGTGTTTGGGGATTATGATTTCGAGGGTGTGCTACCTGTTACATGGATAAAGAGGATGGATCAGTTGCCAGTGAATGCCAACCATGAGTCTTGTGATCCTTTATTTCCTTTAGGATTTGGTCTGAGGATGAAAATGGAAAATAAAGATGGAGAATAATTTTATGTAATTTTTCCTTGAATTGCATCTATTGTTGGCAGATGTATGACACATCTTGGGGATGCTAATGAGGATGAACTTGCACTACATATAACCTTCCATTTTCTGTGATGTGTTCTCTGATGCGTGAAGAAGATGGTGTCTATAAACTCCCGATTTACATAATTTTACCTCATGTTCTTAATTTATGTCTGTAAACCCCCGATTTCCATGCTTAATTTTACCTCATGTTTTTAACTTAAGCGGCATAGGAGCTCAGGGCTTAGTTTGGCAAATGGAGAAGCGGATCCTGTGGACAGTCATTTTTAAAGTGTATACGTTTTTGACTTCGATACATTCTTTTCAAATGATTGTGTTTGCTTTTTTTTTTTTAAGCAGTTGGGAAACATAGACCCTCCAGCCCGCCTTATATATATATATATATAAGGATGCTATAACGTGGACCGCGGTTCGGACTGCACGGAGTTTGAACTATGTAACCAGTGATCAAGGTTAAAACTTTAGGAGATGAAAACAATTTTAAACGTAATTAATATCATCTTTTATTTTTGACAAATTTTTCAAAATTTTAGGCCCTCTGATCAGAAAGATTAAAAATGGCATTTGACGGACGGCATGATCAGATGATCAATATTAAGTCTTAAGGGATGGGAATAATTTTAAGGGATAAGTTGAATATTTAAAATTTTGTGATGATTTTTATTTTTTTCAACATGGAGAAAGAGCTGAAAATGGTCGTGTAGTCTGATCGTAAGGCCACATATTAGCATCTTTGTAGATATAGGGGGTAGATATAATTTGCCCCAGGGTGCATCTAACTTAGATGTGCCTCATCTAAACACCCCCCATCCTCATTTTTTTAAAAAAATAAAAATAAAAATTATTAAAAAATTTAAAATATTTGAATATCCTTATCTAAGTTGTTTCCCACTCATTTGGATTCAATTTTTGCTGTTGAATTAACGAAATCAAGTGTAGCCGTCAATCTTGTTCATCGTTGTTTGAGGATCAAAGTTAAAATCTTAAGAGATGAGATCAATTCTAAAGACTAATCAGATGAATGTTTATTTTTTAATTATTTTTTTAAAAATTTTAGATATTTATTTTTGATACCTACCTGATCAGACGGCTACAGTTGATCATCAAGGTTGGATAGTGAAACTAAAGTTCCTAGAAAGAATCAAACTTAAGGGGCTTATTATATATATAGCCGATTCCAATTATCTGGGATTAAGGTTTCGTTGGGTTGAGTTGAGTTGTGTAATATTCAATTATCCCTTAAGGTTGTTTGCATTCTTCGAGGCTTAATTTTCATCGCACAACAATAAAATTTTATCGTAGTCATCCGATCAGATGTTACTATTGGTTTTCATGATCAGATAGTGTAAACATTTATACAAAATAAAAATAAAATAAAATAATATTAATTACCTCTAGAGTTGTTTTTATCTCTTAAGGTTTTAAGTTTGAACATCAATTAAAGAGTTTAACTCTACAGTCTAACTAGAGATTGCAAAATAGTACTTTCATGTATGGGAAATGATCAAACACACCCGAATGCATCAAAGTTATATGCGCCCCCCCATCGTATTGTTAAAATAATAATAATAATAATTAATTTTTTTTTAATATTCAAATACTTCACTTATGTGTTGTTCCCATTCTTGAGATTTTAATTTTTACCGTCTAATATCATAACTATCTGGTCGACGAAACATCAAAAATATTATTTAAAATTATTATAAAAATAGTCAAAATTAAAAAATTAGTTAGATGAACCTATGGAATTGATCCCATCCCTTGAAATTTTAATTTTAACTCTAAGGATGTTCGATTGGACAATGAAAATTAAACAAGAGGATATTTTTTATGATTTTTTCTTTCTAACCTGGCGACCCCAAGCACCACCCACTCCCCACCTCCACACCCCCACTCTCCCCCCCCCCCCCCCCCCCCCCCCCAACACACACACACATCCCTTCCTCCCAATGTAAAGAAATGTGAAAAATCAAAGCTTGCTTCTACCTTAGAATCGTAGGGCCCATGTAGAGGGTCCAGATGATCCAAATCCGTTTGGCTGGCCCCTGCTCCATGCCACCGACGCCGTCCACGGTCACAGCAACCTCTTCGGCCCCACCGTCTTCCCCCACGACGTCGGCGTCGGTGCCACCAGGTCCGCTTAATCTCCTCAGCAATTGAAACCGTAACTTAGTCAGTGATCAGCTTACTGTCCTCCGGCGGATCGGGGGGGTGACACCTGGAGATCCGGCCAGCAGGATGCACTGCACTCTCGGCCCCGACGTCGCTGCGCGTACTCTTCGCTGCGTCTGATGCATGCGTTCGCCGCGTACGTCGACCAGAACCGTCCGATGGAGATCTGACGTCTCCGTCCGATCTCAGCTGTTCAGGGACCCCAGATGGGAGAGGTGCTACGCGAGCTGCAGCAAGGACACCGACGTGGAGTGCACCCTGACCTTCATCGTTGCCGGGCTGCAGGTGGGCGTGTCCCGTTTCAGTGTAGAAGTGTGTTTGGACGTGGCTAATAATGTCTGCATAGCTCTTATAGTTTGTATGTAGGATTTGGGGGTTTCAGTTTGAGTTCTGCTCAGTACGATGTTTGATGGGTTTGCATGTATCACCAAGATATTTTCTTAGACGTGTTTTTCTCGCTGACTGCAGAAGGAATATGCTCACCGGCGCCAAGCATTTCGTGGGGGATGGTGGCACGGACAGTGGGATGAACAAGGGTACACTATATACTAGTCCTTTGAGCATCTGGAGAAGGTCCACATGTGGCCGTACGTGGACTGCTTAATTAGACAAGAGTGTGTCACTTGTCATGGTGTATATCTTATTCAAGCTAGAACGGGAGCAAGCTGCACAGCGATCGGTTCCTGACAACTGAGGTCCTCTAGGGGCCGGGAAGCTGGGTTTCAGGGTATTTTGTCTTAAAATTAGCTGAGGTGAACCTTATAAATTTCTCATAGGAGTCCAGGTGATTTGGGATTGGCTGGTTGGTGTTGTGAACCGTGGTGTTATTTATCAGGCTACTGTGACACCGGACTTGGAGGGCAGTGATAGGCTGTGGCAGCCACATGGTTCGAACTATCACTACTGTGTTTCTGCTTCAATCAACCCTGGGATGGCGTTGTATGCATTTAAGTTCAAACTTTGAAGATCCATAACAGTGTTTTCGTTGTTGTATAAATATAGCCGAGGAGATTTAATTACAGGTCATGGTGGCTTATAGATACGAAAAAAGTTCCTGGAAGATTCTAGTGGAAATATTGGAAATAGCGATGGCCAGTATTGATGATGCAGTCGAAAGGACCCTCAGAGTCAAATTTATTGCTGGCTTCTTCGTGCATCCTTAGTCTGATAGGTCATTGATGGATGCAGAGGGTTGCAAGAGCTATGTTCGCCTTAAGACAACCATGCAGCATATTAATTAATTTTGCATCGTACATCGTCAGTGTTGGAATGTTGGAACCTTAGTGGTGCTCATGATGTTGTGCTTCATGCAAGTTGTTGTTTCCTTGGTTATTCAGAGAATGATTGTACTTCTGTATGAGGTTTCAGGATTAAGAAAAACTTAAGAAGGATTGGTTTTTCTAGAACTTTTTCTGAGGCTCTTAACTTTGTGTCATAGTTAGTTCTCCATGCCCTCAAGATTGACCCTTTTCCTCTTTGTGAGTATTCATTTTTTTGTTCTTTTTCATATTTGGTTAGAGATTGAAATGTTATGAACTTAAAACTCTAAGCACTCAACTCTTCAGTTGGTGTTAGGAGGTGTTAAAATTGTTAATGAGGGAGTTGAAAACGTACTTCTATAATCAGACGGTGTTCGCACTGCTCTATGGAATTTCTTTAGACACTTCTTATTGCCTAGCATAGCAACCAAAGAATAACAAGGGAGATGAATATCTTCAGAACAGCAGAATCTCATCGGACGTCATATGAGAACATGTGGCCAACAGAGTAACCTCTCTTTCTTGTTGTTGTGATTTTCATTAAATAAACATTATGTCACATAACTTTAATTAAGAGCTTCCCAACTTCGTTATTCTAACAGAGCATTTCAGAAGCCTCCCAGATTTGGTCTTCTGACATGGTAACTAATACCTTATACTGATGCTAGTGCCCATGAGAAGATACATCCAGATAAGTAGGGATGCTCTAATGGATCACTTGTCCACTGAGCAGAACTCCATAGGAGCACTGGGAAGACTAAAAAGTAAAAACTATAGCTCTCTATTACTCTATTACAAAGGGAAAATGGCGGGTGAAGCAATTAGGCAGTCATTGGCTTTGTTAAAAAATGGAAGGATCCAAGGAGACATCAGAAAAGTTCTTGTTGCAGGCATACGCATGCTGATGACATTTGGCTATCAGTGTGGTGGACGGACAATTTCATGACAGGGAAGGAAAGGCAAGATCAAAGTGGGTATGGAATTGAAGACCCAAATATGGTTAAGACACATCTTAATTTTAAGAACGTTGTGGAATTTTTTTCACGTGAAATATGTTCTTCAAGTGCCAGTTTATTCTAATCAAGCATATGAACGTAAAATGTACATTTTCTCTCTCATCCTCTACTGCAGAAGCCATGTTATAATGCCATTTCCCTCCGTAGAAGGGGGCAAGCTCTATGTCCATCGCACGTATGGGCTGATGAAGGTGCATTAATATTATCATTTTTCAGTACATCCAATGATGTATGTGCCTTGTGTTTGCTTGTTCAATCTGGGACTTCTCTAGTTTTATTTGACATTTGAGGCAAATATAGAAAATGAAGACGAGTGTGGGAAACTTTCTTCCCGGTCTACAGTCATCAGGATGTTTCATTTAATTGCCTGAAGCAAATAAAGCAAAGAGCCACAACCATCGTTGTCTGGTCCAAGCTGAACTCTGTGGATTGCGAATGGGTTTATATCATTTTAAGAAATTCTTTGTCAAAAATCTTATTTAAATAAGCATTTAATTTTGTTGTATCTGTCTGAAGGCTCATTCCTCACGGACGTCATCCAAAGACCAAATAATGAATGCTGTGCTGTGGTCGTGGTGGTGGTGCGGATGGCAACATCCTTCTCACCACTTGTTGGTCACCTTCTCAAGAACATCTCTAGCGCATAGCAGCAGTTGGTTTCGGATCAATGTTGTCATTACTGAACTATCCAATGATGGTATTTGTTGGTAAATCGACAACGTCCATGGAGAGAAATTTACCTGATGATCATGGTCGGAGAAGATTCTCATAGAGGATGTAGCGGAAGCAATAGGATCGTCTGTCAATGTGGGGAGGCTACTAGAGTACTCTCCCACAAGATTCCACATGGCAAAATCTTGAGGTCTCAAGGTGGTACCCTAAGGAGAGAGAGAGAGGAGGACGTTATGGGGAGAGAGAGACACACGAACCATAGCGCACGGTCTCGTCCCTTGTACCTCTTTATATATAGTGGAAAAAACATTGGAATTCTTTTCTCACATGGAGAGGGATTCCACTGAGTCTTAATCCAGTTATACCATGACTCTATCCCAATGTGAGTGACCCGAGTTTGAACTCGTCTTGAACTCTATTTACATCTCTGCTCATACACATTGATCATCAAAATATCTTCCAAAAATCTCATTTAACTCTACCTTCTACACAAGAAAATGACACATACGACCAGACGAGGATGAAAAAAATGAGGAGTGTTACATTAAGTCACCACCTGACTAACGTAACACTGCAACTCTAAATCTCGTCATATACCCCAAACCATAAACTCATATTAGGTCAAGTTGATCTGATCCTTCTGAGATCTCTATCTTAATCTCTCAAACTATATGTCTACACTCATCATTATGTTGGACACTCTATCATACCGTTGCAATAAGTCAGAACAACATAGATGTGATGCAAGTTATTTTTTTCTACATTACACATGTCAATCTGCTTAAAATTAATTATTTTCCTAGACATGCTTTGCTGGACTGCATGACTAATGGCCTTTCGATAACATACTAAGTAATATTATCAAGTTTTCACTTTATGATAAGGTGTAAGTCCCAAAGGAAACAAAAAAGTGCATAGGTTTCACATAGTGAAGAAGTAGGAATCTATTCAGTCACTCTTCTGATGATCAACAAAATAGCACATACGATATGATTTATATGCTATGGTAGAGCAAAAAATGAAATATGCCATGCTCATACACTATATGAATATGTAACCCTACGCTACACTAAGCGCATCTGGGTTTCCTATATGACGCTCATCAGATTTGACTATCATATGTTACATGGAAAAAATAAATCTATGTTTAATAGATTTTCAATCAGTCTCATCTTAGCCTTCTGCTAAGGCGATTGCGACTCTTATTACGTTCCTACTTAACGTGAAGTTATGATCCCCTTAAGTGTGAAGTACACAGAGTATATTTCACATAGCAACATGGTGATCGTCTGTGTGAATGGACTGAGCTCAGTGTAGTAGCATTCTCATATAAGTGCACTAATAATAATCTTATACAAAGAGATATCTCACAACCAAACCATACGCAAGTAGAAATATCCAGTCATCATAAGGCATACTATATGATGGCACAGACTAAAGCTCTCAATACCTTGCATAAGAATGTCTTTCCAATTCTTTCTCTGCTATGAGACTTTAATTAATACTGAGAATCAAGCCTTTCATTTTGGAGTATCACTGAGTCCTTCAACATACAAGTAAAGGACTACCACTCTCATATGACTTTGATCCACTCCATATATTAATCGTCTTAGATGGGGTCTTGACCTCCTTATCAGATGCAAACTCATTAGCATCTTAGAAGGAGCATTACATGAGGCAGTGAGTGATTCACTCTCACTGTCTATTTGAATATTCCCACTATCTTTGGCAGTCTTTGGTGGGAGACATATCTCTATCCTATTGCCTAATGATTAAATATTTTTCATAGGATCTTGTAGCTCATATAGTTGCATTTCCTATTAGACCTCTTCAATAGACATAAAAGATAATAAAAAAGAATTTAAGGAGAAGCCCTTTTGTAGAGAATGAGTTGTACTATCAAATCCCACAAATCATTCCATAGAATGAGAGATAACAATTAGAAAGAAATTCAATGAAATATAATCACTATATTCTAATTCCATGTGGTTCTATAAATTGACCAAGATTATAAAGGCATCGACAAAATTAAAGGAATAATATAGTTTCAAAGAAACCAAATGAACAACTTAAGACATCAAAGTGCTAGAACTGAAAATAGATTGCATTAAGCTCCAAGTGACAATAAACCAACTCTAAGGACTCCTTCTTTAATATCAACCTACATGTTAATTTGATAGCTTTGAATTGGTACTTGACTGCAATCTTTAAATCTGGCTCACTCACGAGTTATGTAGCTGGTTCCTCTCAGTTTACAATATAATAAGAGACTTTATGAGCAATTAATACTTTTCAGCACACATATACAGATATACTAGATATGAGACTAACTTGTTCAATACAATCATTGATAAAGTGTCCCCTCTTACGACAATTGAAGTACTTAACCCTGGTCAGGTTTTGCTTTCCATGTCCAAGTGTCTTTTTTTCACTAGCCTTTTGTTGTGTAGTCTTCTTATACTAGTTGTGCCTGGGCCTCTTTTCTTTTCTCACATATGCATTAGCTAGTGTAACACGATAGCTCGTCTCTTTGTGTTCTACCTCTAAGTCAAGGTGATGTGAGACATCACTAGAAATCTTAATACCTTTATTATAAGTTAACACTAATATGATGCGTTACTAAGAAGAATTAGGTAAGGATCTAAGCATGACAAACACTTGCTGCTCATCAGAAAGTTCAGTTCTAACTATCTTCAACTCACTCATCATTGAAGACATCACCTTCGAGTATTTTGCCATAGAATGCTCTTGATTTATCACATATTGATTGAACCTATGGGTTAAAGCTCTCAACCTCATTATTAAGATGCCACTATATGTGAGCTACAGTTTCTTCCAAGTTTCTTTGACAGTCTGAAAACCTCAAAACTCTTTAATAAGGTCATTATGCATGCAATATAACATTATATAACACGCACTTATGTCCTTATTAAGTGAGTTGTCATATGCTTATTTGTCACGATTGACAAAAAGTCCATTCTTTGATGGAGATGACATCTTATTGGTTAAAGTTTAAAGTACCTCCTTTTCATTAAGAAGATACAACCTTTCTCTATGTTGTACGTCATAATTATCACCTATTAACTTATTTTAACAAGACAACTCATAGAATAGGTACTTTGTAGCCATCGGTACTGCATAGACTATATAAATTTGGAAAAAAATAGGCACTTAATTTTTTTTTCTCTCTTCAAACTAATTGATTATACAATTTGTCATACGTATTTCGGATCAAAAATTTTGTAGACTTATGATTATCACCTCGATACATATATCAAATCGTACTTTCAATCAATTAAGAGTAAAAAATTATTAATCTCAGGGATGCATTCTCATGAGGAAATAATACTCTGATTAACTAGAAAATGTCAATTTCAGTGATTTTTAAATTTTTTTTCAATAATTAGTAAAAAATATAATAAGAAATGCTTTTCTTATATCTATGTGATAATTTATATAATAGATGCATGAACGTATGCAAATCAAGCTAAAAATTGATCCAATCGATGTCCGATGTGTAAACACATCCGTTTACAAGACTTTGACAAATAATACATCAGCTATTATATCAATTTCTCCGTTAGGAGCCTATTACATCAAATCTACTAAATAAATAATAAATAGGCATGCCATACTATTCATTATGAACTTAATATTACTTTGATAGATACTCATATAAATAGAGTATATAACTCATCGCGTTGCATCAACACAAAATTTGGAGTAACAAAGTAAAAACTACTAATTAATGCTACCATTAATCATCTCATGCACCACATCAAATATTTATAATCATTAATCACATTGATTATCTTAATGATCAAGTATAAAATTTTTAGGATTCATGTATCATAATCATTAATGCATTCACGAATATAGCAAAATATGTATAAATCACAATTAATACATCCATTGATTTTCCTATTATCATGTATCACTATTTTCATTATGATGTGTAAGAAAAGAAAGCATAAATTTGTATTAATCACAATTAATGCATTCACTAAATTTTTCATGATCATACATCAACTTATAACATTAGAGATGCATTAAAATAAGAGATTTTTTCAAATCAGTCCTTACAATCTTTCAAAATTCCATATATGTCCCTTCCTTCTTAGAATTTCTGAATATATCCCTATAATCCTCTGATGTTCTAAGATATGGCCCGCTGTTCAATTGTTAACGGAGGCATTGGGTAGAGGTGAGCATAACTATGGTGAAGTTTAACCATAGCCTGAAAAAGATCCATGTACCCTCGAGTTCATCTGTACTTAGCCTGATTGAGGTGAGCTAAGAAACACACAAGCCTCTATAGGAACACGCAAGCCCCTGCCTCCACCATCCTCTTCCTGCACTTTCTCGACTGGGAAACGGAGCCTAGCACCGAGATTGGGTGCTTCTTGTTCACAGTGGGGAGAAGCCGATCACGAAGCTAGACCACGTTCATGATCCCCCACTCGTCCTTCCTGAACACCCTTCCATTATCGGCGGCCGCCAGTAGCAAGGCCAGTGCCATTACGGTGGCTTCCTTCTCCTTCGAACCCTTCGCCTCCAGCATCCTCACCAGCCGGGGTATGCAGCTGGCCTCCCCGATCTCCTTCGCTGCCTTGTTGCTCCCGTGCGCCAACTTGTGAAGAGCCCTCACGGCCTCTGTCCTTGTGGCCATACTGTCACTGCCCACGGCCGCCACGGCACGTGCCACAAACTCTGTGGCCACAAGGTGCTCGACTATGTGCCTGCAAGAGGCCAGGTTACGTAGCAGCCTCGCCGCGGGCTCCAGATTCCGTGCGTTGCCGTCTCGCGCTCTAACTTGTAGCTCGTTCCAAGACTGTAGTGCGTCTCATCCTACTCCGGCATCAGCCCTTCCTCCCCCCACCCCTACATTGCCTCACATCATTTCCACCGCTCTCTCCCCACCTCCATCATCACAAAGGAGCTCCCTTTTCACCTTCTCCATGATCTGGTATGCTGGAAGGCTGGTGAGGAGCTGGTTGGAGTCGGCGGCGCAGGTCCAGTCGAGTGCTAACCCTGCTGGAGAGCTGGGCCTTGGCCTTGAGGGAGAGCGCATAGCGGGCGTCGCCATCGTAGAAGCGGAGCCAGAGGGCGGCACGCCGAGCGGAGAGCTCCCCGGCAGCACCGTCGAAGAAGAGGTTCTCTTGCAGGTGCGTGCGCTGGTGCTATGGTCTTGGCCTTGAGCCAGAAGATCTTCTCTTCTTGATCCTCTCGGCCTGAGCAGCGGCGCTGAGGAACAATTCATGTGGAAGGGAAAGAACATGCCGTCACGGGGGGTGCATTCTTAGAAGATGCCGGCAGGGGTATTTTTGACTTTTGACGCACTTAAACGGCAACATTTCCCTTTGTCATGTCTTTTTCGAATGGCCACTTGCCACAGGCCCATATCTTAGAACAATGGAGGATTATAGGGATATATTTAGCAATTTTAAGAAGGAAGGGACATATATGGAATTTTAAAAGATTGTAGGGACTGATTTGAAAAAATCCCTTAAAATAATTGTTACGCCTTAGATCTTGGTTTATTTTTTTTAAACTCGGACTCCGACTGCGTAATCTCAAGATAAATCCCATCACAACAAACATATATGAGAATTAAATAACTATAAGATAATTTAAATAAATATCATAACCATTAATTAATCTAAAATATAAAAAAATATAGCCAATATGAAAGTTCACAAATTATAATATCTATAAAGTAGTATCTAAAATTTTAATTTAAATAAATAAAGAAAAGTACTTCAATCTCTCATGATTCCCTACTATATCAAATTACTAATTTAATAACCAAAAGATCTTCTAAAATTAACATGCTTGATTCTTCACCTCGATAAATCTTGATCAGATTTATGAATCTATTAGTTAGTAGGTTTCAAACCATTCACATGTTAGCATATAGTAATTTTACAAATCACATTATACAATTATACTAAACATAATATTTTTGTATAATTTTACATATAACTAAGATAAAAGAATGATAGGAAGTATGGTCATATATAGTATTACAAAATTAGATATATTTTTTAATAAATATACTCAGATCAAATATCATATAACTTTAAGTTAGCATAATTAAAGTTTACTTATGAAGAAATTATAGATCTTATATTCATGATAGATTGATAGGATTTCGAAGAAATAGCTAAACAGGATAGACAAGGAATCAAAGGAATAAACTGAATTCAAAGAATCATATCAGAGCATAACGTATCAGAATTTTGTGTTAAATATATCATATTCAAATACATCATAATAGATATGCACCTAAACCATACAATAAGGAGTCCTACACATATATTAAATCATCTAGACAATGATGTAGAAGCCTTGGTTATTATGCAGAATCGGAGAGTCTGAGTCCCACTCAACCTTAAATCGCAATAGCGTTACATATCGTCATCCCATGATTTTATTGATTGGAAATCACGATTTCACCCATTGGCCTCGGTTCAAAATGTCATATCCATTATACTGAAATCGGTCCCTACAATCTTCTTAAGATGTCCCTATTCAGATAATTCATATATACATGGCACAAATATCTTACAGAAGATTCAAAGTCATCATAGATCTGAAATCTTAATTATCAAAGTGATACATACCGCGTCAAAATAGAATACTTTTTTAGAAAAAACATCATTTAAACAGTCAACTGAATCAAATATACAAATTATCATGAGAATCAGGTTCCAACAGGACACTGGGTTGAAAATAATGCTATAAGAAATTTCTAACGATTTTTAGATAATATATCACAATTTTTAAGTATTAAAATATATTTTTTATAACTAAAAATATAATAATTGAGATAAAAATAACAAAGAGATTCAGAAATTATCCAAACTTGATGAACATGATAAATATGTCATATTTGAATGGTATACAATGTTTCATTAATTTTTAGAACTGTTTGATGTGATTTTGGACTCCTACTTCAATTTTAGAAATCTGACTTTAATAGAATTCTAACAACTTAAAACAGAGGGTAAAATAAATAGCAAAAAGTATTATAAAATTTTCAAACTTTAGAGAAGTCAATCACAATATGTTAAAACTCTCTTTGAAATTTGGTATGATTTAGATATGAATCGAGTGTGATAGAAAATCTAACAAGTTATGATTTCAAAATTGTCAAAATAGATTGTATAGTCCGATAATAAATTAAAAAATAAATATCAAGTAAATTTATAAAATATAGTGGACATAAATATAACATTCAAAGTAAGTTTATGTCAAACTTTTAGGTCAATTGGACATCGTATCAAAGAGAACAAATATTTGTAACTCACGTGATCATAGTTGGAAACAAAATAGACTGAATAGATATATTGTATATTTTGAGAAAATAGTTATGAAATAAATAGTAAATAATATCATACAAATATGAAATTTATTAATCATAAAGTATACATATATATCAAAATTCTTACCAATTGATTAGATTTTTAAAATTTTAAAAATAATATAATTTTAATACAAAATAGATCATACTTAGAGTTATCCGCCTACCTCGTAAAGAAAAATCGATTTTTAGTAGTTTTTAAAGTTTTTTCAAGTAAGTTCTACGATCTTCTGTCCTTCAAAGTTTTTTTTCCACACCTTCTAAGGCCTCAAAAGAATGTTTTCATATTGAAGAAGCATCTCCTTGCAATAGAGTAGCGTTCCCTCTCTCTTTCTCTCAAGAACAACATGAAAACTGACCTCTCCGAACAAAGTTTTAGCTATAATGGCTTTCATCATGAATCCAACGATCTATTTATAGTTAATTTTCCTTCCCATACTCAATAATAACTTCCCTTCCTCTTTAGAGTCGGATCTTTACTCTCTAAGATTTTTTTTCTCCAAGTTAACTTAGTAACTTTAGTGTAAATTAGACTATGTTTTCGTAGCCTACAGTTTTTTTTTTTCTGAAAACTTCTAAATTTTATTAATTAAAATTATAATTAGAAAAAAAATTCTATTTTACAAAATTTTATAAGTTTTTATTATCTTTTCAACATCACCAATCTCACTGTTTTTGAACTTTTGTGCGAAAATTATCTATATTTTACTAACCTGCTAGTCCGAGTACTCCGAACTTGAAAATATGGGAAGTTCTGTTCCTATCAAAAGACATATAAGTTCTAACAAATAAAGGACTTATTTTTAGAATTTGGTCTTCATAAAAGTTACAGAATTTTAAGTTATCTTTTTAATGGAAGTTATTTCATTTAATTTAAAATTTTATACGTGAAGTTATACTTAAAAATCAAGAATGCGTCAAGTAAATTTATATATAGAATCATAATTCGAATATGATTCAAATTATAATTTTTTATGCACGAATTGGAATGCTGAACATATTCAAATATCTTGTGTACTTCTTTTAATCTAGCTCAAAGATCTTTTTTAAAAGTTTTCAGGTCATGATTAATTTTTATTAAACTTTTTCTTCTTTCTTAATTCAAACTCTACTTCTATGGGGACTTGTTTCTCATTAGTTGTCATTTCTAAAACTGATCATTAATATTTTTTATTATTAAAATATCTGAATCAATGAAGGTAATCTTCTTAATAGTTATAGATCTTTTCATCATCTTTTTAATTGTACCAACCATGACTCAATCTGAGTTTTCTACATAAAGTTATTGTCATTTTATTAAGCTGATGTCGAGCATACTCGAACCCATAATTTTAACTAAGTAAATAGACTATTTTAATTAGCTTAAATAGACTAATAGACATTCATAATTGAATTAATTAGACTATATTAAATTATTCAAACTTCTAACTTTCATAATTAGTTAATCGATCCTACTTAAATTAATTGGATTAATTAATGTATTGTAAACGAACAGGGCATAATAATAATGTTGCATGAGTAAAAAAAATATCACACATTTAATAGTGATACATATAGAGCTCAATATAGGCATGATAGACGATAATAACTTAACTAATTTCATGTGAACTTAATTACCTGAAGTCATGTCCAAAAATCAATCACAATAGATATGTCAATTATCACATGGATCACTAAACCTTTGTGATCGAGGATTCATCATTAACTCAATTATTAAAAGAAATGATAATCTTTGTGAAGAATCTACTGTCTTTAATCATGCTTTAAATAGCTAAATTGGGTCAAAAAATACAAGTTTGAATGTCCTAATCACAAGTTTTCACATTCTATTTTACATATACTCAGATCTGTTTATATATGCCCAAATAATTTTACGAAACAATCCTGATTGTAAAACTGTTTAGAATGGGCCTAGGCCCAAAACTCAGATGGGCCTAAACAGAACAGTTTTAGAGATAGAAAACAGAACTTTGTAATAATTTTACGCATCTAGAAACAGGGTATATATGCACTACCACCATGAAACCCTGAACTAAGGGTGACTCCTACCCAACCATCTCGGCTGGTAGTCATAGTTGGGAAGGATCCGAGTGAACTAGGACCACCCAACCATGGTAGGGATGCTGGCCATGGAGATTGTAATTAAGGTGCGATTCCGGAGGTTCTTATGATGTTCAAACGGAGGAAGAATAACTACGAGATGATAGGCAGGACGTGGACTATGGGTTGGCGAGCAAGGGCTCTTGTAACATGTGGACCAAAATAATAAATTTGACTCTGATACTACTGTTATTAAGTAAATCTACAATTATTCTTGGAGAGAGATTTGCTTGATGATCATGGTTGGAGAAGACTATGTAATAGAAGTAGCAGGCCGTCAACGTAGGAAGGTTACCAAAATCCCTCACAAGATTCTACATGGTAAAATTTCGGGATCTCGAGGTGGTACTCTAAAGAGAAAAAGTGTGAGAGGAGGAGGTTCTGAGATGAGAGAGACACGGACATCAATGGTGTACCTTTCCATATATAGTGGTGACATTGAAATTTTCTTCCCACATAGAGAAAGACTTTACTGAATTCTAATCCAATTATACCACTACTCTATTCACAATATGATTTGTCGTATCGTGCCGGATCGGGCGAATTTGTACGAGTCAATTGGTATCTAGACTGATCTGAACTGGTAATACACGTCAAGTCCGACCAGATCATGTAAACTCATACATGCTTAATAGAATATTTTTAGTTGAATTTTTTTGTTCGATAAGTAAAATTATATTTTTTATATCAATTAATATGACATTTTTCTAAAATATAACTTAAACTCATTAATTTTAATAAACAACTATTTGGTTTTAACAAACTCATTAACTAGACTTGTGTGACTCGTACGAGTCGGAACGAAATGGTCTGAGTTGGATCAGTATTATATCGTATCCGGGAGGGTACAATCCGATACGGATCAACGATACGGCGAACTTTTACCCTAATGTGAATGACTCGAGTTTTAATTTATCTCGAACTCTATCTACAGTATTTATGTTGTTTTATCTTTTTATTGGACCGAAATATTGATGTTCTACTCTTGAATCTCACGTGAGACTAAACCATGAGTCTTTATTTTCAAGTCCTCCTTTACATTTTCAAAGAAATATTTTCTAATGATTCTTCACTTATGAAAAGACTGCGCTCTATAGTCCACCCAAAACACACAATGAATCTTTATCGCATAGCAACTGCTGGTTTTACTGATTCCTCACTCATGTGAGATCAAATTTACGAGTCATTCTTCACTTTTTTAAAGAAATGTTTCTATGATTCTTCTTTACGTATAGAACAACAGTGCTAATCGACGCCAAATGCACAAGGAATCGTGATAAAGACTTTACTACTAGTTTTGATAGAGTATTACTTTGATACTAGTACTTGAGATTTATAAAGTTAGTATTATAATTGAGAGTTTCAGGTAGAAACAGTTTCAGGTAGATGACAGAAAATTGTCCATACTAAAAGATATGATTAGATTCCCCCACCAACTTGTATTCCTCTCAAGAATAAAGTTGGACACGTGTTACAAGACAAGAACGGCTCTACCAGTACATGTTGTCATTGTTGCTGCTGTTATTGTCAGTGGCACAGTATTCCGGTATATACAAATATTTACAAGCGACCAAATTTTGAAAATATTTTATAAAGTTAGAGATAGTTCTGCATCGGTCGAAAAGTTTATCTAATTAGGTGAAAATTTCAAATCCGCTTAATTATTCAGAGAAATAATCTTACGGATCAGAGGATAAAAATTTCAACATCATTATGGCGAGTTGTTTTTAGGCTCAACCAAGAACGAACCTGGAATCGGCAATTAAGAGGCAAGCGGTGAGATCGCCGGTGAGGCAGCTGGTTCACATAAAAGTAGATTGTACGTGCGTCACATCCTGCTTCTGTGTGATTTATATAATTCAAGTCCCGCTCCATCTTGGTCTTTGTATACAACATGTGGATTGAATGGGACTGTGACCTAACTCGGGTTGGTGGGGAAGGTGATGAGATCGTGGTCAGGCTGATTTGTCTGGAAACGGACAAGATAGAAATTTAAAAACATTAGGGATTTTTATACCTATATCTACGTAAAATCATAATATTTATACACATATTTTTTATTACTCTCACATATTACTATAAATATCTTTGACATCTTTAGTCAACCTATTATTATATCATGAAATTACAAAAACTGTACCCATAAACTAACCCCCCAAGGCAAAATAGGCACAGAGAAAGAGCAATAGGTATCGTTTCCCTTAAATTTTGAAGCTCTTTATAAGCTCTTTATAAATTTTGATTCTACACAACCCCCCTTCCATATAAATTGGCCTCTTCATCCCTCGGCTTAAACCCCACATTAAGCGTCTAAGTATAGCACTATCTCCACCACCGTCCTGGCACCCTAATCCAATTAAAGCCAGCCTGGTCACCACCGTATTCTAAAAAACTGACCCTGTTTACATTTGGGAAAATTATTAAAAAGGGCACAAAAACTTTAAAATATCCAATAAAGGAACTATAAATTTAAATATCTAAAAATGTCACTCCTCTTAAGGTCTATATCTATATGGAGGCAAAAGTCATATTTTTCTCACATACTACTCAAAATACCCTCAACTATTTTACGAACAGGTTGTCTCAAATTTAACTAATTATAAAAATCTTACGATCTCAAACTCTAACAAAAAATTAATTATGAATGGTAACTAGTACGATTAACTTATGTTACACATGTCTATTCTTAGAATTTAAAGGTAATGCTATTGCTTTTTATTTTACATATTCATTATTTTATTAATTATAAAATTTTAGGAACCCCTTTTAAAAATTAAATTTCGGAGGAATGGGTTTTATTGGTATGTTTTAGCATTAGGATCCTTTTTGCTAATTATAGAAAAATAAAGGTCTTACTTAGGTATAAGCAATACTATGTATATTTCTACTAGAACAATCTATTTGTAAAACAATTGAGGGTATTTTATGTAGAATGTTAGAAAAAAGATGAGTTTTGTCCCATGTAGATATGAACTTTGGAAGGAGTGTCCCTTTTAGATATTTTAAATTTATAGTGCCCCTATTAGATATTTCAATAGTTTGTTTGCCCTTTTTAGTAATTTTCCTTTTACATTTCTGTCGCACCTGCATAAAACTTCCATTTGATCATTTTAAAACTTTTCACTTGTGACAATCATCTCCCTAGTTTGCATCCATTTGTCCTCTTCTTAATCTTATACATTATTAAATTATTGATATAGCTAAAAAATGCTATTATACATTTATCCTTCTAAAAATGAATATACTCATAATTATATCTTTACAAGAATTATAATTATCTTTCTATCACAATCCTATTTAGTTTAAGACATTACTGATGTAATAATTTGTTATTACAAATTATTGTAATAACAAATAGGATTTAGAGTATTTTGATGTCATAATGATATTTTCAAGATAATATATCATTTTTCATTGTAATAGGGTAGAGTTTGGTAAGCCATAAAAAATTGTCAAACATAGTAACATTTGTAAAAGGATGTTTTCCTTACGATAGGAACATTCTAAAATTTTTTATGAATTTTTTATTGATTTGATGTGACATAAATTATCAGGTTTCAAAATCGGGTCATCCATGTGGCATTTATTTTATCTAGTCCCAATTTGAGACTAAAATTCTCAAAAAAAATTGAGTGTTAAAAAATGGTGCTTTGATAATAAGAGTTTTCTCACTTATCTTAAAATTAATAATTTCAAAATTAGTATTTTAGCATTTTACATCAAAGCAAAAGGTCACAAAGCGTATATACATATGCAGTGCTTGAGAGGTTAATTTGTAATTGGGAATTTAAGGAAAAGTAACTCAAGATATATAATATTTTGCATAAAACGTTTTAAAAGTCAAATATCATGAAAATTTTGCGATTGTTTAATATATGAGAAAACTTCTTCATTTTTACATGTAAATTTTATAAAATTATCACATAAAAGATCCATAGGATTCCATAAAAGTTTTTGAATATAAATTAATTTTAATTGTCACTCCCCCCCCCCCAAATTCTTCTGGCTCCGCCAATGCTGTCAACACCTACCGAACATGTCAGGCAATGGTGAAGGGAGGAAATTTTGCTTGGCAGTTCCATGTATTTATTTCCAAAAACTTGTGGGGTGGCGAAGGGGTGGGTGGGCGGGTAAGGCTCTTGCTTGCCACCCCCAGCTGCCATTGGGTTGAGGTAACTTATAACAATATGTGGAAGTCAGAGATATACGTATAAATATGATACTTATAGAGGCCTATATTTACAAAATTTTAAAATTGATTACAGACATTTTTACATATACCTTTATAAGCTACGTATATCCTTCACTTTCACATATTATAAAAACATCATTGACACCTAAAAAATGTTGTAATTATACTCTTCGATCAAACTGTCATAGATTTCAAAAGAATGTGGTAGAAAGATTTTGCCAGATCTTGTATAGTTAAAGTGCGTATATATTATTCAATTTTAGTACAGTTAAAGATATATATATATATATATATATATATATATATATATATATATATATATATATATATATATATATATATATATATATATATATATATATATATATATATATATATATATATATATATATATATATATATATATATATATATATATATATATATATATATATATATATATATATATATATATGCAAAACTTTGGTGAATTTAAGAGTATATATGACAAGATATATAAATCATTTTGGCATATTCTCAGTAGCGGAAGGATATAACTACTATCTCTGTTAGGATGTTAAGGCACATGTAACAATATAAGAAAATAAAAAATGTACATACAAATATGATAATTTACAGGATCATGCATATACAAAGATTATATAAATTAATTAGCAACTGGACAAACCACAAAATGTTCCGTGCGTCACGCATGACGTATGCTGCTTGCAAAACGGATCGCGTAGATCCGTCTCTCCACGGCTGTGCAACGACCCAACTAGACGACGTGCTTTGGGTCAATACAAGATCAGATCTTTTATTGCGTTGGTTGACTGACCTCGTTTAGAACATTTCTAATTTTATAAGGTTTCATTTGGTGTGCATAAAATATTGTAAAATTTTAATTTTAAAACAAACAAAAATAAAATTCTTAATTTTAAAATCACCGATTTTAATTGACTGTCATTTTTAATTGTGAATCAAAATCAATTAAAAGGAAGATTTTAGAGTTAGTCGGTTTTAAAATTCAACTATTATAATGTAGCAAACATAAGAAAGAGATTACATTAAGTGATTTAAAACACTTCAAATATAAAGAAAATATCATTTTATGATATTTTACGATGCACCAACTACACAATAAAAATATTTACGTTAAGCTGATTGTTGAGGGGCAGGTCAGTCATATAGTAGACGATATCATCTCAAATTCTTCTGAATGAAACCATTCGTGGGACCCACCTCAAGGAAAGTGCCATCTCTCTAGTGGGCGTCTTCAAGTTTTCTTGGTGGAGATCTTCTAAGTTAATTTAATTTGTTCTTTTCCTCTCATTGGTGGACAGAGGTTCTACATATTGACCAAGGAGGAGGAACTGCTGGTAAGTCTTTGAAATTGGATCTAAATCATACTCTTCTCTTTTAGCAGCTGTCTCATTCAAGACTTACAAAGAGTTAATCATTCAGGTCGTATTTGGCGCAGTTTCTATTTGAAAGTATTTTTGTATTTTTATTTAATTATTTTCTATGTAAGTCATTAGATCTTGAAAATTATTTATAAAATATTTTTTTTGTGTTTTAATTTCCAAGTAAAAGTTACAAGAGATGAACTTTTTAAGATTGAAGAAAAAGTGCGATTGTTATAAAAGAGTTGACTTGAGTAACAAATCAAAATTAATTATAACTTCTTTCTTTCCACTCATTTTATGTAAGAAGTAGAAATCAAAATAACTTTTAAGTAGAAGTTTTGCCAAATATGTCTTTAATTTAAGAATCCTGATGGGAATCCAAGGACGACCGAAACGGATCCGAAGACCCAGTTTATATTTTATTTGGTCTATTAGAGACTCAATTGATGTATTTTCTTTTTAAAAAAATTTAGTTTTATTTGAATCTTTTTACTTTGAATAAGAATCATTTTAGTTCTTTAATATTAAGATTTCTTTTAAGAAATCTATATATTGTCCTGTATCTCCTCGTAGAAAAGAAGGAGAAGATTTTGAAATAAAATGAGCCGCTGTAAAATCCTAGTTTCTTCTTCCCCAATCCCCTCTCTTATTTATGTAATTTCTTATACGAGGGATTGCACCAAGTTCCCTAAGTTTTCAGTTAAAGACCCAGCACTAGCTTCTATATAACGAAACCGAAGGTGATTTCTAAAGCTCCACGCAGTAGCACTTCTGACCAAAGGGACCTTATTTGGCCTCTTCTTTTGCAGCACCGGAGGTGGAGATGGAGAGGGGGGAGAGGCGCCGCCTCGGGCGGCGGCTTGTGCTGTTCCCACTGCCGTTCCAGGGACACATCACCCCCATGTTCCAGCTCGCCACCCTCCTCTTCCAGAGGGGCTTCTCCATCACCGTCGTCCACACCCGGTTCAACGCCCCCGACCCTGCCAGCTACCCCGGCTTCCGATTCGTCCCCATCGACGACGGCCTGGGAGAGCTCGCCGCCTCCGACGATATCTTGCTCAAGACCATCGTCCTCAACGCCGGCTGCATGGGGCCCTTCCGCGACCTCATGGCGCGGCTACTGGCTGAGGCGGGGGAGCCCGTGGCGTGCCTGGTGGCCGACGCCATGCTGTACTCGCTCAAGGTGGTGGCGGAGGAGCTCGGCGTGCGGTGGGTGGTGGTGCGCACCAGCAGCGCCGCCTACCTTCGTCTGTTCGGTGTCTTCCCCACTTTGTGCGACAAGGGTTACTACCCCATCAAAGGTGAGTTGACGTTCACTTAACTCACTCAAATCCAATTCTTACTTTCACGCCACCAAATTTAGGTGATCTAATAAGATAGATTAGTATTTAAATTATTTTTTATATAGTAAAGCTCATCGTAAATTAATATGATAATCGTTAGTAAAATCTCTCTTTTATTAGAGTTAATAAAAAAAATTTAATGACTACAAGAGGATGGTCCATCTTATCATCTGTTTTTGGTATTCTGTTGTCATGTGATTGTACGTAGATTAATTATGTGTTCTTAAATACCATTATTGTGGAGCTACCAGAAGCCACCACGTGGGGTAGCACTAGTTGGCACGTGTTTGTACTTGCCTGTCACATTTGGTCTCTCAATTTAATGACACTCACACCGTTTGGCGCTCTCTCCTTAGCCCCACTTTGATTGCAGAACAAAGTATTCAAAATTAATTATCTTGAATAACGTATACTAGAATAAGAGGTGTTTCGGTTTGATAGTTTTGTGAGGCCTACTGACGGAAATATGAGGAATAACCAATTCTTAGGTCTAAAGTAGAATGATTTATTTTCTTTATTCTAGTATAAGTAATTCTGACGTGGCATAAATCATTCCGTCCGTCAAACTAGAGTCAGTCTTATTTTAAAAATAAGAGGCCTTATTCTTCTCCTATTCTTCAATTAAAGCGGCACTAATAGGGTGTATCTCTCAAGTCAAATTCCTTGTCATCTTTATGTTAGCTTGCTAGTAGGTTCATTTTGATAATAAAATAAGATTGAAACATGGTGACTTATTTTATAAAATAATAAAAACTTTAATTTGATAGACAGATTCGCTTATTCGTGTAACTTTTACACGCAAGAATAAATTATTCTGAGAGTAAGCAGAAGAACTCATTCGTCTTACTTTGATGGCAAAATTTAGAAGAATAAGATCTCTTTATTCTCGGCACAAATCAAATTTTGATTTTATAAGAAGAATCTAGTATTTTAATTAAAAATAATTTGTTTTCAAAATAAGTTGAATAAGTCATTTCACTTCACACCTAAGGACATATTATTCCCCGTCTTACTATCAAAGTAGAACATCCTTAGAATAAACAATTTAGAATGACTCATCCAATCATAACCCATTATGCTATCCGGAATAAGCGGCATAAGTATTTATTCCCTTATTCTGGTATAAGTTAGAAGATGTTTCAAATTAAAATGTCTCTAATTCTAGCATAAGTAATTCTAGAATAACTCATCCTAAATAAGTCATTTTATTATTGAAGTGATTATATCAAAGTGATCCTCATAGTTCTTAAAGTCTTGAGAAGAGAAGAAATTTTTATTTCATCTTCTCTTTTTGCTTTCTATTTAGGTAGATATTTCTACTTATATTAGAGAGTTTTATCATATACTTAGACATGATATAATACTCAGACATTCATGTCTGACATTCTAGTTTAAGATTTCAAAATAAACACTAAACATTTATTTATATATATTAAGATTCAATATATTTTGGTTATATCATTTATATTTTAAATAAATTTTGATAAGTATACTTTATTATATGTTTGTGTAAGTACATAAATATGCATATGTTTGTGTGCCTCCCGTGTGTTGGTGTTTTATTTTTAGAATTCCATCATATCTGACACCGGTGTCCGTTGACCCTTAGATCATACTTGCTCCTGTATCAATTTACGATATGGATTAAACAATTAAAACTAAACACTTAGGGCAAAAAAGAGATCAGGGCATTCTAGTTAGAGTCATGGTGACTAGTCTAAACTGAGATAAACTTAATTTCCATGACACGTTTGTCACGTCCGGCTGCTGCATCATGTCCACGTATGCCCTTGTAGAACTTTCTACGAAGTTTCGTCGCAAGCTTAGACAGACTAGTTTCTTGTTAGAATATGTGCCCAACGTTTGACTTTGTCCAACCTCGTGAGAGGCGTATGTTACCGTTACTGTTATCTTCGTTATTAAAGTCAAAGGCTTAAAACGTTTAATTACCAAATAAGAATTAATTTTCCATTTTCTAGAAAGTTATGATCTATGATATGTGGGACACGGATACGAGTGTTGACACGGACACGTGCGTCGGATACGGCAATATCTTAAAAATAAGACACAAGAATACATATATATATATATATATATATATGAATACGTAATTATACATGTATATAATAAAATAAATTACTGAAATTTATCTAAAATATAAAAAATATAACTCAAATGTATCAAATTTTATTATATAGACAAATCTTCTGAAAAGATATACTAAGTATTCTAAGAAATCTCTAGTATTTATTTTAAAATTTTGATGTAAAGAGTTGGATACGAGTGTCTGACTGCCGTGTCGTGTCTAAATGTCTGGCGTGATTTTTTAAAACAAATAAAAGTGTTTATCAAATCATAGGTTATGATCAATGTCACATGCATGGATGAGTTTTCTACCATCTAACGTGCAAACCTTTTCACTTTTCCAAGCGTATAAGATTTCAGAAACAAAAACTTTCGACCGTACTAATGTGCATAAACAAAGTTCACCATTGAAATTATTTATGCACAAATGGTACAAACGAGAAGTCTGGGGAAGAAGAAGACAAGTAGCAAGCATAAAAATGCTTAAACGATTAGATCTTGAGTTAGACTTCCTTCCTTTCTTTCTTTCTTTTTTATTTTTTTATTTTTTGAGATACTCTATAGCTTAAGTCCTAGGAAACCATATTCACTGATGATTGTTTTGCTTAATTGCTGATGTGATATGATACAGTATTATCCCATTATATATTGCTCATATCAAAATATTTATATCCCAAAAGGATATAAATATTACTCATATCAAAATTCAAACTTACCGACAAGTAATCTTGATATAAAATTAATGGGTCTTGATATAAAATTTCAATTCAACATTTTCTAAAGAGTTCTGATCAACAAGACATGCATGGATGAGTTTAATTTCCACCAGGAAATCTGTAGACCTTTTCACTTTCTAGACGTATAAGGTGCCCGAAACAAACTTTTGACTGCACTAATAAGTCCATAATAGAGTTTTAACATTGAAATTACGCAGGCGAAAAAGGGTATAAAGGAGAAGTCTGGGGAACGAGAAGGCAAGTAGCATTAGTCTTCAGAAAGGGAAGGGGAGAGAAAATTCTAAAATGATTAGATCTTAAGAGTTAGGATCCTTTTTGAGATAATTTGTAGTTGAAGTACTAGGAAGCCATATTCATTGATAATTCTTTTAATTAATTGCTTATTTAATACAATATTATCCCATTATATATTGCTTAAAACTAAAAAAAAATTTAAATATCTCTCATACCAAAATTCAAAAGCTTACCTACAGAAAAGGTCTCAAAACCTTCAAAAAATATTTAACCGAAATATTTCTTATAAAGTTTGAAATAAATAAATTATTGTACAATAAGCGGATTCTTCTGCTACAGTGGCACAAAGGCCTATGTCCTCTTCAAGGTAGCTAAGTTTGAGATTCGGTGGCAACATTATTATGAGTACTGCACTTATCCTCAACAGGAATTTTAACTAACAAAGGGAATAGACAAAACAAAGGCGCATCCGAGTTATTGCACCCTAAACGATATCCTTTAGAGGAAGACAAACCCTCCTATCGAGAAATTTAAAACTTGCAACAAATTGGCCGATTTGTAGAATACCCTGTAACTTTAAGTTTGAATAGGATGTAATTTCAAGCCCATTAAAACTTTCATGCTGATTGAACACAACAGTAAGAGAAATACTTGATGTAATGCCTTGGCATATTGTAATTCATATGGACTGTAATGCTTCAGGTCAGCCCTTTGATCGGGCTGATCAGATGGCAGCGCCCAGCCCCCACAAGGTAGGGCTGGATGCGTTCTTGGATTTTTTTTTTTTTTCTTTTGAAGTGTCCGATCAAAAATTGGATAGTAAACTCAAAGAATTCAGGCCAGCATAGAAAATACCTTTTTTCCAACAAAAAAGATCAAATTCTCTGACTGTATTGTCCGATTCTGATCAAACACTCCAAAAAATAAAAAGACTGATAATAAAATGAAAAAGAGAAAAAAGGTCTACTCCATGACCATACATGTTAGACGTTGGGCAGCCTGGGCATTGCAATACACATGGGTATGACATTGCATAAAGTATTTCCCCAACATGAATGCCGACTGTGCCATGGGAAGTAGTATTACCGCACCATGCCGCAAGCAACATTAGGTCGTACCCCGTGCCGATTTTTAGCCCTCAAATCACATGGAGATACAATTCTTCTTTTATTTTTTTAGTTGGTGGTACAAATAGATCTCTTAAGGTTGTCCCCTTTCCTTGAAATTTTAATTTAAAAAATAAAAAATTTTCAATATCACTTCCTATAAAATATAGTAAATTTGAATAAGTCCTCATATCTTGCATATTTTGATATTAATTTGTAAATACTTGAACTTTTTAGCTTTTAATACCTGCCGTTTGCTTTTGTTAGTTTTTCTTAACTTTATTATAGTTAAACATGAGTTTAAGTTTAATTCACTCTAAAAAAGTCACTTATACTCTTATCTAAATTTTGTTTATTTGCTGTATTGGGAGATGATGTTGCACAGGCTGTCAGTGTAGCCAAAATTAAAAGAAAATATTATATATATTAGGATAGTATATAAAATGATATATAATTAAATAAGATATTTTTAAAATCTAACATACAAGAACCATTCTTATTAAGTTGCGGGTGACAGAGTAGCACTCTATTGTGACCCTCTCCACTCTTCAATATTGTGAAGAGAGAAAAATTGGCTGTGGTATTTAGTGAATTGTATGGCGTGATCAATTTTAATTTTGCTCATGGGATTTCCTAACACTTGGTTCGTACTAATCATCACTTCATCGTGAACCTTATCCCACCAATTTAATTAGGTTCGACAAAGAGTTAGTTGTTCCAAAGTAAAATAATATACTTTTTAAATAATATGTTATTTTACAGTATTTTTATGGTATTTATTTAATATAAAACAATAAAATAAATTCCGTTAGACTTTTGTCTGTCTACTTGGAGGTCCATTCTCTTCTTGAATCTCTTGGAGGCCCATGTTGGGTTTTAATCTAATTAGTGGTCCACTTGTGTTTACTGGGTTGGACATTTGCACACCATTAGGCATCCAATTAATGGAATATGATTGGGCTTAACCCATTAGGCACCCAATAAAGATCCTGTAATAGGTAGGATCCTATTAGAAGTAAGAACGGGACTGGTCCCTCCTCTCTATAAAAGAAGCCTGTGACTCTCCATTAGGTCATACGCATCAAGAGAAATAGAGAGAGGAAATCAGTGGAGACAGTGCGTGGGTTTACACCGTCTTCTCGTCCGGAGTTCGTGGATTTTTGTTCGAAGTTCGCTGCGCGTGGGGATCGACTCCGGGATCGTCTTCCTCTGCGTTAGGGATGGCTTCCGCTCCAGGTATTCCTAAAATTCCTAACAAGTGGTATCAGAGTCCGTGTCGAAATTTTGGGACTCCGATCTACGGGATTCTTCTCGTATTTAAAAAAAAAAAAAAAAAAAAGGACGGCTGGACGGCCGCAGGCGTGCCGCCGCGGCCCATGCGGCCCTGCGCGGCCAGTGCTGCCGCGCGCGGCCCCACGTGGGGCGCTGCGGCAGTGCTGGCCGCGCAGGGCCGCATGCGGCAGCGCTGGCCGCATAGGCCCGCGCAGGGCTGCGCGCGGTGGTGCGCGTGGGCCCTCCACGCAGGGCCGCGTGGCACCGCACGCGGGGGCCCTGCGCGCAGGGCCGCGCGGCGGCGCGGGCCGCACGGGGCTGCCGTGCGGGGGCGGTTTCCGACGGGCGGTGGTTTCCGGCAGGGGGTTCTGGGGGCAGTTTCCTAATATTTGATTTTTCTAAAATTTGGGTTTCTTAAATTAGGGTTTCTAAACCTTAACTTTCTTTTCTGGGAGGTTGAAGATGATGGGTTTAAGAAACTATTGGATTTAGGAAATTTTTGAGTTTAGGAAATCATTGGGTTTTATTTGGGTTAGTTTCTAAATCTGTATCGGATCTTGGTAAAAGATTATTTGGGTCCTATTTTGGGTATTAGATCCGTTAAGATCTTATTAAGACCCAAATCCGGATTCATTTGATAATTCCGTAACGGATATTAGTTAACGGGTCTTGGATTCGGATTTTGGGTACGATATCCGTTTGGATATCATTAATATCCGAATCCGGATCCGATTAAGTTGTCGACCCGAACCCGTTAATCTAACCCAAATCGAACCCGTTAACCTGTTAAGAGCGGGACCCGCATCTGTTTATATCCGTTTGTGTAGATGTATCCTTTAAGATTTAAAATTATTTAATTTAAACTCCTTTAGTTATCTTATCTTTTAAAATTCACTAATGGTCACTTAATTGATCCATTAAGTTCTGGATCTTTGGCCCATATTTTGGACCCATTAGTGATCTTTAAAGGATAAAAGATCATATTTTAAATCTGTTTGGATACATACACAATTTCTGAAAAACTGTTTGTAATTTTGATTATTTCTGCAAACAGAAACGGATATTTTTGTAATTTAAGTTGTTTCTGCAAATTGAAAACGGATATGTTTGCAAATGCTGGTTGTTCTTGCAAACTGAAAAGTATGTT
This sequence comes from Zantedeschia hybrid cultivar, assembly GCA_030544215.1. NCBI lineage: Eukaryota > Viridiplantae > Streptophyta > Magnoliopsida > Alismatales > Araceae > Zantedeschia > Zantedeschia hybrid cultivar. Next base: position 15,581,833 of record JARZZO010000016.1, read on the forward strand.
TACAATTCTGGATTTTTCTGTAAACTGTTCAGGTTATGTTTGCAATTCAGTTTTCTTTCTGCAAACAGAAAAATGACATATATGCAACAACATGCTATAAACTTGTTAAGTAGCCATTTTAATGTAGTTTTAAGCATGTTTAATGTTCTTTAAGAATTAATAATTATTGCTGTAAGTTTAGGAGATATTTCTTATGATTATTTGTCCTCTTTACAGTTTTTAATCATGTATGAATATCTCTATTTTAGATTGCAATAGTTATTGTGTTTATGTCCTTTTGCTCATATTATGTGTTAATTGATGCTATTATGTAGTTTGTGGTAAATTTTTGATTTCTTAATGATTAGTTTGACCACCAAAGTGGCACTAATCATGAGAACTGATAAAATCTTATCATATTAAGTTTTAAATAGCATTATTGATGAGCATTTAGTTATTTGTTATCATTTTAATTGGAGGAGGATGTTTTAGTATTCAAAGTGTGTAAGTAGATCACCAAAGTGGCCTTATGCATGGAGGATAATAAAATATACTCATTAAGAAATTAAAATGATATCAAATGCTTGTGTTCTTGACTTGATTGTAAATTTAACTCCTAAAGGAGTGTTTATTTTCATGTCATGAGCAGGATAAAATAAAATTTATCTACATGGAGATTCTTGAGAGTTATGTACCCAAAGGTACTCTCTATTGATATCAAAATGTTTATAAGTTTTAGTTTTATCACTTAAGTTAATTAGGGGAGTTCGTCCATGAAGCTATCGGACGACTTGATAAAGTAGTTCTCTTTATGTTGTTGAATTACTTTGCATATCTGTTTGCTTCATTACTTGCAATATTTTAGTTTCATTGCCTTATATGTGAGCATGTGTTTGTTTATTTCAGCCGCTTCTCCTTTGTTTGCACCATTTAATGCTAGTGTGCCGTACCTGAATGGCATTAATTTCACTGAGTGGAAACAAATGGTACAATTTGCTCTAGGCTGCATGGATTTAGATTTAGCATTACGTGAGGTTATGCCGGCTTCACTTACTCCAGAAAAGTCTAATCGTCTCTGCCTTCTGTTCCTTCAGGGACACGTTGGACAGAACATTAAGGGATCTATCCCAGATCAGACTACTCCTAGTGGATTTCTTAAAGCTATTGAGGAACAGTTCATTAGTTCTGATAAGGCCAAAGCCAATACTTTAATAGCTAAACTGTCCTCAATGAAATACACTAGTGGTAGTGTTCGAGAGCATATAATGATCATGAGAGATATTTCTGCTCAACTGAATGCCATGGAGGTTACTATTTCAGACACTTTCCTAATCCATTTTATTCTCAACTCTTTGCCAAGTGAATATGAGGCATTTAAGATCTCTTACAATACACATCAGGCTAAATGGTCAGTCAATGAATTGATGACCATATGTGTCTAGGAGGAAGAGAGATTGAGAGGAGAGAGGAACAATGTTGCTTTGTTTACTTCTTATAAAGTGAAAAGTGGACCAAGAAAGAAGAAGGGTGTCCAGAAGAAGGACAAGAATAAGGACAAGTCAAAAGGCAAAAATGACAAGTACTTCTTCTGCAAGTTACCTGGACATGTTAAGAAAGATTGTCTAAAAAGGAAGGCATGGTTTGAAAAGAAAGGTAATCTCTCATCTTATGTTTGCTATGAGTCTAATTTAGTTAATGTTCCTAAAAGTACATGGTGGATTGACTCAAGTTCTACTGTGCATGTTGCCACTTCTATGTAGGGATTCCTTTTCCAAAGGCCTCCGAATGAAGGTGAGCAAATCATCTTTTCAAGAAATAAGACGCGCTCACAAGTCAAGGCCGTAGGAATTTATAGGATAGTTATGGAATCTGGATTTGTTCTAGATTTAGAAGACACTTTTTATGTACCATCTTTTAGTAGAAATTTAGTTTCAGTATCAAGACTTGATTCAAAAGATTTTCAAGTCAAACTTGGAAACTCTTCAGTTGAATTAATAAAAGATTCTATTGTTATTGGTACTGATTCTATATCTGATGGTTTGTATAAATTGTGTCTTAGCAATGTGATTGAACAATCTCATAACACCCTGCATACTTCGGTTCTTACTGGCAATAAGCGTGGTAGAGTTAATGAAAATTTATCTATGTTGTGGCATAGGAGATTAGGACACATCTCCATTAAGAGGCTCAAGAGGTTAGTGGGAGAAGGAGTGCTACACACTCTGGATTTCACTGACTTCGAGACATGTGTTGATTGCATTAAAGGAAAGCAAACACATACGTCGAATAAAGATGCCACAAGGAGTTTTGGAATTTTAGAAATAATTCACACTGATATCTGTGGTCCTTTTCCACCCTGTCTGACTGGTAAGAGGTACTTTGTCACCTTTATAGATGACTATTCTAGATTCATGTATCTCTATTTACTTCTTGAAAAGGCAGATGTTTTCAATGTCTTTAAGGATTTCAAGAAGGAAGTAGAGAAACTATCAAGGAAAGTAATCAAGATAGTCAGGTCTGATAGAGGTGGCGAGTACTATAGTAGGTATACTGAGATGGGACAAAGGCCTGGTCCATTAGCTAAATTCCTTAAAGAGGAGGGTATTGTACCTCAATACACTACTCCTGGCAGCCCATATCAAAATGGGGTTGCAGAAAGAAGGAATCGAACGCTTAAAGGTCAGGGCAATGCTGAGTCATTCTACCCTTCCTTTATCCTTGTGGGGCGAGGCCGTTAAGACAGCTGCACATATTGTGAACAAGGTTCCTACGAAGGCTGCACCTAAGACTCCCTATGAGTTGTGGTGTGGTAGGAAACCTTTTGTGAGCTATATGCGCACATGGGGATGTTTAGCTGAGGCTAGACCATACAATCCACAATAAAAGACATTTGATCTCAGAACAACTAGTAGATTCTTCATTGGTTATCCGGAGAGATCAAAAGGGTATAGATTCTATTGCCCATCCCATGTTCCCATCATTATAGAAACAGATAAGGCAAGGTTCCTTGAAGATGGCGGAGTTAGTGGGAGTGGACCTTCTCGAGAGATTTCTTTTGAGGAGTTACAGGATCAGGTTGAAACACCTGTAACAACTGACAATGTTGTTCCCATATTCATTCCTCGGAATGAAATCCTAGGGGAGCAAATAGTTGCAGTTGGTCCACCCCAGGTTGCTCCAGAGTCAGAAGATGTCGCTGTTGTTGACCACCCACCTCCTCAAGTGGATCAGGGGCCAACATTGCGTTGATCTGAAAGAGTCAGGAGACCTGCTATATCTGTTGAGTTCATAGTATACCTATAAGAGGATAGTGTAGACAGGGGTGACATTGATGATCCAGTTGTTGGGTTTCTCGGGTTTCTTCGGATCGCTCACGCAGCGGAAAATAAAATATTAAAACAGCGATCCGTTCCCGTTTCGAAAAACAAAAATCGATTATCGGATAATCGAAGTTCTCACCGTGTGCGGATTCGAATCCGCAACCGTTCGGTTCCGTCGGTGCGACACCGCAAGCCGCGCAAGTGCCCGGCCTCTAGCGAAGTCCATGCGATCCTCCTCGCGATGGATATCCTCACGTTCCTCGTTCTTCGCAGCTCACGAAACCTCCGCCGGTCGCCGCAATGATCGCTGCAACGCGCAGACGATTTCCCGTCAAACGAGATTCGGAGAAGCGGCGGAGCAGATCTGGATCTGTCTGGACGCCAGAGAGAGAGAAACAGAGGAGGGGCGGCTAGAGTTAGCAGCAGCTTGGCTTGCTCAGTCCGTTCGCTATGTTTTATACTAACCGCGTGATTTTTCATAAAAACCCTCGATTTGTATAAAACCCACTTATTTATCCATCGCCTTGAGAATCATTTGCGTGTGACTCTCTAGGCCCAAGTACCAGTCCAGTTAATGGCCCAACAAGCCCAGTGACTCCTCACTGGCTTTATTAATCAATTAATAACCTTTTATTAATTAATTAATCAATCGAATTGATGTCGCACATCGAATTCGACCGGGCCTCCGATCACGTTGGGTGCCAAGCAACACCGCGTGAACCCAGAAGGTATTGGGGTTAAGTAACCCACTCTTGGAACCTTTTCACCGACAGTTACCGCGTGGATATAATCCTTCATTCGTACAATGCTCTCGAGTCAACTTAGGGTATGACGAGCTGTCAAACCCTAACCGGTCGACTCACTTGGATTGGATGCCGCTGATGAATATCGGAAAACTCCTTTCCCGATATTATCGTCCGCCCTGGCCAGGGACTTCCGCGCATCCTTCCTAGAGCATTCTCTCTCTAAGTACCGAGAGCGAATGATTCCTTATTGACACACAATTTCCTTCGACGGTATTCCGCTGTACCCAATCCTTGGCGTATTAGAATCCCGTGGCTAGAAATTCGTAAACCAAGGTTAAAGCACAGAAGTCCACCGACAAGGTGTCCTTGGTGTCTCAGGTCCGAGGACCATCCACGCAACTGCGACAATAGAATCAAGCTGATTGACAGTGAGGTACAATACCATCCAGCGATTCAGTCGGATCAGTTCAGTGAATTCATTCTCCAATGAGCACCTACAGATTCGCCTTAGTGTCTCCACACAAGTGACTTATGAGATCAGTCACCCTCATCATATGAGCAGGAGTAATCTGTACTAGTCTAACCGGATATCCGATGTCCTTCTCGGATATCCTCCGACTAGGAACAATTAAGAATATGTGTGCTTAAGTGATCAGTCTCATTAGTATGATCTCATCATAATCTGATCACTATAGCACATATTCACGGACTTCATTATGAAACGATAATCAATGCGATTTACACATAATGAATATTATGCCATTATATTAATAAAATGAACGAGATTTACATAGTCAGATTGGCTTGTAGGCCACCTAAAACTAACACCAGTGACGTTTTCACATGCCATGAAGAGTGAAAAATCTGCCTATTGGTTTGAAGCCATGAAAGAAGAGCTTGATTCTATGGCTAAAAATCAAGTCTGGGATCTCGTTAACTTGCCTAAAGGGTCCAAACTTGTTGGATGTAATTGGATATTCAAAACTAAGGTGGACGCTAAAGACAAAGTTGAACGATATAAGGCCAGATTGGTAGCTATGGGTTTCACTCAAAGGGAAGGCATTGACTATGATGAGACGTTCTCTCTAGTTTCCAAGAAGCTCTCATTCAGAATAGTCATGGCCTTGGTAGCTCATTTTGACCTAGAGTTACATTAGATGGATGTGTAAACGGATTTTCTCAATAGAGATCTAGATAAAGAAGTGTATATGGAACAACCTCAAGGGTTTCGTGCTGAAGGTAAAGAACACTTGGTATGCAAATTAAGGAAATCTATTTACGGACTTAAGCAAGTCTCCCGCCAATGGTTCATAAAGTTCAATAAAATCATACTGTCCTTTGGGTTTAAGGAAAACATTATTGACGAATGTTTGTATCTAAAGATCAGTAGGAGTAGTTTCATTGTCTTGCTTTTGTATGTGGATAACATCTTGCTGGCCAGCAGTTATCTAAGTTTATTACACGAAACCAAAGCTTTCCTTTCTAAGAACTTTGAGATGAAAGATATGGGTGATGCCCACTATGTTTTGGGCATTGAAATCACTAGAGATAGACCCTCAGACACTCTTGGTCTCTCTTAGAAGGCTTACATCTCAAAGGTCTTGGAAATGTTTAACATGCAGTCCTGCGCACCCGATAAAGTAACCATTGTAAAAGGTGATAAATTCAGTGAATTACAGTGTCCCAGGAACGACTTAGAAAGGAAGCAGATGGAGCCCATCTCATATATTTCAGCCGTTAGGAGCTTGATGTACCTTCAGACTTGTACACGTCCAGATATTACTTTTGCCGTGGGTATGCTCAGCAGGTACCAGAGCAACCCAGGCATGGATCATTGGAAAGCTGCCAAGAAAGTCATGCGGTATCTTAAGGGCACATTAGATTTCATGCTCACTTACAGAAAGTCAAATCAGCTAGAGGTCGTTGCCTATTCTGATGCTGATTTTGGCGGCTGCCTTGATTCGAGGAAGTCCACTACATGATACATCTTCCTCCTAGTAGGAGGAGCTATCACTTGGTGCAGTGAAAAGCAGAGAATTACAGTGGCTTCCACAATGGCAGCTGAGTTCATTGCTTGTTTTGAAGCTAGTGCACAGACCATCTAGTTGCGGAATCTGCTCACAGATCTATCATTTATTGACTTCGTCTCTAGACCTATCAGGATATACTGTGACAATTCCGCTGCAGTCTTCTTCTCTAAGAACAATAAGGCGTCCAAAGGTGGTAGAGTCTTAGACATTAAGTATTTTTCTCTTAGAGACAGAGTGAAGAATCAAGAAGTGTCTATAGAACATATCGGAACGGATCTTATGGTTGCTGACCCACTCACGAAAGGACTACCTGCTAGCACTTTTTGTAGTCATGTGATTCAGATGGGTCTTATCAGTTTTCTCGATATGTTGTGATTCTTCTATTGCTTTCTGCCTTTTCCATTTATTTTGTATACATATTGGTTATAGATTATGGATGGCAGATTGTATGCTTAAGTGGTGACCAATGGATAAACATTATGTTTGAGTTTATCTACAGTTCCATATTTTATATTCAATTATAGTAAGTTGGTGGCATTGTGGTACATGAAAGGAGGTGTGTAATTGAATACATTTGCCGCCATGACTCATGTCATTTGATTTACTGTTCTTGAACCTTTAAGATTCCGTTAATTGGAATGGTGCGTAGTTTTGTTTTATCGTGCGTGCGCATACCGTGGTTTTCTGTTCAGGTGTATGCCCAAGATGTCAAATCTTCAAAAGACTTTTTGAAACTATATATATTTATACTATAAGCATGTTTTCAAAGGAAGATTTGATGTGCTTAAGATAAGTTGGACAAAGTGGGAGAATGTTCGGTTTTAATCCAATTAGTGGTCCACTTGTATTTACTGGGCTGCACACTTGCACACCATTAGGCACCCAATTAATGAAATATGATTGGACTTAACCCATTAGGCGCCCAATAAGGATCCTGTAATGTGTAGGATCCTGTTAGAAGTAAGAACGGGACTGGTCCCTCCTCTCTCTATAAAAGAAGCCTGTGACTCTCCATTAGGTCATACGCATCAAGATAAATAGAGAGAGGAAATCAGTGGAGACAGTGCGTGGGTTTACACCGTCTTCTCGTCCGGAGTTCGTGGATTCTTGTTCGAAGTTCGCTGCGCGTGGGGATCGACTCCGAGATCGTCTTCCTCTGCGTTAGGGTTGGCTTCCGCTCCAGGTATTCCTAAAATCCCTAACAGCCCGTTCATGAATACTTTATATATTCTCTTATTTTATTCTTATGTGTTTTACTAGTATTCGAATATTCTTTGATTTTAAAATTATGAAAATTCTCTGATTTTAAAAGTGATGAATTATGGAGTGTCAACAAACAACCCTAAAGATCTAATGAATGATCCAAGACTTTTATACGTCACAGGGCCAAGTAGGTCCATTCCCATGCACACTGCATAGTAGTCTTATCATCTCTGGCCTCTAGGGCTGTTAAAAGTTAAAACTAGTCTGAGATCTAGGTTCCTATCCGTTAGATTCGATAAATTTGGGGCTGGGTATATCCAATAATCTAATAACAAACCCGTTAATTATTGTTAGTTTAAATTGTTCGAATAGAGTTCTATAAATTTCGACCTGAAAGTGGATCCATTTTCAACTGTACAGAAAATAAATTGCACTTAATTTCTCTTAAAACTGATTTGAGGTTTAATATGAAAAAAAAGACGCAGACCCGTTAAAGAAAAAATATATATTGAGAACAGTTGAAATGAAACTTTATGGATCCATAAAAGACTAACCAACTAAAAGTCACTGACCAAAAAAATCAGGAATATAATTATCTGTTTTGATACCTTATTAGAATATAAGTACATCTAACTAAAAAGAACTAGGAATTTTTTTATACATCGTCCTACTACTATATTTGTCTGTATAACCGTAACTCCTATTATCCTATATATTATTATATAAAGATTTTCTACGTCTTCAAAAAATTGATATTATTTTCTTGCTGTCCAAATGCATTCAAACTCATATGGGATACGTGAGAAAATTCAAACAATTTGTATACATATCTAAACGTTTTGCATACATACTCTTGACTTCTGCACGTGAGAAAAAATCAAACAATTTTATATTTATATCCTTAACTTTTTTCATACATATGCTGACTTCTGGAAGAGTTATTAATTAATACAGTAATCAACAGAATAAGTGGACGGAATAAGAGATTATTCGATCATTCTTGTTAAAATGTTATTTGGTTACTAAAATATTTAAGGGGTCGAATATTCTATTAGAAAGTAAAATAATTCAGTGATTTCTATTCGGAGTCTTCTCTCGGATGAAAGAAAAAAGATGAATTATTTCATCCTTCTGTTAAAAAAATTGTTAATTCACTCAATTTTTTGTCAAACAAAAAATTGATAAAAAACAAGTAACTCAAATTTGAAAGAAAATTCTTTCCCAGATTTATTCTATTGTCAAACAGGGTATGTATGCTCGTCTTATTTGCATGCCGACCTGAACCTCCGCTATCTTCTCACATTGTTGCAGAGGACCGGCGCGAGGAGGAAGTGCCGGAAGCTCCACCATACAGAGTGAAGGACCTGCTCAGATTCGACGCAATAAGCAGCACCGAGACGGTTCACGAGCTAGTGACGTGCGCCGTGAAGAGCATCAGAGCTGCCGCTGCCCTAGTGCTCAACACCTTCGAGGACCTGGAGCCCACCGACCTCCCCGCCCTCCGGCAAGACCTCCCCCTCCCCGTCTTCGCCGTCGGGCCCCTCCACAAGTTTTCCCTCGACGCCTCCAGCAGCCTGCTAGAGCAGGACCGCAGCTGCATGCAGTGGCTGGACCGCCAGGCCCCCGGGTCGGTCATCTACGCGAGCTTCGGCAGTCTCGCCTGCATGGACAGGGCGGAGCTCGTGGAGGTGGCCTGGGGCCTGTCCGGCAGCCGGCAGCCCTTCCTGTGGGTGGTCCGGCCGGGGTCGGTGCGCGGGGCGGCGGCTTCCACGGAGCTGCCGGCGGAGTTTGTGGAGGAGACGCGGGGAAGGGGGATGGTGGTTGCGTGGGCGCCGCAGCAGGAGGTACTCGCCCACCCCGCCGTGGGCGGTTTCTGGACCCACTGCGGGTGGAACTCCATAATGGAGGGACTCGGCGAGGGCGTGCCCATGCTGTGCCGGCCGTGCTTTGGGGACCAGACGGGGAACGCCAGGTACCTGAGCCATGTCTGGAAGGTGGGTCTGGTTCTGGACGGCGTGCTGCAGAGGGGAGAAGTGGAGAAGGCCGTCAGAACGTTGATGGTGGAGGGGGAGGGGGTGGAGATAAGGGAGAGGGCGAGGCAGATCAAGGCCAAGGCAGTGACCTGCATAAAGGAAGGAGGCTCCTCATACAGGTCTCTGGATAGCCTGGTGGACTTCATCCTACCTTCTTAGCCTTGGCCTCTAGCTTGTTGGGGTTCTATACATGTTTTCGTGGTTGGATTTATTTTTATGTTTGGAATGAATAACTCTGGGTGGCTTTTTACATTCAGGTGATAGAGTTCTCCATTTTTTCTGTAAAATCTTGAGGGCATTCTGAATGTTCACATGATTGGTTGTATTACTTTTTATCTAGAACAGTTGTTTAAGTTATATCTGTGTTTTGACTTGTGTAATCAAATTTGTAATGAAATGATAAAGAACACACATGTGAAATTCTCAAAAAAAGAAGTGTACATATATATAGTTCATACAGAGACATTATTTACAAAGACATGATGGGTCCACAGACACGAGTTCCGACAAAGGTGAAATTAGATATGACTGACCATAGTTATAAAACTTGATTAATTGTTTGTCTCTCCTTTAACCATAATTCGTTTGCAAGAGTTGGACGATCTAGTTGAGTGGGCTAACCCTAAGATCAGTTTCCGTATTAGCAAAACATTGAGAAACTGACACAAGCACGCATTCTAGACTATAATAGAGAGATGGTTGGCAAAACTTTTGATTTAAAAGTATTCTTATTTCTACTTCTAACATGAAAAGGATAGGGATGTCAATTGGCCCGTCTGACGTGCGCAAGTGCGAGGCCCGACTGCTTTGAAGAGGGCATGGGCCGCTAAAACTTTGGCCCGGCTCAGATACACCCTGTATCATGCACTTGCAGGCTACAATAATATAGACAGTATAGTTTTTTTTTTTTCCTAAAAATGCATGGGGAAGGCGGAAATTTTATGTTATGATCCATATCACCCGATCACTGGTCTACCATCTTATCAAGTGTTGCTGCACCGGACATGATGCAATCCACGTGAACTACACTGTGCGGTGGCCCGATAATGCAACAAGCATTATTCAAACTCCAAGAATTAATACCTTTTGTGATAGATAGGCTAGACGATGAGGAGGCAAGGTATGTGCGTGGTATTTACAGAACAAGCAAGGTCGATCCTGCCAGAACCAGCCCGAAAATGGGTCAAACAATTGCCTAAGGTGGAAAAACCCAGAAGCGTGACCACTTGTCTGTAAACACGCTAATTTTGACATCATTTCGAGTAAATTTCATATCATATAATAATGTCTCAGAATTGTCTAATATTTAATCATTGGTTAATTCTTATTGATTTTTTTTAATTATCTAAATTATGTCGAGTCAGACAGATATGATTTAATTTACTTAATTTAATTAATTTTAGCTTAAATTTCAATTAAAATATGAAGAAGTCTAAAAGACGTCGACTTGTGTAGACGCCGTTTATAATTTATTCTTATTTTAATGTTTAAAATTTGAATTTTAATTAATTGATTAATTAACTAAACAACGTCCGCTAGGCACGACGCAATTTAGATGTCCTAAGTTGTTTCTGTCTCTCTTCCGGATGTTTATCCTTATCTTAATTAGTGTAAAAGGTGTCTACAGGTGGTGACGCGTTTTATCTAATTACAGATAAAGATAAGTTTTTCCCGGATACTTATCTTTATGCTAATCAGTCTAAAAGGCGTCTACGAGTAGCGACGCATTTTAGATAATTACAGATAAAGATGAATTAATCTGTATTTATCTGTTGGTTAAGATGGATAAATCTCAAAATTTCTCCATGTAAATCCGCGGACGCAAAGAAGTCTATAAATATCCTGCCTCTTGAATGAGTGACAGAGTTAGTAATTAAAGTGATTGAAGTGATATCAGAGTGATAATTGAGTGAAAATCGAAGCAACGACGTCCAAACGCTGAAGTGTTGCTGCTCTCAGAAGTCGGCGTCCATTCTTTATCATCTTTCATCCATCCAAGACCAAAGCTTCTAGGGGCCATCCATCCTTAACCTTCAATTCAATTTCTGCACTCTTTTTTCATATTTTTCATCTCATTAGTCTTACCATTTCATCACATCACTCCATACAACACACAACACTAACATCATTTTCAAAACCTATTTGATAAAGGGATTTAAAAGACCATCCTAACAAGTGAGTTTTCCTGTTTAGTTGCATGTTTAAAATCTCTTCTGGAATAGATACTATTTCTTCCTAAGTTCTCATCATCGTCCTTTATTTCTTTTCTATTTCTTGCAAGGTACAAAGGAGAATCAAAGGGGAGGAAATCAACAGCAAACAACAAGGAATTTGGACGATCCTCAAAACTCAACAGTAGTCAAAGCAAGAACAAAAACAAGAAAGGGCTCTCTTTCTTCAGCCGGCTGAAGGAGGGGAACTAAGAATTCAATATCTCCCACGTCCAAACAGGTAGGCGATCAAACCTTCTTTTGAAACTTTTTAGTCAAAAGTTTCTGATGATCACATCACTTAATTCTTTTTTAATAGATTTATTTTGCACTTAAACAATATAGTTTTTCCATGATAATCACACACTCATTTTAAGCACTCACAACTTTTTTGGCGATCACAGTAGGACTTGGTCTCGCTATCTTTTAGTTCTTTGTTCTTGCTGTTACCAATTGGGCACCCACGGTGCACCACTTGTGTCTCTCGACACGCCCTCACCAATTGGTGAGTGTTTTTAGTTTAGTTAATTTCTTACGTGTACCACGTGCACACCCCTGCGGCAAGATCTTGCCTTCCCCGTTGATTAGTTGAAAAGCTATTTTTGTGATGAAATGTTGTGTGATTGACTGATATCTTAGTTGTTTAGTTGATAAAATCATCATGTTAAAACCTGAAACAAAAATCTTTTGCATGAGCTGATTATTTATCGTTTTTATCCTGTTTGAGGAGGAATCAATCCAGAAATTCCTCTTGAAAAACTGCATCTGCGACTTGAAAAGCGTCCAGGAACAACGACGCATTTCAAACTGCGTCGTCATACCCAGACGCCTTTCAGTCTCTTTTCTCTGCTCTCTACTATCTGAGTTTCTGCGAAAAATTAAGGTTCTATTTTGAATAGCTTCGAGTAACAACGACGCGATTCAGACAATTTCTTATTTCTTCTTCAGTTCTCAGATTTTTGTGATCTGTGTGCTATTACCCATTATATATTAAGCATTGGAGGCCATCCAGGCTACAGGTCATACGCATTGAGGCTAACACCCTCCTCTTATGTTCTCTTCTTGACGCCTTCAACTCTCTCTGATTGGGTCGGTCCCTCGATCAGACTAGAGTAGTTGGCGTTAAAGACCTCCGTAAGTCCCCAAAATCAAAGTATTTCTCCTTGATCATCGGGCTGGTAGTATCATTTGAAGTCCCAGTTAGATTTCCATAACGTTGTGAGATAAAACTATAGAATATAACGGTGGACATTAAACTGAAACTAGGATCCTATCTCTTGAGCGAATTTGTGATTTAATTAAATCCAAATAACCCAACAAGGAATCCTAAAATCACGTTAAACATCCACTTGTTTGTTTAATCTCTGTACAACTTGTTTGTCAATCTCTGAAAAAAAATCTAATATCATGTTACTCCGATCAGGCAGGGACTTGAGCGTGACTCTAGATGCCATGATCAACTACGAGGGAGATGCTAATGCCCCTCACAATTCTGATTACCATTTCGAGAGCGGGAGAGATGCTGATGCCTCCCATAATTCTCTTCCTATTCCAACTCGACATGAGGGGAATATCTCAACCCCTCTTTATCATCCTCATGATCAATATCTTGATCCTCCCCCGCATGTGCATGCGGTCCCTAATCCTACCTTTGAGGGGGACATGAATCCTGATGATCTCTCATCTTCTGATCCCTCGGATCTTGTAAATGCTTTGGGAGTTCTTGCCTCCCGTCTGGACCCTCAGCAGTTCGAGGCGATCCAGTCCATTCTAAAGGGGAAGACGCCCATGCACTCTACCGAGCCGAACCCTGTGGCTTCCCCTGCCATCCCTCAGCAACCTCCTCATCATCTTCCCTACATTCATCAGGCTATGGAAGGCCTCCATGTCACTTCTCGGCCAGTTGGGCCGCAACTTTCATCTTCTAGGCAACCGGCCAGACCGCTAACGCATGCTTATCAAAATGCCCTCGGGCATGGCGGAAGCTCTGCCGGACCTCCTCTTTACTGTCCTCCTTGTCCGACGTACTCTAGGCAACATGCCTATCAAGTACCTTCACCTCCTCCCCCTCCCCAGGCTGATCCGACAACGCAAGCGTTGCTGGCGAAGATAGAGCGCATGGATGAACAATTCAACAACCTCCAAAAGATGATGGGGGTCAAAGTTGCACCAGAAATCAACTTACCAAGCCTGCCAGTGTTCCACCTGCCACCCTCCGAGATGCCGGTATATCGAAAGTATAACGGTACTGGTAACCCCTTCACCCACTTGAAGGAGTTCATGTACGAGTCATCCTTCTGGCAAAACGACAAGAGGTCGTTGACCTTTTTGTTCATGAGATCTTTAGAGGGACCAGCCCTCGAGTGGTTCTTTCCTTGGAACCCTCCGAAGTAGAGGACTATGGTATCGTTTCCCGAAAATTCATTCAACGATACCAGGACAGAGTCGCTCCCTCCTTGTCCATCACTGACCTAATAGCAGAGAAGATGAAACCCGATGAGGAGTTCGTCAGTTTTGCCGACAGATGGCGAGGCTTGGCCGAGAAAGTAAAAGATCACTTGTCCGAGTCAGAGCAAGTGAAGATGCTGATTTCCAATGCTACGCCCCAGTTTAAACTAGTCCTCTCCCTGAACAATCTGACCAGCATGGCAGAGCTCTATGAAAGAGCACGGTACTGTCAGAATGCCTTCAAGGACGCTACGTTCTCTAGCGTCTTTGATCCTCACAGACCTAGTAGGCCTCCACCTCGGAAGCCTGCAGTGCCGAATTCTCCCAGCACAGGTCCAACTACTGAGGGCACGCTATCTCATGAGCAAGTCAGCAGTATGAACAACAACTCGCCCCAGTTTGTGAGGAGTCAACAGCAGCAGTACCAGAGGCCACCGCAGCCGAACCAGCAGGGGTACAGGCCGCAGCCGAACCCTCAGTATCAGCAGCCCCAATATCAGCGGCCTCAACAGCCGAGCCAGCAACAGCAACAACCACAACAGCCACCGCAACGGCAATTACAGTACCAGCCTCCACAACAACAGCAGTATCAGCAACAGCAGCAGTATCAGCCGCACGCACCGCCGGCATATCATAATGTCCCTCCTCCTACTGACTACAATAAGCAGAGAAGACCTCCAGGCCCGAAGAGGGCAGAATACCCGGTCCTCCCAGAGTCCTTGGCGGACATTTTTAGTTCTCTAATGGCAGCTAATGCCTTAGTCCTGTCAAGAGAAAAGGCGATTTGGCCCCAGAATGCCGACACGTCTAGGTATTGCTATTTCCATAGGCAACCTGGACACACTATTGACACTTGCTTCCAATTTAGAGATTACATTCATGATCTCAACGAGCAGGGCGGCATAGACTGGGAGGAGATGAAAAAGTACATATCAGCCTTAAAAGCAAGTAGACCACCGCAGTAGCAGTAGCAGCAGCAAGTGAGAGCACCAGCACAAGCAGTAGCACCACCGAACATGGGCATAGTGCAGAGCCCGCTTCCGGAGCATCAAAATCAGAACCAAGTTGCCCCCATTCTGACAAATAGCCGGTCTGAGGCTAACTGCGGGTGTAGACACGCTAATTTTGACGTCATTTCGAGTAAATTTCATATCATACAATAATGCCTCGAAATGGTCTGATAATTAATCATTAATTAATTTTTATTAATCTTTTTAAGTGTCGGGTTTAACAGATGTGTTTAAGTTAATCAATTGAATTGATTTTAGCTCAAATTTGAGTTAAAATATGAAGAATTCTAAAAGACGTCAACCTGTGTGGACGCCATTTAGACTTTATTCTTATTTTAGCGATTAAATTTAAATTTTAATTAATTAATTAATTAACTAAAAGGCGTCGGTTAATGTCGACGCGTTTTAAGTTTCCTAAGTGATTTTAACTTCCCCTCCGGATGTTTATCCTTATCTTAATTAGTCTAAAAGACGTCTATAGAGGTGGACGCGTTTTACCTAATAAAGATAAAGATAAGTTTTCCCGGATATTTATCCTTATCTTAATTAATCTAAAAGGCGTCAGTCAAGGTGGACGCGTTTTAGATAATTACAGATAAAGATGAATTAATCAGTATTTATCTGTCGGTTAAGATGGATAAATTCGGAGTTTTTCTAATGTTAATCGCGAACGCAAGAAATGCCTATAAATACCCTGCATGTTGAAGAGTTAAAAAAAAAAAAAAAAAAAAAGAGGAGAGAATTGAGTTGAGTTGAGCCATAGCGTTATAGCGAGTTGAAGATTGAAGCAACGTCGTAACGCCGGAGCGCTGCCATTTCCAGAAGTCGGCGTCTCTTTCAAGATCTTCATCCTTTCAAAGCTTCAACCGATTGGGCATAAGTTTTTCATTACTGCATTTGTATTTTTCATCTTCATTAGTTTCATTCTTCATATTCACTTCATGCAAACACACACCACAGCATAATCTTTCAAAAACCTACTTGATCTAAGGGGTTTCAAAGCCATTTAAAAAAGTAAGTTTACTGTTTTAAATATGCTTAACATCATGATTAGTTCAGATATTGCTTCTACTTAAATTCTCATCATTTTTTCTTCGTTTTCTGTCTCTGCTGCACTCAACAACAACGAGAGATTCAAAAGGGGGAAATCAAGCTCAAAGCCAGAAAGACTTCTGGACGATCCTCAACCTCAAATTCCACAGCAAGAACCAAGAAGCAAAGAAAGGGCTCTCTTTCTTCAGCCGGCTGAGGAAAGGGAACCAAGGACTCAATCTTCCGCGTTTGAAAGGTAGGCGATCATATCTCTTTTGAAACTTTTTAAGTTAAAAGTTTCTGGCGATCACTGCACTTTAGTTGCTGTTTTTAATAGGTTAGTTTACACTAAACAACATAGATATTTCATGTTAATCACACGGTCATTCTAAGCACCTACAGCTTTTTTGGCGATCACGATGGGACTTGGTCTCGCCATCTTTTAGTTTCTTTTTGTTCTTGCTATCATCATATCGGGCACCCACGGTGCATCATTTGTGTCTCTGGACACGTCCTCACCAATTAGTGAGTGTTTAGTTTAATTAATTTCCCTCGTGCACCACGTGCACACCCCAGTGGCAAGATCTTGCCCCCCCCTTGATTAACTCAAAAAGCTGTTTTTGTGATAAAAATGATGTGTGATTGATTGTTTTTCTAGTTGTTAGTTAGTAAATCATCCTATTTAAAATCTGGAACTAAAAATTTTGCATGAGTCGATTGTTTACTGCTTTTTTTATCTCGTTTGAGGAGGATTCAACCCAGAAAATCCTCCTGGAAAATTGTTTCTGCGAACTGAAAAGCGTCCAGGATTGCTGACGCGTTTCAAACCGCGTCAACACCCCTAGACGCCTTTCAGGCTTCATAGTTTCTCTGCTGTCTGCATCTGCTTCTGTGAAAAATTAAGTCCTGTTTTGAATAGCGTCGACTACCATCGACGCGATTCAGACAGTTTCTTAATTTTTTTCAGTTTCCAGATTTTTTGTGTTTTGAGTGCTAGCTACCCATTACTTACTAAGCATTAGAGGCCATCCAGGCCGCAGGACATACGCATTGAGGCTAATACCCTCATCTTCTTAGGAACACATTACTCGACGTCAGCAACTCTCTCTGATTGGGTTGGTCCCTTGATCAGACTAGAGAAGTTGACGTTGAGACCTCCATAAGTCCCCAAAATCAAGGTATTCCTCCTTGATCATCGGGCTGGTTGTACCAATTGAAGTCCTGGTTAGATTCTGAAAGCGTTGTGAGAGAAAGCCTTAGAGAATAACGGTGGAAATTGAACTGAAACTAGGATCCTTTCCCCGAGCGAAATTGTGGTTTAATCTAATTCAAATAGCTCAACAAGGAATCCTAAAATCACGTTAAGCATCCACTTGTTTGATTAATCTCTGTACAACTTGTTTGATTAAATCTTTGAAAAGGGAATCTAACATCATGTTGCTACGATCAGGTAGGGACTTGAGTGTGGCTCCAGACGCCATGGTTAATTACGACGGAGATGCTAATGCCCCTCGGGATTCTGAATACAACTATGAGAGTGGGAGAGATGCTGATGCCTCCCGTAGTTCTATCCCCATTCCATATCGTCTAGATGGGAATGTTCGGACACCTCTTTTGCATCCACGTGATCAATATCCTGATCCTCCTCCGCATGAATATGCGATCCCTAATCCTGATCTTGAGGGGGACATGAATCAGAATGATCCCTCATCCTCTGATCCTACGGATCTCATCAATGCTCTGGGAGTTCTTGCCTCCCGACTGGACCCTCAGCAGTTCGAGGCGATCCAATCTATTTTGAAGGGGAAGGCACCCATGCAGCCTGCCGAGCCGAACCCTGTGGCTCCCCCTGCTGTTCCTCAGCAACCTTCTTTTCCTCCTCCTTATGTCCATCAGGCCGTGGAGGGCCTTCATATTACTTCTCGGCCAGCTGGGCCGCAGCTTTCATCATCTAGGCAACCGGCTAGACCGCAAACGCCTGCTTATCAAAATGCCCTCGAGCATGGCGGAAGCTCTGCCGGACCTCCCCTTTATTGTCCACCCTGTCCAACGTACTCTAGGCAGCAGGCCTACCAAGTACCTCCTCCTCCTCCTCCTCCCCAAGCAGATCTGACCACACAAACGCTGCTGGCCAAAATGGAGCGTATGGATGAGCAATTTAATAACCTCCAGAAAATGATGGGGGTCAAAGCTGTGCCAGAGATCAGTCTACCGAGCCTGCCAGTATTCCATCTGCCGCCCTCTGAGATGCCAGTGTACCGAAAGTACAACGGTACTGGTAACCCCTTCACACACCTGAAGGAGTTCATGTATGAATCCTCTTTCTGGCAGAATGATAAGAGGTCGTTGGCCTTCTTGTTCAGGAGATCTCTAGAGGGACCAGCCCTCGAGTGGTTCTTTTCCCTGGAACCCTCAGAAGTAGAAGATTACGGTATCGTTTCACGCAAATTTATTCAACGATACCAGGATAGAGTTGCACCCTCCTTGTCTATCACGGACCTCATTGCAGAAAAGATGAAACCTGATGAGGAGTTTGTCAGTTTTGCTGACAGGTGGCGGGGTTTGGCTGAAAAGGTGAAGGATCACTTGTCCGAGTCCGAACAAGTGAAAATGTTAATTTCTAATGCCACCCCCCAGTTCAAGCTCGTCCTCTCCTTGAACAATTTGACTAACATGGCAGAGCTCTATGAAAGAGCACGGTACTGCCAGAATGCTTTCAAAGACGCTACATTCTCTAGTGTCTTTGATCCTCATAGACCTAGCAGGCCTCCGCCTCGGAAGCCTGCAGTGCCGAACTCTTCCAGCACAGGTCCGACTACCGAGGGCACGCTCTCTCATGAGCAAGTGAGTACCATGAACAATAACTCGCCCCAGTTCGTGAGGAGTCAGCAGCAGTACCAGAGGCCACAGCAGCAAGGGTACAGACAACAGCAGAACCCCCAGTACCAACAACAGTATCAGCGGCCCCAGCAGCCGAATCAGAATCAGAACCAGCAACATCTACAGCAACAGCCGCAACGGCAACAGCAGTACCAGCAACCCCAGCAGCAGCAGTATCAGCAGCAGCAACAGCCACAGTACCAGCCGCGCGCACCGCCGGCGTACCACAATATCCCTCCTCCTGGTGACTACAACCAGCAGAGGAGACCTCCAGGCCCGAAGAGGGCAGAATACCCGGCTCTCCCAGAATCCTTGGCCGATATCTTCAGTGCTTTAATGGCGGCTAACGCCTTAGTTTTGCCGAGGGAAAAGGCCGTCTGGCCTCAAAATGCCGATACGTCCAGGTATTGCTACTTCCATAGGCAACCTGGGCATACCATTGACACCTGCTTCCAATTCAGAGATTATATTCATGATCTCAACGAGCAGGGCGGCATAGACTGGGAGGAAATGAAGAAATACATAACAGCCCTGAAGGCGAGGAGACCGCAACAGCAGCAGCAAGCAAGACCACCGGCACAAGCAGCAGCACCACCCAACATGGGCATAGTGCAGAATCCACTCCCGGAGCACCAGAACCAGAACCAGGTTGCTCCCATTCTAACGAACAGCCAGTCTGAGGCTGGTCGTGGGCAACAATGGAGGATAGAGGACTCTTCCTCTCTTTATTCAACGGGTCACGTTCAAAGTACCGCAGAGCGACTACCACGCCGCACCATCCACATACCCAGACCACAACCCGTCACCATCACCCCTCTACCCACACCCACATATCACTCGCCCTCACCCAATAACCCACTACCACTACCCACCTTCCTTAGACCCATTGCGCCCCGCACTCCTACGCTTCCATCATATACCCCTCCGCAAACCAATAACGCGCCCCTTTTACCATCTAGGCCACTATTACGCGTACCATTTCCTACTTCACCCATTACCACTACCACCTACCCAGATATGCCCCAACCATCCAGACCGCTATTACGCGTACCATTCCCCACTTCGCCAACCACTTACCCATCTACCATTCAACCCTCTAGGCCTTTAATCCGCACCGCGCCATCACCACCTAACCCAACGCCACCACCTACGCATCAACCCTCTGCACCGCTTACGCCACCTGACTCTGCGGTACTCAAGGTGTCACCCGGATCCTCCACGGTCGAGGAACATGCGCTCCGGAGTGGAAGGATTTTCAACAAGGTCTTTCCTCAGTCCACAGTCAGAGACGGCCCATCACAGCCGACTGAGGAAGCCCATAATGAAGAGAGTGCACCAGGCACTCAATACGACTTGTTGAAACATCTGGACAGAACACCGGCACGGATCACTGTACTTGAATTGATTAAAAGGTCCAAGATTCACCAAGAAGCCTTAATGGAATACCTACAGAAGGTGATGGTCAACGAAGACGTGCCGGTAGAAAAAATTGCAGCACTACTAGTTCCTCAGGGGGATCAGCCCTCAATTACATTCCACACATCGGAACTAGCACTGCCAGCCGCTAGAAGCATGGCTCTGAGCATCACGGTCAATATCTGCAAAAAGGCCGTGGATGCATGCCTGGTTGATACAGGCGCTTCAATTAACGTTTTACCTCCGAAGACCCTGGAGCTATGCGGTGTTCCTAAGGAGAAATGGCTGCCTAGCCCCATCTCAGTTACGGCATATGACAATTCTACCCGTTCCCCTCTGGGAATGGTTTATTTAAAGGTGGAGCTAGGTCCAGTAAGTCATGCAGAGGTCGAATTTCATATTCTAGAAATCGACCCTTCCATAAATGCCATTCTGGGACGTCCTTATATCAAAACTCTTGAGGCGATTCCTTCTACGAATCACCAATGCCTCAAATTCCCTTACAAAGGACGAATTATTAAAGTGACGAGCATGCCGATCCTTGCTGCTGCTCATACTTTAAATATTAAATCTGCTGTTTTACCTGGCCGACAACCTTTTCTGTCGGTATTACAGGTCTACCGTCCAGTGGCTGATCCTTTGAAAGCCGCTACCATTTCTCCATATCCATTAAATGCTATCAAAAGGGGGAAGTGCATGAGTACCCCAGGATGGAGGATTATGATGAAAAACGGCTACGAGCCTGGGAAAGGTCTGGGCACACAGTTGCAAGGCAGGACCACTCATGTTAAAAATCATCGGACAGCACCTGGAAGCGGTCTGGGCTATAGGCCAATCAAGCTAAAGCAAGATCTGGTTCAGAAAGCAGAAACCGAAGACGGTCAAGAAATCTTGGAAACAATGTCTACACCACTGAAAGAAGGCCGAGATCCCTTAACATGGACTCTATATACACATTTTGTGAAAGGGCCCATACTTAGTCACGACAACACGGTGGTCATTACTTCCTGTTTTGACTTCCATGACATATATGGGAGGGATTTGGCCAGACATTGTTCCGAATTACTTACGTACCAATCCTTGGAGGCTCTGCGGCCTATGAAAAGGAGGAAATTCCGTGACCCCGAATGCGAATGGTACAGATGGTTCGACCTGAGGGACCTATACATAGCACTGAACAGACTATTTCTGGATCCTGCAGAACCCAAGTGGCCACCGCAGATTGACGAGCTAATTGAGAGCCCTGGCGCAATCTTTGATAAGCGGATACTGCTGCCCGAACAAACTGATGAAGGGGAGCCAGATGACCCCTATGAAGCTGGTTATACAACAGATCTGCTCTGGAGGGGGACATATCCTTCACATGTCTTCATGCTCCATACTCTTTTTCGTACACTACTCTTGACCCCGACTTGGTCGCGGGTCATAATTGAAGATATTCCACGGGCCCCGCCTGTTATGATAACTCTGTCCCCTCGGGACTTTATTCCACAACCTCCTCTCGACCTAGAGAGGATGTATGATTTGATATGGGACATATTGCTATATGATCCCCCTAATCCTCTGGCCTTGGTGCCGCTTCCTCCGTCCGATTCCCCTTCCATTTGTATTCACTCCTGCTTCATGTATAATTCCTTCGATATCAAAAAAAAAACGCCAATTTTACAACAAATTCTTCCCAAATCATTATCGAGGAAACATCTTACTTGTCCGATTACACCCCATCGCGCGGGTCCGTCGGTCAAGATTCTCTCCTAGATCTACTCTGTCCCTCCCCACGGGAGGATTCCCCTGTATTTCCACTTGTATCCCAGGATTTTCATCCTGCTTCATCTTCATTAGGTTATGATAGGCAGTTTAGTGAAGTTAGGGAGTCCAGTTTTAGGCAGGTTAGTCAGTTTAGGAAGTCTAGGAAGCCTAAGGGTAGGCAAATTCCAGAAAGATACCTCCAGGATTTGGCTGATAAATGTTCCTTTTGCTCTTTAATCCCTCAGCTTTTATAAGATCCAATTCAGATGCCAGAAGATTGTACAGATGATGAGTCAGTCAATGATGGGTACGGGGTATATGAGTTAGTACATGAAAAGGACCCCATTGTTGAAGATGAGGAAGATGATGAGGACGCAGCTGAGGCGTATGCCAGTGGAGTGAAGAGATTTGATGAACCCTCAGCTGCCGTAGAAGAGCCCACAAAAGAAATAAACTTAGGGACTGAAGACGAACCTAAGGTTGTCCTCGTCAGTAAAAATCTTTCTACAGAGGATGAGAAGGCAATGGTACAAGTGCTTAAGGATTATAAGGACACTTTCGCCTGGAGTTATGAGGATATGCCGGGGTTAGACTCATCTTTAGTTGAACACAGGTTAACATTAAAGGATGGAGCTAATCCGGTCAAGCAGAAATTAAGGCGATTCCACCCACAAATGGCTTTAAAGATGAAGGAAGAGGTCGACAAATTACACAAAGCCAAATTCATTAGAGTTGTCCTTTATCCACAATGGGTGGCCAATATAGTCCCGGTTATGAAAAAGGACGGGAAGGTCAGAATTTGCATTGACTTCCGCGATCTGAACCGGGCGTGTCCTAAAGACGATTTTCCATTGCCTCATATTGATGTACTCATCGATAACACTGCTGGCTATGAGACGTTATCGTTTATGGATGGATTTTCAGGATACAACCAGATTAAGCTGGCAGAAGAGGATCAAGAGAAGACTTCATTCACTACACCTTGGGGAACATATTGTTATGTCGTCATGCCATTTGGATTGAAGAACGCTGGAGCCACTTATCAAAGGGCTATGATGGCAATATTTCATGACATGATGCATATAGATTTGGAAGTGTATGTGGATGACTTATTGGTTAAGTCTAAAACGAAGGCTGAGCATGCCAAAGTTTTGGCAAGGGTATTAGAGAGATCGAGAGAGTATCAGTTGAAGATGAACCCCAAGAAATGTGTATTCGGGGTATCTTCAGGGAAATTGCTTGGATTCATTGTCAGCAAACGGGGAATTGAGATCGATCCCAATAAGGCGAAGGCTATCAGAGAAATGCCACCTCCCAAAAACTTGAAAGAGTTAAGAGGATTAATCGGGAGGTTACAATTTATTCGCCGTTTTGTCTCCCAGCACTCACAAAGGTGTAAGCCGTTTTACGAGCTTACCAAGCCAGGAGTCAAATTTAATTGGGACGATAAGTGTCAGGAGGCATTTGATGGATTAAAGGACTATTTGGCAAGTCCTCCTGTTTTGAGACCACCATCTCCAGGCAAACCATTGATACTTTATATTTCTGTCCTGGATGATGCAGTGGGGGCTGTCCTAGCACAAGAGGATGAAGAAGGAAAAGAGAGGGCAGCCTACTATCTCTCTAAACTTCTCAACCCCGCTGAACAGAGATACACGGCGATGGAGAAAACATGTGCAGCATTGGTTTGGGTTGTTCAGAAATTGAAGCATTATTTTCTGGCCCATTAAGTCCATCTCATCGCTAGGATGAATCCGATCAAATTCCTTCTGGAGAAATATGTTCTTACTGATAGGTTAGCGCGATGGCAAATCTTTCTATCTCAATTCGATATCATTTATATTCAACAGAGAGCGATCAAGGGCTATGCCATAGCAGAACATCTCGCTCATCATCCCCTTCCTCGATTTGATCCAGTGCGATCAGAGTTTCCGGATGAGGAACTAATGTCCGTAAATCAAATCAGAGATGATATGTGGACTCTGCATTTTGACGGAGCTCTGAATTCTCATGGAAAGGGTATCGGAATCGTTCTGTTATCACCTGAAGGTGTCACCATTCCACAAGCCTTTCAGCTTGACTTTCCAGTCACCAATAACATAGCTGAATACGAGGCACTTCTTGCTGGTCTCGAGGCTGCTCATTTTCATGGTGTCACTAAACTCAGGATTGTGGGTGATAGCTAATTAATTCTTCGCCAAGTGCTGACCAAGTATCGAACTCTTGATCCCAAGCTTAAGCCATATCAAGAACTTACTTCTGCTTACTCAAAGCTTTTCACAAAGTTGATCTTTGTCCATGTCCCTAGAAATCAAAACATCCTAGCTGACGCTCTAGCTTCACTTGCATCTTCCCTTGATTTTCCGATCAACAAGCAATCTGAATCGATCATAGTTCATAGGCGTCTTTCACCTGCCGTGAAAGATCCTTCATTTCTTAGAACTAAGGAGAAGTTGCTGAAGAAATTCAAAGATGGAAGTATTGTGGAGAAAAGAGAAATCATGTTGATGGAGCTGTTAGAAGAGATGGATGATGAACAGAAGCCATGGTATTATGAAATTGCAAAATATTGTGAAGATCAATCGTATCCTGAAGAAGCTACAACTGAGGAAAAAAGAGCTATCAGAAGAGTTGCTCAACGATACACCCTAGTTGGGGGAGCATTATACAAAAGAGGTTTTGATGGAGTTCTTCTGAGATGTTTAGACGAAGATGAGCTTTGGAAGGTTATGGAAGGAGCTCATAGTGGAGTTTGTGGTGGCCATGTCAATGGACAGATGCTAGCAAAGAAGATCCTTAGACAAGGATTTTATTGGCCAACCATGGAAGAAGACTGTGTAGGATATGTCCGTAGGTGTGCCAAGTGTCAACTTCACGCCGACAAAATTCATTCTCCTGCATCTTCACTCCATCCTGTTTCCTCCCCATGGCCTTTCTCCATGTGGGCTTTCGACATTATTGGACCCCTTGGTAATCCAGATTCCGGCATCAAGCAAAAATCTTTCATTCTCACGGCAACGGAATACTTCACCAAGTGGGCAGAAGCTGAAGCATACGTGGAGATCAAAGCATCAACCGTCTGCAAATTCATCATGAAGAACATCATCACAAGATTCGGAATTCCAAGTACCATCGTCACTGACAACGGACCGCAGTTCGTGTCACAGGAATTGAAGGACCTCTGCAACAGGTACAGAATTGCATTGCATCACTCATCTCCTTATTATCCGCAAGGCAATGGCCAAGCAGAGGCAACAAATAAGACTTTGATAAAAATTATCAAAAAGACGTGTAAATCTAACAAATTCGCAGATTGGCCAGAAAAATTGGTTGAGGCTCTATGGGCCTACCGAACTTCAATCCGCACGCCTACTGGGCAAACTCCTTATTCCTTAACATTTGGAATGGAGGCGGTAGTTCCATATGAGATCCTTATACCGTCATTAAGAGTACAATTGAACAAGGAATTTTCCATTGATGAACATCGTTCAGCACTTCTTGCTCAATTGGAACTTTTAGACGAGAAAAGATGGTCAGCTGCTAATCATGCAAAAGCTTATCAAAATAGATTAGCACGTTTTTATCAAAAGAGAGTCATTGAACGAAAGTTCAAAGTCGGTGAAATGGTCGTTAAAAGAATTTTTGTAAAACCTGGTGGTCCGCGTTCTAAGCTCCAACCCAACTGGGAAGGACCTTATGTTGTATCGCACGCTTATCCTGGTAATGCTTATCGTCTTGTTAATGCAGAAGGAGAAGAGCTAAATCATCCTTGGAATGGTTTACATCTTAAGAAATACTACCCTTAGGATAAAGAGTCGATCAGTATGGTACAAAGACCAGTGGAATCAGAAAATTTATAAACTCAAATTTCTTTGTTAGTCTGAATAATTTAGCTTCAAACCCATTACTGCACACACTGACACGTTTGATTCGTGAGTAACAAGAGATGCCAAGTCCTAAAGAATATCAAAAGCTTGACTAAGAGTATAAAGTACAAATCATTCCTTTTAAAGTAAAATTCTGTTTTACACTCGGCCCATGATGTCGGAACGAGGCTTAGAATAGACTACCAAGAATACCCGCCATCTTAGTAGGAGGCCGTCATAAAAAAAACGGGGGAGATCCGTTCCAAAGCAAAGAAAAGAAAAGAAAAGGATAGAAAAGCAAAAGCAAGGCAAAAAGCCAAATGTCAAATCAAAAGGCCAATATACTACAAATGTTACATCAAGGCCATGAAATGAAACAAAAGGGAATGCAAGGTCGATAAATACCCCGGAAAGAAAATGACCGAACCCCAACAGATATTAGGGTTGGAAAGGGACATCTTTTTAAGTCTCCGGAACTTTCTCATGGGCTTTCTAAATCTATTCTTCTTTTCTTTCTAAAGAGGTGTACTTCAAGCTTAAGGAATGGCTTAGATTGACTAAGGGTCAAATCATCAAATGGGATCACGAATAGAAACACAAGTTCAAACACGACGGGTTTTAAGTTAAGTTGTTAAAGAACAATTTGGAAATTAAGTTAATAAATGAATATGATTTTTTGATCTAAGTACCATACTGGTCTTTTAGTTAAAAATTCAAAAAAAAATGTATATGTCAAAAATTCAAAAAAAATGTATATGTCAAAAATTCAAAAAACTGTATATGTCAAAAATTCAAAAAAAATGTATATATGTCAAAAATTCAAAAAAAATACATATGTCAAAATTCAAAAAAATTTTGCATAGTCAAAATTCAAAAAAATTGCATATGTCCAAAATTCAAAAAAAAATTTTGCATAGTCAAAAATTCAAAAAAATGTACATTTGTCAAAATCTAAAAAAAAGAATACATATTTCAAAACCCAAACAAAAATGAATATTTCAAAACCACAAAAATATTTCAATTAGCATTTGCTTGTGGCATTTAATATGTTTCATTCCTTTTATTTTCAGTAAGCATATGTTTGCTTGCATGTTGCATTTTGCTTAAGTCTGATTATTCTTATTACCTTTGTTAATAAAGGCTATGCCCCTTGACTATTTATTCGAGGAAAAGATTGATTGACCATTTGTTTGGTCAGGCAAGGGGCTAAGCCTAAATAAATACTTAACCTATTTGTTAAGTGTTGTACAGGATGCAAGATAAGCACAGGAACACGAGATTGGAGCCCAAAAGTTTCATGTATATATCAAAAGTGTTTTATATATGATACATGAAAGGAAAAGAAGTACATAAGCCCTCAAGGCTGGCTCTCCCCTCCGCCCTCATCTAACTGGCTCTGGGCCTCGTCAGGTGCGTCTGGTGCTGGTCCTCGGCTGGGAGGTGGAGGTGGCCCCATCGTGCTCGGCCCCGCCTGGCCGGAAGACACGGCAGCGCTGGCGGTAAAAGCGCTCGTCAAACCGCGCTCCTGCGCACGCTGTCGAGCACGCCTGTACCTCTCCTCCACACTCCGGCGCTCGTGCTCTGCGATGCCCAGCTGGACCCGAAGAGCGGATATCTCAGTATCCATCCTCTGCCGCTCCTGCCGCTCCCGCTCCCGCTCCTCGTTGATGACCTCCAGGCGAGTCTGGAGGCGCGCAAGATCTCCAACCGAAAGTCGGGCCACCTGCTCCTCTAAGGCCCGGATCCGCTCTGCATCAGCCTCGGCACGAGTCGCTGTAGCATAGATATCCGCTTCAGCCCTCTGAAGGGCTTCTTGGAGCTCAGCAACCTGCAGAAGAAGATTTTGTTAGTTCAAGACAATCAAGTAAGTCAAGTCAAATTCAAAAATCAAAACTTACCCGAGCAGCACGGTCCTCCTCCGCAAGAGAAGCCCGGTGGATGGCAGAAGCGAGCTGACTCTGGAGGTCAGCCAAGGCAGCATCATGCGCGGCAAAGGATGATGAAGATGAAGCTCCATAAGTAGGGGGAGCCGCTTGGGTGTAGACGGCTCGCTGCACCAAAAGAACACTGTCAGTGGTTAATCGCCAAAACAAATAATTAATTAAAACATGCATTCATATTCATTCATACATACCAGATCAAAGAGCTCTTTCTGGACCTGTTCGAGCTGGGCCTCAGCATCATGTAGTCGGGCCCGGAGGTCGATGATGACCGCATCACGAGCATCCTGCAAATCACATATACATATATTCATTCACCAACATAAATCAAGATAATAATAAAATTAAAGACGCATGAATGCATACTTACATCGAGTGGTCGGAGGAGCCGCAGCTGGTCGGCGTAATGGACCCGGTACTGCTGGAGGTAGCCCTCGCTACTCTCCGCACGGGACTCCACTCTGATGCCCCGACGGTGCCAGTCCTCGTACTGCTCCGGGAACTTGGCACGCCAGTCGGTGAGGGATTGCTTGCCCCTCATGCTCCTCCCTACACCCTCCGGGACTTCTTCATCTATCCATTCCTGATGGAGACCCAGCGTCCTCATCACGAGCCGGAGACGGAGGGGCTCGATCTCGTTGAGGCAGTGCACCCACATCTGCCTCCCAAATCGCCTCCTGCCAGCCGTCACCCATGGCTGACCTTCCTCGTTCATGCCCAGATATGGGCGCCAGATCACCTGCATATAGGTTAGATGCATTCATAAATAAATTGCACTTAAGGAATAAAGAATTGCATTTAATAAAAATTTTTGAACAAGTTAAAAACTTACCAATAGCTCTGGATAATCTAGAAACTGACGGCGGAGGGCCGTCAGCTGATGGTGCTGCGGAGCTGTGTCCACAATTGGCTGCCAACGGCAGGCCAAGGGGACGGCATCTGGACGAACAATCCTCGCTCTGCCGAGCGGGAAATAATGGTAGCTCCACACTTGCATGCATAAACATATAAGTTAGAAAAAGCATCATATCATATTGCATATCATGAATAAATATTAAAACATTTAATATCTGGAGGAACGGCGAGAAGCCGCTGACAGTAGTCTCGCGGTCCGGAGTGACCGCGGATAGATCTGCAAACAGGTGGGCCAGGAGGGCCGCACCCCAAGCGCATTCCCCTAAGCTATCTAGATCATCTAACATATACAAAAATCTACAGTGGATATGGTCGCCCTTCGTACCGAAGAGCAACCGACCGAAGAAAAAGACAAGAAAGACCCTAAGCTGTCGGTCTACCTCCTCTACCTGGCTAGGGTCCCTACAGTAGATGGCAGAGGACGACTCTGCTAGCCTGTCCCTAAACTCCTCCCGGGTCTCGTCAGACCGACGCCGGGGCTCGTCTAGACCTAGGGCAGCCTCTACTTCTACCCTAGGGACCATCCTGGATTCTCTGCCCATGCTAGACACCTCTATCCCTAACAAGGCCTCTGCCAATCCTCGATAGTCGGGGTAAGTCACCCCACTCACCGGTCGGCCCTCTACCCGGAGGCCGGTGATCCTGGCCACATCCTCTAGGGTGGGGACCATATGTCCCCACGGCATTAGGAAAGCCCGGCTTTCCGCATGCCAACGCTCCATGAGCGCCTGCAACAAGACTAGATCGAGCCAAAATGGCTCGATGTCTAGTATCTCACCGAACCCCATCCGGCGCAGGCGCACCTTCTGGAAATCCGGGAGCCCTCTATAAGCCCCTATAACTAGGTCCCAAGAGATCCTAGCCCTCATCACTCCCTGCAAATTAAAAAAAAAAAAAAAAAAAAATAGGGTCAGTAATTAATAAAAACAGGAAAATTCACTTTCTGTTTTGAAAGGCGTCAGCATACACAGACGTGTTTTAAAACACGTCCACATGAATTGACGCAATTCAAAAACATTTTCTAATAATTTAAAAATTCGAAATTTGGCTTGAAAGACGTCGACCAAGGGCGACGCCTTTTGAAAGGCGTCACCTGGTCTGGACGCCTTTCAAGTCCAGATTTCGGGTTCTTAAAAGAACCCCTTTCTTCCCCTCTTTTCTCACCCCATTCAAACCATAGAAGACTCACCGTGTGGAGGTCGCCCTCCTCTTCCTCTTCCACCGCCATGGGCGCCGGTGGAGGGAGCTCCTCCTCCAAGAAGGCCGCCGCCTCGGCTAACGCCGCCGGCACCTCCTCGGGAGCTTCTTCTTCTTGCCTCCGCCTCCTCTTGGCCAAGGCCATCTTCTTCCTTGATCCTTCACCGTGTTCCATAGCTCTCGAGAGGGAGTTTTTGAGGGAGAGATCACCGGAGAGATCGCCGGAGCTCGGTGGAGGGAGAGAAAATTTTTGAGAAAGTGAGGAAGAAAGGAAGGCCTTCGCGGGTCTGTAACGAAAAGGGTGAAAGGCGTCGACTCAGGAAGACGCGTTTTAAGGCGCATAAGTTGAGGCGGCAAAGGACAGCTGTTTGAATTGGTTGAAACACGTCCACATGGGTAGACGCGTTTCAGGTTCTGTTCAGAGCCGTACACAGAAAAATCATGAAAGGCGTCTTGACTACTGGACGCATTTTAGGGAATTAATCATGGAATTAATGGCAGAATCCTGGGAAAAGTAGGAGAGAGAGTTGAAAGGCGTCTATACAAGTAGACACGTTTTAAGCTTAAATCGGGTTTTTGAGGATTAAATTGAATTTCTGGAAAATAATTTTAGTTTGAAAGGCGTCTTTCTGAGTGGACGCGTTTTACATTTTATAGAACCCGAATTGTTGAATTTTCAGGAAAAATCAGGTTTTTACTTAAGGAAAAATCATGTGCACATCACAGAAAGTTGGGGAAAGATTCTAAGACATGAAAAATCGTTCTTTATTCAATGGAATCAATCTTTATTACATCAAAATCAAAGAGAGACAAAGGACATTCAAGGGAGAATATCATGAAGATCTTTAAGATAAGGAAATTTCAATCCTTTATCTCTGTCTTTAGAGGATCTTACACGATAACTAAAGCCAAGGTTCCATAGAGTAATGATGATTTGTATGGCTTCATAATCTTCATCGGACTCCAGGTCACGCTTCTTGATTGAAAGTGTAGGAGAGAATTCAGGGAACTCGCGATGAGCCAAGCTAAGTTGAGTAAGGCACCGGTGTGGATTGTACAACACAAACTCAGTGGCTCCAATTAACTTGAGATCTGCTCCTGCTGTGCGGCGCACTCAAACTGGTTTTCCAACAAGAGCAAGCGGAGACGAGTCGAATATGTCGGATGTCATGAGTTTCAAATACTCTCTCCAATCAGCTCGGGTCTTGAGTTTTGGAACCTTGTTGACCATGTACTCATTGAACTTTACAATATTAGCAATGCAATGAATTGGACTATTCAAGAAGATCTGAGATGGATTCAGAGGCCTTTTCTTGCTATGCTCGAATTTGAAGTGAAGTTCAACCCACAAGGCAAAGAGTAGCATGCATCCATATGGAAGACGACCTACAGAAGCTGCAGAAAGTCCACTGTAGAGATATACTAAGAGAGCAGTGCTAATGGATTTACCTTCGAAAATTGCGCAAATAGCACTAATTTGATCGTCTTCCAAGATGTTATCCTGTGTAAGAAAGAATAAGGCACCGGCAAGGCATGTAACGAGAGCTTTCGTTACATCCTCTGCCTCATCCTTCCTTAAATCTTCAATTTCATAAAGAGTCCACTCGGCCAGTTTTGCAAGATTGATCCCCTTCTTCGTGAGGCATCCTTTAGCTTCTGAAGGATCCTTCATGATCGACGTCAACAACTGTTGACCGGTGATTCTCTCTTTTGTCAAGACTATCTTGTCTCTGTTATCTCTGGTCTTCGGGAGACCTAATAGAAGTTCCGCCTCTTCTAGAAGGATTGTGCACTCGAAGTCTTGGAAGAAGAACGTATGAGTTTGGGGATGCCACCACTCGATCAAGGCACCCATAGCCGCCCAGTCCACGTTCGCACTTTTGTAATTCTTAGCGAGCACTACAAGTCCTTGAAGATCCCACTTGGATATGAACACTTGCATAGAAAGCTTGACACTTTTTGCAAGTTTACGAATCCAAGGGAGAGACGTGAACTTTCTTGGGTCAGAAAACATGGGGTAATTCTGAAAGAAAGATAAAAAAGGAAGCTTGATGAAGTTTGATGAAGAGCATGATGGAAGACATGAAGAACATGAAAGAAAGTTGATTGAACCTACTTGAAGATTGGGATTTCTTCCATTGAGATGATTCTCTATGTCTGTAAACTTCTCTAGAGACATCTTCATCTTCTTGTTTGAGGAATCCATCTCTCTTTTTCGGAGTTCTTCCTTCTTGAAGCTTGGGAAGCTTGAAAACCTTGAAGAAACCTTGAAAATTTGGAAGGAAACTCTCTTTTGGATCTTTGGATTATGATAGGATTGCTTGGAAATAACCTAAGGGTGTTTATATAGGAGGGATTGCGATCCTAAGTAGACCTTTTCCGGATTGGAAAAGGGATGTGCATTGATAGAGTTGGAGTTCGGGTAGAGAACAACCAGAAACCTGTTTCTGTGAGTAAAAGGCGTCTAGGATACCTGACGCGTTTCAAAGTTAAATGGCGTCTACGCGACACGACGCGTTTTAGCAAATCTGCTATTTTCCCGAAATCCTGTGATTTTAATGTTTAAATTGAATATTTGTTTGGAACTAATAATTTTGATTGCAGAAAATTCAAGAAAGCCTGAGCAAAACTGGAAATGTCAAGAAGATCTCATTGTGGAATTCAAGTCCCGACCGTGACTAAAAAGACGGTTATTTCTACCCTTGTACTATTCCATGTAAATCATTTGCATTACTATATGATAAATTTTTATTAGAGTATATCAAGGACCTTGTGGTTTTGATGAAACTGGAATTTGAGTTCCCCTTCAACAAAAACAGTGATAATTCCAGAGGATTCTTAATCGCACGGATAGGCTGTTGGGTTGTTGATTAGTGAGGACGATGGTTCCGTTTTTGTAAAACGGTGCGTGGATAAACGAGCTTCGGCTTAGTACTGAATTACAAGAATTGACATCTTAACAATATTATCCTTGATTAATTTGTATTTTATTTGACTTTATATTTTTCTTTTAGCCCAGCATGCATCATGTAGGACTTTGAAATCATTGTAATAAGAATTAATTATTGATTAAGTTTCAGACCATTAATCAAATAATTTCAACATGATATGAAATATTCCATTCCGAATTGAGTATCTTGATTATCTTTGAGGTTCGCTTAAAGATATCCTTGGAATTCTATCCTTTCTTGGATTCTTTATCCAATATTTCTTGTTTTCTTTTAAGATCCATCATGGCTGTAGCACGTCCACATTGGCTGGCAAACGCTCCCCATGATGAAACCTGCAGTGTCTATGACCTGGGGTACTTCCCACTCCGAGGAAGTTGATCGACTTTATTTCCTTGTCTACTTCATCCAGACAGGATTAATTCCATTGATTTCCTTGAACTATCTTCATTGATAATTTTGAGAAAAATTCCAATCATGTGATGTTAAGAGCGTGTCTCATCACACCTTGGCATCACCTTTTCAGTACATTCCATTCCATTTCACTCCCTTGCAAAGACAATGCCAAGGTGAGGCAGCTGTAGACACGCTAATTTTGACGTCATTTCGAGTAAATTTCATATCATACAATAATGCCTCGAAATGGTCTGATAATTAATCATTAATTAATTTTTATTAATCTTTTTAAGTGTCGGGTTTAACAGATGTGTTTAAGTTAATCAATTGAATTGATTTTAGCTCAAATTTGAGTTAAAATATGAAGAATTCTAAAAGACGTCAACCTGTGTGGACGCCATTTAGACTTTATTCTTATTTTAGCGATTAAATTTGAATTTTAATTAATTAATTAATTAACTAAAAGGCGTCGGTTAATGTCGACGCGTTTTAAGTTTCCTAAGTGATTTTAACTTCCCCTCCGGATGTTTATCCTTATCTTAATTAGTCTAAAAGACGTCTATAGAGGTGGACGCGTTTTACCTAATAAAGATAAAGATAAGTTTTCCCGGATATTTATCCTTATCTTAATTAATCTGAAAGGCGTCAGCCAAGGTGGACGCGTTTTAGATAATTACTGATAAAGATGAATTAATCAGTATTTATCTGTCGGTTAAGATGGATAAATTCGGAGTTTTTCTAATGTTAATCGCGAACGCAAGAAATGCCTATAAATACCCTGCATGTTGAAGAGTTAAAAAAAAAAAAAAAAAAGAAGAGAAGAGAATTGAGTTGAGTTGAGCCATAGCGTTATAGCGAGTTGAAGATTGAAGCAACGTCGTAACGCCGGAGCGCTGCCATTTCCAGAAGTCGGCGTCCCTTTCAAGATCTTCATCCTTTCAAAGCTTCAACCGATTGGGCATAAGTTTTTTATTACTGCATTTGCATTTTTCATCTTCATTAGTTTCATTCTTCATATTCACTTCATACAAACACACACCACAGCATAATCTTTCAAAAACCTACTTGATCTAAGGGGTTTCAAAGCCATTTAAAAAAGTAAGTTTGCTGTTTTAAATATGCTTAACATCATGATTAGTTCAGATATTGCTTCTACTTAAATTCTCATCATTGTTTCTTCGTTTTCTGTCTCTGCTGCACTCAACAACAACGAGAGATTCAAAAGGGGGAAATCAAGCTCAAAGCCAGAAAGACTTCTGGACGATCCTCAACCTCAAATTCCACAGCAAGAACAAAGAAGCAAAGAAAGGGCTCTCTTTCTTCAGCCGGCTGAGGAAGGGGAATCAAAGACTCAATCTTCCGCGTTTGAAAGGTAGGCGATCATATCTCTTTTGAAACTTTTTAAGTTAAAAGTTTCTGGCGATCACTGCACTTTAGTTGCTGTTTTTAATAGGTTAGTTTACACTAAACAACATAGATATTTCATGTTAATCACACGGTCATTCTAAGCACCTACAGCGGGCAACAGTGGAGGATAGAGGACTCTTCCTCCATCTATTCAACGGGTCACATTCCGAGTACCGCAGAACAATCACCACACCGCACCATCCATATACCCAGACCACAGCCCATTACTATTACCCCTATACCAACACCCGCATATCACTCACCTACACCCACTAACCCACTACCACCACCCGCTTTCCTCAAGCCCATTACGCCCCACGCCACTACACCTCCACTAAATAACCCCCCGCAAACCAACTACGCACCCCTCCTACCATCCAGACCTCTACTCCGCATACCATTCCCTACTTCACCCGCTACCACTACCGCTTACCCAGATACCATCCAACCTTCTAAACCGCTATTACGCATGCCGTTCCCCACTTCATCCACCATCCAACCATCTAGGCCTTTAATCCGTACCGCGCCACCACCGACTAACCCCACGCCATCGCCTCCGTACCAACACTCCACGCCATCCGCACCATCTAACCCTGCGGTACTCAAAGTATCACCCGGATCTTCCACGGCTGAGGAACATGCGCTCCGGAGTGGGAGAATTTTCAACAAAGTCTTTCCTCAGTCAACAGTTAGAGACGGCCCATCACAGCCGACAGAGGAAATACACAATGAAGAGAGTGCACCAGGCACTCAATATGAGTTGTTGAAGCACCTTGACCGGACACCGGCACGGATCTCCGTACTTGAACTGATTAAAAGATCGAAGACTCACCAAGAAGCTCTGATGGAATATCTGCAGAAGGTGATGGTCAACGAGGACGTGCCGGTGGAAAAGATTGCAGCACTATTAGTTCCTCAGGGGGATCAGCCCTCCATTTCATTTCATACATCGGAACTAGCACCGCCAGCAGCCAGAAGTATGGCTCTGAGCATTACGGTCAATATTTGCAAAAAGACCGTAGATGCATGTCTGGTAGACACAGGGGCTTTGATCAATGTTTTACCTCCGAAGACCCTAGAATTGTGCGGTGTGCCCAAGGAAAAATGGCTGCCTAGCCCCATCTCCGTGACGGCATATGATAATTCCACCCGTTCCCCTCTGAGAATGGTTTACTTGAAAGTGGAGCTAGGCCCTGTAAGTCATGCAGAGGTCGAATTTCACATCCTGGAAATCGACCAAACGCCATTTTGGGTCGTCCTTACATAAAAACTCTTGAGGCGATTCCCTCCACGAATCATCAATGCCTCAAATTCCCCTTTAAAGGACGAATCCCTTGTTCTTCCTTGCCTAACTCAGATCCCGAACTATACCCCATTTTGTCCATAAGCTGCCAACCGATGCTAGGCTGGGGCTTGGCCTGAGAGTCAACAGATGAAAGGATAGGCTCTTTCCCTTTTCCAGAAGTGATCATAGATGGAATTTGTTCAGTCGAGACTGAGTCCAAAGCCTCAAGATAGGGAGTTCTCTGCATTTTGACAATCTTCCAATTGTATGGGAATTTATAGCACTGATGATTAGTGGAGGGCACTCCCAGGGATTAGTGGATGCAGAATTCAAAGATCAAGGCCACTGGGCCAATTTCCAGTTTCCTATTTGAGACCATCATAGAAGTGGACTCAATCTTCTCTGGATCAATCCCTACTTTCTTGGGGGTCTTGAGTGGACAGACATTGATTGATGCCCCGGTATCCAACAGGATAGAGTCCAATGAGTGACCTTGAGTGTTGCAGTTAAGCATGAGGGAAGGGATTGGCATTCAGGGGGAGCTAGATCCTTATCTGTGAAGGATATCGTAGGTGTCTGGGTGACCGAGAGAATGACATTTGTGAACCTCCTGATAGGAAGATCTTCATTGACTGTAATTCGCTGGAGGAATTTGAACAATGTCTCCCTGTGTGTAGGAGATCTCCTAATAAACTCTAGGACCGGAATCTTGGCGGGAGTTTTCCCTAGATGCTGTAGGATGTCATATTTGGATTGAGTAATCCTTCTAGACATATTTGAATCCTCTTAGGAGTCCAAGGGTTGACTTGTTGGGGGAATGGTGTGATTTCTCAGTGTAACACCAATCGGACTGGGGTCTACTGCTTGATCTGACCTTAGTGGTTGAACCGGTGGTGAATTCATTAGGCAGAATTGGGTTACTGGACCTGGCTTTGGTGTTGGACACAAGATGGATAGAGGAGGTTCTCTGATCGAAACCGAGGGAACTTGGACCAGAGTGACTGGGTTGATGACTGTTGGTTGTTCCCTAGGTCATATCAAGACCAAAGGTTTGTCTTGGATAATAGTGGAGACTCCTTGCAATGGCTCTCTAGGTTTGATCATCTTAGTAGGGCACTTACGCCATATCCCAACCTCTTCATACTCCCAGTATTGTCCTCTGCGATCGACATTTGGTTCCAAATTTTTAATAAGGGTGCTCACCTTTTCTAGAGAGCTAGATGGATCTTAAGCTACCTGATGAGAGGGCAGAGGGTCTTTCACAATTCTTGATTCTCTTTTGGCTTTCAAGGTTTCAATAGCCTCTTTCATGTGCCCCCAATTGATCTTACCTTCCTCATTCAAATCGTACACCCAATCCTTGAAAGTGAAGCAAGTATAAATTGTATGTCCCGACACTCTATGATACGGACAATATCTGGACATATCAACATTGCAGGGGATGGCCTCATGCTGGGGTGGAAGCTGGATAGCATTGCAAGATAATAAGACATGCAAAATGTCTAATAGAGATTCCGGCAAAGGCGGATATGAGGCACGTTTGGTCATAGGCCGACTGTAGCTAGTTGAAGGAGGAACTGCTGAGTGTGGTTTCTGATTGGATTGGTTGTCTGATCTGGACATAGGACTAGGTGACCTAAAGGGTTGCCCCAAGGCACTCACCTGTTCATTGATTGTCACTCCCTCTATTAGTGGAGTTTGTGGAGTCCTCTTATTTATGTTCTGATTTTCAAAGAAGAATGGCAAAGTGGAACTCCAAATCTGAGATTGAACTAC
Source organism: Zantedeschia hybrid cultivar (assembly GCA_030544215.1). NCBI lineage: Eukaryota > Viridiplantae > Streptophyta > Magnoliopsida > Alismatales > Araceae > Zantedeschia > Zantedeschia hybrid cultivar. The sequence continues at coordinate 15,619,619 of JARZZO010000016.1, forward strand.
CCGAGTTCGATTATAAAGTTGTGCGAATGTGCGAAATTCTCTCAGCATGAGAATAGACCGAAGCTGCGGGGTAGCATTATTGACTAGCATGGTGATAGCTTGAGATTCGGGGATTGCCACTTCCGCCCTAGAGGCCATTGCCCTCCACCTGTTGGCAAAATACGTGAACTCCTCTTCATGCTTCATCTTCTTCATCACAAGATCAAACAAGGTGGGAGGCATGGTTGTCATATGACTAAACTAAGTGATGAATTTTTCGGAGACCATATCAAAATTAATTAGGTCTGTGGCAGGCAAGGAAGAAAACCATCTTAAGGCCTCACCTTCTAAGGATTTCTGGAACAGATGGACGAGGAGGATTCTGTCGTAGAGCCATTGATGGGAATCCATGAGGAAACCTGACAGGTGATCATGAGGGTCAGAGGTGCCATCATATTTTATGTATTTGGGAGCTTTGAATCCTAGTGGAAAGTAGGCCGGTGGGAGCTTGCAATAGCTCAAGAGAGAGTGCGGTTGTTTCAGGGTAAGTTTCTCGGCCATGAGCTTACGCACATAGGTTTCAACCTCACTTTTGTAGATGAATTCTTTTTGCTCGAGAGGAGGTGTAGTTGGAGAGACTGGAATCGGTATGACTGGTGGAGCAACTGGAGTAGGAGTTGGCTGGTTGATGTGGGTCTGAGCTCTGTTGGGAGACCCTTGGAAGTGAGTTCTCCGAGGAGTGGCATCTTGAGTTTTGCCACGGGAGGCCAACTGGATGAGTTGATTAGGGGTGTACCGTGATAACACGGCAATAAGTTCCGGATCCTCACTCGGGTTTTGGAAGGTTCTGTTGGAGCTTATAGGGTCACTTTCTGAAGAGGAAGATTCATCCAAGTATCTTTCCTTAAGTTCCTCTCTAGATGTTTGGAACATGCCCACAAATGTTTGTGGATCCTCTTCAATCTCGAACAGAGGGTTGTGTGTGACATTGTTACCAAACTCATCCATGTCATCATACACAGTGTTAACATGCATTCGGTTCATTATGAAACACAAATCCTAAGAGATTTTGTATTTCACTTGAAAGGTTAACCGTGTATTATGAGTGTTGGTTTCTAACAAATCAAGTTCAAACCCTTGACGACCCTGTACTTTTCTTTCAAAACCTGTTCCACCAAAGTTTAGTTAGGTGTCTTTGATTTTGAAAAAATTCTCTCAGTGACACCTATGGGTGAATGATTGTGAATGGAAAAGTTTAATTAATCCTCACACAAAAACCCGGGGTTCCTATAGGGTGGTTTCAGGTACAACCTGCTCGGCGGCCAAGTGGGAATCCCTGGCTCGCGGAGACTTACGGAAGTTCCCAACATAATAAGACTAGTCACACCCGAGTGGGAATCCTCAGGTGGAGAGTCAAACACTGTGGGAGAGGTAACTAGAAGTGTGATGCCGGCTCTTCCTTAAAAACCCCTGCAGATAGTACCCTGGAATCAACCCACAGTCCAGCAGACAAGAGAAGACAAGAGAACAGTAAACAAAAAACTAGAACGGGCAACAATTTAATCAGAAAAATTGGACAGTAAAAATTAGGCAGCAAGAAGGCCGGAGCCTGGACGGCCGGCTACTTGGCCGTCCTAGAGCCTGGACGGCCAGCTACTTGGCCGTCCTAGAGCCTGGACGGCCAGGCCGTTGGCCGTCCTGGGTTCTAGACGGCCAGGTGCTTGGCCGTCTTTGGGCTCTGGACGGCCAGGTACTTGGCCGTCTGGTCTGGGCTCTGGACGGCCAAACACTTGGCCGTCCGGTCCGCTGGACGGCTAGGTACTTGGCCGTCCGGTCTGTGCTGGATGGCCAGGTACTTGGCCGTCCGGTCTGGGCGGCCAAGCGCTTGGCCGTTCGAGACTCTGGGCGGCCAAGTGCTTGGCCGTCCGTGGGAGGAGCTCTTACCTTTTAAGGTGTCTTACATGCGCGGCCAAGTGGTGGTCCCTCCTTCTCTTCCTCCCGCCGGCCAGAGGAGGAGAGCTCGGTAGTCCGCGCACAAAATCTGGTAAGAGCCCCTAAAAAGAGAAGACAAACAAAGAAACGAAATAGCCCGATTAGAATTGTGATATGTAGAATCTATCGATAAAAATATAAAAACTAACTAGAATTGGAGGGAGACGCACCGGATGGGTGTTTTGGGAGGGAAGGTGACCATATGTTATGGCCACCCACCTCCCATTTTTTGTTAGAAACTTCTGGGGGTAAGGGTGCTAAGTCATCCTAAGATGCATGCATGTAGATGAGGGTGCTCGTGTGTGAAAAGTGAAATGATATGTTGAAAGTGGACAGAAGAGTGAGAGAGAGAAATGTTACGGAAGGGATGAAAAGTGAGAATGCAATGAGGTGAATAGGTAAAAAACAAAAGAGGGTTAAGAAGACAAGCCCATGTTGGAGTGCGGAGGATTCCTCTTGAAACTCCTCCTGACCACTTGCCAACCTCCTCTGAGTCTCTCCTCTGAGCCTTCCCTCCTAGAATGAACTCCTTAACGCCTACGAACCTCTCACCCAAAAAACTCCTTCACCCCCTGCTCGAGGGGGCAGGGGGGGTTTAAATAGGTGAGGGAAAAATAGGAGTCTAAATCCCTGTAAATCATCCTGGAGCCAATGGGAAGTAGTCAAGGATCGGAGGTGGTGCGGGCGGCAGTCGCCGGAGTGGGGAGTGATCGGAGTAGTGGAGGTGAGGGCGGCGAGTAGAGGAGATCGTGGGGAAGACGAGGTTGGTAGTTAGGGTAGTGGACGGCCAGCCAACATGCCTTCCAATCCCGTGGAAGGCCAGGTAGCTAGCCTTCCACGAAGTGGTGGAAGGCAGCCCGGTTGGCCTTCAAAGGGGGTGGAAGGCAAGGGGTGACCTTCGAAGAGTGATGGAAGGCGAGGGGTGGCCTTCGAAGGGTGGTGGAAGGCGGGCCGGCTGGCCTTCGAAGGATGGTGGAAGGCGGGACGACTGGCCTTCGAAGGATGGTGGAAGGCGGGCTGGCTGGCCTTCAAAGGGTGGTGGAAGGCGGGCTGGCTGGCCTTTGAAGGATGGTAGAAGGCGGACTGGCTGGTCTTCGAAGGGTGGTGGAAGGCGGGCTGGCTGGCCTTCGAAGGGTGGTGGAAGGCGGCTGGTTGGCCTTCCACAAAAAGGTGGCTAGAGTCAGGATTGATTAATGGGCCTAGTTTTTAGTGGGCTGAGATGGCTAAGATGAGGGGTTTGGTGACGATGGGCGAATGATGGATGGGGCTCATGACCAAAAGGGTGGTCCAAAATCAGTGTCTACAGTAGGTGATCTGGCGCCCGTACCTCGATATGGGCGAGGAGGGCCAGCCGTGGGTGATGGCTGGCCGGAGACGGTTCGGGAGGCAAATGTGGCTGCATTGCCTCAACGAGATCGAGCCGCTCTGCCTCCGCCTCGTGATGAGAACCCTGGGCCTCCACTAGGAGTGGGTTGATGAGGAGGTCCCGGAGGGCGTCGGGAGGAGCATGAGGGGCAAGCAAGCCCTCACTGACTGGAGTGCCAAGTTCTCGGAGCAGTACGAGGACTGGCACCGTTGCGGCGTTAGGGTGGAGTCCCGGGCGGAGAGTAGCGAGGCTTACCTCCAGCAGTACCAGACCCACTACGCCGATCAGCTTCGACTCCTCCGACCACTCGATGTAAGTATGCTTTTATGCGTCTTTCATTTTATTATTATCTTAATTTATATTTGTGAATGAATGTATGTATGTGTGGTATGCAGGATGCACGAGATGCGGTCATCATCGACCTCCGGGCCCGCCTACATGACGCGGAGGCCCAGCTGGAGCAGGTCCAGAAGGAGCTCTTTGACCTGGTATGTATGCATGAATATGAATGGATGTTTTAATTACTTAGTTGTTTTGGCGATTAGCAACTGACAATTGTCTTTTGGTGCAGCGAGCCGTCTACACCCAGGCGGCTCCCCCTACATATGGAGCATCATCATCCTCCTCTTTTGCCGCTCATGAAGCTGTTCTGGCAGACCTCCAGAGTCAGCTCGCCTCCGCCATCCACCGGGCTTCGCTCGCGGAGGAGGATCGCGCCACTCGAGTGAAGTCTGATCCTTTCCCTTTGACTTCTGAATTTGATCTTGATTGCTTGATTGCCTTGAACTAACCATGACTTCTCCTGCAGGTTGCTGAGCTTCATGAAGCCCTTCAAAGGGCTAAAGCGGATGCGGCTCGGGTTCGCGAACTCGAGGAGCAGGTGGCTCGCCTCTCCACCGGGGATCTTCCTCGTGAGTTCTCACACCTCCAGTCTCGACTGAAGTTCATTACCGAGGAGCGAGAGCGGGAGAGGCTGGAGCGGCAGAAGATGGATACTGAGATGACTGCTCTCCAGGTCCAACTTGGCGTTGCAGAGCACGAGCGACGCAGCGTGGAGGAGCGTTACCGACGTGCCCGCCAGCGAGCGCAGGAAAGGGGGCACGGGAGTGCGTTCACCGCGAGCGTGGCCATATCATTAGGCCAAGCTGGTCCGAGTCTGATGGGACCACCACCTCCTAAAGCTCCACCGTCGGACGCACCTGACGAGGCTCAGAGTCAGTTCGACGAGGGGGCGGGAAAGAGCCAGCCTTGAGGGCTATATGTACTTTTCTTTTCTTTTGTGTATCATGTACAAACATCTTTTGATGATATATATACATGAAACTTTTGGCCTTCAACCTTGTGTCTCATGTGTTTGCCTTGTGTCCTGCACATCATTTAACAAACAAGTCAAGTATCTATTTAGGCTTAGCCCCTTGCCTGACCGAGTGAACGGTCAATCAATCTCTTTCTTGATGGAAGGGTCAAGGGGCATAGCCTTTATTAACAAATGTAATATGAATAATCAAACTATAAGCAAAATGCAACATGCAAGCAGACAAATGCTCACTGAAAACAAAAGGAATGAAGCATACCAAGTGCAATAAGCAAATGCTAATTGAAATATTTTTGTTGTTTTGAAATATGTACTTTTTTTGATTTTGTGAAATATGTATTTTTTTTTTACTTTTTTTGAAATATGTGTTTTTTTTTGCTTTTGAAATATGTACCTTTTTGGATTTTAACATATGTATATTTTTTGGATTTTGACATATGTATTTTTTTTGATTTTTTTGAAATATGGTGTAAACTAAAGACCAGCATGGTACTCAGATCAAAAGAATTATATTCATTTATGAACTTAATTCCCAAATTGTTCTTTAATAATTTAACTTAAACCCATTGTGTTTAAATTTGTGTTTCCATTCGTGATCCCATTTGATGATTTGTCCCTTAGTCAATCTCGGCCGTTCCTCAAGTTTGGAGTATGCCTTTTTAGAAAGAAAGGAAGAATTGGTTTAGAAAGCCCATAAGAAGGTTTCGGAGACCTAAAAAGATGTTCCTTTCTTACCCTAATATCCGTTGGGGTTCGGTCATTTTCTTTTCGGGGTATTTATCGACCTTGCGTTCCCTTTTGTTTCATTTCATGGCCTTATGTAACGTTTGTAGTGTAATGGCCTTTTGATTTGATGTTTGGCTTTTGCCTTTTGCTTTGCTTTTCTTTTCTTTTCTTTGGGACGGATCTCCTCCTTTTTTTTTATGACGGCCTCCTACTAAGATGGCGGGTATTCTTGGTAGTCTATTCTAAGCCTCGTTCCGACACAATGGGCCGAGTGTAAAAAATAGAATTTTGCTTTAAAACGAATGATTTGTATCTTACACTTTCAGTCGAGCTTTCGGTATTCCTTAGGACTTGGCATCTCTTGTTACTTACGAATCAAACGTGTCAGTGTGTGTAGTAATGGGCTTGAGTTAAATTATCCAGACTGATAAGGAAATTTGAGTTCATAAATTTTTTGATTCCACTAGTCTTTGTACCATGTTGATCGACTATCTAACCTAAGGGTAGTATTTCTTAAGATGCAAACCATTCCAGGGATGAGTTAGCTCTTCTCCCTCTGCATTGACAAGACAGTAAGCGTTACCAGGAAAAGCTTGTGATATGACATAAGGTCCTTCCCAGTTGGGTTGGAGCTTAAAACGTGGACCACCAGGTTTTACAAAAATTCTCTTAACGACCATTTCACCAACTTTGACCTTATGTTCAATGACTTTCTTTTGATAAAAACGTGCTAGTCTATTTTGATAAACTCTTGCATGATTAGCAGTTGACCATCTTCTCTCGTCTAAGAGTTCCAATTGAGCAAGGAGTGCTGAACGGTGTTCATCAATGAAAAATTCCTTGTTCAATTGTACTCTTAATGACGGTATAAGGATCTCGTATGGAACTACCGCCTCTATTCCAAATGTTAAAGAATAAGGAGTTTGCCCAGTGGGCGTGCGGATTGAAGTTCGGTAGGCCCATAGAGTCTCAACCAATTTTTCTGGCCAGTCCGTGAATTTGTTAGATTTGCACGTCTTTTTGATGATTTTTATCAAAGTCTTGTTAGTTGCCTCTGCTTGACCATTGCCTTGCGGATAATAAGGAGACGAATGATGCAATGCAATTTTGTACCTGTTGCAGAGGTCCTTCAATTCTTGTGACACGAACTGCGGTCCATTGTCGGTGACGATGGTGCTTGGAATTCCAAATCTGGTGATGATGTTCCTCATGATGAACTTGCAAACGGTTGATGCTTTGACTTCCGTGTATGCTTCAGCTTCTGCCCACTTGGTGAAGTATTCCGTTGCCGTGAGGATGAAAGATTTTTGCTTGATGTCAGAATCGGAATTGCCAAGGGGTCCAATGATGTCGAAAGCCCACATGGAGAAAGGCCATGGGGAAGAAACAGGATGGAGTGAAGATGCAGGAGAATGAATTTTGTCGGCGTAAAGTTGGCACTTAGCACACCTACGGACATATCCTACACAGTCTTCTTCCATGGTTGGCTAATAAAATCATTGTCTAAGGATCTTCTTTTCTAGCATTTGTCCATTAACATGACCACCACAAACTCCAGCATAAGCTCCTTCCATAACCTTCCAAAGCTCATCTTCGTCCAGACATCTCAAAAGAACTCCATCAAAACCTCTTTTGTACAGTGCTCCCCCAACTAGGGTGTATCGTTGAGCAACTCTCCTTATAGCCCTTTTCTCCTCAGCTGTGGCTTCTTCAGGATATGATTGATCTTCACAATATTTGGCAATTTCATAGTACCATGGCTTCTGTTCATCATCCATCTCTTCTAACAGCTCCATCAACATGATTTCTCTCTTCTCCACGATATCTCCATCTCTGACCTTCTTCAGCAACTTTTCCTTGGTTCTCAGAAACGAAGGGTCTTTCACGGCGGGTGAAAGACGCCTATGAATTATGATTGATTCAGATTGCCTGTTGATTGGAAAAGCAAGAGAAGATGTAAGTGAGGCTAGAGCGTCAGCTAAGATGTTCTGATTCCTAGGAACATGGACGAAGATCATTTTGGTAAAAAGCTTTGAATAAGCAGAAGTAAGTTCTTGATAAGGCTTGAGTTTGGGATCAAGGGTTCGATACTTAGTTAACACTTGGCGAAGAATCAATTAGCTATCACCCACAATCCTGAGTTTGGTAACACCATGGGAATGAGCAGCCTCGAGGCCAGCAAGGAGCGCCTCGTATTCAGCTATATTGTTGGTGACTGGAAAGTCAAGCTGAAAGGCTTGTGGAATGGTGATACCTTCGGGTGATAACAGAACAATGCCAATACCCTTTCCATGGGAATTTAGAGCTCCGTCGAAATGCAGAGTCCACATATCATCTCTGATTTGGTCTATAGACATCAGTTCCTCATCCGGAAACTCCGAATGGATTGGATCAAAACGAGGAAGGGGGTAATGAGCGAGATGTTCTGCTATGGCATAGCCTTTGATCGCTTTCTGCTGAATGTAAGTGATATCGAATTGAGATAGAAAGCTTTGCCATCGCGCTAACCTATCAGTAAGAACCGATTTCTCCAGAAGAAACTTGATTGGATTCATCCTAGCGATGAGATGGACTTCATAGGCTAGAAAATAATGCTTCAATTTATGAACAACCCAAACTAATGCTGCACATGTTTTCTCCATCGCTGTATATCTCTGTTCAGCGGGGTTGAGAAGTTTAGAGAGATAGTAGGCTGCCCTCTCCTTTCCTTCTTCATCCTCTTGTGCTAGGACAGCCCCCACAGCATCATCTAGGACAGAAATGTAAAGTATCAATGATTTGCCTGGAGGTGGTGGTCTCAAAACAGGAGGACTTGCCAAATAATTCTTTAATCCATCGAATGCCTCCTGACACTTATCGTCCCAGTCGAATTTGACTCTCGACTTGGTAAGCTCGTAGAACGGCTTACACCTTTGTGAGTGCTGAGAGACAAAACGGCCCGATTAATCCTCTTAACTCCTTCAAGTTTATTGGAGGTGACATCTCTCTGATAGCCTTCGCCTTGTTGGAATCGATCACAATTCCCCGTTTGCTGACAATGAATCCAAGTAATTTTCCTAAAGATACTCCGAATACACATTTCTTGGGGTTCATCTTTAACTGATACTCCCTTGATCTCTCTAACACTCTTGCCAGAACTTTGGCATGCTCAGCCTTCATCTTAGATTTAACCAACAAGTCATCCACATACACTTCTAGATCTATATGCATCATGTCGTGAAATATTGCCATCATAGCCCTCTGATAAGTGGCTCCAACATTCTTCAATCCAAATGGCATGACGACATAGCAGTACGTTCCCCAAGGTGTAGTGAATGATGTCTTTTCTTGATCTTCTTCTGCCAATTTGATCTGATTGTATCCTGAAAACCCATCCATAAATGATAAAGTCTCATAGCCAGCAGTGTTATCAATAAGTACGTCAATATGAGGCAATGGAAAATCATCTTTAGGACACGCCCGGTTTAGATCTCGGAAGTCAATGCAAATCCTGACCTTCCCGTCCTTCTTCATAACCGGGACTATGTTAGCCACCCATTGTGGATAGAGAACAACTCTAATAAATTTGGCTTTATGTAATTTGTCAACCTCTTCCTTCATTTTTAAAGCCATTTGTAGGTGGAATCGCCTCAGCTTCTGTTTGACCGGACTAGCTCCTTCCTTTAATGTCAATTTGTGTTCCACTAATGACGAGTCTAACCCCGGCATATCTTCATAACTCCAGGCGAAAGTGTCCTTATAGTCCTTAAGAACTTGTACCATTACCTTCTCATCTTCCTCAGAAAGATTCTTGCTGACGAGGACAACCTTAGGTTCGTCTTCAGTCTCTAAATTGATTTCTTTGATGGGCTCTTCTACGGCAGCTGAGGGTTCATCGAATCTCTTCACTCCACTGGCATATGCCTCAGCTGCGTCCTCATCATGTTCTTCATCTTCAACAATGGGGTCTTTTTCATGTATCAACTCATACACCCCATGTCCATCATTGACTAACTCATCGTCCGTACAATCTTCTGGCATCTGAATGGGATTTTCCAATAACTGAGGGATCATTGAGCAAGAAAGGCATCTGTTAGCTAAGTCCTGGAGGTATCTATTTGGAATCTGCCTACCCTTAGACTTTCTAGACCTCATAACCTGATTAACTTGCCTAGAGCTAGACAGTCTAACTTCACTAGACTCCCTATTCTGACCATATGAAGATGAAGCAGAATGAAAATCATGGGATACAGATGGAAATACAAGAGAATCCTCCTGAGGGGAGGGGCAGAGTAGATTTAGAAGAGAATCTTGACTGAAAGACCCGCGCGATGGGGTATAATCGGCCAAGTAAGAGGTTTCCTCAATGAGGATCTGGGAAGAATTTGTTGCCAAATTGGCGTTTTTTTTTGGGCAATAGAGGAGTTAAGCATAAAACAGGAATGAATATAAATAGAAAGAGAATTAGATGGTGGAAGTGGCACCAAGGCCAAGGGATTAGGGGGATCATACAACAGTATGTCCTAGATTAAATCATACATCCTTTCTGGATCGAGAGGAGGTGGTGGAATGAGGTCCTGAGGGGACAGAGTAATCATAACGGGCGGGGCCCGTGGAATGTCTTTAATAATGACCCGCGACCAAGTCGGGGTCAGGAGCAATATGGGAAACAAGGTGTGGAGCATGAAAACATGAGAATGATAAGTCCCCCTCCAAAGCAGATCCGTGGTGTAGCCAACTTTATAGGGGTCATATGGCTCCCCTTCATCAGTCTCTTCTGACAGCAGTATCCTCTTGTCGAAAATAGCACCAGGACCTTCGATCAGCTCATCGATTTGTGGCGGCCACTTGGGTTCTGCAGGATCTAGAAACAGTCTGTTCAGTGCGATGTAGAGGTCTCTTAGATCGAACCACCTGTACCATTCACATTCAGGATCTTGGAATTTTCTCCTCTTCATAGGCCGCAGAGCCTCCAAGGACTGGTACGTGAGTAGTTCTGAGCAATGCCTAGCCAAGTCTCTCCCATATATATCATGGAGGTCAAAACATGAAGTAATGACTACCGTGTTGTCATGGCTTATTATGGGCCCCTTTACAAAATGAGTGTATAGGGTCCATGTCAGGGGATCCCGACCTTCCTTGTGCGGTGTAGACATCGTCTCCCAGACTTTCTGGCCGCCTTCATTCTCTGCTTGCTGAACAATGTCTTGTTTCATTTTTCTCGGCCTATAGCCCAGGCCACTTCCAGGTGCTCCTCGGTGGTCTTTGACGGGAGTGGTCCTGCCTTGTAACTGTGTACCCAGGCCTTTTCCAGGCTGATAACCGTTCTTCATCATTATCCTCCATCCTGGGGTACTCATGCACTTCCCCCTCTTTATGGCATTTAACGGATAAGGAGAAATAGTGGCAATTTTTAGAGGATCAGCCACTGGATGGTAAACCTGTAACACCGACAGAAAAGGTTGTCGGCCAGGTGAAGAAGCAGGTTTGACATTCAAAGAATGAGCAGCAGCAAGGATCGGCATGCTCGTAACCTTAACGATTCGAGAGTCCATCTTTGAAAACTCGACCATTGGGGGATTCAAATTGGGTTACCTACCAATCAAACCAACTGAGGAATCAAGAAAATGGAGTATCTTGGATCACTTTGTGAAGGAAAAACAGGAGGTACTCAAGATACACTATCTTGAGGATGAGTTGAAGGAAACAAGCAATGAAATTCGAAGAGAAGATGCAGAAGATTTCGGTACACAGCTGTTGTCCTATGAACCAATCACTCGACGAGAAGGAGCCTCCTTAGTGAGGGATGAACCGGTACCCACCGCTCTCATTCCCTTCCTATTCCATACACCTGCCCTTCTCAGGCTTTTATCACCGGGCGTAGCACACTCCTGGGGCAATTTTGCCATCATTGGGTCTCTGCCTCAAGGACCCACCTTTGCAACATGTTTGACTCACTCTCTGAGTCTTGTGCATGATCGCTTAGGGATTGGATAGCTTCCTTTTTATCTACGAGTTGTAGAGGTAAGTAAGTTCTTTCGTTTCTAGTTCAAGAGTTAGCAAATAAGTGTAAATATTTGAAAAATATTTTTCTTTGGATAAGAGTCTATCTAAAAAAAATTCTACCCTTTAAATACACAAAAAAAAAAATCAAAAATCTCAAAATCTCAAAAAAATTGAATATCCAAAAAGCATAAAAAATATTTGTAAATATGTATATACTTTAATGAAAATCACAAAAAAATCAGAAAAAGCACAAAATCCAACTGTCTGGTGACTGCCACATAACCCCCTGTCTAGGTCTAGTTGCATGATAGATTGGGTTAACATTAAGGTTTGGCTAAGACTTTGGTCCACCAGAACCTTGGATGTGTCTACTTTATTTTCATACATATCCCTATGATCATCCTGAGATGCACACACCTATACGTTTTTTTCAAAAGAGAACCTTCTAAAAATGAGTTCCGAGTCTTTAGTATACTGTCAAAATACAACCTTTGCTCTTCGTCTCTCGACTGATCAGGACAGTCGACGCCCTTAAACGGTCGAGCTCAGCAAATTGCAGTCCTTCAACAACCCGATAGATGTAACCCCTCAAATAGGCCCAAAAATGAAATGTAAAGGACCAGAGCACGTGAAGAGGGCAGTGTCCCCGCAGGCGGAATATCAAATAACCCCGAAAAATGTCAAGAGTGGAAAAGAAACACAAAAGAAAAGAATAGGGGTTCAAGCAATCATACAAAAAAGCCTGGTCGTGACCGTGCCTGGCCATGAAATCTACCAAAGGCCTGAAAAGTCAAAATAGGGGCATCTAGGAGGTCAAAAGGGGTCCGTTTTGTCATAGCTCGCCCTTTTAACGGTTTTGTCGATCTTCCTGTAAGGTTTGTCTCCCAAATTTCTTCACTATTTCTCCCTCAAGGTTTTAGCACGAGATAGCTATCTAAAGACTGAATATCATTTTAAAATGGTTCGTTTTTCAAAAATCGTCACATGCTCACATGATCACAGGAGTCCAAAATGGGTAAAGAGTAATGTCGATGTTTCTGGTGAACCAATTTCTTAACCATAATCTCAATGTATACTCTCGAAGACTTCGGGCTTAGGTCAATGCATGCGCGTCACCTATAGGTGCGACGACGTCTGATTCCGGGTCAGCGTCGCGCGGTTGACCGTTAGGGTTCCAAGGTGTTCCATCATATACCTTCTAGATTGTGAGGAAAGAAACCCGAGTCGGGCAAATCATTTACCTCGAAAACTTTTTGGGCAAACTTGGTGGTCGGAAGCAGCTGGGAGCCTAAGCATGGCATGACGGTATTGTCATCAGTATGAGTCTTAACCGGTCAAGGTTAATTTGAGGAGTCTAGAGGCCCAAATCAATCTAGATGCGTGCTTAGGATACCTGGGAAGTTGAGTGTGCACTTCCCTTTCATCATTCGACCTGGCTAAGTTTGGGCAGTCACCAGGTGGTCGGACAAAAAAAACATGTTTTCATTTATCACACACCTCATTTGTTAATATCCACCAGCATTTGCATATTTACTTATCGCATCAGTTTCAATATTCTTTCTTTTGTCCGGACACTGCTCCTTGACCCTATGCGAAGGCTAGGGAAAAGGTAGTTGCTCTTTTGGGCAAGGGGCCGAAAACAGATACTACTAACTATTTTCCCCTCAATATTGTGTATACAGGAAAAAGGATTCTATGTCTAAAAAGCGGACACCTTTTGCTGTCGATTCGAAGCCAAAAGCAGCCGGATTGGCATTTTACTTTGAGAATGGCCATATCTTCCGTGCTGGCTTCGACTCGACAGGGACCTTTGTCCCTCGTTTCCTTGCAGCTTGTCATTGAAATATCGTGGATCATTGACTATTTACATTTGCTGATGTGCGTTTTTGCAGCTCCAGGAAATCTGAAGCAAGTAGGATTAAAGACACAGGAGGCTAATAACTTCGGGCGTATAGACTCTGAGTTCCTCTTTAGAGAAAATAATGAGGAGTCTATATTCTCCAAGTTATTCGATTGGCCAATAAATTCCTCCTGTTTGCATTAGGAATTTGTTTTTTTAATTTTGAACCAGCATGCATTTGCATATGCATCCATCCTCACCCTAGGGGCAATGACCATAATTTATCACTCTGCTTAACCCATTGTTGATTTGTGAGTTTGGCATTTGTTCGTCTGTTAGCCCTTTGAATTGCAAAACCTTATCCTTTTCAATTCATATGCTTGAGATTCTCTCACTTGGCGATCACATGATGCGCTAGGCCACCGCGCGCTCGTTGTGTCGAGACCTTTTCAAGTCACACTCCTACATCTTTCATGCTCGAGATCCCCTTGGGCCAGATCGTTGCATCCTGGTGCGCCAAGGCCTTGCGGTTCCAGCACCCGAGGGTCCCACGGATTGTGATTCTCCAGTTTGAACATTGTTCCCCTTCTTGACCATTCTTGCAACTCGAATAGCTAGCTTTCATTCATTTACCACATTCGCATATCATCCTTGGATATAGCTCGTTTCTTCTTCAGGCTGTCCAAAATCAGGTTCGATTTCCGGAACACCTATTTATTATTCTGTTCCACTCCACTGCAAAATAGGTGTCCCGGAGGGGCATTTGTAGACACCGATTTTGGACCACCCTTTTGGTCATGAGCCCCATCCATCATTCGCCCATCGTCACCAAACCCCTCATCTTAGCCATCTCAGCCCACTAAAAACTAGGCCCATTAATTAATCCTGACTCTAGCCACCTTTTTGTGGAAGGCCAGCCAGCCCGCCTTCCACCACCCTTCGAAGGCCAGCCAGCCTGTCTTCTACCATCCTTCGAAGGCCAGCCGGCCCGCCTTCCACCATCCTTCGAAGGCCACCCCTCGCCTGCCACCACTCTTCGAAGGCCACCCCTTGCCTTCCACCCCCTTCGAAGGCCAACCGGGCCGCCTTCCACCACTTCGTGGAAGGCCAGCTACCTAGCCTTCCACGGGATTGGAAGGCATGTTGGCTAGCCGTCCACTACCCTAACTACCAACCTCGTCTTCCCCACGATCTCCTCTACTCGCCGCCCTCACCTCCACTACTCCGATCACTCCCCACTCCGGCGACTGCCGCGCGCACCACCTCCGATCCTTGACCACTTCCCATTGGCTCCAGGATGATTTACAGGGATTTAGACCCCTATTTTCTCCTATTTTTCCTTCACCTATTTAAACCCCCCCTGCCCCCTCGAGCAGGGGGTGAAGGAGTTTTTTGGGTGAGAGGTTCGGAGGCGTTAAGGAGTTCATTCTAGGAGGGAAGGCTCGGAGGAGAGACTCAGAGGAGGTTGGCAAGCAGTCAGAAGGAGCTTCAAGAGGAATCCTCCGCACTCCAAAATGGGTTTGTCTTCTTAACCCTCTTTTGTTTTTTCCCTATTCACCTCATTGCATTCTCACTTTTCATCATTTCCGTAACATTTCTCTCTCTCACTCTTCTGTCCACTTTCGACATATCATTTCACTTTTCACACACGAGCACCCTCATCTACATGCATGCATCTTAGGATGACTTAGCACCCTTACCCCCAGAGGTTTCTAACAAAAAACGGAAGGTGGGTGGCCATAACATATGGTCACCTTCCCTCCCAAAAACACCCATCCGGTGCATCTCCCTCCAATTCTAGTTAGTTTTTATATTTTTATCGATAGATTCTACATATCACAATTCTAATCGGGCTATTTCGTTTCTTTGTTTGTCTTCTCTTTTTAGGGGCTCTTACTAGATTCTGCGCGCGGACTACCGAGCTCTCCTCCTCTGGCCGGTTGGAGGAAGAGAAGGAGGGACCACCATTTCCCGCTCCCTCAGAACGCGATCACTCTTACAATCCTGCGGAGCACAGGGACCGTAAGGTAATGCTCTTGGCGATCACACCTTTATTTCTAACCCCCCTTTAAATCGCCGCAGTGTTAAGACGAACGGAGAAACCCTCGCCTGAAGCCCGCAGCGGCGGGGGACGTTCCGGGCGCCTACACCTCCATATATGTTAGATGCACGCATATAAATGACTTGCATTTAATAAGGGAAATATCACATTTAACTGAACAAGTTAAGAACTTACCAGGAGCTCGGGGTAGTCGAGGAACTGACGGCGGAGGGCCGTCAACTGTTGGTGCTGTGGCGCTGTGTCCACTATCGGCTGCCAACGGCAGGCCAATGGGACAGCGCCCGGACGTACTACCCTCGCTCTGCCGAGTGGAAAATAATGATAGTTCCATACCTGCATACAGGGACATATAGGTTAGTAAAGCATCATATCACATTGCATTGCATAAACAAATAATAAAATGATTTAATACCTGTAGGAACGGCGAGAAGCCACTGATGGTGGTCTCACGGTCTGGCGTGACCGCGGACAGGTCTGCGAACAGGTGGGCCAGAAGGGCCGCACCCCAGGCATACTCCCCTAGACTATCTAAGTCATCTAACAAATATATAAACCTACAATGAATGTGGTCGCCCTTCGTACTGAAGAGCAACCGACCGAAGAAGAAAACTAGAAAGACCCTAAGCTGCCTGTCTACCTCCTCCTCCTGACTAGGGTCGCTACAATATACAAGGGAGGACGACTCAGCTAATCTATCCCTAAATTCTGCTCGGGACTCATCAGATCGCCGCCGGGGCTCATCTAATCCTAGGGCAGCCTCCACCTCTACCCTAGGGACCATCCTAGACTCCCTGCCTAGGTTGGACACCTCTATACCTAATAGTGCCTCTGCCAATCTCTGGTAGTTGGGGTAAGTCACCTCACTTACCGGTCGACCATCTACCCTGAGGCCAGTGATCCTGGCCACATCCTCTAGGGTGGGGACCATATGTCCCCACGGCATTAGGAAAGTCCGACTTTCCGTATGCCACCTCTCCCGCAGCGCCTGCAGACGGATTAGATCGAGACAAAATGGCTCGATATCTAAGACTTCGCCGAACCCCATCCGGCGCAAGCGCGCCTTCTGGAAGTCCGGGAGTCCCCTATAGGCACCTATAACTAAGTCCCAGGAAATCCTCGCCCTCATGGTTCCCTACACATAAAAAGGAAATTTCATTAGTTAGTAAACATAAAAGCAGGAAAAACATTTCTAGATTGAAAGGCGTCAAGCCACATGGACGCTATTGAAAGGCGTCCACAGGTACTGACGCAATTTGAAATTACTTTATGCCTAATTAAAATTAGGAATTTTGCCCTGAATGGCGTCAGACCAGGGCGACGCCGTTTAAACGGCGTCACCTGGTCTGGACGCCTTTCAAGGCTAGATTCCGGATTCTTTAAGAACCCCTTTCTCACCCCTTTCCTTCACCCTATTCAATCGCACAGAGACTTACCAGGTGGAGGTCGCCCTCCCCTTCTTCTTCTATGGCCACCGGTGTCGAAGGAACCACCTCCTCCTCCAAAAACGCCGCCGCCTTGGCGAGCGTGGCCGGCACCTCTTCGGGGGCTTTTTCCTCGCGAGCCGCCGTCCGTTGCCTCTTGGCTAGGGCTTTGGTCTTACGGGAGCCTTCGCCGCGTTCCATAGGGGTCAAAAGAGAGGGTTTTGAGAGGAAGAGGGAAGAAATCGCCGGAGATGGGTCGCCGGAGTTCGAGGAGAGAGAGAGTAAAGGAGAAAGTGAGGAAGAAAGGGGGCCTGCGCGGGTCTGTAAACAGAAGGTTGAAAGGCGTCGTGTCCGACTGACGCATTTTAGGGCGCATAAGTTGAGGCGGCAAGGCCAGCTGTTTAAAATTAAGTTAACGGCGTCTACCTCTGGCGACGCGTTTCAGGTTATCGCCAATTCTGGTCAGATTTGTACAAGACATGATTATTAAAGGCGTCCACCCGTTAAGACATGTTTCAGAGGATTAATCACAGAATTGATGGCAGAATTCTGGAAAAGTAGGAGAGAGAGTTGAAAAGGCGTCGTTGGTAGTAGACGCAATTATCTTTGAAAGGCGTCTTTCTGAGTGGACGCGTTTTACATTTAACAAACCCGAACTGTCAGATTTTAAGGAAAAACCCAGTTTTTGCTAAGAGAAAAATCATGAACACATCACAGGAAGTTAAGGAAAGATTCCAAGGCATGAAAAATGATTCTTTATTCAATGAAATCTTTTATTACATCAAAAAGAAAAAGAAAAGAAAAGAGAACACTTAAGGAAGAATTTCATGAAGTGCTTGGTAATATTGAAATTTCACCCCTCTATCACTATTTTTAGAGGATTTTACATGATAACTGAAGCCGAGGTTCCACAAAGTAGTAATAAGTTCTGTGGCTTCATAGTCTTCATCGGATTCCAAGGCCCGCCTCTTGATCGGAGATGTAAGAGAGAACTCGGGGAATTCATGACGATTCAGGCTGAGCTAAGTAAGGCACCGATGGGGATTATACAACACAAGTTCAGTAGCTCCAATTAGCTTAAGTTCTGCTCCCGCTGCACGGCGTATTCTGATGGGCTTTCCAATAAGGGCGAGTGGAGAAGAGTCAAACATGTTGGACGACATGCATCTCAGGAACTCCCTCCAGTCGGCTCGAGTCTTGAACTTTGGTACCTTGTTGACCATGCACTCGTTGAACTTCACGATGTTGGCGATGTAGTGGATCGGACTGTTCATGTAAATTTGAGACGGTCTTGGTGATATCCTCGTGTAGTACTCAAACTTGAAGTGTAGTTCGGCCCACAAGGCGAAAAGTAACATGCACCCGTAAGGAGGTCGACCCGTGGACGCCGCAGAAAGCCCGCTGTAAAGGTAAGTCAAGATCGCAGTGCTAATGAATTTACCTTCGAAGATCGCGCAGATAGCACTAACCTAATCATCTTCTAGAATGTTGTCTTGCGCGGGAAAGAACAAAGCACCGGCAAGGCATGTGACGAAGGCTTTTGTCACATCCTCAGCTTCGTCCTCCTTTAGATCATCGATCTCGTATAAAATCCATTCAACGAGCTTTACAAGGTTGATCCCTTTATTGGTAAGGCATCCTTTAGCTTCTGAGGGATCCTTCATTATTGATGTCAACAGTTGTTGACCGATGATCCGCTCTCTCATCAAAGCCATCTTATCCTTGGTCTTTGGAAGACCCAATAAAAGCTCCGCCTCCTCTAAAAGAATAGTGCACTCGAACTGAGGGAAAATGAACGTGTGGGTTTGAGGATGCCACTGTTCGATCAAGGCACTCATGGCCCCCCAATCCACGTTCGAGCTCTTGTAGTGTTTGGCATGCACCACTAGTCGTTGAAGGTTCCACTTCGAGATGAAGGCTTGCATAGAAAGCTTGAGACTTTTGGCGAGTTTGCGAATCCAAAGGAGAGAAGTGAATCTCCTTGGGCCAGGAAACATGGGATATGTCTGAAAAATAGAGGAAAATAGGATCAATTGAAGAACATGGAAAACTTGAAGAACATGAAGAACATGGAGGAGTTTAAAGAAGAAGAATTGAAGAAAAGTTAATTCAACTTACTTGGAAGTTGGGATCCCTTCCAATAAGGTGATTCTCCACGTCGGAGATCTTCTCTAACGACCTCTTCATCCTCTTGTTTGAAGAACTCATCCTCTTTCCCGGATTTCTTCCTTCTTGAAACTTGAAAACCTTGAAAAAGCCTTGAAAAACTCAACTTTAGATCTCTAGATTGTGGTAGGATTGCTTGGAAACAAGTTAATGATGTTTATATAGAAGGAATTGCGATCCTAGGAAGACTTTTCCGGATTGGAAAAGGGATGGGCATTGGAAGAGTTGGAATCCGAGTAGAGAACAACCAGAAATCTGTTTCTGTGACTGAAAAGGCGTCGTGGAAAAGCGACACATTTTAGAGGATTAAAGGGCATCGGCACGACACGACGCGATTCAAGATTTCTGTTATTTGCATGAAATTTCATATTAATGCTTAATTAAGCACTTGTTTGAAATTACTGATGAATTTTGAGTGCAGGAAATTAAGAAAAACTGAAATGAAGCTGGAAATATCGAGAAGATCCCATTGGGGAGTTCATGAAGTCTCAACCGTGGCTAAAAAGACGGTTATTTCTACCCTTGTACTATTTCATGTAAATCATTTGCATTATTATATGATAAGTATTTATTAGAGCACGTCAAGGACCTTGTGGTTTTGATGAAACTGGAATTTGAGTTCCCCTACAACAAAAACAGTGATAATTCCAGAGAATTCTTAATCGCACGGATAGGCCGTTGGATTGTTAATTAGTGGGGACGATGGTTCTACTTTTGTGAAACGGTGCGTGGATAAACGAGCTTCGGCTTAGCACTGGATTACAAGAATTGGTATCTTGACTCATTAATGACAATTTGATAATATTATCCTTGATTAATTTATATTTTATTTGACTTTATATTTTTCTTTTAGCCCAGCATGCATTATATAAGACTTTGAAATCACTGTGATAAGAATTAATTACTGATTAAGTTTCAGACCATTAATCAAATAATTCTAACATGATATGAAATATTCCATTCTGAATTGAGTATCTTGATTATCTTTGAGGTTCGCTTGAAGATATCATCGGAATTCTATCCTTTCTTGGATTCTTTATCCAATATTTCTTGTTTTCTTTTAAGATCCATCATGGTTGCAGCACGTCTACATTGGCTGGCAAACGCTCCCCGTGATGAAACCTACAGTGTCTACGACCTGAGGTACTTCTCACTCCGTGGAGGTTGATCGATCTTATTTTATTTCCTTGTCTATCTCATCCAGACAAGATTGATTCCATTGATCTCTTTGAACTATCTTCATTGATGATTTTGAGAAAAATTCCAATCATGTGATGTTGAGAGCGTGTCTCACCTCACCTTGGCATCACCTTTTTAGTACATTCCATTTCATTTCACTCCCTTGCAAAGACGATGCCAAGGTGAGGCAGCTGTAGACACGCTAATTTTGACATCATTTCGAGTAAATTCCATATCATATAATAATGCTTCAGAATAGTCTGATATTTAATCATTGGTTAATTCTTATTGATCTTTTTTAATTATCTAAATTATATCGGGTCAGACATATATAATTTAATTTAATTAATTAAATTGATTTTAGCTCAAATTTCAATTAAAATATGAAGAAGTCTAAAAGACGTCGACTTGTGTAGACGCCGTTTAGAGTTTATTCTTATTTTAATGTTTAAAATTTGAATTTTAATTAATTGATTAATTAACTAAACAACGTCTGCTAGGCACGACGCAATTTAGATGTCCTAAATTGTTTATGCCTCTCTTCCGGATGTTTATCCTTATCTTAATTAGTGTAAAAGGCGTCTATACGTGGCGACGCGTTTTATCTAATTACAGATAAAGATAAGTTTTTCCCGGATGTTTATCTTTATGCTAATCAGTCTAAAAGGCGTCTACAAGTAGCGACGCGTTTTAGATAATTACAGATAAAGATGAATTAATCTATATTTATCTGTTGGTTAAGATGGATAAATCTCAAAATTTCTCCATGTAAATCCGCAGACGCAAAGAAGTCTATAAATACCTTGCCTCTTGAATGGGTGACAGAGTTAGTGATTAAAGTGAGATAATTGAGTGAAAATCGAAGCAACGACGTCCAAACGCTGAAGTGCTGCTGCTCCCAGAAGTCGGCGTCCATTCTTCATCATCCTTCATCCATCAAAGACCAAGGCTTCCAGGGGCCATCCATCCTTAACCTTCAATTCAATTTCTGCACTCTTTTTTCATATTTTTCATCTCATTAGTCTTACCATTTAATCACATCACTCCATGCAACACACAACACTAGCATCATCTTCGAAACCTATTTGATAAAGGGGTTTAAAAGACCATCCCAACAAGTGAGTTTTCCTATTTAGTTGCATGTTTAAAATCTCTTCTGGAATGGATACTATTTCTTCCTAAGTTCTCATCATCGTCCTTTATTTCTTTTCTAATTCTTGCAAGGTACAAAGGAGAATCAAAGGGGAGGAAATCAACAGCAAACAACAAGGAATTTGGACGATCTTCAAAACTCAACAGCAGTCAAAGCAAGAACAAAGACAAGAAAGGGCTCTCTTTCTTCAGCCGGCTGAAGGAGGGGAACCAAGAATTCAATATCTCCCACGTCCAAACAGGTAGGCGATCAAACCTTCTTTTGAAACTTTTTAGTCAAAAGTTTTTGGCGATCACATCACTTAGTTCCTTTTTAATAGGTTTATTTTGTACTTAAACAACATAGTTTTTCCATGATAATTACACACTCATTTTAAGCACTCACACTGCCAACGCTCGATACCCAGACCCCTTCCTGGGTGGGGTGAGGGGGATGTGTTTGTATGTGCTAAGCACAGTTGACTCCAAGAATAATACTTGATGCACCGTGCATAGGCGGTTATAGAAATAGATAATATGTATTTTTTTAAAAAAAATCAATGTTGTCAAGGTGTATGCCTAGGCGTCACTTAAGCGCCTGGGTGCTGTTCACCGGGTGAAACGGGCCGGCGCCTAATTTGGACTTGAAAAAGTGGTCCAGAAGGACGCTTAGGCGCTTAGGCGGTTCGCTTATCCCATCTGGGCCACCTAAGCGCCCACTGGGCCGGCCCGTTACCTGGCCTAGATACCCACCCGGACCATTTACCCGGCCCACCTTCCCTTTAAATAACCTCGACCCGATATGAGCCTCCTTCTTCCCCCTTTCGACCCCAGCACCCCCCGACCCTCTCTCGCCTGCTCCGCTAGGGTTTGCCGCCGCTGCTCGTCGCGACACCACCGCCGCTCACCGACGATTGCATCTGTCGCCGCCGACGATCGCCTCTGGTTGTACCGTTGTCACCTTTGCCTACTGCAGTTGGAGCCGTTGCCGGTGTTCCCGCGCGCCGAATCCCTTCGTCATCTCCAGTAAGGCCTTCTCTTCCATCCACCCTCTCTCTCTCTATCTCTTACACACTCCCTACTCCCTGTCTCACTCTCACTCTCTCTGTCTCACTCTCTCTCTCTCTGTCTCACTCTCCCTATCTCTCTCTGCCTTACAGTCTCTCTCTCTGTCTCTCACATCTCTCTCTCTCTATCTCTCATGCGTACCCTATCTCATTGTCTCTCTGGATCTCACTTTCTCTCACACCCTCTCTCTGTCTCACTCTCTCTCACTGTCTCACACACCTACACTCTCTGTCTCACTCTCTCTATCTCTCCGTCTTACTCTCTCTGTCTCACCTTCTCTATCTCTCCGTCCCACTCTCTGTATCTCCCTCTCTCTGTCTCACTCTCTCTCTCTCTCTGTGTCTCGGACCCCCACTCTCTGTCTTTGTCTCTGTCTCACTCTCTCTCACACATCAACACTCTCTATCTCTCTCTGTCTCACTCTGTTTATCTCTCCGTCCCACTCTTTCTCGCTCAAACTCTCTCTCTCTCTCTATCCCACTATCTCTATCTCAGACTCTTTGTCTCTCTCTGTCTCACTCTCTCTATCTCTCCGTCCTACTCTCTCTGTCTCACCTTCTCTATCTCTCCGTCCCACTCTCTATATCTCCCTCTCTATGTCTCACTCTCTCTCTGTCTCAGACCCCCACTCTCTGTCTCTGTCTCACTCTCTCTCACACACCCACACTCTCTATCTCTCTCTATCTCACTCTTTTTATCTCTCCGTCCCACTCTCTCTGTCTCACTCTCTCTATCTCTCTGTCCCACTATCTCTGTCTCAGACTCTCTCTCTCTCAGACTCTATCTCACTCTAGTCTCTCTCCCTCAGACCCACTCTCTCTCTCGGACCCTCTCTCTCAGACTCTGTCTCACTCTCTCTCACTCACACCCTCTCTCTTAGACCACTCTCTCTTTGTCTCTCTCTCATACTCAGTCTCTCTCTCTCGGACCCTATCTGTCTCTCTCTCACTCACACTGTCACACACCCTCTCTCTCTCTCTCTCTCTCTCTCGTCCTGTCTCTCTGTGTCACAGACCTACCCACTCTGTCTCTCACCTTATTTTTGTCTCTCTCACTGTCTCATGTCATAGACCCACCCACTCTTTTACTCCTTTTTATTTGTCACATGTTAGATTTTTATCTTTAAATGGAAAGAGAGTCAGGGTCGCAGTCTGCATCCGTACAAGGAATGCTAGAGAAGAAGAAGGCCAAGCCAAATGATCTGGGATGGAAGTATTCTTATTGGCCGGATGAAAATGATAAAAATAAAGTGAAGTGTGAACTTTGTGGTTTGGTGACAAATTGGAGGATCAAAGACAAAAAGTGCATTTAGTAGGAGGTTTCAGTAATGTAAAAAAATGTCCAAAGACAACAAAAGATATTTATGAAGAAATGTTGAGTTGGATGACAAAAAACAAGAAAAGAAAAATTACAGTCGATGAGTATGTGTGTGTAAATGAGTCATCTGACGAGGAAATACCCTACAAATCGGATAAAGGTTCTTCATCGTTGAATAAAAAGCCAAACAAGAGGCCAATGGATGCTTTTGCGAAGATGAGTGCAGAGGATTTTGTTGAAACAAGGAGACATAGAAAGAGGGTTCAAACAACTTTGGAAAGTAAATGGAAGAAAGAAAAAAAATTGAAGCTTGATGAAGCTGTAGCCACCTGATTTTATGAGGCTGGAATTCCTTTTAATATTACAAAGTTGAAGAGTTTTGAGGTGATGTTCAAACTTGCGGGGCGATTTGGACCAGGATACAAGCCTCCAAGTTATCACATGTTGAGAGTGCCTCTCCTAAAAAAAATGGTAGAGAGCACACATCAGTTGCATGATGAGTATAAGCAACATTGGAAGACTTATGATTGCACCCTCATGTGTGATGGATAGATTGACAAAAGGTAGAGGAAGTTGATTAATTTCTTAGTGAGTTGTCCAGAAGGGACTTATTTTATGGAGTCCGTTGATGTTTCAAATCGTAAAGATGATGAATACCTTTTATATGAATTGTTGGATGCCATGATTGAAAAAATTGGAGAAGAATATGTGGTGCAAATTGTGACAAATAATGCTTCATATAATATTGCTGCAGGGAAAATATTGATGGAAAAGAAGAGAAGATTGTTTTGGACACTTTGTGTTGTACATTGCCTTGATCTCAAGTTAGAAGATTTTGGCAAATTAAAGACATATAAGAGTGTCATTTCAAAAGCCAAGAAGTTGACTTCATACATCTACATACACACACACATTTAGTTGACTATATGAGAAATGAGACAAAGGAAAATGAACTTGTGAGATGTAGAGTTACAAGGTTTGCAAGTGCTTTTCTTACATTAAAAAGGTTGCACGATGATGCTTTAAGGAGAGGCTTGCGTAGGTTGTTTGCTTCAAAAGCATGGCATAATAGTGGATGGGAAATGACAACTATGGGAAAAAATGTTGCTTCTTTGGTCTTTCAGGTGAAGTTTTGGCATGGTATTGAAGATGTCTTGAGAGCCTCACAACCAATTTTACAAGTTTCGAGATTAGTCGATGGAGATGAGAAGCCTGCCATGGGATACATGTATGCTGCCATGGAATATGCAAGGCAACAAATTGTTGTAAATTTTAGTTAAAAGAAAAACAATTATCAACCTATCTTGAAAATTGTGGATAAAAGATGGCAAGATCAAATGCATCTTCCTCTACATGCAGCAGGATATTTTTTGAATCCCAAATTATACTTTGAGGCTAGATTAAAAGATGTTGCTAATGGTAAAAAGTTTGAGAGCAATTTTTATGAATGTGTTGAAAAGATGGTGCCAAAAAGAGATATACAAGACAAAATAAGTGATCAAGTTGCAGACTATATTAGTAGAAAAGGCTTGTCTGCAAAGCCAATGGCAGTTAGAGTTCGAGAAAGGAGGCTACAAAGTGAGTAAATTCTTGCAATTTCTCTTTATTGCTTGGTTATTTTTTGTTTTACAAATTAAATGATTTTACATTATACTATTTAAATTCTTTTTATAGTTGAGTGGTGGATACAATTTGGTAGAGATGCACTGGAGCTCATGAAGATAGTTTTAAGAATCTTAGGTCTTTGTTGCAGTTCCTCTGGTTGTGAGCGTAATTAGAGCACGTTTGAATTTGTAAGTATTTAATTTGAGATATATTCTTAGTATGTTTTTATTTTTTCATTCAATTTTCATATTTAAATTTTACTCTTTGTCTTTGATTTGTCCTTTTTATTTACGTAGATTCATACAAAAAAGAGGAACAAGTTGGAGCATAAACGATTGAATGATTTCGTATACGTTCAATACGATCGGTGTCTTCGCGAAAGATTCATAGAAAGAAAGAATCATCCAGAGAAGTGTGATCCTATATGCTTAGCAAATTTGGATTGGGGAAGTGAGTGGATGACTAGAGATGCAGAAGATTTAGTTCATGATGATGATAATGATCTTACATGGGTAGCTGTAGACATAGCCATGGGAGCATCTGAAGAAAGACTCAGAAGAGGCAAAATGCCACAAAGAGGAAATACTTTGCAGCCTATGCCCGTAGTTAGTAATGATGAAGAAGAGAACCATTCGGATGAGGAAGAAGAGGCAGAGGAAGAAGATGATGATGATAATGCATCTTGTGAGTCAAATGGCAAATATGGTGATGAAGATGATGTGGACGAGGATGGGAACATGACTCTTGAGAGTGCACCATTTGGCTTTAAAATTTAGAGAACTTTAAACTATTTGAATTAACTTTGTTGCACATTTGAACTAGTCTTATTTGTTTGCTTTCTTGAGTCTTTAGTCTTAATGTGTTGCTTTTTCTTTATTTTATGCTTAATGATGAATGTGATATTAGAACTTCATAAACTTTATTTAGTATAATGAAGTTATCTTCTTTTATTATGTGCTTATATTTTTGCATCATATATATATTTGTTGTTATGAGTATTATGTTGCAGATTTTGGAAGAAGAACTCCATAAATATGAGATTAGTATTTTATCTTTGAAATTTTATTTTTTCTAATTATTTTTCAGTCGCATATTTAACTTTGGTACTTTATTGTAATATTTGTTTTCATGTTAATGTGATATTATTACTATTCTTTTCATATTTTTTATGTTAATGTTAAATTAGTGTGATACAAAATATATTATTTTGAAGTGTACGCCTAGACGATATCTAGGCGGGCACCTAAGCGCTTAGGTGGTCGAAGACCCCGAACATGTTTGGTCGCCTTACCGCCTTGACAACTGTGAAAAAAATCCACGGAAAAGACGAAAATTTTTAGTTATCCATATCACCGATCAAGATCGGACATTTACAAGACTTAAAAAAGGGAAAAAAAAAAAGATTGCTCGATTGAACCTGATCACACGATTGTCTACATGCGATGCAACAGGCACTGCACCACATGTAGTCCAGTAGGCACTACATTGAACCCAGTACGTGAGCAACGACTCTGCCCCACTTGAAGACACACATCAGAGAGGAGGTAGATCCAGAATGGAGTTGGATAGGGTAGACTAGAGGAAAGGGGTTCTTATGCGGATGGAGGTAGATGCATATACATGATGGAGAGAGAATTATATATAGGGGGTAGAGGAGGAATATTAGGAGAAGATGGCATGACCACCCAGGCATGTTACCTGGGATAACTATCCCATAATATAGGTGGCAGCAAGTTACTCTTCTAGTGCCCCTTTGATCGGAGAGTATGAGAAGAATAAAGACGAATAAGAGAAAAATAAGCTTAATTTTATCTTGACAAGCAGAATGATTTATACGATGCAAAATAGTGTATCTGGGGAATAAGGAGAATAAACTATCCCACCCTAAATCTAAGAATTATTTATTCTTCTTCTTCCATCGGTTGACCCCACAAAATTATGAAACTAAAATACCCCTTATTCTAATATACGTTATTCCGTTAGTCAATCCCACGTAATAACTTATTCTGTAAATAAAGTGGGACCTAAAGTTTATATGTAAAAATATCTAAATCCTTTGACGAACTCAATTAAAATTCACGTTATTTGGACCGGAGAAATAAAACTGCAACTTTTCTACATATGTCA
Source organism: Zantedeschia hybrid cultivar (assembly GCA_030544215.1). Taxonomy (NCBI): domain Eukaryota; kingdom Viridiplantae; phylum Streptophyta; class Magnoliopsida; order Alismatales; family Araceae; genus Zantedeschia; species Zantedeschia hybrid cultivar. The sequence continues at coordinate 15,646,898 of JARZZO010000016.1, forward strand.
TGGGTAACTATAGCAATATGTGGAAAATGATAACTTGCAATTTAGTATAAGTTGGCATTAGCATTTGTCTTTCACAATTTTCCTGACAAGCTCACCTAAGCGGGCTGACATGGCACCTCTCTGTTCATTATGAGCTGCTGAGTCAGAACCAAGGAGAAATCTGCGTCTACAAAGAAGAGGTGCATTTGTCCTTGCAAACCAATCATGGAGAGTCCAATTAGACCTCGATCAAATGAGGTCATCCGATCCGGTTTTTATATCCTTTTGGAACAAGGAGTGGTTATAATGCTGCGCAGGATGCATCTAAGATAGATGCTTACCTCAACAAAAGTTAAAAAAATACAAAGTAAAGATGAGAGATAATTATATATATAACTCTGTTAAAAATAAAATTATAGATCCATCTATTATATTTTATATTGTGATAAAAAACCTTACTGCATCGTACTACTTGCAAAAATATTCTTACGATTAACTTCCATTAAGGATATAATAAACATTTCTTTTTCAATTGTTAAATTTAGTGTCTAAACAAAAATGCCCTCAAAAATATTTTTTTGATTAGCACATTGTGTCGAAGAGAGAGAAAAAGTAATACAGAGATAAATGGAAGGATAAAGAAATAGAGTTGATCAGGAAAGAAAAAGAATTTTTTAGATACTTTTAATTTTGATTAAAGACTAATGTAGCAGTCAGAATCTGGTTAGACGATCTGAATCGTCTGATCTGGTCTCTGGCTACTCGACACGACAAAATTTGTATTCAGAAAGACGTACGATTGCAAGGACCTGCAAGGAGAAGAGAACAATCAAGGGGTCCCTCCTAAGTGAGGGAAGGACCCTTCGATGTCTAAGTCAGATCTTTGAGTCTAAGAAGACTGTGACTAGGAATTTTCTTAGGTCTGAAGAAAATAGGAATATTTATACCTCCCTCCCCTTGAGGCCTCTTGGGAGGTAGTCTAACAATAGTGACTGGATGGCCCACAAGTGGGCCCTGTGATTGAGGGGATCATGGGCTACCATGTTAGAAAGCACGATCTTCTTACTTGATGACAGGTGTAGATCGTGGAGACTTATCCTGAATGGATGGTTGTACTATTTTGACTGCAAGGTCCTCCCGATGGCGGGATGAGCGAGGTATGTATAGTCCTGAAACCTTGGCTCTCTCGGGAAGTTGAAAACTTCGGTCTTTGAGCCTAGAGACTTTGCCTCTTCCAGTCGAAGTAGAGGCTTTGGGCAACAGAGAGAATCAAATTCTCTTGGTAGTCAGGAGCATCATCCGAGACACCGGTGGTCTCAGGACTCACCATTTGAGGTGTTGGCCCCTTCAAGGATTGGTTCCCTTGAGAACCAAGGGCCCCCTGTTGTAGGTCCTAACTCTTGCCCCTTGGGGAGCCTAGAGAAATTCATGTGACGTTACCACGTGACAACTTGTGGGCCGTGGGCTCTTTGGTCTTTATTGTTAGGCCTGATTGGCCAAAACTAGTATAGATATTTTTGTAACAATTGATATTATTAAAAATAAGGTAAAAATAAGAAATACAAAAATATAGTTTTCTTTTTAGAGTTATATGCATAATTATTCCCAAAAATAATACAATCATGGCCACATTAAATACACGTCAAAAGAATACTTTTTACAAACGATTTTATTTATTTATATGCTTTTATCGTGGATACAACCAGATCTCATTTGATCCTTTTTCCCTTGGGAGTAACCAGGAATCGACAAAATAGTTCAGATGGTTACCTGACTTTCTACAATAAATATCATGTACGGACAAAGCTAGCACACGGGTCTGTCGGGGTGAACGCAACCTGTTAATGAGTTATTTTTTTAATTTTTTAGGTGGGTTTCACCTTGTCATGCATCCTTACACGTCAATCTTTGATTAGATAATTTTGAAAAAAATTAAAAATAAAAAAATTAATCTTAATATACAAAAAAAATATCTTTAATGAATTGAACTTAATAAAAAAATTATCTTTAAATTTTTTTAAAGTCATCCGTTTGAAATTCAAGTTGTACGGACAGATTAAAAATGCTATCTGTTAACTGCTTTATAAATTAATAATTAGTTCTTAGTGTTATATATACAACTATAACTATATATATATATATATTCAGTTAAAAAAATTATATCTATTATTTCATCTACTATATATATTAATTTAAAAAGATTATCTATTAACTGACTTATAAACTAAGGGTCAGTGGAATAATCGGACTATCGTTGTCATTTACATCTCTGCTTGTTACTACACTCACTATCTCATGTGAGACAAGTTAAATTAAAATCTATAATTAATACCTAGACTTTTCGATTTCTTACCCGTTTTTGTTAACGCGGGATGACAGGATCCGTCTGTAGCATGCAGGGATCAACAGGTTTCTCTTTTGGAAGGTTTCTCCTTTTCCAAAGCCTTGTCATTCTCCGGGCACAGTGGCTTGTTAAGTTTTTGAGTAATACTTGCTGCCTTAGAGGTGCTATTTACACTGTCTCTCAATGCAATGCAGTGAGTAAATAAAAGGAAATTATTTTTTGATTTTTTTTAAAGTGAGCCGCATTGTGTCTTATATGTCTTTATAGGTCGATCTCTGATCGGAGGATCTAAAAAATATAAAAAATTAAAAATTATTTATGTGCTTGGCCCATTAAGAGCATCTTTTAGTATTCATTGAGACTCAATTTTTTTTTTTTTTTGAATTGTTCGATCAAAGATTGATATGTACGGATATGTACGGCACCTTAAAATCAACTTAACTTTTTTAAAAAAATATTTTTTTTTAATTTACCAACTGCACTGAGAAATAATATACATCGCACTTTTACTGGAGCAAGTATTACTCTAATTTCTTCTGCTCAGTTGTCATTGTCCTTTGTCGCAGTGTACTTGCGTCATGCAGGGAATCTGAGTTGGTGACTAGAAGTCTAGAACCTGATAGCAAAGAACTCTCTTGATCAAAGGAGGTGGATCCCATGGATGGCTTGTCATGTGTAACTTATCTTCTAATTTGAGTTAGAAATATAATAAGTAGATTAATTAGTTTCTTGCTTTTAGACCCTTTGAAATTATCTGATTTGAGCTCACTCTGCGCATGGACGTAAAATTTCAAATCTATATTATAATATTAAAATAGGATATTTATTTTTTCGATAAAATTAAAATCAGAACACATGACAGTAGGAGAATCTCTCTATCTCTCTTTACGAAGAATTACTAAAATAAAATTCTTATTTCTTACTAGAATCAAAACATGTTTATTCAAATGTGATATTTTACTATTCATCGCACTTCATCGCACAGGCATAAAGTTATGTATCTAAATTAAAAGGAAATGCCCACCTATGTAGGGCTCCAACTTTTTAAAAGTTTTAACTTAAGACTAAATATAGCGTATTATTAAAGCAACTAAATTATGTTTAAATTCCGAACAAGAAAACTATCACTTTACAGTAAAAACTTGGGATCTTCTCTGAAGAGTTATTTGTTTTAGTGTAAAACTTTGTAAATTACCGGTTTCAAAATTACTGGTTTCAAAACAAATAAAATTTTCTTGTTTTAAAATTAGAAAATATTTGTTTGATTGTTTGTAAAATAAAATAAGAGAGATACTTCAATCATCTTGTTTTGGTTTGCGGTAGACTTTTGTTGTAAACCAAAACAAGAGAATTAAGTTGTCAAGTGGGCAAACAAGGCCTACAGGATTTTCTTTACATTGTTTTACATTATTTCAAACAAATAAAAATATTATAAAATGAACCGATTATTTCAAATTACGCTATTTTATGCTAAAATAAACAACCCTTTAAACAAACGACCTCCAAGCGCAAGTGAGAATGAGATCACGTAAGTGCACATAAAGGAATTTTTTTAAAACGATCTCTCTTATGCACTTTGTCCAATCCTCCATGAAGGATAAAGATTGTTTTTAGAAGGGCCCCATATGGCGTGTAAGATATATTGGGGCCTTTCAAACAAAAATTAGACTTTTTTTTGTGAGCTGCACTGCCAGTCGGCAGAATAAGCCTGGTGGTGCAGCAAATATTTCTCGCTCAATCGACGCAATGAAATATATCATGGCAACATTTGAAAACGTTCGGAAGGTGCAGGGATTCTAATTGTTAGAATCTTTAAAAAACCAACCTAAAAGGAAAAATACGTGAAAATGTGCTCAACAAAAAGGGTTAGCAATAGCATCACATGGATTTAATTGCCATTTGAAGACTGGATTAGATCTAGTTCAGACAACCCCAATATCTTCCAACACTTTTACTCCCTCTACCAAACTCTTAACCTCAGATCCAGACAATGAGAACCTGATATCCAAACGCACTAATGAGGAGATTGAGATCACTGTTAATTATCAGTATGAGGCCCCTCAAATCCCCTGGCCGTAATGGCTTTCCTTCTATCTTCTTCTAGAAATATTGGCAAACCCTTAAATAGGAAATTTATGAACTTATCACCCTGTTCTTCTCCCAATTCACAATGCCACCCAAACTTAACACACCAAAATCACCCTCATTCCTAATAAAATTCCCCATCTCCTCTCCTAATGACCTCAGACCTATTGGGCTTTTCAATGTTCTCTGTAAAATTATAGACAAGGTCCTTGCAGCCATTATCAAACCACTCCTACCTCATCTCATGTCTCCAAACCAAGGTGTCTTTACCCTTCAAAGGAACATAATAGATTGCATTGTTTCTGTGCAGGAACTGATGCACTCATCTAAAGATTAAACGTGGCAAGAATGGTGCTTTCAACCTCTTGGCAGACATCTCCAAAGCTTATGATAAAATGAGTGGAGTTTTATCTCCACTGTCCTATCAAAATTCAGATTCTCTAAGTCTTCCATTTGTAATACTTCAACCTTTTGGTTCACGATTTAGAAATCGGTCTATTGGTGTTGACCAAATTTGACTACATATTGACTAGCTTAATTTTTTTTTAATTCACTTTATTTGAGTTAAACAGATCTTGTGATAGATTATACGTGAAATGTACTTAATTAGGTGGATTAGGCTTAGTGAATTTTGGACATGATTTTTGTCATTTAGTGGGGTTGGCTGGATTAGACTAGTAAATTAGTAGCTTTTAAATGGCTTCGGTTAGTAGGTTAAATTCTTAAACCCAAAAAAGTGTTGTTGGACTTAATAGAGTGAGTTTTAGTTATCGCATTAGGTGCATTTGGCTTAAGAGGCTAGCAGTTTAGATAAGTAAAGTGTAAAATTGCGATTTCCACAAGGGTTCATTAAATATGGGTAGGAGAGAGAGTCCAATGCCTCATCTTTCGTCTACTTGCACTCTCTTCCAACTCTATTTCTCACACCCCCCATTCTCAAAACGCATTAATGCTGAGCAGTGCCATCATTAGCAGTGCATGTGAGACAATTGGCAAGGAACTTAAGACAAGTGGTCTAGTACTAAATTGGATAAGGATTTCAGTGGGTTTATAAGCTCTGTTAGTGAGATATTTTTCCTTTCTTTTCTACATTATTAGTTGAAAATTTCTAAGGAAGTTAAGGTGTTCTTAGGTTCGCCAGCAACAGGGAGTTAGATTTATGATAATTCTTCTTGATCTATGGCAGGCGTATGATAAACTATTCATATTATTCTACTTACTTACATTATTTTAAATATGTTTTGGGTAATTTGAGGTCTATAAAATCTACATACATGGGGATTTCTAATCTAATAATATTTGTATTACATGTATCATAGTTCAAATGTTCAGAAGCTTATATGTAAGTTCTAATTTTTTGTTAAGAATTTAGTAGTAAATCTACAAATTTTAGAAATCTAAATTGTCATAGAATACTTTCTAAAAGCCTCTTTATATATGTTTTGAAAAACTGTGATAAGTAAGATGTTTGTTTCGAACTCTATGAAAAATGTAATTGCATGGTTGTTGCCATCTTAAGGTGATATGTATGGATGAATCTACAGTAATTGTCTGATGTGGTAGTAGTCATATGTGTGGCCTGATAGATGACGGACATCTGATCCCAACTGATTGTATCAAGACTATAATATTATATTCGTCTAGGTGCCAAGATGGTCTGACACCTTATGTTGTGATTTAGACATCTATCCGATTGCTTAAGACTTAAAACTTGATAAATATGATGTGAATGTGATCCTACAGACATGATTTTGTCCGTCAGGATGATATGTATGAATTGCCTGTGCAGTAGGCCCATGGAACATGGATTTTTTTTTGTGAAAGATGGAAACTTAATATGATAACTAAGTTAATTTAATTTCTGAACTCTATGCTATTTATCTACTCTTGAATCATGCAGTTTGTATGTGTATAACTTGTGAAAAATTCAGTATGATAATATGTGATTTGTAAGATTACTTATATGTAAGCATGTTTTGGTTTTGATACTTGCTGAATTTTATGCTGAGACATATTAGTGGGCTATATTTTTAGGTGATTCCAACTGGGGTCAAAGAGTATAGGAGCTGGAATCTCGAAAGGAACTGAGCATAACTTTTTGCAAAGCTAGAAAGTAGGTCTAGTTTATGTATCTCTAAGATTTTGGTGTGTATAGTTATCTTTTAGATTTTAGTTTGGATCTTCAAATGTAATTTAAACTTAGATTTTAACTTGTAACATTTATGTACTTAAATAAGTTTTAGTCAAGAGGACTTTGGTATGGTTATCTTTTTTCTTTTTTTTTGTTCCGATGGTTTGGCATGATTAGTTACTTGCCAGTTTTCCAAGATGACAACTTAAGTGTGTGTAAATATGTGGGTCACGACAGTTCTCATGATCCTCACTAATTGGATCACTCATATGTAATGATTAATAATAAATTATATACAAGAGAGTGAACACAAGTTTTCTACATCACAAAATTCGTCTCCTTCAACATTATCTTTACACTATTATCTCCAAGAACAAGTACAAAATTGCAACTGTACAAAAAAACCCTCCAACTGTCATTTAGTGTGAGACCTCCTTACAACATGTTCCCCAAAATTACAATATATATAAGCCTACAAACAAAAGCCCTAAAATAGTTGTAAACCACTGTGCATCGAGGTGGTGTCAACACCTCGGGCCAAGGTGTCGACATTTCACAACTGTGGCCCCTAAATCCTCTAAGGTATACACTTTGATGCAAGGTGTCGACACCTCATGTCTCTGGCTTATGTTGGTGCTTTTGCACCCACTAAGGTGTCGACACCTTGGCTTCTAGTCTTGGCATCCTTTGCTCTTAGGGCCATACTAGGTTCAAGGGCGCACCGTATCACAGGTGGCAAGTCCCCCTCCATGCCTCAAGTTGAAGAAGCCTACTAAGGATGGTTTTTCCATGTGATGCCTTCGGCGTCTTGAGAAAATCTCTCCTACTACTCCAAATTTAAAATAATTATGAGACACGTAAAAGTAGACTATCAACATTGAAGGGAGCAAAAACATAGAGGTAAGCACAACTAAAAATCTTTAGAATAGCATGGAAGAGAAGTTCTTCCTATGGGATAGACGAGGCTGATGCTAGTGACTGATGCATTCCACAGGAACACGAGAGTATGAAGCTAATCCTCATTAAAGATGATCCATATCCAATACGAGACTAACCAACTGATCTAGGAGCCGGTTGGACTTTTTTAACTTTTTGACACGATGGGAATTACACACTGACTTCTCTATTTTTAATTATACTTGAACCAGAGACAGGAAGCATTTTTGGGGTCAACAAATGATACATACTGCGATATGGCCAAAACAAATATGTATATAAGGTATGTATACAGTAAGAAAAAGTGACCATAAAAACAGAGAGTCCAATCCCCAGATCTTCTTCCTATCTTTCCAGATCTAATTGGTTTATGTTTGTTAACATAACAAGAAAAAGAAAAGGTTCAAAATTCTTTATTATTTTTGCAATCCAATCGTTCTTTTAATTTTGGAATCAATTTTTTTTATCAGTATGCTCTTTCTTTTACACATCCATCTCCACTCTACCCTATCTATAATGGGTAAAGAATGGTTAAGAAATTTTTAAGTTCCTAATCAGATTTGAACTCGAGACGTCTCAGAAAGATTCCATGTGATGAAATTAATTGACCTACTCATTTGGTTCAGCCTAGTCAATGTACTAATTAAGTAATACATCGTTGGGGAGAAGTTCCATTTTCAGAGATTAATCTCCTGAAAGAAGAGTAGAACAATGTCGTTCACTGGTTAAGAAAATTAATGATCTCTGAGCTTAACCTAAAGAAACATGCTCTCTTCGTCCTTGACAAAAATGGGGAAGCATTTCTTGTGGATACCAGGTAGTACAGAAAATGGCTAAACTTAGGGTTGCCCGTGATGCGGGTCTGGGTAGACCTATAGCCAAAATGAGTACATCTGAACCCATATCAGACCTAATAATATTTGATGGATAAACCGGTCAGATCTTGGGCCTACTCTCTCATTTCTTCGCATTAAAAGATATATAAGCGTAAGGAAGAATCTATTTATCTTAAACTTTAATACACTTGATAAATGGGCCCAATTTTTTCAAACCCAGATTCATAGAAATCTGATTATGGATTTATGTAAAATATGATAACATAATTGTTATGAGGTAAATAATTGTTATTGCGTAATTGTTATGACAGTCCTAGGTAAGCGGATTCTGGGACACACCCAAATTTGATGGAGCCCAGATTGAGAAAAGCCACCGAAGGGTTAATTTGTTCTCTAGCATATGATATGATAGCATCCCTCATCCCTATCTATCTATCTATTTATATATTTATATAGAATTGGAAAAGGACAATTCATCATCACTGCATCTCCAAAAAGGAAAAGGAAAAGGAAGGCTTCATTGGGATCCCAAGCCTCTCCCCACACTTGCATTACATCTCACGTTGTTATTTCACATCGGATTCCTTGAGAAAGATGGCTGCATGTGCGTGTGTCCCACTTCAGCCAAGTTCTTTCTCACACTCGATTTTCCTACTTCTTTCTTCTTTATTTCTCTCTCTTTTTTCTTTTTCATTTGAATGAGTGGCTGAAGGATGCTTTTGCATTTATGCCATACAACGCCATCCATTGCCTTTCCCGTAGAAATAAATATAAATTCTTTCCCATGAACACACGCCCTACCTCCGAAATGAGATCTTTTAGATCAGTGGTGGATGTAAGAATTTTGCAAGAATTTAAGTCATAAGTATGACTAGGTCAATAAGGTCTTAGACTAGATCATATGGAGTCTTAGATTGGATCAGTGAGATTATAAACTAGATCAATGAGATCTCAGATTAGACTGCTTTAAGTCAATAAATTTGACAAAATCCAGTAGAATCTTAAGAGTTCATTGGATTAACGTTAGATCCGCCACTGTTTTAGATGAGTGCAATCAATCCGGCCAGTGATAAAATGCTAGTCATCTATAAACATGGTGCTAAGTTAGCTGCTAGAAAGTATGGTCACTCCCCCACCAATTGAGCACAATGCACTCAGTTATTTAGAAGATCTACATTCCTAGTGCCTGTTTAAGAAACAAAGTTACAAAAAAAAAAGAACTACATAAGGAGAATCATCTGGTTCTCTTATTAAAGAGAATTTAAAATAAAGGTCGGAGAGTATCTCAATACGTGCCACAGCATACATTAGCGATCAAGTCAACAAATCAATAGAATCTAAATCTTACTTAAATATGAAAACATATTATCTAAATTTTAGGTCTTTATTCATATTTTTATTTGTGAATTAGTTGATATATTTATTTTCAATTTTCATTCCCAAAGCTAATCTTAGACTCCTGATCCCTTCGCTTTTCCGGTAACTTATCCAGAGTTTGCCGTACTGGATCGACTCGTGTCGACTCGAGCGACTCGTATCGTATCAGGACGAATCCGAGTCTATGCGACTCGACCGAATTTGTACGATTTAACCATGCGACTTGTATAAGACGGCACGAATCAACTCGACTCGTACCGGATCATGAAAGATCCGAGTCGATCTAACTCGTCGAGTCGACGAACCTTGACCTTATGTGATGTACTACTTGAGCGAGAATAGAAAGCCATGTTGCGTGTGAAGTGAACCATCAAGGCGAATGGGGACCCTCCCTCCCACATGAGTGGGTAATCAAAGATTCCTTGAATCCCCTTTTTCACTCTTTTACCACTTTATGATGATACTGTGAAATCTACAAAACATGCTTTGCGAGGCCAAGATCTTACTAGATCACAAGCACACCACATGACTCGTAAAGGCAACTATTACAGTTGTAGTTTCGCAACCTCCTGTCCACTCTTCTACATTATCTTATTTCTATATCATTTGTATTCCACGTGATCTCATGGATCCAAGATCTTTAAAATATAGATTTTTTTTTTTTAAAGCTTTCACTTCTCCATTTGTATTATATTAATAAAATAAAAATTTTAATTCAATTGATTTGACATTCTAATTTTTTTTTTCGACAATAATTTTTAATTTAGAGTTCTTAAAAACAACTACCACCCAATAAGAAGGCGGTGAACGCAGGGGGGCCAGGAATTTTGAAACCTCGTGGAGGACGTGGAGAAGGTTTCCCTACAATGACCACCACATCAAAACTTCCTTTATATGCCCACCCCCCACCCTCCCCCAAATAACTTCAAATCTTTAAGGTTTATTAACTTTTCTTTTTTTCACGCACCAATTTCTCATTATTTAGTTACTTGGTAATTGATGTAGCCGAAGCTATCACGACCGGATTCCGAAGCTGGAATCCGAAGTTTTGGATCCGGAGCTGGGTCGGATCGGTGCAAGAGGTCCGACAGGGATCCGGAAGACGCAGAAACGCGGTTGGAGATCCGCGGCCGAGAGTCGCTCGCTCTGACGGAGGCTTGTCCCCGGAAGGCGGGGCCGAGGTTCCTCCGGCTGACGGGCGGGCAGCGCGGAACCGAGTCTCCCTCGGTCGAAGGGCAGCCGGCGTACGGCGTCGAGACCGGAGGGAAAAGTCCGAGGTCGGCGGCCGAAACCGACTCGGGGAGGTCGGCGATGATTCGAACCGAGCCCCTGCAGGAGGGAAAGAAGAAGAGACCGGTCAGCAGGAGTCCCGGGCTTCGGCCCTTAGGAACCCTCTCCGACGGTTAAGTTAGCTTCTGAAGAAGATTCGATTCAGAAGGCAAAGAGTAGCTTTACTGCTTTTTGGACTATGGTCCTTGAGGGTCACGGAGACATACCTTTGGCAATAAATAGCGTGGTATTTATACCGAAGGATAGAGGATGGTTAACGGTGATAGCCGATATAGGACTATGTTCTGGGCTTACTGGTAAACCGCCATAGTGCCTAGTCCTCCACCGGAGTGGGCCGAACACGGCTGTTGGGCCGAAGGAGGTTGGGCCGCTGATGGGCCGAAGCCTGCTAGGCCGAGGGCTACTGTGCCGCTTACAGGCCGAAGGCTTTTGGGCCGTAGCCTGCTGGGCCGAGGGCTACTGTGCCGCTTACGGGCCGAAGGCTGTTGGGCCGCTGATGGGCCGAAGGCTTCCTGAAGGCCTTCTATTGCTGCTGCTGGGCTGAACCGAGGTTGGGCTTGTTTTAATGGGCCGAATCGGATTCTGCCTCATCACATAGCTCCCCACTCTTGTCTTCCTCAGTTCTGAGATGGCGAGAGTATAGCCCGAAGTCTTTTCTGAGAAATAACGTAACATGTGTTTTATCCGAGGCTTTCTGTTCTCTTTTTTAAGGAGGATGTCCTCGGTCGGCCGAGGGTCAGCAGTCACTTATCCGTCTTCATTCGGAATGTAGCGACGAAGGCCTTTACCTCTGAGGGCGAAGGGCCGAGCCTTCCGACTTGTGTCAGGTTCCACTAAATGGACGGGACGGGTGTTGCTTTTTCCGTCAGAACGGTCGCTTCTCGGAGAAGCACAGGACACGCGTCGTGCATCCGGCCGCCCCGTTAAAAACACAAAAAGATCCTGACCGCTCGCGGGTCGCGGGTTACCTCGGCTCTCTGCCCGAGGTTCCACTCGGATTGCCGCCTCTTCCTTTCTCGGCACGCAGATCGGAACACGTGGCGGGCATCCGAGTGATCAGCCGAATGGTCGGAGCGCTTTCGGCCGTTGATCTTTCTGCTTCAATTCCCAGAGTCTGCCCGTCATCATTACCGAAGGACGGGACACGTGGCGGCCATCCGAGAGAGGCGGCGAGACGAAGGGGAAGATCTCGGCCGTTGGCTTCGGCGGGAAGGGTTTCGAACAGCACCTATAAATAGGAACCCCTCGCAGGGCACTGTTCTTCTTCCTGCTTCCTGCGCCTGCGCTCCCCTGCGATCATCCGAGCTCTCCTTCTTCTCCGGCGAAAGGCTAGCCCTCTGGAGGTGTTTCCGAGCTCGCCGGCTGTCGCAGGAAGATCTCCATTGCCCGGAGCTGTTGCTGGGGGAGTTGCTTTGGCTTAAGAGGCTGCGCCTGATCGAGGAGAGATCTTTTTCCCTTTGAGGGTAAGCCTCAATCTCCTTTCTTCATCACCGTGACCTCATGCCCCGCAGTCCTTCTTCGAGCGAGATTACCCCTTCAGACGAGGAGTATACCCCGTCTCATTCCCCCAAGTCTTCTCTGTCATCTCCTCTTACTCTGGACTCCCTCGCTTCTGCCATGGCAGAAGAGGCCGAGGCCTCCGGTGCCGAAGGGTCCGAGGAGGTTCATACCCCGGGCCAGGCTTCCTCCTCAGGACGTCGTCGTCCCGAGACTGCTTCGGAAGCAGCCTGCTGTTAGAATTGGGTGGCCTCAAAGCCAATCATTGTACATTCTAGTTCAGATTATTAATAAAGGTAATTATTTCTTCATTTAATAGTTCTCGCAAACGACTATCGTAATGAAGGTCTATAGACAAATGTATGGGATATTGAATCATGATGAGATCATGATAGTGAGATCAATATCCTCAGTCAATTGTCTTAAACAGTTCTCGATCATAGGATATTTGAGATGGACATTAAATATCCGATAAGATCGACACAAGTTATGTCTGCTCATATGATGAGGGTGAATGATCTCACATTCACTCGTGTGGTGACACTAAGACAAACAAGTGGGTGCTCATTAGATAATGAGTTCACTGAACAGACCCAAATAAGAATTCCTGGATGGTAATTATACCTATTAGTCAACCAGGGAATTCAATCGTTGCAGTAGCACAGTTGGTCCTTTGACCTGAGTCATCAATGATACCTTGTTTGTGGACCATTGTATCTTGATTCTCTGACTCGTGGACCTTAACCATTAAGTCCACCATTATCAGTCTTTCAGATACAGTGGAAAGCTTGCGAAGGTAATTGAGTGAACAACAAGGGATCACTCACTCTTGGTATAAGACTGGAGAGAGAATGTCCCATGGATGTGTACACAGAAATCCCTGGCCAGGGTCAAATGAAAGAGATGTCTTTCTAGATATTAACTGTGTATTGGAATCCATCTGGATAATGCGATAGAGGGTTTGACTATAAAACCATACCCTTGTGTTATCGGGACATTACTTGAGTGAAGGATTATATCTGTGTGGCATCTGCAGACGGAAAGGTTCAATTGAAGGGAACAATATCCCTTATATCTTCTGGGATCATGAGGTAGTGTTTGGTGTTGTTCATGATCAGAAGGCCAAGTGAATTAATCATCGGATGATAATTCACTTGTTTATTAAATTAATCATTTAACATGTGATGTTTAAATGTTAATTAATAAATATTAAACTCAAGAAACAGTTCTAAGTTTAATGGGCCTGCAACCGGACTGATATATGGGCCTAGAGGGTCACACACATAAGAGTTCTCGTCAGACGGTGAGAGATGTTAAATTTCATGCTTATCTGGGTTTTTGTGAAAAGCTGCAGGATAAACATGAAGATTTAATGGAGAATTATCCAAGGCCAAACTCTTGGATAATCATGAGGATTAACTCTTGTGCTTATCCTTATTTCTATATAAGGAGGGCCAAGGGGGAGTGGTAAAAAGTTAGTTGGACGAATTTTACTCTCCAGATTCTCTCTCTCCTCTCTCTCTCTCCTTCTCTCTCTCTTGGAGTGGATCTGTCTCTCTCTGCGCATGGTGGATTTGAGATCTGGTTGGAGCACTCAAGCCGAGGACGAAATCGCGTCTGCTGCGGGAACTTGTGTGGATACCTCTAGAGATCGTGCGCGTGCGCGATTACCGAGTCGGCATCATCCACGGGAGATTCGAAACCCCGCAAAGGTGAAGAACTGTTCTTCCCGCTTAGATTTTAATGTCCGTTTTACGACCCCAGCAACCGATACAAAAGGAATCATTTTATTTCCGCTGCGTTCATGACGATTCCTTACACCTGCGCCCTCTCGGATGACGGGGTCAGTTACCTTGCTTCCTACTACCAACTCCCTTCCTGGATGACCCCTTATCGGCCTGGTTCGAATACCAGGGCCAACACTCCTCGCCCGGGTAGTTTTTCCATTTACGAAGAAAGTTTCCGGGCGGGCTTTCGTTTTCCTCTCTCCTCCTTCGTCGTCAACCTCCTTTGCTTCTACGGGCTCACCCCGTCTCAATTTTTTCCTAATTCTTGGCGCACAGTCTACGCCTTCTTGGCTGTGTTTGCCCATGCGCAGATCATGCCCTCGGTCAACATCTTCCGCTACCTCGTCAAAATTCAAAGGCAGGGGAGATCCGAGTGGTATAGCTTTGTCCCTCGTCTAGGCCGAGGCATCTTCTGCGGGAAGCCTTCGTCCATTCACGGCTGGAAGAGAAATTTCATTCTAGTTTCTCTTCCGGAGAATGAGAGGAGCGTGTGGCCCTTTCCTACCAAGTGGGCACCGCTGGCCGCAGGCCTTTCCGATCCTCCCACCCTCAATTCCGTCCAGCGCAATATCGTGGGCCATATTGAAGCCGCGGCTCCGTATGATATTTCGGAGCTTTTCAGCAAGCCGGAGCTGCTTGTGGGTGCCGGGGCATGGCCGGACCCGACGAGGGATCCGGAGCGGGCTTTCCCTTACCTTCCTCCCGGGGAGACTTCACGGGAGATCGAAGGAAGTGCCGGGGCCGCTCCTCCGGCCGAAGCTCCTCCGGCCGCCGAGGTTGCTGAAGCTTCGACCGAGGGTAAGTCGGTCTTGAGTTGTAACCTTTGTGTGTTATTATTGTCTTAACACTTCTTCTCTTGTTTGTAGCGATGTCTGGGATCCAGGGCCTTCTTAGCCGGATAGCCCAGCAGCGCGGCCAACTCTAGCCATCTCGCCCGCAGGCGGCAGGAGGGTCTGGACGAGGTACCGTGGCCCCGAGCGTCCGAGCCGGGATCACGATGACGGCGGCTTCCTCCGAGGGCCGTGCTACTGCTGCCGCTCTTGAGAGGGAGCGGAAAAGCAAGTCGGCTGATCGAAGGGGCGGCCGTTCATCAAAGCGGAGCCGGGCGGACGAGCCTGGCGAGGCAGAGCCCGCCCCGGCTAAGAGGTCAGCCGTGGCCCGAAGGGCCCCGAGGCCGGTGTCTCCCGAACCGCCGAGGGGCGACTCTCCCCCGGCCACGATTGCGGGGGCGGAGGACCAGGAAGGCGCTGGGCCGCAGGCGCCTCGCGCGCGGGAGCGCGAGCTATGGGTCCCCGATTTGGGGATCTATAGGGACGAGAGCGTGGAGGACTCGCAGACGTGCCTGCGTCTGCTTCGCGGCCTCACCCTCCCGTCGGCCCTGGAGGAGCTGAAGGACCACTCGGCCACTGATCTGGCGATGATCAGCGCCCGATTGGCGGTCCAGGTAAGAAGCTTCTTCGTGTGCCTCAATCTAGCTTTCCCTTAGCTTATTTCAGATTTGCTGACCCTTATCCGCTTTTGGCCGCAGGCCGCGGTCACGGGTAACGTCCTGATCCATCGTCAGGCGCTCCTCCGGGATCAACTCCTGGAGGCCGAGAGGGCGTCGGCTTCGGCGGGTTCGGGCGAGGGCCCTTCGGCGGGACGCGACTTCGAGTCTAGCGTCGACGGGCTCGTAGCTGCGAACGCCCGGATGCGGGCGCAGCTGGCGGAGCAGGCAGCAGCGACTCGGGATTCTTCCGAGGCCAAGGCGAAGGCCGAGCGGGAGAAGGAGAAGCTCGAGCGAGAGCTGGCGGCGGTCCGGGTCGAAAATCAGGCCCTTAAGGCCGAGATCCAGGACAAGGACGCTCGGCGGGCCTCGGATAGCCGTCGCCACGCCGAGGAGCTGTCGGCCTTGAAGCTGGAGATGGAAGCTAAGGCCAAGGAGGCGGTCGACTCGGCTGTGGCCGATTACAAGGCTGGCCCAGACTTCGCCGAGGAGATAATCCAGGCGCAGCTTCTAGCTGCCTCCTCGGTCTTCTTTATCGGGCTGGCTGCTGCCCAGACGGCTTGCCCAACCGTGGACTTGACCGGGATTGCCCTGCCAACCGATGAGGAAGGCGAAGAGCTCCTATCCTGGTGGAAGGGGCTCGCGGCTGAGAGGGCCTCGGCCTCGGCGGAAGGCGATGAGGCCGTTCCAGTCGAGACCCCTGTCGAAGCCACCCCGTCTGAAGCCGTGCAAATAGTCGATTCTCCCTCCCCATCTCCTGGCCGGAGCCCAGTTGATGTGGATGAGGGGAATACCGAGGGCTAATGCGGGGGCCTGTCCCGGTTTTTGTTTTTCTTCTCTTTGTAAGCTTGCGGCCAGATGGACGGCCGATTTTGTACTTCCTTTGCTGTAAATATAGGAAGCGTTTTTGGCTTTACCTTGGTGCTGTGGATGAACGACCGAATCTGGTTTTTTCATGAATCCGAGATCTTGTCGTCGTTTTAGTTGTAGCTCGCAAGGCCGAGACCCGATGTAGGTTCGGATACGAAGTCGACAAAGTATAGCCACCGATAGTATACGCGGCCGGGGCCTTTACTAACGTGGTTTATTCGATTCGAGGGGATATCCTGCCGCTCCCGACGCGGTTTGTGTGGCCGAAGCCATTCTCGGTTCGGTTTACACGGAGCCACCCTCGGATATACCTTGCCACTTCCCGATCCGGTATATATGGCCGGAGCCACCATCGGATCAGGTTACCTGCGGGTTTAGAAGAGAATCATGCCGCTCCCGATACGGTTTGCATGGCCGAAGCCACTCTCGGTACGGTTTACACGAACTTACAGATATACCTTGCCGCTTCCCGATCCGGTATATATGGCCGGAGCCACCCTCGGATTAGGTTACCTGCGGGCTTAGAAGAGAATCATGCCGCTCCCGATACGGTTTGCATGGCCGAAGCCACTCCCGGTACGGTTTACACGGACTTAGAGATATACCTTGCCGCTTCCCGATCCGGTATATATGGCCGGAGCCACCCTCGGATCAGGTTACCTGCGGGCTTAGAAGAGAATCATGCCGCTCCCGATACGGTTTGCATGGCCGAAGCCACTCCCGGTACGGTTTACACGGACTTAGAGATATACCTTGCCGCTTCCCGATCCGGTATATATGGCCGGAGCCACCCTCGGATCAGGTTACCTGCGGGCTTAGAAGAGAATCATGCCGCTCCCGATACGGTTTGCATGGCCGAAGCCACTCCCGGTACGGTCTACACGGACTTAGAGATATACCTTGCCGCTTCCCGATCCGGTATATATGGCCGGAGCCACCCTCGGATCAGGTTACCTGCGGGCTTAGAAGAGAATCATGCCGCTCCCGATACGGTTTGCATGGCCGAAGCCACTCCCGGTACGGTTTACACGGACTTAGAGATATACCTTGCCGCTTCCCGATCCGGTATATATGGCCGGAGCCACCCTCGGATCAGGTTACCTGCGGGCTTAGAAGAGAATCATGCCGCTCCCGATACGGTTTGCATGGCCGAAGCCACTCTCGTTACGGTTTACACGGACTTAGAGATATACCTTGCCGCTTCCCGATCCGGTATATATGGCCGGAGCCACCCTCGGATCAGGTTACCTGCGGGCTTAGAAGAGAATCATGCCGCTCCCGATACGGTTTGCATGGCCGAAGCCACTCCCGGTACGGTTTACACGGACTTAGAGATACCTTGGTTTTCTGAAAAAGAGACCTTCTTTATTCATTCCTTCCGGCCAAATTCTGGAAAAAGTGGTTCACATGAAATAACGCCGAAGGCGTTCCACATTCCAGGTGCGAGGGAGAGGTTGGCCCGAAAGGGTCTCCAACCGATAAGCCCCTCGTCTGATTACCTCTTTTACCCGATACGGCCCCTCCCAGTTGGGGGCAAGCTTTCCTGCGGCTTCGGCTGGCTTAGATGCATGAGCATTCCTTAACACGAGGCTCCCGATTTCAAAGCTTCGGGGCTTCACTCGAGTGTTGTGGTACCTGGCCATGCGCTGCTGATAAGCCGCCAGCCGAATACGAGCCTTGTCTCGGGTTTCTTCTATGAGGTCGAGATGATCCTTCAAGACCTCTTCGTTGGCCTCCGGATCGTAAGTAATGACTCTTGGAGAGGGAAGGCCGATTTCTACTGGAATAACGGCTTCTATCCCATAAGCCATGCGAAATGGAGTTTCGCCGGTAGGGGTTCGTCTCGTAGTCCGATACGCCCAAAGAACACTTGGTAGCTCCTCAACCCACCGGCCTTTGGCTTCGCCGAGGCGGGTTTTTAGTCCCTGCAACAGGCTTCGGTTGGTAACCTCGACCTGACCGTTAGCCCGAGGGTGCGCTACCGAAGTGAACTTATGAAGGATGCCGAAGCTGGCGCAGTTATCGCTGAACCGACGGCTATCGAACTGCTTGCCGTTGTCCGAAATGATGGCCCGGGGGATGCCGAACCGACAGATGATGGACTTCCATACGAAGTTCCAAGCATTGCCATCGGTTATTGACGCGAGAGGTTCGGCTTCTACCCACTTGATAAAATAGTCTACTGCCACGATGAGGAATTTCCTTTGGCCGGTGGCGATGGGAAAAGGCCCCAGGAGGTCGATTCCCCATTGAACGAAAGGCCAGGGGTCGGATAAGGGGGTCAGAAGGGTGGCTGACTGGTGGATGAGGGAGCTGAACCTCTGGCACTGATCACAGCGCCGTACGAGGGCTAAAGCATCCTCGGAGTGTCAGCCACCAGTATCCTTGCCTCAGAAGCTTGTGAGCCAGAGCCCTTCCTCCCGCATGCGCTCCGCATACCCCTTTATGTACCTCTCTCATGGCGTAGTCGGCTTCGATTGGGCCGAGGCACCGTAACAACGGTCGGCCAAAAGACTTCTTATACAGCCGCCCGTCCAGAAGGAGGAAGTGAGATGAGCGTTGCCGAACATGCTTCGCTTCCCTTGAATCAGGCGGGACTTCTCCTCGGAGGAGAAAAGTGACAAGGGGAGTCATCCAGGTCTCGGCTTCGGCCTCGGTCACTTGCATGACCTCAGGCTCGCCGTGGCTTGGTTCGGCGAGTTCCTCTACTAGTATCATTCGGCCTCCTCCCCCGTCTTGAGTTGACGCCAGCCGGGAAAGAGCATCGGCTCGGGCATTCTCGGCTCTCGGAATCCGCACAATTTCATAGGAATCGAATTGAGCGAGGATTTTACGAGTCACCTGGAGATAAGATGCCATTATCGCGTCTCGAGCTTCGTATTCCCCGGAGATATGACTGGCGATCAGCTGAGAGTCGCTGAAGGCTTTTAGGTTCCGGGCGCCGAGCTTCCTCGTGGCCCGGAGGCCGGAAATGAGGGCTTCGTACTCGGCGGCGTTATTAGTGGCTGGAAAGGAGAAGCGTAATGCGTACTCCGTGACGACTCCTTCGGGCGATGCCAGGATCCATCCGGCGCCGCTGCTCGTGGAGCACGAGGAGCCGTCTACATAAAGTCGCCACTCGTCCGCCGGTGTGTGAGCCGAAGTGTCCTTGGCTTTGGATATGTCGGCTTCCGGCTGAGGTGCCGAGGAAGCTTCGGGGGTGAGTTCGGCGATAAAGTCGGCTAATGCCTGGGCTTTTATCGCTACCCGAGGTGCGTGGGAGATGTCGAACTCTCCTAACTCAATCGCCCATTTTGCCAGTGTAAGGACTGAGGTTTCGGGTTCAGTTTTCGGGTCGGTTTCGGGCCGGATCCCCTGGGTTGGACTTTGAGGGGCCTTGAGAGTGTCTTCTGAATGACGTCTACACTTCACGACGCCTTTCAAACGGCGTCTTGATAGGTGGACGCCATTTAGATGAATTTCTGTTGTGCCACGTGGGCGCCACGTGGGCGGGTCTCGGGCCGCGAGAGTACGGCCCCGGTCTCGTCGTCTGAACGGCGTCCATGATGGACGACGCGATTCAGACTACGACCCTGCGGTGTCAGTGTACGGTGCCTGACATGTCAGCTGAACGGCGTCCGTGGTGGTCGACGCGTTTCAGAGAGCTGTCAGTACGGCCCGTCCTGTCATCTGATAGGCGTCTCTCTCACTCGACGCGTTTTAGGCAATTTCTGATTGACCCCGCGAGCCCTTCTTTCTTTCTCTCATTCTCACCCTTTCACTCTCTCTCCTCTCCCTCTCCGCCTCCTTCGATCCCACTCTTCCCCTTTTCCTTCCTCTTCTTCCTCTTCCACCACTCCAACGCCTCCCTACCTCTCACCTCTGCCACCACCACTTCCTTCGCGGCGTTCCATTCTCCGGACGGCGGCCGACGTCCCGGCGGAGTGACGACGTTCTCGGAGGTACCGGCGGCGATCTGCGGTGCGGCGGTTCGGCGACACGGAGTCAGGAGGAGTTCAAGTAACCGGTAGGGGGACGAACTTTGCATATGTTGCTCGTGTTTTCCTAGGCATGATAGGACGTGTTTTGGGCTAGATTGAGCATGTTTAGGGGGTGTTCTTGTGGGTATAACCGTGCTCGTGAATGAGGATTTGTAGCATACTTGTGGTGGATGAACTTCTTTTCCTCCCCTTTTGTTTTGAGGCTTTTCGGGGTATTTGGAGTTAAGGGAGAAACCCTCGGATCGAACCAGGGAACCAGGTTTCTGGTGCTAAACGGCGTCGTGCCTGATCGACGCCTTTCAGAAGGGCGTCAGGGCAGTACGACGCCTTTTAAGACAGAAATCCCCCTGTTCGAGGTTTCAAGAGTCAGGGATTCTTGCGCTAAATGACGTCATGGATGGACGACGCCTTTCAGAAGGACGTCGGGCCATCATGACGCCATTTAGGCAGGAAATCACCCCGACTGAGGGACTCAGTTCGGGGATTCTGGGACTAAAAGACGTCGTGGGTGGGCGACGCGATTCGTAAAAGCGTCGGGTAACCAGGACGCCTTTTAAGGCAGAAATCCCCTAAGTAACGTTTTTCTGGAATTCCTGGATTTCGGTGTTAAATGGCGTCTAAGGATGTCGACGCCTTTCAAAAGGCGACCACTGGTGTCGACGCCTTTTAGGGCCTGATTCTGAAGACTGTTTTACATGAACCTGTACATGGAGCTTGAAAGGCGTCGGCCTTGGGGGACGCGATTCAAGACAGAACCACACTAATTCATGCCAGTAAAATGTATTTACACTGCTAGATAGTTGGTTAATGCATGCTGTTAATATACTCGATGTGATGAACTCTTCGTGACCGGATGGCACTGTGTTGTGTGTCGTGCGACCGTGGACTTCTTCCGTGACCGGATCGCACCGTGCCGTGTTTTCTGTTTCGGTGGACTTAGAGTGACAGTTGTAGCGTTCTACACCCTGTGTCGGTGCGGAGGGACACAGCGCTGACGGGAGCAGTGGCGGGGTGACGCCTAGTGGAGAGGGTCACCTGGTGAACCCCGGGGTTAGCTAGCTTGTACCGGTGTCGGAGTGGTACCTTTGGAGTGTCACTCGTGCTGGGGGAAGGAGTAACCACCTGAGCCAGTTGGGCCGGAGTAGCCAGCGTGTTATCCGAGGGGTTACTGTTTGGTCTCAACGGGTCAGTGTTTGCTGGGGGAAGGAGTAGCCGCCGAGGTAGCCAGCGTGCTATCCGAGGGGTTACTGTTTGGTCTCAGCGGGTCGGTGTTTCCCACTTTCGGAGACGTGGTTGACGTGTTTTGCCGAGACGCGAGTTGTAGGTTCCTTACTAGAATGATTTCTGAGATATGCATGTTACATTCCAAATGCATGCGGTTTATATCGAGAATTTAGGAGGAATGTGTTATAGCTTTACTTATCTTGTTCCTATGTATCTTTGTAATTGCACTTGTGGGTGTGTGAGTGGGAGGAAAGGGATCGGATGATCCCTACTGAGCCCAGTTTTGGTATGGCTCACTCCCTGCGGTTTTCAGGTGTGGACCTCGTGGCAAGTGGCGGCGCGTGATTTTCTTCTCGGTGTACGGACCAGCAGCTATCTCAGTTCCGGGGTATGCCCCGATGTTGTTGTACTTTACTTCTGCCTGTACTTAATTAAATTGTGGGACCATGTAATTATTGTTGGACTGTGGACGGACATTATTACTTTACTTCCTGCATACTGTACTTCCTTGTAGTCCGTGTGAATGTTATATTTAATCTTGTTTAATGCTTACTCCTCCAGATGTGTGTATAAGATCCGGGTGTGAGACCGTTGGATAATGATTCGACGCCCATTTAGTGATCGGGTCTCCGATCATAGGGTGGCGGGTCGTTACAGCCAGTCTGCCGGATACCTCCGGCCGGGAGAGAACTTGCCTTAGAGGCTGATCGGTGAGGACCTTCACCGAATGGGCAAGAAAATAGGGCCGGAGCCTCCTCGCGGCCGAGACGAGGGCCAAAGCCAATTTTTCTAGAGCGAGATACCAGAGTTCTGCTCCCTGAAGGGCTCGACTGGTATAGTAGACTGGCTTCTGAATGTCGTCTTATTCTCGGACGAGGACGGCGCTGAGAGCTGTCTCGGATACCGCGAGGTAAAGGCTCAGAGGCTCCCCGGGGACTGGCTTGGACAGAATGGGGACTTTGGAGAGGTAGGCCTTCAGCTGGTCGAAGGCTGCCTGGCACTCATCCGTCCAGTCGAAGCTATTGGCCTTCTTCAGCAGCTTGAAGAAGGGGAAGCAGTAATCCGCCGCCCTCGACATGAAGCGGCTCAGGGCTGCGATCCTTCCGTTTAGCCTCTGCACCTCTCGGAGGTTTGCCGGGGGGCGCATCTGTATGATGGCCGAAACCTTCTCGGGGTTAGCTTCTACCCCACGGTGGGTGACCATGTAGCCGAGGAACTTTCCGGAGGCTACCCCGAAGGCGCACTTGGTCGGGTTCAGCTTCATTTTGTATCGCCGCAGGGCGGAGAACGTCTCGGCTAAGTCGGCCGAATGTTCTGCAGCGACGCGGCTCTTGACCAGCATGTCGTCTATAAAGACTTCCATGTTGCGGCCGAGCTGGGGGGCGAACACTTTATTGACGAGGCGCTGATATGTCGCGCCGGCATTCTTCAGGCCGAAGGGCATCCGGGTATAGCAATATAGACCTAGATCGGCCGTGAAGCTGGTTTTGCTTTCATCATCCTGATGCATTCGGATCTGGTGATAGCCTGAATAAGCGTCGAGGAAGCTCAGGAGTTCGTGGCCGGAGGTTGCGTCCACCACCTGATCTATCCGAGGTAGCGGGAAGCTATCCATCGGACAGGCTTTGTTAAGGTTGGTGAAGTCCACGCACATTCGCCACTTGCCATCCTTCTTCGGCACCATCACTACATTGGCGATCCAGTCCGGGTGATGCACCTCTCGGAGGTGCCCGGCGTCCAGCCCCTTCTGTACCTCGGCTTGGATGGCGGCTCTCCTTTCCTGATTGAAGGTACGCCGTTTCTGCTTAACCGGGGGCTAGTCGGGATCGGTGTGTAGCCGGTGCTCCGCTACTTCCGGGTCGACCCCGGGCATGTCTATCGGAGACCAGGCGAAGATGTCGAGATTCTTTTTTAAGAATTCGGTGAGCTTCTCTGCTTCGGTTTTCTCCAGGCCGGAGCCTATCATTAGGGTTCGTCCTTCGCCTCCCGGAACCGGAATGACGACGAGTTCTTCTCCCGGGGACGCCTCGGCTGATGACTCAATCTCCAGGGACTCGGCTGCAGCCTTCCCTTTGATTGAAATCATGTAACATCGCCGGGCTGCTTCTTGATTTCCCTTGGCCTCGCCTATTCCGTGGCTAGTATGGAACTTTAGCTTCTGATGGAAAGACGAAGGCACGGCTCCGACCCCGCCGATTAGCCTTCAGCCGAAGATGGCGTTGTAGGCTGAATCGATTATTACAACGGCAAAATCCGTTTCTACGGTTAGTTGCCGGGGGGCGGAGCCTATGGTTACAGGGAGTCGGACAATGCCCTCTACTCGGCAAGGCGAACCGTTAAAACCGAAGAGGGGGCCCCGGTGAGGCTTCATATTAGCCTCACTTAATCCCATTTTTACAAAGCAATCGTAAAATAAGATGTTCGGGGCGCTTCCATTATCGACAAAAATACGATGTACATCGTAACTATTTATTACAGTGTTTATGACGAGGGCGTCGTCGTGAGGGACCTGAATATCAGTCAGGTCCTCTGAACCGAAGGTAATATCTTCTTGGCGAGGCCGCTTCGGCTCGACGTCGATCGTCGCTATAGTGGCAGAGCTGCGCTGCTGGCGCCTTGATCCTTATCCCAATCCTCCGGATATCATCATAATGGACCCAGAGCTGGGTCTTTGATGGGATGCTTCCACCGGGGCCGAGGTGATCTTTGGCGGACGAGCAGCTCCTTTCTCCGGGGGCTGCTGTTGCCTGGGCGTCTCAGAGATGTCCCGGTTTCGCTGCAGCGGGGGCTGCTCTCGCCGAAGCTGCGGCAGTCTACCTTCCCGGATGAGGCGGTCGATTTCTTCCCGAAGGTGCCGGCACTCGTCCGTTGTGTGGCCGATCTCTCGGTGATACTCACAGTATTTGCCGGGATCCCTTCGGCAAAGATCCGTCTTGATGCGATCCGGCCGCCGGATCATGCCCTTTACCTCCATGAGCATTCGGGAAGGGGGAGCAGGCAGTGGCAGGTACCGCGGTTGCAGATCCCGTCGCCTCTCTCGGTCCCACTCCTCCCTGCGATATCGCTTTCGGGAGGGCTCTTGATCTTCGGGCCGAGGGCGGACCACCTGGGGGGCAGGTGCCGAGGCTGCTTCGGCTGCGCCTTTACCTTTGGACATCATCAGGGCCTCCCGGTTGATATACTTGTGGGCCCGGGCTACGAGGTCCTGGAAGGTAGGGGGATGGCGTTTCCCGATGGAGCCGAGGAGCCCTTCGTCCTGACACCTGCTGATCACGGCCGAGACCGCAATCGAGCTATCGAGGTTTGGGATTTTGGCAGCCTCGGTCCGGAACTTGGTAAAATACTCCTGGAGAGTCTCGGCAGGGCCTTGCCGGATGGCTAGTAGGCTGGCGGAAGTTTTACACTGCTGGGTGGCGTCATAAAATTGGTCGATAAACAGCTGGCCCAGCTGGACTAGGGAGTGGATGGAGTTGGGGGCCAGCGTCTCGAACCAAGTTAAGGCGGTCTTCTCAAGGGTGAGGGGGAAAAGTCGGCAGCAGACTGCCTCGGCGACCCCTCGGACCGAGAGGTATGTGTTGAATCTCTGGAAATGACAGACCGGATCTGTCATTCCGTCGTAGAGAGGGCCCTTCGGCAGTTTGAAATTGGGAGGTACCTCGGTAGCCAGGAGCTCTGGCGTGAACGGGGTTTGCTCCAGGATGTTGCTAGCAAGGGGCGCCCCGTAAGGCCGAGACACCATCTACTGCATTTCCTTCCGCATCGCTGTCAGCCGTCGGTCTAGGTCCGGGGCGGTCGAGGTGGCGACCGAATGTCCTCCGGTTCTGGCTGGGCAGAACTCGGACGAAGCATAGCCCTTCTCCGTTGTGCGGTGGGCGCGAGGAGCTTGGGCAAGTAGCGCTGAGGGCTCGCTGCGCACCGTAGCAGTTTCGTCGGGGGAAACCGGTGTGGGCGCTGGCCGGAACCTTGCATCTTGGACTGGGTAGAGTGGGGGGAGTTGTGCTTGCTGAGGAAGCTGTCCCAGTAATCCCATGCGCTGGGCGATGGCGGATACCATCTCCTGAAGAGGCGCGACGGATGTGACGGCAGCGACTAGCGTTGCCATTTGCTGCTGGAGCACTCCCACCCGGTTTTCTGCGGCGAGGGACTCTGGTATGACGGGCAGAGCCATGCTCGGTGGAGTAGAAGGGGCGCCTTCGGAGGGCAGCGGCTGTGCCGAGGCTTCCCGTGTCTCCGCTTCGTTCTGTCCGGATCGTCGGGTTACAGGCCGTTGAGACATGACTTGTTTGTTTGTTTCCCACAGACGGCGCCACGTGATGTAGCCGAAGCTATCACGACCGGATTCCGAAGCTGGAATCCGAAGTATTGGATCCGGAGCTGGGTCGGATCGGTGCAAGAGGCTCGACAGGGATCCGGAAGACGGAGAAACGCGGTTGGGGATCCGCGGCCGAGAGTCGCTCGCTCTGACGGAGGCTTGTCCCCGGAAGGCGGGGCCGAGGTTCCTCCGGCTGACGGGCGGGCAGCGCGGAACCGAGTCTCCCTCGGTCGAAGGGCAACCGGCGTACGGCGTCGAGACCGGAGGTAGAAGTCCGAGGTCGGCGGCCGAAACCGACTCGGGGAGGTCGGCGATGATTCGAACCGAGCCCCTGCAGGAGGGAAAGAAGAAGAGACCGGTCAGCAGGAGTCCCGGGCTTCGGCCCTTAGGAACCCCCTCCGACGGTTAAGTTAGCTTCTGAAGAAGATTCGATTCAGAAGGCAAAGAGTAGCTTTACTGCTTTTTGGACTAGGGTCCTTGAGGGTCATGGAGACATACCTTTGGCAATAAATAGCGTGGTATTTATACCAAAGAATAGAGGATGGTTAACGGTGATAGCCGATATAGGACTATGTTCCGGGCTTACTGGTAAACCGCCATAGTGCCGTCCTCCACCGGAGTGGGCCGAACACGGCTGTTGGGCCGAAGGGGGTTGGGCCGCTGATGGGCCGAAGCCTGCTGGGCCGAGGGCTACTGTGCCGCTTACGGGCCGAAGGCTTTTGGGCCGTAGCCTGCTGGGCCGAGGGCTACTGTGCCGCTTACGGGCCGAAGGCGGTTGGGCCGCTGATGGGCCGAAGGCTTCCTGAAGGCCTTCTATTGCTGCTGCTGGGCTGAACCGAGGTTGGGCTTGTTTTAATAGGCCGAATCGGATTCTGCCTCATCACATAGCCCCCCACTCTTGTCTTCCTCAGTTCTGAGATGGCGAGAGTATAGCCCGAAGTCTTTTCTGAGAAATAACGTAACATGTGTTTTATCCGAGGCTTTCTGTTCTCTTTTTTAAGGAGGATGTCCTCGGTCGGCCGAGGGTCAGTAGTCACTTATCCGTCTTCATTCGGGATGTAGCGACGAAGGCCTTTACCTCTGAGGGCGAAGGGCCGAGCCTTTCGACTTGTGTCAGGTTCAACTAAATGGACGGGACGGGTGTTGCTTTTTCCGTCAGAACGGTCGCTTCTCGGAGAAGCACAGGACACGCGTCGTGCATCCGGCCGCCCCGTTAAAAACACAAAAAGATCCTGACCGCTCGCGGGTCGCGGGTTACCTCGGCTCTCTGCCCGAGGTTCCACTCGGATTGCCGCCTCTTCCTTTCTCGGCACGCGGATCGGAACACGTGGCGGGCATCCGAGTGATCAGCCGAATGGTCGGAGCGCTTTTGGCCGTTGATCTTTCTGCTTCAATTCCCGGAGTCTGCCCGTCATCATTACCGAACGACGGGACACGTGGCGGCCATCCGAGAGAGGCGGCGAGACGAAGGGGAAGATCTCGGCCGTTGGCTTCGGCGGGAAGGGTTTCGAACAACACCTATAAATAGGAACCCCTCGCAGGGCACTGTTCTTCTTCCTGCTTCCTGCGCCTGCGCTCCCCTGCGATCATCCGAGCTCTCCTTCTTCTCCGGCGAAAGGCTAGCCCTCTGGAGGTGTTTCCGAGCTCGCCGGCTGTCGCAGGAAGATCTCCATCGCCCGGAGCTGTTGCTGGGGGTGTTGCTTTGGCTTAAGAGGCTCTGCCTGATCGAGGAGAGATCTTTTTCCCTTTGAGGGTAAGCCTCAATCTCCTTTCTTCATCACCGTGACCTCATGCCCCGCAGTCCTTCTTTGAGCGAGATTACCCCTTCAGACGAGGAGTATACCCCCTCTCATTCCCCCAAGTCTTCTCTGTCATCTCCTCTTACTCTGGACTCCCTCGCTTCTGCCATGGCAGAAGAGGCCGAGGCCTCCGGTGCCGAAGGGTCCGAGGAGGTTCATACCCCGGGCCAGGCTTCCTCCTCGGGACGTCGTCGTCCCGAGACTGCTTCGGAAGCAGCCTGCTGTTAGAATTGGGTGGCCTCAAAGCCAATCATTGTACATTTTAGTTCAGATTATTAATAAAGGTAATTATTTCTTCATTTAATAGTTCTCGCAAACGACTATCGTAATGGAGGTCCATAGACAAATGTATGGGATATTGAATCATGATGAGATCATGATAGTGAGATCAATATCCTCAGTCAATTGTCTTAAACAGTTTTCGATCATAGGATATTTGAGATGGACATTGATGTAGCCGAAGCTATCACGACCGGATTCCGAAGCTGGAATCCGAAGTTTTGGATCCGGAGCTGGGTCGGATCGGTGCAAGAGGCCCGACAGGGATCCGGAAGACGCAGAAACGCGGTTGGGGATCCGCGGCCGAGAGTCGCTCGCTCTGACGGAGGCTTGTCCCCGGAAGGCGGGGCCGAGGTTCCTCCGGCTGACGGGCGGGCAGCGCGGAACCGAGTCTCCCTCGGTCGAAGGGCAGCCGGCGTACGGCGTCGAGACCGGAGGGAGAAGTCCGAGGTCGGCGGCCGAAACCGACTCGGGGAGGTCGGCGATGATTCGAACCGAGCCCCTGCAGGAGGGAAAGAAGAAGAGACCGGTCAGCAGGAGTCCCGGGCTTCGGCCCTTAGGAACCCTCCCCGACGGTTAAGTTAGCTTCTGAAGAAGATTCGATTCAGAAGGCAAAGAGTAGCTTTACTGCTTTTTGGACTAGGGTCCTTGAGGGTCACGGAGACATACCTTTGGCAATAAATAGCGTGGTATTTATACCGAAGGATAGAGGATGGTTAACGGTGATAGCCGATATAGGACTATGTTCCGGGCTTACTGGTAAACCGCCATAGTGCCTAGTCCTCCACCGGAGTGCGCCGAACACGGCTGTTGGGCCGAAGGGGGTTGGGCCGCTGATGGGCCGAAGCCTGCTAGGCCGAGGGCTACTGTGCCGCTTACGGGCCGAAGGCTTTTGGGCCGTAGCCTGCTGGGCCGAGGGCTACTGTGCCGCTTACGGGCCGAAGGCTGTTGGGCCGCTGATCGGCCGAAGGCTTCCTGAAGGCCTTCTATTGCTGCTGCTGGGCTGAACCGAGGTTGGGCTTGTTTTAATAGGCCGAATCGGATTCTGCCTCATCACATAGCCCCCCACTCTTGTCTTCCTCAGTTCTGAGATGGCGAGAGTATAGCCCGAAGTCTTTTCTGAGAAATAACGTAACATGTGTTTTATCCGAGGCTTTCTGTTCTCTTTTTTAAGGAGGATGTCCTCGGTCGGCCGAGGGTCAGCAGTCACTTATCCGTCTTCATTCGGGATGTAGCGACGAAGGCCTTTACCTCTGAGGGCGAAGGGCCGAGCCTTTCGACTTGTGTCAGGTTCCACTAAATGGACGGGACGGGTGTTGCTTTTTCCGTCAGAACGGTCGCTTCTCGGAGAAGCACAGGACACGCGTCGTGCATCCGGCCGCCCCGTTAAAAACACAAAAAGATCCTGACCGCTCGCGGGTCGCGGGTTACCTCGGCTCTCTGCCCGAGGTTCCACTCGGATTGCCGCCTCTTCCTTTCTCGGCACACGGATCGGAACACGTGGCGGGCATCCGAGTGATCAGCCGAATGGTCGGAGCGCTTTTGGCCGTTGATCTTTCTGCTTCAATTCCCGGAGTCTGCCCGTCATCATTACCGAACGACGGGACACGTGGCGGCCATCCGAGAGAGGCGGCGAGACGAAGGGGAAGATCTCGGCCGTTGGCTTCGGCGGGAAGGGTTTCGAACAACACCTATAAATAGGAACCCCTCGCAGGGCACTGTTCTTCTTTCTGCTTCCTGCGCCTGCGCTCCCCTGCGATCATCCGAGCTCTCCTTCTTCTCCGGCGAAAGGCTAGCCCTCTGGAGGTGTTTCCGAGCTCGCCGGCTGTCGCAGGAAGATCTCCATCGCCCGGAGCTGTTGCTGGGGGAGTTGCTTTGGCTTAAGAGGCTCCGCCTGATCGAGGAGAGATCTCTTTCCCTTTGAGGGTAAGCCTCAATCTCCTTTCTTCATCACCGTGACCTCATGCCCCGCAGTCCTTCTTCGAGCGAGATTACCCCTTCAGACGAGGAGTATACCCCGTCTCATTCCCCCAAGTCTTCTCTGTCATCTCCTCTTACTCTGGACTCCCTCGCTTCTGCCATGGCAGAAGAGGCCGAGGCCTCCGGTGCCGAAGGGTCCGAGGAGGTTCATACCCCGGGCCAGGCTTCCTCCTCGGGACGTCGTCGTCCCGAGACTGCTTCGGAAGCAGCCTGCTGTTAGAATTGGGTGGCCTCAAAGCCAATCATTGTACATTTTAGTTCAGATTATTAATAAAGGTAATTATTTCTTCATTTAATAGTTCTCGCAAACGACTATCGTAATGAAGGTCCATAGACAAATGTATGGGATATTGAATCATGATGAGATCATGATAGTGAGATCAATATCCTCAGTCAATTGTCTTAAACAGTTTTCGATCATAGGATATTTGAGATGGACATTGATGTAGCCGAAGCTATCACGACCGGATTCCGAAGCTGGAATCCGAAGTTTGGGATCCGGAGCTGGGTCGGATCGGTGCAAGAGGCCCGACAGGGATCCGAAAGACGCAGAAACGCGGTTGGGGATCCGCGGCCGAGAGTCGCTCGCTCTGACGGAGGCTTGTCCCCGGAAGGCGGGGCCGAGGTTCCTCCGGCTGACGGGCGGGCAGCGCGGAACCGAGTCTCCCTCGGTCGAAGGGCAGCCGGCGTACGGCGTCGAGACCGGAGGGAGAAGTCCGAGGTCGGCGGCCGAAACCGACTCGGGGAGGTCGGCGATGATTCGAACCGAGCCCCTGCAGGAGGGAAAGAAGAAGAGACCGGTCAGCAGGAGTCTCGGGCTTCGGCCCTTAGGAACCCCCTCCGACGGTTAAGTTAGCTTCTGAAGAAGATTCGATTCAGAAGGCAAAGAGTAGCTTTACTGCTTTTTGGACTAGGGTCCTTGAGGGTCACGGAGATATACCTTTGGCAATAAATAGCGTGGTATTTATACCGAAGGATAGAGGATGGTTAACGGTGATAGCCGATATAGGACTATGTTCCGGGCTTACTGGTAAACCGCCATAGTGCCTAGTCCTCCACCGGAGTGGGCCGAACACGGCTGTTGGGCCGAAGGGGGTTGGGCCGCTGATGGGTCGAAGCCTGCTAGGCCGAGGGCTACTGTGCCGCTTACGGGCCGAAGGCTTTTGGGCCGTAGCCTGCTGGGCCGAGGGCTACTGTGCCGCTTACGGGCCGAAGGCTGTTGGGCCGCTGATGGGCCGAAGGCTTCCTGAAGTCCTTCTATTGCTGCTGCTGGGCTGAACCGAGGTTGGGCTTGTTTTAATAGGCCGAATCGGATTCTGCCTCATCACATAGCCCCCCACTCTTGTCTTCCTCAGTTCTGAGATGGCGAGAGTATAGCCCGAAGTCTTTTCTGAGAAATAACGTAACATGTGTTTTATCCGAGGCTTTCTGTTCTCTTTTTTAAGGAGGATGTCCTCGGTCGGCCGAGGGTCAGCAGTCACTTATCCGTCTTCATTCGGGATGTAGCGACGAAGGCCTTTACCTCTGAGGGCGAAGGGCCGAGCCTTTCGACTTGTGTCAGGTTCCACTAAATGGACGGGACGGGTGTTGCTTTTTCCGTCAGAACGGTCGCTTCTCGGAGAAGCACAGGACACGCGTCGTGCATCCGGCCGCCCCGTTAAAAACACAAAAAGATCCTGACCGCTCGCGGGTCGCGGGTTACCTCGGCTCTCTGCCCGAGGTTCCACTCGGATTGCCGCCTCTTCCTTTCTCGGCACGCAGATCGGAACACGTGGCGGGCATCCGAGTGATCAGCCGAATGGTCGGAGCGCTTTTGGCCGTTGATCTTTCTGCTTCAATTCCCGGAGTCTGCCCGTCATCATTACCGAACGACGGGACACGTGGCGGCCATCCGAGAGAGGCGGCGAGACGAAGGGGAAGATCTCGGCCGTTGGCTTCGGCGGGAAGGGTTTCGAACAACACCTATAAATAGGAACCCCTCACAGGGCACCGTTCTTCTTCCTGCTTCCTGCGCCTGCGCTCCCCTGCGATCATCCGAGCTCTCCTTCTTCTCCGGCGAAAGGCTAGCCCTATGGAGGTGTTTCCGAGCTCGCCGGCTGTCGCAGGAAGATCTCCATCGCCCGGAGCTGTTGCTGGGGGTGTTGCTTTGGCTTAAGAGGCTCCGCCTGATCGAGGAGAGATCTTTTTCCCTTTGAGGGTAAGCCTCAATCTCCTTTCTTCATCACCGTGACCTCATGCCCCGCAGTCCTTCTTCGAGCGAGATTACCCCTTCAGACGAGGAGTATACCCCGTCTCATTCCCCCAAGTCTTCTCTGTCATCTCCTCTTACTCTGGACTCCCTCGCTTCTGCCATGGCAGAAGAGGCCGAGGCCTCCGGTGCCGAAGGGTCCGAGGAGGTTCATACCCCGGGCCAGGCTTCCTCCTCGGGACGTCGTCGTCCCGAGACTGCTTCGGAAGCAGCCTGCTGTTAGAATTGGGTGGCCTCAAAGCCAATCATTGTACATTTTAGTTCAGATTATTAATAAAGGTAATTATTTCTTCATTTAATAGTTCTCGCAAACGACTATCGTAATGAAGGTCCATAGACAAATGTATGGGATATTGAATCATGATGAGATCATGATAGTGAGATCAATATCCTCAGTCAATTGTCTTAAACAGTTTTCGATCATAGGATATTTGAGATGGACATTGATGTAGCCGAAGCTATCACGACCGGATTCCGAAGCTGGAATCCGAAGTTTTGGATCCGGAGCTGGGTCGGATCGGTGCAAGAGGCCCGACAGGGATCCGAAAGACGCAGAAACGCGGTTGGGGATCCGCGGCCGAGAGTCGCTCGCTCTGACGGAGGCTTGTCCCCGGAAGGCGGGGCCGAGGTTCCTCCGGCTGACGGGCGGGCAGCGCGGAACCGAGTCTCCCTCGGTCGAAGGGCAGCCGGCGTACGGCGTCGAGACCGGAGGGAGAAGTCCGAGGTCGGCGGCCGAAACCGACTCGGGGAGGTCGGCGATGATTCGAACCGAGCCCCTGCAGGAGGGAAAGAAGAAGAGACCGGTCAGCAGGAGTCCCGGGCTTCGGCCCTTAGGAACCCCCTCCGACGGTTAAGTTAGCTTCTGAAGAAGATTCGATTCAGAAGGCAAAGAGTAGCTTTACTGCTTTTTGGACTAGGGTCCTTGAGGGTCACGGAGACATACCTTTGGCAATAAATAGCGTGGTATTTATACCGAAGGATAGAGGATGGTTAACGGTGATAGCCGATATAGGACTATGTTCCGGGCTTACTGGTAAACCGCCATAGTGCCTAGTCCTCCACCGGAGTGGGCCGAACACGGCTGTTGGGCCGAAGGGGGTTGGGCCGCTGATGGGCCGAAGCCTGCTAGGCCGAGGGCTACTGTGCCGCTTACGGGCCGAAGGCTTTTGGGCCGTAGCCTGCTGGGCCGAGGGCTACTGTGCCGCTTACGGGCCGAAGGCTGTTGGGCCGCTGATGGGCCGAAGGCTTCCTGAAGGCCTTCTATTGCTGCTGCTGGGCTGAACCGAGGTTGGGCTTGTTTTAATAGGCCGAATCGGATTCTGCCTCATCACATAGCCCCCCACTCTTGTCTTCCTCAGTTCTGAGATGGCGAGAGTATAGCCCGAAGTCTTTTCTGAGAAATAACGTAACATGTGTTTTATCCGAGGCTTTCTGTTCTCTTTTTTAAGGAGGATGTCCTCGGTCGGCCGAGGGTCAGCAGTCACTTATCCGTCTTCATTCGGGATGTAGCGACGAAGGCCTTTACCTCTGAGGGCGAAGGGCCGAGCCTTTCGACTTGTGTCAGGTTCCACTAAATGGACGGGACGGGTGTTGCTTTTTCCGTCAGAACGGTCGCTTCTCGGAGAAGCACAGGACACGCGTCGTGCATCCGGCCGCCCCGTTAAAAACACAAAAAGATCCTGACCTCTCGCGGGTCGCGGGTTACCTCGGCTCTCTGCCCGAGGTTCCACTCGGATTGCCGCCTCTTCCTTTCTCGGCACGCGGATCGGAACACGTGGCGGGCATCCGAGTGATCAGCCGAATGGTCGGAGCGCTTTTGGCCGTTGATCTTTCTGCTTCAATTCCCGGAGTCTGCCCGTCATCATTACCGAACGACGGGACACGTGGCGGCCATCCGAGAGAGGCGGCGAGACGAAGGGGAAGATCTCGGCCGTTGGCTTCGGCGGGAAGGGTTTCGAACAACACCTATAAATAGGAACCCCTCACAGGGCACTGTTCTTCTTCCTGCTTCCTGCGCCTGCGCTCCCCTGCGATCATCCGAGCTCTCCTTCTTCTCCGGCGAAAGGCTAGCCCTCTGGAGGTGTTTCCGAGCTCGCCGGCTGTCGCAGGAAGATCTCCATCGCCCGGAGCTGTTGCTGGGGGTGTTGCTTTGGCTTAAGAGGCTCCGCCTGATCGAGGAGAGATCTTTTTCCCTTTGAGGGTAAGCCTCAATCTCCTTTCTTCATCACCGTGACCTCATGCCCCGCAGTCCTTCTTCGAGCGAGATTACCCCTTCAGACGAGGAGTATACCCCGTCTCATTCCCCCAAGTCTTCTCTGTCATCTCCTCTTACTCTGGACTCCCTCGCTTCTGCCATGGCAGAAGAGGCCGAGGCCTCCGGTGCCGAAGGGTCCGAGGAGGTTCATACCCCGGGCCAGGCTTCCTCCTCGGGACGTCGTCGTCCCGAGACTGCTTCGGAAGCAGCCTGCTGTTAGAATTGGGTGGCCTCAAAGCCAATCATTGTACATTTTAGTTCAGATTATTAATAAAGGTAATTATTTCTTCATTTAATAGTTCTCGCAAACGACTATCGTAATGAAGGTCCATAGACAAATGTATGGGATATTGAATCATGATGAGATCATGATAGTGAGATCAATATCCTCAGTCAATTGTCTTAAACAGTTTTCGATCATAGGATATTTGAGATGGACATTGATGTAGCCGAAGCTATCACGACCGGATTCCGAAGCTGGAATCCGAAGTTTTGGATCCGGAGCTGGGTCGGATCGGTGCAAGAGGCCCGACAGGGATCCGAAAGACGCAGAAACGCGGTTGGGGATCCGCGGCCGAGAGTCGCTCGCTCTGACGGAGGCTTGTCCCCGGAAGGCGGGGCCGAGGTTCCTCCGGCTGACGGGCGGGCAGCGCGGAACCGAGTCTCCCTCGGTCGAAGGGCAGCCGGCGTACGGCGTCGAGACCGGAGGGAGAAGTCCGAGGTCGGCGGCCGAAACCGACTCGGGGAGGTCGGCGATGATTCGAACCGAGCCCCTGCAGGAGGGAAAGAAGAAGAGACCGGTCAGCAGGAGTCCCGGGCTTCGGCCCTTAGGAACCCCCTCCGACGGTTAAGTTAGCTTCTGAAGAAGATTCGATTCAGAAGGCAAAGAGTAGCTTTACTGCTTTTTGGACTAGGGTCCTTGAGGGTCACGGAGACATACCTTTGGCAATAAATAGCGTGGTATTTATACCGAAGGATAGAGGATGGTTAACGGTGATAGCCGATATAGGACTATGTTCCGGGCTTACTGGTAAACCGCCATAGTGCCTAGTCCTCCACCGGAGTGGGCCGAACACGGCTGTTGGGCCGAAGGGGGTTGGGCCGCTGATGGGCCGAAGCCTGCTGGGCCGAGGGCTACTGTGCCGCTTACGGGCCGAAGGCTTTTGGGCCGCTGATGGGCCGTAGCCTGCTGGGCCGAGGGCTACTGTGCCGCTTACGGGCCGAAGACTGTTGAGCCGCTGATGGGCCGAAGGCTTCCTGAAGACCTTCTATTGCTGCTGCTGGGCTGAACCGAGGTTGGGCTTGTTTTAATAGGCCGAATCGGATTCTGCCTCATCACATAGCCCCCCACTCTTGTCTTCCTCAGTTCTGAGATGGCGAGAGTATAGCCCGAAGTCTTTTCTGAGAAATAACGTAACATGTGTTTTATCCGAGGCTTTCTGTTCTCTTTTTTAAGGAGGATGTCCTCGGTCGGCCGAGGGTCAGCAGTCACTTATCCGTCTTCATTCGGGATGTAGCGACGAAGGCCTTTACCTCTGAGGGCGAAGGGCCGAGCCTTTCGACTTGTGTCAGGTTCCACTAAATGGACGGGACGGGTGTTGCTTTTTCCGTCAGAACGGTCGCTTCTCGGAGAAGCACAGGACACGCGTCGTGCATCCGGCCGCCCCGTTAAAAACACAAAAAGATCCTGACCGCTCGCGGGTCGCGGGTTACCTCGGCTCTCTGCCCGAGGTTCCACTCGGATTGCCGCCTCTTCCTTTCTCGGCACGCGGATCGGAACACGTGGCGGGCATCCGAGTGATCAGCCGAATGGTCGGAGCGCTTTTGGCCGTTGATCTTTCTGCTTCAATTCCCGGAGTCTGCCCGTCATCATTACCGAACGACGGGACACGTGGCGGCCATCCGAGAGAGGCGGCGAGACGATGGGGAAGATCTCGGCCGTTGGCTTCGGCGGGAAGGGTTTCGAACAACACCTATAAATAGGAACCCCTCGCAGGGCACTGTTCTTCTTCCTGCTTCCTGCGCCTGCGCTCCCCTGCGATCATCCGAGCTCTCCTTCTTCTCCGGCGAAAGGCTAGCCCTCTGGAGGTGTTTCCGAGCTCGCCGGCTGTCGCAGGAAGATCTCCATCGCCCGGAGCTGTTGCTGGGGGTGTTGCTTTGGCTTAAGAGGCTCCGCCTGATCGAGGAGAGATCTTTTTCCCTTTGAGGGTAAGCCTCAATCTCCTTTCTTCATCACCGTGACCTCATGCCCCGCAGTCCTTCTTCGAGCGAGATTACCCCTTCAGACGAGGAGTATACCCCGTCTCATTCCCCCAAGTCTTCTCTGTCATCTCCTCTTACTCTGGACTCCCTCGCTTCTGCCATGGCAGAAGAGGCCGAGGCCTCCGGTGCCGAAGGGTCCGAGGAGGTTCATACCCCGGGCCAGGCTTCCTCCTCGGGACGTCGTCGTCCCGAGACTGCTTCGGAAGCAGCCTGCTGTTAGAATTGGGTGGCCTCAAAGCCAATCATTGTACATTTTAGTTCAGATTATTAATAAAGGTAATTATTTCTTCATTTAATAGTTCTCGCAAACGACTATCGTAATGAAGGTCCATAGACAAATGTATGGGATATTGAATCATGATGAGATCATGATAGTGAGATCAATATCCTCAGTCAATTGTCTTAAACAGTTTTCGATCATAGGATATTTGAGATGGACATTGATGTAGCCGAAGCTATCACGACCGGATTCCGAAGCTGGAATCCGAAGTTTGGGATCCGGAGCTGGGTCGGATCGGTGCAAGAGGCCCGACAGGGATCCGAAAGACGCAGAAACGCGGTTGGGGATCCGCGGCCGAGAGTCGCTCGCTCTGACGGAGGCTTGTCCCCGGAAGGCGGGGCCGAGGTTCCTCCGGCTGACGGGCGGGCAGCGCGGAACCGAGTCTCCCTCGGTCGAAGGGCAGCCGGCGTACGGCGTCGAGACCGGAGGGAGAAGTCCGAGGTCGGCGGCCGAAACCGACTCGGGGAGGTCGGCGATGATTCGAACCGAGCCCCTGCATGAGGGAAAGAAGAAGAGACCGGTCAGCAGGAGTCCCGGGCTTCGGCCCTTAGGAACCCCCTCCGACGGTTAAGTTAGCTTCTGAAGAAGATTCGATTCAGAAGGCAAAGAGTAGCTTTACTACTTTTTGGACTAGGGTCCTTGAGGGTCACGGAGACATACCTTTGGCAATAAATAGCGTGGTATTTATACCGAAGGATAGAGGATGGTTAACGGTGATAGCCGATATAGGACTATGTTCCGGGCTTACTGGTAAACCGCCATAGTGCCTAGTCCTCCACCGGAGTGGGCCGAACACGGCTGTTGGGCCGAAGGGGGTTGGGCCGCTGATGGGCCGAAGCCTGCTGGGCCGATGGCTACTGTGCCGCTTACGGGCCGAAGGCTTTTGGGCCGCTGATGGGCCGTAGTCTGCTAGGCCGAGGGCTACTGTGCCGCTTACGGGCCGAAGGCTGTTGAGCCGCTGATGGGCCGAAGGCTTTTTGAAGACCTTCTATTGCAGCTGCTGGGCTGAACCGGGGTTGAGCTTGTTTTAATGGGCCGAATCGGATTCTGCCTCATCAGTAATTAAGGAGACCAATCTCCTCTCCCGCTGTTACTATTTTCCCTCCTTGCACCTAAAGAAGTCTTCAAAGTTCAAATTACTTACAAACTCATTTTTTAATTTTGATTTTTCCTTCTCATCACATTGGTCCACTCGAAAAGCCACATGCTTTGATAGATTTCCAGCTCCAGTTCGACAAGTTCTTCACCAAAGTCTTGGCTTCCCCAAAGAAAAATCTTGGGTTCACCACTGACTAACTCCCTCTTTTCTTGAACAGCCACGATTTTCCTAGGAGAGAAAGCTGAACGTCTTAACTTTGGGATTCTAATGCAACCTTTCTTATTTCCTAATCCTTAACTAAAACTTTCAACCCACATAATTGATTACAATCCGCCACGTAACTGCATCTCTCTCTCTCTCTCTCTCTCTCTCTCTCTCTCAACGTGGTTATCCTAAGCCAATCTTCAGGTCTGGTTTTCCCACTAAAGTATTTACAGAATTAGTTATAACATTCATTCAAATTCTAAAATTTAAATCAAGTGAAATTCTTCTCCTTTTTGGCTAATAAATAAGGCACCATTCCTTTTCTTCCCTTTTGCAATATGTGCGAAGAGAAGTTCTCCCTTCTCTCCCCGTTGTTTCATCACCATGGTTTAGATTTCTCATTCTCTCTCATTTGTTCTCATGAATTTTCAAAGGTGCAGAATAATTTTAGAGAAAACGGTGTGGTCACATGCATGGAGTTGTACATTGCAACGGCGTCAACATTTTTATTTTTTTTGATATCTTTGGAACATGCATGACGGTCCATTAGGAAGAACCATAACATGCATAGCTAGGTCAGTCACATCTCTTATTTACGTTGAATCACAACATTAATATCATTTTATTTTCTTAATTATTGCTTTCATTTTGTTTGATTTTTTTACAAAAGATTGAATAATTTAGTAACTATTTAATGTCTAAAACTTGGATGACATATTTATTTTGATGAAACATTTATGTTCATTACCAATGACCATTTATGTTATTTTTTATATTTTATGTAAACAAGCATATATATATATACACTGAATCATGGCGTCTTTTTTATTAAAAGTTCACTTATTTCTGCCATTTACTATTATTTTGTTATACAATTAGCTGTCGTTCTTTGTTTGCTTCCTCTAAAACAGTGTAACGCACTGGCTTGAAATACTATATTTTTTTGGTCATGTTTGCCCCCAACTCATTTATAACTCAATGTCATTATCAATGACTATTTCCGTCAATTTTTGCTTTAACAAACGTAAACAAATGCAAAAATTTTATTTATTAAAAATGACTGAATTTTCATTTTGTTTATTTTCTCACACATGGAGTAATTTAATAGCTATTTAATGTCTAATAATTTGTATGACATATTTATCTTACTGAACTATTTATCTCCATTATCAATGACTGTTTGGCTTCTACGTAAATAGACAACGATAGACATAAATTTTGCTTTATTAAGGACGGTCATCAAGTTAAACATGTACATATTTATTTCTCTTATCTATGTTGAACCACGGCATCCTTTCATGTCATAAAAATTCATTCTTCTGTCATTTACTATTACTTTGTTATACAATTAGGTTTTGTTCTTTGTCCGGTTCCCCCTAAAAAAAATTCTGGGTCCTCCATCGATCCGATATAATTTTACAAGATCCACTTCTCTAGACATACACCTTTCGCTCTCGCTCTCTTTCATGGGCAGAGCAAGGTTGATTGACCATATTCCTACTTATTATCATTATATAGAAAATATTTTTAAATTTTATATTGCATTGACTATTATTTTTTGTCCCGTAAATTATATTATTACATTAGTTCTCTAAAATTTACTCGTTCTGTTGCATTATTAGGTAACACGTTCACTTATCCAAACATAGCACTGGATTTCGGCAACTTCGATACCCACTCTTGGTTTGTAGTTCACGCATACGTACTCCATATAAACATTGATTTCTTCCTTTTATTGTCCGTTATGTCCCACTATACTATTGCATAATTAGCTCATGAAATATTACTTATCTTTTTACATTATTATGTTCTAGTTACACTGATCCACACATTTACACATTTCATTAGGTCTAACCAACTCTGGCACTCACTCTTGGTATGTAATTTATACATACATAGTCCTATCAAACGTGTGTTATTTTTTATTTTCAAGGTTCTGACTATAGTCAACCCAAAAAGTATGATTATCTATCTAATATTACAATGGAGATTTGAGGAGGTAGCCATCCCAAGAAGAAGTAACCACTGTAAGAGAGAGATTAGGAGGGAAGTAACCACCCAAAACAATCTCCAACATCACATTTCTCTCTTTCTCTATCTTATGTCACTCTATTAAATTATACTAAATAGGAGGAGACCAAATTTTAAGCTGTCAACTAGT
Source organism: Zantedeschia hybrid cultivar (assembly GCA_030544215.1). NCBI lineage: Eukaryota > Viridiplantae > Streptophyta > Magnoliopsida > Alismatales > Araceae > Zantedeschia > Zantedeschia hybrid cultivar. The sequence goes on from JARZZO010000016.1 coordinate 15,687,598, forward strand.
TAGTTTGGTGCCTTTTTCTAAGAACTATATGATTAAATTTAAATAAAAAAGCCAAAGACAACCAAGTGATTCAGCTATGCTTTGGTTTAAGTTTTAAATATTCTTAACATGAATTTATTATAAATATATACTTTCATATTATATCTTCATGTCTTGGCGTTGTGAGTTTTTGGCAGCTATAATTTACATTTGAGGGTGATTAACTCTATAGACATCATCGGACACTTCTTGGTATGTAAATTACTTTTTACATAACGTCAGATGGTTTTTTCTTAGTTTATGTAAGTAAAATCTTAGGCTCTCAACTATTTATTTTGATGCATTTTTCTTTAGACAAATGTAATTCAATTCAAATCGAAGAACCAAACATAACCGAGTGATTTGGCTATGCTTTAGTTCAGTTTGAAATCATAACTAAATTTATTATATATATATATATATATGAATATTTAATTTCGGTGACATATATAGTTTATGCATAAATATGAAGAGGATTATTTTAATTTTAATTGTAAATATATATGTACATATGATTTGATATAAAATGTATTTTTTTTTTGAATTGAACCAAATCAAAAATTTCCCAATTTGGATTACTTTTGGTTTCTCACCTGAATTCGATTTGTTTTGTTTTTCTTTTCTTTTTCTCTTTCCACGCATCGTGCTTGTTTTTACTAGTTACCATAATAGATGAGCTAATAAAATCAAGTAAAATATAAATAGAATAGAAAAAGTAAACTAAAGGATTTCAATCCGCACAAGAGAAACTCTTCCCTAAACACATGTTATGCTCTACATGCCTTGGCTCCTCTGCACTATCAGTAATAAGGGAATAACACAAGAGGAAAGAGGGAGGGGGAAGCAGGAAAAGGAGGAGTAAGTACAAAGAAGTCAATAAGCAAAAGAGTTGTAAAAGAAAGATGACAGTGTTAAGGCCGGATGATGCTGAAAAAGGGAAAGGGAACATACCACGCACCAAATTGGATGAAGCACGTCGACTTGTAGTTGTAGGGCCTGTTCGGATGGAAGTAATAAATATGTTTAGGTTTGTCATCAACTCATTCTTTAAGATAACTTTATTTTCGATGGTTAAAATTAAATTTAGTATAAATTCACTCAAGTTTGTCATAAACTGAAAAAAACTTCATAATACATTTTTCACAAACTTCTCTTGGTTCAGGATGAAAAGATCTCTCGTAAATGTAGGCGCCCGGAACGTCCCCCGTCCGCGGCTGTGGGCTTCGGATCGAGGGTCCCTCCGTTCGTCTTAGTACTGTGGCGATTTAAAGGAGGGTTATAAATTGAAGTGTGATCGCCAGGAGCATTACCTTTTGGTCTCTGTGCTCCGCAGGAGTGTAGGAAGTGATCGCGCCTTATGTGGGAGCGGAAAATGCTAGTTCCTCCTTCTCTTCCTCTGACCGGCCAGAGGAGGAGAGTCCGGCACTCTGCACGCGGAAATGTGGTAAGGATCCCTGTAAAGAAAAGACATAATGGAGAATAACCCGATTATAACTATAATGTGCAGAATCTATTCATAAAGATGTAGAAAAAAAACTAACTAAAATCAGAGAGGAACGCACCGAATGGATGGTGGGGAGGGAAGGTGACCATATGTTATGGCCACCCACCTCCCGTTTTTTTTTTAAAAAAGAAAACCTCTGGGGGGTAGGAGTTACTAGATCATCTTACATGTATACATGCAAACAAGGGTGCTCGTGTGTGTGAAAAGTGAGGTGGTATTTAAAAGTGAGAAAGAAGAGTGGGAGGGATAAAGAATGCTACAGTATGGATGGAAATGATGATGTAATGAAATGAATAGGACGGAGTAAAAAAAAAAGAAAGGTTAGGAAGACAAGTCCGTTTCGGAGTGCGGCCTGAGCCTTCCCTCTAGGAAACCCCTCGTCAACCTCTCCGAGCCTCTCACTAGAAAGTCCTTCTTCAACGAAAATCCTTAACTCTTCTTCACCTCCTCTACCTCTGATAAAATCCTTAACCCCCTGCTCGAGAGGATGTGGGGGGTTTAAATAGGTGAAGGGAAAATAGGAGAAAACAGGGGTCTAAATTCCCGTAAATCAACCTTCAGCCAATAGGGAGTGGTCAAAGGTCGGAGGTAGTGGGCGCGGCAGTGGCCGGAGTGGGGAGTGGTCGGAGTAGTGGGGGACGAGGGCGGCGAGTAGAGGAGATCGTGGGGAAGACGGAGTTAAGGGGGTGGTTAAGGAGTGGACGGCCAGACAACATGTCTTCCATTCTCGTGGTGGAAGGCGGCCCGGTTGGCCTTCGAAGGTGGTGGAAGGCAAGGGGTGGCCTTCGAAGGAGGTGGAAGGCAAGGGGTGGCCTTCGAATGAGGTGGAAGGGAAGGGGTGGCCTTCGAAGGTGGTGGAAGGCAAGGGAGCTGGCCTTCGAAGGAGGTAGAAGGCAAGGAGTGGTCTTCCATGAAAAGGTAGTAAAAGGTGGCCAAAAGGTGGAAGGCAATGGATGGCCTTCGAAGGTGGTGGAAGGCAAGGGGGCTGGCCTTCGAAGGAGGTGGAAGGCGAGGGGTGGCCTTCCACGAAAGGGTGACTAGAGTCGGGATTTGGTTAATGGACTTACGTTGTTAGTGGGCTGAGATGGCTAAATGAGGGGATTTTGGTGATAAAGGGCTAATGATAGAGGGTGTTTTATGACCAAAAGGGGTGGTCCAAAATCGGTGTCTACAAATGCCCCTCCGGGACACTTGTTTTGCAGTGGAGTGGAACAGAAAGATAAATAGGTGTTCCGGAAATCGAACCAGATTTTGGACAGCCCGAAAAGGAATGAGCTATATCCAAGGATGACATACGAATGCGGCAAATGCATGAAAGCTAGCTATTTGAGTTGCAAGAGTGGTTTAAGAAAAGGAACAAAGTTCAGTACTAGAGAATCACAGTCCGTGGGACCCTCGGATGCTGGAACCGCGATGCCTTGACGCACCAGAATGTAGCGATCTGGCCCAAGGGGATCTCGAGTATGAAAGGTGTAGGAGTGTGACTTGAAGAACTCTCAACACAACGGGCGCACGGTGGCCTGGCACATCATGGGATCGCCAAGTGAGAGAATCTTAAGCACACGTATTGGAAAAGAGGATGAGGTCTTGCAATTCGAAGAGTTAACAGACGTACAACTGCTAAAATCACAGATCAGCGATGGATTAAGCAGAGTGATGAATTATGGTCGTTGCCCCTAGGGCGAGGGTGGATGCTTATGCAAATGCATGCTGGTTTAAAATTAAAATAAATTCCTAATGCAAACAGGAGGGGTTTATTGGCCAATCGAATAACTTGGGGAATATAGACTCTTCATTGTTTTGTTTAAAGAATAACTCAGAGTCTATACGTCCGAACTTATTAGCCTCCTGTGTCTTTAGTTCTATTTGCCTCCGATTTCCTGCAGCTGCAAAAACGCACATTAGCATCGTTCACATATTCAATAATCACAACATTAAACATTAAACTGCAGGAGGGTAAGGAGCAAATGTTTAGTTTCGAGTCGAAGCCGATATGGAAGATATGGCTATTCTATTGGTAGAATGCCAATCCAATATGGCTTCGACTCGGATTCCAAGATGAGCCATTAATACATTGATCAAGGTGGTCTTCTTAATCATGAGGTGTGGTTACCTCCTCGAAGAGAAGGGAGAAGGGCACTTTGTCTTCTCGTGGATGGGCTTTCTCTAAAGTGGTAGAAGGCCAGGTGGCTTGCCTTCTACGAAAAGGTGGAAGGCCAACAAGCCTGCCTTCCATGAAGTGGTGGAAGGCCAAGGGGCATGCCGTCCTCAAGAGGGAAAAAAAAATATGCATGACTCTCCATCTTTTATGGGATGAGGAAAAGGTTGTGATTATCCTGTGGCCTTTAAAAGGGGAGGGTTGTCGCGGTGCTTTCTTCCAGAACTCCCTTTTTCTGTGAAAAGATGGCTTCGTCTTCTGCTCGCACTACTGCCAAAGAGCCTCAAATTCTATCCGATGTGGAAGGTCACCTCAGCAACTTGGTGGCCCACGTACACGTATGCTCGAACCTTTGTGTTGTCCGTCTTGATTCTCTCTCTTCTTTTTTGACTTTTGGTTATTCTGCAGCCTCTCCCCAAGTTCCCTGACGCTAAGCATACCCGCAAGTATGCATGGCTTGCGGCCCTGCTGGACGTGATTACTCTGAGCATGAGGGTATACATGCATCGATGGAACTTGACCCGTTCCATCGTGTTTGCAAAATGGTTCGCATTCATCCACTGGCACTGGGAAGGGCTGGGTGCGCTGCTGGAGCTGTGGCATCCGGAAACACACACCTTTGTGTTCCGAGAGTTCGAGGCAATGGTCTTGCTAGAGGAGGTGGAGACCTTCTATGGCTGGGAGGGCCTAGCCGCCGGTGATCCCTCTGGTTTGCCTGCATGGGAGGAGATTTTCGCTGATATTGTGCAGGACAAATGGGAAGTATGCCGCCTGACCAACAGTCGAGGGATCCTCGTCGATCGCCTTGCATATTGGTTGATCCGGGAGATCAAGCGTAAGGCGGTCGATTATGAGAGGTTGATGCGAGGCTTATGCCTCATTCTTGGGGGAGTCCTATGGTTTCCCACTACGGGCTCAGTGCTAGAGAAGGAGTATGTGAGCGTGCTGAGTTTACTGTGGAGAGGCCATTCTCTTGCCCCGGTGATCTTGTCACACCTGTACGGAGGGCTCAGCCACATGAGCATGGGGCGATCTGTAAGGGGAAGTTTGTTCACCTTACAGCTGTGGATGGAGATGCATGTATCCTTTGATTTTGACGAAAAGGTAACTTCTGCCTCGAGAATTTTTCAGCACAGCGCGTGGTATCCTGCACGCTCGCTCCTTGGCCCCGAAGATCAAGTCAGGTGTCTCACAGCTCATCTCAAGACGCGGGATGACTAGCGTGATTACCTGAACTTCCTGTCTGTGGAGAACTTTATATTTGTCCCAATGATCCTTCGAAACATGGAGTTCACCACAAGGGCTTCTCGTGACCATGAGTTGTGGCTAATTGGCTATGATGAGTTAGCCGTTTATCAAGGACATCGCTGCCATCTTCAGATTGGAGTTCCCAGACAGATACCGCTCCCCGCCTTGCATGACACACTGATCGTGCCGAGACACACTGGGTACGCGAGGGAGGCTTAAGCAATTGAGCGGTTCCGACGTGCATGGCGCCGTCACTCCAGGTTCACCAAGGCCCGTCTTGACGTAGTAGAGACTTCAGACGAAGTCAAAATATATGTAGGCTATTTGGCCAATGTCCGTCCTGCTGTCTGCGCCTTTTTCATGGGCCGCAGAGCATTGGAATAATGTAGCCCTTCAATTTTCAATGAATAATATCACTTTTGTTTTTTTGTGAAATTTCCTTCCAAGATGTAAGCAAACTGCCTCGATTAGTGAATAGGCTAACCATCCATGTGGCGGACGGCCAGCGAGCTAGCCGTCCGCGTGGGCAGACGGCCCGTGCGTGGCCGTCCGAACCCGTGGACGGCCAGTGCCTGGCCGTTCCCGAGGGTGGACGGCCAGCGCGTGGCCGTCCACGCGCCGGCGGACGGCCAGCGCATGGCCGTCCACGCCAACGGACGGCCAGATCATGGCCGTCCGCGCAGAGGTCCAAGCGCGGTTTTAAGAAACCCCGGGGTTCTCTTCTCCTCCTCTTCCACCCCTGTTCTTCTTCTCCTCCGTTTCCAAAATCTTTCAACCTTCCCAACCTTCGAACCCTCCATCCATGGCGAGAGTATGGCTCCCCCGTTCCCTTAGGAGGAGGAGGTCAGGCGGCGGCGATGAGGCAGGCTCCAGTGGCGGCGGCGACGAAGACGTCCGCGAAGGCGACGACGAGGACATCCGCGGCGGCGAAGAGGAAGCTCTTCGCGGCGGCGGCGGCGACGCCGGAGAGGAAGAAGAAGAAGAGGAAGGAGAAGAAGGAATGACGGCAGCGATGGAGGAAGATGAAGAAGACGAAGACGGGGGTGATGGAGAGGAAGAAGAAGGAGAAGGTGATGGAGAAGATGGCGGCAACGGGGAGGTGCCCCCGAAGAAGAAGGTGAGTTTTTTTTTTTTTTTTTTTTTTCTGTTTTGAAAACGCAGAGAGGGCGGCAGGCGGAACCGCCGCCCGTCCGTACGGACGGCAGGGCGGCCGGCCGTCTGCACGAGCGGACGGTGGAACCGCCCGCCGTCCGTACGGACGGGCGGCGGGCCGCCCCGCCGTCCGTACGGGCGGGCGGCGGGCCGCCCCGCCGTCCGCCAGGGCGGGCGGCGGGCCGTCCTGCCGTCCGCCAGGGCGGGCGGCGGGCCGCCCCGCCGTCCGATTGTACGGACGGAGGCTCGCCTACCTTAAATATCTATGTATATGCCCCTAACCTCTGATTTTGTTTGGATTTTCAAGGTCCACAGAGAGTCCGAGGTCGGGTTTCATGGGAGCTGGTCTGGGCCTGGTACCACGCACTGCCCGATCGGCTCCTCTTCCAGGTGGATGCGTTCGGGTTCGGGCCGCTGTTCCGGGTCCGACCGTTCATTGTGGATGCGCCTTTCTTAGTGGCTCTTCGGGAGCGCTGGGACGACAGATGCAGGGCCTTCGTCATGCCGTGGGGACACATGCTGCCCACACTGGAGGACGTCTCCTTCTTGACGGGCCTGCCGGTCATCGGGGATCCAGTAGTGGGTCCCGAGCTCAGGGACTACGGGCAGCTGTCCGATCGACTCCTGGGCGAGGGGTACTACAGGGTCCAGGGAGCGCTATCTCACATACCCCTTGGGCACTTCGCCCGGTCTGTGGGGTTGAGCCGGGTGCGGCGGATGCCGAGCGAGACTTTGGAGGCTTTTGCAGAGAGAGTGGAGACGCTCTTGGACTTGGATGGCCGTTCGGATGACGAGAACCTGCGATCTTTCTCCTGTTCTTCTTTGGGAGGCTGCTATTTGCCACAGCTTCAGATAGGGTTAATCTGAAGTATCTGCCGCTGTTGGAGGACCTTCAGGCGGCAAAGAAGATGGCGTGGGGAGCTGCAATGCTGGGTCATCTTTTCTCTCACCTGGTGGGCTACCGCCAAGGCTCTGGCAACTTGGGTGGGTTCACCCCTTTTCTCCAGGTAATCTTCTTAGCTGTGGATATCCACCCTCACTTATGTTGATTGGCGCTGACTGTGTTGTCTCTTGCAGATCTGGGGTTACACCCGCTTTCCCATCGGCCGAGGGAATGTTTCTGCAGATCGTGAGGGATGGACCCCTCTGGTGGCGCGGTGGGAGGTGATCTGGGATTATCGCCCAGTGATGTATCGTGTGGAGGACATCCGTGCCCAGCTCGATACATTCCCTCCTCATATGGTGAGTGTCTTGAAATATATGTGTATCCGAAAAAATGATTAGGTCTAATTCTTTGTTCCATTCAGGTGGTATGGATGCCATACGCAGAGGAGGACCTAGCCGATCATCCATGGGTGTCCCAGAGCCTCTCTCAGTTCCGGCGGGAGGTGCCCCTGCTGTGCGTGAACATTTGTAACGGCCTCTTTGTCCGGATGGCCTACCGCACATGGGGATGGCATCAGCCTCTACTCGCCTATCCGACGTATCCTGATATGAACCGAGGTCGACGTCGATCTTCTGCTATTGGTCAGGATTGGCGAGTAGTGAGGCGGGCTGAGATTGACGTGTGGCACCGCACCGGAGATGCCCTACAGGAGGATAAATCCTTGCGAAATAGCTTCAGGTACATGGGGGATTATGCCCGGCGGTACTCAAACCGCATGTTTCTGGATGCGCGGCGGGTATGTCACTCTAACACCTCAGTCTATTCCACTTAAGTTTTCCATGGACTAATCTTGGTGATATTCTTGCAACAGATGCCTGAAACTGAAGCCGTGTAGACCCTAAAGAATCAGAATGAGATTCTGGTTCTGCAGACGAGTGATATGCTTGTCTAGATTAGAGAATTGGTAAGAAGTTTGATTTCTAAATTAGGGTGTGAGATTGTCCATCTTATCTTTGTGAAAAACTCTTGTGATGCAGAGAGAGGCGCTAGCCCGCCACGGGCTGCGAGGGGATCCAGGTGCGGGCTCGTCATCCCAGGGGCCAGCTGCCCCTGCTGATTGGGAGGCGAGACTGCAAGATGCTCTCCGCCGGGCGGAGGCCCGAGAGGCGGATTTGGTTCAGCAGGTGAGACTTGTTTTGCTCTTGTGTTATAATGATTGAACATGTCTGACCTTGAGTTTCTTTGCAGCGCCAGGAGTTGGAGACTGCCTTGGCGAGGGCGCAAGAGCTGGAAAACCTAAATCAGCAGTTGAGAGACCAGGTTTTGGAGGAGCGGACAGCTCGGGCCAGGGCGAGAGAGGGATCCCACCCGGACGTGTACTGGGAGGGTAAGATGGCTGGCTTACAGGAGGAGCTGACGAGGTCGCAGACAGAGGTGCGGGAGCTTGATTTCAAGTACCGAACCCTGTGGGACCGAGTGATGAAGAAGGGGCGAGAGCGGGCTACGATATCCAGTACGCAGAGTCCAGGAGCTCGTCCACCCATTCCTACCCCGTCAGCTGGCCAGGCACCTGCTGGGAGCTCCGTCTTCAGAGACCTCGACTCCCTTCTAGCTGAGGATGCGTGGAGAGCGTTGCGACCCGCTGGCTCATCGGGGTCTATGCGTCCAGTGTCAGGACATCGTCGTGCTCGTGAGGACGATGCTGAGAGCCAAATGAGGCATCCCTCTCGAGATAGGAGAGATGACGAGGCGGAGGGAAGGAGGAAGGATTGATTGGGAGTTGATGCAGGGGTATGCCCCTGTGTCGTGATGATGTATGATTATGATGTTATGCTTGCATATTTCACTGGGCACTTTTTTGTTCTGCTTTCCGTTCGTACCTGTTATTCCTGCATGCACAACATTGGGAAAATTGTTAGTAGTATCTGTTTTCGGCCCCTTGCCCAAAAAATAGCAACTACCTTTTCCCTAGCCTTCGCATAGGGTCAAGGGGCCGTGTCCTACTAACCAGACAAATGGAAGAATGTTGAGACTAATGCGGCAAGTAAACATGCAAATACTGGTAGATATTAACAAATGAAATGTGTGATAAAAAACATGTTTTTTCATTCCATCTACCTGGTGACTGTCCAGACTTGGCCTGGTCAAATGATGAAAGGGAAATTCACACTCAACTTCCCAGGTATCCTAATCTTGCATCTAGATTGATTTGGGCCTCTAGACTCCTCGAACTAACCTTGACCGGTTAAGACTCATACTGATGACAATACCGTCATGCCATGCTTAGGCTCCCAACTGCTTCCGACCACCAAGTTTGCCCAAAAAGTTTTCGAGGTAAATAATTTGCCCGACCCGGGTCTCTTTCCTCACAATCTAGAAGGTATATGATGGAACACCTTGGAACCCTAACGGTCAACCGCGCGACGCTGACCCGGAATCAGACGCCGTCGCACCGATTGGTGATGCGCATGCATTGACCTAAGCCCGAAGTTTTTGAGAGTACACATTGAGATTATGGTTAAGAAGTTGGTTCACCAGAAACATCGACATTACTCTTCACCCATTTTAGACTCCTGTGATCATGTGAGCATGTGACGACTTTTGAAAAGTGAACCATTTTAAAATGATGTTCGGTCTTTAGATAGCTATCTCGTGCTAACCTTGAGGGGGGGAAAAAGTGAAGAAATTTTGGAGATAAACCTCACAGGAGGATTGACAAAACCGTTAAAAGGACGAGTTGTGACAAAACGGACTCCTTTTGACCTCCTAGATGCCCCTATTTTGACTTTTCAGGCCTTTATTAGATTTCATGGCCAGGCACGGTCACGACCAGGCTTTTTTCATGATTGCTTGAACCCCCTTTTTCTTTTGTATTTCTATCCTGCTCTTGACTTTTTTTTTTTTTTGGGTTATTTGATATTCCGCCTGCAGGGACACTGCCCTCTTCACGTGCTCTGGTCTTTTACATTTCAATTTTGGGCCCTTTTGAGGGGTTACATATATCGGGTTGTGGGGGAACCGCAATTTGTTGAGCTTGACCGGTTAAGGGCGTCAACTGTCCTGATTGGTCGAGAGACGAAGAGCAAAGGTTGCATTTTGACAATGTACTAAAGACTTTGAACTCATTTTAAAGGATTCTCTTTTGAAAAAACATGTAAGTGTGTGCATCTCAGGATGATCATAGGGATCCGTATGAAAGTAAAGTAGACACGTCCAAGGTTCTGGTGGACCAAAGTCTTAACCAAACCTTAATGTCAACCTAATCTATCATGCAACTAGACCTAGACAGAGGGTTACATGGCAGTCACCAGACAGGTGGATTTTGTGTCTTTTCTAATTTTTTTTGTCATTTTCATTAAAGTATGTACATATTTACAAATATTTTTGATGGTTTTTGGATATTTGATTTTTTTTTTTTTTTTTTTTTTGATAGTTTTCATGGATAAAACTTCTTCAGATATACCCCGTTCCATGGGTAGGGCAATTCCTCTCCTTTTTCATTGATTAAGCGGTAAGCGTTACCCGAGTATGCTTCCTTGATTACAAATGGACCTTCCCAATTTTCTTGCAACTTGCTCCCGAGACCAGGAATTTTGATCATTTTTCTTTTAAGTACCATTTCCCCAATTTCAAACTTTCTTTCGAGAACCTTCTTTGCATAGAATCTTGCAATCCTATTTCTGTAAACTTGAGCATGGTTTGCCGCCATCATCCTTTTTTCGTCTAATAGTTCCAGTTGGGTTAATATGGCCTTATGACGCTCGGCATCGCTAATTCCATTGTCCAGCTGCACTCTTAGAGAAGGGAAGAGAATCTCATATGGAAGTACCGCATCTGTTCCTAATGTGAGTGAATAAGGTGTTTGTCCGGTGGGGGTTCGGACGGAAGTACGGTACGCCCAAAGAGCTTCTACTAGGCGATCCGGCCAGTCTGAATAATTATGTGATATGCAAGTTCTTTTAATGATTCGAATGAGAGTTTTATTGGTGGCTTCAGCCTGACCATTTCCTTGTGGGTAGTAAGGCGAAGAATGATGCAAGTTGATGCCATACTTACTGCACATGTCTTGGAACTCTTGGGAGATAAATTGTGGTCCATTGTCGGTGATGAGATCGCGCGGTGTCCTGAACCTGGCGAGGATGTTGCGCTTGATGAACTTCACCACCGTAGATGCTTTGACTTCTGCAAATGCTTTTGCTTCAGCCCATTTAGTGAAATATTCAGTGGCGGTCAGCATAAATGATTTCCTTTTCATTTCGCCTGATCGATCCTCTAGAGGTCCTATAACGTCGAATGCCCACATGGCGAAGGGCCACGGGGAAACGACGGATTTGAGAGATGAAGAAGGTGCATGAACCTTGTTAGCATGTAACTGGCATTTCAAGCACCTCTGAACAAATATGGAGCAATCGGCCTCTATTGAAAGCCAATAATAGGACATGAGGAGTTTCTGAGCTAAGGCACGACCATAGACATGACCGCCACAATCACTGGCATGAGCTGCCTCTATGACATGATGAATTTCGGTATCATCTAGACACCGAAGAAGCACTCCGCTAAAGGATCTCCTGAAAAGGCGGTCGCCTAAGATAAGGTATCGCTGAGATGTACGGCGGATAGCCTTACGGTCAGAAGACATGGCATAAGATGGGAATGACCCATCGCGGAGATAGTTCATGATATCAAAATACCACGGATTCCCATCATCCCATTCGGGGGTGAGTTCATTCGTGATAGCAGAGATATGCTCAGATGGACGGAGGAATTGCTGGAACCAGGGGTCCCGGAAGGAAGGCGAGTCTTGCTTATGCAGAGTGATGGAGGCTGAACCTTTGGTGACAGGAATCTCTAATGCTGAAGATAGGGAGGCCAGGGCATCTGCTAGGATATTCTGAGATCTAGGCACATGCACATAGGTGATCCTTCTGAAATGCCTAGTTAATGACTTCACTAACTCCTGATATGGCTTCAGTTTTAAATCCCGGGTTTGGTACTTGCCCACGGTTTGGCGGAGGATTAGTTGAGAGTCTCCAATTATCCTCAATTTTAAGACATTAAGAACAAGCGCCAATTTTAAGCCAGCTAGGAGAGCCTCATATTCAGCGACATTATTGGTCACTGAGAAGGAGAGTTGGCAAGCATGCGGAATACTTACCCCTTCTGGAGATACGAAGACCACTCCTATCCCACTGCCTTGAGAATTAAGTGCTCCGTCGAAATGAAGGACCCAGGTGTAGACACGCTAATTTTGACGTTATTTCGAGTAAATTTCATATCATATAATAATGCCTCACAATGGTCTGATATTTAATCATTGATTAATTTTTTATTGATATTTTTGAGTGTCGGGTCGAACAGACATGTTTAAGTTAATCAATTGAATTGATTTTAACTCAAATTTCAGTTGAAATATGAAGAAGTCTAAAAGACGTCGACCTGTGTGGACGCCATTTAGAGTTTATTCTTATTTTAACGTTTAAATTTGAATTTTAATCAATTGATTAATTAGCTAAAAGGTGTCTGTGAGAGTTGACGCGTTTTAGGTTTCCTAAGCTATTTCTACTTCTCTTCCGGATGTTTATCCTTATCTTAATTATAGTAAAAGACGTCTGCACAGGTAGACGCGTTTTAGCTAGTACAGATAAAGATAAGTTTTTCGGATTTTATCCTTATCTTAATTAATCTGAAAGGCGTCAGCCAATGTGGACGCGTTTTAGATAATTACAAATAAAGATGAATTAATCTGTATTTATCTGTTGGTTAAGATGGATAAATCTTAGATTTTTCCATGTAAATCCACGGACGCAGAAGAAGCCTATAAATACCTTACATCTTGAAGAGTTAAAAAAGTTAAGCGTAATCTTGAGTTGATTATCATTGAGCAATAGCGAGTTGAAGATCGGAGCAACAACGTCGGAACGCCGCAACGCTGTCATTTCCAGAAGTCGGCGTCCTTTCAAGATTCTTCATCCATTCAAGAATTCAACCATTGGGCATAAGTCTTTATTTTCTGCATTTATTTCCTTTAGTTCTACATTCTTCATCATTCACTTCATGCAACACACCACAACACATTTATTCTTTTCAAAACCTATTTGATTAAGGGGTTTCAAAAGTCATTAAACAAGTAAGTTTGCTGTTTAATTGCATGTTTAAAATCATGATTAGAATAGATACTATTCTTGCTTAAAGTTCTCATTATTATTTATTCATTTCTTTTCTTTCTATTTCTGCTGCACTCAACAAAAGGAGAATCAAAAGGAGTGAATCATCAAGCACAAAGTCACAAGAATCTCTGGACGATCCTCAACCTCAACTTCAAATTCAACAGCAAGAACAAAAGACAAAGAAAGGGCTCTCTTTCTTCAGCCGGCTGAAGGAGGGGAATCAAAGACTCAATATCTTCCGCGTTTAAACAGGTAGGCGATCAAAAACTTCTTTTGGAACTTTTTAGTTAAAAGTTTCTGGCGATCACTTCACGTAGTTTCTGTTTTTAATAGGTTTATTTTGCACCTAAACAACATAAATTTTTCATGTTAATCACACTATCATTCTAAGCACTCACAGCTTTTTTGGCGATCACGGTGGGACTTGGTCTCGCCATCTTTTAGTTTTTTGTTCTTGCTATCATCAATCGGGCACCCACGGTGCACCACTTGTGTCTCTCAACACGTCCTCACCAATTGGTGAGTGTTTTAGTTTAGTTAATTTCCCTTGTGCACCACGTGTACACCCATGTGGCAAGATTTTGCCCTCCCCGTTGATTAATTGAAAAAAGCTGTTTCTGTGATGAAAATGCTGTGTGATTGATTGGCATCTTGGTTGTTTAGTTAGTAAAATCATCCTGTTAAAATCTGGAACTAAAAAAAATCTGCATGAGTTGATTATTTACTGCTTTTATCCTGTTTGAGGAGGATTCAACCCAGAAAATCCTCCTGCAAAACTGTTTCTGCGACTTGAAAAGCGTCTAGGAGCACTGACGCGTTTTAAACCGCGTCAACACACCCAGACGCCTTTTAGTCATTTCCTCTCTGCTGTCTGCATCTGAGTTTCTGCGAAAAAATTAAGATTTTGTTTGAATAGCGTCAACTATACTCGACGCGATTCAGGCAGTTTCTTAGTTAATTTTCAGTTCCCAGATTTTTGTGACTTGTGTGCTACTACCCAATATTATTAAGCATTAGAGGCCATCCAGGCCATAGAACATACGCATTGAGGCGAATACCCTCCTTTTCTTAGGAACACCTTACTTGACGTCAGCAACTCTCTCTGATTGGGATGGTCCCTTGATCAGACTAGAGAAGTTGACGTTAAGACCTCCATAAGTCCCCAAAATCAAGGTACTCCTCCTTGATCATCGGGCTGGTTGTACCAGTTGAAGTCCCGGTTAGATTCCATAAAGCGTTGTGAGAGAAAGCCATAGAGAATAACGGTGGATATTGAACTAAAACTAGGATCCTTTCCCTGAGCGAATTTGTCGTTTAATTAAATCCAAATAACTCAACAAGGAATCTCAAAATCACGTTAAGCATCCACTTGATTGATTAATCTCTGTGCAACTTGTTTGTCAAATCTTTGAAAAAAAGAATCTAACATCATGCTGCTGCGATCAGGCAGGGACTTGAGTATGGCTCAAGACGCCATCATCAACTACGAGGGAGATGCTAATGCCCCTCGCGATTCGGACTACAACTATGAGAACCGGAGAGATGCTAATGCCTCCCGTAATTCTGTCCCCATTCCATATCGACAAGATGGGAATGTCCGGACACCTCTCTTTCATCCCCATGATCGATATCCTGATCTTCCCCCGCATGAATATGCGATTCCTAATCCTAATCTTGAGGGGGACATGAATCAGAATGATCCATCATCCTCTGATCCTTCGGATCTCGTCAACGCTTTGGGAGTTCTTGCCTCCCGACTGGACCCTCAGCAGTTCGAGGCAATCCAGTCTATTCTGAAGGGGAAGGCACCCACGCAGCCTGCTGAGCCAAACCCTGTGGCTCCCCCTGTTGTTACTCAAAAACCTCCTCTTCATCCTCCTTACATCCATCAGGCCGTGGAAGGCCTCCATATTACTTCTCGGCCAGCTGGGCCGCAGCTTTCATCCTCTAGGCAACCGGCTAGACCGCAAACGCCTGCTTATCAAAATGCCATCGGGCATGGCGGAAGCTCTGTCGGACCTCCCCTTTATTGTCCCCCCTGTCCAACGTACTCTAGGCAGCAGGCCTATCAAGTACCTCCACCTCCTCCTCCTCCCCAGGCAGATCTGACCACACAAGCGTTGCTGGCCAAAATGGAGCGCATGGATGAGCAGTTTAACAACCTCCAGAAGATGATGGGGGTCAAAGTTGCGCCAGAGATCAATTTACCGAGCCTGCCGGTATTCCACCTGCCACCTTCTGAGATGACAGTATACCGGAAGTACAACGGTACTGGTAACCCCTTCACACATTTGAAGGAGTTTATGTACGAATCGTCTTTCTGGCAGAACGATAAGAGGTCGTTGGCCTTTTTGTTCATGAGATCTCTAGAGGGATCAGCCCTCGAGTGGTTCTTTTCCTTGGAACCCTCCATAGTAGAGGACTACAGTATCATCTCTCGTAAATTCATTCAACGATACCAAGACAGAGTTGCACCCTCCTTGTCCATCACTGACCTCATAGCAGAAAAAATGAAACCTGATGAGGAGTTTGTCAGTTTTGCTGACAGGTGGCGGGGCCTGGCCGAAAAGGTGAAGGATCACTTGTCCGAATCTGAGCAAGTGAAGATGTTGATTACCAACGCCACGCCCCAGTTCAAGCTAGTCCTCTCCTTGAACAATCTGACCAACATGGCAGAGCTCTATGAAAGAGCACGGTACTGCCAAAATGCCTTCAAGGACGCTACGTTCTCTAGCGTCTTTGATCCTCACAGACCTAGCAGGCCTCCACCTCGGAAGTCTGCAGTGCCAAACTCTCCCAGCACAGGTCCAACTACTGAGGGTACGCTCTCTCACGAGCAGGTTAGTAGCATGAATAATAACTCGCCCCAGTTCGTGAGGAACCAGCAACAGTACCAGAGGCCACCGCAGCCAAACCAGCAGGGGTACAAGCAGCAGCAGAACCCTCATTATCAGCAATAGTATCAGCGGCCCCAGTAGACGAACCAGAACCAGCAACAACAACAGCTACAGCAGCCGCCGCAACGGCAACAGCAGTACCAACAGCCCCAACAACAGCAATATCAGCAACAGCAGCAGTACAGCCGCGTGCACCGCCGACATACCATAATGTCCCTCCTCCTGCTGACTATAATCAGCAGAGAAGACCTCCAGGCCCTAAAAGGGCAGAATACCCGGCCCTCCCAGAATCCTTGGCAGATATCTTCAGTGCTCTAATGGCAGTTAATGCCTTAGTTTTGCCAAGGGAAAAGGCCGTCTGGCCTCAAAATGCCGACACGTCCAGGTATTGCTATTTCCATAAGCAACCTGGGCATACCATCGACACCTGCTTCCAATTCAGAGATTATATTCATGATCTCAACGAGCAGGGCGGCATAGACTGGGAGGAGATGAAAAAGTATATATCAGCCCTGAAGGCGAGAAGACCACAGCAGCAGCAGCAGCAAGCAAGACCACCAGTACAAGCAGCACCACCACCCAACATGGGCATAGTGCATAACCCACTCCCAGAGCACCAGAACCAAAACCAAGTTGCCCCTATCTTGACAAACAGCCAGTCTGAGGCTGACCGTGGGCAACAGTGGAGAATAGAGGACTCTTCCTCTCTTTATTCGATGTGTCATATTCCAAGTACCGCAGAACGACCACCACGCCGCACCATCCACATACCCAGGCCACAACCCATTACCATCACCCCTCTACCGACACCTGCCACCAATAACCCATTACCACTACCCGCCTTCCTCAAGCCCATTACGCCCCACACCACTACACTGCTACCATATAATCCCCCGCAAACCAACTATGCGCCCCTCCTACCATCAAGACCATTACTCCGCGTACCATTCCCTACTTCGCTCGCTACCACTACCACCTACCCAGATACCCCCTTACCATCCAGACCGCTATTACGCGTGCCATTCCCCACTTCACCAACCACTTACCCATCCACCATCCAACCCTCTAGGCCTTTAATCCGCACCGCGCCATCACCGCCTAACCCAACGCCATCACCAACATACCAACACCACGCATCATCTACACCACCCAACTCTGCGGTACTCAAGGTGTCACCCGGATCCTCCACGGTTGAGGAACACGCGCTCCGGAGTGGAAGGATCTTCCACAAAGTCTTCCCTCAGTCCACAGTTAGAGACGGCCCATCACAGCCGACTGAGGAAGCCCATAATGAAGAGAGTGCACCAGGCACTCAATATGATTTGTTGAAACATTTGGATCGAACACCGGCACGGATCACCGTACTTGAACTGATCAAAAGGTCGAAGAGTCACCAAGAAGCTTTAATGGAATATCTACATAAGGTGATGGTCAACGAGGACGTGCCGGTAGAAAAAATTGCAGCACTACTAGTTCCTCAGGGGGATCAGCCCTCTATTACATTTCACACATCGGAACTAGCACCGCCAGCAGCCAGAAGCATGGCTCTGAGCATCACGGTCAACATCTGTAAGAAGGCCGTGGATGCATGCCTGGTAGATATAGGGGCTTCGATCAATGTCTTACCTCCGAAGACCCTGGAGCTGTGCGATGTGCCCAAAGAAAAATGGCTGCCTAGCCCCATCTCTGTGACAGCATATGACAATTCTACCCGTTCCCCTCTGGGAATGGTTTATTTAAAGGTGGAGCTAGGTCCTGTAAGTCATGCAGAGGTCGAATTTCACATCCTAGAAATCGACCCTTCTATAAATGCCATTTTGGGTCGTCCTTATATTAAAACTCTTGAGGCGATTCCTTCTACGAATCACCAATGCCTCAAATTCCCTTTCAAAGGACGAATTATTAAGGTGACGAGCATGCCAATCCTTGCTGCTGCTCATACTTTGAATATTAAATCTGCTGCTTTACCTGGCCGACAACCTTTTCTGTCGGTATTACAGGTCTACCATCCAGTGGCTGATCCTTTGAAAGCCGCCACTATTTCTCCTTACCCGCTAAACGCCATAAAAAGGGGGAAGTGCATGAGTACCCCAGGATGGAGAATTATGATGAAGAATGGCTATCAGCCTGGGAAAGGTCTGGGCACACAATTACAAGGCAGGACCACTCCTGTTAAAGATCACCGAGCAGCACCTGGAAGTGGTCTGGGCTACAGGCCAAGAAGATTGAAGCAAGATCTGGCTCAGCCAGCAGAGATTGAAGAAGGTCAAAAAATCTGGGAGACAATGTCTACACCACCTAAGGAAGGCCGAGATCCCCTAACATGGACCCTGTATACACACTTTGTGAAAGGGCCCATAATTAGCCACGACAACACGGTGGTCATTACTTCGTGTTTTGACTTCCATGACATATATGGGAGGGACTTGGCCAGGCATTGCTCAGAACTACTTACGTACCAATCCTTGGAGGCTCTGCGGCCTATGAAAAGAAGAAAATTTCATGATCCTGAATGCGAATGGTACAGGTGGTTCGATCTGAGAGACCTTTACATTGCACTGAACAGATTGTTCCTAGATCCTGCAGAACCCAAGTGGCCGTCGCAGATTGATGAGCTGATTGAAAGTCCTGGTGCCATCTTTGATAAGCGGATATTGCTGTCTGAAGAGACCGACGAAGGGGAGCCAGATGACTCCTATGAAGCTGGTTACACTACAGATCTGCTCTGGAGGGGAACATATCATTCCCATGTCTTCATGCTCCATACTCTGTTTCGCACACTGCTCTTGACCCCGACTTGGTCGCGGGTCATTATTGAAGATATTCCACGGGCTCCGCCCGTTATGATTACTCTGTCCCCTCGGGACCTTATTCCACAACCTCCTCTCGATCTAGAGAGGATGTATGATTTGATCTGGGACATATTGCTATATGATCCCCCTAATCCTCTAACCTTGGTGCCACTTCCTCCATCTGATTCTCCTTCTATTTATATTCATTCCTGTTTCATGTTTAATTCCTCTGATATAAAAAAAAAAACGCCAATTTTACAACAAATTCTTCTCAGATCCTTATCGAGGAAACTTCTTACTTGTCCGATCGCACCCCGTCGCGCAGGTCCTTCGGTCAAGATTCTCTCTTAAATCTACTCTGCCCCTCCCCTCGGGAGGATTCTTCTGTATTTCCACTTGTATCCCAGGATTTCTATCCTGCTTCATCTTCATTAGGTTATAATAGGGAGTTTAGTGAAGTTAGGCAGTCTAGTTTTAGGCAGGTTAGGAAGTCTAGGAAGCCTAAGGGTAGGCGAATTCCAGATAGATACCTCCATGACTTAGCTGATAGATGCTTTTCTTGCTCTTTGATCCCTTATTTTTTTAGAAAATCCAATTCAGATGCCAGAAGACTGTATGAATGATGAGTCAGTCAATGATGGGTATGGGGTATATGAGTTAGTGCATGAAAAAGACCCCATTATTGAAGATGAGGAAGATGATGAGGACGCGGCTGAGGCGTATGCCAGTGGAGTGAAGAGATTTGATGAACCCTCAACTGCCGTAGAAGAGCCCACCAAAGAAATAAACTTAGGGACTGAAGACGAACCTAAGGTTGTCCTCGTCAGCAAAAATCTTTCTACAGAGGATGAGAAAGCAATGGTACAAGTACTTAAGGACTATAAGGACACTTTCGCCTGGAGTTATGAAGATATGCCGGGGTTAGACTCGTCTTTAGTTGAACACAGGTTGACATTAAAGGATGGAGCTAGCCCGGTCAAGCAGAAATTAAGGCGATTCCACCCACAAATGGCTCTAAAGATGAAGGAAGAGGTCGACAAATTGCATAAAGCCAAATTTATTAGAGTTGTCCTTTATCCACAATGGGTGGCCAACATAGTCCAGGTTATGAAGAAGGACGGGAAGGTCAGAATTTGCATTGACTTCCGTGATCTGAACCGGGCGTGTCCTAAAGATGATTTTCCATTACCTCATATTGATGTACTCATTGATAATACTGCTGGCTATGAAACTTTATCGTTTATGGACAGATTTTCAGGGTATAATCAGATTAAGCTGGCAGAAGAAGATCAAGAGAAAACGTCATTCACTACACCTTGGGGAACATACTGCTATGTTGTCATGCCATTTGGGTTAAAGAATGCTGGAGCCACTTATCAAAGGGCTATGATGGCAATATTTCATGACATGATGCACATAGATCTGGAAGTGTATGTGGATGATTTATTGGTTAAATCTAAGACAAAGGCTGAGCATGCCAAAGTTTTGGTAAGGGTATTAGAAAGATCGAGAGAATATCAGTTAAAGATGAACCCCAAGAAATGTGTATTCGGGGTATCTTCAGGAAAATTGCTTGGATTTATTGTCAGTAAACGGGGAATTGAGATCGATCCCAATAAGGCGAAGGCTATTAGAGAAATGCCACCTCCCAAAAACTTGAAAGAGTTGAGAGGATTAATCGGGAGGTTGCAATTTATTCGCCGTTTTGTCTCCCAGCATTCACAAAGGTGTAAGCCGTTTTATGAGCTTACCAAGCCGGGAGTCAAATTTGATTGGGACGATAAGTGTCAGGAGGCATTCGATGGATTAAAGAACTATTTAGCAAGTCCTCCTGTTTTGAGACCACCATCTCCAGGCAAACCATTGATACTTTACATTTCAGTCCTGGATGATGCAGTGGGGGCTGTCCTAGCACAAGAGGATGAAGAAGGAAAAGAGAGGGCAGCCTACTATCTCTCTAAACTTCTCAACCCCGCTGAACAAAGATACACGGCGATGTAGAAAACATGTGCAGCATTGGTCTGGGTTGTGCAGAAATTAAAGCATTATTTTCTGGCCCATGAAGTCCATCTCATCGCTAGGATGAATCCGATCAAATTCCTTCTGGAGAAATATGTTCTTACTGATAGGTTAGTGCGATGGCAAAACTTTCTATCTCAATTCGATATCATTTATATTCAGCAGAAAGCGATTAAGGGCTATGCCATAGCAGAACATCTCGCTCATCATCCCCTTCCTCGATTTGATCCAGTGCGATCAGAGTTTCCGGATGAGGAACTGATGTCCGTAAGTTAGATCAGAGATGATATGTGGACTCTGCATTTTGACGGAGCTTTGAATTCTCATGGAAAGGCTATCGGTATCGTTCTGTTATCACCTGAAGGTGTCACCATTCCACAAGCCTTTCAACTTGATTTTCCGGTCACTAACAATATAGCTGAATACGAGGCACTTCTTGCTGGCCTCGAGGCTACTCATTTCCATGGTGCCACTAAACTCAGGATTGTGGGTGATAGCCAATTAATTCTTCGCCAAGTGTTGACCAAGTATCGAACTCTTGATCCCAAGCTCAAGCCTTATCAAGAACTTACTTCTGCTTACTCAAAGCTTTTCGCGAAATTGATCTTTGTCCATATCCCTAGGAATCAAAACATCTTAGCTGACGCTCTAGCTTCATTGGCATCTTCTCTTGATTTTCCAATCAGCAAGCAATCCGAATCAATGATAGTTCATAGGCGTCTTTCACCCGCCGTGAAAGACCCTTCATTTCTTAGAATTAAAGAGAAACTGCTGAAGAAAGTCAGAGACGGAGATATTGTGGAAAAGAGAGAAATTATGTTAATGGAGCTGTTAGAAGAGATGGATGATGAACAGAAGCCATGGTATTATGAGATTGCAAAATATTGTGAAGATCAATCGTACCCTGAGAAAGCTACAACTGAGGAGAAGAGAGCTATCAGGAGAATTGCTCAACGATACACCCTAGTTGGAGGAGCACTGTACAAGAGAGGTTTTGATGGAGTTCTTCTGAGATGTCTAGATGAAGATGAGCTTTGGAAGGTTATGGAAGGAGCTCATAGTGGAGTTTGTGGTGGCCATGTCAATGGACAGATGCTAGCAAAAAAGATCCTTAGACGAGGATTTTATTGGCCAACCATGGAAGAAGACTGTGTAGGATATGTCCGTAGGTGTGCTAAGTGTCAACTTCACGCCGACAAAATTCATTCTCCTGCATCTTCACTCCATCTTGTTTCTTCCCCGTGGCCTTTCTCCATGTGGGCTTTCGACATTATTGGACCCCTTGGTAACCCAGATTCCGGCATCAAGCAAAAATCTTTCATTCTCACGGCAACGGAATACTTCACCAAGTGGGCAGAAGCTGAAGCGTACGTGGAGATCAAAGCATCAACCGTCTGCAAGTTCATCATGAAGAACATCATCACCCGATTTAGAATTCCAAGTACCATCATCACCGACAACGGACCGCAGTTCGTGTCACAAGAATTGAAGGACCTCTGCAACAGGTATAGAATTGCATTGCATCATTCATCTCCTTATTATCCACAAGGCAATGGCCAAGCAGAGGCAACTAATAAGACTTTGATAAAAATCATCAAAAAGACGTGCAAATCTAATAAATTTGCAGACTGGCCAGAAAAATTGGTTGAGGTTCTATGGGCCTACCGAACTTCAATCCGTACGCCCACTGGGCAAACTCCTTATTCCTTAACATTTGGAATTGAGGCGGTTGTTCCATATAAGATCCTTATACCGTCATTAAGAGTACAATTGAATAAGGAATTTTCCATTGATGAGCACCGTTCAGCACTCCTTGCTCAATTGGAACTTTTAGACGAGAAAAGATGGTCAGCTGCTAATCATGCAAAGGTTTATCAAAACAGACTAGCACGTTTTTATCAAAAGAAAGTCATTGAACGTAAGTTCAAAGTCGGTGAAATGGTCGTCAAAAGTATTTTTGTAAAACCTGGTGGTCCGCGTTCTAAGTTCCAACCCAACTGGGAGGGATCTTATGTTGTATCGCACGCTTTTCCTGGTAATGCTTATCGTCTTGTTAATGCAGAAGGAAAAGAACTAAATCATCTCTGGAATGGCTTACATCTTAAGAAATACTACCCTTAGGTTAAATAGTCGATCAGCATGGTACAAAGACCAGTGGAATCAGAAAGTTTATAAACTCGAATTTCCTTGTTAGTCTGGATAACTTAACTTCAAATACATTACTACACACACTGACACGTTTGATTCGTGAGTAACAAGAGATGCCAAGTCCTAAAGAATACCGAAGCTTGACCGAAAGGGTAAAGTACAAATCATTCGTTTTAAAGCAAAAATTATGTTTTATACTCGGCCCATGATGTCGGAACGAGACTTAGAATAGACTACCAAGAATACCCGCCATCTTAGTAGGAGGCCGTCATAAAAAAATTGGGGGAGATCCGTCCCAAAGAAAAAGAAAAAGAAAAAAAAAAAAAAAAAAAAAGCAAAAAGGCAAAGTCCAAATGTCAAATCAAAAGGTCATCACATTACAAACGTTACATCAAGGCCATAAAATGAAATGAAAGGAAATGCAAGGTCGATAAATACCCCGGAATGAAATGACCGAACCCCAACGGATATTAGGGTAGGAAAGGAACATCTTTTTTTAAGTCTCCGGAACCTTCTCATGGGCTTTCTAAACTTATTCTTCTTTTCTTTCTAAAGAGGAGTACTCTAAACTTAAGGAATGACTTAGATTGACTGAGGATCAAATCATCAAATGGGATCACGAATGGAAACACAAATTCAAACACGATGGGTTTTAAGTTAAGTTGTTAAAGAACAATTTGAGAATTAAGTTAATAAATGAATAAGATCTTTTGATCTAAGCAAGATCCAAAAAAATACATATGTCAAAAATAAAAAAAAATACATATGTCAAAAATAAATAAAAAATACATATGTCAAAAATCCAAAAAAAATGCATATGTCAAAAATCCAAAAAAAATGCATATGTGAAAAATAAAAAAAAATACATATGTCAAAAATAAAAAAAATAAAAAAAATAAAAAATACATATGTCAAAAATAAAAAAAAATACATATGTCAAAATCCGAAAAAAAAGCATATATTTCAAAACCCAAACAAAAATGAATATTTCAAAATATAAAAAATATATTTCAATCAGCATCTGCTTGTTGCACTCAGTATGTTTCATTCCTTTTATTTTCAGTGAGCATTTGTCTGCTTGCATATTGCATTTTGCTTAAGTTTGATTATTCTTATTACCTTTGTTAATAAAGGCTATGCCCCTTGACCTTTCTACCAAGGATAGGATCAAGTAGTCGGTTACTTAACCAGGCAAGGGGCTAATCCTAAACAGATACTTAACCTGTTTGTTTAAGTCATATACAGGGATGGGCATTGGTAGAGTTGGAATTCGAATAGAGAACAGCCAGAAACCTGTTTCTGTGAGTAAAAGGCGTCGAGGAGCACTGCCGCGTTTCACCATTGAACGACGTCTGCTCGACATGACGCGTTTTAGATTTTCTGTGATTTACTCGAAATTTCATGTTTTAATGTTTAAATTGAATAATTGTTTGGAATTACTAATAATTTTGAATGCAGAAAAATCAGAAAATTTAGATAAAGCTGGAGATATTAAGAAGATCCCACTGTGGGAATTCATAAGTCCCGACCGTGGCTAAAAAGACGGTTATTTCTATCCTTGTACTCTTCCATGTAAATCATTTGCATTATTATATGTTAAGTATTTATTAGAGTATATCAAGGACCTTGTGATTTTGATGAAACTGGAATTTAAGTTCCCCATTAACAAAAACAGTGATAATTCCAGAAAATTTTTAATCGCACGGATAGGCCGTTGGATTGTTAATTAGTGAGGACGATGGTTCCACTTTTGTGAAACGGTGCGTGGATAAACGAGCTTCGGCTTAGCACTGAATTAAAAGAATTGGTATCTTGACTCATTAATGACAATTTGACAATATTATCCTTGATTAATTTATATTTTATTTGACTTTATATTTTTCTTTTAGTACAGCATGCATCATGTAGGATTTTGAAATCATTGTGATAAGGATTAATTATTGATTAAGTTTCAGACCATTAATCAAATAATCCAAACATAATATGAAATATTCTATTCCGAATTGAGTATCTTGATTATCTTTGAGGTTCGCTTGAAGATATCCTTGGAATTCTATCCTTTTTTGGACTCTTTATCTGATATTCTTGTTTTCTTTTAAGATCCATCATGGCTGCAGCACGTCCACATTGGCTGGCAAACGCTCCCTATGATGAAATCTACATTGTCTATGACCTGGGAAACTTCCCACTCCGAGGAGGTTGATCGACCTTATTTTATTTCCTTGTCTACCTCATCCAGACAGGATTGATTCCATTGATCTCCTTGAGCTATCTTCATTGATAATTTTGACAAAAATTCCAAATCATGTGATGTTAAGAGCGTGTCTCATCACACCTTGGCATCATCTTTTCAGTACATTCCATTCTATTTCACTCCCTTGCAAAGATGATGCCAAGGTGAGGCAGCTGTAGACACGCTAGTTTTGACGTCATTTCGAGTAAATTTCATATCATATAATAATGCCTCAGAATGGTCTGATATTTAATCATTGATTAATTTTTATTGATATTTTTGAGTGTCGGATCGAACAGACATGTTTAAGTTAATCAATTGAATTGATTTTAACTCAAATTTCAGTTGAAATATGAAGAAGTCTAAAAGACGTCGACCTGTGTGGACGCCATTTAGAGTTTATTCTTATTTTAACGTTTAAATTTGAATTTTAATCAATTGATTAATTAGCTAAAAGGTGTCTGTGAGAGTTGACGCGTTTTAGGTTTCCTAAGCTATTTCTACTTCTCTTCTAGATGTTTATCCTTATCTTAATTAGTGTAAAAGACGTCTGCACAGGTAGACGCGTTTTAGCTAGTACAGATAAAGATAAGTTTTTCGGATGTTTATCCTTATCTTAATTAATCTGAAAGGCGTCAGCCAATGTGGACGCGTTTTAGATAATTACAAATAAAGATGAATTAATCTGTATTTATCTGTTGGTTAAGATGGATAAATCTTAGATTTTTCCATGTAAATCCGCGGACGCAGAAGAAGCCTATAAATACCTTACATCTTGAAGAGTTAAAAAAAGTTAAGCGTAATCTTGAGTTGATTATCATTGAGGAATAGCGAGTTGAAGATCGGAGCAACAACGTCGGAACGCCGAAGTGCTGCCATTTTCAAAAGTCGGCGTCCTTTCAAGATTCTTCATCCATTCAAGAATTCAACCATTGGGCATAAGTCTTTATTTTCTGCATTTATTTCATTTAGTTCTACATTCTTCATCATTCACTTCATGCAACACACCACAACACATTCATTCTTTTCAAAACCTGTTTGATTTAGGGGTTTCAAAAGCCATTAAACAAGTAAGTTTGCTGTTTAATTGCATGTATAAAATCATGATTAGAATAGATACTATTCTTGCTTAAAGTTCTCATCATTGTTTATTCATTTCTTTTCTTTCTATTTCTGCTGCACTCAACAAAAGGAGAATCAAAAGGAGTGAATCATCAAGCACAAAGTCACAAGAATCTCTAGACGATCCTCAACCTCAACTTCAAATTCAACAGCAAGAACAAAGAATAAAGAAAGGGCTCTCTTTCTTCAGCCGGCTGAAGGAGGAGAATCAAGGACTCAATATCTTCCACGTTTAAACAGGTAGGCGATCAAAAACTTCTTTTGGAACTTTTTAGTTAAAAGTTTTTGGCGATCACTTCATGTAGTTTCTGTTTTTAATTGGTTTATTTTGCACCTAAACAACATATATTTTTCATGTTAATCACACTATCATTCTAAGCACTCACACCAGGATGGAGTATCATCCACTATTAGACCCAACTCCTCATCCGGGAATTCCTCGTTGACGGGTGAAAATGTGGGCAGTGGGTGATGAGCTAGGTGCTCGGCAATTGCTTGTCCTTTTACAGCTTTCTGATTTACATAGGTGATGTCGAATTGATTCAAGAAGGTCTGCCATCGCACCAGCCTATCTGTTACAACTGGCTGCTCTAGCAAATATTTGATCGGGTCCATTCTTCCTAGAAGTTTGACCTCGTGGGCGAGGAAGTAGTGCTTCAACTTCTGCACTACCCAGACGACGGCCGCACATGTCCTTTCCATGGCAGTGTATCGCTTTTCGGCATCGTTGAAAAGCTTGGAAAGATAGTACACTACTCTTTCTTTCTTCTCGTCGTCCATTTGGGCCAATACTGCACCAGCTGATTCTTCAGTGGTGGAGACATATAGCAATAGAGGCCGCCCCAGGATAGGAGCCATAAGGACTGGTGGATTGAGGAGGTATCTCTTCAATTCATCGAAGGCCTTTTGACACTTATCGCTCCAAATGAACTTTGCCCCTCCTTTCAATAGATCGTAAAAGGGTTTGCATCTCACAGAGTGTTGAGATATGAACCGTCTGATGAATTGCAAACGGCCGATGAGACCCTTTATATCCCTGACATTCTTAGATGGGGGCATTTTCACTATTGCCTTCACTTTGTCTGGATCAACCTCAATCCCTCTTCTGCTCACTATGAACCCTAGCAATTTTCCAGAAGAAACACCAAATACGCACTTTTTTGGGTTCATCTTTAGTTGGTGTTCCCTTGATCTCTGTATTACAGCCCTAAGGATTTGAGCATGCTGCTTCTTGGTCTTAGACTTCACCAGGATGTCATCCACATAAACTTCCATGTCGATGTGAATCATGTCATGAAAGATTGCCATCATAGCCCTTTGGTAGGTGGCTCCAGCATTCTTAAGTCCAAATGGCATGACCATGTAGCAATAAGTTCCCCATGGGGTTATGAAAGATGTTTTCTCCTGATCTTCCTCAGCTAGTCTGATCTGGTTATACCCCGAAAAACTATCCATGAAAGATAACATCTCAAATCCGGCCGTGTTATCAACCAGCAAGTCTATATGAGGTAGAGGGAAATCATCCTTTGGACAAGCTTGATTGAGGTTGCGAAAGTCTATGCAAACTCTAACCTTTCCGTCCTTTTTTGCCACGGGGACGATATTAGCTACCCACTTAGGGTAGAGCACTACCCGGATGAACTTGGCCTTGTGTAGTTTGTCAACCTCTTCTTTTACTTTAAGTGCTAATTCCGGTTGTAGCCGTCTCAACTTTTGTTTCACGGGTTTGGCGTCAGGTTTGAGGATTAGCCGATGTTCCACCAGTTCTGTGTTTAATCCAGGCATGTCCTCGAATGACCAAGCGAACCCATCACGGTATTCTTGGAGCACGGCTATTATGGACCCTTCTTCTTCTGGACTCAAACGGGCACTAATTAGCACTATCCTCGGATCCTCCTCTGTTCCAAGGTTGACTTCTTTAGTGGGTTCATCGATGGCTGATGAAGGTTCATCAAACCGTCTCGTCCCACTCACGAGTGGTTCGACCAAGTCATCCACCTCTTCTTCTTCACTAAGCTCAAACACACCCAGACCATCACGGCAAGACTCGTTTTTCACTAACTCCAATGGTTCGGAGATGACCCCTGTCTGAAGAAACTTATCCAACTTTTCCAGACCTTTGCACCTATTTGCTAATTCCTGAACTAAGAATGAAGGAACTTGCCTAATCCTACAATTTCTAGACATGGAAAAAGCTAACCTAATTCCTAAACTGCTATGTACACGGCTTGGAGAACGGGTCAATTCTGTCCTAGATGGGACAAGGGTAGACCTTTGGGACAAAGATCCCGTGACGGCGGGGTTGCCCTGATGGATATAGGTGTCCTCTAAGCCAATCATAAGGCACCTATTTCAATCTGGTTCACTAATAAATGACATTAAATTCATTATGTAGATTGGCATATTTATAATTGCGCATAATGAAGTCCATGAATATGTGCAATAGTCATCAGATTATGATGAGATCATAATAATGAGACTGATGACTTATAAACACATATTCTCAATTGTTCCTAGTCGTAGGATGTTTGAGAAGGACATCAAACATCCGGTTAGACTAGTACAGGTTATTCCAGTTCATATGATGAGGGTAACTGATCTCGTTAGTTACTAGTGTGGAGACACAATGGTAAACCTGTAGGTGCTCATTGGGGAATGAGTTCACTGAACTGATCCGACATGAATCGCCGAATGGTAATTTACCTGACTGTCAATCGGCTTGATTCATCATCACAGTAGCGTGGTTGATCCTTAGACTTGAGACACCAAAGACACCTTGTCGGTGGACTTCTGGACTTTGACCTTGACCTACGAATCCCTATCCACAGGATCTCTAATAGTCAATGATCGGGTCCAGCGGAAGACCTTCGAAGGTGATTGTGTGTTCAATAAAGGATCGTTCGCTCTCAGGTAACTGGAGAGATAATGCTCTAGAGTAGATCCGCAGGAGTCTCTGGCCAGAGCAGAAACAATATCAGAAAAATGTTTTCGGATATTGTAAAGCGGAGTCTGATTCAAGTGAGTTGACCATCTAGGGTTTGACAGTTGACCATATCCTAGGTTAACTCGAGAGCATTGTGCGAACGAAGGATTATAGCCACGTGGTAACTGTGGACGGACAGGTTCCATGAGTGGGTTGCTGAACCCCATTACCTTCGGGGATCATGCGGTGTTGCTTGGCACCCAACTTGATCAGAAGTCCGACCGAATTTACATACGATGTCAATTCGGTTAAGTAATTAGTTAATATATAGATATTAATTAATTACAATAAGTCAATAACTAGTTATTGGACTTAACGGGCTGAAAACCGGACTGGTAAATGGGCCTAGAGGGTCACACGCAATAAGATTCTCAGTCGGTGGTACATAAGTGGGATTTATATTAACTCGGGGACTTTTGTGAAAAGTCGCGCCGACTTAATATATATACACGCTGTTGAGAAACCCTGGGCCAAGTTCCAGGATTTCCCTTGCTGGCTGTCATCCCCCCTTTCTCTCTCCTCCTGTGGGCGTCCCGTTCGGCGCACCAGAACAGCTTCCGTCTGCGCCGCGTGTGATTCCCGAAAGTCGGGAATTCCCGTCGGCGGGATTTCTGCAATCGTTGCGGCGACGGATCTTCAACGAGCGAGCTGAAACGGACGAGGGATCGAGGACGAACCACCGCGGAGGATCGCGTGGATACCGCTGGAGGCCGGACGCTTGTGCGGCTCGCGGCATCGCCTCGACGGAACCGAAACGGAAGTGGATTCGAATCCGCGCACGTGGTATCAGAGCCAGGTTCCGCTCTGATCCGCTCCGGAACGATAAAATTATTATTCTAAATTATTTCATGCATAAATTCGTTTTTCCTCCTAGATATTGTTCATGGGATGAACTTAGAATTTCGAATTTAATTTTTCTGTGCGAAAAACGAGAATTTTTTAGGGTTTCATCACGTTCTTCATGGTGATGAAGAACTGGATTTGTGGGCTTCAAAAGGGGATTAATGATGGTTGGACCATCTCTGTGGGTTTGCTGGTATGACCAGCTACCCCTCGCCATCCCCGGAAAATTTCCATAGCGGCCGGTGGAGCTTTTCTTCCCATAATTTTCAAGAGTTGAAAAGGATTGTGGAAAAAGCTGAAATCTGCGAAACTGCACAAATCTCCAACTTTGGAGGGTCATCGGCGGCGAAAGAGTCGCCGGCCGGACACCACCGGTGGGGGAAATAGAAGTGGTGACATCCCTCTGCAATTTCTGGCCACCCTCGCGGCTGGCGGCGGCGGCGCCGCCGCCCAAAATAGGCTGCAAACAGGGCCAAAAACCCTAAAATCAGGACTGGTCGAACCTGCTGGAGAGGGCCTGAACCGGCCGGTCCCGAGCCGGTTCGGCCGGCCGGCCTGGGCCTGGCCCGGGCGCGCCAGGCGCCGGACCTGGCTCGACCAGGTCACACCCGGGCTGGGTCCTGGCTGAGCCCAGGGCCATCTGGCCCGAGGCAGGTGCCCCCTGGCTCGAGCCAGACGAGCCAGGTTCGGCCCTGGTTGCACTGGCTCGAGCCAAGGGGGCCCATTAAGCCCTGATTAGGCCCATTTAAGCCAATTTTGGCCCAATTAACCCCAAAAACCCCTTATTTAATTAAAAATCCCATCCTATTTAACTTGAAATTGAAATTAATAATGTTTAAAATTGTTTTAAACATTAAATTAATTATTTTGAGTTAAAAAAGGGAGGAGATAATTAAGATATGATCTTAATTATGGATTATTAATTTAATCAAACCTTTTGTGAGGTTTAATTAAGATCTGATCTTAATAGTTAATTGTTTTTAACTAAATAAGATAGGATCTTATTATTATTTGATTGTAATTAATTAATTAAATGAGTTATAATTAAGATATGATCTTAATTATAAATAACTTTTAATTAGTTAATTAAAGGGGTTTATATTTAAGATATGATCTTAAATACATATAACAAATGTTGTTATTTATTTAAAATGGAATCTTAATTATTAATTGACAATTGTTGTCATTAATAATTAAAATAATATTTTTAATCTTAATTAACAATTGTTGTTAATTTATGTTTAATATTTGATCTTAAAATTGTATCAACAAGAGTTGTTGTTTGATTATTAAGTAGTGACTTAAACTTTAATTATCAAATGTTGTTAATTAATCTTGGTCTAGTGATTAGATTGTTTTAATTTCTTAGCAATTGTTGTTTTGAAATTATGTATTTGATTAAGGGACACTTAATAAAAGTTATTAGGTGTTTTATTAACTTTTAATAATAGTTATTAAAGGGTTAATTGTTTCTTGAGAATCAACCTTAATAAAAGTTATTGAGGATTAATTATTGCTTACTAATAGTTATTAAGCTAATTAATATTCTCAATGGTCACTTAATTAAATATTGAAGATCTAATCTACTTAATAATTAATCTTTTAATAAATGTTATTAAGAGATTATTTAAGTCTAATTGTTAGACTATTTTTAATTAGAAATGTTCTAATTATTATTTCTTAATAATTGTTATTGAGAAATATGATTTTATTAAGGGGTTTTAACAAGGAGTTGTTAAGGGGTTGAAAATTTGAGTTGAAAATTCTTTTATAAATGTTATTTAGGAATTTTTAATTCTATCTAAATGTTAGATTATTTCGCATTAATAATTGTTATTAATGTGATTTAATATTAATCTAAACGTTAGATTAATTAATTTAGAATTGTTCTAAATACTGCATGTAATATTTTAAAATTTTAATTTTAGCTTTGTGTGCACATGTTGATGTGTTTAATGCTTTAAATTAGATTTATTGCATGTTAGAAAATAAGATTTTCGAAAATTCAAATTATTCAATTTTGATTGGTACCCAGGTTTTAAGAAGGCCAAAATTATTATATTTTCAAAATTTTAGCCTTCATGTGATGTGTTTTATCATGTGTGGATGGTTAAAATTTATGGTGGTCATAGACATGCACTTAGTTAAATTTCATATCATGTGATGGTGTGTGATTATGTGGATTGTCATGGAATGTGAATGTTTATTAATTAAGTGTAATTAATGAGGCTTGTGTGCCTCCCTCTCTCCATTCCATTGTAATTCTATCTCCCTCTGTTATTGTACTCGGCCATAAAGGCTTTCTTTTACAATTTATTTGTATTTGAAATTGTTTCAAAATATATAATATTTGTATTTGATCGCGCCGACCGAGGAGAGGCGAGGATGATCCACAAGTGCAATCAGGAAGGCGACAGGAGATGAGATCACCAGTAGTTATGTGTTTGCATGTTTAAATTATATAATTGTTATATAGTTTTGGTGATTAATTGTTTGGCTCTAGTTAATCACCGTACTGTCCATAACCACATAATGAACATGTATGGATGATGCATGCTTTTAGTTATTGATTATGAATCGATTGCTAATATCTAGGTATAGTTAAATATATTCGATATATTTATAATCTATCACTTAGGATGAGACCAACTTAATATAAACAAAACCTTCAACATAAAGTCTAAGCCGGAGCGCAAGTCAGTGAGAATGTACCGCGTGGCTCTCCATCAATATAGTTCTTAGAACTTGATTCAGTGATAACAGTTTCTACGTGTTTACCCGAGATCTGCCACCATCTGATGAAAGGACTATTAACTATGGCATTATGATGTCTTGAGATTAGAATAGAGGAACGGTGTAGCTATCCTCGCGTTTACCCGGGAGCTGCATTCTTACTCTACTCTGTCACGTATTGATGGTAAAGTTTAGACCAGGTATAATGGTCTACTGTGTTTACCCGGGACCATTAAAGACCTGGAAGCCGAAATAAGATCGGATATTGCAAGGAGTTGCAACTACCATGAGATGGTTGCTCTAAGATAATGGTATGATACTATGTGTTTACCCGAGGTCATACTGTGATTCTTAGAGATTCTGATCCTCACTAGAAGACCGTCGGAGTCTTCCGTTCTGTATACCTGAAGGTTATACAGTCCGTCGAAAAATAGTGGGAAATAATTCAAGATAAAAGACCATAATTGAATTATCAGAACTATTTGCTTAAATCACGTTATTTCCTTCATTCACTTAAATGTCGTCTATTCGAGAAGTTGGCATATTGGATGCCAATACTTCTCATACTCAGACTGATTAGAAAACTCTGAACAATGTCTTCAGGGCCAAGTGAAAGTCACTATTCTAATCAGATATCATGAATCCTCTTACTTGGATAGACCAAGGTGAAGAGATACTCATGGTATGCCTTATTGAAAGACAATGATAGTCATGAAATCTCTTATTTGGATAGACCAAGATGAAGAGACATTCATGATATGCCTTTGAGAAAGGCAAGTGGTAAGACTTTAAACGGTCAAACCCACACCTGAAAGGATAAAGAAAAGTCAGCTGAGATAGAGAAGTAGCAGTTCTCCCACTGCAACCAATATAAGGATAGTGGTAAAGGCAAAACGAATATGGAACTTGAAAGAAGTTTCAAATATTCTTGTTATCAACTTTTGCATGTCTATTGGAGAATTAACGTATCCAATATGAGATATTGGAAATGATTCTCAAAGCTGCAATAGTGTGCAGACTTAGACAAGTAAAAGGAAATCGAGAAAATGTAAGTGTTGAGTTAGACTCAACTATTGTTCATGATATTCATAGATTACTGTTAGATAGTAAATCTTTGTATATCTATAGGAGTAGTAAATGAAACTGAATAATTGTTATTTAGTTGCATATCAAGAATGACATTGACTGAGAATGAATAATAGTTGTTCAAATCAGTCAATGCACTATAGATTCTTGAAGTGACATTTCATGTGATGAATGTTCACAAGTCTCCTATAGAAATGAACTGTGTGAATCCTGATTATCTATGGTATTGTACACAGGGTTGTACAATAAGAAATTATTGATGCTGATACATATTGATGTAAACAGCTCAAAGGCCAAAAGATAATCACTACTATTGACTTACCTTATAGTTTACTCTTGGAATGATTCGACTGTATGTACTTATTGAAGTACAAGTCAAATACATATGAGAGATTAAGGTATAAAATCAATATGAAGTATTAGAATTATTGATTTGATCAAAGAAACTAATACTTAGGTATATATTCACATAAATCATTAAGAGGATAATTGTATCCTCGCTCGATTGATCCTCATTATGCATCATAGCAATATGATAGAATGAGGAATTGCACCTTATTAAGATATGGTGCAATACATAATAAGATTTGCCTAATTCTTATCCTTTTAAACATGAGTATGAACATTAGATGTCCATACTTTAAGCCAATCATAAGGCACCTATTTCAATCTGATTCACTAATAAATGGCATTAAATTCATTATGTAGATTGACATATTTATAATTGCGCATAATGAAGTCCATGAATATGTGCAATAGTCATCAGATTATGATGAGATCATAATAATGAGACTGATGACTTATAAACACATATTCTCAATTGTTCCTAGTCGTAGGATGTTTGAGAAGGACATCAAACATCCGGTTAGACTAGTACAGGTTATTCCAGCTCATATGATGAGGATAACTGATCTCGTTAGTTACTAGTGTGGAGACACAATGGTAAACCTGTAGGTGCTCATTGGGGAATGAGTTCACTGAACTGATCCGACATGAATCGCCGAATGGTAATTTACCTGACTGTCAATCGGCTTGATTCATCGTCACAGTAGCGTGGTTGATCCTTGGACTTGAGACACTAAAGACACCTTGTCGGTGGACTTCTGGACTTTGACCTTGACCTACGAATCCCTATCCATGGGATCTCTAATAGTCAAGGATCGGGTCCAGCGGAAGACCTTCGAAAGTGATTGTGTGTTCAATAAAGGATCGTTCGCTCTCAGGTAACTGGAGAGAGAATGCTCTAGAGTAGATCCGCAGGAGTCTCTGGCCAGAGCAGAAACAATATCAGAAAAATGTTTTCGGATATTGTAAAGCGGAGTCTGATTCAAGTGAGTTGACCATCTAGGGTTTGACAGTTGACCATATCCTAGGTTAACTCGAGAGCATTGTGCGAACGAAGGATTATAGCCACGTGGTAACTGTGGACGGACAGGTTCCATGAGTGGGTTGCTGAACCCCATTACCTTCCGGGATCATGCGGTGTTGCTTGGCACCCAACTTGATTAGAAGTCCGACCGAATTTACATACGATGTCAATTCGGTTAAGTAATTAGTTAATATATAGATATTAATTAATTACAATAAGTCAATAACTAGTTATTGGACTTAACGGG
The DNA here is from genome assembly GCA_030544215.1 of Zantedeschia hybrid cultivar. Lineage (NCBI taxonomy): Eukaryota > Viridiplantae > Streptophyta > Magnoliopsida > Alismatales > Araceae > Zantedeschia > Zantedeschia hybrid cultivar. The sequence continues at coordinate 15,723,203 of JARZZO010000016.1, forward strand.
CTGAAAACCGGACTGGTAAATGGGCCTAGAGGGTCACACGCAATAAGATTCTCAGTCGGTGGTACATAAGTGGGATTTATATTAACTCGGGGACTTTTGTGAAAAGTCGCGCCGACTTAATATATATACACGCTGTTGAGAAACCCTGGGCCAAGTTCCAGGATTTCCCTTGCTGGCTGTCATCCCCCCTTTCTCTCTCCTCCTGTGGGCGTCCCGTTCGGCGCACCAGAACAGCTTCCGTCTGCGCCGCGTGTGATTCCCGAAAGTCGGGAATTCCCGTCGGCGGGATTTCTGCAATCGTTGCGGTGACGGATCTTCAACGAGCGAGCTGAAACGGACGAGGGATCGAGGACGAACCACCGCGGAGGATCGCGTGGATACCGCTGGAGGCCGGACGCTTGTGCGGCTCGCGGCATCGCCTCGACGGAACCGAAACGGAAGCGGATTCGAATCCGCGCACGGTAATTAGATTCCAACCCGATTTTTCGGTTTGAGTTTTCGTTCCGAATCGGATCAGCGGGCATCGGGCGGGATCAATTTTTGTTCATCGTTTCCGCTGCGTTCTTCGCGTCCCGCCCGGATCCCAACATGCCCCACCACGCAAGCTCCTCGAAAGTGACTTCCCCTCCCTCAGGATGGGAATTGGACTTTTTTTTTTGTGATCGAACGCCTGTAACATGGAACATTCAGAAGAAACAGTGTCGATCGGAGCTGAGAGCATCGGAACAGAAGGTGGGTGGAACAAGAAAGGAATGAACGTACTTGGAGCTGGTTCATTCCTTGCCAAGAAAAGCCCTACCGGCGGGCTGCTTGATTCACAGAACAAGGAGGATATGCCAAAGTCTTCCTCTTGACTATCCTCATGATATTCTTGCACTTCTTCCTCTATCCTGGGCAATTCCTGCCTCTTTCTTACAAAATGACTCATGAGGGACCATCCCTTTGCTTCTTTTGGTGGTTCAGTAGATTTATAACCCAGGCCACATCCCCCACTGACAGGGTTCTCTGAGATGGGGTCACGGATTCCTTGTTCTTCTTTCCCTAATCCGGAGCTTGAGCTATATCCCATCTTACTCATGAGCTGCCAACCTATGCCAGACCTAGGTCTCAGGTGGGAATTCACTGATGAAAGGACAGGCTCTTTGCCTTTCCTGGAAGTTATCATGGACGGAATTTGCTCTACTGTCACTGAGTCCAATGACTCAATGTAGGGAGTGCTTTTGACTTTCACAATTTTCCCGTTATACGGGAACTTATAGCACTGGTGGTTGGTGGATGGGACTCCCAAAGTTTGGTCCATCCATGGTCACCCTAGAATAGCATTGTAGATTGGCTTGACGTCCAGAATGTAGAATTCCGAGATCATGGATACCGGACCGATTTTTAGTTGCAGGAAGATCTTCCCATCTGCTGGTCTCTAAGAATTGTCATAAGCTGAGACCATCATAGAGGTTGACTCAACCTTTTCTGGGTCTATCCCTATCCTTTTGAGGGTCTTAAGGAGACAGACATTGATGGAGGCACCGGTATCCAGTAGAATGGAATCTACTGAATGATCATTGAGAATAGCAGTCAGGCACAAAGGAAGGGATCGACACTCAGGGGGAGCTAGATCCTTTTCCGGGAAGGAGATCATAGGAGTCTGAGTAACTGAGAGTATAGCATTGGTGACCCCGCCACTAGGAAGATCCTCATTGACTGTGATTTGTTGTAGGAAATTGAACAACGTCTCCCTATGTGAGGGAGACTTCCGGATAAGCTCGAGGATAGAGATCTTAGCAGGGGTCATCTCTAAATGCTGGAGGATATCATACTCAGATTGGGCATTCCCCATGGTAGGGAGTGAGTTATCTTGAGAGTCCAAGGGCTGGCTCGGAGGAATGATGCGATTCCTGAGCGTTACCCTTACCGAGATTGGATCTGCTTCCAATGGTGACTTAATGGGATTGAAGCCAATCACCGAATCCTGGTTCCTGGTTGGACAAAAGATAGATAGGGTAGGCCCCTCGGCTGTGATTGGAGGGATCTAAATGAGGGTGACCGGCCTGAGGGTTGCCGGTTGCTCTTTGGGCCGGATTAGGACCAAAGGCTTATTAGGGGAAAGCGTGGAGACCTCTGGGGTAACCCCTTTAGTTTCACGCGACCAAGTGGGATCTTGGTGCCTTATCTCGGACCCTTCGTACTCCCACTATTGCTCCCTGTGAACTGTTACGGGCTCCAAGTCTTTGATTAAAGTGTTGACCTTTCCTTGAGAGCTGGAGGATTCTTGACCTACTTAATGAGAAGGTAATGGGTCCTTCACAATTCCCAATTCTTTCTTAGCCTTCAAAGCCTCAATGGCTTTTCTCATGTCTTCCCAGTTTATCCGCCCTTCATCATTCAAGTCATATACCAAATCCCTAAAGGTGAAGCAATTGTAGATGGTGTGTCCCGTGATCCTATGGTAGGGGCAATACCTGGACGTGTCCGTATTGCGCGGGACACCTTCTCTTTGAGGTGAAAGTTGAATGGCGTTACATGCTAGCAAAGCATAAAAGATGTCTGCCAATGATTCCGGCAGAGGTGGATATGAAGCCCGCTTAGCCATAGGACGACTGTAATTAGTCGGGGGAGGGACAGCTGAATATTACTTCTGGTTGGGCTGAGTGTCGGACTTAGGATGAGGATTGGTAACCCAGGTTGGTGGTGCCAGCATGCTGACCTATTCATTGATGGTAACTCCTTCTGTGGTAGGAGCTGATGTGGTTTTCTTGTTCCTGCTTCTGTTTTCGAAGAATGAAGGCAGAGTGGAGTCTCGGATTTGGGACTGAACTACCCTAACTCTATTGTATAGCTGAGCGAATGTCTGAAGTTCACTAAGCATAAGGATTGCTCGAAGCTGGGGGGTAGCATTGTTAACAAGCATGGTGACTACTTGTGCTTCAGGGATAACGACCTCCGCTCTAGAAGCCATAGCTCTCCACCTATTAGCAAAATGAGTGAAGTCTTCGTCAGACTTCATTTTTTCTATTACCAAATCAAACAAGGTGGGGGGCAAGGCTGCCATATGGTTGAAATGGATAACAAACTTCTCAGAGACCATATCAAAGTTGATCAGGTCAGTGGCTGGTAGAGAAGAGAACCACCTCAAGGCCTCTCCCTCGAGAGACTTTTGGAAAAGGTGGACTAGGAGGACCCTATCGAAGAGCCACTGATGGGAATCCATGAGAAACTCGGACAAATGATGGTGGGGGTCAGTAGTACCATCGTACTTCCTGTACTTAGGTACTTTAAACCCTGGTGGAAAATAAGCTGGGGGGAGCTTACAGTAGCTCAAGAGAGAATGTGGCCGCCTGAGGTTGAGATTCTCGGCCATGAGTTGCCGTACACAGGTCTCAACCACATTCTTATAAATGAACTCCTCCTGCTTGGGAGGTGTGACCTAGTTGATGGGATTGAATGGGACCGTGTGAGTGGGCATAGCTTGACTCGGCTGGGGTCTGCTAGAAGATCCTTGGAATTAGGTTTTTCGAGGAGTGGCATCCTGAATTTTGCCACGAGAAATCAACTGGATGAGTTGATCCGGAGTATAGCGTGATAGCACAGCAATGAGTTCCGGATCTTCTCCAGGGTTTTGGAATGTCCTACTGGAAATCACTGGCTCATCTTCTCCCTGTGAGGTAGAAGATTCATCAGAATCCTTCCTCTGAAGGCCTTCTCTAGATGCTTGGAGCATCCCTATGAAGGTCTGTTGTGGATCTTCTTCAATTTCAAACAAAGGGTTGTGTATAACATTATTACCGAACTGGTCCATATCATCATACACAGCATTAACATACATTCGGTTCATTATGAAGTACAGACCCTAAATGATTTTATGTTTCACTTGAAATGTTGACAATGTTTTATGAAAGTTGGTTTCTAACAAATCAAGTTTAACCCTTAACGACCCTTCACCTTTTCAAAGCTTGTTCCACCAAGGTTCAATTAAGTGTCTTTAGATTTTGAAACAATTCTCTCAGTGACACCTATAGGTGGATAGTTGTTAATAGAAAGGTTGAATTAATTTCTCATACAAACCCAAGGTTCCTACAGGGTGGTTTCGGGTACAACCTGCTCAACGGCCAAGTGGGAATCCCTGGCTCGCGGAGACTGACGGAGGTTCCCAACAGAATAGGACTAGTCACACCCGAGTGGGAATCCTCAGGTAGAGAGTCAAATCCTGCGGAAGAGGTGACTAAAGATGTGATGCCGGCTCTTCCTTAAAACCCCCGCGGAGAGCACCCAAAAAAAACCCAGCAAGTTAACAAGCAGTAGGTAAGAACATCTAACAATTCAACAAAACAGGCAGCAGTGAAGCAGTGAACAGCGATAGCAAGCAGAAAATGACGGCGATCTGGCTGTCCAAGAGGTCGGACGGCCGGCTGTTGGCCGTCCAATGGGGAGTCGACGGCCAGGTGCTGGCCGTCTAATGGGTCAGACGGCCAGGGCCTGGCCGTCCAACGGTTAACGGACGGCAGGAGGGTGGCCGTCCAGTGGGTCCGATGGCCAGGGGCTGGCCGTTCAGGGATTAATGGCCTTTTTAGGATCCTTACCTTCTTTTCCTTTGATCGCAACGCGTGCAGCAGGTTACAGATGTCCCACCGTGATCGCCAGAGGGTTGTAGGAGCCTGAAACGTCCTCCGCCCGCGGCTGTGGGCTTCGGATCGAGGGTCCCTCCGTTCGTCTTAGCACTGTGGCGATTTAAAGGGGGGTTAGAAATTGAAGTGTGATCGCCAGGAGCATTACCTTTCGGTCCCTGTGCTCCGCAGGAGTGTAGGAAGTGATCGCACCTTCTGTGGGAGCGGGAAATGCTGGTTCCTCCTCCTCTTCCTCTGGCCGGCCAGAGGAGGAGAGCCCGGCACTCTGCACGCGGAAATGTGGTAAGAATCCCTGTAAAGAAAAAACATAATGGAGAATAACCTGATTAGAACTATAATGTGCATAATCTATTCATAAAGATGTAGAAAAAAAACTAGCTAAAATCAGAGAGGAACGCACCGGATGGGTGGTGAGGAGGGAAGATGACCATATGTTATAGCCACCCACCTCCCGTTTTTTTTTTAAAAAAGAAAACCTCTGGGGGGTAGGAGTTACTAGATCATCTTACATGCATGCATGCAAACAAGGGTGCTTGTGTGTGTGAAAAGTGAGGTGGTATTTAAAAGTGAGAAAGAAGAGTGGGAGGGATAAAGAATGCTACAGTATGGATGGAAATGATGATGTAATGAAATGAATAGGACGGAGTAAAAAAAAAAGAAAGGTTAAGAAGACAAGCCAGTTTTGGAGTGCGGCCTGAGCCTTCCCTCTAGGAAACCCATCGTCAACCTCTCCGAGCCTCTCACTAGAAAGTCCTTCTTCAACGAAAATCCTTAACTCTTCTTCACCTCCTCTACCTCTGAGAAAATCCTTAACCCCCTGCTCGAGAGGATGTGGGGGGTTTAAATAGGTGAAGGGAAAATAGGAGAAAATATGGGTCTAAATCCCCGTAAATCAACCTTCAGCCAATAGGGAGTGGTCAAGGGTCGGAGGTAGTGGGCGCGGCAGTGGCCGGAGTGGGGAGTGGTCGGAGTAGTGGGGGACGAGGGCGGCGAGTAGAGGAGATCGTGGAGAAGACGGAGTCAATGGGGTGGTTAAGGAGTGGACGGCCAGACAACATGCCTTCCATTCTCGTGGTGGAAGGCGGCCCGGTTGACTTTCGAAGGGGGTGGAAGGCAAGGGGTGGCCTTCGAAGGAGGTGGAAGGTAAGGGGTGGCCTTCGAAAGAGATGGAAGGCAAGGGGGCTGGCCTTCGAAAGAGGTAGAAGGCAAGGGGTGGCCTTCCACGAAAAGGTGGTAAAAGGTGGCCAAAAGGTGGAAGGCAAGGGATGGCCTTCGAAAGTGGTGGAAGGCAAGGGGGCTGGCCTTCGAAGGAGGTGGAAGGCGATGGGTGACCTTCCACGAAAAAGTGACTAGAGTCGAGATTTGGTTAATGGGCTTAGGTTGTTAGTGGGCTGAGATGGCTAAATGAGGGGAGTTTGGTGATAAAGGGCTAATGATAGAAGGGGTTTTATGACCAAAAGGGGTGGTCCAAAATCGGTGTCTACAGTAAACTCATACAGGTTTGTTAGAAAGATACTCCTCAGTCAGTAGCGGACGTAAAAATTTTGCCCAGTAGGATCACTCGGACATTAAGTTATAAGTATGGTTGGATCAGTGGACTCTTGGGCTAGGTCATATAGGATCTTCGGTGGAACTAGTGATACTTGGGCTGGGTCAAGAGAGTCTCGGACTAGACTGTTTTGAATTAGGTTAATAGATTTGATAAAATCCAATAAAGTTCCAAGACCTACTAGATGAATGTTGGATCCGCCACTGCCCTCAGTCTCTCGTAAAGTCAATTACATTTATTAAAACAACCGAACATGAGCTACAAAAAAAGAAATGGACTTCTGATAACTATGTTTATGATAATTTCATTTGTGTTTTCTTAAATTGCATCTAGATAGGGTCGAGTTGGAACCAAAATGCTACTTACTCGGATACAGCATGGCAGAGTTCCTTAGGGACCTTATTCAGTCAGAAACGATTTCTACTTGGTTGGATGACCTCACCTTCCAATCCCAGCCCAAGTATGATCCGTATGACTAGTGTTGTCAAAGTAGGTTCGGACCTGCAGATCTCAGATTGGCTTAGAGTTGATGACCTTCCGTTCGGACATAATTATTTACCCAATAACATGTTCGATCTGTTTAGATAAAACTATCGTCAGATTTTTGCGAATTTAGACTAACAATTGGTCTACATCTATCATATATACATAAGGGGTGGATATAACGCGTTTTCTGGATGCAACTAATTTAGATGCGCCTCCCTCCCAAGCTCTTTATCCCAGTGTCGAAAAAATAAAAATTATTAAAAAATTTAAAATATTCAAATATCTCTTTCTAAATTAGTTTTCATTCTTTTGGATTTAATTCTATCATCTCAATAAAAATAACCGTAACCGTCCAATCAAGTGCATTGTTCTTTCGAGATCAAGACTAAAATTCCAAGGAGATGAAATCAATCCTAAAAACTAATATGATAATTTTTTTATTTTTTATTATTTTTAATATATTTAGACGTAGTTCTTTGATGCGCACCCGATCGGACCGCTAAGAAGATTGTCAAGATAAGTTGATGAAAATTAAAGTTTCGAAGATGAGAATAACCCCAAGAAACTTATTTTAATATTTAAAAAATTATAAAAAGCTTATCTTTTTCTTTTTACATTGGGAGAATGAGTTTTCCGAACCCATTTAAAAAGTAATGCTAGCTAGGCAAACAAGAAGCAAAATTAAAACTCTATCTCATTTATCTAACAATCTCATTAGAGATCTACGTATATCCCTTTCAAGTGTGAGCTTATCAAGATCCACATACTAGGACCCACAGACCCTACCAGTGTTAAGACTAGAGAAGGCGACCCCTACTGTAATCATGGGTGCTATGCCCCCTTCTGCTCCCACACCTTTACATGCCGTTCAGGTACTTAAACAAATCCTTGCGAGCATAGTCCCGTTCTGAGCAAACTTGACGGCGGCATTATTTTGCTGGCATCTCCGTGAGCCCTTTGTCCATGCAGTGGCCGCATGTTCTTCCTGTCTGCTAGACGGTGCCAAGGGCAGAGCAAGAACACTATTCTAATCCTTCGAAGATCCCTTTTTAAATACGAGGTTATATGAATAATTTGCAAGTGACATTTTTTTAGTCATGGATTCCTTATAAGGTCTGCCACCCATATCATGATTTGCTGTACTAGATTAACTCGTGTCAACTTAGATGACTCATACTGTATCATGGTGAACTCCAGTCGGTACGGCTCGATCGAATTTGTGCGATTTTTTCATACAATTCAACTAAATGTGTGCAAATTGATCCAACTTAGATCGACTCGTACTAGATCATGAGAGATTCGAGTTAGTCCAACTCCTCAAGTCAGCGCATCCTGACCCATATATCTTATTGTTCAGCAACCATATTCTTGTGGATGGGACCAGTAATTAATTGCCTAATTCCATCTTAGGTCTTATGATTTGGGGGGGTGATCAGGTCCGTGAGGCTAAGAGAAGGTTGACCACTTGTATTATTACCGGTAAAAGCCCTTTTTTAGGTTGTTCTTTCTTGACATACACTCTAGAAACGTTGTGTACTGGATGTTACACATCTAAACTCATTATACTAACTATTATAATTTAAAATGTAAATAAATAAAATCTATAACCGTATCTCCATAGTTAATGACTACAAGACTATTTTAAAAATATCATAAATTATGATTTTACTTCCACAAAAAAAAAGTTCCTCTTGTTTCCTTTTTAAGAAGTACAATTATTATTTTATAGTCGAATTAAATATTAACTCAACTATACTTAAGTTAGGAGGATAGTACATGAACACATGGAAATGAACATAAAACTACCAACCCTTTTAAAAGGATAACAATGAGTACAGTGATATGAAGAAGTTAAAAGGTACAAGAACTATATGAACTTTACAAATAAGACAACAGATCATAACATTAATTTTAAGATTAGATGAATAAAAGATGCCCTTTTGTGCCAAAGATGACATATGCATAGAGGCAAAAGACTTGGCATCTCCTTCGTCGTGGACTAACCTGAGATGACGGCTCAACCCTCTCAGCTCATGTCATGTTTGGCACCTAAGAAGATCACCCTGGATAAGCTTGGGGAACCAATTCTGCTACCAATGATTAAGGACCCCTTCCCCCAACAAATTAGAACACCACCCCCCAAATCAAAAGGGAGCCTTGTTCTCTATTTGTTCACAAAAAAAATTGTTCCCATTACTGATCAGCATTGGGTGAAAAGATGAATGGCCGAAACATGAACAGTGTTCAAAAACTGTGGATGGGATCAGATGGCCGAAACAAAAAGGAGGGACAGACCACACTGAACACCAAGCTGCATTTGTTAATTCTATATATGGTCCTCAGATTTTTCTAAGAAGAATAACCAAATTCTTTCACAATTCTATATATGGTCCTCATAAAATTATAGTTTTTATGATTATACCAAAATTATGTTTATTTACACTGTTCATGTTTACTTATCCCTAAAACATGAGGATAATAATGTGAACAAATGCAGCTCAAGAGTACAACAAAAAGCAAGGAGACAGAAGCCGTTTAAGGGGGGTCATCTGGTGTGCCGTAGAATATCTTAAAATTATATCTTTTACGTTTAAAACACCATAAATCATTTTTTATGGTACTTTTCATGCCATTAGAATATCATAAATTACAAAACTAAAATTATGTGTATTCACATGACACTCTTTCATCCGATTCAATTTTTACTCTTAAAACTATCTAAAAATTAACCTTTATTAGTGTTTTCTACCGGCCTCGGACCCCAAACCACTCGGGATGCGGACTCGGAGCGGGTCGGTGGTGGAGACCCGAGGAGGGAGGGTGACGTCATCGGGGAAGGGGGGGAGTGGGGCCCACTGTCGGCGAACTAGCGAAGTCGATTTCAACAGCGACAGCAGCAGCGGTAGCCGGCACCAGCAGCGGAGGGGTTGTTTGGTGGGGCCGATGCGGGGCCCACACGCTCCCCTTGGCGCCCCCGGGAAAAAGGTCTCCCCCGCTCGCGGTCTTGTCGCTTCCCCCACCACTCCTCACCAGCTCGCTGTCTTCCTCCTCCTCCCCTCCCCCCTTCACACCCTCCTTCTACTCTACTCTCTCTCTCTCTCTAGCTGGCACAGTTGCTACTGTTGTTGTTGGTGCTCTCTTCCTTGGGCAGAGGAGTGTGGTGTTGTTTACCCTTTCCTCGGCCCTTTTGCTCTTTGTTTTGGGGTGGCCCTTGAGGGGTTAAGGACCCCTCGAGCCTGAGGATGTCCGCCTGTGGTTTACTTCTTGCGAGGCCTCCAGCTTTTGCTTGTTCCCGCTGGAACTAGGCTGGAAGGAGAGAAAAAAAACGGAGCTTTGGCAGGGGAAGGCGGCGCCGGCGCGGCTCTCTTTCTTCCTGCTGGTGCGTTGTTACGGTATGTTGCTGACTTGATCTACCTCTAATCTACTCCTGCTTTATTTGTGGGAATGTGCTCTTCCGCCATTCCAACGAATGTGCTTTTGCTTTGCTTTCTTGTGAGTTTCTTCTTTTTCCTGTTGCTTTTTTGGTTTTCTTGCGGTGTTTTTCTGATTTTGAAGCTATTTTTGGACTTGGTCATCACCTTCTTGAAAAGATAGCTCTTTTCTCTGTTTTTTGGGCTGCTTATTTGGTTTGTTTTTGTGGGTATTCTTGGCTGCTGCTGCATCTGCCGTGCCCTTTTTGGGGGGTTCCCTTCAACTCGCAGCAATTCTGCCTAGCCGCCTGGAAGTTCTCACTGGGGGGAAATGGGTTGAGTTTTCCCACGGGTCACTTGGTTTCACCCAAAAAAAAAAACTTAAGTAATACTGGCTGTAATGCCCCTGGAGTGGGTAAACTAATTTTTTTTTTTAATTTTTTTAGGTTGGCTCCGAGGTGCCTTAACCGTACAGTGTAATGCCTCATGGGACGATCCAAAAAAAAATCTGACTGTTCATTGGAGCTGAATTTTTTATTTTTCAGATTTTTTTGGGTGAATCGAGTATGGCACTATACGGACAGCTACTTTTCAGTATTACTCAATACTGTAATCCCGAGATTGTCTTTGTCTAGTTGTAAAACTGAAATCTCTAGTCTTCTACTTTTGTTTGGATTGACATGAAATGCTAAAATCTAAAATCAAGATCCATCTTTTTACAAAGAACAAATACGGTCCCTTTTGAGAACGGAGATCTCAACATTTAAAGATTTCAGTGTTTTAGGTGAATCCAAACGGCATTTTGTCAAGATTTCTAGTCCAAGTCCCCAAGAGGAGGACCCATCTAAAGTGTGGATAGATTAGTTGGAGGCTTGAAGCTTTTGCCAAATACGGCAGTGTTCTTTTCATGAAGAATCTGCCCTTATTCTCACTGCATTGCTTTTGGCAGGATGCCATTTTAAGAAAGTTATAATGGACTGAACACCCATCTTAACAAAATTGATTTTTCCCCCGGAACATCTGCCTGCCAAAGAGAACATGCAGTCCTTACCAGTTTGTTTAATCTTTTCTTGCTGAACAACATTGGAAGAATTAGTGCCCACTTTGTCACATGAAAGTTTTAAGTTCAGATGCACTCAGGGTGAAAACATCCTAAGGAGCTCTACAACTGACTGTGAAACCTTTTTGGCTTGTGACTTTCAGAATCCAATCTCAGGAGGAGGCCAAAATGATCCAATGAAAATAAGCTATCCTGAATCACCATATCTGCCTCCAAATATTTGCATACAAAAAGTTGTGAAAGATTGAACAGCTATTATGCTGGGGATACAACATGGAAGTTAAAAGGAGCAGTTTGCTGCATCAAAATCCCAAGTTAGCAGAGGAGAAGGCCTTCTTCTCCAGGGCAAACAGGGGTCTAGAGCCACGAGAAAAGGATAAAGCCTCAAAATGCTATCAGCAGAAAGTGGTAGTCCGAGACAGTGGTAGCAGGCCCTTGTTTCCACCAAAATCTTCAGGGCATTATCAGAAGCCCTGGCCAACCAAGGTGTCAGTTAGAACCGATGAACTTGTGAAGCACATGTCAAATGTTCCATGCTATCTACAGTGTGCAGAGAAGGGTGACAACCTCCAGGAGAAGGCTCTGAACTTTGGAGTTCTTGACTGGCAGCGCCTTGAGAAATGGAAAGGTGACCACCGACATGCCATTGGAAATGAGAAGGCTGCAGTCTCTCCAGCAAGCAGCAATGCATCCTCATCATTCTCAATGCTTGGATCATCCGGTCAGTCTTGCAGAAGCAGTGGTAGTAGCTATGTAGCCAAGGGGACCCAGTCCCCTTCGTTGAATCGTTGCCAGGATTCTTCTACTGAAGAAGACTATAAACGGATGTCAGACGAAGAGATTTCCTGGAATCGGAAGGGATGTTCCAGCCCTGAAATTGCACACAGAAGATGCCCCATTAGGCACCACATCTCTCATTCAGCAGAAAAATTTCTAAGTATGGATAATTTAGCAGCGAAGTTTGAAGAAAGTAAGCAAAAAGATCCAGAATTCCATTCTTTCTCTGATGATGTAGGTCCATCCCCAGAGGCCAACTCTTCACCACCAAAATCAAAAGATTGTGCAATCTCAAATTTCGCAGATAGAAAGATGAAGTTGCAGGAGGTTGTTTCAGACCATAGGGAGAAGAGATCTGGAGAACTGGGATACAAATGCCCTGGCAGTTCACTCTGCACGGATGATGATTTTCCTGAAAACTGTTCAGAGTTCTCCCAGCCTGATGATGGCATCTTGGGCCATTTTCAGAAGAGGGTCCACAGCAGTCGACGTTTTAGCTTTGGATCAACAGAATCAGATCATGCAGTTCAAACAGAACCAGGTTGTGGAAGCCCTTTAGGAACATTTCCTTCTGAAGGTTTCCAGTTTGCTACTTTCTCACCCGGTGTCGCTCACTCGTGTCGATTTCCGTGTGACATTCAGAGCGAATGCTCAGATGTGAATATATGTGAAGGATCAGAAGTTTCATGTGATTCATCAAATTCTCCAACACCTTCAGCTGCTGTAGCAACAGTCAGATCAAATTGTCGTCAAGAGGAGAATGATAAATTTGCTAACAGTCCTCATAACAATTCTGCATCCAAAACATCTGAAAAATGGGACTGGAATGAGTTGAAGCCAGTTAATCCGAGAGGAAGAGACTCAGTATCTAACAATCACTCAAGTGAAGGATCAAGTGGCGTGATCAGAAGTTCCAGTTTAAGAGAGAGTCCAGCCACAAGACGACCAACATTAACATCTTTAGATAGGCATACTGGAGGCAAAGCAGCTGATAGCAGCAGAGGGAGACGTAGTCCTCTGAGAAGGTTGTTGGATCCATTGCTGAAGCCTAAGGCACTTTATCGAGCTCGTCCTGCCAGGCTAGTTGCAGGCTCGATCAATCAATCATCATGTCAGTCCAAGCTTCCAATACAGGAAGAACCAATGTCAACTCATGGACTTCACAGTTCTTTTAATACCAGTACAAACTCCTCTGGTGATGATGCATGTGACAAAGGATCACTGCCAACAATCTGGGTGCCTCCGAAGAACCATGGTCCAGCACATGATATGAAACATGAAACATCAACAAAACAGGCTCTTCTGCGACTTGCTTGGAAGAATGGCTTACCTCTATTTACATTCTCTGTGAATGAAAGTGATATTCTAGCAGCTACAAGGAGAAAAGGCACATCTGTTAAGCAGGATTATGATTACATCTACACATTTTACTATGTTCATGAAATTAAGAAGAAAACTGGGGGCTGGATAAGCCAAGGGAACAGGGGCAAAAGAAAAGAGCTCGTCTCCAGAGTTGTGGGTCAGATGAATGTCTCAGGCCTTAGGTGTGCTGGCAGTCATATTACTGCAAGGGAGTTTACCCTGTTTGGTCCCGAACTGAGGCCCAAAGCTCATAAGACCCCGGAGCCTGTTCCAAATAATGAGTTAGCAGCCATAGTTGTCAGGGTTCCAGAAGAAAATTTAGAAAGCGCTATTGGAGATATGCCTCAAGAAAACAACTGTGAAGAGCAATCAAAGGCTGAGTTGAAGAAAGATAAATATGCTTTCCAGCCAGTGGAGAGACCAGAGAGTGGGCGAAATTTACAAAAGAATGATCTGACTATAGTGGCCATATTGCCTAGTGAGGTCCATGGGTTGTCAGATGGAGGAAAGCCTTCACCTCTAGTCGACCGGTGGAAGTCTGGAGGATTATGTGACTGTGGAGGCTGGGATGTTGGTTGCTCACTGTCAATTCTAACTAATAAACTTCATGAAAGTGGGTGTGGTGTAGTCCAATCTTGCCATACCACAGATGGCAGTCATCGGGTTGAACTATTTATCCAGGTACCTTTTTCTTCTTCTTTTTGGACGTTTTGCTGCTTTCAGATCCCTGGAAAACAGTCTTGCTTTGTAAAGGATTCCTTACCAACAAATCTTGTCCTTGTGGTTCCCAGGGAGGAGACCAGGGAAGCGGAGCCATCTTCAGCCTGGTTGCCTTCAAAGAAGAGCTGTACACAGTCCATTTTCATGAGTCCATTGCCTCTTTACAGGCATTTGCTGTCTGTGTTGCACTTCTGCACAGTAGGAAACACACAGGTCCTCACGAATTGCAGGATTTGCAGTCGTTTACACCAGTAGAGGCTTCTCCGATGAAAAATCCTGCAAAAAAACAAGTTGAACCTTCCTCCATGTCAGTACCATACCATCCTCCAGTTTCACCAGTTGGGAGGGCATAGCTGCTACGCTTCCACTCAAGAACAAGTAAGTACCTAACTTGTGCCCCATGCCCCAGATGCTATGTGCTAGTCAGTGAATATTGGATCAGAGTTGTAGCCGCTTCCATATCCTTTGGTATATTAGCGTAGCTGTGGAAAAATATGACAAGTTCCTGTCCATGTATGCTGCTCAGCTATGTTGTTGTGCAACCAGTTGTATAATTTCCACCACCTGGAGAAATTCTGTATCGCACAATAATCTTCAGATAACTGTATAAAGGAATGTTATAAGTCCTTATGATATATGGCGGTCAAAATCTCACCCACACATAAATTATGCAAGGATGAGTTTCTAGCTAGACGCCCCAGCTCTAGTTCTCTGCTCATTACACACAGCTTTACTTCATTACGTTTAATTCCAGACTCAGAATTCACACTTCATATATAGGGCTAAGGTTTTGCTTAGGTTACTGCAGGAGGAAAGCATATTCCCTAGGCCGAGGTGCAGAATGTCAATGAGGAGGATATGGGTTCCTCTGCACCCTGAATCTTGTGCCCCGGTAAGCCTCATATGGTCGATGGTAAATTGGTCATTTGTTATGATAAGATAGGGAAAAGATCAGATTTACTTTACTTCCATGTGAGTGGAGGCATGTTGAAGCACAGGATATGTGGTGGAAAGGATCTTCTCTTGTCAACAAGGCACCATGTGGCAGAGTTCACTAGATGCATTACTACGAAGAGGGATCGTGGCATTTTCTTATGCACTGCTATTGTCCACAGAGGATATCCTGTAACATAGAATGCAATGAGCTTTCTAGGCAGTTTCCAACTTCGTTTGGAACGAATTCTATCTTTAAGGAGTTTGTCCATCTTTTATCATCTTCAATCTACCTGCCTGGCCTATGCAGCTTGCCCGACTCACTTGGAAGTTTACCTGCCTGGCCTATCCAGCTTGCCCGACTCACTTGGAAGTTTAATCTTGTAATCACCAGTTTTCATGTAGATTTGTGAGATTCCTACACTGAGAAGAAGGGAGACAAAAAGAGAGGAGCCTCTAAGTGAGAACAAGTCCTTGAATGTTCCACATCCAGTCCCTGAAACCCTCTTTGTTATTTTGTTTTTCCTTTTTGAGATGACAATTGTTTGATCATCTGAAGACTGAAACCTCTCCCGCTTAGAGCACTTGTCTGGATTTGACAAAGTTCAAGAGATCCAGCACTCCAAGAACGTGGAACATGGGTGGTGGCCGTGGCATGGTTGGCGGGACTGGCTCAAGTATAGCTTTATAGTCTTCATCTTCGACTCTTACGTCTATCTTACAGGGCATTGCTGCCGGTGATGTGATATGCCCTCGTTACACTAGCTGTACATTGTGCGTCATTTCCACGAAGAGAGTTTGTACTCCTTATTGCCTAGGTGTAAGAAGGTACTCAGATATGTTACCTATATATATATATATCCCTGGAGATTGGGAAAGGTATTCCAAGCAAAAAGGGTCATTTAAAATGAATTAAAAGTTTTAGAATGCTCTAGGCCACAAGGGTGGCTATCATGTAACAGTCAATGCAAAATCCGGAAGTAATCAAAGATGAAAGTTTTGATCTTATCAAGAGTGTCGTTCCTGACACGGTTTACATGGTTAAGGCTGTTCTAAATATGGTTTACGTGGATTTAAAATTAAATTTGCACAGACAGGGAGAGGAAGTGTCTTTTCACTATTTCTTGAATAGGATTACAATCGGACTCGACCCCTAAGACTAGTCGGCTCTATACATAATAGCGGCGAAGCCGTTTAACATTCCAGATCTTCGGGATAGGTTCCCCCCTAGTGTTTCAAGACGATAAGTGCCTCGTCATATAAGTTTCCTTATTCAGTAGGGTCCCTCTCAATTCGGGGGTAACTTACTTGATGCTTCGGCCGACTGGTCGAGAGGCATATGCGTCTCGGAGTACTAGATCGCTCACTTTGAAATTTCTGAGTTTGACTCGGGTAGTATAGTACTTGCCCATCTGCTGTTGATATGCTGCAAGTCGAATGCGAGCCATTTTCCTCACCTCAATGAGATCCAACTGATTCACCATAATTTTATTGTTGCTTGATTTTTCATAGGCTAGGACTTTGGGTGATGGGATGTCTATTTCTACTAGAATCACGATTTCAACTCCATAAGCAAAGTTGAAAGGAGTTTGGCTGGTGGCTGTTCGGCTCGTCGTCTAATATGCCTATAGGACACTTGTTAATTCATCTACCCATCTTCTTTTAGCTTCACTGAGGCGTGCCTTCAAATCTTGCAAATGTTCCGATTAGTGACTTTGGCTTGTTCATTCGTCTCGGGAGGGAGAGGAGGTATTAGTCTTAAGTAGTCTACAAGCCAATATGATTTTGTAATCTCGTTCATCTATTAATATAATGGTATTATTCATTATGTGTAAATTCGTATTATTATCGTCTCATAATGAAGTCCGTGAATATGTACGATGGTGATCAGATTATGATGAGATCATACTAGTGAGACTAATCACTTAAATACACATATTCTTAATAGTTCCTAGTCGGAGAATATCCGAGAAAGATATCAGATATTCGGTTAGATTAATACAGATTACTCCCGCTCATAAGATGAGGATGATTGATCTCATAGTCATTTGTGTGGAGACACTAAGGCGAATTTGTAGGTGTTCATTAGATAATGAGTTCACTGAACTGATCCGACTGAATCCCTAGATGGTAAAGTACCTCACTGTCAACTAACTTGATTCTATTGTCGCAGTTGCGTGGATGATCTTCGGATCTAAGACACCAAGGACACCTTATTGGTAGACTTCTATTACTTTAACTTTGGTTTATAAATTTTTAATTACGGGATTCTAAATAGTCAATGATCAGGCACAGTGGAATACTGTCGAAAGGAATTGAGTGTCAATAAGGAATCATTTGCTCTCGATATTTAGAGAGAGAATACTCTAGGAAGAATGCGTAGAAGTTCCTGGTCAGAGCGGACGATAATATCAAGAAATGAGTTTTTCGATATTATACGGCAGCATCCGATCTAAGTGAGTCGACCGGTTAAGATTTGATAGTACACTATATTTTGAATTGACTCGAGATCATTGTACAAATGAAGGACTATATCTACGCGGTAACTGTTGGCAGAAAGGTTTCAAGAGTGAGTTACTTAATCCTGATATCTTCTGGGTTCACGCGGTGTTGCTTGACACTTAACGTGATCGGAGGTTCGATCGAATTCGATGTGCGACATTAATTCGATTGATTAATTAATTAATATGAGTTATTAATTGATTAATGAAGCCAATGAGGAGGCACTGGGCTTATTGAGCCATTAACCGGATTGGTTATTGGGCCTAGAGGGTCAC
The DNA here is from genome assembly GCA_030544215.1 of Zantedeschia hybrid cultivar. NCBI lineage: Eukaryota > Viridiplantae > Streptophyta > Magnoliopsida > Alismatales > Araceae > Zantedeschia > Zantedeschia hybrid cultivar. The sequence continues at coordinate 15,740,896 of JARZZO010000016.1, forward strand.
ACGCAAATGATTATTAAGGCGATAGATAAATAAGTAAGTTTTATATTAATCGGGAGTTTTTATGAAAAATTGTTCGGTTAGTATAAAATGTAGCGAACGGACTGAGCAGGCTAGGCTTTTGCTAATCCTAGTTGTTCTCTCCTCTCTTTCTCTCTCTCTCTCTGGTGCCCCAAGCCAGTTCTGATTTCCGGATCTGTTCCGCCGTTTCTCCGACTCTCGTCTGACGGAAAATCGATCGCGCGTTACGGGGAACGGCGGAGGTTCCGTGGATTGTGACGAACGAGGAACGTGAGGATATCCACTGCGAGGAGAATCGCGTGGACTCCGTTAGAAGCTGGGCGTTTGCGTGGCTTGCGGTATCACACCGATGGAACCAATTGATCGCGGATTCGAATCCGCGCATGGTAAGAAACGATAATCCGATTATCGTTTTTTTTTGTAAAGTTTATTCGAAACGGAAAAACAGATCGCCGATTTAATTATTTATTTTCGCTGCATGAGCGATCCGTAGAAATGCCAAGAATCCAACAGAGGGAGAGGCAATAGACGTTAATATGTGGTTGATACCAAAGGCCTTACAATTGCCCTTAAATATGTTGTTGTCAAATTATTTGCCGTTATCAATAATGATTACTCGGAAAATGCCGAAACGACAAATAATAGATTTCTAAACAAAACTCCAGGCATTGCTATCAATAATAGTGGCTAGTGGTTCAGCTTCCACCCATTTGGTAAACTAATCAATAGCAACGATCAAGAATTTCCTCTGGCCTATCGCCAGTGGAAAAGGACCAAGAATATCATTTGTTAGAGAAAAAAGAATGAATTGATCTTGACCCCAACTTCGATTTCTTTCAGACCACTGGGCAAAAGGCCATAGATTGGCCAGTGGTGTCAGGGGAATCACAGACTAATGGAGAAGGGGCCCAAACCTTTGACATTTATCATAGCACCGGACGAGTCCAATGGCATTGCGCAATAGTGTCAGCCACCAATACCATTGCCTTATGGGCCAAGGCCCGGTTCCGGGCATGCCCCTTGCAGATTCTTTCGTGTATTTCACGAAGAGCATAGTTGGCTTCAGCTTCGTCCAAACATTTGAGCAGTGAGCACCTAAAAGTTCTTTGGTAAAGTACGCCTTCAATGAAGAAGAATCGAGCAAATTGAAGTCGGATCCCCCGCGCCTCCTTTTTGTCTAAAGGGACTTCTCCTCGGAGGGGAAAGATGCATATTGGAGTCACCCAAGTCTTGGCCTCTACTTAACTGATCTGTGTAACTAAGTTGGGCCAAATAACACTTAGGACTTTGAATTCCTCTACAAAGACCATTTATCGCTCCCTGCTACTGGAGGTGGACGCCAGCCACGAGAGGGCATTGGCCCAAGTATTCTCGGATCGGGGGATTCAGCTAATGCTGAAATATTGAAGTCGGCCATCATGGTGTATATTAATTGAAGATTGTTGCCAAATGGGCGTCTCGAGCTTCATATTCTCTGGTAACTGTTAATATTAGATGGTCTCAAAGTCAATCCGATATTATGTACTTATTCATATTATTAATAAATGTCAATAATTCATTGTGTGTAATTAATTTGATCTGTGTTTATCGTATCACGATGAAGTCCATGAATATGTGCAATAGTGTTCGGATTATGATGAGATCATAATTACGGGACCGAAGACTTATAAACACATGTTCTTAATTGTTCCTAGTCATAAGATGTTTGAGACAGGACATCGAACATCCGGATAGACTAGTATAGGTTACTTCAGTTCATATGATGAGGGTGACTGATCCCATAAGTCACTTGTATGGAGACACTATGCTGAACCTATAGGTGCTCATTGGTGAATGAGTTCACTGAACTGATCCGACTATGAATCGCTAGATGGTAATCACCTCACTGTTAACCAGCTCGATTCATTTGTCACGGTTGCGTGGATGATCTTTGGACCTGAGACTCCAAAGATATCTTGTTGGTAGGTTTCTGAGCTTTGACCTTGACGAACGAATCTCTAACTATGGGTTATCAATAAGTCAAGTGATCGGGTTCAGAAAAATACCCTCGAAGGTAATTGTGTATTCAATACGGGATCATCCGCTCTCGGTAGTTTGAGAGAGAATGTTCCGGGAATGATGCGCTTAAAGTCTCTGGTCAGGGCGGACTCTGTAATCGATAAGGAGTTATCGGATTCAGATTAGCGGCATCTGATTCAAGTGAATCGACCAAATAGGGTTTAACAGTATACCATGCCCTAGGTCGATTCGGGAACATTGTACGGATGAAGGATTATATCCGCACGCTAACTGATGACAAAAAGGTTCTAATAGAGGGTTGCGATAACCCCAGTGCCATCCAGGATCACGCGATGTTGCTTGGCATCCAACTGATCGGCAGTCCGTCCGAATTTATTGTGGGATATTAAATTCGGCTGATTAATTGAATATAAGGATATTAATTAATTCAGTGGGTCAGTAAAGGGTTACTGGACTTAATGGGTTATTAACTAGACTGGTATTTGGGCCTAAAGGGTCACACGCAAATAGTTTTCAAGTCGATGGATAATCCGACAGGATTTCAGATAAGTCTAGGTTTTTATGAAAAATCGCAAACTGACTTATTATAAAAGAACGGATTCTACGTCCGGGACCAACAATTCTGACATAGCCGTCATTCGTTCTTCCTCCCTTTCTCTCTCTTCTGGGCGTGCGGTTCCCAACTGCTCCACTTTCTATTCGACGGGGATTCCGAATCCGCATGTCGCGGCGGATTACGCGCAACCAGACGGGATCTACGAACGCCGCAGCGAGCGAGGAAACGAGGACGATCCATCGCGAGGAGAACCGCGTGGATACCGCTAGAGGTCGGGCATCTGCGCGACTTGCGGCATCGCTCCGACGGAACTAGAAAATGGACGCGGATTCGAATCCGCGCAAGGTAAATTCGATTTACACCGGTTTTATTTTAACGATCGAAACGGGACAGATCCGATCCCGATTATTTTGTTCCGCTGTGTTTTAAGATCGGATCCCGACACAGCGATCCCAACAGTAACTTGGCCTACAATTAGCTGAGAGTCGCTGAAGACATTCAATCTTCGAGCACCCAGCTCCTTGGCGGCCTATACGCCTGATATCAAGGCTTCATATTCGGCCATGTTATTCGTGGCAGAAAAGGCAAACCGGAGTGCATACTCTGTCACTACTTCTTCCGGGGACAATAAAATCCACCGTTTCCGCTCTCCGCTGGGCAGGCGGATTCGTCAACATAGAGCTCCCAACTTGGCTCAGTAGAATCGGGCACTCCAGCTGAGGCTTTAACAAGTGGATGGAGAATCCCAGCCTGGGAGGGTGCTCTACAGCTAGTTGAAGTTAGCCCCGGGATGTCTTCGGCTGTTAACTCGACGATGAAATCGACGAGAGATTGAGCCTTAATTGCCATCATCGGCTCATAACTAATGTCAAACTCTCCAAGCGCAATGTTCCATTTGGCCAAGCATCTCGATACCTCTAGCGGTGAGAGAACTCGCCGCAAAGGTTAGTTCGTAAGTACTTTAATAGAATGTACTAAGAAATAAGGTTGAAGCCTTCTAACTGATGCAACCGAACTAGTACCAGCTTCTCAAGAATAGGGTAGCGAAGCTCTGCTCCATGAAGTGCTCGGCTGGTGTGGTGCACGAGCTTTTGCGTGCCATCCTCCTCTCGGACAAGGACGGAGCTGACTGCTAAATTTGAGGCAAATAAATATAGAAATATTTTTTTTCTCTCTCAACTAGTTTGGACAGGATGGGAATACGGGCGAGGTATTCTCTGAGTTGGTCGAAGGCCACTTGGCACTCCTAATCTCCTTGGAACTTTTCAACTCTCCTTAGTATCTTGAAGAATGGGAAACACCGATCCGCAGCCTTGGACATGAATTGACTAAGAGTAAGCCTTTGCACTTCTCGTATGTTGGTGGGTGGACGCATCTGTATGATCGCTGCCACCTTTTCTTGGTTCGCCTCGATGTCATGCTGGGTCACTAGGTAGCTGAGGAACTTCCCAAAGGCGACACCAAAGGCGCACTTTGTAGGATTCAACTTCATACGGTAACTGCACAAGGCAACAAACGTCTCAGTTAAATCAACCAAGTGACTAGAGGTTTGTTGACTTTTTACCAGCATATCATCCACGTAAACTTTCATGTTTCGACTAAGTTGAGGAGCAAAGATTTCGTTGATAAGGCGTTGATAAGTGGCTCCGACATTTTTCAACCTGAATGGCATCTGGGTGTAACAATAAAGGCCGAGGTTAGTGATGAAACTTGTCTTGTCTTCGTCATTTGGATGCATTTGGATCTGGTTATAGTTAGAATAAGTATCGAGGAGATTGAGAAGTTCACGACCAGAGGTTGTGTCTACCAGTTGATCTATCCGAAGCAGTGGGAAGTTGTCCATAGGGCAGGCCTTATCAGTGAAGTCGACACACATTTGCCACTTTTCGTCTTTCTTGGACATCATAACTACATTAGCCACCCACTTGGGATGATGGGACTCTCAGAGGTGACTGGCATCTAACCCTTTTTGGAGTTTAGCACGGATCGCCATTTGCCGCTAATAGTTGAAGCTTCGACGCTTTTGCTTTACTGGGGGCCTAGACGGGTCCACATGTAGTCGGTGGACCGCTACATTTGGATCTACACCTGACATGTCAGCAAGGGACCAAGCAAACACATCAATATTCTTTTTTAATAAATCTGCCATCTTTTCGGCTTCTTCTGTTGGCATTTGAGATCCTATTAGTAAGGTTCGTCCCTCCCCACCGGGAAGAGGAATGGTTACGAGCTCTTTTCCTAGAAGTTAGTGCTAGACGAAGTTTTGATAACTAAGGAATCGATAGTTGCCTTTCCCTTAATCGAGACTATATAGCATTGTTGAGCCAATTCTTGATTTCCTCGAGTCTTGCCGATGCCCTACTTGGTGCGAAATTTTAGCTTTTGGTGGTAGGACGAGGGGACATCGCCGATATGTCCGATTAATCGTCGGCCAAATATGGTGTTATATGCCAACTCAACTTTTACCACTGTAAAATTAGTTTCTAAATTTTGTTGTGTTGGCACCACGTTGAGGGTAACAGGCAACCTGACGATACCTTCCACTCGGGTTGGCGCTCCGCTACAACCATTTAAGGGGCCTTGGTGAGGTCGAAGATCTGACTCGATCAGACCAAGTCTGGTAAAACAGTCGTAAAGAAAGCACTTTCGGTGCACTCTCCTTATCTATAAAGATGCGGTGTACATCAAAAAAATTTATTACAACATTGACAACCAAGGCATCATCATGAGGAAACTGAATACAATCCAAGTCTGTCTCGAAGAAGGTGATTTCTTCTTCTTGCCAAGGGTGCTTCGGAGCTGCTGCATCTACGGTTGATGCCTCGCTTTGGCCTCGTCGCTGGGACATTTCGCCCGAGCCGCTTGAAATCACCATATTCGACCCGCATTCAGCTGTTGATGAGATGCTTCTCCTACAAGAGCAATAGCTAGCTAGGAAGTCTTTTGCTGTTGTGGTTGCTAGGCACCCGCAACTGGTACTTTGCTAAGGTTGCCTCAGTTGGGATGCTTATCGTCGTTTCTTGGGGCGTACTGGGGGAGGCACCCTTCTTGAATAAGGCACTCTAGCTCCTGACAGAGATGGCGACACTCATTCGTCGAATGACCTCGCTCTCGGTGGTACTCACAAAATTTGTAGGGGTCTATATGCTGAGGATCAGTCCTCATGTGCTCTGGATGGCAGACGAGCTTCTTGTCTTTCACTTCCATCAGGATTCTGAAAGGAGGAGCCGACAAGTGTGGATGGTCTTGGGGTCACTATTGACGTCGGTCTCGATTTCGGTCTTCTTCTCTCCATGACCTCTTCCCTTATGAGCTATAGTCTTCTGCCCAGCGCTTTTCTATAGGTGAAGATGTTATAGGAGCGACTTGGGTCGATGACTACTCGGCTAATTTCTTGGCCTTCGCCAGGATTAAAGCTTCACGAGTGATATACTTGTGTACTCGCACGACCAGGTCTTAGAATGTTGGCAGGTACCTTTTGTCAATGGAGCCGATAAGCTCAACATCGGTGTAGCCATTAATGACAGCTAAGACAGCAATGGAACTATCCATCTTGGTTATCTGTGCAGCTTCAGCGTGGAAGTGGGTGAAGTAGTCTCAAAGCATTTCACCTAGGCCCTAGCGTATAGCTAGCAGACTGGCCGATGTCTTACACTGCTGAGTGGCATCATAGAATTGATCAATAAACAACTGGCCAACCTGAGCCAGAGAGTTAATTGAGCCCACCACTAATAAGTCGAACTACGTTGATGCTGTCTTCTCCAGGGTGAGGGGGGATAGCCGGCAACGAATTGCCTCTGGCACATTCTGGACAAAAAGATAAGAGATGAGCCTTTGGAAATGGGCGATAGGATATGTCGTCCCATCATAGAGAAGGTCTTTTGGCAGCTTTATGCTCTCCGAGATAGGTACGACCAGTATATCTTTGACGAGAATGGGGACTTCCTCCAATATAAGACTCACTAGGGATGTCTTATAGGGCTGAGTCACCATCTACTGTAGCTCTTTCCGTATATCTGATAGCCTTTTGTCCAAATCTGGGGTTGACATGACAACGGTCATAGATTGGCCGAGTTCCCCAGTAGGCCTAGTGTTGAACGAAGCATTGTCAAGCTCCATGTTATACGGCCCTATAGGGCCGTTGGGTTGTCCTCATGCCGCAGCGTATTGGAAGTGAACATGGTGCCCTCCAACTAGATACCCCTCTAGGGCTGAAGCCCCTTCGGGCGGGTACCTTCGCGGCTGCACAGATGTGCCAGCCAAGTGCATCCCAGATGGTGGATGCTGGAGTTGTGGCTGTGATTGCGGTCGTGGTGATGGTCCCAAAAGCCCTATATACTGGGCAATGTTTGTCACCATGTCGCACAGTAGGGCGAGAGAGGTAACTGTGGCCGACAAATGGACCACCTCCTGAAAAGGCTCTTCTACCCGACCTTCCCTTGCCTAAGCAGGTTCTGAGGCTGGGGGAAAGACAGGTCCTTGTAGTAAGGCTGACCCTGTGACCGAAGGCGGTCCCTTGGCTAGGCCGAGAGATGTGGGTGGAGTACCACGAGCAGGATCTTAATCCAGCAACTCGGATCACCTCCTTATTACTAGTCGGTGAAGCATGACTGCATCGTTCTCATAGATGGGGCCAAGTGATGTAGTCGAGTGCTTTATCGAGACGATTACTAACGGGTTATTAGCAATCGCGATAGGAAGGGCAATTTGATCGAATGGGATCTCGATTTCATACACAATAATAACTAGCGTCAGATGAGACTCCAGATAGAGATCTAGGATTGGCACTCCAATGGTCGAGTCAACAAAAAGAAGTAATTGATACAAAATAAAGATAGGACAAAGGCTTATCGGATTGCCTACCTTTACTTGACTTAAGTTATACGCTTAAATAGGGGGTAGTTGAAAATCTTCTTTTGCTGCAGCCGATATAAGACTATTCTAGGGAATGCTTTGCCTTTGTTTAAACATGCAATTGCTTCCTTCTACAATTTGGGCCGAGGTTCCATCAATCATATATCCTTAGTTAACAGATTCGATCTTTTTCTAACCTATTTTCTGGCACACTTCGGACCAAGCTAACAGTTTCGCCCATCATTAATAAATAACAAATTGAGAACAATGGGATATTTTCATCTCTATTTTTTACTTCTAATAAAAATAAATAATTGCCACCTACCCTGCTCTAATCGTTTATCAGTGTGGGTACGGCACATAAAATAGAAAAAATAAAACTTTTAAGGTCAATCACACAATATCCAACATGTCCGTGCATTCTAGTATGTAGTCGGGTCATCTAATTTTTTTTAAAAAAAAGTTAAAAACACACTCAATGAACACAAAATATTTTTAACGGGCAAACCCAATAAAACTATGATTCATTTTTTAATTTTTAATTTTTTAAATAATCCAGTTCTAGAACAAATTAAACAGACACATAAGACATTATACGGTCGATATTAACAAAAAGTTTGTTTATATGATGCAGTCCGTGTGATGCAGCAAAATATCGTTCATTTTTTCTTGTTAGTTGTTGGCTCAATGATGTTCTTGGACAATTAGTCCTGTATCGATTTATACATTATGATTCCAGTGCACTGAATCTCAATATTGTAGTTTTAGGATTTCATCTTAGTATCAGAACATCGATCCTGGTCCTGACCTCTTTCGCCTCCTCTTTCATTTCCACAACCTATGGTGGCCGTGAGGGGGAGTGTTGACTGTTGGCCCATGATAGTCTTAGACAATTAATCTTTTATCATTTTTAAATTATGATTCTAATGCATATAATCCTGTGTCTTTGAATCTCAACACTGCGGTTTTGAGATTTCATCTTCTTACAAACCACAAAGCCCAGATGATGAGTTTAAAAGGCCCAAGATCATAAACACTAGCCACAACTGAAATTAACTGATGTAAGACTATTATATAGTTGCTTCAACACTCTCCCTCACGTCCAAGTTGAGCGGTGGAAATCAGATAAGAGGAAGCGGCGCAAATTAAAAGATAAAATTAGGTCAAGTCCCTACTTTGATATCACATCTTACAAATCACAAAATCCGGATGCTGAATTTGAAAGACCCTTGAAAGACTCAAGATCATAAGAATTGACCACAACTAAAATTAACCGATGTTAATCGCTCCAACATTTCCGTAGTCAAACAGTACGAAGGCAGAGTAAGAGGAGTGAATAAAAGTTGTCACAAACAACTAAAAGTTGTCCCAACCGCAACCTGAATCAAGTTGAAGTGAGAAATGAATTTTTATTTACACCTCGAAGCACTATTCAAACATTTGACCACCCTACAGCCTTTGGACCTAATGGTCTCGACCGTCCTGTGCCCTTAAATACATGAAAAGGAAATACATAAGTTATTTACCTCAAGTAATGTGAGTGATGTGCCGATATAAATACGGCTCTTTTTTGTTAGCTGCCGATATAAACTCAGACGATCGATCTAAAGGGTCTTGTTTCGCAATGGACAACCTAACGCTTCGGAAAGTGGAGGAGGGGGGAAACGTAAAGGAGAAATCAGATTTCCCAAAGGCAAACTACGAGTTTACTCTAAATGCTAGAATCTCACCAATAATTGTGACAGATATGGTAAGGATTCCATGTGTTTAAATGGCTTTGACAGAATTTGCCTAATTAACACTTAACAACAATCATCAGTCAGTGACAAAAACTGCAAACCATATCTAGGATCCCACTGCCATTCACACATGAAACTTCGAAAACATTCAAAATACGTCCAACGATGAACTCTGTAGCACCCGAGGCAAAAATGGGAGGAGACTACTCCACAACGCTACGAAGCTATGGATTGCTACACTAGGATCATTTGATCTCTTAAAATTCTTGAAGAGGTGAACCTGTTAAACTTTTTGGTTTTTTGGTTTTCCTAAGGATGCCTCTAATCCAGCAGTTGGAAGCTTGGATCTGCTATAAAAAGATAGTTTTGGAGCTGGGATCTCAATTTTCTACTCTAGACTAGTGTACTCTTCACGACCAAATTAGGTACAAATCGGTTTTTCCCAGAGTTCCTACTTTGATGAACATGATGGATTCGCACCCGCACAGGGTCAGTCAGGACAAGTATCTCACAGATCACTAACATATATACCACAGTTGATGATACCTATAAAGAACCATAACCAGATAAAATCCAGCAAAAGAGGGATCACATTTGCAGCATCCAGGAAGTTATGGCAAAATTTAAACGAACCACACTTCTTACAACGTTAACAAATTAAACACTTCTCTATGAACACGTACAGAGTAGAGACGAAGACACCCCACAACACCTCCACAACACCCATTTAACATTATATTTACGGACAGCTCCACCCACTCCTAGAACTAAGCAAATGCCATGCAACAGTAGTGACGAGCTACCATAACGCATGGACATGCACAAGGAGAGCTCCTTCTATAATCTAAGGTAATCAACTGATCTCCACGGCCCTGACCTGCGGCTTGGCAGGCTTCCCAGTTACCTTGGGCATGGTCACTGTGAGGACCCCGTCCGCCATGGCGGCCCTCACCTTGTCCACGTTCACGTCGTCCGGCAGCCGGAACCGCCTCAGGAACTGGCCGCTGCACCTTTCCGCGCGGTGCCACACCTCGCCCCCCTCCTCCTCCTCCGCCCGCCTCTCCCCGCTGATCCGGAGCACCCGCCCATCCTCCACCTCCACCTTCACGTCCTCCTTCCGGAGGCCCGGCAGGTCGGCCAGGAAGACGTGAGCCTCGGGTGTCTCCTTCCAGTCGATCTGAGTGCTGGCGCAGGCGGCGAGGTCGCCCAGGAACGCGCGGGGGAACATGTCGAAGGGATCCCACAGATCCACGGCGGCCACCGGGCGGTTCGCAACGTCCCCGCCGTTCTTCTTGGCGGCGTCCTCGTGGTGGCGGCGGCGGAAGAATGACTTGATCAGCGACATCTTTGTCTCCGTGCAGCTTGGGTTTCTCTGTGAAGCTGAGCTCAACGTCGATGGTGAGAAGATTGGGGAGGTTTCGGTGGTATTTATGGGATGCCATGGAACAGAGCAGAAGCTGGCAGAGGTCTCTGGAGCATTCTACCCATTGGAATGGTCGCGATAGTTCTTGACCTCCCTACATACTCCACGACTGGCGTTGTCGGTGTAGCTGTGAAATGGCAATGACGGCGTAAGCTGAATGGGGAATTCATAGGTGGGCCCGTGTGACTTCGCGCGTCGTGGTTACACTTGGACGGAGGCCAAAATATGAAGGGGTGTTTGGTTGAGGTGTTGGATGAATAAATGGGAGCTCCTTTATTGACCAAAAAGAAAAAGGATGTGTTTTTTATAATTTTTTTACATTTTAATTTCCTAATATGTTTGATGTGAAGATATTTATAAAATTATGCCCCATTGATGTCAAGTGATCAGCAGCTTCCTCAAAGCATATTTAAAAAATAAAAAAAAAGCAACTTCCTCAAATTGATCGGCAGACCTATCTGCACATCCTCGCCATGGAGAAGAGGTGAGACTGGAAAAAGAAAACTTTTAGAAGAGAGCTTGACCTTTCGATTATTGCTACCATCTCTAGAATGCTATCCAACATTGTCTGATCATTTGAGATTAATCACTACTATTTTTTATCATGCAAAAAGGACAAGAAAATAGAGAAAAGTCATTAGAAGAGGCTGTGATTCATGCCTTTCTGCCCCTCCCCTTGACTATGGTTGTCTATTGTCATCCCAACTGTTGCCACTATCTACTATCGTCTGAAACAGGATCCTCCGTCCCTCCCTCTTTATGTCCCCGTGAGCCCCAAGATACAAGGAGGGAGGGTGAATGGGTCATTTGACCCAAAAGTGTTGAGGCCGCATCTTATCACCTCCTCCCCCTCGTGTCTCGGGGCTCACAAGGGTGCAGGGCAAGGAGGCATAGGTGATCCCGTTCGTATTGTCCCTCACAGTATAAATCACTATTGTAAGCCGCCACTGCCCATATTATAGTACAAACCTTCTCTCTCCTCATTCTCAGAAAATCCTAGGGTATCAAACTTCATTTTCTTCTCTGAATACAACATGGAGTAAAGTTTGACTTGAAGACCAGTTGAATATGTCTCTTTCCTTGCTCCTCTTTTTGCTTACCCCCTTAAATCCAAGTTGGGAATTTAGTAGTTGTGTACCGTAGAGAAAGATTGAAGAGGGAGTAGAGGGCTCGTGTATCTAGATTTGGTTGATAGATGCAGGATGAGAAGGATAAAACATCTTAAGTATGACACAAGTATTCATTAATCGCATGAATGGAGTCTCAATCTTTGCATTCGTTTTTCGAATGTTTCTTGTTTTTAGCAAGTATTACAACATCTATTTATGCGTTCACTTGAAAAATAAAATATGATGTAAGTTTAGTTGAAGATAGAATTGATCACATGAAATGGAAATTTTCCATTAGTCAACTGACTATAGCTAGGGATATGTAAATTCTTTATAAGGACAAGTCGTTTCATAATTACTAACATCCATGTACATATTTGCCTTGAGGTGACCAATATAGGTCAATGGACAAGACCATTTATCTACGATTGTTTTTGTTGGCAAACCTTGATTTGAAGAAGAATCTTGGTATTTCTAGATCTTTTTGAGTTGTAGGAGAAAGAACTTTTGCCTTTCCAATTAGGTCCAACTGTTCACACTATTAGGCATTTTGTTTAGATTAGCCTTCTATATTTTGCACTTTCTCTTTATATTGAATAAAATGAGATTATGCAATCTATTTTTTTTTTTAAGACTTCATATGGAGCTTCTTCAAATTTTTGCACTTCATATATATGAATCATGTCTATTTTGAATACTTCATGTGTATCGTGGCACAGTGGAGTTGTAATACCTAGCCCATTAGCAGGTTAGAACTAGCCCCCCATTACTAGCCTAGATAGCCTTTTAGAGGGGTGTGCCCACATCATATCGTCCTGACACGAATATACAGTCTGACTGTGATGCGAAGTGTCTTGATTTTTTTTCCTTATTTGATGATTGTTTTCGCATGTCTATAAATAAGTTCCCTGAGTGCGTGAGAGAGAGTTTCCTGCATTCTAAACCCTCGCTTGGTCGTGAGGGAGAGATTGAGAGTGTTCTTCGGGTGGAGAGGCGACGTTCGTCGTGCGTGAAGAGCGAGGCGGCAGCGTTGCAGGGAGTTAGAGGAGGTAGTTGCCTTGCCTAGGCAACCTGGTTTCATTGGTTTTCATTCTAGAGGCAAGTGATGATAAATCTCTATTTGTTCATAGATATTTTTACATAAAGAAAAATCTTATTTTCAATCTAATTTGCTACTATAGTATTAGTATGTTAAAAATGATGTTTTAGTATGTTGTTTACGTGCTTAAGAAACTCCTATGCATGACCCCTTCTTCTTTCTCCCTATCCTTTAAGAGAAACCCTAGTCTAATCATGCAGAAATCCTAACCTACAGGGTTAGTGTGTCATGAGATCCTGACACCAATATGAATTGGCATCAAGGTACCTTGACGCGATTAACCTATAACAGACTTATGATATGTATGTTTGTTCTTCTTGAATTTAAAGTATAAATCGAATCATATTATTATAATTAAGTACTTCTCTGATACTGTCTAAATGATGTGTGATATTTACGTTTATTGTATGACTATTTTCCTATGAAAACTATTAATCTTATACGTGAATCCATATTGTATGAATGTAATCTATTTCATATATAGAAGACTATGTTTAGTTCTACTTTCACTGAGAAATCATCCACGTAAACCTGTGATTTAATGGAATTTAAATCTTGAAGCTTGCCTGGACTGTCAAATTGACGTCATAGGACCTTGACGCGATTTTAAATTGGTGTCAACTATATATGATGCGAATTTGTTTGATGTAGGACTGATGCCTGATGATTTGCATGTAGCATAACATATTTAATTTCTGTTATGCAGTTTGATATCGGCACTATCATAGAGTATATTGTATGCATGTTCTGTGTTGATTAAAGATGTTAAGATGCTATAGACAATGCCACTATGAGAGGTTAAGTATCCAGCCCACAATAGCGTTCTTGTGCGAGAAGACTAAGATAAGATGTGAAATGATTCGAGGCAACGAGTCAAAATTCTGAAAGTGCACTTGCTTGTGGGTACACCGACCTCTGTGTGAGATATGTCGATCTCCTGACTGCGCAGTCGAAGATCTAGTAGGCTTTACCTTAACACTAGGTAATGATGATGAATAAGATGACCATGACTCCTAGTGATGTGGTTGGATGCATGTCCTACTATGAAGTGAAAAGATGATGAATGAATATGATGCATTGTTGTGATTTATGACGCACAATGATGATCCATATTTAAATGATTGATATTTCATAATATACATGTTTTGAAGTTAGAAGTAAATTGGTATGAAACATATGCACTTGTTGTGATGTTTTCAAATGAAAAAATTTAGGACTTAAGATGTTTGTATTTGACTTATTGTTGCAACATGTTAGTAGTGCAATTATCATGTCTCTTTATTTATGCTATAGTTATTTAACTATGGACTAATGGATATTTTGAACTTGTTGAGTTCTATGTGACTCACCTTTAGATAATGACTTTATTTTTCAGTTAAGGGTAATCCTCTTGAGAAGGTTGAGGCAAAAGAGGATCAAGAAGTTTGAGGCTTGAGCTTGAAGTCAATTATTAGAGTAGGTTTGCTTTATGTTTTAGTAGCAAGAGATGTATTAGGTTTTATTTTTATCGTGACGAGATGTACTTTTATTTTCTTATGGATGATAGAGATCTTGGATGGACAGTTATTGTGTTATCTTTAATTCAACTGTATAATTACTAGATATTTCTTATGGCAATGATGGTTGTGTTCATGACTGGTTATCGTATTTTATTTGTATACTCTTTCTGTATAGAAAACTAAGAAGATGGTTGGGTTGTTCCCACTGTCGACGTACTGGACTGCCGGTTCGCTGTAGGCCAGCACAATCGAATCGGGTCGACGATCTAGGGTGTCACAAGAGTTGGTATCAGAGCTAGATTTTTGTCCAAATCGAATATTAAGCATAATCAACCTAAGCCACTAAACCAAGATCATAGGATTAGATATTATTAATATGAAGTAGGCTTGAGAAGATAGGCCTGACGTATGTTCTTTCCTTGCAGGATATGTCTGGTAAGTGCGGTCATCCTAGGAGAGAGAGGGTCCCGGAGGTGCCGAATGAGGAAGCGGCGCCTATTCCTCCACTATGCGGTCATCCTAGGAGAGAAAGGGTCCCAGAGGTGCCGAATGAGGAAGCGGCGCCTATTCCTCCAACCCCCACGCCCCCCCCCCCCCCCCCCCCCCCCTTTTGGATGTGGGTGCCTTTATGTAGATTTTTTTAGGGCTTTGTACAGGAAGCCCAATTGCAGAGGCCCGTGGCAGCAATTGAGCCGGAGGTCTATCCTAGACTGATGCTGATGGAGCGGTTCAAGAGGATGGAACTGCCCTCTTTTAAGGGGGAGAGTGACCCTATCTTGGCAGAGAGCTGGATCAGAGAGATCGAGAAGATGCCTAAAGGAAGACAAGGTTAGCATGTGCAAGAATTGCCCAAACTCTCTTGAGATTTTGTGAGAAGGTCAGCATGTGCAAGGTCAACATGTACAAGGTCAGAGATTCCGTGAGAAGTGTTCCTGACGACATTTAAGGTGAAGTTCTTTCTCCTGCACGTGCAAGATAAGATGGTACATGAGTTTTTAAGTCTGATCCAGGGACCGATGAGCGTGCTGGAGTATGAGGTCAAGTTCTCGGAGTTGGCAACATGGCAGGTGGAAGATGCAGAAGTTCTTAATGGGTTTGAATCCTATGTTAAGGACGAAGCTAGTGGCCCATAGGTTCACCTCGATGGAGGAGGTGGTAGATGTGGCATGTCTCCAAGAAGTTGAGCATGAGATATTTTTGAAAGAACGCAAGGTGGGACCGAAGGAGCAAGGTTCATAATCAACTTTCTCCATAGTCCAGTGGAAGAGGAAGTAACTGGAGCTCTGAAGCCCCCAGTAAAGATGGCGACTCCATCGGCAATGAAAGTAGCCCTGACTCATATTACATGCCAGCAGTGTAAAAAGGTGCGCGAAAGTTCAAAGTGCATGTATGCCGCAGGCAAGTGCTTTGGATGTGACAAGCCTAGCCACATGGTTCAAAATTGTCCCAAGGCGAAGGCGGCATCAACAACTGTATTGACTCAACGACGAGCCCTAGCTCGTGTCTTTGATTTGACCAAAGAGGAGATGGATGTGGTAAAGAACGTCACGAAAGGTACTATCTTGATCGATGGAGTTCATGGTAGAGTGTCATTTGATATCGGTGCTACCCATTTGTTTATCTCATCAAGTTTTGCCCGACTTGTGGTTGAGAAGATGAATGTTGTTGAGGTTTCTATTTCTACGATTGTTTTGACACCGGGAGGGGTAGTTCGTTTGGATAGATGTATAACTTCCTGGTATGTGGAGATCCAAGGTAGGGGGTTGTCCGCCCAGTTGTCCTCATCATCAGGTAGCACTGCCATTTCTTACAAGAAGACTTAGGTAAGATTGATTAACAACTAGGCAAGAATTGCTTGTTGACAAGACATGACTCCTAGCAATTTATAGTAGGGTCTATCAAAGAAAAACATATGTTGAAAAGGAACAACGAAAACAAAAAAGAACAAAAACTGAGAGCATACCAGTACGGGGTTGAGCTTTTTTCTATTTTAATTCGTCCAACTTTTATGTCCACGAGTAGGACTTACTGTAAAAACTTCTAAGAAGCGAAAGGGTTCCATCACCCATGTCTCTAGAAGATGCAATAGAGAAGAATTTAAGCCCATCCCATTTTAGAATAGGAAAACACTTGTCAAGGAATTTACTAGAAGATCAAAATCAGGGATTAGCACCTCGTCTGAGATTACTAGAATCTAGACAAGCTTTAAGAAGATATGCATCCATTCACAGAAATCTGGACAAGTTCAGGATCATTAATTATAAGACCATTCACAAATACAATATAAAAACCTAGCATCGAAACATTCTTGTTAAAATCAAATTTTCTTAAAATCTGTGCGTTTGTAAGCCTGTCATCACCAAGTCTCCTTATGCCTATTCTCTCCTTTAAAGGGCTTCAAACCTTGAGAACATCCCTTTCTTACTCGTAATTGCACACTATAGATCACACTCTTAAAAAACACTTAATTTTGGCATCGAAAGACGGCACTATTCCTTCCATAGACATCTGTTGTTCTTATCTAATTCTCAAGGCTTTATGAATTTGCCACCACAAAATATCCCTGAATTTCCGTAACGTAACTGTTGTGCATCTTTCTTATCGCCCAGCCATCAGACGTACAAATGTACAACATGGTTAACGTTATAAACGCCTTGTAAAAGCTTTTGTGCAGCCTTAGACGAAGATCTGTGATCAAATCCTTCTAAACTTCAGCTCAATTTTGATCCTGTTATTCGTGTTGACACCAATCCTCTCTCTGTTTTAACAGAACTCAATGTCAGAATCTCACAGTGGTAGGGCGCCTCCTTTCCATCACTTGATAATTTCCAACAATAGACAAAAAGTTCATGATTGCTAGCAAACTTGCAGATTTTTTATCTAAAAACGAAACGCTTGGAGAGTAATTAAGATGTAGTTCTTGGACCCTTTATGTTTTTCCTCGATCACACAGCAGTCCTAATTAAGGCGCACAGTCCCTCTAACTAGGGGAAATTCATGGTCTTGGTAGGTTTGGCAATGTGATTGGGGCCCATTGATGAGATTTTCTGTCGGGTAATATTTGTTGTAATGTTCTTGCGTGCTGTACATAGAGGTATTGCATTGAGTTAAAAAAAAAGTTTAATTTTTTTTTTTTCAGGTCGGCCCGAGGTATCTTAGATGTCTATATAGGCAGATCACCGATCAGACGTCCAAAAAAAACTAAAAAATCAAAAATTGTTATTGGGCTTGACCCATTAAAGGTGTTTTTTTACTGTTCATTGGGATTTGAATTTTTTTTTTTTCAATTTTTTTTTTGAAACATCTGATCACTAATCTACATGTGCGGACGTCTAGGGCACCTTGGGGCCGATCTCACAAAATTTTCAAAAATAAGAAAAATTTATCCACTGTAATGCCCATGCATGCAGCATGCCCCAAACCCGAGTTTCCTTGGAATCCGGTCTCACAGGCAGGTTAGATCTCTTGAGATTTCAATGAATGAGAAATACTTGCTGTAATATTCTCCTAAACATTCTAGTAGATCTGATGGCACTCATCATTTAAGATGTACTGCACAACCTGTGGGAGGTGCGCAGAGATCATACACCATCTTGAATCGCTAGATCCGACGTCAGTTTTACCACTATCCTAATAGATATCGCAGTAATATCTTTTTGGATTTTTTTGCCTATAAATCATTTTTAAAAGTGAATTGATAAAAAAATTATTCTTGAAAACGTATTAACATGCATACATTACTTTTAACAAAATGTTGTAAATATATCATCCTTATTAACACACATATTATTATTTTTAACGCAAATATTGTAAAAATGTCATCTCAATTAATTTCTATACGGTATTTTTGCAATTAATTTCTATACGGTTTTTAAGAATATTGTTTTATCAAATTGATTTTAAAGATGATTTATATGTAAAAAAACTCTTACTTTTTTTTTTAATAAATTAAGTAATACTAACATGTGGACACATTCTCTACAATACTTCATTTTACTTCATTTAAAAAAGATAAATGAAGAAGAAGAGCAGCAACAACAAGCGCAGAGGCAGGAGCAGCAGCTGCAGCAGCAGCGACGCCATGCGCGGGAAGCAGAAGAGTCCTATGATTTATACTGTTTGCCCTGCTGTTCGTGCATCAACCCAGCAGGTCCTCTGGATTCCCAGTGTGCTCTGCTGCCAACTGGCTTCGTCACAGGCTCTGCTACTTCCCTTGGGCAGCTCCTGATACCATCGTACATTCTCGCCTTCTCCATCATCTCGGAGTTGCTCTGCATACTAGATTTCTTTCCTCTTTCACCATAGATTTCTTCCCCATTCCGGTGTAAGACGAGGCCTTCACCATTGGAAGACGGACATGGCAGGCGTTCCCCTATCCCATTACTGACGTCTTCTTCGCAGGCACACGGGAAGTCTGTGCATGGGTTGTCCATATCCTCCTCCCTCGTAGCATACTCGCCCAAAATTTTATCCCCACCTTCACGAGATCACAGCGCCGTTCGAGGGGGTGGATCATGGGCTGCAGCGGAATCTCTGAGCCTGCACTCCGCTCGAGAATCCCATTCCCACCTGACACACAGCGTTAGCAGATCACCGCTCAATCTCAACAGCTGTGGACCTCACCTGTGCAGCATTCTCTCTCTCTCTCTCTCTCACTCTGTCTCTCTCAGACAGCCCTCCTGCGGAAGCACATGGACTTGAAAGGCCATGTGAATATGTAAGAAGCCGATTAGCCACTCATGGGGATCTTCTCTCCATTTCTTTCCTCGTGTAAAGAACGAAGGAAGAAACCTGCTTCACAAGAAGAACAGGAGAACAAGGGTGACGTTTCGACATGCAGAACCGTGTACATATATCTCCTACGTGGTGCACGTGCGTCCGGCCAATAGGGTGGCGACACGGACCTCCTACAGTATTGTTAATGACAGCAATGGCGTCTTCTGATGGAAGTAGACCTGCCGTGCCGTATTCTCAAAGCCTCGGGTCATGAAAAGCCCAAGTGGTGCATGGTAACATGCACGTGCCGGGCACATGGGGTTTGGACCGGATGTGAACGGTGGCCGGACGGTTCGGGTCGTCGGAGCTTCTGATCACATCGACCAAATCCTCTCGTCTCTGCGCGCACAGTGATAAGTAAATTGATGGATTTATATATATATGTGGAAAGATAGGAGGGAGAGAGATGAAAAGATACATAAGTACGAGATTACCTTTCTCATTAGTGAAAACAAGGATTAAGAAAGATTAGAATAACTTTGTTAACTAGCTTTAGTGTGGGTTCGCTATGTCATAAATGGTGAGAACAGTGAGTACATGCCAACCATATTTATCAAGGGAGGGCTGGACAGCCATTTGATGCTCATCATGCTTCCACGCCAGTTTGCTCCCCCTTCCCTGAGGCCGACAAAGGGACATGGCGGTGCCCCATCAACGTCTCGCATGGGGGTCCCCCAAGGACTGTTTGGGCGATTGGGTGCCACGTCTAAGTTTGCAGGAGTTTGCATATATGATCAAACTATGTACCTCCCCCCTCTCTCCCTCTCATGTTCCTGTGATTTGATTAGATTGGAGCTTGGATGATGGCAGAAGACGTTGTTTTCGGGTTAGAATAATGAGGGGAACACATTATTATCAAGGATGCCCTGCGTGCTCTCTTCCACAGCACGGGGTTTTTGCATTGCACCCACATGTGCTGGTGGGGGCTCCTCCCCACCACAGCCCCCCCTCCCTCCCCCCCCTGAATTATTAGATGGATGGCCTGTCCATTTCCCATGGAGGGCACCGTGCACCCTTTTTGTACGTTACAAAAGAAACATACCATCCCTTTTGTAGATCCTTCACCCCTTCGAAAGGATGTCAAGAACACACGCATGGGGGAAAAAACTATAGATAGATAGATATAGGAGTGAGAGAGAGAGATGTTCCAAACACTGTAAACTTAACCACGGGGGCGAGAGGCAGGGAGGGCACCAAGTAGCATGTCGGGTTGCCTGCCCCTGTTGGTGAGATGGGTCAACATGGGAAGGCCTGTCAACAACCCCCATCACTCACTATTAAAGACATAACCTGGAAAAGGGAATGCGAAAGTGAGAGGGGAGGTGCATGTCTTGAATCTAGAAAGCCAAACAGGGAGGAGGATGAAGAGCCACTGTCGTCGCCATCATCTTCCTCCCCTCAAGCATGTCTAAGGATCAGCCACCACCCTCCCCCCCCCACTTTCCACCCCTCCTTTTCCCATACTTAAATGAGATGAGATGCCGCATGCACACTGAACAGCCCTTTAAAGGTGGGGGGTCTAATTATTGTGGGAACGAGGGGAGAGAATAATAAGTAGGAAGAAGGAATAAGCGGGGACCATAGGCTGATAATACCATATCTACATCCCTCCATGCCAAAATCGCATACAGTGCTCTTTAATATTTCCTATCACTGTAATTATAATGTTTGGATACGAATCTCCTTCTATATGCTGATGGGTGGGATCCTAGTTTTGCAGGGTCATGGGACAGCAACTTAAATGCGTCATTTAAGTGGAACAAATGATTTGGGAACATGGCGGAGCAGTAGGAGAGCAGGAGGATTTAAGTGAAGGGGATATATAGGGATGCATTAAGTGAGCAGGTCTTATAAATGGAGCTGCATGTTGGCTCCCCTCTTCCTTTATGTTAGTGGGTCACAGGGGTGTCTCTTTCCCCATGCCAACCATTTAAGGACCTCTTTGAGTACCGGAGAGATCTCTCAGCTCCATTTTGTTTGCAGAATAAGTTGTTACATGAGATTCATTGATGGAATAACATATATTAGAAAAAAAAGTATTTCGATTTGATAATTTTGTAGAATTCGCTGACACAACAGAACAAAAAGAATAAGTAATTCTTGAGTCTAAGATGGAATGACTTATTCTTCTTATTTTCTGAATACGTTATTCTACATAGTATAAATTATTTTTTTTGTCAAAATAAAATTAAATTTATTCTCTCTTTATTTATCCTTATTCTTCTCATATCTCTAATCACAATAACGTTCAAGAAGAGGACACAGTCGCCCATCGCCAGCTCTAAATTGTTTCCATGACTTCCACTGGCCGTTCATGGGAAACCATGGTCTATCGGACATGTCGCAATTCCGATAAGAGGGAACACAACCACCCTGTCATGACGCGATCCCCCGCCGTGGGGACTGCTGTCATACTTTGAATAAGATGACACTGTTCTTTCAATAATGATGGTGAGTAGCATAGCTTATGGAGACTGCTGGTCCCTTTTGTTCTCCTCTGCAAGGACATATATAGCAATGGTAATTCATGGGGGAAGAGTTAGACCCTACTCAAGTCACTGTCTGAAACCTAGTCACTCCCTTAAATAATAAATCATGACACAGCTCATAGGGATAGATTAGAGATGGGCATTAGATTAGATGGGTGGGCAGGGCTCATGTGTAGTCCCCAATACCCCTCAGTTGGAGGAGCCCAATTTGCTGACGCCTCCTGCCGAACCCCCCGGACTTTCCCCCCTAACAAACGCGTAGAAGTAAGAAAGAGATGGCAAGAGAGTTGCTTAGAACAGTTAACTACTATTAGTTTAGTTCGGTAATCAAACATTAACAAACCGTGTAATATGGACGGCTACCCCCCACTAGCCCTTTCGGATCATGGCCCCCCAGTCCACCTTTTCTTAAGCAATATCTTATTTACCGCATGTGTGTATTCATAGCTAAATAATCCAAAACACAAACCGATATATTCCAATGTAAACGTCGTGTAACGTGTTGACCGGGGGAGTACGTATTAAGCGTTGAAAGCAATTAATCACCTTCCAGTTGCCCGTGCCAAATAGCAAAAAAAAAAAAAAAAAAAAATTGTCATCGTCTTTTGTTATTATTCCCCATAGGATTCATATTTTCTTCACACCACGTTGTTTTTCACCACTTAGCACGAACCAGAACCAGCCAGGTCAAACAACTGCTTGTTGCACTAAAATGAGATTAACATGGAGAGAGGAAAATTTCACAAAGCTAAAGGGATAGGAGAGGAGAGAATGATGACTTTGTTTGTAGAATTCTTTATATTAGAATAAGATTTTGGGATTTCTTAAATCAGAATAAGGGATATTTTGATTTGATAAGTTGTTGGTATTCCATTCAGAATAAGGAGAATTACACTGCGTTATTTCAAGCAATTAGATAAAAAGGAGTAAAATAAAGAGTGAAATAAAAGGTAGAATAGGAAGAATTGAAAAAATTGAGGGAATTAGACATTCTAAGTAAAAATTAAAAAATTAAAAGAATTGAAAGAATTGTTGGTATTCTAAATCGGGTTTAGACCTTTATATCGATTATTCATGATCCTATTTCGCTAACAAAGTGAGCTCTGGTCGAGAAGAGAAAAGGATGCAAATTTTATTAATTAAAATGCTAGGAGGAGAGGAAAGAGAGGAGAATTAAAAGAGATAAAGCTGCCCATATTTCCCCTGCTACATGCAGCATACCTTGGCAGTTACACCTTTTCTGAAACATTTATTGCTTTGCAAGAGCTCATGTGTATATTAATAATAATAATAATAATATTGCACACACGGCAGGAACACCAAGCACAGGAGTAGAGAGGGAAAGAGAAGAAGAGGGGAGAGACGGCAGAGAGAAAGGAGAGAAGGGGAGAAAGAAAAAAGGCTGTGGAGCAGAACAGAAAAGGGCAACCTTGGATCCTAAACCCGGCTCCCCACACGTCCACCCTCCCAACACTCTCCATTGCCAGCCTTCTTATCGCGCAAAACCACACCGCTCCACTCCTCTCCCTTGGTACTGTCGACTGCTGCCACTGTCACCACTGCTGCAGCTGTCCCTCCGCTCTCTACCACCTCTGCCATTGGATTGGAGGGATATAGGCTGCCATGGCATGAGATATCTTCTAATACCCACCTCCCTCCCACCACAAGGCCCAGACCCAGAACAGGAACAGCTCTGCCAACCCCCCTGCCGGAAGCTGCCGCCTGATCCCTGCTGCCCCGCCGCACCCCACCCTCGTCTCCGGCAATGGGTGGGCACTGTTCCAAGTACGCCACATGCTGGTGGCACTCCCAGTTCAAGAACTCCGTCCTAGAGTCCTCTGATCTCGGTATTCTCCCCTCCGCTCTAAAAAAGCTTGCTTTTTTCTTTCTCTTCTTCTTCTTCTTCCTTCTTTGGCTCGTGCTTTGGGTCGTGTAGCAATCTTGGTGGTGGCTGTTGTTGTTGCAGAGAACGGGGGGGAGCGGGACGCCGTGCCGGTGTTCAGGGAATACGGGCTCGAAGAGCTCCGGGTTGCCACGGGGGGCTTCTCCTCCGACAACATCGTCTCCGAGCACGGCGAGAAGGCCCCCAACGTCGTCTACAGGGGGCGCCTGCCCGCCAGCGACCGTGTCGTTGCCGTCAAGCGCTTCAACAAGTCCGCCTGGCCCGACACCCGCCAATTCCTCGTCCGTCCGCCATGCCCGTCTCCCTCTGTGTGCGTGTGTCTGTGTGCGTTTGTGTTGATGGCTGTTCATGTGGTGCTGCACAGGACGAAGCGAGGACGGTGGGACTGCTGCGCAGCGAGCGGCTGGCGAACCTGATCGGGTGCTGCAGCGAAGGCGATGAGAGGCTCCTGATCGCGGAGTTCATGCCCCATGACACCCTGGCCAAACACCTCTTCCACTGTAAAGCCTCACCAACTCCCATTTGCAAAGTTGCAATCTTTCCTCGCCTTGATGCAGTAGCCTGCTTGAGATGGGAACAGGGAGGGATGGACCCTCTCAGAGGGGCAAAGATTGTTCCTTTTTTTTTTCTTTTAGCATCCCTCTCTGCATTCTCCCCGGATATGCAGCAGGGTTACTGCTTGTGGAGATTCCTGATTCCGCAATGTTCTGCTATCTCTGATCATGTGGGGATCCCATTGGGAGTGCGGTAGAGGCAGCAATTATTAGGTATAAATAGGAATTAATGTTTAAATGTGAATATCTTATATAAACGGCTTTTACTAATAAATTGCAAAATAGAAATCCATAAGCAAATTTCATATAAGAAAATTAATTTTATCTTATTGTTGTTTAGAGAAAGAAGGGTTGAGAGCATGCTTTTCTGTTTAAACTGATTGTTTGAACTTCAGGATCTTTGCAATTGGCTCCATGTGACACATTAGACACCGGTTCTTGTAGAGCAATTGTTTCAGATAATGAACTTTTTAATGGTCAGCTGTTAAAGAATATCTGTACTTGTGAAAAGTTGATTTCACAATTTAGTCGTGAATGCCGCTATAACAGATCTTAAGAGGAGCTCTGTTCTCTGAGCTTATCTATCTAGAAGAGCAAATTATGTAGAAGTTTTACCAAAGCTAATTGTACATAGTGTCCTAAATATCCTCCCAGGTCGTGAATCAGTTCCTTTGTACCCAAACAGTGGTGGAAGCCTCAGTTCCAACAAGCTGTGCCCCACCTCCGCCCCCCCCACCAAACACGCGCACACACACTCACATTCACCAATCCCTTTTTGCATAGAGGCAAGCATAAGGCTGTGGACAATTGACCATCCCCAAACCCAAACAGTGGTGGTAGCCTCAGTTCCAACAAGCTGTGCCCAACCTACCCCCCCCCCCCCCCCCCCCCCCCCCAACACACACACATTCACCCTTTTTTTGGTTTTACATTCACACTTATACTATGTGATCATGAACGTTAAGACATCATTCTACAGGGGACACACAGCCCATGAAATGGGCAATGAGGATAAGAGTGGCATTGTATCTGGCTCAAGCCTTGGAGTACTGCAGCAGTAAAGGGCGAGCTTTGTACCATGACCTCAATGCTTACAGGGTTCTTTTTGATCAGGTGTCTCATTGTTTTCCATAAACTCATGACCCCCCTCTCCTCCCGATGATATTTCATTCGTATGACCATCTATGTTTTGTTTCTCACCAATCACCTGCTGTTGACAGGATGGTAATCCCAGGCTCTCATGCCTTGGTCTGATGAAGAATAGCAGAGATGGGAAAAGCTATAGTACTAATCTGGCTTTCACACCCCCAGAGTACCTAAGAACAGGTAATTTTAGAGATGATGATTGGTAATTAAGGAAAAGCTGTCAATGAAATTATTTATCGGTGCCCTAGACATTTTCAGTCAAACATAACAATGCAGTTTGTTCTGATTTCCGGCTTCTCAACCACTCATTGGTCCCTGCTTGATTTCCATTACATGCTGCTGATATTGGCAGTCCAGTCAACTTTCTGAATTTATGTGCATGAACAACTTGCTTAAATAGCAAGTTTCCTTGATCTATTTGTTTTATAGTGACTTTAACTCAGTGCAATTTTATAATGACTTTGAAAGTTTAACTCAGTGCAGTGAATTCAGTGTTTGTCTACTTTATGTTTTGGGAAACTTAAGGAGCGGGCATCAGTTTCTGTTGAAGACATGGTTAATATTCTCTAAATGTTTTTATTTTATGCAATAACTTTCTTGATTTCCCTTTGGCAGGGAGAGTAATACCAGAGAGTGTAGTTTACAGCTTTGGCACTCTACTGCTCGATCTTCTTACTGGAAAACACATCCCTCCAAGCCACGTATGTTTTTTCTTCCCTTATTGTTCAGCTTTTGCTTGATTGACCTGGTGTGCTCTCTTATTATTTTATTCAAGCTTCTATCTGCATGAATAAATTTACCACACTAACTGCTTTCCCAATGCTATGGTGTTGCCACCCTTTTGCTATTCATTTTTTATGATGAAACTGCAGAATGATGTTTTGCTGGTTGACTAGATGAGCCCTACCTTTACTGATCTTTCCATTAATGCATGGATCTAGTATAGGTGCCTCTGCTGCCTATGTTGCACCGAACATATAAGTGACATCAATGGAGAGCAGGGTATCTGAAATGTGCATCAGATTCCTCAAGAGGGAATACAAAAGGGACGTGGGGAGTGGGAGTTTGTATTTTTGTGTCTTATTGGCTTTCCCCGCTTCTTTACGAAAAGAAAGCAGCAAAGGAGCTTATCTTACATTTTCTAAATTAACTATCCATGTTTGGCGGTCGTGAGCTTTAAAACATTTCTTGTTGTTTGGTTACCATTTTCTTTCTGAAATGTTGAATGGTTGCTTAACGTGCTTAACTGAGTATTTCCTTCCTCTCTTTTTTTGTCATAGCTGAATTGGTAGTTAATATGCATTATGTTTCTATCCAAGCTGTTCTAGGTGATCAAGATGTTTTTTAGTGAATTATTTATACCGATAGTTGATAAAAGAATGTTCAAGTTCTAAAAAAAAATAAATTGAGGAAATGGAATTTGAGGAACTAAGTTGCTCTATTCAGGCCATTAACTTAAGAAAGGAAATTAGTAACACCCCTTACTTATCCTGGTTGTTTCTCACCTAAGACATGCATGTTCTCAAAAGAAGAGGCAATTCATAATCACTGCTCTAAACCATGAAAGTTACAAGATTTGGACAAGCTAGTTCCTACTCTAAGTAGGTTAAATTGCCTTCCTAAGACTTTAAATAGCAAAGTCTACTATCGAAAAGCAAAACAAAGGAGAAAATGAATAAAATTGAGGCTGAAAATGATGATTGTCTGGTCTAAGCAGCACGTTCTGCACTAAATGGTGATTTTGGATTAGAGCTAAAATAGGAAATTCCGTCAACTGTGCACAAAGTTATGATTGTTTCCCCATTTCCTTGTTTCCTTTTCCTTCCTGACTAATCTTACACCATCTTGACCCGCCTGCTCAGTGTTGTGTGGGCTGCATCAAAACCCCCATACTTATTTGAAGAGGGATTTTGTATTAAAATGTGATCATGGTGGAATAACTCGGTTTATGTGTTGTTTGTTCTTGGTCTTGGTATGATGAGAATGGATATAGATATGAACAGTACACATTGTTATACTTGATAAAACTGAACAGGCAACCATAGACAATGAGTATTTCTGTTGTCACCCATAGGGTTCTGACAATGCTTGCATGGTTTCAGAAGTCTCTTTTAGCTTGGCACATGGTTCTTTTTTGCCATGCGTGTTATTTGCTCTAAGCAGTTGATTCTGCTATATTATGAAGCTGTATTTTATTTGAAGATGCTGTGTAGCAAAGCCATTTGAGGTGTTTTCTGATGGGCCATACAGTGATTTCCTTGCTATTGAGGAGTACTCCTGTAGCACTGTGGTTGCCATTGTCGCTTCATGTGCTATAAATTCATAGCTAACTTTTTCATTTTCTTCTGGATCTTGTGCACATGCTAAGGATGCGTGATGAACTTTTATTAAATGATTTTTTTCCTGAAATTATTTCTGTGATATAGTTTTGTGTATACCAACTTTTTTTATCTTTTCAACCCTTCTGTTGTCTTTCTTCACAGTTTTACATGTATGTTCAGCCTGCACAATGTGTTATGATGTGCAACAAATCAAATATATGGCACTCACAAACATGCAACAACATATAGGTCGCAATACAGAAAGGTTTAGAGGGCTAGCATCTTTACCTTCAATAAACAGCTTTTTAGGCAGTTTTCATCTCATTATGCCTAGTAAATAACAAAGAATCTTGACCACTTATAAATGCATCAGCTTAGACATTTCTTATGCTTGTAAATGGGATCCTTCATTTTATCTTTTTCCTTTCCAACATCAGTTTGGGGTGAGATTTCCAACGGGCATCATCTTACAACACATTCTGATCCTCTAGATGGTAGTAGAAGCTTCTTGTTTGTTTAGTTTCTTAAGAATGCAATTTCATGGGCATCCTTGCAGGCACTTGACCTGATACGTGGCAAGAATTTCTTGGTTCTGATGGATTCTTGTTTGGAGGGTCACTTTTCGAATGATGATGGAACCGAGTTAGTACGACTGGCTTCCCGTTGTTTGCAATATGAACCCCGTGAGAGGCCAAATGCAAAGTCATTAGTGATTGCTCTTTTGTCACTTCAAAAGGAAGTTGAGGTAAGCCTTATTTTCGGCGGCTCCCAGGAGCAAGATGCATAATGTCAATGAAATTTCACTTTCCTGACTATTGTTTTGTCAAATGTTGTGGCTTGCTTGCACTAGACAAAGTTATCCCCCTCCTCTGTTCTTTTAGTTAGATCTATAAAAGTTTCCAAGTACACAATGTGGCAAATGAAACACATGATCCTCTATCTTTACCTCCTGTTGCCACTGCTATCTAGTTTACTCTTTCTTTTTACATTTGTGTCTTGTTAACAAAAATATGGATAATATTTTTATCATGGTCAACGGTTAGTATATAGCAACATCTTTGGTTAGCATTTCTTATCCTGGTTCTTTTAGTATGTTATGGTATTATTAACATATCTGAACTTGAGAGGGAAGGCACTGATTTGATGAACTCATGATGTGTTACTTTCATTTTTCTGAGCAGGTGCCCTCATATGCACTAATGGGTATTCCTCATGGGCCTTCATCCACTACGCAATCATTGTCCTTGACTCCACTTGGTGAAGCTTGCTCCAGATTGGACCTCACAGCTATACATGAGATATTGGAGAAGGTCGGCTATAAAGATGATGAAGGGGTAGCAAACGAGGTAAGAATTAACCGCCAGAAAACTTTTTTCTTAGTTTTCCTTCAACTGAGTGCCAGTCTGGTATACATCATTCCTTTCTGATAATTCAATTTTTTTGGATGTTTGGATGCCTGCCTGAGTTTAACAAAAACATGCCAGATGGGACTGGGAATTAATCCACCGACCAGGTTACTCTGGATAACTGAAGTGACAAGATTTCCTTTGTGGCATTATGGTTCTGGACATAACACCATTAATTCAAGTGGTTGGGAAAGTTTGGCCTGGGTCTGGGGACTGAAATAATACTTGAACCAAAGATTATCTTAGGACCATCTTCATGTGGAGACGAGCCATCAGATTCTAGCTAATGGCTGATTGTTGAGATACTGTTCCTTGAACAATTTCAGAGTCACATGTAGTCCTATGTTAAATTTCTCTAAACTGTTGTCTCTCGGCTTGAAGGCTGTCTCTATCTTAGTACATACAGTAGAAGCTTTCCAGATGTCTTAACTGCGTCTGTATTTTAGTATGTCACTAGAAGCTTTCCACATGTATTAATCTCCAGTACATTTAATAAGTGATCTGTCATTGTTAGATGTGCTTGTCTTTTGTTTTTCTTTTTTTATTTTTTTCCTTTTTGTGGGTCGCAAAAGGGCAGATTGATCAAACAAACATTTTTCAGGTGCACATTCAATGCATAAATTTTATGGTGTTCACTTCTTTCTGATAATATATCCATACTCCATGTTTCCATTCGTTTAGTCGATGAGGAATTTATGTTTTAACTGTCATTAATATCACTTTGCAGCTTTCTTTTCAAATGTGGACCAACCAAATGCAGGAAACTTTGAACTCTAAGAAACATGGAGACAATGCTTTCAGAAATAAAGATTTTGCAACCGCAATTGACTGCTATACCCAGGTTCGTCTCTCGGGTTCTCGGCATCCTATGGTCAGCCTTATATGATGCATGTCTTAGTGATACTGTGAATATATTTACTACTCTGTCAGTGCTTGACCATATCTTTTGGAAGCTACCAACTTCCGTACCATTTGACTGCTACATCAGTGGGAATCTGTATGAAGCTGTAATCCAGGATGTTTACCTATCCAATCTGTGAGGTGGGATTCATGTTGGGTAATCATAAATAAGGTTGTTCCCCTTCTGAGGGGTGCATCAGCATCAAAGGATGATGGAGGTCTATAGATCAAGAACTATGCAGGATTGCAGTTAATCCATTTTTATTCAATGCATTGGCATTAGTCATTTTTGGGAGGTATGGCTGTGGCATCCACTCGATGTCATGGATGAAGTTTGGGTTAAGCATTATTCAATAAACTAATGTATTTAAGGTTTTGGCAGCTTAAAGAATGTGTGTTCACTGTCGTTTCCCACTAAATGTTGTGAACTGTCTCCTTAGGATGTGATCTAGTTGAATTATTTTTGACTTGGTAGTTGTGTATTAGCTAATAGCTGCATTGAACTCTTTGACAGCAGCTTTTTTGCTTTCCTAATCGGTGTGCCATTTGGTTATTGCTGAAACTTTGTACATTGTGTATAGTTCATTGATAACGGAACCATGATATCTCCTACGGTGTTTGCCCGGCGTTGCCTGTGTTATTTGATGTCTGACATGCTGCAAGAAGCACTAGGAGATGCTATGCAAGCACAGGTGATCGCCCCCGAGTGGCCTACTGCCTTCTACCTTCAAGCAGCTGCGTTGTTTAGCCTCGGGATGGACAGTGATGCCCAGGAAACCCTCAAGGATGGGACTACTTTGGAAGCCAAGAAGAACAACAGATACTGAATTGTAAAGTCTTTATTTATTTTTCTTTCCTTTTTGGGGGTTCCTGTATTTATTTCCTATTTTTTTGTGCGATCTGCTCTTGTTGCCAAATGCCAAGTTAGGATTCTTAAATATATTATTTTTTTCCCTGCTGTTGATATCCTTTTCTTTTCTCTACTGTGTTTGCCCACCAAGACTGAGTTTGCCTGCTCTGGTCCAGAACTGTACACATCAAGAAATCTGGGCAGGTTCTGTGGAAATGCATACAAGAAATATTGTTGGGCTGTCTAATTGCTGAAGCATTTGATTCCTCCACGGAATGCAAGTGTCACAACCCAAGGTATCACTTGCTGCATGTGGCAGTGTCCTTATACAGTGAACCAACGGGGTTAAAATATAGCTGGTTCTGTCAGAAAGAAGAAAAACAAATGATACTAGAAATCCGACAGACAAAAATAATCTACAGTGTTTGTTATACAGTGAACCGAAGGAATCAAACTATACATGATTCTGTCATAAAACAAGAAAAACAAACGATCGAGATACCCAGAGGACAACAAAAATAATCTCTTATATAAACCGTGTGCATTGCAGCCATGCACCAGCATAACCCTCTACTCAGCCAAGACCGATTCAGTCAAAACTCAATGAGAGTTTATATGATACTTTATGAGTTAGCTCGAGTTGAGTCAAACCGAGTCGGCTTACGAGTCGGGCAGAGTGAGATAAATGTATACTTCAGAGTTCACAGTCAACGAAGCGGCCAATGTTGACCCATCAAAAGGAAGGGGAAACGTAATTTGATTCATGTGGTGACAAGATTCTCCGACCTTGGACATAGTTTGATGCCTTTGTGGGGACAAACTGAAGCCATGGGTTTGATCCGAACCCCCATCGTACCTACCCCTCCTGGATTGATGAAGAGAGGACTGCCTATTCTTCATGACAGGTCCCCCCACACGCTTGTGATGGAGATAAGATCCTTAATGCCACGCCCACCCATGGGAAGGCACCACAGCCTGTAATGATAAGAACCAACCTTAACAAACAAACGAGGGAAAGCTGGGATCACACCGGCACCAGATGAGACGTACGAGTTCCGTCTGCCGTCTTTCTGACGTTCATAGAGGTTTAACCATCAATCTATAATGAATAAGGGAAGTTACTCAAAGAAGCAGCCAACTAACTTCGAGGCTTAGCTTAAAGTTGTAGATGTAAACTTTAAACATGCCAAAGAGGTAGGGTTCATCTGATGACCAAGGCAGATTAGGGGTCTGATTCGGTGTGAACTTCGAGGGATCCACGACCATATCCATTAGCTGACCATTAACCGTTATAAACTAATGATCGGTCGAATAGTCGAAAAAAAATCAAAAGACAAAGCATTGAAACTGAAAGAAAGAGAAAGAGAAAAAAACACTCCAGAAAATCAAAAGCAAAAGAGAAACCATCACTATCTGCTACTGTTTTTTTAGGCACATATTAAACCATTTTCTATGTATGTTTATACAAGTCCATAGCAAAAGGTGATACTTAATGTAACAAATGAAGCCGTTGCAATGACGGAAGGAGAAAACTGGGTACTTTCTCAATGCACAGAAGAAAGGCACACAAAAACCACTCTACACTACAGGTAACTAGCAGCAAGGGAAATGGTATCTTACTGCATTCGGTGCCATAATTTTTGCCATGCTAGGAATTATTCGATCACTTGACCGGACAATTCCTTTTAATCGTAGCTTGAAAAAATGAAAAAAAAAGAGTAATGATCAAATGAAGTTAAAAGGCATGGTAATTTCCTGTTGCAACAATGCTATAAACGTATGCATATGTAAAAAGCTCTATGTTGAACTCTCAGCTGAATTAAGCTTCATGCTTTCTTAACACAATTAACCCTTTCTTTCCCCAGAGCAAGACATTCAGGGTTATAAGCTACACGTGCTCAGGCGGTGTATTTCTGTTTGAAACTCCACAATAACAAATCCTGAGTCCAAATGAAAGGAAAAGTGTGCACTAAGATGAAAGGTAAACTTCAATAAAAGTTTTCATATCTCAATCTTAAAAGAATAAGTCTGCAGTCCTATCTGATCACAAGATACTATTCATTAGAGAATTTTGTACTGACACTGATTACCATTTAAATGCTGACAGTTGTCACTATCCATTAGAGAATTTAATGCTCCAATAATTAAACATGAGCAAGATAATTGACATTCTGCCTAGTAAGCCCAACTCTCTGCTTTTCCAGTTATACAAATGTTAGAATACAACATAAAACAAAGGCACTACATATTTGCAAGAAATCAACCCCAGATTTCTTCCAGAGAACCTGATTTCGTCACCCAGACAGGCACAGGCAAACTTTCATATGTCCACTAGGTGAATCCAAGTAACATTCAACATCTAACATGAAATGTAAGTCAGCCACTGATCCAGGATTTTTTTAAGATTAACATTAACTCCCTAGGATTTCAGACACTAGGAGATCTTATTGCACCATTTAGCTCATGCAATGAAATCTAGTTGGAATTGCAGAAGATTGCATATCCATGAGTAGAGCTTCACACATCTCAGAAATGATTACTCGCTGAGCTGTCCCTGTTATCTATTGGTTTCACGTGCAGTCCTTGAGACATGATCCAGTTAGTGATGATTCCAGTAACCTAGCATTGTCACTGCCCAAACCACTTTTCAGCCAGGCAATACTGCTCAAGTCGGTGGCAATGGAAACCAATTCATGAGTAGAAACTGGTGGGGGGTCCACAAATTCAACAAATTCAGGGCCTAACAAGGAGCTTTGAGTATCATCCCCATTTTGAGAATTACAGCATTCATACCCACATCGAGATGGTACCTGGGGCTCACCACAAACTCCATCGAGCAATCTGCAGTTCCTATTCTCAGGTCTGGAAGATTGGATGAGAGGACTGCATGTTGGAAATGTTCTTGACAATAGAGAACCCTTTGCATTGCCAGATAGAGGATTATACAAGCTGAAGGCACTCACCCTTGCAACAGGTCGAAATATATTAGCTGGATCTTTTGTTTCACACACATATTGCTCATCTATGACTTGGCCCTTGTCTTCGGAATCAGATACATTTTCATGTACACTAACATTTCTTCCTTCCGAAGACTTATTTGCATCAGCCCCAAATTGAGTGTCGTCTGAAGAACCTTTGTTGTTCTCGACACTAGTATCCTGAAGGACAACACAAGATCCTGGCTTAGACTTGTCAACCTCCAGGCATCTGCGTTTCAGAGTGGAATTCCAATGGTTTTTTATTGCGTTGTCCGTCCTCCCTTCTAGTAGCTTCGCTATTACAGCCCATTTATTTCCATGGATTGCATGGGCAGCCACTATAATCCTGTCCTCTTCATCTGCAGCAAACATTATGAACTTCTGTCATCTCTCATCCAGCAGCACTACTTGAAGATCATGGTTTATATGGGAAAAGCAAGAGGCCACAAGGTGGCATACAGAATAAGCTATAGACCAGTTGAAAAACATGTGATCACAAGTACACTGGAAAATGTGAACCAATGCAAATGTACATATCTGCAAGAAAAGGAGAGAAACAGAGAACTGGACACAATTTGTGAAATAATTATTTAGCTCAGGACAAGAAGAAGTGAGACGAAGCAAATTTGACGCTTAAGCTATCGATTTGTTCCATGATGCAACAACAAAAAATATGCATGCACTTGGTCATGCTACCACCATGCGACAAACCTTGAAGTATGTAAAATAATAAACAGCGTGTGCAGATTTTGGTGACAGAAGTCAACGAAATGGTCTACATCATAAGGGAATAGTATGGAAAAAATGGTCTTGGATTCAGGTAAGGATACAGTCTAGTTGTAGAATATTGGGCTCACTGGCTCTAAGTTTGAGTGAACTTGAAGAATAAGGAAAGATGATGGCTATCAGATACTGGTCAGAGGTCAACTAGTAATTAGATGGTTTTTGGTTGACAAAGATTGGATCAAGCTAAAAGGAGAGGCAAAAGGGTGAAATTAGCTAAGGCCTAACTAGGGTTTTCCCGCCTATGAAAAGCAGAGGATACAGAAGGTGCTGATAAGGCAAATGAGAGATGAATAATGGGCGATATGGATGGAGGCTGCTGGGCTTCTCTCATGAGAATGATGGCCTGGTAAGGAGATTGTAGAGACATGACAGTGGAATCGATGCCTACTCAGGGTTTGCCATAATGGCAACATGACCTACAAAAGCATTGGGAGCAGATGAGTTACATGATAGAGACTGAAGAGGTAGACCAGTGGTAGTGGTGTTGCATTCGGAGGACAAACAATGGTACCGCAGTGTGCAACAGAGATGGAAGCATGCCATTATTGTATGCTGATGTTATTAGAGTGAATAATTTCTTGGTAAGGTCAAGGGTTAGAAAAATCTTCCTGAAAAAGTCAAAAATCCATTTTGCCCTCCAAAAAATTCATAGATGTATAGCATCCTTACACAAAAAGTAAACTTAATTTTACATGAAAAGATGAGGGAAAAATAAATAAAGAAGAAAAATGATGGCCCCAGCCAAAGGAATCACCACTGAAACCTAGTGATGGCTCCATCCAGCCATCACTGGCACCCAATAAAGGTGTTGGTTCAAACATGAAGAGCAGGAAAGAAAGGAAGAAGGAAGAAAGAAAAAGAAGAAGGAATAATGAAGGGAAGAAAGAAGAAGAAGAAGAAGAAGAAGAAAAAATGAAGGGAAGAAAGAAGGAAAAGAAGGAAAGAAAGGAGGAGAAGAAATGAAGAAATTAAGGGAAATAAATAAAAAAGAAGGAGCGAGGGAGGAAGATGGCTCCCAATTTTGGGGTCACTGTTGGCATCCATGATGGCTTCTGTAGGGAACCATTAGCACACAGGTGGGCCAATAAGCCACGGATGCATGCTAGTTCTAAGAAGAAAAAAGAGAAGAGAAGAAGAAGAAAGAGGAAGAAAAGAAAAAGAAACGAAGAGAAAGAAGGAAAAAATAAAAGGCCCTCCGAGGTCACTGTTAGCACCTCATAATGGCCCCGAGGAACGACTGTTGCACCACCTAGCATTTTTCTCACTGTTAGCACCTCATAATGGCCCTGAGGAACGACTGTTGCACCACCTAGCATACTTTCTCAAAATCTATTTTACCTTAAGATTCCTTTAAGATTTCTTTAGCTAACTCTTTTTATATAATTAGTCACTCTATTATGCATTGTGTTTTCTTATCCTTCAGAACTCCATATCTCTTCTTTTAATAAATAGTTTTTACATACATCTAAATTGTTTCTTTTCAAATTCCACCATTTAATCTTAGAACAACTATTCACTACACCATTTCTCTTTACTTTTCGATATAAGCATCCATCAGCAAAATTCTATATTGAGGGTTTAGACTAGAGCTTTCTATTGGAGTACATTAAGGATCTGTAATAAGTCCTTACATTTTCACATTAGTTATAGATGATTTAACAAATGATATACAAGAGGACATTCTATGGTGTATGATGTTTGCGGATGATATTGTGTTGATAGATGAGATGCAAGGAGTTAATAGAAAATTAGAGCTTTGGAGGAGCACTTTAGAATCTAAGGGTTTCAGGTCAAGTAGAACTAAGACAGAATATATGCATTGTAAATTTAGTGAAGATCGGATAAGCGAAAAGGAGGGAGTTAACTTAGATGGGATGGTAATACCCTAAAGCTCCTATTTCAAATATCTTGATTCGATCTTCCAAGAAGACGGAGGGTGTGATGAAGATGTTAGCCATAGGATTAAAGCATAATGAGTTAAATGGAGACTTACCACAGGAGTCTTGTGTAACCGCAAGATCTCAATGAAGCTGAAAGGAAAATTCTACCGTACGACGATAAGACCTACAATGTTATATGGTAGCGAATGTTGGGTGATGAAAGGGCAACATCTCTCTAAGATGAGTGTTGCCGAGATGAGAATGTTAAGGTGGATGTGCGGACATATTAAGCTAGATAAAATTCATAATGAGTATATTAGAGAAAAGGTAGGAGTGATACCAATTGAGGACAAATTGAGAGAAGGGGACTAAGATGGTTTGGGTATGTTAGACGTAGACCTAGGGAGACTCTAGTTAGAAAAGTGGACCATATTAGGATAGAGGAGGGGAAGAAAAGAAGGGATAGACCTAGATTAACTTGGAAGAGAGTAGTACAATATGATTTGGATGCTTTAAACATTTCAGAAGAAGTAGCCCAAAATCGTTTAGAGTGGAGACAAAGAATCCATATAGCCGACCTCAATTTCGGGATTAAGACTTGGTTGAGTTGAGTTGAGGGTTTAGATTCTCCCCAAATATAACTTTATAATCTTTACATAATGGTTGATCGAACTTCTTAATAAGAAAATAGTCTATTTACTATTTGACTTTTATTTGTTCTACTTTTAGAAATTAAAGTGCTTGTCTTTCTTTCATAGTAAGGGTCTACAATTATTAGATAATTTTTTAGAGTATCTACAATTTTTAGATAATAGGCAACAAAAAGTTAAGAATGGCATCGTTGATGCCATTTCTAATGCTAAAACCAAAGCTACGATGAACTCTCTCATAAACTATTGTAGAAACCCGACATTTGGATTACTTAAAATGAGTTTTAAAACTGATCACTTAAATAAGAGATTCGAGAACTTAAAATTTTGAAGGAATATGATGATAAATTGAGACTTATGAAGAGATAATAGGTCTATGCTTTTAGTTAAATGTGTGGAAGGGGTTCGGCACCCACACACTTCCAAGATTGATCTCTACTAGTTTAACCGACTTACTGACAAAACAAACCTTATCCACTTGTGATAACATCCCTTTTATAAGGGTCCTTAAAAGAAATATAAAAATGATTAAGTGAGAACATTGTTTTCAAGGCATCACCTAGGTGACGCCTAGGCTAGAAGGTGCTCATTCACGCCCAAGGCAAGGTGGCGCCTAGGCAAACAGCCCATTAAGGCACTAGCCTGGACTGCCTATGGGCACTCATCCTGCCTAAAGCCTAGTTAGCCTACCTTGTTTTAGAAACAGCTCACCTTATTTCAAGTTCATTTTAGTTATTAGAAAAAAATTGATAGAAATTTTTTATAAAACCATCTATGGTTTACATCAAAAGAGGGAAATGGCTATCAAACTTCCCATTTTTTGTAGGATTCTTCTACTAGCACCTAGGAAGTTTCCACTCCTCTCATGATCATTGAAAAGTGAAGCAGCCTTGTCATCTATTATATTTTTTCCTTCTAAACTATAGGTATATGTTGAATGTTGTGAACGCCATTGCTACCCTTGTAACAAATAAAAATAGGATTTAATATAGTAAAAGATGTAGATAATAGTCCTCTTGAAACTTACTAGGTTATATAAGCTAGGTTTCACCTAAGCGCCTCGCCTCGTCGTCTAAGCAGTAACACGGTAGGGATCACCTTAATCACCCTGGTCACCTTGACAACAACGAGTGAGAAAAAAGAAAGAGGAAAAGAATTATATAGGTAACTTCCATTGACTTCTCATGCTTCATTTCACTTTGATGGAGTAGAATTCAATGAAAAGGCTAACGACTCTGCA
This sequence comes from Zantedeschia hybrid cultivar, assembly GCA_030544215.1. Taxonomy (NCBI): domain Eukaryota; kingdom Viridiplantae; phylum Streptophyta; class Magnoliopsida; order Alismatales; family Araceae; genus Zantedeschia; species Zantedeschia hybrid cultivar. The sequence continues at coordinate 15,779,091 of JARZZO010000016.1, forward strand.
TATGACTAGGGCTAAGTGTCTTTCTTCCTCGACTTCCAAGATCTTACAAAATGGTAGTCTCTTTATGCTCTTCCTAACTTGGAAACATTAGTGGAATAGGATGTTCTATTTATAAGTGGATGGATGGCATAATAACTTAGTGATATAGCGCTACAAGTTTGAATCAAGGAGGCTTTTCTTAGCCATCAAATGGTTAATAGGACATTGATTGCCCTGAAATGAACTAGCCCGATAGATGTGACATAATATGTGTTCTTAAAGAGAGTAGAAAAAGAGTCGAATATGTTGACAAAAGAAAGACATGTTGGCATTTTTTATCCTTGACTTGGATGAAAAGAAAGTTTGATATGTCATTAATTCTTGAAAAGAATGGTGGAGGAGTCCAACATGATAGTGATAGGACATATAAGTATCTTTAATCCTTGACTTGGATGAAGAAAAGATGGAACATGTCATTGATTCTTAAAAGAATTTGGAGGAAGAGTCCAACAAGATGATGAAAGAAAGATATTCATATGCATATTTATATTCATTTTCGTCATAACTTAATGAAGTTGTAAATGGGCCATTCGCTAAAGTAGTGGGATTGTAGATGGGCCATTGCGCTTAAGTAAATGGAGTTGTAGATAGACCATTAGGCTAAAGTAGTAGGATTGTAGATGGGCCATTGCGCTAAAGTCAATGGAGTCGTAGATGGGCCATTAGGCCAAAGTAGATCCACTAGCCAACTTAGATATGTTGGGCTCTTCGTGTTTAGGCTCTTCGAAATTTCGAATGGGCTTGCATATATTGGATTCATATGTATAGGTTCTCTCATAATAACATTAGACTTACTTAAATAGATGTCTTAGCATTATGTCACAAATTTATATCCATCCAAAGTAATGTCTATTGAAATAGGATGTCTACACCTATACTATCCTTGTCTACATAACTATTTAGGTTTCCCCTAATAAAAATCCTTTCCTCAGTAGGAATATTTTGGATTAGCCTATCAAAAACCCTCACAAAAATCTTTCCTAATACTTTCTTCTAGTCCTACTTATGGTATGTAGGCTCGCACAAAAAGTTAAGGACATATTTATAAATTTTTAAAAAATATAAATGTAATTATTAGAAGTTTAGGGTTTATAATGCTATAGACTATTTGTATAGGGTCATAAATGAAATTATTTTAGGTTCAAAAAATACCCTTAAATAGCTGAAAAAGGACTTTTATCGATTACTTGCTGTAGAAGTATATATATATATATATATAAAGAATGGATAGGATAATGATTATTTAGCCCTTAAGTTATCCTCTGCCACCTCATCGTGACACCTCGCCCCTTCCACAACCTTCCACCACCTTCCTCCCTCTTTTCCACTAGCCACTTGTCCCCTCCCTCCACCACATCTTTCCCATGCCCACTGCCCTTCTTCCTTTCATAAACAGGGGGTTGTTGGGCCTAGGCCCAATGGTTAATGGGCTGTTAATGGGCCCAAATTAATAGGCTTAATGGGCCTTGCATAGGTTATCCTTAATTGGATCATTCTAAAATATTAAAGGGTTGCTTAGCCAACAAGTTATTTGTCGAAGAAGATACTTAGCCAATAAGTTGGTCATTCAATTAGAAGTTACTTGGCCGTTCAATTATCTCCTTTTTCTCCTCCTATAAATAGGAAAGCATCTTCTGTTTCTCCCATCCCAAGTTAGAAGAAGATAGAAGACACATAGATAGAGAAGAAGTAGATAGATAGAAGATAGAGAGTGTGTGTGAGAGAGAGAGAGAGAGTAAGAGAGAGAAAGGAGGAGGAGGAGGAGCCAACCTCAGAGTTCTGGCGGCAATCTAACAGTGACCCGGCAGCGACCCGACAAGACTTCAGCAGCAAACTTCTTTCCTAAGAGGTAGGGTGATACACTTAATGTTGTCTCTTTTAATATGTGACTTTTTTTAGGATTGTTAGGCGTAAAACATGCATGTTTATTTAAAGCAAAACTCTGTCAGGTTAATGAAGAAAGGTCATAAGGAAATTCATATAACATAAATTAATGTGTTTGTGTGTCACGGCATGACAGAAAAGCATGGTTTCCTACATGGTTTCTCTTTTAAATTTTATGATGATTTATCATGACAAGTACACATGTTTGATGAATCATATGTGAAATACGAGGCATGATGAAACCTAGACCTTTTTGGTGTTCCATTGTAATACATCATGTGTAAAGTCTGTAGTAAGGAAATGATAAATAAAGAGAGATGAACCAAATCTATCTAAGCTTAGGTGAATTATAAAAGGAAAGACTTGGAGACTTAAACTCTATAAATAGTCTAAAGCTATATGATGTGTGTGTGTATAGATACATATAGATATATAAGAATAACTTGTTGCACCGCCAGGGGCAATTATGCCACCTGGCGATCGAACGAGCCAAACTATTTTTTACTGTTCATTTGGGGTCTTTCGATTTTTCATCTCTTTTTTGTTCGTCCGATCCAAGATCGGATTGTACGATCGGGTTGGGTCGGGTCGGTTAGGTCGGTTAGGAGGATTTCAAAAAAATTAACTTGGTTGCACCGCCATGCTACATAATTGCCCCTAGCAATGCAACAAGTTATTATTATTATTATTATTATAGAGAGAGAGAGAGAGAATAAAGAAGACTTCATGACTATGCTGACCCCAAAGTGGGGAATGAGGATTTTAAAATCCATAAATGTTATTGAGAAAATGAGACAAAGGTACGGAGGCCTTCTATGTTATTAGTAAATTCTAATAAAATTTGTGACCAATGGTTTCTACGTTAATTTGTCTTTGTATAAGAAAAGAAGTGGCATCATTTATAGTGGGAAGGCCCAACACGATATGTTCTCTTGGGAAAAAAGGGACGTCTGGGTCAAGCTCCTTAACAATGTGTGACGCTAAGGCATGGAGCATCCTTTCTTTTGATTGCGGTTTCAAAGTTCAAGTTCGGGACCTCGGCGGGTAGAAGATAGAGATCCTACTTGAGTGCACTCATAAGCTAGGATATAGACATTACATCAAGAGTGAGGAGTAGTCTGCAGACTCAACTTTGTCCATATTTCTTGCTTCACCTAGTAACGCTCCAGAAATCTGCTGGGGTAGACAGGTGGAGATGGGAGCTATATTGAGGCCTGCTCACCATTACGACCGTTAGTAGGTGATTATCTCTTGCTACTTCAGATCGAAGGATGAGTCGCCTTACGAACTCACGACTTATGAATGATTAATAAACTTTACAATTGATTGTGTTATGACTATGATAATACGACCGATCAGATAAAAAATTAATGAATGAACGACTCAATCTCGAGACCCTATGTTGATGACTGACAGTAAGAACCTTCATATTTTAGACGCTAGTTTAAAGTACCACTGAAAGGAAAGAATATATGTGTGATTGTTATTATCCTGTTAAATGTTTTCGCTCCGAGTTCACAACATTTTATGATGTATGCATTTTATACTAATTCAATGCATTATTCCACAAAGGTCACATGCATTTATGAATAGATTATCAAGTGAGTTAAAAAGGTTAACAATAGAAGAACGAAACCTGAAAATTGGTCTGGATTAAATCAAAAAATTAAGATAACATATGTTGTTCACGTTTATCTGTTATTTGTGTCTGTTAACAATAATAGAAGCTGCATGACATGCATAGGTGAGGAAGAGTGAATAGGTGGTGAGTGCGAGATATCAGTAGAGATGCAAATGATCCCTACTGATAACTCAAATTTTGAATTCTCATAAAATAAATGATGCTTTTTAGGAATGGATTTTAAAGATGAAATTTTAAAGATATAAGCAACTTAGGACATGACTCACAAAGTCTTAACAGGTATGGCTAAATAAATTGGATATATGAGTTATTTTCCTTATTTTCATTGTTGTACAACGGTTATGGATTGTTCATTATTCTTTTAGATTTACACTTCCTATTATTTTGTTTTATACTTGTGCACCTACTAGAGGTCTGTAAGTAGGACCGTTAAACGTGGTATCAGAGCAAGTCTATAGTAGCACATGCACTAGGCTAAAGCTAAATGACAAGATGATTAAATCATGTCATGAGTTCGACAGCTACATATCCCAACTAGCCATTGCTTCTAAATAAATACAGTAATTTAGGATGAGAAATGTTACTAAATTTAAGTGGTAGTAAGATCTACGATAATAGTAAGGTGACAATAACAGTTATAAAAGAGAAAATACAAGTAAGTGGGATGATAGTGTTAAATTGGAATCTTGGTGAGGTACAAGTTTATGAAAGGAGAAACTTCTAATTAGCTAAGGTAAGAAGACTCAGTGAACAACTTAGAGGACGAGAATTAATAACTACCACTTATCATTCTAATAGATAATTATAGGTAATCCACACATCAAATCAGAATTTATAATTGAACATATCTTGGAGTGGTGGTGGCGAATAAAAGGAAAATTATTTAGCAGGTAGGGCAAATAGAACAAGAGTTGAGTTGGATTAGAAGTAAATGAATTGGATGAAGTGTGGAAAAAACTGGTTAAAGCTAAAATAAGTGATCTTTTTGCTCTTAATGAGAAATAAGGTGGATAGTAATAATTAAGGATAAGACTAGGTTCCCTACTCAACTACTTATTAGCCAGAAAAGGAATCACTAATATTTTAAATCATGACAAATGAATAGTTACTATGTACTAATAGAATTATAGTCAAATTTACTTACAAAACAAAGAGATGGTGGTTCACGAAGGATGTTAGGCATATGACAGTAGGATGACAAGAGGATGAAAAGTAAGAAGTAGATTATGTTAGGTTTTGCATATTTTAGAAGACAGATCACAAGAGGGGTTGGATAAGAGTACCCCAAGTACATGGTGTAATGGGAAGCTATGACTACTATGGTTATCGAATGTAATGAGATTTGTGCTAATTATTGTTATAATTAAGACAAAATCCTTATTCGGTCACCACAATGAGAAAAAAAAAAAGCTGCTATTTAGGGAAACCTTGGAATGACAAGGGGGATGATAGCTAAAATAAGAAGAGATGTCTACTAAATAAGTCTGCATGGGGAATCAATAAAAGACCCATGTAGGGGAAGTCAATGTGAAGATTATGATCATAAAAAAGATAGTGAGGAAAAATGGGGATTGGAGCAAAATAACTTTTGTTAGTATCATAATATTATGCTTAGTATCTTGGAAAGAATGGCATAGGAAGGATTTTTCTTCAAGGTGAAAATAAGGGTATAAGATTAGACAATCACACCCACCTGGCTAATCAAGGTAGGGCCTAAGATAACGATAATGAGGACTAAACAGATGAGGCTGTAATGCCAAGATGAGTAATGAAAAGAATCCTAGACCGTAAATGATAAAATAGATGTTTGTTAAACCATGAGTATTATATGACGTTCATATGACAAATTACTATTTATGAAAGAACCAAGGACTAAAGGTCATGACGACCTTTATAACGATCGTCATAGAAAGACTGAAAGGGGAGACACCCACCACCTTGCACACACTCCAATTGCTTAACTTAGTGCTTCTGCTTTTGATCGAGGAAAACACCCTTCCATTTATTCAAGAGTCAACCAAATACAAAACAGTATTGCGCGGATGCCACTTGGTGAATGCATTAGAAGCCAGTGCCTCAAACAACTAACGCTATTTTTAGACGACTAACTACGAGAAATCGATTGCCTTACCGAACCCACCACTCAATACCCAAAGCGATGGTTCAAAGATCATCAATTCAGGGGGCCTCATCCCCTAGGGCTTGACCCGATCACCCACTTGGCTTCATATTGAGTTTTCTGGTTGTGTACTTTTGCCCTTCCATGTGGCGATGATAGTTATGTTTGGCCGGATACTATTTACTTGGCTTACCATTTAGCTTGGGGCAATAAGCTGGCTATATGTAACTTTAAGCTTGATTTATCATTTTGTTGGAGTTTTGGCTCACAGTCCCCTTCTCAGAGACAACTCTTTAGTAACACCAATTCATTTCTTCAATGCTTCGGGGAACAAGATGTCGAGGGAACAAAAAGGAAGAAGGCTCTTCGCCGCATATTATTATAATATGACACCGAACGAAAGGGATAGTTCAGTTGCGACCCACCCATCAAAGACATGTTTTGAAAGGACAAGGATTGGGGCTATTGATCCAAAAAGATGAGATGGAATTGCTATTGAGTCTTCGAGGCGCTGAAAGCCCTAAGATTAATCTAATTCCTCCCATTAAGTCGGTCTTAGAGCCGGTAGATCAGATTGAATGAGGGATCGAAAGATGTTCCGGTATTCAAATCATCTGTTGGGCTACACGACCAGATGAAAGCGTAAACTACTTACTTCATTGAGTGCTCAACCAATGCCTATAATGCTTCGATTTCCACAAGAGAGCCACCTAGATATGTCACGTGTTGAGGGAAGGGTTCTAGTCTCTTACTGCTCTTCCTAGAGGAGTCAAAGGGGATGAGAGGCAATCGAGAATTCGATAACAAGAGGAATGAATAGAATATGTCCTCCTAGTATAGTGCAAATAAGAGGTCAGTAGAAAATTTATAATAAAAGAGGGCCCCTTCCTTCTGGAAAGTGTACTGTTTTCCACCTATGTGTGAAAATGAGTATGTGAACAGAACATCTCTCAAACATCGAGATTAGGTTGGTGTTCAACCTTCCGAAGGATCTATACTTTTCTTATATAAATGAGCGAAGGTAGTCTTTGTCGTCTTGAAAGACTTTCAAGTCAGCTTGATAGAGAAAGACGGTCTTTAAAAGGTTGAAGGAAGAAGAGGCTATTTGGAAGTCTTAACAAAGAAAGAAGCTAGCTCTTTCTTTTTCTTTCGAGATATGATGAGTGCTATCGTATATAGAAGAAGGTTGCTTGCACAAGGAGGCTGGTTGCAAGAATGAGGTCTATCTGCCATCTACTTAAAGTAAAGTAATCTAATTATCGAATTCGATGTCAAAGCTTTATTCTAGTTTCTAGGTTGAAGTGGAAGGTTCCAAAGCGATATAACACAGAACACACGAGGAATAAAGCATGCATGCAGAAAAGACCGCTAGTAGATTGAGCTATAGGTGCATGGACTTGGCTAGTGAAGCACAACCACTCATCTTTCCATAGAAAGTGCTACCCTAGAATAAGATGAGAGATCCCAGTGGCAACATTTGTCCCAAGGGTTCACTCCCTTCACTAGTCAACGAAGTGCATCAATTAATGTAGGCACATTCTTGCTTGATCATTTGCTCTTACTAGACTGCCAACGAGTATAATACTGGTTCGCCATAGGTCCAAAGGGCTATCTCTTGTGTGCGATGTTGGGTAGGAACGTGGAGCAGATTCTCAAACAAGAGCAGGGAAGCGAGCAGAGTAGTTTACGCAACGAGTGGTTTACCTGGAACTCTTTTAAGAGGTAGTCCTTGAAGCATCATTCCTTTTATCGGTATGGCAGTTAGCAAGGAGTTTGAAGCTGTAGTACTTTCAGCAGTAGGTGTTTTCCTATTTGATGACTTATCTCAGTTGTTATAGTTAGTCCCTCTCTCAAGCTCGTAAGGTCTGGTGTTTACCCTTTCCTTTAGAGAATATCTCTATTTTCTTTTCTTTCCTTAGTACACAGAGATAAAAAGATCCATAGGGTAGTGAGGGAAGCAAGCGAGCGAAATACTTGTAGCTTGTAAGAGAGCCAGTAGTTCCTGAGTGATAGTAACGAGATCTCCCCTTCTTACTGCAAAAGTAGTTCCTCTCTCCTTAGCTGTTCCATTCCCTCCTGTTATCTCCTCAACTGCAAGCTTTCAGATCTATATAGAATCTCCTTTATCAAAAGAATACTTACTTAATCAAGATGAAACTAAACTAATTAACAGCAAAAATATTAATAAAACCAGTCTATGTTTACCAAATCCTTATCACTTTCTTTAGCCTGCACTAGCCCACAGCATGACTAAAACTTCCCCGACTCCTTTGACTCTCCCCAAATCTTCCTCAGTTCATACAGAACAAATCCCCTGAAGGTAGTGCAGAAGCAAGCACATTAGTCCTTTTGTTAAGATAGTTATCTGAGTTAATACTTCGCCTCAATTTGATTGCAGAATAGGTTACTCTAGAATTATTTATCCGGAATAGCGTATACTAGAATAAGGGGTGCTTAGCTTTGATAATTCTGTGGGACCCACTGGCGGAATAAGAAGGATAAGCAATTCTTGAGTCTAGGGTCGAATTGCTTATTCTCCTTATTCTCCGAATAAGCTATTCTACACCGATATAAGCCATTCCGCTTGTCAAAGCTAAATTAAGCTTATTCACCCTTTATTCTTCCTTATTCTTCTCCTATTCTCCAATCAAAGTGGCCAGGAATGACTTTAGATAGATCTTGTAGAATAAACTATCTCAATGAATTTCGATCATCCTAATCCTACCTCGGTATTTTTTTTGACTTCTTTACTTGAGCTCGGTTCCTTTCCCCTAAGGCGCTAATGTAGTTCATTTGGGTAGCGGTAACCACCAAAAGAGATCTATTTTGACAAGAACGTTTTTTAGGACTAGAATTCACCAGAAGAACTTATGAAATAAAGAACTAAGGGGTAAAGTTGGTTGGTAAAGGTTCACTAACCTAGTTTTACATAAAATTGTAAAGATAGATAATATTTTAGTCATGTCATTCATGTGCATGTATTTCAAATTGCATATTTTGCACCAAATCCAAATGATACTATTAGAGGTTTAATGCACGGTACTAGCCAAACTATGTAATCGAATCCTCTATAAGAGTCATAATAGTGATGTACCAACATTTTTGGCAGTATAAGATTTGTTGTTCTTAGTAAGCGGTTGTTGGCCGGGACTACAAACTAAGACAAAATTTTGAGTCCTGACTAACGATGAATTTTTTAAATGGATTTTTACCGAATCTGCAATCGTTATTAACACCCGTAAATCATGATATCCTTTTTGCATGGAATATGAAGTGGAAAGAATAAAGATTTCTCTAACATAGCGTTTGAAAAAAGAAAATTGCCAAAAATATGTATATCAGAGTGACGCGGACGAAGCGTAATAGAGTCATAAGCTTAATTCGAATTGTAGAATTTCAAGATGCCTATGCTTTGATTAAAAAATACGATGACGTGAAATTTCGAAGGTGAAATTTTTATAAGGAGGGGAGGATGTAAGACTCCACAAAAATTTAAGGACATATTCATAAATTATTTTTAAAATATAAATATAATTATTAAAAAATTAAGATTTATAATACCATGAACTATTTTTATAGGATCTTAAGTGAAATTATTTTAGGTTCAAAAAGTATCCTTAAATAGCTGAAAAAAGACCTTTATCGATTACTTGGTGAATAAGTAGGAGTATATATACAATTATTTAAAAAGAATGGGTAGGATAGCGATTATTTAGCCATCAAGTGACCCCCTGCCACCTCATTGTAACACCTCGCCCCTTCCACAACCTTCCACCACCTTCCTCCCTCTTTCCCACCAGCCACTTCTCCCCTCCCTCCACCACCTCTTTCCCATGCCCACCGCCCTTCTTCCTCTATAAAAGGGGGATTGTTAGGCCTAAGCCCAATGGTTAATGGGCTATTAATGGGCCCAAATTAATAGACTTAATGGGCCTTGAATGGGCTATCTTTAATTGGCTCATTCTAAAATATTAAAGGGTTGTCTAGCACTTAGCCAATAAGTTATTTGGCCGTTTAATTAGAAGTTACTTGGCCATTAAGTTGTGTGGTTTTTCTCCTCCCATAAATCCATAAATAGGAGGGCAGCTTCTTAAGTTTCTCTCATCCCAAGTTAGAAGAAGATAGAAGATAGATAGATAGATAAATAGATAGAGGTGAAGCCCATCGGTGGGGGGTCTCTTCCTACTCTCTCTCTCTTTCTTTTCTTTTTTTATTTGCCCTCTCTATCTCTCTCCTTTTTTTTTTCCTTTCTTTTCTGCATTAAATGAACCCCCCCCCCCAAAAAAAAAACACCGGTGGGGGGTGTGATTGTAACCGGGGGAGAAGATGGAGACTCCCCCCCCCCCTCCTATACATACACTGGTTGCTCACAAATGCCCCATCGGTGGGAATCTCTTGTTATTTCTTTCATGGAAAAGAGAGAAAAAGAACCCTTCTTTGAGGCCATTAATGGGGGCTTTAAACCCCTCTTTTCTCCCACTCTTGCAATTAATAGGGGATAACCCCACTTTAGAGGCATTAATGAGGGGCTTTTAAACCCCTTTTTCACCCCTCTCTCCCTTTATTTTAATGGAGAAGAACCCCCCACCGGTGGAGCATTTAATGCCCACTAGTGGGGGGCCATGAAGCCACCGGTGGGTCTCTCCCTCTTTTCTTTTTTTCTCCTCTCTCTTTCTTCTTTCTTTATTCTCTCTTCTTCTCTTCTTTCAATGGGGAGGACCCCCAACTTGTGGCCATTAATGGGGCCAACCGGTGGGGGTGCCACCGATAGCCCCCTCCTCCTCTCTTCTTCTTCTTTTATTCCCCCAGAAAAAAAAAAAAAAAAAACTGTCCAACAGCTTGGAAACATTGTAAGCTCATTTCTCTTATGGGCTGAGCTTGGACAAAGCTAAGTTTAAGGCCAAAAAGTCAAAAAAGCATTAAATATACAGAATAATATTTGCATGAATTTTTAATTATATATATACAACACATTAAACTAAGTATGACCATTAGTGCATTGAGCTAATGGTCTAAATAAAAGAAAGTGCTCTCTGCATTTACTTCCTACTTTCTAAAGAACCTCCTATGCGTGAAGAGGACTTCGTAGAATCTCCCTAAAGTTCACAATGTGCACCATCACCCACTGTAACCTTTTATTATAACTTAAGCAACTTTAGATCCAGATCCTAAGCTAGGTTTTTCTTTTATAAAAGATGTGATCATTAGCAAAGCCTTTATTTTTAGGTCAAACATAACAAATCTAGATGTATGATTGTTTTAAGATAAACAAATGGCCCTAAACATGGATTACCGGATCCGAGCGGGTTCCATGATTGTCCGGTTCCAATCCCAATCCAATCCGATCCGGATCCATTCCAAGGGAACAACTAAAAATAAATAAAAACAGTGAAAATGGAAAAATATAAAAAAATGGCCGGTTCCAGGATCGGCCAATCCAGCCCAATCTGGGTGATCCAGGCCGATTCCAGTTGATTTTCTTTTTATTTTTTGGACATTTAACCCCCTAAAATCAGATCAGCTAGTGTTGATCCTGATCTGGAGCGACCGATTCCAATCCGGATAGGCCGACTCTGCATTCCATGGTCCTAAAGAAGTCACCATTGAACTTGAGCCTGAGCCTAAAGGCCATACTAATATTGAACTCGAGTCTTAGAAAAGTGGCTTGGACCAAACTTGGTCCAGACATTTATTAGTAAACCTGGCTCAGATTCTCTCAGGTCAGATGTCAGCCCAACCCATTTTCATACCCTAATTATAGACTCCACAAACATAACCAATCCAGTAAAGATGCCAGTAGAAGAGTTTTCTTTGACATGGCCTTTAGAAAAATCAAGACATAATATTTAGAAACACCAACCTGAAAGCAATAAATCAATGGTCTAGAAAATTTAGAAGCAAGAGAGAAATAGAAACTTGTACAAGACAAGAAAATACATTCTGCACCCACATACTAGGGACTAAAGGCCCAGAAGTTCCAACAAATGGACACTTTTGTCTAGGCAATAGAAAGAGAAAAGATTGATGTGAAGATATTACCAATACATCAAAACTGAACTCCACTAATACATTATCATAACCTATAAATACCCACATGGGATTTTGAATATTGAAGTTCTCATGAGTAAAAACTGTACTTTTTTTAAAAGATGGAAATTAAGGGATCTTCATAATCTACCATTTCAATAACTGTTACCAAAATGTCCCCTTAGTGGTACTGTGGACGGATTGAGAGAGAAGAATAAACAACAACAAAAGAGGAGATAATGTGCTAAGGTAGGGATTGTGGTATCACTAATAAAGGGTAATTTTGTACCTTACCCATTAAAAGTGGATAAAGAAACTGGGGGACAAGTTATTCCAAAGAAGGGTGGAATGGCTTATACCTTGTCTTATTTATCCCTAAAAATTGGAGTAGATGAAAGCAGGGATAAGCATCCCCATTCCCTTTTCCAGAAGTGCCAAATGGGGTTTGGGGAGAGGTCACACCCATCCCTATCTTATCACAATACCAAACAGTGACACAGTGTAATGTATTTAGGAGCCTGGAGAATACATAGAGCCATGTACAACTAGAAAATCAGCATTTGATCAAAGAATCTCTGTTCTTCAAACCCCACGTACCTTTCTTTCAAATTAGTATTTTTGTCACTCAATCATGCTTGCCTGATTGTTTCTTCTACTGCAAATATCCAAAAGCATGTGATAAATCCCATTTCCAAGAATAGTTTATATCTGATGATCTCTTCTCCAATTTATATGATGATCTCTTCTCCAATAAATCAAGAGGACAAGGGCAAGTACAACCAATAATCATCAATCAGCTATCTTGTAAATTTTATACATCTGAATTGAAAATACTATTCACATGCAGCACATTAAGGACGCTAACTTTAAAAAAAATGGGAGAAACAAACATTTTGATTCACTTCATCCCACCCTCTCTTGGAATGCTAATCCATTGCTTCTTTTCATCACACAATTTGTCCCAAAACTAGCCAGAAAACTGTGTTGTTACTCCATTTTTTATCCATGTAATTGCAAAGGAAGTTATCTATGATTCTTCCAAAGAGCTAAAAAAATCCCTAGTATTTGTTCATAAATGCAGTAGGAGGGCAAGAGAGACAGCAATGGAAAGGGAAGAATGAGAAGGAGCATGTTCATTAGGAGCAGAGGGGGAAGAACATCTGGCAAAGACTGATGGAGAGCAGATCAACAGGAGCATATTCTTGCCAAGGTCAAGATTCCTTTTACCCTTGGAAGCTAAATCCTAAAAGAATCCCAGCTTCCATTTGCTTAGGTAACGGTATCGGGCTGCATTTTGTAGGAATGCGCTGGCGTGTTGGCAGTGCAAGGCAATAGTGCATCGAAGTTTTCTTTGCAGCATAGGTGATTATCAATGCTAAATGAGTCACAGCAGTGTGGGATCCAATATGATGAAGTTCACTAGTGAGTGTTTGCTTCAATGCTCCTTGGTTTGCTCTTATTGAAAAAAATATACAAGCTCTGAGGAGATGCATGGTGGGTACTGTCCAAAAGGTGCCAAGGATAAAGAGGAGTTTCTCTTGGTATCAAAATGCCAGTGGCCTACAAAATGTGCTTGGAAGGTGAGTTCTCTTGATGATTGGAGGGAGCTGGTTTTTTTCTGCAATAAAGAAATAGAAAATAAAGCTCTTAATGATTGTCTTCTTCAATTTAACAAAATGTTTGTTAGTTGGTCAGAGTGGGATAAGAAGGTGGGTACAAGGGTACCTGCCCAAGGGCCCCTTCCCTGATGTCACCTTGTTGGACAACCTCTCCACTTATGGTCCATGTAGCATAGAGGTCTTCAGAAATGTTGCAGCTCTGCTCAGAGTTTTGAAGGAGGTAGCTGGTGATACTAAATTCTGGAACAAACAAGCATATGCTGGGGTTCTAGTCGAGGCCGAACAACAATCCACAGCACCAAAGACTATGAAGCTTCATTGGGGGTAGCCAGACATTTCGGGTATATGTTTAAGTAGAGTCCCCTACAGGTTATCAATAGGACAAGATGGACTGGACCTACAAAGAGGTCATTCAGGCTCACAGGATGTCTAGAGGGAATTGGGGGAAAAGGAAAGCAGTGAGAAGTTGAAGACAAATGGGTCCACTTGGTTGAGCAAGCACCTAAGTCCGAACAAGTTGACACCGTGTCCAAGAATAGTGCTCAATATGATCTTGCTAAGGTCCCAGTGCATATGCCACATGAATCAATATCAATGCAAGTCTGAAGCAGAATGGTAATAGTACAGATTTAGATGTTATTAACCCCCCCGATACGGCAAAACTACTACTGATGGATAAAAAAGTCAAGGGACAGCGTCATCATTTCGGCATACATTACTTTAAAGGAAGCTATCAAGAAACTAGCATCTCAAATTGTGCAGGGTCTTCAAAGGGAGGTTACCGGGAAAAGAAGGAAAACCTCATTCTGTGTATTCCAGCAAGAGGTCCACCTTCATCCTATGCCAAAGGCTTCTAAGTCACAATCATTGGAGGGAAAGAGTCTATATTATAAACAGAAGAGGTGGAGACTATCAAGGATCGCAATAGTCGTGGCTTAATCTCCATTAGGATGGTAGGCGGAAGGCAACAACACCATCAACGAAGGATCTTTATCTTGGAGTGACTGTTTGAATTTGAAAGAGCCACTTTCCAATATAACTTCCTATGGATTAACCACCAGTGGGATTCAAGGTGTACCTTGCAACACATTTCACATGGGTCAGTTGTATGAAGGATTGTCAGCTCATGACAAAAGTCTTTCTCTTCCCATTATTGGAAATGCAAACGAAGGAAGTTTCAATGATGATTCCATCAATAAAGGAACAAAAGGGGGTAAGGACATTACTAGCTGTAAAATTCCAATTAACAAACAGTGGAGCAACAAGAACAACTTTCCAACCTTCTTGACGGATTTTGGTAATGAAGAGTTGACTGAAAAAGTGACAAGTCTTGGTATCCAAGTTCAAACCAGGATATGCAGGCCAGTTCCATAAGTTCAATAGTGAAGCAACAGTGTTCAAAAAATATCCAGGGGCAAGACAGTCTTTTGAAGGAATCCAACGGAGAGACCGCTGGTGAATCCCATTCTCTTCCACATCTTCAGAGAAAAGCAGCAGTTTAGCGGCATACAGGTGCATAGCATCTGCTCATTCTCACAGGAGTTTATTTTTAAGTTTTGAGAAATTTCTTTTCTTTTACATTGTCCTTTTATAATCAAAGCCTGGTTTTTCTTTATGCTCTGAGTAGTGAGGATTATGGTGGGTGGGATAAAAACATCTCCTCTTCTTCCATCACGATTGTACTGCCTCTGTTTATTATCTAAATAATATTGGTGGTATAATCCACAATTCACTTTCTAAAAGAAATAGTCTCAGAACCAAACTTAATAAACAAAGTAATTTAAGAAAAAAAAACTGTCCCCTCCTCCAACATAGTCACCTCTTCTCCTCCCTAAATACAATTTCATACACTAATAAAAGGAACATACTTTGAGGACAATGAAATACAGAATAAACCCTAAAATCAGTCCTCCCCCAACCTGAGCAAAGTCACACGACTTCCACAAGTAGCAATCAATCAAACATGCAGTACAAAAAGTAAAGCACAAAAAAAAAAAGAATATCGCTACTCTTCTCATCAGATGGAAATCCACCAAAACCCCTCTTCTCCTGCTCCATTCCTCCAAAACCCTCAAACGATGGGAACACACCCAATCGTGGAGCAAGACAAAACCCTTGCTTGAACAAAACAAGAGCAAGTTCAAACTCCGGCAATACCAAAAGGCATCGCCTTTTCGTCGAAAAAGAGCAGTACCAGTGAAGGGCTTGCGCTTGACGGTGGGGTCGAGCTGGTTACACCAGCGCAGCCGGCACGACTTCCCGGAGCGCCCGGGGATCCCGCGCGCGATGAGGGTCCAGTTCCTGGCCCCGAACCTGTTCACCAGCCGGCTCAGGACGGTGTCCTCCTCCGGCGACCACGGGCCCTTCACCCGGTCCTCCGCCGCCCCTGCCCCGCCGAAACCGCACTCCGCTGCGGCCGCCCCCGAAGCGGCCTTGCTGCATTCCCCCGCCTCCGCCGGCGACGGGTTGGCGCCACTGGGCTCTGCTGGGGCGTCGGCGGCAGCAACCGCCGCCATGTCGCCCTTTTTGAGCACGCCTCTCTCTTTCTCTCCCTCTCTCTAAAGCTCTCTCTATCTCTCTCCGGACGTATGATATCTACCTCTACCTGCCTTAACCGCTATTTGGCGCCGGTAACCGCGATTCGGAGGGCTGATGTTTCGGAACGTACCGGGTGTCCGGTTCTGGGATTCGGTTTCCCAATGGCGGATGGATCCAATATTCAAATGCTACCATAGTCACTCGGATGGAGAAGCTCCATTTCGAGATCAGATCCCATTATTTGTATTCATGCTATCAAAGTATTAACTGCTTTCTTAGCTTGATCTGGATGGAACTTGTTTGTTTACCTTCATACGGAAGGCCTTGCAATCTGATGTGGGTTGCAATGTTGGGCGACGACCGTCCGATCAAAATGATCGTGGGATATTATTTTGAATGTATTTTTTCTTCTATTTTTAAATTTGTTGAGTTGAAAATTTTAAATTATGTTATCTTTCTGTGATTCTCACATACTGTAACACTTCTATGTGCAACAAGTATTACTCATAAGTAATTATTCTAATGAGATAACATGCATGAACACTAAGTCTAAAGTCTTTAAAATTAGCGTATAATTTTTACTTGTTAAATATGTGAAATTATAAAAAATGAACCATATATCATGTCAATAAAATTTATTAAGTTTAACTTGAAATACAAGTTTCAAGAAAATTATGAAACAGAACTATAAATCAACAATGGAGAGAGAGAGAGAGAGAGAGAGAGAAGTATTAGATCAAAGAGTATTCCCAAAAAGAAAAGAGAGAAAAGTATTAGAACAAAGAGTATTGCTAGAAAGAAAAGCAATAATAATCTTTATCATAATGCATCATAATCGACAAAGAAAATGATAATAGAACCAATTGCGAAGATAACCCCCTTTCATTGTCAACGCAGCATAATAATGCTAAGGGGTATCCAAGCCTCTCCTATCCAAGTGAATGATATGTTCATATACAGGTGTGCGATTATTTCATCTGAAATATATTAGAGCCATGAAATGTAGCAAACAATTGAAATCAATGATATATAAGGAAAATAAATGGATAGGAAGAAACAAATACGAAAATAATTATATTTATATGCTTATGGCATAGTTTTTAATTAGAAGTTACTTTTAGCTTTCTCTTATAATATAAGAGATAGAAGCAATAATAACTAATTTTACGTAGTTGTAAAAGTCAAATTTCTCTTAACAATTCCACTCTTTCTCCCGTTTAAGAGGCTCCAATTTGGAGCTTGTTGGTTGGAAGTCAAAAACCGAGCAAAATAAGTAGTTTTCAACCTACCTTTTCTCTCTCAAAAATAACTAGCAAAAAGTTTACAAGTGCTTCCCATTATAAGTTGTGCCCAACACAGCCTTAAGTATACATCTTGTCTTAGAAATGCAAAGAAGGCATACCTTTGCGATTCGTTAGGACTTTAGGTAAGAGTATAAGCAAATAACTAGGTAACCTTACAACATATGTGAGAATATGATCTGTTTTGATCACCTAATTTGAATACCTCAACTTTCTCCCATAGGCCCAACAAGTTAAATAGTCAATGCAGCCCATGTCCAGTGCCCTGAAGTCAGTCTTTATACGTGTCGCAACTAGAGGCTGATTGGCATATAGTTGGATGAGCCAACAATCTCACCTTGTAGCGAGTGTTAGAGGGTGTTTTTTGGAGACTAGACGGGAGAGTCCATTGATGTTTACTGACTGTGCAGAACACATCCCAATGGACTTGTTCTGAATGCATAATAATCAGCTCTGGCTATAACAATACACAGCTAGATTATTTGATTTTTTTCACTTGTTTTTTGTTAAAAATAAATTCAAAAAAAATCTATCTAACAAGTATGGACATTAAAAATTTTCAATAAACTATCGGAATCAAAAGACAAACCTACTATTATTGTCTTTTTACTTCAATGTTTACTCTATTAAATATTAAATGATAAATGTTATCCATGTAATTTTTGTTAACCATATGGGGACTTTGCTTAGATGCACAAAAGAGGACATAGATGGAGGAAATCTTAAAACTATGTTGATAATCTTTCAAAAGACTCATGTGTTAGAAATAAAAGCAAAACGAACATGAAATAATATATTCTCTAAGTGTATTAAAATCTGAATCAGAACTATTCACTATTAAAAATTTAAAATCGAAAACAGTCCATGGCTACAAATAATGATGTGGTTCATCAAATTCTTTCTAGTTTAGTAGACACGCTATCATATTTGTTCTTTATTAATGTTATGATTTTTATATATGTTATGATTCAAGAGTATTGAATGTTTGAAAGCTGGATATTTTATTTTGTATTTTCTTGTGAAGAGATAAGTGCAAGTTATTATTCATTCTATATGCGTAAGGATAGTAGTTTTTTTAAAATGTCTAAATAAACTATTACTGAGAAGTAATTGTTTTGTTATTCCAATTTATGTGACAAGTTTTAATCCCTAATGATATTGCTATTAAGTTGGAAATCATAATGGGAATCTTTTAAATTTGAATCATCCTTCAGTTTAATGTATTTGAACTTTGAAGTGATTAGTTATAGATGCTAATGATTCAAAATATGTATATTATCTAATACTTAAATAAATTCATAGAAAAATTTTTAAGTTATATATAGTAATCTCGAATTTTTTAAATAAAATTATTCAAATGTTATATTACATAGAACAAAATATTAAAAATTATTACTTAAGAATGAATATTTTCTTTTTACAAAAAAATTAATAGATTAAAATGGTACAAATATTCAAAACAAGTGTTAGGTGAGAATTCAATGTTGTTAACATTATGAAATTAAAATTTGCCTAACATTAAAGTAGTTTTGTGATGAAGGAGAGTACGCAGTTTTTATAAACTAAAATTGTTTATATGATTGATCTTTATCGATAATGATTAAGCTAATTTTTAAGCAAATTATGCCTTAGGTTATGTTAATTATGTCTTAGCTCATATATAATAATCCAATAATTTTGTTGTTGTTTAGATTTTTTTTTTTTAAATGTCAATTATATATTGTATGAGGATAATAATGTTTATAATATTTTAATAATTTGTCATGTAAAACTAAATATTATTTTTATGCAAAAGTAAATCGATAAAAAGGTAGAGAATGTATTAAACAATTGTTAAGAGAAATATAATTGAGAAGATTAGTTTAGTAGCATCATTTACGTCATGATTGATAGATAACAATATTATATTCAAGTTTCTTATTATACTGCAACCATCAAATTTTTATTTGTGAATTAAAAAGAAAAATGCTACGATCAGTCGTTGTCAAGATGAGTCTTCTCATTTTTGTTATTTTTCTTCCTTTTCTTTGTAATATTCTCTTTTTCTTCATGCTCTTCATTCGTTACAATATTATGTTTTCAAGTTATCTACCTTCACGCATGTATACTTAAATCCCTTGAAATTTTCTTTTTTCAAAGCTTTTGTGGTGTATAAAATGTTTTTATTAATACAACTCTTCATAATTGTTATGTAGTCTAATGTTCCTGCAAAATATTATAAAAAGAATTGTTGTTAGTAGTGTAGATTAAGTTAGATAACATTGAAAATTAGGTATAATTCATCTTTTTATTTGTGAAATCTCCTAACGGTATTTCTATAACCTTGGAGAATACCTACAATTAAAAGAATATAGTTAGTACACATTTTATAAGATATTACTTTAGCAAAAAAAAAGTTTACCTCTCAATAACTTCGATATCATTTTTTCTGTGTTTTGTACAATAAAAATTGTCCTACATTTTATAAGTAACTTATTGTAATATCCACATGCTATGCATTAAGTGTTTCAATTTATGCTCACATCTAATGTCTATATTTTTAAATGATAAAGATTGTTTGTGAAAGAATGTGATATATATATATATATTGGTTGTTCGTAAATGAGTTGAATATTAAGTGAATGTTATATTTTACTTGCAGCTAAGTACTTTTAGAATTCTCTTACAACTCTTCGACTGTGGCCGCTTCTGTTTCAAAGCTACATCTTCTGGTTGTTCATTATTAACCCTTTTTGTCAATTCTTTTTTATTTATCTTTATCCTATATAAAAGTTAGATGATAAATCTTACGCTACATCTAATTACTTAAAAATTATAATAAACAACAAACTATATAAGATTATATTTTAGTAATAAAAAGTAATAACGATCAGTTATTCTTACTAGTTTTTTAACATTATAACAATATCATAGTTTAGTTGAATATGAAACACAATTTGCTCTAGGAATGTTTGCATATATACCCTTAAAAATTAGCATATTTGTATCTAAACCCCCAACACCCAAATATGGTATGAAATACCTTGAAAACCTTAAAAACATTGCGACTATATCCTTCCGTCAAAATATCATTAACTCTAAATGAATATGCTGGAAAGATTCCATAAATTATGATAAAACTAGGAGCACATATGCAAATTTTAGTGAATTTAGGGGGTATATATGTAAAAATATCTATAGTATTTTTAGTATATCTTGTTAGAGTTAACGACATTTTGACAAAGGGGCATGGCCACAACGTTTCTAAGTTTTCAGGGATATTTCATATAGTATATGGGAGTTGGGGGTATAAACAAAAATATGCTACTTTTTAAGGATACACATATGCAAAAATTCATTTTTTGTGTTATTTTTCAACCAGAACTTCCTAACAAAAGTGAACATTAGAAGAACGCTACTAAAATGAATGTAGAATGCTTAAAACAACATAAAGATTAGTTTGTATAATGGTATCATTGGATAAATGTGTACAAATTAAAATTACTATTTGTAACACCTAGCATCTTAGTAGACTCGTTATAGCTCATTAATGGGGTTAGTTTTCAAATTTATTGATTATTCTGCGATTTTTGTGGTTTTGGCTGAGTTTTTGAAACGCATCACCCTAGGCAGACACGATTCAGTTGAGTTGGGTCATGTTTGATCGAGCCGACGCGATTCAGTATTTTCTAAATCTAACCTACGACTGGCTCTCTCTTCTCCGAGTGCGGTGTGAGGACGAACGTAGGGGAGCATGGTGAAAGCTTGTTGCCTTGCCAAAGGCGATCTTCTTCGAGTTCTCTTCGTGGTTAGAGAGGCAAGTGATGACGAACGATTAAAACATATTATTTTTATATATAAAAACTCTATTTTCAACTAGTTTGCTATCTAGCATATATATATATGTATGATGTATGGCTACGTGAATATAGTTTCTGAAAAGAATATATGATGTATGGATTCCTTCTTTTTTCCTCTTATTCATTGTTTTGGGATTTTTTCGAGAACTAATTTACGAACGTGAAACGCATCTATACAAACCGACGCAATTTACGAATCACATCGGCCATGCACGACACAGTTCATACTTCATTAGTTCCATGTTAATCCACACTAAAATCCATGTAACATGAATTTATAATTCTACGATGATTAACCATGCATGCAGAAAATAGTTATTTCCTATTTAATTTCATGTCATGATAATGATAGGAGAACTATGCTAGGACTTTCATGTTATAATGTTAATAAATTCTCGTATATTTCTACAATTATTTCATAAAGCGTGTATGGACTATGATGCATCTATTACAGTATGGTTGTTCACAAATGTTTTCTTTATTTTTTGAAATAACTACATTTTAAATTGAATTTTTGAAATTTTGCATAGTTGGCCGAATCACGTCGAGTATAGTCGATGTGATTTGATTCACGTCCACTGTCCACAATACGTTTCAAACAGTTAATAATCATAGATAATTTTTGTTAATTACATGTTTAATTGCATATTTTGTGTACCTATTACGTATTATATCATGTCCTGTATTAAATACATATGACTCATTTATGATGTTAAGATGTTAAGTGGATGTACCAAGCCAGTGATGTTAGTCCTAAATGCCATATGGACTAAAGTGTTATATTGTAGAGGCTATCTCTTGATTCTTTTGAGATCAAAGTGCCACGCAGCGGAAACCATCTCTTGACTTCACAGGGGCCATTTCTAAATTTTCTCATTTACTCGATTAATGATTAAGGGAAAGTAAGATATTGGAGGCAATATATTAAATTCGGAAAGTATGTTTACATACTATCTCGGTGGGATCTGAGAGCGTCTCCCAATTGCACGACCGAAGATTTAGTAAGTTTGCCATAACTACTAGATAAAGAAGAAGAAGAATTATCCGATGTCATTGTATAGTTGTTTGTCTTATGTTAAAAGCGAAAGATGTGATATATGTGATCACTTATGACGTTTAATGATGAAAGATGAAATAAATTTATAGAAGTTGTATATTTTTACATCATGAAATATACTAAAAATTCATATTTAAATTCATACATAACAAGTCCATGTAAAACAATAGTCATATTAGTTATTTCATGTTCATATTCCATGATAACGCATGATTAAATGTACATATTTAGTTTCTGTAATTAAATCATATTTTAAATATTAACATGCTGCCATATTCATGTCTATGTAAATAGGCCATGTGTATACATGTTATTTATGTTATCATTTTACAATGTTAATGAAACATGTTATGATGAAGAATTGATACTATATGCTAGTCTTGATATTCATGATTAGATAGATATATGAAATGTTCGTTTATGTATATTATATATAAGACCTATATCTTTGTAGATTCTGAGTTTACTAAATTCTATGTGACTTACCCTTACTTAAACTAATATTTTTTAAAGGATCATGAGACTGAGGTTGAGCCAGAAGAGTGTGAGGCCTGATCTTGAGTTATCGAAGCTAGCTATAGAAGGTGTTTATTCGTTATTTTCAGTTTGATAGATTAGTAAGAGATGTATAGGTTAGGTTAGATTTATTTCAATTCATGCGATGTACTTTTCTTTTATTAGATTAGAAAGATTCTAGATAATTTTAATAGTTGACTATTTTAAATTAATATAGTATTAGTGGTTTGGTTTGGTTTAGTTGTGACTGTTAAAGTTGTATTATTGTTTTGTCTCATGCTTATATTTTTCAATGTCGATGTACTATGTGTAGGTTGTTTCCACTGTAACAATCTCGAACCGACAGTTCGCAGTAAGTCAGTATGACCGAACTGGGCCGACAGAGCGGGGGCGTTACATTATTATCACTAGCATTTCTATAATAGATTTTAGTATGACACTTTCTTTGTTTTTCACAAATGTTTTTTACAAGATAAGCATTATTATTTAAAATATTTACAAAATTACAATTGCAATGATTGTATATTGATATTTATTATAAAAATAATCCATATAATTATAACATACAAATTATCTATTAATGTGAAATTTTGCCTTTGTATTTTTATTCCATTTGCTCTTCATGTAATTGTTGTTGGCTCATCTATTTTTATTTATTACGTCGTCCTCATTTCTTTTGCTGAATATATCATTTATTGTGAACGAGTTGATTTTTTTTCCCCCAAAGCTCGTCATTGATATCTTATGCTTACTTTAAAGACTGGCATGTAGACTATACTAATCTTTTTAGTAAGGGCAATATTGTATAAAACTATTCCTCAATCAAATACATGATTAGCTTCCTTTATTTGACCATTTCAAACTATGTGAAATATTTCCTCAAAAAATATGTTGTTGAATCTAGCAATAGTTTTTAAGAACATTGTTGCTTGCATTATTGTATCCCAAAAAGAAAAGTATTTACTTAAATGTAATATAATCTAAAATATAACATGAAATGAATGTAAAGTATCACTATTGTTGATTTCACAAAATAGTAAAATTTTAGATGAAAGTTTTTTATTCATCAATTAAATATACACTTATCACGTTTCCATAGTTATTATTCTTTAAAAAATGTATGATTTTTTTATTTTAAGAAGTTGATGTTTAAATGTCTATTATCACATTTGTGATATCCATTCTTTCAACATTATGTATTCAAGTGTCAGTTTATATAGTAATAGTAGATACAATGATGGTTTAAAATATTAAAGTGGAAATATAAAAAATATGGCAACATAGTATGATGATAATCATGAGACCATTATCTTTGAAGACAACATTTCTTATATATTGTGAATATTTTTCATACTCAGCATTAATTGATTTGATGAGAACTTTTTTGTATATTTCGGTAGTTCTCTAGATATTGTCAGATATATTTGTCCGTGCAAAAATATTAGTTTTAATAAACAAAATCTAACGATTAGAATATGTCCTTGTATTAAATTCTAACGGATGAAGGGGTTTATTTGTCGGAATAGGCCGATTTCCTCCGAGTCCAGGAACCCATAAGGGAAAGCTCTCCTCATCATTTCATAATGTCCCTCCTAATGCAAGTGAAGGCTGAGATTTTGTGAAGCATTTATTGTGAAAATGCTCAGACAATTTGACGAAACTTGTTTCCAGGAATTACAGAAATAGACCTTGGTTATGCAAAACAGCTTGTATACTATCATTGTGAACTTTGAACTTTTTAAAGATGGAATGAGATCATCTAAATCACATCGAATCCTAAAATTTACACTAAAATAATTAATATAAGTAGAAGTTAATATGGATCAATCAAAATAAGTATACAGGATGCAGACAGCTGGGTCTATACAATCTGGTTCTCCTTAAGATACACACCATGTCATCACATTAAAACTAGCAAGACGTGGTCTATCTCATTAATTATAAAAGACTGATGCTTGCAACGTATTGTAAGGGAGTACTTTAAGAGAGCAAAAATGGCTCTATATCCTTATAAGGGCACTCCCTTTTAGTGCAATAAAACCAGGTTGAACATATTAGATCTGTTGGGATTAACTGATTAAGTAATGAAGTTGGTAAATAGCTTACTATCATGGGAAGTTGAGTCTTGGCGAGACTGACAGAATTGCCATATGGAACACTCAGGGCGTGTTTGGTGCAGCTTCTATTTAGAAGTACTTTTGTATTTTTATTTAGTTATTTTTTAAGAAAGTTATTGACTTTTGAAAGTCATTTATGTGGTATTTTATTTATATTTTGACTTTCAACTAAAAGTTACGAAGAAAAAACTTTCAAGATTAAAGAAAAAAATGAGATTTTTATGAAAAAGTTGACTTTTATAATAAACTAAAATTAATTATAACATTTCTCCCTCAACTCATTCTATGTAAGAAGTAGAAGTTAAAAGTGACTTTCAAGTAGATGTATTGCCAAACACACCTTCAATTGACATTCTACTCTTTCGGACATTCACAGGCTACTATATACTCCATAGAAAAGCCTTAGAACCTAATTAAAAGCATCCACCATCCATGGAGCTACTCCTATATTTTGGTTTAATTTGCCGTCTTTTAAGTTGTCTACTCTAGCCAAACTAAGCCAATGAGTCTGTCGCCTGGTAGCAAGGGCATCGAGCACATTTAGGTGACCAAGTCTCGCGTTTGATGTATTGAGAAATTAATCCCATCAGTTAGACTACGACCATGCATCCAAGGAAAACAGATGTCCTTAATTTCTCAATACATCAAACGCTTAGTTAGACTACGAACTCTTAGCTAAACTACTAAATCTTCTTCAACAACCATGATCAGCTAAGGCTTGGCTTGGTCAACTCGTTAATTAAGTTCTGGATTAGAATGGAGGCGTCCCCGTCACCCATTCTGATCGATCTAAGAGAAATTTTGGCCTAACAATTAAAGTCGGTACGTAAAGGTGGAGGAGGAAGAGTTCCAATGCTCCAAGTCGGTAACTACTCTTGCTTGCCTTAGGTTTGTCTTGCATATTTGGATCTCTTTTGATCCTTCTGCTTCATAAGGTGAAGGTTTCAAAACGTGCAGGACTCGGGTAATTAGCAGCCGTGTTTAAGAGGGCCGCATGCATGAGGATGTTGGTTTTGTTAGGGCACTTGCTCCACCCAAGTTTGATCATTTCGCCAGCTTGTTTCACTTCTAATCACCATGCATGAACGGGCAGCTAAACGTGTGCTAAGAAGGTTCTTTACCGTTACTTCTGAGAAGGAGAGGTTCACCTAATTAGGAGATCATACTAAAACATGGTTGGCTACGTACCTTTGAATAATACTAATTAATTGTGATCGGCATGCATGCAGCTACACAAAGAATAACATCGTCCACACCGTAGAAACCCTTAACACTGACTTATAGGTTCTTTAACTAATCTGAGACCTTCGAGACGTACGTACGTAATTCCAACCCTCCAGGTTGGAAGTCTTCCTTAGGACACAATCAGCCTCTCCCACTTGAAATATATAAATCGCACGTAAGAGAGAGAACAAAGCCACCATATATAATTAAATTAATCGAGCTATAGCCATCTATGGCCGTTCCAATTTATTAAATATATAATTATGCCCATGTGAATTGAATGGTAGTGGATGCGAGCTGTCCCTGGTTCACAAATGCCATCATCCAAGGTGACCTTAAATTACCTAATTACTTACAAAGACATGGTCTCCTGTTGGGAACCCGGCAGTGGGGTCCTTCACGTTAGACTACGACCATCCAAGGAAAATAAAGGGTGGGCATAAGGGGTGTTAAGTGGACGGGTCAGCTTATGATCCTATACTAAAAGGAAATTGGGCTGATCTAAATTATATATTAGTTCGGATTAAATTTGAGTTGACATTAATTAAATTTGAGTTGGATTAGACTGAAAATGGATTGACCCAGTTTAATTTTTTAATTTTTACAATAATTCATATAAAAAGTAAAATGCTTCTAACAAATCATTTATAAAGAGGGTGATCAGCTCAACCCAATCCAACTCAACCACTCATTATTAAATTTGGACAGAATTTAGATTGAATTTGAGTTAAATTTAGATTGAATTTGGACTGGGCTATAATTAGACTGGACTATTTTGAATTTGAGTTAGACTCAAATTATCACATAACCCAATCCAGCCCGCTCAATTTACATCCTTAGTGGGCATCAAGCCACACGGAGGAAGCCATAGTAGGGGTGTTCACGGTTTGGTTTGGTTTAAAAGCAAAATTTTAGAAATCAAACCTGATGAGGCAGAATCCGATTCGGCCCATTAGAGCAGGCCCAAACCCCGTTCAACCCAACAGCAGCAGTATCAGGCCCTCCGGGAGCCTCCAGCCCATCGGCGGCTCAACGGCCCTCGGCCCCACAAGCGGCACCGTCGCTCCCGGCCCAACAGGCTCCAACCCGTCAGCGGCCCATCAACCTAAGGCCCGGGAACAGCACGGCAGCCCAAGGCCCAGCAGGCTTCGGCCCCTCAGCGGCCCAACCCCCTTCGGCCCGATAGCCGAGTCCGGCCCACTCCGGGGGCGGATCCGGCACTATGGCGGTTTACCAGTAAGCCCAAACATAGTCCTATATCGGCTACCACCGTTAACCAACCTCTATCCTCTGCTATAAATACACCGCTATTTATTGCCAAAGGTATGCAACTCTTTGCCTCCGAGACCCTTAAGGACTACGGTCCAAATAGCATTAAAGCTACTTCTTGCCTTCTGAATCGAATCATCTTCAGGAGTTAACTTGACCGTCGGAGGGGGTTCCTAAGGGCCAGAGCCCGGGACTCCTGCTGACCGGTCTTTCTTCTTCTTTCCTTCCCGCAGGGGCTCGGTTCGAATCATCGCCGACCTTCCCGAGTCGGTCTCGACCGCCGACCTCGGACTCCTCTCCCTGGTCTCGACGCCGTACGACGGCTGCCCCGCGACAGGAGGCTCGGCCCCGCGCTGTCCCCTCATCCGGCAAAAGAGCCTTCGGGCTCACTATCCAAGAGCAAGCCGAGTCCGAGACCCTTTCGGCCTCAGACCGTCTCCTTCGGTTTCGTCGCCTGACGACGGTACGGCCAGGAGGAGCATCATCCGCGCCACCCCTTCGCCCGCCGAAGGAGCCTCGGCCCCGACTTCCCGGAGACGAGCCCGCTCCGATCGAAGCGCCCTTCGGCCTTCGGACCCTCGTCTCCGCATCCGCCTCTTCGGCCTCCCGGATCCCCGTCGGGCCTCGGTAGCACCGATCCGAACCGGATTCGGATCCACTTCTCCGGGTTCCAGCCTCGGAATCCGGTCGTGATAGATCCGGTCTACATCACGTGGCGCCGTCTGTGGGAAACCAACAAAACAAGTCATGTCTCAGCGACCTGTGACCCGACGATCCGGGCAAGGTGAAGCAGAAGCGCGGGAGGCCTCGGCGCAGATGCTGCCTTCCGAAGGCGGAACTTCTGCCCCGCCGAGCCTGCCTCTGCCGACCATACCGGAGTCTCTCGGCTCGGAAGACCGAGTGGGGGTGCTCCAGCAGCAAGTGGCAACGCTGGCCGCTGCCGTCACGTCCCTAGCGCCTCTCCAGGAGATGGTATCCGCCATCGCCCAGCGCATGGGGCTGATGGGACAGCCTCCTCAGCAGGCGCCGCTCCCCCCGCTCTGCCCAGTACAAGATGCCCGGTTCCGGCCGGCGCCTGCGCCGGTTCCTCTCAACGAGGCCGCGGAGACGCACAGCGAGCCCTCGACGCTACCTGTCCGAACTCCTCGCACTGATCGCCTGACGGAGCAGGATTATACTTCATCAGAGTACCGTCCGGCCCGAACCGGAGGGCAATCTGTCGCCACCTCGACCGCCCCGGACCTGGACCAGCGGCTGACGGCGATGCGCAAAGAGATGCAGCAGATGGTGTCTCGGCCTCACGGGGCGCCCCTCGCCAGCAACATCCTGGAGCAGACCCCATTCACGGCGGAGCTCCTAGCCACCGAGGTACCCCCCAACTTCAAGCTGCCGAAGGGCCCTCTCTACGACGGAATGACAGATCCGGTCTGTCATTTCCAGAGATTTAACACTTATCTTCGGGTCCGAGGGATCTCTGAGGCAGTCCGCTGCCGTCTTTTCCCCCTCACCCTTGAAAAAATCGCCCTCACCTGGTTCGAGGCTCTGGCCCCCAACTCCATCCACTCCCTGGTTCAGTTGGGCCAGTTGTTCATCGACCAGTTCTATGATGCCACCCGGCAGTCCAAAACTTCCGCCAGCTTGTTGGCCATCCGACAAGGCCCCACCGAAACTCTCCAGGAGTACTTCACCAAGTTTCGGACCAAGGCCGCCCAGATCCCAAACCTCGACAGCTCGATCGCGGTCTCGGCCGTGATCAGCGGGTGCCGGGATGAGGGGCTCCTCGGCTCCATCGGAAAGCGCCATCCCCCTACCTTCCAGGACCTCGTGGCCCGGGCCCATAAGTACATCAACCGAGAGGCCCTGATGCTGTCCAGGGGCAAAGGCACAACCGAAACTACCTCGACGCCTGCTCCCCCGGTGGTCCGACCTCGGTCCGAGGACCAAGAGCCCTCCCGGAAGCGTTATCGCCGGGAGGATTGGGACAGGGAGAGGCGACGGGACCCGCAGCCGCGGTACCTACCCTTACCTGCTCCCCCTTCCCGGATGCTCATGGAGGTGAAGGGCATGCTCCGGCGGCCTGATCGCATCAAGACCGATCCTCGCCGAAGGGACCCCGGCAAATACTGCGAATATCACCGAGAGATCGGCCACACGACGGACGAGTGCCGACAGCTCCGGGAAGAAATCGACCGCATCATCCGGGAGGGGAGATTGCCGCAGTATCGGCGGGAGCAGCCGCCGCAGCAGAACCGGGACGTCCCTGCAGCGCCCAGACAACAACCACCCCCGGCGATAGAAGCCGCTCCTCCGCCAAAAGCCACCTCGGCCCCGGTTGAATCATCCCATCAAAGACCCAGCTCTGGGTCTATCATGATGATATCCGGAGGGCCCGGGGAGGGATCAAGGTCCCGGCAACGCAACACCGTAGCGGCGGTCGACGGCGAGCCGAAGCGGCCTCGTCTGGAAGACATCACCTTCGGCGCCGAGGACCTGACTGATGTTCAGGTCCCTCATGATGACGCCCTCGTCGTCAACGCTGTAATAAATAGCTATGATGTACATAGGATCTTTGTGGATAATGGAAGTGCCCCAAACATCTTGTTTTACGACTGTTTCGAGAAGATGGGATTGAGTGAGGCTAGCATGAAGCCTCACCGGGGCCCCCTCTTCGGTTTTAACGGCTTGCCCTGCCGAGTAGAGGGTATTGTTCGGCTTCCTGTAACCTTAGGCTCCGCCCCCCGGCAATTAACCGTTGAAACGGACTTTGCCGTTGTAAAGATCGAGTCAGCCTACAACGCCATATTCGGCCGAAGGCTCATTGGCGGGGTCGGAGCCGTGCCATCATCCTTCCATCAGAAGCTGAAGTTTCATATCAGCCACGGAATAGGCGAGGCCAAAGGGAACCAAGAAGCAGCCCGGCAGTGCTACATGATTTCGGTCAAAGGGAAGACCGCAGCCGAAACCCTGACGATCGAGTCATCAGCCGAGGCATCTCCAGGAGAAGCACTCCTCGCCGTCCCTATTCCGGGAGGCGAGGGACGAGTCCTGATGATAGGCTCCGGCCTGGAAAAGATTGAAGCAGAGAAGCTTACCGAATTCTTAAAGGAGAATCTCGACGTCTTCGCCTGGTC
The DNA here is from genome assembly GCA_030544215.1 of Zantedeschia hybrid cultivar. Lineage (NCBI taxonomy): Eukaryota > Viridiplantae > Streptophyta > Magnoliopsida > Alismatales > Araceae > Zantedeschia > Zantedeschia hybrid cultivar. The sequence continues at coordinate 15,809,413 of JARZZO010000016.1, forward strand.
TCCATCGGACATGCCCGGGGTTGACCCGGAGATAGCCAAGCACCGTCTCCACACCGATCCCGACCAGCCCCCAGTAAAGCAGAAGCGGCGCACCTTCAATCAAGAAAGGAGAACCGCCATCCAAGCCGAAGTACAGAAGGGGCTGGACGCCGGACACCTCCGAGAGGTGCATCATCCGGAATGGATCGCCAACGTGGTCATGGTGCCAAAGAAAGAGGGCAAGTGGCGTATGTGCGTGGACTTCACCAACCTCAACAAAGCCTGTCCGATGGACAGCTTTCCGCTGCCTCGGATAGACCAGGTGGTGGACGCGACGTCCGGCCACGAGCTCTTAAGCTTCCTCGACGCCTATTCGGGCTACCACCAGATCCGAATGCATCCGGATGACGAGAGTAAGACCAGCTTCACGACCGATTTGGGCCTGTACTGCTACACCCGAATGCCCTTCGGTCTGAAGAACGCCGGCGCAACATACCAGCGCCTGGTCAACAAAGTGTTCACTCCACAGCTGGGCCGAAACATGGAGGTCTACATAGACGACATGTTGGTCAAGAGCCGTATCGCTTCTAAGCATTTGGCCGACCTAGCCGAGACTTTCTCCGCCCTTAGGCGGTACAAGATAAAGCTGAATCCGGCCAAGTGCGCCTTCGGGGTAGCCTCCGGCAAGTTCTTCGGTTACATGGTCACCCGCCGTGGGGTGGAAGCCAACCCCGAGAAGATTTCGGCCATCGTACAGATGCGCCCCCTGGCAAACATCCGAGAGGTACAGAAGCTGAACGGGAGGATCGCAGCCCTCAGTCGCTTCATGTCAAGGGCGGCTGACTATTGTTTCCCCTTCTTCAAGCTGCTGAAGAAGGCCAACAACTTCGAGTGGACGGAAGAGTGCCAAGCAGCCTTCGACCAGCTGAAGGCCTACCTCGCCAAAGTCCCCATCTTATCCAAGCCAGTTCCCGGGGAACCCCTGAGCTTATACCTTGCGGTCTCCGAGACGGCTCTCAGTGCCGTCCTCATCCGAGAGCAAGAAGGCATGCAGAAGCCGGTTTATTATACCAGCCGAGCCCTTCAAGGGGCAGAACTCCGGTACCTTGCCCTAGAGAAGTTGGCTCTGGCCCTTGTCTCGTCCGCAAGGAGGCTCCGGCCCTATTTTCTGGCCCATTCCGTGAAGGTCCTCACCGACCAGCCCCTGAGACAAGTCCTCTCCCGGCCAGAGGTGTCCGGCAGGCTGGCAAAATGGGCAATCGAGCTAGGAGAGTTCGATATCTCCTACGCTCCTCGGGTAGCTATAAAGGCCCAGGCGTTGGCAGATTTCATCGCCGAACTTACCCCTGGCGCCTCCGAGGCGCCTCAGCCAGTGCCAAACGCGCCCGAAGCCGAGGCTACTTCGGCTCCCGTACCGGCCGACGAATGGCGACTCTTCGTAGACGGCTCCGCATGCTCCACGGGCAGCGGCGCCGGATGGATCCTGGCGTCGCCCGAAGGGGTCGTCACGGAGTACGCCCTGCGCTTCTCCTTCCCAGCAACCAACAATGCCGCCGAGTATGAAGCTCTCATCTCCGGCCTCCGGGCCGCAAAGAAGCTCGGCGTCCGGAACCTGAAGGCCTTCAGCGATTCCCAGCTGATCGCCAGCCACATCTCCGGGGAGTACGAGGCTCGAGACGCAATGATGGCTTCTTATCTCCAGGTGACTCGCAAAATCCTCGCCCAATTCGACTCTTATGAAGTCGTGAGGATCCCGAGAGCCGAGAATGCCCGAGCCGATGCACTTTCTCGGCTGGCGTCAACCCAAGACGGGGGGGGAGGCCGAATGATCCTCGTCGAGGAGCTCGCCGAACCAAGCCTCGGCGAAACCAAGGCCATGCTAGTCGCTGAGGCCGAGGCCGAGACATGGATGACCCCCCTCGTCGCTTTCCTTCTCCAGGGAGAAGTCCCGCCAGATCCGAAGGAGGCAAAGCGCATTCGACAGCGCTCATCCCACTTTCTTCTTCTGGACGGGGCCCTGTACAAGAAATCCTTCGGCCGACCACTGCTGCGGTGCCTCGGCCCAGCTGAAGCCGACTACGCCACGAAAGAAGTCCATGAAGGGGTATGCGGAGCGCATGCGGGAGGAAGGGCCTTGGCTCACAAGCTTCTAAGGCAAGGCTACTGGTGGCCATCACTCCGAGAGGACGCCTTAGCCCTCGTCCGGCGATGTGACCAGTGCCAGAGGTATAGCTCCCTCATCCACCAGGCAGCCGCCCTTCTGACCCCCTTATCCGACCCCTGGCCTTTCGCTCAGTGGGGAATTGACCTCCTGGGGCCTTTTCCCGTCGCCACCGGCCAGAGAAAATTCCTCATCGTGGCAGTAGATTATTTCACTAAGTGGGTCGAAGCCGAACCCCTCGCGGCAATAACCGATAGCAATGCTTGGAACTTCGTCTGGAAGTCCATCATTTGCCGGTTCGGCATCCCTCGGGCCATCATTTCTGACAATGGGAAGCAGTTCGACAGCCGGCGGTTCAGCGACAACTGCGCCAGCTTCGGCATACTCCACAAATTCACTTCGGTGGCACATCCTCGAACAAACGGCCAAGTCGAAGTCGTTAACCGAAGCCTCCTACAGGGATTGAAAACCCGCCTCGGCGAAGCTAAGGGCCGATGGGTGGAGGAGCTGCCAAGTGTTCTGTGGGCTTATCGGACGACAAGCCGAACCCCCACCGGCGAAACTCCCTTTTGCATGGCCTATGGCGTAGAGGCCGTTATTCCGGTGGAGATCGGCCTTCCCTCTCCCAGGGTCATTGCTTACGATCCGAAGACCAACGAAGAAGGACTGAAAGACCACCTGGACCTCATTGAAGAGACCCGAGACAAGGCTCGCGTCCGGCTGGCCGCTTATCAACAGCGCATGGCGAAGTACCACAACACTCGAGTAAAGCCCCGATGCTTTGAAGTAGGGAGCCTCGTGTTGAGGAACGCTCATGCTTCCAAACCAGCCGAAGCCTCAGGAAAACTTGCCCCCAACTGGGAGGGGCCCTATCGAGTCAGGGAGGTGATCAGGCGTGGAGCTTATCGGTTGGAGACCCTTTCGGGCCAGCCTCTCCCTCGCACCTGGAATGTTGAGCGCCTTCGGCGTTATTATGTGTAAGTCACTTTTCCCCAGGCTTACAGCCGAAGAGTATGAATAAAGACTTCTTTTATCGAGCGGCATGGTATTCTTTCTAAGTCCGTGTAAACCGTACCGGGAGTGGCTTCGGCCATGCAAACCGTATCGGGAGCGGCATGGTATTCTTTCTAAGTCCGTGTAAACCGTACCGGGAGTGGCTTCGGCCATGCAAACCGTATCGGGAGCGGCATGGTATTCTTTCTAAGTCCGTGTAAACCGTACCGGAAGTGGCTTCGGCCATGCAAACCGTATCGGGAGCGGCATGGTATTCTTTCTAAGTCCGTGTAAACCGTACCGGGAGTGGCTTCGGCCATGCAAACCGTATCGGGAGCGGCATGGTATTCTTTCTGAGTCCGTGCAAACCGTACCGGGAGTGGCTCCGGCCACGTATACCGATTCGGGAAGCGGCAAGGCATATCTAAGTTCGCGCAAGCAGAAGCATGAATGGCTTCGGCCATCCGACATACGTAAGAAGCGGCAAGATGTCCCTTCGGGATCATATGGACCACGATAGTAAAGGCCCCGGCCGAATACTATCGCGACATTCTATCCGAACCTACATCGGGCCTCGGCCCTACAAGCTATGGCGAACGATGACAGGATCTCAGGCTCCTGAAGGGCCATATTCGGTCGATCATACACAAATACCAAGGTAAAGCCGAAAACATTCCTTGTGTTTATAGAAAAGGAAGTACAAAAACCGGCCACACCCTAGGCCGAGGGCTTACAACAGAAGAAGAAGTAAAAGCCGGCCGTATACTTGGCCGGAGGTTTACGATAGAAGAAGAAGCGTAAACCAGCCACACCCTTGGCCGAGGGCTTACAACAGAAGAAGAAGCAGAAAACCGGGGCAGATCCCCGCGTCATTCTTCGGTTTCGGCCTCCTCCACCTCGGCTGCTGTAACGACCCGCCATCCTATGACCGGAGACCCGGTCACTAAATGGATGTCGGCCCATTAACTGTAGGTTCATACCAGGATCTTATTCGCACATCTGGAGGAGTAAGAGTTAAACAAGATTAAATATAACATTCATACGGACTACAAGGGGTACAGTGCGCAGGAAGTAAAGTAACAATGTCCGTACACAGTCCAACAATAATTACATGTCCAACAATTTAATTAAGTACAGGCAGAAATAAAGTACAACAACATCGGGGCATACCCCGGGAACAGAGATAGCTGCTGGTCCGCACACCAAGGAGAACGCCACGCGCCGCCACACGCCACAAGGTCTACACCTGAAAACGCAGGGAGTGAGCCACACCAAAATTGGGCTCAGTAGGGATCATCCGATCCCCTGCCTCCCACACACACACCCACAAGTGCAGTAACAAAGATACAGGTAATAGGGCAAGTAAGGCTGTCACACACTACTCCTAAAACCTCGATATGAACCAAGTGCCTTCGGAATGTAACATGCATAATTCTAAAGTCATACTATCAGGGAGCCTACAACTCCCGTCTCGGCAAAACACGTCAACCACTCCTCCACAAGTGGGAAACACCAACCACACAGCCGTAAGTGGGAAAACACCGTCCACACAAGCACAAGTAGGAAACACCGACCCGCTGAGACCAAACAGTAACCCCTCGGATAGCACGCTAGCTACTCCGGCCAAACAGGCTCAGGTGGTTACTCCTTCCCTCAGCACGAGTGACTCTCCGAATGTACCACTCCGACACCGGTACTAGCTGACCCCGGGGTTCACCAGGTGACCCTCTCTCACTAGGCGTCACCCCGCCCACGCCCCCACCGGCGCTGTGCTCACGCCCCCACCAGCACAGGGTGATAAAGTGCTACAATGTCACTCCAGGTCCACAGTAACTCAAAACACCAAAACCCAGCACGGTACGATCCGGTCACGTGAAAAGCCCGCGATCGCACTACACACAATGCAGTGCCATCTGGTCACGAAGAATCCATGTATACTAAAGCATGCACTAACCAACTATCTAGCAGTATGAATACATTTTACTGGCATGAATTAGTGTTGTTCTGTCTTGAATCGCGTCACCCAAGGCCGACGCCATTCAAGCTCCCTAAATTGGTTCATAAAACAGAGGCCACGGAAATCTGGCCTAAAAGGCGTCGACACCAGCGGTCGCCTTTTAAAAACGCGTCGACATCCTTCGACGCCATTCATCAGATAAATCCAGAATTTCGGGAAGACAGTACCCAGGGGATTTCTGCCTTAAAAGGCGTCATGGTCGCTCGACGCCATTCGAATCGCGTCGCCCGACCATGACGTCTTTTAGTTCCAGAATCCCAAGCTGACGGACCCTCAGTCGGGGTAATTTCCTACCTAAATGGCGTCATGGTGGCTCGACGTCCTTCTAAAAGGCGTCGACCACCCATGACGTCATTTAGCGCCAGAACCCCTAGCCTGACAAACCTCGAACAGGGGAGGTTTCTGCGCTAAAACGCGTCGTACTGTCCCGACGTCCTTCTAAAAGGCGTCAACCAGGCACGACGCCGTTTAGCGCCAGAAACCTGGTTCTCTGGTTCGAACCGAGGGTTCCTCCCTTAACCCAAAATACCCCGAAAAAGCCCCAAAACGGAAAGGGGGAGGAAGAGAAGTAGATCCACCACAACATGCTACACAACCACATTCACAAACGCGACCAAGCCCACAAGAATACCCCCTAAACATGCTCAATCTAGCCCAAAACACATCAAACCACGCCTAGGAAAGCACGAGCAACATATACAAGGTTCGTCCCCCTACCGGATACTTGAACTCCTCCAGGCTCCGTGTCGCCCAACCGCCGCGCCGCAGACCGCCGCCGGTACCCCCGAGAACGTCGCCACTCCGCCGGAACGTCGGCCGCCGTCCGGAGAATGGAACGCCGCGAAGGAACTGGTGGTGGCAGAGGTGAGAGGTAGGGAGGCGTTGGAGTGGTGGAAGAGGAAGAAGAGGAAGGGAAAGGGGAAGAGAGGGGGTCGGAGGAGGCGGAGAGGGAGGGGAGAGAGAGTGAGAGGTGAGAAATGAGGGAAAGAAAGGAGGGCTCGCGGGGGTCATCAGAAACTACCTAAAACGCGTCGAGCAAGACGGACGCCTATCAGATGACAGGACGTGCCGTACTGACAGCTGTCTGAAACGCGTCGACCACCATGGACGCCGTTCAGCTGACATGTCGACACCGTACACTGACATCGCAGGGTGGTAGTCTGAATCGCGTCGTCCATCATGGACGCCGTTCAGACGACAAGACAGGGGCCGTACTCTCGCGGCCCGAAACCCCCCCCACGTGGCACCCACGTGGCACAACAGAAATTCGCCTAAATGGCGTCCACCTACCCAGACGCCGTTTGAAAGGCGTCGTGATCCTCCGACGCCATTCAGAGGAAATTCTCCAGACCCCACAAGGTCCGACCCAGGGGATCCGGCCCGAAACCGAACCGAAAACCGAACCCGAAACCTCAGTCCTTACAGCTGCGGCTTGTCCCGGAGAGGGAGAGGGAGAGGGAGAGTCGACGATCTGCACCGCTTCAGGAGCGGCAGCCTCCTCAGCGGCAGTCTCCTCGTCGGCAGCCTCCTCAGGGACAGCCTCCTCAGGGGCCCCCTCAGCGGGCGCAGCTTCATCATCCGGCGCAGGAGTCGAGGTCCTCTCGGCCATAAGTCCCTGCCACCAAGACAGGAGCTCCTTGGCTTCCTCACCCCTCGGTACGGCGACCCCAGTCAGATCGACGCTCGGGCAGGCCCTCTGGGCGACAGCCAACCCGAGGTCGAAGACGGAGGAAGAAGCCAGCAGTTGAGCTTGGATAATCTCTTCGGTGAAGTCCAGGCCGGCCTTGTAATCAGCTACGGCCATGTCCGCCACCTCCTCCAGCTCCTGCTTCAGCGCCGATACCTCCTCGGCGTGTCGCCGCTTCTCCGAGGCCCGCCGGGAGTCCTTCTCTTGAATCTGGGCCTTGAGGGCCCGGATCTCGGACTGTGCCGCGGCGAGCTCCCCCTCGGCCTTCACCTTGGCCTTGGCGGAAGCGCGGGCCTCAGCTGCCCTCTCCTCCAGCTGCGCCCGCGCCCGGGCACTCGAGGTTACGAGCCCATCGACTAAAGGCTCGATGTCGGGCACCACCGAAGTGCCCTCGCCCGAGCCGTCTGACTCCCTCTCGGCCTCCAGGAGCTGGAGTCGGAGCTGCTCCTGATGGTGCATCAGGACGCTACCCGTCACCGCAGCCTGCGAGCCGAAAGCAAACAATGATCAGAAAAAAAGAAAAACCAAGAGAAAGCTAAGGAAAGCTCGACTGAAGCACCTTCAAGCTCATTACCTGGACAGACAACCGAGCGCTCATCGCCGCCAGGTCGATGACCGAATGGCGCTTCAGCCCTTCAAAGGCCGAAGGGAGAGTAAGGCTGCGAAGCAGACGGAGGCACGTCTGCGAGTCTTCCATACTCTCGTCCTCGTAAATCCCCGGTTCGGGGCGCCACCACTTGCGCTGCGCCCGGGGCGCCTGTGACCCGGCGCCTTCGTCACCGACCCCGGCCGCCACAGCCGAAGGGGAATCGCCCCTCGGCGCTTCAGGAGACGCCAGCCTCGCGGCCCTTCGGGCCTCGGCACTCCTCCTGATCAGCGGAGCCTCCTCCGCGTCTACGGCCCCTTCCGACCGGGGGCGCTTCGACGCTCGGCCGCCCCTTCGAGCGGCGAATTTAGACTTTTGCTCTCTCTCGAGAGCGGCGGCAGGAGCACGGCCCTCAGAAGAGGCCGCAGTCCTTGGGACCCCGCCTCGGGTCCTCGGAGCCCCAGCGCCTCGGCCGGGCCTGCCTGCAGCCTGCGGGGCCGGTGCCCGGCCCGGACCGCGCTGGTCGGATATCCGGTCGAGGAGGGCGTCGAGATCGGCCATTGCTGCAAGCAAGAAGAGCCTGTCAGAAACAGAACAGTGAACAAGTACAAACTCAGAGCCGACTTACCCTCGGCCGAAACTTCATCAGCATCCTCAGCCGGAAGAGCTTCGGCCAGAGGAGCGGCAGCCCTTCCTCCGCGGCCCCGCGGAGTCTCCCCGGGAGGAAGATAGGGGAAGGCCCGCACCGGATCGGACCGGGGATCCGGCCATACCCCGGCGCTCACCAGACGCTCCGACGCGCTGAGAAGCCCCCAGACATTGTACGGGGCCATCATCTGGATGCGACCCACGAGGATGCTCTGGACCTGGGTGAGGATAGGAGGATCCGAGAGGCCTGCAGCCAGCGGCGCCCATTCAGTAGGGAAGGGCCACACGCTCTCCTCCTTCTCCGGCAGGGAGACGAAGACAAACTTCCTCTTCCAGCCATGGATAGACGAAGGCTTCCCGGAGAATACGCTTCGCCCGACCCGAGGGACGAAGCAGTACCACTCGGACTTCCCCTGCCTTTGAATTTTGAAGAGGCAGCGGAAGACATTGATGGAAGGGCGGATCTTTACATGAGCGAAGACGCTCAAGAAACCGTACACGGTGCGCCAGGAGTTGGGAAAAAGCTGAGACGGAGCCAGCCCGTAGAAACTGAGAAGGTTGATGACGAAGGTGGGGAGTGGAAGACGGAAACCCGCCTCGAAGCTATCAACGTAAATAGAGAAGGAACCCGGGCGGAAAGTGTTAGCCCGGGTGGCGGAGTCAGGACGAATGACCGTCATCCAGGACGGGAGCTGGAAGTAAGAGACAAGGCGCATAACCTCTGCGTCCGAAAGGACGCAGGATGCTTCCGAAGCCATGTCAGGACGACGGCGTCCCGAAGTGGAAGCCTGGCCTGGGTTCCGGACCTCTTCGGCGTACTCGGCCCCGGAGGTCTCGGCCCCGGAAACCTCGGCTCCGGAAGCCTCGGACCCCTCAGTCCCGGAGACCTCGGACTCTTCAGACATCGCTGGGGCAGGGGAGTCTGAGGTGAGGGGATCTGACAGGAGAGATCGCAGAGAGTGGGAAGGAGTATACTCCTCGTCCGAAGGAGTAATCTCACTGGAAGAATCCCGGACCATAAGGCCACGAAGCGAAGGAGGAAAGCTGGGGCTTACTCGCAGGACGGGGGAGGAAGTCTCTCCTGAGCCGAGTGCGGCTTCTCAAACCTCCCAGCTCCACCAGCGATGCGCTCCGAGGAATGGAGACCTTCCCGCGGTGGCCGGCGAGCTCGGACGAAGCCTTCAGGAAGCTAGCTTTCCGCTGGAGAAGGAAGAAGAGCTTGGATGATTGCAGAGGAAACGCAGGCGCAGCAGCAGGAAGAAGAACAGTGCCCTACTGAGGGCTTGTATTTATAGAGCCCACTCGGAGCGCCTTCCGCCGAAGCCAACGGCCGAGATCGTCCCGCTCGTCCCCTCGCCCCTCTCAGATGAACGCCACGTGCGCCGTCCATCGGCAATGATGACGGACCGGCTCCGGGACTTGCAGCGAAGCAATCAACGACCGAGGGCGCTCCGACCTTTCGGCTGGCCGCCCGGATACGCGCCACGTGTCCCGATCCGCGCGCTGAAGATGAAAGGGGCGGCAATCCAAGTGAAGCCTCGGGCAGAGAGCCGAGGCGATCCGCGACCAGAGAGCGGTCAGGATCCTTTTGTGTTTTCGACGGAGCGGCCGGATGCGCGACGCGTGTCCCGTGCTTCCTCGCGAGGCGACGCGCCATCCCGTCCATTTAATGGAGCCTGACACGAGTCAGAGGGCTCTGCCCTTCGGCTTCTTGGCTCCGAGCCTTCGTCGCCACTCCGAGCGGGGACGAAGCAACCGCGTAGCCCTCGGCCGACCGAGGGCCCCCTCTTCCCAGTAAAAAGAGAACAGAGCTTCGAGTAAGACACCTGTTATGATGTTCTTTTGGCAGCTTCGGGCTTTACTCTCGCCATCTCAGAGCTGAGGAAGACAAGAGTGGGGGGCTATGTGATGAGGCAGAATCCGATTCGGCCCATTAGAGCAGGCCCAAACCCCGTTCAGCCCAACAGCAGCAGTATCAGGCCCTCCGGGAGCCTCCAGCCCATCGGCGGCCCAACGACCCTCGGCCCCACAAGCGGCACCGTCGCTCCCGGCCCAACAGGCTCCGGCCCGTCAGCGGCCCATCAACCTAAGGCCCGGGAACAGCACGGCAGCCCAAGGCCCAGCAGGCTTCGGCCCCTCAGCGGCCCAACCCCCTTCGGCCCGATAGCCGAGTCCGGCCCACTCCGGGGGCGGATCCGGCACTATGGCGGTTTACCAGTAAGCCCAAACATAGTCCTATATCGGCTACCACCGTTAACCAACCTCTATCCTCTGCTATAAATACACCGCTATTTATTGCCAAAGGTATGCAACTCTTTGCCTCCGAGACCCTTAAGGACTACGGTCCAAATAGCATTAAAGCTACTTCTTGCCTTCTGAATCGAATCATCTTCAGGAGTTAACTTGACCGTCGGAGGGGGTTCCTAAGGGCCAGAGCCCGGGACTCCTGCTGACCGGTCTTTCTTCTTCTTTCCTTCCCGCAGGGGCTCGGTTCGAATCATCGCCGACCTTCCCGAGTCGGTCTCGACCGCCGACCTCGGACTCCTCTCCCTGGTCTCGACGCCGTACGACGGCTGCCCCGCGACAGGAGGCTCGGCCCCGCGCTGTCCCCTCATCCGGCAAAAGAGCCTTCGGGCTCACTATCCAAGAGCAAGCCGAGTCCGAGACCCTTCCGGCCTCAGACCGTCTCCTTCGGTTTCGTCGCCTGACGACGGTACGGCCAGGAGGAGCATCATCCGCGCCGCCCCTTCGCCCGCCGAAGGAGCCTCGGCCCCGACTTTCCGGAGACGAGCCCGCTCCGATCGAAGCGCCCTTCGGCCTTCGGACCCTCGTCTCCGCATCCGCCTCTTCGGCCTCCCGGATCCCCGTCGGGCCTCGGTAGCACCGATCCAAACCGGATTCGGATCCACTTCTCCAGGTTCCAGCCTCGGAATCCGGTCGTGATAGATCCGGTCTACATCAAAACCAAACCGAAATAGAGAGTTAAATCGAACCAAACCAAACCGTAATAGTTTGAAACCGAACCAAACCAAACAGAAATAATTCAGTTTGGTTCGGTTTGGTTTGCGGTTTGAACCTTATAATGGGCCACTGTGATTAAATAATTTACTTTTAACATTATTATTTTTTAAATAATTATTAAAAATATTATTTAAAAAATATTTGAAGATTTAAGTCACGAAATAGACTATTATAGTTAAACATCTTATTTTATTAAAGACTTAACACTTTTTTTGTATAAGATTACGATTTAAAAAGTATTATTTGAAAATAATTTAAAATTTTATATCTTATAATTTACATAAACTCACCCTTAATCTAAGAATTTAATACTTATATTACATCATTTTAACGTAATTCGATTTATTAGGGTTAGTTTGGTTTATGAACAAAAAAAATCAAACCAAATCAAATTTCTTAATTCGGTTTGATTTCAAACCAAATTAAAATTTTCAAAAATTCAAACCGAACCAAACAGAACTGAATTGGTCGGTTCAATTTGGTTTTCGGTTTGAACTGAATAGTAAATACCTCTATTACTGCATGCCTTGGAAGACAAGGCAGGCTTTGTTGCGAACAGTATGGGATTGCGATGAAGAAGCAATATTTATAAATATATGTAACTCTATCTAACTGTATCTTAGTCATATATATAAATGGGTTTCAGTAAAAAGTCCCGCACCAAATCCCCATGACCTTGACAACCAAACGCCTTAAGCAATCCAGAGAGAGGGAGAGAGAGAGAGAGAGGAATGGACGCCCATGGATGTTGGATTAATGGTCCATATAAGATAATGTTCCCGTTATGTTAGGTGGATTTTTCTGTTGGACAACCAAGTTAATTGCAACAAGATCTTTTGACATATGGCCCGATACCAGTGATTTAAATATTAATATTTGAGAATTTGTCGTACCTCTGACGGCGAAATGGAATCTACTTAAATCGGCTTTAATTTGGAGGCTTTCTATTAATTCGCAAGCTTCTATGAAGAATCTCCTACTCCTGGTGCAGCACTGCAACCTCCTAAGAAAGTAATTTGAATCCATCAAAAATAATTCCTTGGGGAGGACGCAATTATTATACCTGGATCGATCAAGGTTGGACTTGGCCATGCATGGTCGTTATTAGCAGTCCAACAACCGCATAAACCAGGTCCAACATCCAAAATTCCACGTCAGCTCAAAGGAAGTTAACCTCCAATGAGTTCAAGTTGAAAACGCCGATAAACCTAAGCTCTTTTTAGGAAAGTTCTTGGATTTTGCTTCATATTTCTTCATGCAAAATGACGTAGGATTCTTTTATCGATATTCTCTATAAATATAGTGAATTTGAAATAAATCCCTTAATCTTGCATATTTAGATATTAGTCCTTGTATACTTAGAATTTTTTTAACTTTTAATCCCTGTAATTTATTTCTGTCAGCTTTTCATAACTCTATACCATAGTTAAACGTGAATTTGAGTTTAACTCATTTTGAAAAAGTTGCTTATACTCCTGTTTAACTTTTGAGTTTTACTAGCTACATCCGCAGTCCATGCTCTACTGATTGGTACTGACTGCTGGTGCAACTAAAATAAAAAAAATAAAAAATTTAGGTCGCTTCAAACATGCCCCATATATCTATATAACTCGATTTCTAATTGGACAATCTAAAAAAAAATCTAAAAAATAAAAAATTACTATTTGGTCAACCCATTAAGGTCGTTTTTAACTGTTCATTGAAGCTCTGTTTTTTATTTTTTAGAATCATTTAAAGTATTTTTATTTACTTTAATATTGATTTGAAAAAAAATCCTATGAGTATTTACTTTTTTAAATAATTCTTAACCGGAAAAACTTATTACTAAATAATATTAAGTTTAATTGGATCGAATATCAAAATATGCAAGATACATGGATTTATTTTGAATTAAATATGTTTATAGGGATAGATATAAAAAAGGATAATGTAAGATCTAAGCAAATTATTTCATCATGCAGCGTTTTCATTCGTTTGGTTCAATATAAAACAAAAAATTGTCAGATACTTGTCTGTCAACTTGGAGGCCCATTTCCTTGTTTTGATTGCAAGGAAAAGTTACATAAACCAACTAAGCTGATTTGTACATTTTCTGGTTTGGTTTTTATATGTGTTTTCCAAGCATCCAAACCAAATTCTCTCTCTGGTTTCAAAACTGTGAAATTTCATTGCTTGTAAAGCCGGTGACAACTCAGTGGATTACAGAGTTTTAGGATGAAAGAAGCAAACCCCCTAATCAAAAGACACCATCTTAATTAAAGACATCTAAATAGACACTAAACATGACATAGACACAAAAAAGATGCATTATCCAATTGGAAAAGAAGGAAGGAGACTTTTTTAGTACATTTTAATGTGTTAGATAAGTATGTAGACCATTTTCCTAGTCTAGAAGAACACGTGCTGGTCACATGCTTCTAAGAACCGAGATGAACCGCCCATGGATCTTTCCTTGGTAAGGGTTGTTTAGCCTGCTGAGATATATGGAAACGACGGAGTCATTCGAAATGTAATCCAAACAAGGCAGCTAGCAGTAGATTTCGTTATGGACAGAAAGTCCACACGCAAACAACGACCTTTAATAATTTTCTGGGAGCATTGGAACTCTTCCTCCTCCTCTACCACCTCTTCATTTTGTAATTTTTTTGTGTGTTTTCTAAAGTGCTCTTACCAACTCCCCCAAAGGAGACGAGGCCTTGGAAAGCACCACTCAAAGAAGGGATAGTTCTCCCACTTTCCTTGTCAAATGCCAGCGGGCAGCTTCATCACACACGCAAACGTGAGGCAAGCGGTCGCAAGCTATAGTATTTTCTATGTTCATGGAGGGATTCTGTGTATAAATAGATACACAGGGGCCGGGCACAAGACACCTATCTGAAGCACGAGAGAAGAAGAGGTAGTCGCAGCCTCGTCGAGCCTTACTGTGCCCATATATCTTCTTCTCCTTCGTTCGTTCCCCACAGATATATAGCTAGACTTCTCCATATTATTTTCTCCTTGAGGCTTTGAGGCGTCCTTTGTGTTGTTCCTCTTCCACGTACGGCAATGGCACGCCCCATCTTCTTGTTGGCGTGTGCTCTTGCGCTCTTCTGCAGTAATGTGGCTCGTGCGAACGTCGTCGAGCATACGTTTCACGTAAGTGTTATGCATGGCGTAGTTGAGGGGTTATCAAATTGGTGCAGCTTAAACACAAGCCCTTAGTTTGGCTCTCAGGCTTTCTCGAGAGACCATTGAACACCCTGTTTCCTAGAGACCTTGGCACCATGCACATAGGTAGCCGTTTTCTTGCATGGTTAACTATTTAGTTGTGATAATTGAAACCAATTGCCTCAGCCGTGTTGATGCATGTTCATCCATTAGACAAATATATTTATTAATTTGAAGTCCTTGTCGATAGGTTCTTCACATTTTATCTCCATTTTGTGTCACTAAATCATGTTAACGTACGTTTTGGTGCCGAATGCTATGTTTTAGGTTGGCAATCTGACGGTCCGGAAGCTATGCCAAGAGAGGACGATCGTTGCGGTGAATGGGCAGCTCCCGGGCCCGACCATCAGAGTCCACGAGGGCGACACTTTGATCGTCCACGTCATCAACGAGTCCCCCTACGATATGACCATCCACTGGTAATGACAGGAACAAATTAAATGACCCATCATTAATTAGGTCAAAACAACAAGCAACAAGGTTTAATTATGTTCCCCGGCCATGATTAGGTTAGATTAACAAGTGTTTGTGTGACTACTCATGGCTCTCGGGCAGGCACGGCATATTCCAGCTTCTGAGCGCGTGGGCAGACGGGCCGAGCTACGTGACGCAGTGCCCCATCCCCCCCGGCGGCAGCTACACCTACAAGTTCAAGGTCGTGGGGCAGGAGGGCACCCTCTGGTGGCACGCCCACGTCTCCACCCTCCGGGCCACCGTCTACGGCGCCCTCGTCATCCGACCCCGGGCCGGCACCAAGGGCTACCCTTTCCCCAAACCCTACAAACAAGTCCCCATACTACTCGGTACTATGCATGGAAACTGTTTAAAGACACTCATGATCAAAAGTTTCTTATTATAAACTATACACACTCATCTAAGAACATAGATGACATCTGATGTGTGCAGGCGAGTGGTGGAACGCCAATGTCGTGGACGTCGAGAACGAAGCACTCGCCACCGGTGGCGCGCCCAACATCTCCGACGCCTTCACCATCAATGGGAGGCCCGGCGACCTCTATCCTTGCTCTTCCAAAGGTAAGCATGTGTGTACATATATATATAATACCTTTACAAGAATATTTCATATGTAACAAGTTAATGTTGTGCCTTTGGCAGACACCTACAAGCTCAGAGTGGTGCCCGGCAAGACCTACTTGCTCAGGATCATCAACGCTGCACTCAATAACCAGCTCTTCTTCAAGGTGGCCGGCCACACCCTCACGGTGGTGGCCGTCGACGCCAGCTACACCACGCCCTACCACACCGACGTGGTGGTTACCGCCCCCGGACAGACCGTCGACGCCCTCCTGGTGGCCGACGCCGCTCCGGGACGCTACTACATGGCCGCCCGCTCCTACGCCAGCGCGCAGAACGTGCCCTTCGACAACTCCACCACCACCGGCATCCTGCAGTACGAGTCAGCACCCCCGTTGTCTCCTCCTGTGATGCCCGCCCTTCCAGCCTTCAACGACACGCCCACGGCCCACCGGTTCTACACCAACCTGACGGGGCTCATCCATCCGGGCGCCCGCGCCGTGCCCCTCGCCGTCGACGAGGAGATGTTCGTGACCTTCGGGCTGGGCCTGGTCCCCTGCGACAGCAGGAACAACGCCACCTGCGCCGGCCCCTTCGGCGAGCAGCTGGCGGCCAGCATGAACAACGTATCCTTCCAGTTCCCCAGCAAGCTGTCGCTGCTGCAGGCGCACTTCTTCCGAGTGCCCGGGGTGTACACACGGGACTTCCCCGACACGCCGCCGGTGGTGTTCGACTACACGAGCCCCAGCGTGACCCTCGACCGGGGGCTGCTGCAGACCGTGAAGGCGACGAAGGTGAAGAGGGTCAAGTACAACGCGACGGTGGAGATGGTGCTGCAGAACACGGCGCTGCTGGGGGTGGAGAACCACCCGATCCACCTGCACGGCTTCGACTTCTTCGTGCTGGCGCAAGGGTTCGGCAACTACGACCCCGCCGTGGACAGGAAGGCCTTCAACCTGGTGCACCCGCAGGTGAGGAACACCATCGCGGTGCCCGTCGGCGGCTGGGCCGTCATCCGCTTCGTCGCCAACAACCCAGGTACGAAACACTCGGAAATTTACTGGAATCCCTCTTCCTTCTCCCCTGGCATCTCCCTTCACCAGCTTGTTGGAACTTTCACCAACAAACGCCATGAAGAATTTTGACTTTTGACTTTGTCGAACACAGTTTATCGACTTCGTGCGACTTAATATATATAACTCATATGAATCATATCCATTTTTAAGTTTGCAATACATATGAGTTAGAACTAAATCAGCCTCTATATATAACTTGTAGGATTGAGTTGGACCAAGACGACTTGATTTTTAAAGAACTTGAATTGTTCGATCTAATGATATGACCAACCTTGGATCAGTGTTTGACATTAGGTGATGCATATATTGCAGGTATATGGATGATGCACTGCCACCTGGACGTCCACTTGCCCACGGGCCTGGGGACCATTTTCGAGGTGGAGAACGGGCCCACTCCGTCCTCCACCCTACCCCCGCCACCTCTCGATCTCCCGCGTTGTTAAATTGGAGTCTGCTGCCTCTACAAAACGAAGAAGATTTGGGAAGAAGATTAATCTGACGTCATGTTACGATATTCTTTATTATTCTCCAAAACTATGATCCACTTGACCTCTTTTTTTTTTTTTTTAAAACCGTCCTTCTGAAAATGGCCTATGATTACACACAGGTCAGATTTATTTATGTATTCAATTGTTTGTAAGAAGGTCTCCTATATACTTGGTGATAACTTATAAATTATGTTGTACATTGCTTCAACAACAAATTCACGTGGGTGTTCTTGCCAAAAAGGAATGAACGAAAGCAAGTTCATGGATTTTGTGGTTTAATCTTAAAGCTTTACAGTGGGGATTTTGTAATATGAATTTATGTTACCTATAAAATAGTGGGGATCGGAACAAGCGGCGTGCCCATGTATTGCCCACATCCCATGTTGGGACTCCCTGATGGGAAATGGTGCCCAGCAAGAAAACCACGACGATTTAATATTTGTATATGTATGTATCTGCTTTCAAGATTAGACCACAATTTACGTAAAAGAAAATGATCTAATGAGCTTGATTTTACGGTGAAGTTGAGTCCTAGGGTTATAAACATTTTTTATTTTACTTATTCTTTCGTAAGAGGTAAAGTGAAAAATATCTTAAGTTGTGAAACTTGACTTCACCGTCAAGTCCACTTCACTGAATCATTCCTCTTTGCTTAAAGAAATGAAGATTGTCTAGCTTATGTGTGATTATTTAACTGTGCTCCTTCACATCCGCATCAACTTCGGTTCTGGCACATGGATATTGATAAACAAAGTTGTATTATTCGTATGTTTCCAAGTAGCAAAAGTGTACACTAATCTCCATATTATCCATGTCCATTTAGAGTAAGTTATGCTTAATTAAACTCCTTTTATCTCATTATGGAATCTAATGTCATGAATCTTTAATGTTAATTTGTGTATCGAAAGTGACAAACTATATATATTGTTTCCCCAAGTGGGTAGATGACTTCCTTGTATGCCTGCGTAGAAAAGGATATTGTAGGAGAAACTGTTGGATTTAATCTAATTGTGGGCATACATATATATATTAATTATATATTATAAGCTATCATAAGGATTATCACAATTAATGTGATTAATTAAGAATTATATTATTTAGAGTTTTAAGACATCTCATAAAGTACGGGCCATATTTAATTATTTGTAGAGACCAGAGTCTAATTTTCATTTTATGATGAGCTAAAATGGAAAAAGACACGAAATGACACAACCGTTGGACACCAAATGATACAACCGTTGGACATGAAAGGATACAACAACGCCTTTCTGGTTTGTTTAAGAAGGGTCATGGTCCCCAAATCATATGCATGGTCATCTTCTCCGACATCCTATCTTCGGAGAAAATAGAGAAGAAGTTCCTGTTGTAATGCGACAGTAGATGAATTATCTTCTTTCCGTTGAGGCAGAGATCTTTTTTTTTAAGGTCTGTATATTGATTTGAAAGATCATGAATTCTCTATATTCAATCCGATGGATCCAAGTATGCTTTCGCAATTTTCTTTTAGACTTCGTTCTTGGTGAACAACCCACGGTCCTACTATGGATGATGGATTTTTGTCCGTCATAATTTATTCAACAGAAACACCCAGACTACATTTAAATCTAAATAAAAAAGTTTTATGCGCATGTCCAAATTCTAAAGGAGTAATGTTTTTTTTTGTGTGGTACAACGGATATCCGAAAGTCATATACAAAAGATAACAAACCACCCAAACACCACATTGTTGCCAAGGTCTTCCCTACTTAGCCCATTGATAAACTCCAGAAATTATGTTTGTCATACCTTGTCCTCCTTCTTTGTCCTCGCTTGAACAGCCACGGCCAGTTTGCCACTTGGTTAGCTTCAAGCGGCCAATGCACCAGTGTGGCAGTAGATCGTTCTCGCTTTTCTCAACAATCAGATCAGACATACGTACCAAAATAAGAACAAACAAACCGCAGATAGAGAGAGAGGAAGAAAGAGAGAGAGAGATACAACACGCAACGATTTACGTGGTTAGGCAAGATGCCTACGTCTATGGAGCCCGTCTCCTTCATCACCGCCTTGTACTAATCTTCTCCAAGAAGCACAAGAATACAACCCCAGAAGGAATCGTCGGCCGCCCTATGTTGTTTTCAACCCTAGGGCAAGTTTCCCCGCAGTTATAATATATATAACCCTCCGAAATGAAAAGCCTCAAAATACCCCTGCGTTGGGTCACACCGGGTTGAACCCGTCTCGGACTCAAAGATGTACCATCCTTAACCGCTGCTATTAACTGAGATGCCCTCTAAATTTAAGCCACCACCCAACAACCAGTCTAATGTCTCTTAACATATCCATAAGTCTTCTAATAGCTGCTATCCAACAAGAGACCTTCCTAGTACTAAAACTTGTTTGTTGATCCAGTGTACCACCTGCTTGGAGTCGGTGACAATTTCCATTTTGCTTGCTTGAACAGTTGTGCCTGCTTTGATGCCTTCCCAGATTGCTAAGATATCTGCCTCTTCAATGTTCATGTTACCTACATATAGGCTACCCACTTTCAAAATTTCTCCAGAGTTTATTCTAACTACAAATCCCACTCCCTCCATCACTGTTGACTCTAATCCATTTTGATCCAAGTAGGTCCATTTGCAGCACCAACTAACTCATCCATAAGCTTACAAATTCCCCACTTGTAAATTGAAGTCTTTATTTCCAGATCACCTTGGGGTGCTTGCCATTTGCTGCTATGTAACTTTCAGTGGCTGATTTAGCTTGTTCCAACACCCTCTTCATATTGATTTTTTTCCACATGAAAACAAAATCATTTCTCACTTTCCATCTCCCCCATAATGTATAACTTGTTAAACTTGCAATATATACCTCTGTAGCATTGCCTGTGCGGCTTTATGCATGCCTTTCCTATAGTGAATGTAGTGAGTCTGGTGCTTCTTTCTATCTCACCCATCTAGCAAGTTCTCTCCATAGTTCCTTAGATGCTCCACATTCAATAGATGCTCCACATTAAAAGAACAAATGCTGAGGTGTTTCTATTTCCTGATTGCATACTTGGCAGCTGTCCTTGGTGGCTATGTTTCTCTTCTTGAGCATTTCCTCTGTCTGAAGGTAGTTAATTACTAATTTTCATAAGAACATTTGCACTGTTGGTTCTATAGGACGTCTCCATAGCAACTTCCAATCATTTGAACCTTTGTTGTCCTCTTCACATCTCATTATTTTGTTATAAGCTCCCCTTATTGGGCTGTGGGTCCAGAGCAACCTATCGAATCGAGGCCAATAATAGTTTTTATTTTTATTTTTATTTTTAGAGTCATCTGATCTAAGATCTACCTATACAAACCTGTAGAGCAAATGGGGCCTGACTTTAAAAAAAATTAAAAAAAATTATTTATCCACTGCAATTCCCGACTACAGCAGCAGGGGGCATTGCCACACGGATTTTTCGGCCGATCAATTATATCACTTGCGTCACTTAGACGAGTTGGGGTTAGTGATGGACCAATGGGCCCAGAAGGAAGGGTTTCAAGTCATATAGTCAGGTTATTTATTGCGGTGTCAATGGACCAGGCTTAAGGAGACCCGAGCCTGGCCTAGGCCAGGCCCAATTCTTGGAAACTAGGCGGGGCCCGGGTCGGGCCCACTGCAAGCCCAGTTGCACAAGGCTGAGCCCAGCCCATCAAAGGCCGATCAAGGCCCAGTCCGGCCCAATGCTCCCCTCCTGCTGGCGCCACCTGCTATGGTAGCTGGTTCGGTCATAGTTGGTTGGCTTGGTAGAGATCTACAATTTTCTAGGTTGTGGATCGCCGGACCCAGACAGACCATGTCGAGGCGTCTCACTTGATCCGATGGTGGATTTGGGTGTGGTTGTCGGAAAACAAGAAGGAAATAGACAACCGCTGGGCCTTGTCATTGGGAGACAAGATGAGAGAAGACACAACCAGGGAGGCCCAAGTTGGATGTCACACACACACACACACAGAATGTGTTCTAGTAGGGTCTTGCATTTATTCCATGAACCAGGGTCTTGCATCTGGAGGGAAACCTAGAGCATGAGAGAAACCCAGCGCATGCGACTAGTGGAGGCTTGGATGGAAATGGGTATGCGGTGGGGGGTTGGTGTTGCCTAGGGTTTTTAGTATCTTGGGCTAGATCAAATAAAGCCCAAGCCTAGCCTTTTTTATTTCCGGACCGAGACAAATTTTAAGTCCGAGCCTCCTATGGCAGCTCGGCCCTTGTTTAATCCATGCAGGGACCTCCGAACTTGTTTGGTCCAATTCACACTCCTAATTATTTATGCCAAACAACACTTTTTTAGTTTATCCAAATGACTTTTTAAACCTACTCCCCTGTTTTGGAAATAAGAAGGATAAAACGATCATCGTACATCCTTTTATCTTCTTCGTGATGTAGCCGAATAACAATTCCATCTAAGCCCTCAGGCATGTAGTCATGTGCCCCAATAACTTCAATATAGTATCAGAACTTATTGTTAGAAATTAGACTACAAACCTCATACTTGTGATCTACACGATAAAACCTAAAATCAACCTCCACATGAGGAGGTATGGTAGAATAGTTCTACATTGAAAAAAAGTACAAAATCAAGATGTATTTAAATAGATGGTGCATGCTTAATCCACTCAATACCTTAAGGTTTAGATTAGAGGGCCGAATAATTTTAATATAATATTAGAGCCCATAATTACAAATTAGATAATGTATTCCATCTTTATGTTCATATAGTTACAAATTAGATCATGTATTCCATCTTTATGTTCATATGACAAATCTTAAAATCAATCTGCATGTGAGGAGACATGTTAGACTAATCTCACCTTAAAAAGAACAATATCAAACTATGTTTAGGAAGTGTTGCTCCATGCTGAGCAATAACAGCACGCATGTGCCATTTGGAAGAGTTAGTAGGTTTCGAACCATGGAATTGTCCTTATTCCCTAAGCACACACTGCCATATGACTTGAAAACGAAATTCCATCTCAACTGCATTCCAATTACTGACCCTTGCTAAAACTGTAATAAAATTAGAGCTAGATAAGTTATCACTAACATGATTTAGAGTGTGTTTTGTAAAACTTTTATTTGAAAGTTATTTTTAACTTCCACTTCTTTCATAGAATGAGTTGAGGAAGAGAAGTTATAATTAATTTTAATTTGTTGCAGAAGTCAACTCTCTTTCATAACAACTTCACTTTTTTTCCAATTTTGGAAGTTCTCCCTTTGTAGCTTTTGGTTGGAAATTAAAACACAAGTAAAATATCACATAAGTGGTTTTCAAGATCCAATGACTTCCAAAAAAATAATTAAATAGAAATGCAAAAAAATTTCTAAATAGAAGTTGCGCCAAACACAGCCTTATATTTGTTCCTTCTCTAATTATCTTCATATCAACGTTGCGGCGTAGGATATAAGAATAGCATTTTCTCATCTCCCAATAAGCTTTGGTCATTACGTACTGTCGTGTACGAGATTTTGATATCAAATCCCACATTCTACAACGTGTGAAACAAGGAATACTCATCCGATAAAGATAGAATATATTATCATTAGTAAGTAGAAAAAAAAATTACTTCAAAAATTTGTTAACGAAATCTAGATTTTAATTCTCTCCACTAATTAAAGAAGATTGATAAATACGTGGGCGCCAGATAAACTACTTGATAAGACAACAAAAGAAACTTCACATCCAACTATGAGTTTATTGGATTAGAATCACCTCAACATATGGGAGGAGAGAACTCCTGACATGTAATAGGCTCGGATAACTGGAGACTTTTAATTTTCTCTTCTTCTTTTTTCTCCTGGTCGCATGTTCTCTTTCCTCTCTTTTAATGAGGTGATTCTAATCCTAAATTTATCTGATATGCACTTCCATCTTGCACCCAGCATGCGCGTACGTACTCGTCTTCGTGTATGCATGCATGCATGCATGAGACGGGAGTTGCGGGATCTACAAGCACACGATCGAGAACAGCACAACAGGTTAAAGCTGATGGAAGCTGAACATGGGTGGCAATTGGAAAGGGAAGTGAGGGTGGATAGAAATCAAAGTTGGAGATTCGAAAGTAGATCATGTCGGGGTCGACCCATCCCTTCTTTCACAGGAGAGGAAACGATTAAACGAGGAGCATCTGTGGACTCAAGACGATGAGACATGTGCGACTGCCGAAGAATGCTAGCCCTCAGAAGAGGTACAAAGATGGGGGAGGGGTGGGATAGCAGAGGGATGGGTGCTGCTAGATGGGGTGGTATGGAAAATTCTTGGCAGGTCAGGCTAAACCATAGCTATCAAGTTACACCGCAATAAGTCTTGTGTACTACTGTACCACTTGGGGGACAAACGGGGATGGGACCCTAAAGTCCTATCAAGCAAAGGAGGGTTGTGTGTGGATGAAGAGCTGATCAATATTATATGTTTCTATATTATTTATGAATATTATGTAAGACATTTATTTTATGAAATATATTTAAATTGTAATCAAGAATTATAATTAATATACAAATAGCAAAGTATTTGACATTGAAATATTAAATTTTTATTTTTCATAACATTACATATTTAGTTTAAGTTTATAAAATATTGGCTATGTATTTAGTGGAACAAATTAACATTTATTATTATTAGCTAAGAAGATAAAAAATAAATATGTCATCCACTCAGAAGTCATCTTTGTCATTATCACATAGTCTAATTTGTTCAGTCATTAGAACTTGTGTTACCCAATTCAGATTTAAGATGTGAATCTCATATTTAAGATCCAAGTCTTCAGGTTATCAAACGCAACCTTACTCGGACAGCATCTGCCATCCCCTTGTTTATGGCCCCTTCTTTATTGATTCTGCGCGTCAGACTTGAGCATCTGTACTACAAGGATGACATGTCTTGCTTCAAACAGAGTTGCATCTATCTATACACCAGTCTATTTGGCTAGGTAGCTAGCTAGCTAACTGTCTGATATAGTGGTAAGCATGGGTATACCCACTCTTGGAGTTTGTCTCTTATCTGAATTGTGTTAAGTCAGTAAGCTGAAGCCCTTGCAGTGTAAGTTGAACTGGATTGCAAGACAACGCACACATATTCATGTGATAGTAGGAATGCAAATGGTAATCAATAATTTTGATTATTCGATCGATTATTAATTTTTAGGACAGTTAACATACAATCTTTCTAAACCAATATACATGGCAGATAAGAAAATTGATACAATCTTTTTTAGACCCAATGCATATAGTACACTAAAAATAATTTGACTAAATTATTATCTGACAGGTCAGTTCATGGATAGATTTCTTAAACGGATAACATAGTTGACAAGGTTACATGTCTACCTTGGATCTATGTTGATTCTGGTTAGAATAGTCTCACATTAAAAAAGAGACAAAATTGAAGTGTATTTAAAATAATAGTGCCTACTCTATTTAATACCTGGAGATTTTGAGTTGGATGGCCCATGACTTCAATTGGTATTAGAATCTATAGTTGTAAACTGCACTATGCACTCGATCTTTGTGGCACTGATCCCGCACAAACTTTTGTAGGACGGCAGAATGCTCTCTAGACAGGCGGAGCTTCTTCTTGGAGCCCTCCCCACCGTCCTCCTCATCGCTGTCCCGCACGAGCCCGCCTGCAGCAGCTCGTTCTAGCCACCGATATGCTACTTCTGTTGGTCCGGTGGCCCGGGTGGTGGTGGTCCTGGTCCTCAAGGGATGGCATAGATCTGCAAAAGGGAAGGAAGGATATGCCATGGGCCACTCGAAAAAAATGGGCAAAAGGTAAAAGGAGACGACACCTTAACAGAGAGAAAAGGGGAAGAAACGCACATCAACAGAGATACGGCAGCTACCGTAGCCTTTGGGCAGCCAGAGAAGACAACGGGGGTCGGAGATCAGGCGCCGGGGAGGATAGTGGCGGCCGGGGTTCCTTCGTGCTGCTAGCCGGAGAAGATAGCGGCGATTGGCATCCCTTGGTGACAGCCGCAGGTAGTGCTCTTCCAGCGCGGCGGTACTTGGAGGGTTTGTGTTTTGGGGGATTCGGGGGTTTTCGGGTAAAGGCCTTCTTTTGGAGATTCAGGGGTTTTCGTGTGAGGGCGCAGATTATTTGGGGGTTTTCGGGTGCGGGCGGAGCGCGGGAGTTCGCGGGAATCTTTTGGCTTGCGCGGAAAGTACTTTCTTTTAGGTCCACGGATAATAGTTACGGAATTTTTTATTCTAAACAAATGAAATATATTTGTTACTTACGGATACATACTTACGATTTAGTATTACGTAACTAAAATTTAATAAACCGTAAGAAGTCATTCTCTGTACTAATACTTCACAAAACCGTAAGCATGATCTGTAAGTACAGATCAATTTTGTCGTAGTGTGGTCCACGTGATAGAATCTAAAATCGACATGCATGTGACCAAAAGATCATGTTAGAATAATCTCATATTTTGAAAAATAGACAAAATCAAAATATACTTAAAATAATGGTACCTACTCGGCCTTATCATTTGAATGGGATGGCTCAATAACTTCAATAATTCTGACCCGTCTACATCCTTACATGGTAGTGTAGTTGCTATTGTAATCTTTGAAGTATACATAGATGGGGTGATCCTGGCGTAAGAAAGGAGCACCACGAAGCAACAGACTAAAGCTCCGTTTGGAAAAGGTTTGTTGGATATAAATTTTGGGGGAACTAAGACTTAAGTGATGAAGATGATATCAATATTTTTAAAATCTAAACTGTTTTACTATATAAATGAGGTTTGACATGTGAAAAATAAAAAGAGATTCAAAACATTAAATGCACACGCTTAATTACGTTTTTGTCCAGTCTTTTCAAAAAGAAAAAGAGATAAAAGTATATTATTTTTAAGTTTTTAAGAAGAAAGTTGTAAATAAAGAACATTAAATACTCTGATAACGATAACATATTATTGTACTATCATTCTTTTTTAGGATGGCATAGGAATCTACATAGACTCCTTCTTCGTGTCTAACAACCAAAACCTGCTTGTTCTCAAATCCCACTCTTCATTTCACTTGAGAAAAATTCTTCATCTGAGGGGATTCTTGATAAATCTTTGGGCTCAAAATCTACCCAAAAAATGTTTTCAAATCAAGCCTAAATGCAATGCATCCCTTGTGGGGACACATTGCCAGAGGAATCATCACAGTACTTTGAAGGCCTTAAGTACTTGTATATTTATTTGGCCAAAGGGTGGGTGGTCTCGCTAGCAGCAGCAGGATGGGCATGCACACCAAGGGAGGTACAGTGATATAATCAATGACGTTGACAATAATTAGGAAGAGCTATATAAGAGTAGAAGCTGACACAAACTTAGATCGATGTCATGTGGAGTCACTTGAATGGACAAATAACTGATCCAGAGTATGGGAGGTTTGCTGACATGGTTCATAATGTGTAGACCTAAGACATTTTTCCACTAAATTAAGGTACTTATTCAACTTTCAGAGGTTTCGATCTAAATATATTGAAGAGATATCAGCAGATTTTGAAAGGTATTTTTATAGGTTTTTTAAGTTTCCGATCAAAATCCTCAAGTTGGAACTTCTTAAATTGGGGTAGAAATAAGATTATTAGAAAAAGGTTGGCTTATTATATAACTACCAAAAGTTTGCTATAATCACTCCTACTCGTCATTTTCATGTTGAT
The DNA here is from genome assembly GCA_030544215.1 of Zantedeschia hybrid cultivar. Classification (NCBI taxonomy): domain Eukaryota; kingdom Viridiplantae; phylum Streptophyta; class Magnoliopsida; order Alismatales; family Araceae; genus Zantedeschia; species Zantedeschia hybrid cultivar. The sequence goes on from JARZZO010000016.1 coordinate 15,835,981, forward strand.
CATAGAAATCGAAAGCGATTTCTAATTAAAATTTTCGTCAAACATATCTTAATCTTAGGTCGTGGTTTGGGGAGCTTCCGATTAGAAGCACATTAGACTATATCTAGTTATTCGAGGAGAAGAAATTAATTATATGATATTTATATTTTTTTGGGCTTCCAACTAAAATCTCCAAATTAGAGTTTTCTAGATTGTGATAATGAGATGGTTAATTAAAACAATTTAACTCTTGTAACTGAAAATTAGTTTACATAGCTAGTCTTGCGAAAACACGAACCTTTTGTCTACATTGCACCCAAGATGCTCATGCCGTGGAATCTAAGAATAGATAGCTATCTAGTACTGTGTACTCATGAAACTCTTAAAATATGGGAGTAACTTTAGTCTCTACCTCTCAAAACTTAACCCTAATCTGGTGGGCAACCTCCAAGTTGTAGGTCATTAGGAAGATCGGAGACAAAGACTCCTGCTAAAGGGCCTTCTCCTCCCAATATATATATGCCACTGTTGCAGTAAGGTGGGGTGTCTGAGCAAGAGGAAAGGAGAGAGGAGGAGATCGGGGGGACGATGCACGTAGAGAGAGTGTGGAGGACGAAGGCACATACTGAAAGCTGAGATGTTCTACTTGTGGCTAAAGGAAGCATCCAAAGGGATCGCATTGATCCTTCCTTCTATCCGTGGCCATCATGCAGGTAGTATAGATGGATCATGCGATCCTTTTGGATCCCTCCTCCGGCCACTTCTACCTCGCCATATGAAGCGAAGACACGTCGTGTGCAGAAATCTAAGCCTAAGATTTCATGGTCGACCCATCGCCGCGTCATGGAGGTATACGACAGCGAAGAGTTAGGTCATTTCACTGCTCGCCCGGTAGGGACCTGAGCTTGCCTTGTTAATACTATTTTAGATTCCAAATCTGGCAAATGCGTGATGTTCATCAGATAGTGATACTTGTTTGATTATGTGATATGTATCTGGATGGTCGTTGATGATGCGGAGACATATATAGAAGGCTTATTAATACATGTTTGGATGTTATTTTTATTTCTGCCATCATGTTATATAACTTCATCTAAAACCATGCATAACGGCCTTGTTAAAACACTGTTTTATTTATTTATTTCCCACCCGCTCATCGATATGCAATCCTTGAGAATATGAAAGGTCACCAGTGTGACATTCTAGCATTTCTCTTCTCCTATTCATATCCATTTGCAATAGATTCTAAGTTTTTTAACTTCAAACTGTCACGTAGATTCCATGGTTCTAGCTAGATACAATCTGCTGCATGCTAACAAACGGAAACTTTTGTGTGTGTGTGTGTTTCATATAATTTCTTTGTTTGTATCATTAGACTTTTATTGAATAACTATAACTTAAGTTTAAGTTGCTTTCTAAAAATTCAACTCTTTTTAAGGTTCGATTTGTGCTCATTATTTATCTTTATGATGCTTTTTTATTTACCTAGGGTTCGTCCATTTTTTAAGGAAATTCTGGGAGACAACTAAGGTACATTTTGAACATGCTCGAGTTGCGTGGACGCTAACAATGTTACCAAAGTCCAGATTCAGGGAGAAAAAGGTCCCCCCAAAAAAGATTAAAAAATCAGCCAAAACATAAAAATGACATGTGCAAATCATGAAACAAATGCTAACTGTGTGAATTTAAAAACACTTTTAAAAAATAAAGGTAAATTATAAATATATATTATAAAATAGCAATTTTTAAAAGTATAGCTCCTTCGAAAAGTTATTTCCCTAATTTTATTTTGCAACCCGCGAGTGACTTTCGAGCTCTTGTTTGTCCACTAAACTGACATTGGCCGTCCTTAAAGTTGGGAAACACTTGTTAAAAGGATCTATTTCGATCCATTAATTTTAGATGTGGGTATGCTTATTCGTCCAATGATAATTTTATTGTCATATTTACATATAGTTATAATCAAATTTTTGTGAGTTTGTATTTGAAATTGGGCCTATTTATCAAGTATACTAGAATTTAAGATAACGAGATCTTTCTTACGCCTATTTTTGTTTTAAGATGAAATAATTAAGAAGTAGATCCAAGAGCTGATCCACTGACCCATTCATTTTATTAGATCTAGAGAAATGCTTGTTGCATTTTATTTTGGGTACCAAACAGCTACTGAGTAGCTCAAAAGTTGGGATTCCTGGTGCCGCTGCTTTCATCCCATCCTCCTTACTTAACCTGATAATATCGTTTAGGAAGTCTTCTTTCCAAACTTGATCCACCATCATTGTTTTTGCTGTCACTGCTAAATAGTATGCTACACCATTTAAGCCTCTGTTCTGAAAAGAGAAAATAACTTCTCCAATTTGCCTTTTTGAGGATTTTGATGTCTTTATCCAGCAGTTGAATCTGGGTGGTGGATTTTCAAAATCCTTGATCCAATTGATAACTGAAAGGGAATCGCTCACCACTTCAATTTGTGAGGGTTGTATGATGGTGCCTACCTTGAGTCTTTCCCAAACTACTAAGAGTTCTACCTCCACTGATCTATTCCCTAAAACCAGACTCCCAGCTCCAAGCATCTCTCCTCTGTGGTTTCTAATGACATAACCAGCTCCAGCCTTGCTGGTTGTGAGGTTGACTGCTCCATCAGTATTGATTTTTATCCACCCTAGCTTCAGTGGGATCCATTTGGGTCGCCACAGATCATCTTTCCAAACTTCCTGAATGTTCATCTCTTTGATGTTGTCTATAGTGAAAAACTTTGCTTCCTCTTTGGCTCTCATGAAGATGTGTTTTGCATTTGAATTTCTGTGATTGAAAATACCTTCATTTCTTCCTTTCCACCAGTTCCAAAGGCAGTAAGCTACCAAGCATGCAATGTACCATCTGATGCCACGAGGCTTTGTGTTCCACATCCTAGTCCTTGCCCACAGTTCTCTGAGGTTTTTTGGTCTGCTAGGCCAACCTACCAAATCCTAATTTTCTCTTCCACATCCTAATTTTCTCTTCCACTGATCACTTGTGGAAGAAATAGTTTATATTACCATACTAACGTTGTGGTCCTTTTTGCCGTTCATGCCCATGGTTAAGCCTCAACCCAAGTGGGGTGTAAATGGATCACGTAGATCCGACCCGATCTGGATCCGACTTATATGTCGAATTCGGATCATCACATAACCCGAAAATTAAAGCCTAGAACATGTCTCGGGTCAGGTCTGATCCGATCCGAAATCAATGAACTCGGATCGAATCCCTGACGTCTAGCGCATTCGGATCACGAGGGTTATAGATCTGGAACTTGGGTGCTCGGCGGAGGAGAAGGAGACGACACCGCAGGAGCCGTGGACCCAGTCAGAGAGGAGGGAGACCGCGGACTCGGCCTGCACCTTGGCGAGGGCGGGGCCGGGCGGGACCTTGGGGCTCTTGAGCCGCTTCATGCCGTCTTCCAGCATGGCTAGGGCACCGAGGTCGTCCTTGCCGCCGGAGATCATGGGGTGAGGCAGGGGGTGGAGGTGTGCTGGCGGGGTAGGGTTGGAGGACGAGGAGGGGAGGATGGTCGTGGCATGGGCGCGCCTGAGGTTGGGATGGTGGGGAAGCTAGTGGTGCCGCTGGGGGGAGCAGGGTCGGTCGGAGGGGACAGGGGCGCGAGCAGAGGGGGGCGGGGGGTGGAGAAGCTAGGCCACAAGTGCCGCGCTTGTGGTGCTCGGAGGCAGTGCGGGAGGGGTTGGAGGCGGAGAAGAGCGCGTCGTAGAGGGAGCAGCAGAGCCTGGCGGACCTGGGGAGGTCGGTTCCGGGGGCAGGGAGGACGGGTTCCAGGTGCGCCCAGTACCAGGCCTCGTTGCCGATTCCGCACCGCCCTCGTTGCCGATTCCTCGAACGTCCCCGCCGCCCTGTAGCAGCAGACGGGTGCTCGCTCACCGAGGCCCCCCCTCCCGACGTGGCCGAGCTTGGCGGGGCTGGGATGTCGACCACGTCTTCCACCTCTTCCGCCATGGCCACGATGCCATGGCGGATGGCGGACTGGGTGGTGAGGAAGGGGGAGGGCATGAGGGTTTTCAGATTTCGGATCAGATCCAAAACCCGAATCTGCAAAGCAGGGCAGATTCGAATCCAAGTCTGAAATGAGATTCACAGTCGGATCCGGATCAAGATTCGGATTGATCTTGTCAGATCCAGATCCCGTCTTTTCGGATCGGATCCTGACCCGTCTACACCCCTAGTGCAAAGGCAAATGTGCACGTTTTTGAGCATAAGAGAGGTTTAGTGAAACTATACTTTAAAGATTATCATTGTTGCTATTAAACTCTTGAGGTCCTATATTAACAAAAAATCCCTGTGTCTTAATTTCCTTTCTTTGGAGTTCAGTTGTGGATTCGACTACACTAGCATGCAATTAAGTATGTATAAATATTGAAGCGTGTGGACCCTTAAGGGTAAATGTCATCGCACCCTGTCAATATATTACTATGTGAATACTCTTTTTTTAGACCATCTATGGAAAAAAAAATTAATTTAGAGGACTGGAGCATTCTTCTAAGAATCTGGGAATATGTGAACACTCTTTTTATCAGTTTCATCGAAGCCTTAATCTGAGTGTAACTGGATTAGAAGGATGATGATAAGTTGGGGATAAACATCTGCATTTTTTAATGTAAGATGGCGTATGTAGACAATTGCCTTTTTCATAGAGTAATTTCTTTTTGAACTAAACATATACTAATGATGTATGTTGAAAATGCCTTATTTTTACTGTCTGCTCTCTGCAGAAATGGGTGTCCTAGTTGGAAAGGGTGGTTTCTACGGAAACGTATTTTTATACATCTGTTGTGAGATTAACAGCCACTAGTATTTTTGACAGTAATTTCTTATACTCTTATGGGATTAATAGAAATTGTCCATCTATTATCTCCAATTAATAAAAGCGAAAGACTTATGTAGCGGTCGAAAACTAGACGGTCGGCGCCGACCGTCCGATCGGAGATCCTGGCTACTCGATGATATTTGTTTGGTGGTAGAAACGTCTAGGATAGAACTTGCAAGAGGGGAAACAAAAACGTCAGGGCCCCCCCGATCTGGTCGGGGGCAAAACCCTCCGATGCTTGAGTTAAGTTCTAGTAGACGAGCTCTTGCTAGGGGTTTGTCATGCTCAAAAAAACATACCTTGCTCTGGAAAGGGTTCAGAGATTATATGGTCTCCCCCTTGAGGTATCCTGAGGATGGTTTCCTTCAGGAGAGCGATTTCCCTACGATCGGATCCCTCTAATTTGAGGAGATCGTGGGATATTAGACAAACTAGAACTTTCCCATAACTGGACGAGACGAATCCCGCGGACCTGCCATAAGTAGACGGTTAATTCCGTAGGACCCGCCTGATAGCGAGGATTGCGACGGAGTATCCTTAGGAGGGCCTTGCCGAGGTCCTAGGGGATCTCAGGAGTGAAGACTGGACTTCATGCTAAGAGATCCGAGGTTGAGGGCCAAGTGGGCCCAAGATTTGACCCCTATAGTGCGGGTCAGGACTCTGAATGTTGCATGGCCCTTTGCGTTGTTCTTGAAAGGTTGCGGACTTTTGGACCTTTATAAACTTAAAAAATCAGCTTATGATTATTAATCATAAAGTAGCAATTGGACTCTCACTTCAATGAACGGCTAAAAAAATCAAATAATATGTGTTAATGTAGGCAGTTGAGTTGACTATACATATGTTGAGCTGACTTTGGTTTTTCTTTTGCTTTTGTTTTTGGCAGGGATGTTGGATGCTCAAGATGACCCTTCAAAAAGGATTTCCGCCAAGAAAGCTATGAAGCATCTTTGTGTTGATGCTTTAGATTTTTATTTTATTTTTTTAGAAAAGATGTTAGTGTTTTAGATTAAACAAATGTTTGAGATAATTGTAAGATAAATGAGACTATTATTGTATGTTTGGAGACTGTTTAGATATTTTTTTGTGAAAAAGTTTTGATGCTTGAGTATTGGAAAAGAATGTGTAACTTGTGGTGGGCACTTTGATTTTACAGGTGTTGATGCTTAATATGTATTTTGCATCTATATGCATACTCAAAAATAGAACATGAATATGAATATATGCATATGTACAATTTTACTAATATGCTGGTTAACATAAAAGGACACTTGTTATATATTTTCTCTTAAAAATTTGGAAAGATGCACATGTGCAAAGGTTGAGATGGACCTGTTTTTAGCGTCAAAGCACGTGTTGGTATGCTGGAAACCTTACCGGGTATGTGGGCCCGAACCAGAAAAAGATGGGCACAGTACCTAATGGGACAAACCTTAAGTGGTTCGGGTCTAGTTCAGGTATGGCTTAACGGGTCTATTGAACGATTTTTATTAAAAAAATTGTTGAATTTGATGTAGAAGGGTTTTATTATTGTATTAGATAACTCTATCCATATTAACTTTGATATTAAATAATGGATATTTAATCATGCTTTGTTAATTTTGATATTATACATTGAAAAAATTTAGTATCATAGCAAATTTAATATATGCTATAAAGATATATAATGAAAGTTAAATAATCTCATATCAATTTTGGAGAAGGTAACCTTGTGCTTATAAAGAAGATCCATCAGCTTCCTCTCAACAAAATCATTTTCTCTAACAAAATAACAAAACTGTAATACCACCCCTTTAGATTGAAGCGGACAATACCAAATGTCTATTTTTACTGAAAGCATTATAATTTAGTTTAGAGTTCTCAAGACTCTTCTGTTTATTTCCAACTTCTCACTCTCTCTTTTCTCTTTAGCCATCCTCTTCTATGTTCTTTCAATATTATTTTTTAATATTAATATTGTATACTCCAAAAATATTAACATCAAAGCTCATATTGTATTAAAATTAATACTTCAACCAAACTTGATAAAAAATATCAACTTTCTCATAGAAGTGTTGACTTGATCATCTTATCTACATCAATATAAAACCAGACTATATGTTATGATCCCCAACCTGCTGGCCCGTACTAAAAAGTGCCAAATATGGGGCACCTAACTCTATCATGATGAGGTTGGTGTCTGCCAGATTGGGTTTGAATGATCTAACTTTTGACATTAACTAATAGTCTGATCTCTAATTGTGACTTAAGATTAAGGATGTAGATTGGACGGGGCTGGATAAAGTTATGTGATAATTTGGATCTAACTCAAATTCAAAATAGTCCAGTTCAATTTTAGCTCAACTTAAATTTATCCAAATTTAATCTCAATTCAATAATGAGTGAGTTGGATTGAGTTGGGTTGGGTTGGTCTTATTTATAAATAATTTATTAAAAGTATTTTACTTTTTATATGAATTATTGTAAAAGTCAAGATATTAAATTGGACTAATCTATTTTTAGCCCAACCCAGTTCAGATTTAACTAATGTCAACTCAAAGTTAACTCAACTCAATTGATATAACTTAGATCAACTCAATTTTATTTAATATGAATTGGACCGAACGGGGCCACGAGTTGACCCGCCCGATTGACACCTCTACTTGAAATTTTACGGTAGTGATGACCACTGATGTAGACTGGATCTATCACGACCGGATTCCGAGGCTGGAACCCGAAGAAATGGATCCGAAGCCGGTTCGGATCGGTGTTATTGAGGCCCGACGGGGATCCGGAAGGCCGAGGAGGCGGAGGCGAAGACGAGGGTCCGAAGGCCGAAGGGCGCTTCGGTCGGTGCGGGCTCGTCTCCGGGAAGTCGGGGCCGAGGCTCCTTCGGTGGGCGAAGGGGCGGCGTGGATGAAGCTCTGTCTGGCTGTATTGCCGATAGGCAATGGAACCGAAGCCGACGGTCCGAGGCCGGAAGGGTCTCGGACTCGGCTTGCTCTTGGATAGTGAGCCCAAAAGCCCTTTTTGCCGGACGAGGGGACAGCGCGGGGCCGAGTCTCCTGTTGCGGGGCAGCCGTCGCACGGCGTCGAGACCAGGGAGAGGAATCCGAGGTCGGCGGCCGAGACCGACTCGGGAAGGTCGGCGATGATTCGAACCGAGCTCCTGCAGGAGGGAAAGAAGAAGAAACCGGTCAGCAGGAGTCCCGGGCTCTGGCCCTTAGGAACCCCCTCCGACGGTCAAGTTAGCTTCTGAAGATGATTCGATTCAGAAGGCAAGAAGTAGCTTTAATGCTTTTTGGACCGTAGTCCTTAAGGGTCTCGGAGGCAAAGAGTTGCATACCTTTGGCAATAAATAGCGGTGTATTTATAGCAGAGGATAGAGGTTGGTTAACGGTGGTAGCCGATATAGGACTATGTTTGGGCTTACTGGTAAACCGCCATAGTGCCTGATCCGCCACCAGAGTGGGCCGGACTCGGCTATCGGGCCGAAGGGGGTTGGGCCGCTGAGGGGCCGAAGCCTGCTGGGCCTTGGGCTGCCGTGCTGTTCCCGGGCCTTAGGCTGATGGGCCGCTGACGGGCCGAAGCCTGTTGGGCCGGGAGCGCCGGTGCCGCTTGGGGGGCCGAGGGCTGCTGGGCCGCCGATGGGCCGGAGGCTCCCGGAGGGCCTGATACTGCTGCTGTTGGGCTGAACGGGGTTTGGGCCTGCTCTAATGGGCCGAATCGGATTCTGCCTCATCACATAGCCCCCCACTCTTGTCTTCCTCAGCTCTGAGATGGCGAGAGTAAAGCCCGAAGCTGCCAAAAGAACATCATAACAGGTGTCTTACCCGAAGCCCTGTTCTCTTTTTACTGGGAAGAGGGGGCCCTCGGTCGGCCGAGGGCTACGCGGTTGCTTCGTCCCCGCTCGGAGTGGCGACGAAGGCTCGGAGCCAAGAGGCCGAAGGGCAGAGCCCTCTGACTCGTGTCAGGCTCCATTAAATGGACGGGATGGCGCGTCGCCTCGCGAGGAAGCACGGGACACGCGTCGCGCATCCGGTCGCTCCGTCGAAAACACAAAAGGATCCTGACCGCTCTCTGGTTGCGGATCGCCTCGGCTCTCTGCCCGAGGCTTCACTCGGATTGCCGCCCCTTTCATCTTCAGCGCGCGGATCGGGACACGCGGCGCGTATCCGGGCGGCCAGCCGAAGGGTCGGAGCGCCCTCGGCCGTTGATTGCTTCGCTGCAAGTCCCGGAGCCGGTCCGTCATCATTGCCGATGGACAGCGCACGTGGCGTGCATCTGAGAGGGGCAAGGGGACGAGCGGGACGATCTCAGCCGTTGGCTTCGGCGGGAGGCGCTCCGAGTGGGCTCTATAAATACAAGCCCTCAGCAGGGCACTATTCTTCTTCCTGCTGCTGCGCCTGCGTTTCCTCTGCAATCCTCCAAGCTCTTCTTCCTTCTCCAGCGGAAAGCTAGCTTCCTGAAGGCTTCGTCCGAGCTCGCCGGCCACCGTGGGAAGGTCTCCATTCCTCGGAGCGCATCGCTGGTGGAGTTGGGAGGTTTGAGGAGCCGCACTCGGCTCAGGAGAGACTTCCTCCCCCTTCCTGCGAGTAAGCCCTAGCTTTCCTCCTTCCCTTCGTGGCCTTATGGTCCGGGATTCTTCCAGTGAGATTACTCCTTCGGACGAGGAGTATACTCCTTCCCACTCTCTGCGATCTCTCCTGTCAGATCCCCTCACCTCAGACTCCTCTGCCCCAGCGATGTCCGAAGAGTCCGAGGTCTCCGGGACTGAGGGGTCCGAGGCTTCCGGAGCCGAGGTTTCCGGGGCCGAGACCTCCGGGGCCGAGTACGCCGAAGAGGTCCGGAACCCAGGCCAGGCTTCCACTTCGGGACGCCGTCGTCCTGATATGGCTTCGGAAGCATCCTGCGCCCTTTCGGACGCAGAGATTATGCGCCTGGTCTCTTACTTCCAGCTCCCCTCCTGGATGACGGTCATTCGGCCTGACTCCGCCACCCAGGCTAACACTTTCCGCCCGGGTTCCTTCTCCATTTACGTTGATAGCTTCGAGGCGGGTTTCCGTCTTCCACTCCCCACCTTCGTCATCAACCTTCTCAGTTTCTACGGGCTGGCTCCGTCTCAGCTCTTTCCCAACTCCTGGCGCACCGTGTACGGTTTCTTGAGCATCTTCGCTCATGTAAAGATCCGCCCTTCCATCAATGTCTTCCGCTGCCTCTTCAAAATTCAAAGGCAGGGGAAGTCCGAGTGGTACTGCTTCGTCCCTCGGGTCGGGCGAAGCGTATTCTCCGGGAAGCCTTCGTCTATCCATGGCTGGAAGAGGAAGTTTGTCTTCGTCTCCCTGCCGGAGAAGGAGGAGAGCGTGTGGCCCTTCCCTACTAAATGGGCGCCGCTGGCTGCAGGCCTCTCGGATCCTCCTATCCTCACCCAGGTCCAGAGCATCCTCGTGGGTCGCATCCAGATGATGGCCCCGTACAATGTCTGGGGGCTTCTCAGCGCGTCGGAGCGTCTGGTGACCGCCGGGGTATGGCCGGATCCCCGGTCCGATCCGGTGCGGGCCTTCCCCTATCTTCCTCCCGGGGAGACTCCGCGGGGCCGCGGAGGAAGGGCCGCCGCTCCTCTGGCCGAAGCTCTTCCGGCTGAGGATGCTGATGAAGTTTCGGCCGAGGGTAAGTCGGCTCTGAGTTTGTATTTGTTCACTGTTGTGTTTCTGACAGGCTTTTCTTGCTTGCAGCAATGGCCGACCTCGACGCCCTCCTCGACCGGATATCCGACCAGCGCGGTCCGGGCCGGGCACTGGCCCCGCAGGCGGCAGGCAGGCCCGGCCGAGGCGCTGGGGCTCCGAGGACCCGAGGCGGGGTCCCAAGGACTGCGGCCTCTTCTGAGGGTCGTGCTGCTGCTGCCGCTCTCGAGAGAGAGCAAAAGTCTAAATTCGCCGCTCGAAGGGGCGGCCGAGCGTCGAAGCGCCCCCGGTCAGAAGGGGCCATAGACGCGGAGGAGGCTCCGCTGATCAGGAGGAGTGCCGAGGCCCGAAGGGCCGCGAGGCTGGCGTCTCCTGAAACGCCGAGGGGCGATTCCCCTTCGGCTGCGGCGGCCAGGGTCGGCGACGAAGGCGCCGGGTCACAGGCGCCCCGGGCGCAGCGCAAGTGGTGGCGCCCCGAACCGGGGATTTATGAGGACGAGAGTATGGAAGACTCGCAGACGTGCCTCCGTCTGCTCCGCAGTCTTACTCTCCCTTCGGCCTTTGAAGGGCTGAAGCGCCATTCGGTCATCGACTTGGCGGCGATGAGCGCTCGGTTGTCTGTCCAGGTAATAAGCTTGAAGGTGCTTCAATCGAGCTTTCCTTAGCTTTCTCTTGGTTTTCCTTTTTTCTGATCACTGTTTGCTTTCGGCTCGCAGGCTGCGGTGACAGGTAGCGTCCTGATGCACCATCAGGAGCAGCTCCGGCTCCAGCTCCTGGAGGCCGAGAGGGAGTCGGACGGCTCGGGCGAGGGCACTTCGGTGGTGCCCGACATCGAGCCTTTAGTCGGTGGGCTCGTAACCTCGAGTGCCCAGGTGCGGGCGCAGCTGGAGGAGAGGACAGCTGAGGCCCGCGCTTCCGCCGAGGCCAAGGTGAAGGCCGAGGGGGAGCTCGCCGCGGCACAGTCCGAGATCCGGGCCCTCAAGGCCCAGATTCAAGAGAAGGACTCCCGACGGGCCTCGGAGAAGCGGCGACACGCCGAGGAGGTATCGGCGCTGAAGCAGGAGCTGGAGGAGGTGGCGGACTTGGCCGTAGCTGAATACAAGGCCGGCCCGGACTTCACCGAGGAGATCATCCAAGCTCAACTGCTGGCTTCTTCCTCCGTCTTCGACCTCGGGTTGGCTGTCGCCCAGAGGGCCTGCCCGAGCGTCGATCTGACCGGGGTCGCCCTACCGAGGGGCGAGGAAGCCAAGGAGCTCCTGTCTTGGTGGCAGGGACTTATGGCCGAGAGGACCTCGACTCCTGCGCCGGATGATGAAGCTGCGCCCGCTGAGGGGGCCCCTGAGGAGGCTGTCCCTGAGGAGGCTGCCGACGAGGAGGCTGCCGCTGAGGAGGCTTCCGATCCTGAAGCGGTGCAGATCGTCGACTCTCCCTCTCCCTCTCCCTCTCCGGGACAAGCCGCAGCCGAGGTGGAGGAGGCCGAAGCCAAAGAATGACGCGGGGATCCGCCCCGGTTTTCTGCTTCTTCTTCTGTTGTAAGCCCTCGGCCAAGGGTATGGCCGGTTTTTGTACTTCCTTTTCTATAAACACAAGGAATGTTTTCGGCTTTACCTTGGTATTCGTGTACGATCGACCGAATATGGCCCTTCAGGAGCCTGAGATCTTGTCATCGTTCGCCATAGCTTGTAGGGCCGAGGCCCGATGTAGGTTCGGATAGAATGTCGCCATAGTATTCGGCCGGGGCCTTTACTATCGTGGTCCATACGATCCCGAAGGGATATCTTGCCGCTTCTTACGTATGTCGGATGGCCGAAGCCATTCATGCTTCTGCTTGCGCGAACTTAGATATGCCTTGCCACTTCCCGAATCGGTATACGTGGCCGGAGCCACTCCCGGTACGGTTTGCACGGACTCAGAAAGAATACCATGCCGCTCCCGATACGGTTTGCATGGCCGAAGCCACTCCCGGTACGGTTTACACGGACTTAGAAAGAATACCATGCCGCTCCCGATACGGTTTGCATGGCCGAAGCCACTCCCGGTACGGTTTACACGGACTTAGAAAGAATACCATGCCGCTCCCGATACGGTTTGCATGGCCGAAGCCACTCGTCAGATCAAAAAGGACCCGCGGACTTTCTAGAAAATCTTGCCGCGTCCTGATCCGGATTACATGGCCGAGAGCCATTCGTCGGATCAAAAAGGACTCGCGGACTTTAGAAAAACCTTGCCGCGTCCTGATTCGGTATACGTGGCCGAAGCCACCCTCGGATCAGGATTACCTGCGGACCTTTGCATACCTTGCCGCTTCCCGATCGGTACGGGTTACCTGCGGGCTTATACCTTGCCGCTTTCCGATCCGGTATACGTGGCCGAAGCCACCCTCGGATCAGGATTACCTGCGGACCTTTGCATACCTTGCCGCTTCCCGATCGGTACGGGTTACCTGCGGACTTTTGTATACCTTGCCGCTTCCCGATCGGTATGGGTTACCTGCGGACTTTTGTATACCTTGCCGCTTCCCGATCGGTACGGGTTACCTGCGGGCTTATACCTTGCCGCTTCCCGATCGGTACGGGTTACCTGCGGGCTTTTGTATACCTTGCCGCTTCCCGATCGGTACGGGTTACCTGCGGACTTTTGTATACCTTGCCGCTTCCCGATAGGTACGGGTTACCTGCGGGCTTATACCTTGCCGCTTCCCGATCCGGTATACGTGGCCGAAGCCACCCTCGGATCAGGATTACCTGCGGACCTTTGCATACCCTGCCGCTTCCCGATCGGTACGGGTTACCTGCGGACTTTTGTATACCTTGCCGCTTCCCGATCGGTATGGGTTACCTGCGGACTTTTGTATACCTTGCCGCTTCCCGATCGGTACGGGTTACCTGCGGGCTTATACCTTGCCGCTTCCCGATCGGTACGGGTTACCTGCGGGCTTTTGTATACCTTGCCGCTTCCCGATCGGTACGGGTTACCTGCGGACTTTTGTATACCTTGCCGCTTCCCGATCGATACGGGTTACCTGCGGGCTTATACCTTGCCGCTTCCCGATCGGTACGGGTTACCTGCGGGCTTTTGTATACCTTGCCGCTTCCCGATCGGTACGGGTTACCTGCGGACTTTTGTATACCTTGCCGCTTCCCGATCGGTACGGGTTACCTGCGGGCTTATACCTTGCCGCTTCCCGATCGGTACGGGTTACCTGCGGGCTTTTGTTGAGAAATCCGTGCCGCTCTGATTCGGTACGCATGGCCGGAGCCACTTCGAATCAGGTTGCTGCGGACTTTAAAGAATACCATCAGGTTCTCCGAGAAAGAAATTTTTATTTATTCCTCCCGGCTAATAGTCCGAGGGGTGTAATTTACAGGAAGTGCCGAAGGCGCTCCGTTTTTCACAAAAAAACGGGGGACGCGTGTCCGAAGGGGTCCCTAATTCGTGAGCCCCCCGGTCGCTTTTGCTTATAAACACTTTTGTTTCAGAGGCATAGCCTTGGAAAGGAGGATCTCTTTGGATGCTGCCTTACTTCTTTGAGGTCCTCGAGTTGCGCCTCTGTCGAGGCCGTTCCTACCGTCGTAGCGGCAGTTGGCCCTCTCTGACGAGGCGATCTATCTCCTCCCGAAGTTGCCGGCATTCGTCGGTCGTGTGGCCGGTTCCCTGATGGTAATCACAATATCTGCTGGGGTCCCTTCGGCGAGGATCAGTTTTCATGCGCTGTGGTGGCCGGAGCATATGCTTTATCTCTGTCAGTATTCGGGAAGGGGGAGCAGGTAGCAATAAGTGTCGTGGCTGCGGACCTTGTCGCTTGCCTCGGCCCCGTTCCTTTCGATACCGCCCATGTGAAGGTTCTTGATTTGCAGATTGAGGATGAGCCGCTGGAGGAGCTAGTGGTGCTGAGGGCTCGTTTGCCGAAACGGCCTCGTCGGCAAAGACTTGCGGAGGCGCTGGCCGAGGCTCCTCGTTCTGTATAGGGCAAAAGGGAGGTGCTTGACCAGGGAGTTGGCTCAGTATCCCAAGATACCGGGCCATGGCGGATACCATGTCCGCCAAAGATGCGACCGTGGCAGTCAGTGCAATCATCTGCCGCTGAAGTTCCTTTATCCGGTTGTCTTCAGCTGAGGACCCTGGCGCAACTAGCCGAACCGCACTCGAAGGGACGGACGGGGTGCCTTCGGAGGGTGGTAGCCGCGCTGAGACTTCCCGTGCCTCTGTTTTGCTTTGTCCGGATCGCCGGGTGACAGGTTGTCGAGACATGACTTGTTTTGTTGGTTTCCCACAGACGGCGCCACGTGATGTAGACTGGATCTATCACGACCGGATTCCGAGGCTGGAACCCGGAGAAATGGATCCGAAGCCGGTTCGGATCGGTGTTATTGAGGCCCGACGGGGATCCGGAAGGCCGAGGAGGCGGAGGCGAAGACGAGGGTCCGAAGGCCGAAGGGCGCTTCGGTCGGTGCGGGCTCGTCTCCGGGAAGTTGGGGCCGAGGCTCCTTCGGTGGGCGAAGGGGCGGCGTGGATGAAGCTCTGTCTGGCTGTATTGCCGATAGGCAATGGAACCGAAGCCGACGGTCCGAGGCCGGAAGGGTCTCGGACTCGGCTTGCTCTTGAATAGTGAGCCCAAAAGCCCTTTTTGCCGGACGAGGGGACAACGCGGGGCCGAGTCTCCTGTTGCGGGGCAGCCGTCGCACGGCGTCGAGACCAGGGAGAGGAATCCGAGGTCGGCGGCCGAGACCGACTCGGGAAGGTCGGCGATGATTCGAACCGAGCTCCTGCAGGAGGGAAAGAAGAAGAAACCGGTCAGCAGGAGTCCCGGGCTCTGGCCCTTAGGAACCCCCTCCGACGGTCAAGTTAGCTTCTGAAGATGATTCGATTCAGAAGGCAAGAAGTAGCTTTAATGCTTTTTGGACCGTAGTCCTTAAGGGTCTCGGAGGCAAAGAGTTGCATACCTTTGGCAATAAATAGCGGTGTATTTATAGCAGAGGATAGAGGTTGGTTAACGGTGGTAGCCGATATAGGACTATGTTTGGGCTTACTGGTAAACCGCCATAGTGCCGGATCCGCCACCAGAGTGGGCCGGACTCGGCTATCGGGCCGAAGGGAGTTGGGCCGCTGAGGGGCCGAAGCCTGATGGGCCTTGGGCTGCCGTGCTGTTCCCGGGCCTTAGGCTGATGGGCCGCTGACGGGCCGAAGCCTGTTGGGCCGGGAGCGCCGGTGCCGCTTGGGGGGCCGAGGGCTGCTGGGCCGCCGATGGGCCGGAGGCTCCCGGAGGGCCTGATACTGCTGCTGTTGGGCTGAACGGGGTTTGGGCCTGCTCTAATGGGCCGAATCGAATTCTGCCTCATCAACCACTAAGGATCATTGGTCTACCAATCATAAGTTCATTCCCAACAAGAGAATTATCAAATTGGCCAGGCACGGGCATCATGATGGCTGCGAGCAGGGGTGGAGAAGCTCAGTTGGAAAATCCGACAGTTATCAAATTGGAGACCCGGTAGAAATAGGACCGATCCAGCCAACTCTTCTGCCAATAGAATAATGGTGTATTTGCATTCTCTCTATTTTTTGGAGAAATAAAAAATCATTAGAAGCATTTCTTCGAAAAGTAAAAAACTACAGGAAATAAGGGTATAAAATAAGAGTTGAGAAAGTGGTCCTTTCCAACATGTAGTTGAGAAACTTGAAAAATGCAAGCATTGTGACTTTGAAAATGAGTCATACTCCCATCATAATATTGGAAAGGTAGTTGAGAAGGTGATTTGAAAAAGGGTACTACCTTCACTTTCTCAAATCCTTTCCAATATGCTTGCACATCGTGTTTTTTCTTGACATTTCTTAAAATGCAAGCATCCCCTAAATGTGAGGGACATTTTAGATAACTGATTCTTTGGCCATGATGCTTCTCTATCGTACACCGGCTCCCCTTCTCAGACTCCGTCTAAGCCTTTTCTCCTGTGTCTCTACATGTTTCAAGACATATATGGAGAAGAAGTGAATAAATTATTTGATCATAAAATAATGAATCGTACTCTTATCATGCATGTCTCTTATGTGTAAGACTCAAGAGCAACGTAGAGACGTAGAGAGAGGATATCTAACCCGATGTCCCATGCTGAAGCGGGCGAAGCCCTTCCGAAGATGTAAAGATGTGTCCGAGCCGGAGGTGTTTGGAATTTGGGTGGCAAAAAGAAGCAACTTGGCGAGATCATTAGAGCAATGCTACTAATAAGTCGGATTTAGAAGAAGCTCGGCTTGAAAATTCATGCATGTCAGTCAAAAACTTGAAACTTTTGTGAAGAAGTCGTAAAAGAGGTGCTAATTTTCTGATATGTAAAATATAATCTTAATACATAATAAAAAAATTCAAGAATAAGTCGTAAAAAAATGAACCAGTTCTTTTGATAAAAGCATATTTTTCTTAAAAGATATGTGATTAAAATCATTACTTTTTAAAGATTTAATATTATTTTAAATAATCATAATTTATTTATAAAAATATATTAAAATAAAAGAGTGTGAATAAATTACTTTTTTTCCAAAAAAATGGCAGATTTTATGTTACGACTGAAGCGGAGCGTATGCTAATCTGAACGGATCCGCCATTAAAAAACTCGGATCCGAAAGTAGCCAACGAACATCCCATCCCACACCTCCGAAACAACACGAAGATGCCCCTCGTGTAATTTCCCGTGCGATTGGGTACGTGGCATCCTATAGCGTAAAGACCGTTGGATCACGTGGATGATGCCATTAGCTGCGTTGTACTCCACGTCTCCTCTTCCCACCCGGTTGGCTCACGACTCAGTTGTGATCGAAGCACTCGCCTCCCCACCCCCTCCGCCCGTCTTCTTCCTTCTCCCTCCCTTCCCCTTTCCCCACCTCTCTCTCTCTCTCTATATATGCACCATCTCTGTCCGTTGCAGAGAAGAAAGCGAGGGTTGGGAATAGATCGAGGGAGAGAGGGAGAATGCCAGAAGGACAGGCTCGATCGCCGGCTTGCGGCGGTGGCGGGGAAGATCCGACAGAGGAGCCGTCGAAGACCGTCTATTTCGTCCCTATATACGCGGTTGCCGTAGTTGATCCCAACAAACATGGTAGGTTTGCATCTTCCTTCTCTTTCTACACACTTGCATCTGGGGTTTGGTCCGCCCTGTGACGTCGACTTGTTGTTTAATGTGGATTTCGATCTCAAGTACTGTACCAGTGGGGAGGGACCTGCTTCTTTTTTTTAAAAAAATCCTGTTTTTCTCTGTTTGAGATATGTTTTGTTTTATTTGCCCCGTGAAATTTTGGGTGCTGTTGGATTTGGGGCAATTAGGCGTCCTTGGGCATCACTAATTTCTCGCTGATCCCAGGGATAAGTGGGGACAAGCGGCTTATGGGCGATGGCACCTTTTTATGTTCAGCTTTTGGGATGCTCATTTGGCGAGTTTTTTTGGGTTTTCTAGATGTGCTTTTGTCTTCATTCTTCTCGTGTGTTTCAGCAGGAGGCTTCTGTTATCTTAATTCGGGTTTCTTTCCAAAATTAGGGTTTTTGTGAATGTGTAGCTTTCGATTTGACCTCGAAATTGTCGTTTATGTGATTACCCAACAAACAAGTGTCTGCCCTCGGTTAATCCCTATGTAAACTCTTGGTGTTTATGGAATTTAGTGGGCAAAAGTCGTCTGCCTCTGGACGATCAGAGACAGTGGACCGCCGGGAGCAGCGAGAGTGTTGGTACAAGTCAAGGAGTTCCCCCTCTGAGAGGTTATAGAGCCAAAGCAGCGGAACCTGAAGCAGCAGTCCAGCAGAAGAGGCAGAAGCTGATTGTAATGAGGAAAAGGGGTAGAATACCAGAGTATGATGATGATGATCCTCACAAACCTACACCCAAGAGGTGCATAGTTTTTTTAAAAAAAATTGCTCTCGTTTTAGTAGTTATTTTCTCCTCCTTGTGTTAAAAAAAATACAATCCCTCACCTGTTGCTTTTTGCATGGATTAGGCTGAGGAATAGAATGAAGGCTCAGAAGTCGAGGGACAAGAAAAAGGCTTATATGAATGCATTGGAAAGCAAAGCGAAGGAACTGGAGAAGACCAACTATGAGCTTGAGGAGAGATGCCTCTCCCTGCAGGTTGAAAATGAGGCTCTGAAAAATGTGAGTATCGTCGTCTTACAGTCACGTTGTGGTAGAGAACCGATATGTGCCTGATGCTGAAAGTCATTTTTTGAACACTCCGTTTTGGCCATTAGATTGCAATAATGTTTACATCTTGAGGAAAGTGCAAGACTTGAGCTGCACATGGACCATGAACACCATAAAAAAGTTCGTGGAGTTATAGCATAATTCTGATAGCCTTGTGATACATTGCAGGCAAATGTCTAGTCTTATCTTGGGATGCATTCCAGAGTGTCAAAACTTCAAGCTCTGGTTTGATAGCTGAATAAGGTGGAATACAAATGGCTTATTCTGCGAATAATTCATGTTCCAGTCATAGATTGCGGAATCGGCCGATTCGAATCGGAATCAGTGGATTCCGATCCGATTCGGAGGGGATTTCACTGTTCATCCCCCCTTCTCCTCCGATTTATTAAAAAAAAAAAAAAATAGTGTGAATCGGTCTGAATCGGGTCCGGACCGGCCAATCAGGCCGGTCTGGTCCGATTTGGCCCGATTCGGACGCAATTCAGATCCCCCCTTAAGGGGGCCGATCCCCCCCTTCCCCCAGCCCCTCCCCCTCTCCCGGCCACCACCGCCGCCACTCGCCACCGCCGGTAACTTGACCCCCAAAATAGGCTACAACTTGGAAATTCTCAAGTATAATAGGCTAAGGACAAACGAAGTGATTAAACCTTGTTGCCTTTTATCTGGAAAGATTCAAAATAGGCTCCATGCCTCCATAAAAAAAAAAACTTGCCACTGGCTTCAAACATTGGAAAGAAAATATACACAGATGATCATCAGTATATAAGACAAAAAGAGAATAACCAGCAACCACAATAGATACATAACCATCAAAGCAGAAACAAGAAGCTGATGTACATTGCCATACTATGAATGGCTACCATCCGCCGTTCTCTGCACTCCCCCCATTAGATCTCTCCCTCGCCAGAACTATGTGCTCCACCATGAGGCTTTTCTTGACTCCAAGCATCTCTCTGCTGAAATGAACCACTGCGATTGCCCCAGCAACCATACTCGTCAGCTTTATCGGAACTAGTTTTTGGAGTCCAAGTTTGATCCTCATTAGACATTGCTCCTTTAGTTGACACATATGTGAAATTCCATGCTTTTGCAGAGTCACTGTCAAACCCCTTCGATTTGTTCCAATTGTCCGGCCCTTGGGATACTTGTCCACTTGCTTTTTCAGAGGAAACAACATCACTCTTCCGGACATCAGACTCTTAGTTGTCTTTAATGTATATATTTTTATGGATGTACATGAATTACATTCATTTTTATTGTACATTCATTGAATCATATGTATACAATTTTTTCTGATTTTTATTTTTTATTTTTTTAATCCAGTCAAGTCGGACCAGCCAGACTTCATCTGGATCGGCCGAGTCGGCCGATCCGATCCGGGTCAGATCGGGATCGTCGGGTCCCGATTTGGGGACCCGATCCGACCTGGAATTCCTTGGTTCCAGTTTGAGAGCTAGGATACCTTGTTCTGCCCAGAATTTCGTATTCCACAAATAAGCTGAATATGGCATTCTGCCCTAGAGGCTCGAATCCCCAATTCTGTGCGTTTTACAGGGGCAGTGATTCGGAAAAGGCCCAAACATGTTCTCGTTGCCTGTCCTATTTGGGCCAAACACGTCCTCTTCACCCATGCCTATTGGGCCAAACATGTCCTCCTTGCAGCATCCAGCACATCATACAAAGACAAAAGAAGTAACATGCATATTGCCATCGCTATGTGGTAATTAATCCATGACAAACTTCCCACACAATCCATCTAAAGTAACTGGGCATGGTATGTGATGATTTAGCATGACAATGTTGTAGTCTATGTTATCAAAGGCGATCGCGTCGCTCGCCTAGGCAATGAAGAAGGTTGAGGCGAGCCAAAACGCCTCGCCTCGCCTCGTGTTCACTTCATTCACCTAGGCACTTGCCTGTGATGTCTATGCCAAATGTTTATTTCTTTTTTAATTATGTGGCATTACTTTTTCTTATTCTCAATTATTCCAAAGTCGCTAATGCTTCTTTTAACAATGTCTAGTACCCTTTTTTTTCCTTATATGCTACCATATTTTTGCTTATTTTTGATGATTCTGAAGCCCATCAACTACTTATATGAGTAGTAAATGGTCTTCGGATATTACATGCTGGACATGATCAATGCTCCTCAAAGTTTTACATATGATTATCTTAGATGTTTTCTTTACTTTTCTTGTATTGCCATTTTATTCCTTCATGGTGATTTATGGGAGAACACATCGCCTCAAACGCCTAGACGATCGCCTAGGCAATTGAGGTTGAGGCAAACCCTTGGTTGCGTCGCTCGCCTCTCGCCTCTGACTACATAGGTTGTAGTTGCATGTAAATCGAAAGAAAGACATTGGAAATTAATAAACACCTTGATATGCATGTTAGTGTGTATATTGCCATTATTATGAAAAATATAATATTTTTATTTAAGTAATAAAGAGTCTATTATCTTATTTTATTTATCGTATTACACACTATGTATATAATATTATATATGTGGTCAATGTTGGTCAACATTGCTACTTGCGGTATTTAAATATGTTATCCTTACCGAACCTGAATTGAAAGGGGTACTTCTTATTGTAGAATAAGAAGGGCAATTTTGGAAACCTATGCCCTTCTACCTCTTATTCCTCCAATTCCAATCAAGCCCACTAGAATACCTTATCCAGTTTCTCTTATTCTAGGTAGAATACCAACCTATTATCAAATCAAAACACCTCGTACTCTGGAATGAACAATCCATAATAAGCATCCTCTAATAAGCCATTCCTCTATCAAAGTGGTGTCAAAAGAACAGGCACAGGGGCATGTGCATTTCCTGTCAGATTATGTTTCCATCTAAGACGACCAATAATCATTTTGGTGTAGTAGATAGACCATTGCACTATGGAGTACGCTAGCTTTGTAGGCTTTCATGGGTAAAGTTTCTTCTATCCTAGAACATCTTAATTATAGAGGTTGACAACAAAGTCCGAGCATCTTAATTATAGAGGTTGATAACAGAATCCTTTAGCCAAGACTGGCAATTTATAGCTCTGGATCAAAACAAAAGGTAGGCCAAGGACCTTCGCTTTCTCCCTCTCACGACAAGAAAAGGAAAAAGATCTGCTCTCTTTGCCTATTTCTTTGAAACCTCTTGTCTAGCCCATTCACAGTGCAAAAAAATGAAAATGACCTAGGCACTTGTTTACACCTCAACCTATGTGAAACATAGTGTTAAATATTTCTTCTAATTTGTCTTCTCTATAAATTCCTGTCTTTGGATCTTTACTAGGGTTAATGGACTGCAATGCTCTACAAAAGAGAATAATGGGATCATCAAGTTTTGTATGCTGCAGAAACTTGGGATTCATCTTTAAAAACGTGTGTGACTGTTGTCTATGCTATTCATATGATTGCAAATGGTCCCCACTCCTAGTAGGTCCTCAAGAACTTTGATATATATATATATATATATATATATAGAAAGAGAGAGAGAGAGAGAGAGAGGATGCTAGGATATGGTTAGTTACTTTCATACGGTTTAGCCACATGTGCCGCTGTGTATGCCATTAGATTTATATTCGATGCTCTTCCCTTATTTCTCTCTCGCGATCACAAGATGAGGGAAAAGGACATGATCACACGCTATGGTATCAAAGGCAATCGCCTTGCTCGCCTAGGTGATTAAGTAAGTTGAGGCGGGCCAAAACGCCTACCTCACCTCATGTTTGCCTTACTCACTTAGGCACTTGCCTATGATGTCTATGCCTTAATTATGTGGTATTATTTTTTTAATTCTTAATTATTCTAGAGTGATTAATTCTTCTTTTACAATGTCCAATATCCTTTTTCTCTTGCATGCTGCTACAATTTCTTTTTATTATTTGATGATTCCTAAACTCATCCGCTACTTATATGAGTACTATATATGATCAGTGCTTCTCAAAGTTTGACATATGATTATCTTGGACAGTTTTTT
Organism: Zantedeschia hybrid cultivar; assembly: GCA_030544215.1. Taxonomy (NCBI): domain Eukaryota; kingdom Viridiplantae; phylum Streptophyta; class Magnoliopsida; order Alismatales; family Araceae; genus Zantedeschia; species Zantedeschia hybrid cultivar. The sequence continues at coordinate 15,858,633 of JARZZO010000016.1, forward strand.
TTATTTTTCTTATATTGTCATTTTCTTCCTTCATGGTGATTTGTGAGAGTACACATCGCCTCAAATGTCTCGGTGACTGCCTAGGCAATTGAGGTTGAGGCGAACCCTCGCTCGCCTCTCACCTTTGACTACATAGATCACACGAATAGGCATATTCTGACTTTACCCTTTGGAAATCATCTGCCCCACTTTTCTTGCCTCTTGTCCTGCACACTTGCAAACCTGCCCTTACTAGTTGCCGCCCAATCTCACTGCCCTCCCTGATTCACCCATCTACTAGACGGCCTAGACATTTGTTCTCAGTCACCACATCTCTGGTCGATATGCTATTAGAGAACAGAGTACGTGCTATGATCAACTCACCCTTGTCATTCTGCATAGTGCAACTCCTGCAGATGGACCATGTTACTACACAACGCAACAAGAATGACATTATGTCTGATTATGAGTTTCGTGATCTGGCACTTGGCTAAGCACCAATGTAGTCAAAGGTGTGAGGTGACTGAGGCGATCGGGGGGCCACCTTAGCCTCCCTAGGCATTTGAAGTGATATTTATTTTTAAAATACTAAAAATTCAAACATATAAGTATATTATTAAATATAAAAATCTAACAAAATGATTGTAGAGAGGATTAGGAGAGGGCTTCAGCCCTAGGCATGTGTCACACACACACACACACAAAGAGAGAGAGAGAGAGAGAGAGAGAGAGAGAGAGAGGGGCAGCCATCTGTATATTGAAGTTACAGAGGCTAAGAGAGCCCTCTATAACTTCATACATAGCAGGGGATGGGAGGAGGCAGAGAAAGAGAGTACAGTTGAGAGAGAAAAAAAGGTGCAGTCAAGGGAGAGAGAGAGAGAGAGAGAGAGGGAGGCCTACCTCGTAGAGAAATATGTCCACTGGCATCCCCAAAAGACACGCCGGAGTTGGAGGAGCCCACCAGAGCCCCCTAAAGACACGACAGAGTTGGAGGAGACCGCTGGACTCCCCGAAAGACACGTCAGAGTTAGAGGAGACCGCTGGAGTAGTAGGCTGAGGCAAGCCAAACCGCCTTGCCTCTCCTCATATTCGCTTGACTCAGCTAGCCACTTGCCTATGATGTCTATGTCACAAAGCTTGTTCCTTTTTTCTTTTTTTCTTTTCAATTCCAAGAGTAAACCCACGAACTCAAGATCGAGCCCTGCATTATGAGTATCCTGACTCTTAGGCTTGCCAAACATCTCTCAGGTATTGGGTCTCCCCTCGGCCTGGCGAAGTCTGTGAGGTCGGAGCTCACATGAACCCCAAGTTGGTGTCCGCCATGAGTATGCCCATAGGTGGGATTTGATACAACGACCTCATGGTTGCCCGTGAAGTGCATTATCCAACTCTTCCATCCCCGAGGGACAAGCTTGTTTCTTTTTTAATTATGTGGCAGAATTGGTACGGATTGGATTGGATCAGCTGATCTGCTCGGTTTTCAGCCGAACCAATCCGATCCTGAGCCCCAATCCGTCGTTCCTTTCTTAGGATCGGTCAGATTTACCAAGATTGGGCCGAATCGGCCGAGCTGAGGCTCAAAGGCTAGCTGCAAACTTTTTGTTGTTTTATCATTTATTCATGTACATGACTGGATTAACTTACTTAAGGGTAAGGTACTATCCTTCCCCCCCCCCCCCCCCCCCCTTGTACCTAGCTTTTTTTAAAATTAATAAAATCCCAAGGGCTTACCCGAGGTCCTAGATAAGTTTCGGGCATTTTAAGGTTACTTTTTATTTTTATATTTTTTTATAATTTTTTAACCTTTCTTTACAATAAAATGGGGGGACCAGACCGGATTGGTCAAGATCGGACCCGGACCGAGATCCGTGTCCGATCCCCGAGTTTTCCTTCCTTGCTTTCAGCAATGTCTAGTACCCCTTTTCTCTTACATGCTGCTATGTTTTTTTACTCATTTATGATATCCTATTACATGTTGGATATGATCAGTACTTCTCACTTACATATGATTCTCTTGATTTTTTTTTCCTTTGTATTATCATTTTTTCCTTCATAGTGATTTATGAGAGAACACATCGCAAGGCTGAGATGAACCCTGGTAGCCTTCGTCGCCTCTCCCCTCTGACTAGATAGAGATGATCACATTTTTTCTGCTCCACTTGTAATCGCCAAAGAGAAATAGGGGAAGAGCATTGGATGCGAATCTGATGGTGTACATGGTACATGCGACTAACCATACCCACGGAGCTGACTGTCTCGCTACATTCCTCTGTAGATACATACATACATACATACATATATATATTTCATTGTGCTTGTATCTCAATTGGTTCTGTTGACATAATGATAGAAGCCATGTAGCAGTGGGATGTCATGGTATTCTGTTCTCTAAATCATTTGTCACATTATAAACTTTCTTCCATTAATATGGTGTTAGGTACTTTCTATGAAGGAACCATATATATTCATCATTGACTTCAGTACATTCTCCAAAATCTGTGTGAATGTTCTAGTTGAATTTGCCAACCATTATGAGGAGGTGTGGTAAATTCAGTAATGCTTTCTTAAAGGAAAATGGCTGATAGCACATATGATTAAAAAGGAGGTTATGCACTACTCTCATTCTGAAAAATGGATGGCACATATAGTTAATAAAGGAATCTATACAGAACTTCCATTCTAAAAAAACCCCACAAAGGTGCTCCCAATGTACTCATGGTATTGTACAGAAGACAAGTGACTCACAATCCCATGAGGCGGCGGGTTGTGGCCCACCCAAACCCCTCAATGTAAGGGATTATATGCTCCCAAAATAGTATGCCCTACCTTAAGCACGCTACCAAGAAAACAAAGCCACTTGTTACCAGGCATTTGATCTTCTTCAGTACTGTTTTCACCATCTTGAATGCCCCGTTGTTCTTTCACCTGAAATGACTCATAACAAGTGACAATGCCATTCACAACATCTACCTATATGCCGGCTTATGAGGTTGAATCAGCACCATAGGCCAATCCTCTGCTTCAGCCCAGTGGATTCTTCCAGCAGTTCTGGGCACCAGGCAGAATGCCCTTCACGTGCTCAGAACGTGGCCATGATTGCGTGGGCAATCAGATGGGTGCAGACTTGGAGTTTGGACTTGGGTTGACAGCTGTTCCAGATGACATCTGGATTGGGGCATCAGATTCTAGGTCGAGCAAATGCTCAGATCTGCCACTTTAGCATCACGAGAATAGTCCCATATCTCAAAACTTGAAAGCTCTCCAATAACTCCAGCTGACACAAAAGGAGGGGGGGGGGTGGTGTTGGTCCAAGGTATGAGAGTACTGTAAGTCCTACTACTTTTAGCACTCACAAGCTCTTCACATGCTCAGGGGATTAGTTGATTGACTTGATTATCATAGGATTTATACCCAAGACCACCTCTAACCGTCTTTGCTCAGCAGGTCAAGGGAAGTGTGCCCTTCCACCTTTTCCAGCTAGTTGGCCTTGGCTACCTTGTCTCCACGCTTAGACTCTCCTCGTCCCTCCCTTCTGCTGGTCCTCAGCAAGTTGGAAGCTAGCTGCAACACTAACAATGACCAACCTAAACACCAATTAGAGGACAGAGAGAACATCAAACTCTTATGAAGGGGTTGGATTGTATGTGGAAAATTACTCCCTTCATACAGTTCACAGAGAGCATCATCTACACGATGAACTACCTGTCTTGGAATTTTAGACAGCCTTGAACAAATGTCAGACCATTTGCAATTGTTGATAGTTGGATTCAGTTAAATCGAACTAAGCATACTCTGCTTCATGGAGCTCATGCAACAAGTATCACCTCTGAGATTCATATTTGGATTAGTAGGAGATGTTTGATTACACCATTGACATATTGATGGAGTTGGTCTTTCACTTGGCCATTGTTGATACTTTGGAGGAATGTCACCATTTATCTGGTTGCCAAATTGGGGCTGAGTACTTAACATAGTCTGTTTCAATCCCCCTCTCAGTCCATCCAGGAAAAGATTTCCAGCAACCAAGTTCTGCTCTGCTCGTATCTTATTGTAGTGTAACACACTTTCTATGTTAGTTGGCTGGTACCACCTCACTTGGATGAAGTAGCACATCACCTTCCTGTTCTATCTAGTAAAGGATTATGGATACCTTTCCTTCACCACTATCCCTATCCCTAATTCCTAGGTTCCATAACCACTTGTACTAATGTTGAGATTCTCATCTTCCAGGAAAATATAAATTTAAGAGAGTTTTTAATGTGGTAGCCACTTCAGGCCACGCGATGGGTAGTGTATTTATTGGAACTTTGCATGGAGCACTGGAAGTGGTAATCTTGTTTTATGGCATTTCTGTCTTTTTTTAATTAATGAGCTTAGATACCATTTCTTCATTGTTGACATTTTATCATTGTGTTAAATAGATTTAAGGTCAAATTTGGAATTTTTTCTGGCTCAGACCAGTCAAACCCACAGTGGACATGTCCAGATGACTTCAGATAATCATCCCCATATTTGGATGCAATTGGTTCACTGTAGAGCTTTCCTTGAATCTCCTCATTTCTAATTTTATCTTTTTGTTTCTCCACTACTCCACCTCACAATGTTAGTTCTATTCCTACCAACTTTTTGTATGCACTGTTTAGCTTGATCTTTTGGGAATCCTATACAATTTTTCTTTAATGTGGAATGTTCTTCTGCTAAATGTAAATTAGATTTGTCCCTCCTAGAATAGCCAATCTGGCTTGTTTATGGAGGCTAGAAGTGGCTTAATCTGGTGACAACTATGTGATTTGTGTTTCGATTATCTCTTTGACAACTTTGTGATTTGTATCTCGATTGCCTCTTTGACAACTGTGTGATTTGTGTTTTGATTCTCTTTCTCTAGTAGTTGTCTAAAGCAGATCACAGATGCATTTATCATGTGTCTCCTCTTTTTTGTGTAGGCTTTTTCTGAAGAAGCCTTGGGGAACCTTTGATGGTTGCTCCCTAGTCGCATGAGCTTAATTGATGCAAGTAAGAAGGTAATTTCTTACCTGCCAACAGGTCCCATGTGACTCCTTTGGCTGGCCCATCCCTACCCAAAACTTGGTTAAGTACTTGGCACCACCTTGTGTAACGTTTGATGTCAGCTGGTCAAGAAACCACACCAAACCGTTGGATTCCTTTGGTAGGTCTAGATGACAACAGGTGGGTAATTATGATAATAATGAATATGTAGAACTTACTCGATTTTATTCAATCAGCAAATAAAGCTGTTTGGTGATTTCATACCATCTTGAGAGCTGACCCCTGTGGGTGAGCTTTTGTTGCATATCTGCCTTGATGTTGCCCAATCCGACCTTTCTCGACTGTTGTTCCTTTTTTGCACTAGGAGCATGTGGACTGTTTAAAGAGTTCTATTCATTTGTTTTGAACTTTAAAATCCTAGTTGGCTTGCTTCCAATACAAAGTGCTTCTTTATTTGCTGATGTTGATGATGCTTTAGTCTTGGTTGATGAAGCTTTAGTTTAGTACTCTCATCAATCTTGAAGCCTATTATTAAAGGAATATTTTGGTTCTTATAGGAAGTTTTGGAATCTGATCCTGGTGCAAAAGAAGAGTTGTTGCATTATTATGAGAAACTTCAAAAGGATAAAGAAAGTGCTCGAGATAAGTCTGTTGATAAATCAGAAGGCACTCCAGTGAAGTTGCCGGAGAATCAAGCAGGTAACCAGGAGATGCATACTGAGATCATTGATCATCAAGATGCTGAAGAGGCTGAGGTTGATGAAGAGCATATTCCCGGAACTGCAGTCATCGTCGACCAGGAACACATACTAGAGAAGTATGCGGAGATCAATGATCAAGAAGACGCACAGCAGATGTATGTGCAAGGTACTGCAGATAGGTTTGCTGGGTCCCATGAACAATATGTGACATCAGAGGAGTGCAGAGATCAATACCCCAGAGGGCATTACTAGGAAGTTTGATAGGACCGAAGCCCAAGGAGGTACCACAAGGTGGACTGATGTCGAGAACAATGCTACCGGATATCCGGAGGATGGTGTGGAACAAGATTCGATATTGCCGTGTGCTTACGTCTGTGCAATTGGCCGCAGTTTCCACACCGAATCAAGGTTTCTCATTCTACAGGGTGGAACAGGTGGAGAGCGGGGCATTGAATGAACTTTCTGCACAGTACGTACATGTCCATTGATGATGGAAACTTGTGTGAAGCTTCCCCTGTAGAGGGATAGGGCATGATTCGGGTGGAGGTTCCTTGGTAGGATGGGAAAATGAGGCTGCACATTTTCGGTAGAAACGTAACCAGATCTGCTGACCTTAGAGTTGATGCGGAGCTTTGGAAAGAAGGGTGGTGTGCCCAGATAACATAGTGGTGGTGTAGAAAGTGGCCATGATAGTTATAGTTGGAATAACCTCGTTCCGAAGACCGATGAGCATCCCAGACTCAGCTTGGGACACCATTTCCCCGGGGATGTATGGCTGTATATTTTATTTGACGACGCTTGCCTTTTTTCCTTCCGTTGGTCCTATTTGGAGAAAGGCGTTTTGCCATTACGTCGTCAGAGGTTTAAATGTAATCTTTGTCATTAACCGATTCAACCACTTCGACTTGTTTGCTTTGTGTACTTCGAAAGTCCTCAGAGAGGAATAGTTTAGTTGTATTATCCGCATCTGATACCAACTTGCTAGTCACTGAAGAGGTTTTATTTTTCTCTTGTTTCCAAATGTTGTATTCAGAAGCTCAAGTTCGTCAAAATTAGTAGAATGTCATGATACTGTATCACGTTTTTGTCACATATTTCGTCATGTTTACTGATAGTAATCTGATTATTCGTTTGGATGGTTTCTACTAAATGCATTGGATTGGCTAAGGCGGTAAATATGTCCGTTAGTGACTACGGGCTTTGGAGATTCTATCGGCTGTAGAGAATACAACTTGACATAATGTAGCATTTCTACAGTTTAGCAATGGTTGGTAGATGTTTCATACTCAGTTGATTGGCTCATTGGATATTTGGAATCATTTTCTTTTTTAAACTAATTTATACTTAAAAATATTCTGTTTAAATTTTTTGTCTTTACCCTGGAGATAGAATTACCTCCATCCTCATCTGTTTGGCGGAAATAAAACAATTTCCGAAAGAATGAAACTTCTTCAACCAGGCACCTGTCAAATTGTTTCTTCAACCTTGCCATCATGGACCATTTCATGTTGCCATGATCGGGCCAGCAACGAAGAGGAAGAAAAATGATTTTAATTTTATTTTTCCCATCTTCTCCTTTAAATCCATGTAAAAGCTAGAATTGTGTAGTTTTTCGAAATTATTACCCATATGTCTTTCTCTCTCTTCCTCTCCAAAAGCTCTCAAATACGTAAGCCAAGACTACTTGATCTGTTTAGTTAAAATTACATCTTTTTCATAGATTTTAATCATTGAAATACTCATAATCCATGTTGCCACCCATCTTTTTGGTCTGTATGTTGTCATCCATCATGCGTCACATAATGCGTGTAACGTGATGCGTATTATGCTAATGCAGGCAATAAACACATCAGGTTAGAACAATATCTTTTCTGTTTAATGTCACAATAGCAAAACAAAGAAAGAGGAAAAGCCTTGGGCCTTTTATAAAAGTATCTGCGCTTATCTAGCAAAGCATCATAACTTGAAGCTATGAGTTCAAATGTTCAGCCTTAATGATTGGCTCTTACAAGTGAGAAATAATGTAATTAATGTTTTATCATATAGAATATTAATTAATATATTATCAAAATAAATATCCAAAAACAGATGCATAAAAGAGTGTTTCTACTTCCACGTCTATTTCCTTATTGAAAGCTTTGGATTTGCAAGCACTTATCTATCAGTAAGTTTTTTTTTTCCTTTTTTTTTTTGCACTTCTATATCCATTCTTACGAAACATTGGAAACAAATTGAAAATCAAATAGTCGGAACACTATCTATAGTCCTAGTGAAGTGATAAACAAAGGTAGAGAAACCAGATAACGCAAGTTCTACTCTCAAGAAAAAGAAAAGGTGAGATATGTTTTACTTTTGAAATTATATGAACGATTGAGCTCTTTCCTAGAAACTAGTAAATGGTACACGCGTTGAGCGTGTTACGCATAGATAATAAATATAAAAGGGTAAAAAGGATATAATATATTTTATTATGGATTGAAATCCAACAATTGAAAAGAGCTGTAGCAAGATAAAATACGAAAATAATATATAAAGAAAACTTTTGCCTAAAACTGCTCCACAAACTTAACTTCAGAAGACAGTATTTACACTAATAGAAATCGAAGTATTAGTGATGGCTACAGAATCCGTCGCTAGTAACAACATTAGCGACGGCTTAGAAGTAGTTGTCGCTAATATATATATTTGCGATGGCAGAATAGCTGCTTGTGGCTAATATATATATATATATATATATATATATATATATATATATATATATATATATATATATATGTATATATGTATTTGCGATGGCTGCATATTTAACCATCGCTAATATATGATACTAGCGATTGCTAACATTTTAGCTGTCGCTAATATTTTACTCTCAAGAAAATATTAACAATGGTTTTAACTATAGCCATCACGAATAAGTCTCCCTTTTCCCCCATCTCGCCCATGCCCCCACACCCTAATTTGCTCACCGCTCTCTCTCTTTCTCCCTCCTTCCCGACCCCTCGTTGCTGTTAGTTTAGGTGGCCTACAAGCCAATCTAACAATGTAAATCTCGTTCATTTATTAATATAATGGCATAATATTCATTATGTGTAAATCGCGTTAATTATCGTTTCATAATGAAGTCCGTGAATATATGCTATAGTGATTAGATTATGATGAGATCATACTAATAAGACTGATCACTTAAACACACATATTCTTAATCGTTCCTAGTCGGAGGATATCCGAGAAGGACATCGGATATCCGGTTAGACTAGTACAGATTACTCCTGCTCATATGATGAGGGTGACTGATCTCACAAGTCACTTGTGTGGAGACACTAAGGCGAATCTGTAGGTGCTCATTGGAGAATGAGTTCACTGAACTGATCCGACTGAATCGCTGGATGGTATTGTACCTCACTGTCAACCAGCTTGATTCAATTGTCGCAGTTGCGTGGATGGTCCTCGGACCTGAGACACCAAGGACACCTTGGCGGTGGACTTCTGTGCTTTGACCTTGGTTTACGAATATCTAGCCACGGGATTCTAATACGCCAAGGATTGGGTGCAGCGGAATACCGTCGAAGGGAATTGTGTGTCAATAAGGAATCATTCGCTCTCGGTACTTAGAGAGAGAATGCTCTAGGAAGGATGTGCGAAAGTCCCTGGCCAGGGCGGACGATAATATCGGGAAAGGAGTTTTCCGACATTCATCAGCGGCATCCAATCCAAGTGAGTCGACCGGTTAGGGTTTGACAGCTCGTCATACCCTGAGTTGACTCGACAATATTGTACGAATGAAGGATTATATCCACGCGGTAACTGTCGACGGAAAGGTTCCAAGAGTGGGTTACTTAACCCCAAATACTTTCCGGGTTCACGCGGTGTTGTTTGGCACCCAACGTGATCGGAGGCCCGGTCGAATTCGATGTGCGACATCAATTCGATTGATTAATTGATTAATAAATAGTTATTAATTAATTAATAAAGCCAGTGAAGAGTCACTGAGCTTATTGGGCCATTAACTGGACTGGTACTTTGGCCTAGAGGGTCACACGCAAATGATTCTCAAGGCGATGGATAAATAAGTGGGTTTTATACAAACCGGGGGTTTTTATGAAAAACCGCGCGGTTAGTATAAAACATAGCGAACGGGCTGAGCAGGTCAAGCTGCTGCTAACCCTAGCCGCCCCTCCTCGTTTTCTGTCGTTCTCTGGCATCCAGGCAGATCCAGATCTGCTCCGCCGCTTCACCGAATCCCGTTCGACGGGATATCGTCCGCGCGCTGCTGCGATTATTGCGGCGACCGGCGGAGGCTTCGTGGGCTGCGAAGAACGACGAACTCGAGGATATCCGTCGCGGGGAGGATCGCGTGGACTTCGCTAGAGGCCGGGAGCTTGCGCGGCTTGCGGTGTCGCATCGACGGAACCGAACGGCTGCGGATTCGAATCCGCACACGGTGAGAATAGATAATCCGATTATCTCGTATTTTAGATTCCGAAACGGGAACGGATCGCTGTAAATAATTTTGTTTTTCCGCTGCGTGAGCGATCCGGAGAAACCGAGAAAACCCAACAGTTGCCACCGCCCTGTGCTTGCTGATGTCCCTGGTCGCCACTGCCACACGCTGTACCTCATCTCCTCTGTCTCTCTCTCTCTTTGCGCATCGAACGCACCATGCGGCGGCACCACTGACAGCCACTGTGCACGCCCTCCCTTATCCCATTTCTCTCTCTCTCTCTCTCTCTCTCTCTCTCTGTGTATCAATCTCTCTCTCGCTCTCTCTAAACCCCTCTCCCATCTCCCTCTCTCTCTCCTCTCTCTCTCTCTCTCTTTCTCTGACCCCCCATCTCCCTCTCCCTCCTCTCCCTCTCTCTCTTTGTTTGATACCCCCCTCCCCCATCTCCCTCTCTCTCCTCTTTCACTTTGTCTCAATCTCTCCCTGACCCCCCTCCCCCATCTCCCTCTCTCTCTCTCTCTCCCTCTCTCTCTCTCTCTCTCTCTCTCTCTCTCTCTCAGAGGGAGACTGAGAGAGAGAGAGAGTGAGGCAAAGAGAGGGAGAGAGGCAGAGAGAGCAGAGAGAGGAAGACAAAGAGAGTCTAACTGAGAGAAAGAGAGAGAGGGAGAGACAGTGAAATTGAGAGAGAGAGTGCGAGAGAGAGAGACATAGAGAATAAAGAGAGGGAGAGACAATGAGATTGAGCGAGAGAAAGAGAGAGAGTGAGAGCAGAGAGAGATAGGGAGAGTGAGAGAGTGAGACAGAGAGAGGGAGAGAATGAGATTGAGAGAGAGAAAGAGTGAGACAGAGAGAGGGAGAGAGTGAGATTGAGAGAGAGAAAGAATGAGATAGAGAGAGGGAGACAAACAGACAAAGAGACGGAGATACACAGACACACACATACATAAACCTCTCTCTCATAGACACACGCCCCTCCTCTTACTCTCTCTATCCGCACACATATATTTTAAATAACTAATATGTTAATTTTTTTAATATTATTACAGGTTACAGCGGGAATTGGAGGGATCGATCTTTTAGTCATTGTCAAGGTATACATCTATCCATTTTGATTTTATTTATGTAGATATATATATATTTATAGATATATAGGTATATATATATATATATATATATATATATATATATATTAGATATAGATAGATATATTAGATATGGATATATAGATAGCTAGGTATTACATATATACATGGACATATATATATATATATAGAGATATAAGATAGATATAATATTTGTATAGATAGATAGATATAATTTATCTAGATATATTATAGATAGATAGAATATCTAGATAGATATTATGGATACATAGATATTATAGATAGATATAACTATCTAGATATCTACATAGATATTATAGATAGATAGATCTACTTATATACATATAAGTATATAAGATAGATAGATAGATAAAATTATAGATATATATTATAAGCTAGATAGATAGATAGATAGATAGATAGACATTATAGATATATATTATAAGCTAGATAGATAGATAGATAGATAGATAAAATTATAGATATATATTATAAGCTAGATAGATAGATAGATAGATAGACATTATAGATATATATTATAAGCTAGATAGATAGATAGATAGATAGACATCATAGATACATAGATATAGTTATATACTTAGATATATAAATATAGTTATATACATATAAGTATATAAGATAGATAGATATTATAAGATATCTATGTAGATATCTATTTATCGTATATACTTATGTGCACATAAGTATCTATGTATCTATAATATTTACTTATCTATCTTATAATATCCATCTATCTATAATATCTATCTTATAATATCAAAAACGGATCAAAAATCAAAAGATCAGAATAACATTTGCAGCCCTGTAAGTAGATGTGCCAGGGGGCTTATCTGATCTATATGAACAGCACACCTTGGCCACCAATTCACTTCGCTTATTTTATTTACTTGTTTATTTAAGAGGATGAGGAAAGAGAAAGGAAGAAAGCAAGCGCAACAGCAGCAATAATGCAAAGTACACACGGGGAGGCCGTGACCCAAATTTAACACCAATTCAAGTCTCCTTGTCGCCTTTCCCCGTTCCAGCTGCCACTGCCAGCGTGGCACCCCTCCCCTGCGTTCCCCTGCCACGCACCGCACATCTCCGCCCAATCGTGTTCCGGGAAACCTCATAGCTTGGGCGAGCGAACCGGACCGCGATTCGCGATTCGCGAAACGGCCTATCGTTCGTTCGGCGGAACACGTGAAACGGGTCCTCGGTTATCGCTCAGTGCCAGTTTCGTTGCAGGGGGGGGGGGGGGGGGGGTTGGCTGCGCTCTACAAAAAAAGGAGCCTCCTTTTTCCCCACTTCCCCGCTCCACACTGCTTCCTTTCTTCGATCACTGCTTCCCTTTCTTCGATTTCTAGATTCTGACCCTTGGAGGGTGTCGAAACCCTAGCCTGCTAATCTCCAAGCCATAGAAGACGGGCGCTGCCGCCGCCGACGCTGCTCTGCAGGCTTCAAGATTGGGTTTTGCAAGGTATGTTTTGTCTAGGAGTAGGGTGGAAGCTTTGGCTGCCTCCTCTAGCTCCAGGGCAGTGGATTCTTGCCTGCTCTTTCCGCCATTATATTCCATAATGGTGAAAGGGGAAGGATAGCGCAGGCGCATCAGGGATTTCTTCTGTAGTTCTTAGGAAGGCAAGCACTTCACCAGGGAGAACAGTGGAGGTGGTTGTTCCTTCTATGGTGGGAATGGGGGTCTCCTTCCTCTTGAGGTGTTCTGTCCTCGTTTTCTTCTTCTGGGTCCTCTTCGTCGCCCATTCTGTCCGCGGCGTCGCGCAAGGCACCGCCTTTTCTTCGTTCTCCTTCAAGGCATTCGAGAGACCGGTTGGCCTGGAACCGGAGATTGCCCTCCACGGAGATGCCCAGGTCGTGAATTCGTCGGTGAGGATCACGTCTCCCCGGGAGCTGAGCAGGGGAAGAATCATGTACGGGAAACCGCTCGCCTTCGGGAGGAAGCCCAGCTTCTCTACATACTTCTCCTTCTCGATCTCTCCGGGCAAAGGGAACGGAGATGGGCTAGCTTTCCTGATGGCCCCCAGCGGTATCCAGCCGGAATCACTCGACAGGTACCCGTTCGGCCTCGCCCCTGGTGTGCTTGCAGTGGAATTCGACACCTCCATGGACCTCCAATCTGGTGATCCTAATGGAAACCATGTCGGCATTGATCTTGGTAGTGCAGTATCCTACAAAACGGGCAATGTTTCCAAGCTTAATTTGGTACTGAACAGCGGTGAAAAGTTGCAAACTTGGATCGAATACAATGGGTATACCAAGATTCTGGAGGTGAGATTGAGCAAATTCAGGTCACGGAGGCCATCCAAAGCGCTGATCTCTTATCCAATTGACCTGTCTGGTTTGATCTGGCAGAATGCAATGTCTGTGGGGATCAGCTCTTCGAGTGGGAATTCCACTCAGACAAGCACTCTCCACTCATGGAGCTTCAGGCTGAAGCGTGTGGCCGCATATGTGATGCATTCAGAGCCTCTCGATCCTCGGCAATTTTTTAATGCTCCCAAGGGACCAGTAGATCACTTGAGAAGAGGTTATATTCCAGGGATTGTCATAGGCCTAATACTCGGCGCCGCCTGCGGTGCCATCGTCACTATCATCACACTGTTTGCTTGCACTGCCATTGTGGATAGGTTCCCGGTGGCACCTGTTCGGTTCCCTGTGCATCCTGTGGAATATGGGTTTGAAAAGAACACAGTGGCCAGAGAGAAAGATGCGGATAGTGCTGACAAAGATTAGGAGATTGGAGTTGGCAATGCACTCTTTGATGTAAATTTGTGATCCTCTGAGACTGTTTTCCTTTTCCCTTAGTTTTGTTTTGTTGTTTGTATGCTCAGAAACTTACGTATTTTGTTGCATATTAACTCAAAGATCCATGGGAATCAACATCGTCTTTGTTTTGGAATTGAATGATTGCTCTTTATCTCCTATACATATGGGTTTCTGTTAGCCTGGGGTTCCTGCTAGCCTTATTTAGAAATTGAAACTTTAAAGTATCATTCATGATTGGGAGACATTGTGTCAAAAGGATAGCAGGTGCAAGCATTTTTAAGGTACAACCTTCTCTATCTGACACATTGATCTTACTCCTCTTGTTTGCTAGATTTATGTCATCATTTTCCTTCTGCAATGTGCATTTTGTGCTTGCAAAAATGAAATACATGCATTGTTACTTCGCGAAAGAGTGACCATTTTGTATCTCCATGCATAGCAAAAGAGTGAGCATCATGCATTCCGTGCACTCTTTCTGTAAGCTATCACTTACCTGATTATCCATATCACCTCCTGACAGTGTGAACTTGTTTAAGCTCGCTACAAGAACCTGATTATACTCTGTTGTTTCCTCAAGATGTAATCAACAGAATAAAATTTCTTTCAACCATCATGCAAGACTACTTATGAAGTCTCTCATGCTCAACCATGTTATTTTTTAGTCCAGCCAGGGAAGATGTATATAATAATTTTGATCCGCTTACCTGTTACAAAGTCGTATAAAAAGAAATGAAGTGAAAATCAATGGAATTGTGTTTCACGAAGCTATGATATTTTGGTGCAGAGTAACATATTTGTCCTGCAAAGAGGACCGCAGAACATGTTTGTGGTGTGATTTTACTGGGACAAAAAAGATCTGGTTGGTCCTTGGACTTGGTCATGTTTGTAGCCCTCCTCCTCAATCCCTTGATCTTTTTTAAGACAACAAGAAGATCAAAAACCTGGTATGATGGGATGCAAGCTATGAGAATATACTCAATCAGTATTATCCTGAGCATTTTTTGATCAGGAGAAATATCCAGGTTTTTGAGTGAGGATCCACAGGCATATGCTACATCTTGGGCTGGTTTTTTGGTTTTGCAAGGAATTGATTTCCTCATTCCTATGGCCATGAGGTTGTCCTTTAACATGGATTTACCTATTTCTCCCTCTTTATTTTTTCCTTTCCCCATGGGGTTGTGGGGGAACAGTGGGTAATGTTTGGGGACTGAGTGTTTATGAACTTGAGGTCCTATTCTTTTCTCTCTCCTACTTTCTTCTGCAATGAATGCAAGTCACTTTCTCCTTAAATGTGGCCAATTGCAATTCTGTTCTAGAAGGAAAAGCTTTCTTTGTGAACTATGCGTGGTTACTCATGGCTGACATTAGCACTTTTTCTGTAATCCCCTGCAAAAACTGCCCTACACCCAAATAGAACACAAAGAATTAGAAAAAGGTTTTCTTAAATCTTATTCTTTTTCAGAATCATGATAGTCATGCAATCTCTATTCTATCTTCTATCCACCATTTTGTCATTTAAACATGTAGATTAGGATTTTATGAGAACCAATTGCTTTGAAAACCTCGGTATAAGTCATTCAAGCTCCTCAAGTCACCTCCTTTCACTGTTCCATCTGTCGAGTGGTTAGTGATCAGAGTTTTAGGAAAACCTGTTCCTAATGTGTTGTTATAAAGGGATTTTATCATCCTGTCCTACTCAAGCAATGTTTCTTCAAGCTCATCAGAATGTTACATCTATGTGCCATTAGTCTAGTATTATTATCCATGATTTCTGCACAAGGAATCTATGATAATCAAATATCGAGAATTTTTTCAGTCCATGGTAAAAGGTGGAATTTTCATTTGTAGCATGCTTCTTCTTAGGTTATTGCAATATTGACCTGTCTTGGATGCCCTTTACCAACTTTCGCCCTTTCAAAGCCCCTCTGTCTAGGAGGGCCATGGCTGTCTACAAGGGCCATGGCTGTCTCTTCAGTCTTCCCTGTCTTTCTTCTTCCATCAAGAAAACATGCCCAACGTAATAAGGTCATTAATCATTTCACCAATTGATCAGGTCTCATGGAAATGCCTGAGCTGAAGAGTCCTTTTGCATGTGAAAGTTAGGTTATCTGTTTCTTTCCCTTTTATGGTTCTTTGGCTTTTTCATCACATGATCGGAAATGTCAGAGCATCCAAGTACGGTTTGGATGTCAAACTTGTGTTCTTTGTCTTTTTTCTTTTATGGTTTTTTGGCTTTTTGGTCGCTTGGTCTATGCCATAAAATTTGCGCTCACTAAAAGGGTCCGTTTGGAAGCCGAAACCTCCCCGACAGAGGTCATTTGGTTACATGTAAAAGCTCAGTCAACGTAAAATAAGATTTGTACTGAGTAGTCATATGTCAGTCTAACCAATGAAAGAGAATATCTTGTTGCGTCATCACAAAAAAAAACAAAAAGAAAAGGATTTTTTAATTTTTTTTTAAGACTCCTCACATTGTCTGCATCTTCATATAATTAGATTTTTCATAGGACAACTCAAAAAAAAATGAAAATTTAAAAATCTTAGTTGCATGAATAGTACATTACTGTTCACTGGGCTAGGTTTTTAACTTTTCATCTTTTCTTGGGATTAAAATCGAATTAGATAGGCATATAGGACATGTCAGGGGGTTTTCAAAAAAATCAAAAAATATGAAAAAATAAAACATCGAGCTCCAATCAATAGTACATTACTGTTCATTGGGGTTTAGTTTTTGAATTTTCATCTTTTTTTTAGATGTCCGATCAAAAATCGAATTGCATGAGCATGTAGGTCATGTTAGAAGTCTTCAAAAAAAATTTATGAAAATTAAAAAAAATGATCCCCAATGAATACTACATTAATGTGCATCGAGCCTTGGTTTTTAAATTTTTATTATTTTTTAAGATGTTCGATCGAAAATCTAATTATGTGGACACGTGGGGCATGTTGGGGGCTTCAAAAAAAAATTAAAAAAAAATTCTTTTTTAGTTTGATTGTACTATCAGGCGACGTAATAACCTCTAAGGGTGGAGTAAGTTATTCTCCCTTTCAAATTACTTATATTTATACCCTTAAAACTTAAGATATTATAATTTTACACTTATATTTTTAAAACAATATGATACTCTTGAAACTTACAAAAGTTTCACTTTTACGGAAAAGATAAATAAAAACATTTTTTTAAAAATAAAATTTATAATAAAATTTATTTTTAAAATTATTTTTTCTTCTACTTATGTTTTAAATACAACCAAATATATAAATATGTGGCGCATAGGGACGTGATATTTTTTTATTGAAACTATCTAATTTGATGTCAAATTAGGGCATTCTGACAATTATAAAATTAGAAAAAAAATAAAAAGGTCTTTTGACTTTGTCATTTTGAACTTTGATAGTGTAGAAACATGATTTTTTTTATTTAAATCGTATAATCTAATGTCGAGCTAAAATGTTCTCCAAATTTTTTTTAAAAAAAAAAGAAAAATACTGACTTTTCAAATTTTGATGATGTGAGGACATGGTCCTTTTTTATTTGAAATGTTTGATCAAAGGCCGAGTTGACTATCTCAACTCAGAAAATAAAAAAAAGAAAGTCAATTGACTATGTTATCTAAGTTAATAATCTCACAAGTATCTGGTCAGACAGCTCAAATTTTTGTACAGGAAAATAAACAAATGAAAATATTTTTAGAAAAATATTGATTGCATTTTTTAAAAAAATATTTTATAGAAAAATAAATAAATGACAAGATTTTCACAAAATATTTTCAAAGATACCAAAGAATAGATTATGTTTTTCTCTTCTTTGTACATTAATATTTTACATTAGGATTTTTTTTTTTAAAACCTAAGAACTTATCTAAGACCCTGGGCCGACCTTTGGGATTTTATTTTATCAAAAAGTTAAAGATACAGGGGGGAGACATACCACCTTACACATGAATGAGTACATCAACAAAACCAAAATCCCCCTAATAATACAATCTCTCAAAAACGAAGAGGGGGGTGGCAACTTTTATCATAAATAATCTCCCCTTTTAAAATAGAAGACAAAGAAGAGAAAACATAAAAAATCTAATTAACCTGAGAATCACAAGAATGGTTGAACAAGACATCAGCAGTTTTATCACCTTCCCTAACCACATGACGGAACTGGAGGTCCATACCATCTCTGAAGTTGCAAAATTTACTCCACTAGGGGGATAAAATCCAGGAAATAATTGTCTGAGTAGCATTGATTAAGTTGATAAGGACTACATAGTCAGATTCTGCAGTAAGACAAGAGTAATCCTGCTTAAAACAATCTAGATACCAAGGATGATAGCTCAGAGCTTTGCAACAATGCTATAAGTATGACCAAAAAATTCACAAGCACCTAGAATAACACTACATTTATCATTTCTAAGAATGGCGGCATATGCAGAATAACCAAGATTACCTATGTTGCAACCCTAACAAGCATAGGTAAAGAAGGAGAGAAGTATCAACAACTGAATTACGTTTGGTTTGAGTTTCAAAAAATTTTAGTTTAGTTTGAAACCAAACTGAATTAAGAAATTACGTTTGGTTTGGTTTCTCTTGTTCATAAACTAAACCAACCCGAATAAATCGAATTACGTTTAAAGGGTATAATATAAGTATTAAATTATTAGATTAAGTGTGAGTTTATGTAAATTATAAGATATAAAATTTTAAATTCTTTTTAGATAATACCTTTTAGATCGTAATCTTGTACAAAAAAAGGTGTAGAGTCCTTAATAAAATAAGATGTTTCATTATAATAGTCCATTTCGATACTTAAATCTCCAAATAATTTTAAAATAATACTTTTTAATAATTATTTTTTAAAAATAATGTTGAAGTGAATTATTAACCATAGTGGCCCATTATAAGGCCCAAACCGCAAAACAAACTGAAGATTCGGTTTCAAACTATTACGGTTTGGTTTGATTCGGTTTGACTCTCTACTTCAGTTTGGTTTGATTTTTAAAATTTTTCCCTCCAAACCAAATCAAACCGTAAACACTCCGAGTTTTAGGCGTCTAGGGTTTAGGGTTTTAGGGTTTAAGGTCTAGGGTTTAAGGTTTAAGGGTTAGGGTTTAGGGTTTTAGGGTTGAGGGTTTAAGGTTTTAGAATATATAGTTTAGGGTTTTAGGGTTTACGGTTTAGGGTTTAAGGGGGTTTAGGGTTTAAGGTTTAGGGGGATTTAAGGTTTAGGTTTTAGGCCATGTTTGGTATCGGGATAAGCGACAGATAAGGCCTGTGTATTCTCATTCCTCGTTTGGCGTTACGAAAATTCACGAGGATAAGAGGGGTTAAGGGGGATAGGGATAAGAGAACTTAACCCCATTTTTGAGGTTAGACATGATGTAACGACCCGCCACCCTATAATCGGGGATTCGATTACTAAATGGGTACCGAATCGTTAATTTGGAAACAAATCAGGATCTTGGTAAGTCTGGAAAATAAATAATAAACTAAGCTAAACATTCACATCGCATTGAATTAAAAAGGAAGTACAATAATTAAAAATTATTACAATGCGACGCGACTGAGCAAATAATTACATACTCCAACTGAAAGGAAATAATTAAGCATACAGGTCAAAAAATAACATAACAACTACATCGGGGTATATCCCGGAACAACGGCTGCTGGCGCGCGACCAAAAGCAACACTCTCCTCGCTACGTCTGCCTAGAACCCTCACCTGAAAACAGCATGGGTGAGTATCACCGAAAAGACGCAGTAGGGATCCTTCGATCTCCACCGCCCACTCACGCACTCACAAGTGTAGCAACACAATTATAGATAATTTAAGCAAGTAAAGCAGTAAACATAATTCCTAAATTTCACTATAAAACATATGCAATCGAAATATAACATGCACAATTCTGAAATCATTTTACCACGGAACCCACAACCAGCGTCTCGGCAAAACACGCCAACCACAAGGCCGAACGCGGGAAACATCGACCCGCTGAGACCAAACAGTAACCCCTCGGATAGCACGCTAGCTACTCCGGCCCAACTGGCTCTAGGTGGTTTCTACTTCCCCCAGCACGAGTGACACTCCGAATGTACCACTCCCACACCGGTACTAGCTATACCCCGGGGTACACCAGGTGACCCTTTCTCTAGGTGACACCCCGCCACTCCCACACCGACGTCGTGTCACTCCCACACCGACACAAGGAGCCTAAACGCTAACAACTGTCACTTTAAGCCCACGATCGCACAAAACACAACACGGTGCGATCCGATCACATAGAACCCATCGTCATCGAGTACATTTCTAAACATGCAATTAACTAAATTATCTAACAATGTAAATACGTGTTAATTGCAGGGATTAATGGAATTCTGGCTTGAATCGCGTCGCCCAAGGCCGACGTCATTCAAACTTCCTAAACTAGTTTATATAAAAACTGGCCTCGGAAAATGGCCTAAAACGCGTCGTGCATGCAAGTCGCCGTTTAAAAGGCGTCGCTCTCCCTGGACGCTCGTCAGTACAGAGACAGAGTCTGTTATTTGGGCTAAATCGCGTCGCGGGTGGAAGCCGCCTTTCTAAAAGGCATCGCTGTCCCCCGACGCTATTTAACCCTCACAGACAGGTTCTTCCTCCGCCATCTCCCAATCCACGGGGTGAGATTTCCTCCCCAAAATCGTGTAAAACACTAAGAAAAGTGGAGAAGGAAGAGAAGAACCTAAATACCCATTAAAATTCTCAATTTTTCATTTCATGCAATTAGTGTTTTTCACCGAAAAAAAAACCCCTAAACATGCTTCAAAGCGGGAAAAACATGATTTTTAAACACAATACAACGGGGATCGTCACCCTACCGGTTACTCGAACTCCTCCTAGTTCCAAGCCGCCAACCCGCCTCGCCACACGCCGTCGTCGGTACCGCCGTGGACGCCGTTACTCCACCGGGACGTCGGCCACCGTCTGGAGAGAAGTGCGCCGCGGAGGAAGTGGTGGTGGTAGTGGAGGAAGTTGGTAGGTTAATGGAGTGGAGGGAGAGGAGGAATGGGGAGATGAAAGGGAGGAGAGGGGGAAAGGATTCACCGGAGAGTCGGAGGGAAGAGAGGAGAGAGAAGAGAAAGGAGAGAATGAGGGAAAGGAGGGAGGGTTCGTGGGGTCAAACATAAGCTAGGTAAAAACCGTCGTGCAAAACCGACGTCATTCAGACGACAAGACCGGGCCGTACACTGACAAACCAGGGTCGTACTCTAAATGGCGTCGTCCATCCAAGACGCCATTCTGACGATAAGACCGGGACCGTACTCTCGCGGCCCAAGGCCAGCACACGTGGCACAGCCTAAAACACGTCCACATTGTTGGATGCCGTTTGAACCGCGTCGAGCAAGCTCGACACGAAAACGAAACTAAGTCTCAGACCCACCATGGCCCAAACTAAGGGATCCGACCCCGAAACTGACCCGATAACCGGATCTGAAACCTCAATCCTTACATTCTCCCCCCCTTAAACGAATTTCGTCGCCGAAATTATCTGCTACCAAATAACGAGATTGAAAATAATGGTACAAGCTCACAAAAGAACTTACGAGAACAGGTAGGGAAACTGCTCCCGCATCTCATCCTCGTACTCCCAGGTCGCCTCGCCCCCGGAGCGATGCTGCAAAATCACCTTAACCAGAGGAACAACCTTGTTCCGAAGGACATGTTCCCTACGATCCTCAATACGTACTGGAAATTCTGGAAAAGACTGTTAGAATTGGGTGGCCTCAAAGCCAATCATTGTACATTCTAGTTCAGATTATTAATAAAGGCAATTATTTCTTCATTTAATAGTTCTCGCAAACGACTATCGTAATGAAGGTCCATAGACAAATGTATGGGATATTGAATCATGATGAGATCATGATAGTGAGATCAATATCCTAAGGCAATTGTCTTAAATAGTTCTCGATCATAGGATATTTGAGATGGACATTAAATATCCAATAAGATCGACACAAGTTATGTCTACTCATATGATGAGGGTGAATGATCTCACATTCACTCGTGTGGTGACACTAAGACAAACAAGTGGGTGCTCATTAGAGAATGAGTTCACTGAACAGACCCAAATAAGAATTCCTGGATGGTAATTATACCTATTAGTCAACCAGAGAATTCAATCGTTGCAGTAGCACAGTTGATCCTTTGACCTGAGTCACCAATGATACCTTGTTTGTGGACCATTGTATCTTGATTTTCTGACTCGTGGACTTTAACCATTAAGTCAACCATAATCGGTCTTTCAGATACAATGGAAAGCTTGCGAAGGTAATTGAGTGAACAACAAGGGATCACTCACTCTTGGTATAAGACTGGAGAGAGAATGTCCTATGGATGTGTATACAGAAATCCCTGGCCATGGTCAAATGAAAGAGATGTCTTTCTATATATTAACTGTGTATTGGAATCCATCTGGATAATGCGATAGAGGGTTTGACTATAAAACCATACCCTTGCGTTATCGGGACATTGCATAAGTGAAGGATTATATCTGTGCGGTATCTGTAGACGGAAATGTTCAATTAAAGGGAAAAGTATCCCTTATATCTTCTGGGATCATGAGGTAGTGTTTGGTGCTGTTTATGATCAGAAGGCCAAGTGATTTGATCATCAGATGATAATTCACTTGTTTATCAAATTAATCATTTAACATATGATGTTTAAATGTTAATTAATAAATATTAAACTCAAGAAATTGTTCTAAGTTTAATGGGCCTGCAACCGGACTTATATATGGGCCTAGAGGGTCACACACATAAGAGTTCTCGTCAGACGGTGAGAGATGTTAAATTTCATGCTTATCTGAGTTTTTGTGAAAAGCTGCAGGATAAACATGAAGATTTAATGGAGAATTATCCAAGGCCAAACTCTTGGATAATCATGAGGATTAACTCTTGTGCTTATCCTTATTTCTATATAAGGAGGGCCAAGGGGGAGTGGTAAAAAGTTAGTTGGACGAATTTCACTCCCCATATTCTCTCTCTCCTCTCTCTCTCTCCTTCTCTCTCTCTTGGAGTGGATCTGTCTCTCTCCGCGCATGGTGGATCTGAGATCTGGTCGGAGCACTCAAGTCGAGGAGGAAATCGCGTCTGCTGCGGGAACTCGTGTGGATACCTCTAGAGATCGTGCGCGTGCGCGATTACCGAGTCGGCATCATCCACGGGAGATTCGAAACCCCGCAAAGGTGAAGAACTGTTCTTCCCGCGTTAGTTTTAATGTCCGTTTTACGACCCCATCAACCGATACAATGGAATCATTTTTACTTCCGTTGCGTTCATGGCGATTCCTTACAAAGACAAGTCCTCAGCGACTTCCAACTCTGAAAAATCGAAAACGTGAGAAGGATCCTGAACATATTTCCTCAGCAAAGAAACATGGAACACATCGTGCACTCCTGCAAGACTGAGCGGTAAGGCTAGCTGATACACCGTTTCTCCAATTCGAGCAAGAATGGGAAAAGGCCCAATATATCGCGGACTCAGCTTACCTCGCTTCCTGAATCTCATCACACCCTTGGAGGGTGAGACTCGGAGAAACACGTGGTCCCCAACCTCAAACTCAAGCGGTCTCCTACGGATGTCTGCATAACTCTTCTATCTGCTCTGAGCCGTAGTCAACCTCTGCTGCACCACTCTGGCAACCTCAGCACACTGTTGTACCAACTCTGGCCCTGCTATATGCTTCTCACCAATCTCAGACCAATTCACAGGAGATCTACACGGCCGCCAGTACAATGCCTCATAAGGCGCCATGCCGATACTAGAATGATAACTGTTGTTGTAGGCAAACTCCACTGTAGACAAGTGTTGCTCCCAAGAACCTCCCCAATCTAGGCAACATGCCCTGAGCATATCCACTAGTGTTTGAATGGTCCACTCCGACTGCCCATCAGTCTCGGGATGATAAGCCGAGCTGAAAGCTAACTGCGTGCCTAAGGCCTTCTGAAAACTCTCCAGAATCTAGAAGTAAATCTCGGATCCCGGTCTGACATAATGGATAAGGGCACCCCGTGCAGAGAGATGATCCAATCCACAAACAACTTAGCCAACTTTCCGACTGACCAGTCCTTCCTAATAGCCAGAAAGTGTGTTGACTTGGTCAATCGATCAACAATGACCCAGATCGCGTCTCTTCTGCCAGGGGACACAGGCAATCCCATCACAAAGTCCATAGTTACGTGTTCCCATTTCCATTCCGGGATCGGCAAAGGCTGCAACAATCCTCCTGGTCTCTGGTGTTCTGCCTTAACCTGCTGACAAGTCAGGCACCTTGCCACATAATCAGCCACGTCCTTCTTCATACCAGGCCACCAAAAGTGCCTCCTCAAACAATGATACATATTAGTCGTTCCGGGATGCACTGCATATCTGGAACGGTGCACCTCATCCAGGACACTCCTGCGCACGTCCTCCTCGGCTGGGACATAGAGTCTGCCTCTAAACCTGACTGTACCATCATCCCACAGCTCCACCTCTGGTTTCTGGAGAGCCTGCGATAACTCTGCATCTACCCTCTGAGTTTCGATTACGGCATGGTACACTGCTGACCTCACAGTTAAGCTGGTCAACACGGCTCTGTCAGCCTCTCGCGGAATCCTAAAGGAAGATTCCACCACCTGCTCATATAGCCTCCATTCTTGAACCATAAGATATGTCACGACCGTCTTCCGACTCAAGGCGTCTGCCACCACATTTGCCTTGCTCGGATGATAAGAAAGATCGAAATCATAATCCTTGATAAATTCCATCCACTTGCGTTGCCTCAAGTTCAGATCCTTCTGCGTGAATACATACTTCAGGCTCTTGTGATCGGTAAAGACCTGAAATTTCTCTCCATACAAATAGTGTCGCCAGATCTTCAGTGCAAAAACCACAGCTGCCAATTCTAAGTCATGAGTGGGATAGTTCTCCTAATGCTTCTTCACCTGCCTAGAAGCATAGGCCACAACCCTACCATGCTGCATCAGAACCGCACCTAAACCTCGACAAGATGCATCTGAATAAACCACAAACCCACCAGAAGCACCAACACTGGAGCCGAAGTGAGGCGAGTCTTCAACTCAATGAAACTCCGCTCACACTCCTCGGTCCACACGAAACGAACTCCCTTACGAGTCAACCTCGACAAGGGGGTTGCTATAGAAGAAAAATCCCGGACAAATCGTATGTAATAACCTGCTAACCCCAAGAAGCTCCTGATCTCAGTTACAGTTGTCGGTCTGCTCCAATCCATTACTGCCTCAACCTTGGCTAGATCCACTGTAATACCATCTCCAGAAATAACATGTCCCAGGAAGTGCACCTTATCTAGCCAGAATTCACACTTGCTAAACTTGGCATAGAGTTGGTGCTCTCTCAGAACCTGCAATATCACCTGAAGATGTGTGGCATGCTCTTCCTCAGAAGAAGAGTATATCAAAATATCATCTACAAATACCACCACAAACTGATCCAGGTAGGCCCTGAAGACCCGGTTCATCAAATCTATAAAAGTCGCCGAAGCATTGGTCAAGCCAAAAGGCATAACCAAAAACTCATAATGTCCATACAGAGTCCTAAAGGCCGTCTTACTAACATCAACCTCACGGATTCTCATCTGATAATATCCTGATCTCAAATCAATCTTTGAAAACACGTTCGCAGACTGCAACTGATCCATCAGATCATCGATCCTCGAAAGTTGATACTTGTTCTTTATCGTCACCTGATTCAGCTGTCTATAATCAATACACAACCTTAGAGAACCATCCTTCTTCCTGACAAATAGAACTGGAGCACCCCACGGACAAGTACTGGGACGGAAAAAACCCTTATCCAGCAATTCCTGTAACTGCGCCTTCAACTCAGCGAGTTCGGCCGGAGCCATCCGATACGGGGCCTTAGACAAGGGCGTCGTACCAAGTGCAAGCTCGATAGAGAACTCAACCTCTCGCTGAGGAGAAAGGCCAGGCAACTCCTCAGGAAACACATCAACAAAGTCACAAACTACAGGCACCTCCCAAGGACCGGAACTACTACTAACATCAGCTAAAACAACAGAGGCAAGGAAAGCCTCACAGTCACCAACAAGCAATCTCTGGGCCTTAAAGGCAGAAATAAGAATACCACGAGAAGAGAGCCTAATACCTTGGAAGTAAAAGGTCGGAATGTCCGGAATAGAGAAACGCACCCTCTTCCTGTGGCAGTCCACCTCGGCATAATAAGCTTCCAACCAGTCCATGCCCAAGATGACATCAAAGTCGGGAATAGCAAGCACAACTAACTGGGCAGGTAACTCATGGCCCTCAATGGTCAAGGGAACCTCACTCAAACAATTATA
This sequence comes from Zantedeschia hybrid cultivar, assembly GCA_030544215.1. Lineage (NCBI taxonomy): Eukaryota > Viridiplantae > Streptophyta > Magnoliopsida > Alismatales > Araceae > Zantedeschia > Zantedeschia hybrid cultivar. The sequence goes on from JARZZO010000016.1 coordinate 15,884,993, forward strand.
AGACAACATGAAATCCCCAGAAGGAACCTCCACCATCAGTCCATCAGACATCTCAATGACGGGTGCAGAAAGGATATCTACGAACTGCTCAGAAATAAAAGAATGCGAAGCGCCCGAATCAATTAACACATACGCAGAGTTCCCAAGGACATAAAGTGTACCTTCCACCAAGTTGGACGCACGAGCCTCCTTCCTGGTGATAGCTAGAACTCTCCCCTGGATCCTCGGCTTCTTCTGATCACCCGGCCCCTACCCCTGACCATGCCCCTGCGGGCAATACCTCGCCAAATGGCCCTGCTGGCCACAAGTGTAGCACCTCCTAGAAAATGTAGGACATTGAGTCCTACCGTGAGTACCACCGCAATGTCGACAAGCTGCCGGAAGCCTCTAAGCTGCCTCCTGCTAAGCACTGGACACCGACTAACTCTGCTGGCCCTGCCTGGGTATGCTACTACCGTTGTTGCCACTGCTGCTGCCACCTCCTCGAAAGAACCTCCTGAATCTAGAGCCAAGTGAAGACGATCCTAATCCGGACGAAGGAGCTGCTGCTGTTGTTGTCTTTCCCCTGCCATGAGTTGGCCCCTGAGAAGTGAGTCCCCTCTCCCGAGCTGACTGGTCATGCTGTACCTCTACTGCCGCGGAACACCTAACCGCCGATGCCAAATCTGTACAACAGTGGGACACCACAAAACTCCTCAGAATGGACCTCAGTCCATCCACAAATCTCTCAGTCCGATGCTCCTCGTCTCCTGAAATAAAAGGCACAAACCTCCCAAGCGAAACAAACTTCATTTGGTACTCAAGTACTGTTATGCTTCCTTGGGTCAACTCCATAAATTCCCTCTCCTTGGCCCTCTAGACATGCCTAGGGAAGTACTGCGCATTGAATTCTTTCACAAATGTCTCCCATGGAATCTCCCTGAGATTCCTATCCGCATATGACAAACTCTTCAAAGTGGTCCACCAATCGTAAGCATCATCCTTCAACATGAAGGCAGCCAACGGAGTCCTCTCAACTGCCGCACAATCCATGGTATCAAAAGTCTACTCCAACTCTCTCAACCAATGAACAGCCTCATCAGGGTCGGAACGACCGGTAAAATGAGGCGGTTTCAGCTTCAGGAATCTCTCCAGAGCAGCGGAAGGCCCTCCCCGAGCACTAGAACTCTGACTAGGGTCTCGGGTCTGGTATCTAGCCATTGTTTCCATCATAGCCTCCATAAAACGCTCCGTACTCGGCCTACCGGCCTCAGATCCACTAGGAACATCTCCCCGCTCTCTAATAACTGGCATCCTCTTCCTATGAGCCATCGAATCGCCTACAATCGCAAAAATCAAAAAGTTTTAATTAGAATCCTAAAACCTACACTACCATCGTGCCTGTACGGGATAATGTAATTGTTTGCCGAAATTACAATATTCAACTTAGTTATTCATTTATTTGCCAGACCGAATGCTCTGATACCAATTGTAACGACCCGTCACCCTATAATCGAGGATCCGATTACTAAATGAGTACCGAATCGTTAATTTGAAAACAAACCAGGATCTTAGTAAGTCTGGAAAATAAATAATAAACTAAGCTAAACATTCACATCGCATTGAATTAAAAAGGAAGTATAAGAAATAAAAATTATTACAATGCAACGCGACTGAGCAAATAATTACATACTCCAACTGAAAGGAAATAATTAAGCATACAGGTCAAAAAATAACATAACAACTACATCGGGGCATATCCCGGAACAACGGCTGCTGGCGCGCGACCAAAAGCAACACTCTCCTCGCTACGTCTGCCTATAACCCTCACCTGAAAACAGCATGGGTGAGTATCACCGAAAAGACGCAGTAGGGATCCTTCGATCTCCACCGCCCACTCACGCACCCACAAGTATAGCAACACAATTATAGATAATTTAAGCAAATAAAGTAGTAAACACAATTCCTAAATTTCGATATAAAACACATGCAATCGAACTATAACATGCACAATTCTAAAATCATTTTACCACAGGGCCGAACGCGGGAAACACCGACCCGCTAAGATCAAACAGTAACCCCTCTGATAGCACGCTAGCTACTCCGGCCCAACTGGCTCTAGGTGGTTTCTGCTTCTCCCAGCACAAGTGACACTCCGAATGTACCACTCCCACACCGGTACTAGCTATACCCCGGGGTACACCAGGTGACCCTTTCTCTAGGTGTCACCCCGCCACTCCCACACCGGCGCCGTGTCTCTCCCACACCGACACAGGGTGCCTAAACGCTAACAACTATCACTCTAGGTCCACAATCGCACAAAACACAACACGGTGCGATCCGATCACATAGAACCCATCGTCATCGAGTACATTTCTAAGCATGCAATTAACTAAACTATCTAACAATGTAAATACGTGTTAATTGCAGGGATTAATGGAATTCTGGCTTGAATCGCGTCGCCCAAGGCCGACGTCATTCAAGCTTCCTTAACTTGTTTATATAAAAATTGGCCCCAAAAAATGGCCTAAAACGCGTCGTGCATGCAAGTCGCCGTTTAAAAGGCGTTGTTGTCCTTGGACGCTCGTCAGTCTAGAGACAGAGTCTGTTATTTGGACTAAATAGCGTCGTGGGCGGAAGCCGCCTTTCTAAAAGGCGTCGCTGTCCCCCGACGCCATTTAACCCTCACAGACAGGTTCTTCCTCCGCCATCTCCCAATCCACGGGGTGGGATTTCCTCCCCCAAATCGTGTGGAACACTAAGAAAAGTGGAGAAGAAGGAGAAGAACCTAAATACCCATTAAAATTCTTAATCAAATCGATACCACCTATAGAATATATTATTATATTTATATTATATATCATTATCTTTGCTAATAAGTACTTTAATATATTATTATAGATAATAAACATCATATATGATTACCTTAAATTAGTATTAGTACTTAAACTAGTAGTATTAATACTTACGTACTAGTATTAGTACTAATAAGCATTAGTACTATATCGGATTCATAAAATAATAATATAATTAACTCTAATAATGACTTTATTACTAGCTATGACATTATTTGTCATTAAATAGAAATCTTAATCAAGCTAATACATACGGAATATATTATTACACTAATAAGCATCTTTAATATATTATTATATATAATAATATATATTATTATCTTAAATAACACTAATTAATTTTTAATATATTATTTTATATAATATAATAGCATATATTATTATATTAAATTAGTATTAGTACTTACATACTTGCATTAGTACTAATAAGCATTACTACACCATATTTATAAAATAATAATATAAATCATGATAATCGTTTCATCGTTATTACGTTATAATGTTATCAAATAGAAATCTTAATCAAACTGATACCCATAAAATATATTATTATATATAATAGAATAATATATATTATATTAAATAAATAAGCATCTTTAATATATTATTATAATTATATGCTAATTATGTGGATATAAATTGAATGTATTTAATATAATTAAATTCAACAACTTGATTAAGCAAGTTTTGGTGTATCATGATATGAGTAATGGAATGCATATATATTGAATATATAATCATATATAGAATATATAATTATATAGTTAAATTATAAATTGAATATATAATTATATTACATAAAATAATACAAACACAATTGAGATTGGGAGGGTAATAATATCTTTTTTCACAACTTATCTCGATGCTATCCCTTGTTTTCATTGCTACCCAACGCACCACAAAATAGGAATAGGGATAAAAATTAAACTAGGTTGACTTTTTTCCATTCTTGATACAAACATGACCTTAGAGCGTTTAGGAAGGGGTTTTAGGGTTACTGTTTTACAGGGTTTTATGGTTTAGGGACCAACCCCCCTTTTTTTATTTTGCATTTTAAATTTCGTTTTTTTAATCTCAAATGATTTTATTTCCGACAATTTCAAAAGAAAAAATCTCAAATGATTTCTCTTCAAAATATGAAATGAAATTTTAAAAACACCTTTTTAAAAAAATAAAACGGACCTCTTTGGTAAAATTTTTGAAGGTCACTTTTTGAGGGAGAGAGATTACAGGTACTTTGTTACAAAAGTTTAGTTCATAACAATATCACTTTTTGTCTAATAAACTGAGATTAAGGACCTCTTTGGTAAAATTTTTGAAGGACACTTTTTGAGGGAGAAAGATTACAGGTACTTGATTTGTTACAATCCCCTTTTTGTCTAATCTTGAAGGCTTCAGCTTGCTTTTGGCATAAAATACTATTTTGGCTTCCATAAGTGCCACAAAAATAGGAATAGGGAGTGCAATACCTCCAAATGAAAGCTGCGGCAAACAAGCGTTAAAACCCCTAACCGACAAAATAGCTTTCCGTTTCTACCCAACGAAATCGCGTTACGCTTTTCCCCTTCTCCGAAAACCCCATACTTTTTAAGCATATTTTGAAGAGAGGAATCTACCACCACCAAACAATCAGGCAAACAGGAAACAAGAACTACTGCCATAATAGAAATTACAAGTTAGAGGGAGCTTTTGAATCTGACCTCATTCCTACAGGTTAACTAGTAGTCAAGTTCTAAAGTGAAATTAAAACGAAAACTATATAAATTGGCATTCCCCCCCATAAATTAAATAGATGATGAACACTACTTATCCTCCTCTCAAGCTGAACTGGGCAGCAACTGGAAGTTGCAAGACTTGCCGCGAGCGCCTCAGTTGTACTCCACCTCAGCCTCTTCCTCGTCCTCGTAATCCACCTCCTCGTCGGCGGTGGCGTCCTGGTACTGCTGGTACTCCGCTACCAGGTCGTTCATGTTGCTCTCCGCCTCCGTGAACTCCATCTCGTCCATGCCCTCCCCGGTGTACCAGTGCAGGAAGGCCTTCCTCCTGAACATGGCCGTGAACTGCTCGCTCACCCGCCGGAACATCTCCTGGATCGACGTTGAGTTCCCGATGAAGGTGGACGCCATCTTCAGCCCCGTCGGCGGGATGTCGCACACCGTCGACTTCACATTGTTGGGGATCCACTCCACGAAGTAGGACGAGTTCTTGTTCTGCACGTTCAGCATCTGCTCGTCCACCTCCTTGGTGCTCATCTTCCCCCGGAACATGGCGGAGGCTGTGAGGTAGCGGCCGTGCCGGGGGTCGGCGGCGCACATCATGTTCTTCGAGTCCCACATCTGCTGGGTGAGCTCAGGGACGGTGAGAGCACGGTACTGCTGAGACCCGCGGGAGGTCAGTGGGGCGAAGCCAACCATGAAGAAGTGCAGGCGTGGGAAGGGGATCAGGTTCACGGCGAGCTTCCGGAGGTCGGAGTTGAGCTGCCCCGGGAAGCGCAGGCAGCAGGTGACCCCCGACATGGTTGCCGATATCAGATGGTTCAGATCCCCAACTGTATGTAACACATACACAAATCAGATGCTGCTAGAGTTGAGAAGAGATCGAGAGAGGTGGGGATCTGCAGGAAATGAGAGGGCTTTACAGCTAGGGGTTGTGAGCTTGAGCGTCCTGAAGCAGATATCGTAGAGGGCTTCGTTGTCCAAGACCATGCACTCGTCGGCGTTCTCCACAAGCTGGTGCACTGAGAGCGTCGCGTTGTAGGGCTCCACCACGGTGTCGGAGACCTTCGGTGATGGGAAGACAGAGAAGGTCAGCATCATCCTGTCGGGGTACTCTTCCCTGATCTTGGATATCAACAGCGTCCCCATGCCGGACCCCGTACCTCCACCCAGGGAATGGCACACCTGGAAGCCTGCAACGTTTCTCCAACCAATGAGATTTGCGACAAAATACATATTAGGCGTAGAAGATGGAACACATGTAGAGATGTATGTGTACCCTGGAGGCAGTCGCAGTTCTCGGCCTCCTTACGGACGACATCGAGGACAGAGTCGATGAGCTCGGCGCCCTCGGTGTAGTGGCCCTTGGCCCAGTTATTGCCAGCGCCGGACTGGCCGAAGACGAAGTTGTCGGGGCGGAAGATCTGGCCGTAGGGGCCGGAGCGGACGCTGTCCATGGTGCCGGGCTCCAGGTCCATGAGGACGGCGCGGGGAACGAACCGCCCGCAGCTGGCCTCATTGTAGTAGACGTTGACCCGCTCGAGCTGCAGGTCGTTGTTGCCATCGTAGCGCCCGGTGGCGTCGATGCCGTGCTCGTCGCACACCACCTCCCAGAACTTTGCCCCGATCTGGTTCCCGCACTGCCCCCCCTGGATGTGCAGGATCTCGCGCATCTTCTCCGGATGGGAAGGGTGTCCAAGATAGGGTAGGCGAGAGGAACAGATGCCGTAGAGAGAGAGAGAGAGAGGAAGGGGAGGCCACACTCTGGTAGAGATTAATTAGGGTTTTGAGGCGGAGAAGGGGGAGAGTGGACAGGGGAGAAGGGGGTGACTGGGGTATATAAAGGCGGTGGGGGCCCGAACGGTTACAGTTTTCAAATTTTTTTGAAATTAGTGGACACGTGGAAGGCTGAGATGGGCGGAGAGAGTGTAACAGGGTGGATCAGGCAACGGTCGATCGTGCTAAAGACGGTGAGGGGTTGTTTCAAATTTCAAATTTGGCTGTTGGGAGGGAACGGCCGGCCAGAGGCATTCAATGGATATCCACGACGGTGCGGTGTCCGACGTGGCATCTGTGGATGCTGGGAATCTTGAACGGTACCAATAAGATAACTTGCACGCGTAGGGATATGACCGGAATACCCCTACACGTGCAGGGTTCTTGCACGTGAGCCTCAAATACTACCGACGGTTTTGAATGCGGAGTCTGATTCTCTCCCATGCACCAAAAGCAAAGACGGGAAGTTTGACGGTGACCAATAAATAATTGGATTACTCTCAGTTTAATGCTTGATTTACGGGTTATATTTTAATGAACGATAATCCGGTTATTTTAGTTTGAATGATTTATGAATAGTTTTTTTATCTCCAGTTTTTGGATAAACATGAAAATTAGACCCACTTTTTTTAGATATTAAGTTAATTTCATTTTAACCATTCTTGTGTTTGGATTTTAGATATCCTTACAAAATAGCATATCTATTAAATATTCTATGTCAGTGGCATATATGAAACATTTATAACATATGAAATATGCCCTCGCCGTGGTAGTTAAAAACATTATCTATAGTGGAAGGGTACCTAGGATAATGTACAACTAAGCATGGCATTTTTAAAACACATACAAGAGTGGTTAATATGAAATTAACCCAACAATACATATGACTTTTTAAAATTTTAACAACATTTATCAAATAATTCAAGACTTCTATAGATTAGAACCTAATAGTTAGGTCAGGTGGGGCATCTTTTGAAATGAGATTATTTGTAGAGTTGAGAATCTAAAAATATCTAAAGGATTATTTAAAATTTTTAATTAGGACTTTTGAAGAATACTATTCTTTTATTAAATATCTAATTGAATATACTTTAGTTGCAAATGTTTTCAAATTTACACTCTTCCATATACCTTTCAACAAAAATACGTGTAACTTTAGTTGAATAATACTAGTAGTTGTTGTCAATTTAAACAAGGTTGGATTTTTCCATTTACACCTCTAAAAAGTAGTGTATTTTAATCCAAACTCCCAACTCCTATGTATTATATGAAATATTCCCAAGAACTTTAGAACTGTTACAGTTATACCCCTTCGTCTACATGTTCTGAACTCCAAACGAATAAATTCTGGTAAAATTAGAGGCATATATATATTCAAAATTCTAGTGAATTTAGGGGGTATGAATGTAAAAACATCTGAAATCTTTTTAACATATTTAGAGTTCACGGCATTCTGATGAAGGAGTACAACCAAAACATTTTTGACATTTTTAGGAGTATTGCATATATTATATGGGAGCTAGGGGTATAGATAGAATTATATTAGTTTTCAAGGGTATATACCCAAAAACTCCAACAAATGTACTAACAATGGTAGAGACTTCTAAAAAGTAACTTTCAAAAATAGACAACCAATGTGATAACACTCTTTCTTTTGACAATGAATTTGTCCTTGAACATTATTATATCACAATTTTTACTGCTCTCTTTTCAATAGCAGTGGAGACTTCATAAAAAGTAACTTTTTGAATAAATGATTGATATAATAATACTCTCTTTTGACAGCAAATTTGACTTTGAATACTATTCTGTCACACTTTGGCACTCTTTTCCTGGCACCAAATTTGGTATTAAAATGCTATTACAATAATCATTATATATATATATATACCCTACAAATTATTGTATTTGTATCCTCCATCAAAATACTATGAACTCCAATGGGATTCCATGAAAAGGTACATATGCAAAAATTTAGTGAATTTAGAGACATATGTAAAATGTTAGTGAACTTAGGATATATATGCAAAATCATTTAGTTTTATTTGACAGCATTTTGGTTTCAAGGATATTTATACAATATATGGAAATCAGGGGAATACGTACAAATGCAATAGTTACAAGGTATATAAAGAAAAATCCATTATAGTAATTATAAAAGCTAAACCGCTCTCTTTACCAAAAGCTACATATTAGAATTTTACATATTGGAACAACTTATGTTGTAGGAATAAATAAAATTTTTGAGGAAGGTTTAACTTTTTTAATGACTTAAAATTAGTAATAAACATTCTCACTCAACATTTGTTGTATTCAAAGTGAAGCCAAGAATGACTTTCAATCAAGAGTAATGCTTGCTGCAATTCCCTGCTTGTTGCACACAGTGGGTTGAAAAAAATATTTTTTTTTTGTATTTTTTTCAGGTCTCCGAGGTGACCTTGATGTCCGTATAGTGCAATGCCTGATCAGATGTAAAAAAAATTGAAAAACAAAAAAATGTTATTGGGCTCGACCCATTAAGGGCACTTTTTTACTGTTTATTAGGCTTAATTTTTTATTCTTCAGATTTTTTTTGAGACATCCGATTGGGTATTGCATTGTACGAATATCAAAGGCAACTTGGGATGGACCTGAAAAAAATATCAAAAAAAAAATTAACCCACTGCAATGCCCCTAGGTGCAGCTTGTAAAGACATTGCAGCAACTATTACTCTTCAATTAAAAGTTTGCTAACACGTCCTTCCTCGGGCAGAGAAAGTATACACTTTTATGTTGATATTTATACTCAAAATCTCACCAGTGTTTTATTGAGGTCTTCTTCTCTCTCTCTCTCTCTCTGTGTGAAGCCAAAACGTTCGTATCCCCTGCGGAAATGATTATAGCACGTCAAAGAATTCAATGATTAGAATCTCTTCTATGATCATTTTTGAACAAATATATTTAGGGTGCGTTTATAGAAGCTTGTGGGTGTAGATTCCAATGATTAGTTAGGAGAAAGTGAGAAACAACCGAGGGACTTCAGTATTTAATGAATCTTTTTTAAAAGCTAAAGTTAAAATCTTTTCTCACAAGGAAATAGAAAGAGATAGGTACAAGAGATAGGGAGAAAGAAGAAAAGAAAAAAAAATTGAGCTGAGTGACTTTTTAAAGATTCTCAAAAGATTTTAATTAATATTGTACAAAATTTCAACACAAGTTATCCCTTTTTAACAAGAGTGATACTTGCTGTAGTGCCCTGCGAGTACTGTAGTAGATTAAAAAAATTCTTCGAAGTGTCCTAGGCATCTTTACAAGCGAATCAACAATCGGACATCTAAAAAAATCTGAAAAATAAAAAATCGAATCTTAATAAACAATAAAAATAGGCTGTCCTTGCCACTTCACACTTCGTAGATTAGAGGACTGCTCGATCCGTCTTCTATTCTTCACGCAGCAGCTAAGATTTGAGCATCTTGTTGAACAAAAGAAGATCAAATTAGGGTTCTGGGAAAAACATCTTGCAAACTTCTCCTGAGCAATGGTCATCTAACTTGTGGAGTTGATCTCGAAAAACAAAAGGGTAATCATGAATGCATTACCTGAACAGCTGTGGAATCAGACATAACTCAGCACTTTGTACAAATTTCTTAACAGGGCCAACCTCTATCCTTCTTGTAATCTCGAACTGAGGAATCACAAAGCCAACAAATCATGAGACAATAACCAGGATTCGAGAATCTTCCAGAATCCTGGATCAGCAAAACATGTAATCGAACCCAATAAATCCAAGATGTGAGGTTAGCGTTTCCAAAATCCCTGGCCATCCTGATGTCCTATCCAAGAACATGATGATGGAAGTGCTGATATTCGTGGTCCGAAAAGAAACTTTGTTTACAACAAATTTACCTATCCAATATCAAGTTCTATCAGCAATGTTATCCCTAGGAAGAACATTCAGGTCTTGTATGGTATCGGGATAGAAAAAGGGAAGAATAGGGATAAATTAACTTAGATTAATTTATCCCTATTCTTATTATGTGATGTGTTTGGTATGTGAGGGGATAAGAAAAAAGTTAATCATATTCTCTATTCGGTGAAAATGAGCACAGTACGTAAGAGAAGTTGTGAAAAAGACATTGCTACTCTTCTAATCTAAAGTAACATGGGTATTATATTATTTTATGTAATATAACTATATATTCAATATATATGTAGTATATTAAGTGTAAATATTTTTTTATTTTTTATTACTCGTATCATGATACACTAAACATACTTAATTCAAGTTATTGAATTTAATTATATTTTAAAGGCACTCTATTTATACTACACATAATTAACATATAATTAGAATATAATAATATATTAAATATACTTAATAGTATTATTCAATATAGTAAATGAACCATTATTAAAGTTAATTATATTATTATTTTATAAATCCGATGTAATACTAATGTCTATTAGTACTAATACTAGTCTGTAAGTACTAATACTAATCTAAGATAATAATATATGTATTATATTATATAATAATCTATTAAAATATTTATTAGTGTTATTTAAAATAATAATATATATTATTATATTACATATAAAATATATTAAAGATGCTTATAGATTTATTTAAGTATTATATATATTATTTTAAGTATTATTGAATTTAAGTATATATTAAAGTACACATTATGTCATTAGCTAGTAATGAAGCCGTTATTGAATTTAAGTATATTATTTTATAAATCCAATGTAGTACTAATGCTTATTAATACTAATATTAGTATGTAAGTACTAATATTACTAATATAAGTACTAATATTAATTTAAGATAATAATATATGTTATTTTATAATATATAATAATATATTAAAAAAACTTATTAGTACTATCTAAGATAATAATATATATTATTATATTATGTATAATAATATATTAAAGATGCTTATTACTATGATTTAGTATAATAACAGCTCCTCCTCACCCTATGAATACCCCTTAGGGGGCTTGCTGCAACGGGGATGAGAATAAGGCACAAGAAGCTTAGGGGAGGCCCTGTCCAAGCTCTATTCCATCCGTATTGGCTTGATTCATATTTCTATTTAATGACATAATGTCATTAACTAGAAATAAAGTTGTTATTAGAGTTAATTATATTACTATTTTAATAATACGATGTAATACTAATACTTATTAGTACTAATACTAATAATTTAAGTACAAATACTAATTTAAGATAATAATATATAATATTATATTATATATAATCATATATTAAAATACTTATTAGCACTATTTAAAGATAATGATATATAAGATAAATATAATAATATATTCTATAGGTGGTATCGATTTGATTAAGAATTTTATTTAATAATATATTTAACGTCATTAGATAGTAATAAAATAATTATTATAGTTAAATATATTATTATTTTATGAACCAAGAGAATGGATAAATGAGGGTAACAATGAGGTTAAGGGGCGAGGATAAGTCATTCCACCTTTTTGGTGGAATAAGTTATCCCCATATCTAATCCCAAAAATGGGGTTAAGCTCCCTTATCCCTATCCCCCTTAACCCCTCTTATCCTCGTGACTTTTTGCAATGCCAAACGAGGAACGGAGATATACAAGTCTTATCCCTGACTTATCCCGATACCAAACGAGACCTCAGAGATTAACGGACAAAAACGAAGTTTCTTGGGATAGAATATGGGGTATTTAGATATACCACCCAAATCTTTCACATCGGATAAGATAACTCTCTCTTACTTGTATAATTATGTATACCCTTATAATAATTATAACTCTATAGTCCCAAAACCATCAGGACTGAACTAATATTTTGTTGAAATATTAACCGGTGTAAAATATAAAGTTTTAGATGGGAGAAGAGGAGAATATGAAATACTTTAGGGGTACATACGTCATCATTTCGATTATCTGAAGAGGTTAAGGGCGTGTTTGGGAAAACTTGTATTTGAAAGTTACTTTTGACTTCCACTTCTTGCATAGAATGAGTTGAGGGAGAGAGGTTATAACAAACTTTGATTTGTTCAAAAAGTCAACTCTTCCATAACAACTTTACTTTTTCTCCAATCTTAGAAGTTCTCTCCTTGTAGCTTTTAGTCGGAAACAGAAGCAAAATACCACATAAATGATTTCCAAGATCTAATGGCTTCCATAAAAAATAACTAAGTGACAATGCAAAAGTGCTTCCAAATAGAAGCTGCGCCAAACACGACCATAATTTTATAAATATCTTCATATCATATTTAAAAAAATTAATATCTAAAAAAAGTTATAAAAAACAAATCTTATTTTTTTTGGTCAGTAAAAAGGAGCTCCCATTTATTCTTGGAGCTTATTCAATTATTGAAAGCTTTCAAAAACTTGGCCCCTCCGGCTTAAAGTAGGACGTCCATATCAACCCATCTGAAGATAAGCATGGTTATCCATCAAATTAAGGCCGTGTTTGGTGCAGCTTCTATTTGGAAGCACTTTTGCATTTCCACTTATGGGGTGTTTGGTTGCTTTATAATGTAACTTTTTTTTTACAAATATATATTTTTATACTGAAAATATATGAAAAGAGGTGTTTGGTGACACTATTAAAGTATATTTTAATAACATTCTTCACTAATAAAACATGATAAAATAAAAAAGACCGGTGACCCTGTTTTCTTTTTTGTCACGCACAACAACCTTCCCACCCGTCCTTCCCGCCCTGCCCTACCCTCATCGTCCAGATCCACTCTTGACCAGCCCACCCACGCCGCCGATGATCCATCCATGCGCGCCCACCCTTGCTCGCGACCACCATTGTGACATCGTCGCGTTTCCCACCGCTCCCGGCGACCTTGGCTTCCCGGCATTCGACGAGAAGGGCATTTCCTCTCTGACCACATAGGCTTCTACGGCCGCCCACCCTACGGCGCAAGCCATCCCCTCGGGCGTTCCCTAGCCATCCACCTTGGCCCTCGCAAGCATGTCCAAGATCTCCACATCGAATAGGTTGTCGAAGAGCCCGTCGGTCCTAGTTAAGATGATGTCCCCTGCTTCTATCTCCATACAGATTATGTTCTTGCTCTCTGGCGGGTCCCCTTCGGCCACCTGGCTGACCTGGTACGGCCAGTTGAAGTTGTGCTTCTGTGGTGACGAATAGTACACGATCTTGCCGCTGCGCACCACTAGGAAGCTGTTGTCGCCCACATTCATGGCGCATAGGAGCCACCCATCCACCACCCCGATGCACACCGTGGACATGCCCCTGGCGGTCGTCCTCGCGAGCTCCCTCTCCAACACGCCCTCCAGCGTGGTTGTAGACACGCTAATTTTGACATCATTTTGAATAAATTTCATATAATATAATAATGCTTCAGAATGGTCTGATATTTAATCATTAATTAATTTTTATTAATCTTTCTGAATTAATTATCTAAATATTATCAGGTCAGACAGACATAATTTAAGTTAATTAATTAACTTGATTTTAACTCAAATTTTAATTAAAATATGAAGAAGTCTAAAAGACGTCTATATGTGTAGACGTCATTTATAGTTTATTCATATTTTGATATTTAAATTTGAATTTTAATTAATTGATTGATTAGCTAAAAGACGTCTGCCAGGCACGACGCTTTTTAAGTCTCCTTAGCTGTTTCTGTCTCTTTTTTCGGATGTTTATCCTTATCTTAATCAGTCTAAAAGACATCTCCCATGGGCGACGCGTTTTAGATAATTACAGATAATAATGAATTAATCTGTGTTAATCTGTTTGTTAGCTGGATAAACTTCAAAATCCTTCATGTCAATCCATTAATAACCGCGGATGTAAAGTCTATAAATATCCAGCCTCTTAGTCATTAAAGAGTTAGTGATTATTTGTGAAAACTGAGTGATAATATTGATAATTGAGCGATAATTGAGCAAAGGAATCTTGGCGACGACGTCCAAACGCTGAAGGATCGAAGTGCTGCTATTTCCAGGAGTCTTGAAACAAGCTTCATCCATTCTTCTTCCATTCAAGATCCTTTCAAGACCAAGGCTTTTCAGGGGCTATCCAACTTAGCTCTTAATTAATTTCTCACATTTTCATCACATCACTCCATGCAACACACACTCACTAGCATTCTTTCCCAATTCATGTCTTAAAGGGGTTTAAAAGACAATCAAACAAGTGAGTTCTTTATTTAAATTGCATGATTAAAATTTCTTCTGGAATAGATACTACTTCTGCCTGAGTTCTAATTGTTCTTTATTTCTTTCCATTTTTCTTGCAAGGTACAAAAGGAGATCAAGAGGAGAGAATCAACAACAAGAAAAAGAATCTGGATGATCATCAAAGTCCGATAAGCATTCAAAGCAAGAACAAAGTCAAAAAAGCTCTCTTTCTTTAGCCGGCTGAAGGAGGGGAATCAAGGACTTGAAAATCTCCCACATCCAAAAACAGGTAGGCGATCAAACTTTTTCTTTTAGAACTTTTTAGTTAAAAGTTTCTTACGATCACATTCACTTAGTTTTTAATAGGTTTATTTGTCACATAAACAACATAAATTTTTCATAATAATCACACACTCAATTTGAGCACTCACAGTGGTCTCAGCCGTCGCGGTGCTACGACACGAAGCCGCCAGCAATGATATACTTCAACAAAAATGATACACTTCGTTACAAGTATTTTTTCTTCCAAATACACTCAACGAATTTTTTATTAAATCATAAATAAATCATAGTACTGTGTAAAAAATTCAGTGGAACTAAACTTCGAGTGAGACTGGGGTCCTATGGGTCATGTAAAAAATTCAGTGGGTCACCTTATACTTAAATTTAAATTTTATTTTATTAAATTAAAACTCTTTTAATGAAATTTTAATTTTTCAGTGGGGTCCACTAAAATGGCCTGCGTCTGTCACTGCCTCTGGCTCGACCTCACAGAGGGACATACCGCGCGAACTCCCCAGCGTCGACGTTGTGCTTGGTCCAGCCACCGACCCCGTCGGCAACGCCAAAAGCATCCAGCGCCTTGCTTACGAAGTGGGCATCCTCGCCCCCCGGGTGTTCCCCCTCCGTGCCAAACATGATAATTGTGTATAGTTTATAATTTGAAAATCTTTCTACTTTTTATTTTAATATGTTTTTTATAAAAAAAATTATATAAAATATTAAAATACAACCAAACACCCTATTAGTTATTTTTTATGGAAGTCATTGGATCTTGAAAGTCATTTATGTGGTATTTTACTTATGTTTTGACATCCAACCAAAAACTACAAGGAGGGAGCTTCCAAAAGTGGAGAAAAAATGAGATTGTTATGAAAGAGTTGACTTTTGTAACAAATCAAAATTAATTATAACATCTCTCCTTCAACTTATTGTATGTAAGAAGTAGAAGTTAAAAGTAACTTTCAAGTATAAGTTTTCTCAAACACGCCCTAAATAAGGGTACTTGAGCAATTTTTCTCTCTTGACCCACCTAAAGTTAAGATAAACAAACAGTAGATTATTGTATGAGAACAAATGTTGAGGTAGACTTTATCATGAGAGTCTAAATGATAATATAAAGAGTATGGAAGATACAATATTTTTTTTATTTTTATCCAAAAAAATTCAAATGTCCAAAAATATAAAACACTACTAGCACAACCGCAATCTCATTAGAGTAGAAGATAAATCCTTGTTATTGCTTCTTTATGTCGAAAGCTATAGGGGTAGCAGCGGCTACGGTTAAAAATGTCAAAGAATAGCCACAGAATCGTATAGAAGCTCTATCTTTATGTTTTATCTTTTGCGAAAAAGAACTATCTTTATCATTGTTTCTGTCTTTGTATATTGTTGTATTTGTTATTCCTAAAAGTTATAAAAAAAGAATAATTAAATACTAAATATTAGATAACGTTGTATGTTAACGTCGGGTATCTTTCTATTTGCGGGACAGCAGGAGTACTCGAGAGTTGTAACTTGGTCATAGCATATTCCATGAATGTTTGTTGGGAGCTAACAGTATTATGACTAGAGGGATGTATTCGCAATGTTTCTAATATTTTGGGGGTATTTTTTACATTATATAAGAGTTAGGATATAGATACAAGTATGTAAATTTTCAGAAGTACACATGCAAAAATCTCTATTGAAATTGATATTAGAAGAGCACAGAGAAATACAGCTGAAGGAAAAAGAGAGTTGGAGGTGAGAAAAAGATATCTTGAAATCGAAAGACTAAACTCTAATTGGATGTTTCATTGATGTATTAAATAGGTCCATCAGTATCAATTTTAATAATGCTATCTATCCATTTTGATACTCACACATTAACAAAGTATATTGTCATAAAAAAACTGTAATATGAGTTTGAAGATATAATAAAAACGTTGAAGTTTAGTTTTTTTTTTAGGCTCTCAACACATCCTCTCCTGTCATTTTCCCACTTCTCGCTCTCTTTCCTATTTATCAGCACTCTTCCATATCTTCCTAATATCAATTTCAATATTCAGATTGCGAATTTCAAAAATACGAATATCAAAATTAATACCATATCAAAACTAATATTAACCAAATAGGGCATAACATATCTTGCATAGATTATAGACTACATCTAAATTCCTTCAAACTTGCACTCAAACAATTTTTACTTTCTAACACATAAGATGCATAAAAGTAATCCTTAAATCATTTAAATAAAATTTATGGAGTGCAATTAGAATTTTAAAACTAAGGTGAAAATTAATAAATTATGCAATAGGAACAATGTCATTAAAGAAAATAGAGAAGCCAAACAGAAGTAGTATTTTGAGTCTGATCTTATGATTGGGACCTCGGTTACATTGTAATATATTGAGGCATTGCAGCAAGTATTATTCTAGAATTAGTATTCCAGATTGGATTCCTCATGCGCCAGGGGACAAGAACTGACATTGGGCCAGTGGTAAGACGGAGCTGTGATCCAACAAAAGATGGGCCAGATACAGTAAGGCCCACTTGAGGCCCACGTCTGCAAAGCGTGGCTTCCAGTTCCGGATGGATAAAGTCGCCACTCCGGTCGCTGCTCTGCAGACTCTGCGGTGTCGGAAGAGGCAAAAATGGCTTCCTTCCCCATCTGCCGCCTTCTCCCCCTCCCTCGCCTGCGGCCTCCTCCTCCGTCTTGGACACCCTACCAGTGGCATCTCCGCACCCCTATCTCCGCCTCCCCGAGGGCCTCCGCCGGTGAGGGCAGCGGAGCTCCAGAGAAGCCCAAACCAGCTCGCCGTGGCCGCAAGAAGGCCACCACCTCCTCCCCTCCTGTCAAGAAGGCCACTACCTCCGCCACCCGGGGGAGGAAGCCGAAGGCACCTGCACAGGAAGAGGCGGCGGCTATGGCAGAAGCGGAACCGGAGATGGCGATAGCACTGCCCTCCTCCTCCCCCCCTGTCAAGAAGGCCACTACCTCCGCCACCCGGGGGAGGAAGCCGAAGGCACCTGCAGAGGAAGAGGCGGCGGCTATGGCAGAAGCGGAACCGGAGACGACGATGGCACTGCCCTCCTCCTCGCCCCCTGTCAAGAAGGCCACTACCTCCGCCACCCGGGGGAGGAAGCCGAAGGCACCTGCAGAGGAAGAGGCGGCGGCTATGGCAGAAGCGGAACCGGAGATGGCGATGGCACCGCCGGCACCGGCACCGGCGCCGGCAGGGGCTGGAACGCAGTCTGAGGAGGAAGAGGATGACTTCGACGACGGCATGGACTTTCCCTACGAGTGGCCGCCGCTGGTCTGCTGCTTCGGGGCGGCGCAGCGGGAGTTCGTCCCCACCGTGCGCGTCTCCGACCGGCAGATGCACCCCGATCAGTACTCCTCCTGGAAGGGCCTCCAGTGGAACCCGCCGGAGTTCGCGCGGGCGCCCGGGGGGCCGCCCTCCAACGTGGCCATCGCCCACGCCCGCCTCGGCGGCCGGGCGGCCTTCATGGGCAAGGTCGGCGACGACGACTACGGTGACGATCTCGTGTACAAGATGAACCTGGAGAGGGTGCAGACCCGCGCCGTCAGGATCGACCCCGCAGTGAAGACGGCGGCGGCGCGCATGAGGGTCCGGTTCGCAGACGGCGACGACGGGAGGTTGGTGGCGGAGACCAGCAGGGAGTGCGCCGAGGACTCCCTGCAGAGGTCGGAGTTGGACGTCTCCGTCCTAAAAGAGGTATCTTTTGATAATTTTGCTGTTAGTGTGTTTGATTATGTGTACCTGAAATTACACCCAAAAAAAAAGAGACAAAACTAATGAGTGAATTGTCTGTGTGTTTCTACATAGGGTGAATGTGAAGTTTAGATAAATTAGGAAACATTGAGATTTTGATTAGCCTTTATCATGGAAGATGTTGATGCCGGTTAACTAAAGGGCAGCTAGAACTTGGCACCTCTTCCATAAGGTAGGCAGTTGTCCCTTACTTGCTAGCAACTCTAGCTGGTTCAGGGACTCACACTTCCTCTGGGTACTCACACCACCCACCTGTAACACTAGCTGATGTCTGCTAGCAAGTATTGGGAAATTTGTTCTGTAGTTTGGCACTTTTGAGTCCTAAGCTGATCCAGATTAATGGGAGAAGGCTTTATGGTGGTGGTGGTGGTCCTAATGATGATGATGATGAGTTGGGAATTTTGTCAATGACGTATTTTTGTTATTTGAATTATGGTGAGCTTTAGAAGTTGAAAGATATTCTTTTTATTTGGGGTGAAAATTATGTTTGCCAAGGAAATGCTTTAGCAGTCTAGATAAAATGGTGATGTGGATTTGGTCCATGTGGAACTTCTGTTCCTCGAGGAATGAGTCTGAATTTATAGGATAATAGTGAAGAGAATGGGGGGGGGGGGGGGGGGGTTACCTCCGTAGTTCAAATTAGAATTTATTTGGAAGCTGAAGGCCAAAGTCTTCCAATTATTTGTAGGGACTTGCATACATACATTGAACATGAAGCCAGCAATGGGTACTTGATTTTGGAACCTTTTTGCTTCATCTCAAGTTTATATCGGAATTTGTTTAAAATTTGCAAGTTGGGATTCCATCACTTTTGAGATATTTGTTTTGTCCATCTTGTCTGTCTGATTTTATTGTTCAATTATACATAATAGTAAGTGGCACGTGATGTGGAAATACATTTCTGGATCTCATGTTTAAATCTGATTATGTTCTAATGCAGGCAAGAATCTTCCATTTCAACTCTGGGGTCCTCTTGTCACCCTCTGTTTACCCAGCACTCTTTAGGGCAATTAAGTTGTCCAAGAAATACGGCAGTGCTGTTTTCTTTGATCTTAATCTGCCCTTACAATTATGGAAATCTCGCGAAGTGACGTGGGAAGCAATTCAGAAGGCATGGAGCAAGGCAGACTTCATTGAGGTGAGCAAACAAGAGCTGGAGTTCCTTGTAGATGAAGAATACTATGAAAAGAGGAGGAATTACGAGCCACAGTACTACTCAGAATCCGTTGAGCAGGCAAAGGGCCAAAGAGATTATTATCACCATACCCGTGAGGAGATCTCACCACTGTGGCACGATGGGATTAAAATCTTATTTGTGACAGATGGGACGCTACGCATCCATTATTACACACCCGAGTTTGACGGGGTGGTGGTTGGAACTGAAGATGTGCTTTTAGCCCCATTAACCTGTGATAGGACTGGCTCTGGTGATGCACTTGTAGCTGGGATCATGAGAAAGTTGACAATTCACCCAGAAATATGCAGTGATCAGGACCTATTGGAGCGCCACCTCAGGTTTGCTATTGCTGCAGGAATTATATCTCAGTGGACTATTGGTGCTGTGAGAGGATTTCCAACTGAGAGTGCCACTCAGAATTTGAAAGAGCAGCTTTATGTTCCTTCAATGTGGTGAGCGTTGTTAAGAACAAGAGGGATGCATGGAAACAGAAGGACAACCCCTTCAACAACTGGATTTTTGCAAGATTTTCGGTTTGCTCTCATTAGGAGATTCCTTAACCATGCTTGTATCTTGAATGGACAAAGTATCCATAGAGAGCTGACTGCGACCATCTAGTGGATGAACCCAGTGTCTTCAGTGAGAGAGAGTTTTGTTCTTGAGACATGATTTTGCTGATCAGCTCCCCATGCAGTGTGAATTTTTCACTACTGAGCTAGCATCCTAGGGGGAAATGGCACATGGATTTTATGGAGAACAGATATAAGATCCAGCAGTACTTTTTCATAGTGGCCAAGACATTGAAATGTCGATTAATTTGCCTTTTCAGATAGCAGGCATTGTTAATCCTCAGTCCATCATTTATTTTAGATTCATCTTCTGCTAGATGGCGAGTAGCTACCTTAATTGCAACAAGGACCCTATTGTAACTATAGCTAACTGGAACCATGTGCGGATTGGATGACTGAATGGAGAGTTGATTATTCACATTTCCTCCTCTTATTCAGTTTCAAGGATTGTGGTTTTGAATGGACCCATATATGATAACTGGAGAGGATTTTTTTAATTATGTGCAGAATCATGGTCAATTTAGTGATATGTTCTTTGTAGGCATTTACTTTTATGGAGTCTTAACCTTATATGAAAAGTATGAATGGTATTATGTGCTCTCTTACCTCTTAAGACAGATGTTTGAGTAGGTGAGAAGTGTAAGAAAGGAAAAGGAGAAATATTCAGTGCTTGTCCCAAACGTGCTGTTTCTGGATTAAGCTTTTCAACAGGTTAATGACTTGCTTCCTCTGTTGTTGGCAGTGGAATTGCCCTTTAGACAAGGATTATGTATTTCATTTTCTTTCGTCATCATTATTATGAGATTCGTCATATTATCATGTCTCTTTAGATCTATCTAAAGTTAAGAATCTTATAAATTGGCGAAGTTTTTAGCTCTATTTGATTTCTGTTGCCCTCTATTCTTCTTCACAATGTAAAGTTTTGCCCCTTTAAAATTTTCAAACTCTAGTTTGATGTTAAAATTGAAGAAAGTTCTAGACCCCCGAAGATTTTCATTAGCTCAGAGATCTCCCTATGTGGTGTCTAATTGGATACAAAGTTTACTGACAATAAAGGAGCAATGACACGTAGGTCAATCATTCATTATTTTTTTGAATAATACTTGCTGCACCTCCCACGGTGCAGTATTTGATCGTGTGCTCGTATGATCCGACAGTTCGGATCGCAAGGGTGCACGATCTGTTCAGCTGAGGTGAACCTCTAGCTCGACAATTGTTTTGGAAAAAAAAAAAATTGCATTGCCCGCTCCACCGGATCTTAGAGATTAGACGGCAGCGCCTGCATGGCGCAATCGTGCACTCAGCAGGTGTTACTTTTTTCTTCTTTTGCATGTATGGTCTTAACCTAGTCTCTCACGTACATAGTTCACATCCCACGATTTTTAACTTTCCTTCGTGTTGAACTTGCTATGCCTTCAAACTCAAAACGTTCGGGTAAAGAGGAGATGGCATCACTCAGATTAAATATTTTTTTATTTTTAGTAAACAACATCCTAAAGAATCTCGTATGCATAAAAATTCCCTTGCATTATAACATTAAAAACCTCCTAGACTTTTCCTTATCCTGAAATAAGTTTTATTTGTCAGTCATGGGAGTGATAATGGACTTGATGGTAGGGGACTTTTTCTATACATATAATGACCATATAAGAGGTTTTCAACTCTGAAGTAAAGTGAAGAAGGCGCTGTCCCAGGCTTCTAGCCCAGGCAACACCCCATGCCTCCTCGGTCTTCACTTGGGGAGTAGGCATTTATCCTCCCCCATGTAAGAAGGGCTTATATAAGTTAAAACTTGACGAATGTCATACAGCGCATCTGGTGTAGTGGTATCATAGTACCCTCCCACGGTACTGACCGGGGTTCGATTCCCCGGATGCGCAATCGAAATTGAAACATGTTTTGCCCCTGTTCATTTTATTAACTGCAGCTTTTCTTCCTTCCAAGTTATTAACAGCCTCCTTTGGAAGGAGGAAACACTACCTATAGTGATGTGTTCTTGAAATTTGCCACCTATAGTGGTGCTTCACTCCACTCTCTTTTTAGTGACTTTGCATTTTTACTTCTATCTCCCCTTCTTCTGCTACCTCGTATCATGTTGCATTTTAAAGGAAAAGTTCATCAAAGTAGTAAGAGATGACTTATTTATTTGATATTTTGCACCCTTTCCCCGTACAAATAAGAAGGATGTGTATATGCAACATCTTAGGAGGTCTCAGGTTCGATCTTGGTTGAAGCCTAAAAATTCCTCGACTATGCAACTTAAAATTAGGTTGTTGGGATCTTTATCCCTTGATCCGTAAGATTACTTTTCCGAAAATCAGGCGGACCTGGAACGCTCGCCTAATTAGGCGAAATTCTTGACCTGTGTGAAATTATCTCCAATTTTAGAGGACATCTCGGATTCGATCTCTGGTCGCTTGTAAATATCTTTATATACCTGACCATTGTGCCACTGACCAAAAAAAAAAAAGAATGTGTATATGCAACATTTGAAAAGAATCATCTTATCAAAGAACCAACCTCATCAAGGCATAACTTAAGGATGGCACTGAAATGTGATGGGACACATATGAACGTGCCGTGAAATTGATCAGCATGCTGCTAGATAGATTCGAAAACACTAATCACAGGCAAGATCCCCGTTTTACATCACCAGATTTTAGAGTAGGCACTTCCCTTTTGCATGGAACATGAAAATTTTTGATACGAGTCTTTTGAATCGACTATTTCTCTCGAGCGTGTATCTATTATGATACTCAATGAAAGTACTGGATCATTCAACTCAAAATTATAAAGTATTAAGTAAAACAAGCATCATTTATTAATTAAATATATTTTGAAAGTACAGTAAAGATGGTCCACTTTAATTGGGTTCGTATCCTTAATGCGGTGGACATCTTTCATCGCACTGCTTACCCGCACACTCCAGAACGGTGCTGCTAAGTGAAAGCACCTGCACATTGTGGAGGCAATCCTCGCACTACTTTCGATGTGCGATTATTCCACATGTTTAGTGATAGGCGAATTCCATAAACTTTGGTAACACAATATGGCTAGACCAAAACGTGAAGAGAATTTAAAATTTAAATAACTGTTTATTTCAATAACCTAAAATAAATAGGATTTAAATTAAAAAAAAGGCTCGTGTTCAACTAAGCTAGAACAACATACTCCAATCTTCATGCATGTTAGAATATGAAAACACTTTTGGTCATCTATTTTGATTCTCATTCATCCCCCTCAATAATGACATATGTGAGCTTTCAATTGAAAATATTTTAGATCCTTTTTAAGTTATAAATTAATTACTTTAAAAAAGATAATAGGGTGTTTGGATATAGTTTTTTCTACTATTTCTCTCTCAATTTTTATTTTAAACAAAAAATAAGACTTACACCATGTTTGGATTCATCTCTCCTATTTTTAAGGGAGAAGATCCCAAGAGATGGAATTTTCATAAAATTCTTTTAAAATAAAAATAACTCAATTCTTATTTTTTTTCAAAAAAGATGGATGATGGCATCAACTTCTTCAGTAACTACTGCACTTCTCTCTCTCTCTCTCTCTCACATGCACAAACGTCTGCAACTTTCTCTCTCTCGTACACACGTCTATAACCCCCCTCCTCTCACACATACACATACGTCCATAATTCTCGCTCTCTCAAACAAACAGGTCACCACAATTTTTAAAACTCATGATAATCTTACCAAAATAGTAAAAGAGCTTATTATATTATTTTCAAAAATTAAAATAAAATTTTGAATGAAATAATTTTTAAAAATAAATTAACCCCAAAATAAAAACTACTACAAACACCCTTAAGAGATATTAAAAGTCATTAAAAAGGAATGTTTACTTTTCAAACCTTACGATCTTCCTATATTCTTTATAAACCCCTATAATTTTTATATTTCTTATTGGTCCCTATAATTATTTAAAATGTCCGTACAAGGCCCATCAACTCTCCAACTCATCTAGAGGGACTTTTAAGGATGATTTTAAAGATTTTAGGGGGTTTTAAGAAAATATGAAGATTGCAAGAGTCTATAGAAAATATTGAAAGATATAGAGACTGAAAGTAAAAGTCTCAAAAGATCTTTTGCTTTTAGGTCTCTACAATTAATCATTCAATATTTCTGAATAATCCCTTCAATTTTCATATCCGTTAAACCCTCGTAATCTTTGAACCCTCCCTAAAAGAGGAGGGCTTATAGGAAAGCTTGAGGAGCCTTTAAGGTACAGTTCAAAGATTGTGAAGGATTTAAATTGAACATGAAGATTTCAAGAACAAATAAAAAATAATTGAACGATTATAGGGACCAAAAAGTAAAAACTCTTTAATATTTTTTTCTTTTTAGATCCTTTTTAAGTTTTAAGTTAATTTCTTTGAAAACAAGATACCAAACCTCAAAAGCCATTTATCACATTTACGTACTTTTTTTTTAATGTTTTTAAAATTCAAAAAAGGATAAAAAAAGGCTTTCAATCAAAAAAATTCACCCAAATACGTATTATAAAAAGCCGTGAGGAAAACCAACAATTGGTACGTTGTCAATGTTTCAATTCTTACTTTTCCAACATTGACAACGTACTTCAAATCGCTTCAGAAAACAAAACACAAGGTACTTCAAGCTTTAGCACTTTATTCCAAGTACTGATACAAGGTGCAAGCAAACAATTCTCAGTTGTATGAATGCCCTTAATAGAATGATAGCGGACATCATCTTAATCGGTAAACATATACCCATGCTCAAAAATTGCAAAAATCGAAATCCACAACACCCCCCCCCCTACGGAGGCTTAAAGAAAAGTGATACTCCAAAGGACAAAAATAATTGCATTTCCGTCGCATGGAAATACAAGGTAATAAATATTACACTTTTTGAAACTAAGAAAACGAGGCAGTTTTAAGGTATGAGACCATAACTAAAGTGGAAGTCATCTAATTAGAAATAATGATGGTGTAAAAATATCGAAAATAAAAGGACATTTGTGAGTTTCAGACTTCGAAAGCATCTAGCCGTGGAACCACCTTGACCAAAAACTAAAGAAACGATGCTATTCGTTTCAAGTTCAATAGAAAAACTGTTTGCAATAATTGAATAAATGTGTAGATTCATAAAAGCTGCAACATTCAGACACAATAACCGATAACACAATTATTCGACCGCTTGTTAGCTTGAGTCAACTAACAGATAATCTTCTTAAACCAATATGCATGATGGATAAGACAGTTTACGGATACGTATGATACACTAAGAACCAAATTATTCAATCGACTATTAATTTATAAGACAGTTTACGGATAAAATTGTAGGATCGACCTTAGATCCTCACCGAATCTGACCTGTTTGCATCCCTACAGATGACCTGTACAATTTATTGATTGAGGAGCTGTTCGCATACAAGTGATACAACTTATCAAAAATGCAGATGAAGCTATCACTATTCAATTTTCGTTGTGCAGCTTATTTCTAACTTGGTTTATGAACACATCTCCAGTGTAAACCAACTTGGTGTTAGTTCAACAAAAGCTCATTTTTGGAGACGCTTTGTGTTTACCATAAACCGGAGTGAGGCTACCGTAAACTTCATTTCTGAGCCATCCACGGTTTAAATGGTGAAAAAACTTCCAGCAAACCCGAATTCATTTATACCTCGCATCCAAACAAAGCCCAAATGCTCAACAGCAACAAGTGCCAGTGGATTGTGGCCTTGTGGGAAAGTGTAATCCGCATAAAGGATATAAGCACTCAACACTCCTACAATCCTGAAAACTACTACAAAGACAAGTGAAGTCCATCTACTTTCTTAGAAAAGAAAATTAAAGAAAAAGAGTACAAAAGATAGAACAAAGTAACAGAGACAGTGACTGATGAGTAGATTTAGGGCTTTACATCTTCCTCCTCATCCTCAATCTTAGGTGCCAAGTAAAATCTGATGTAGCCCATTTCTGCAATCTTGTACTCGACGACAACGGGCAGCTCCGAAGATAGGCTTATGGTCACAGTGTTTGACAATGGTGTCGCCTTGGTGAAAGAATTCATGTACCTAAGGGCGAAGGTCAAGGACACAGGCTCATGCATCTCTATGACGGTAGCTTCTTCTGGCTGTCAAGTGAAACAAAACAAAGGGTCCTTATTTAGGGATGGTATAAACCAGCAAGGAAAATGTTTCAGTCACAGATTACTCAAACATCACTTGATACATAACAGACAGGCTGATGGGTTTTTTGTTTAGTAGACAATTCCCTGAGGTAAAGTTGACCTCTAACAAACCCACAAATTTAAAAAAAAAAATTGCAAACCAAGAAGACAGCAAACAGTAGAATCCCACACTTATCACTCTATCAAGCTCAAGAAGACAGCCTAATTTGATCAGCCTTCTCCCAGACCCCCAGAGAAATGCAAACCTCTGAGCAATATTAGTCCGAAATTATTAAAGTTGCATGCAAACTTGGCCTGTATCTTTTTATGCAAATAAAAAGATGGATAGAAAAATTGAAGGCTTTCCATGGATGCTTTACAAGTCATGAGAAGTTGTTTCTTTAGCTTTGTCATCAAGAAAAATAGACATGGATGAGATTGCTTTCTTTCAAAATAAAAACGAGAGCAGTGTATCCCATAGCTTCCTAATGAAATCTTGAGCCTGCCTTCTTTCCAAAAAAGGTCCACCTTTAAGTTGGGTCTAATCCTTAACATGTAGCACAATGGAATCACTGAAGTTAGGGCATGGTATATACCTTGTCGACGGTGGTGTTTTGTCTGCAGACAATGTTCGCAGCTCCAATGTCACCCCTGGTAGAGAACTTCACCCCTTCCTTCGTCACAGAAATTACAACTGCCATCCCGCAAGTAACATCACATTTTGAGAACTTAGGAATGCATCAATCTACTAATCACCTTTAAGAGTGAAATCATGGATACAGCAGCCATACCTGTGTCACCAATGCTGCTAAGGTCCTTGCAGATCCTTGCAAACTCGGCCGATGGCATGTGGACTATGGCGTGGTACTCGGCTTCCGGGATCCCAAGATGCTCGCTGTCGATGTCCATCAGCTTCATCTCAAAATCGGCAATCTTATCTTGATCTACAGAAAGCAAACCATGGAGTCTATTTAAGTCGATTTAAGTAACCAGGAATCCTTCAATTAACAAGACAAGAGTATTCTCCCCACGCGCCCGCATAGAGAAAGGCAGGAACTTTCCGCAAGTGCAGACTTAACATTAACGAATGGGATACATATCTAGATAAATCTCGAGAATCCACTCAGGAAAAAATACAAACACCTTATATGCGTCTGGAAATGTTTGAGACAGATGCAAAGTCCAAAACTTTTGGAGAGAAATCAAAACAAGCCTTTCCAGAAGAGCAAAAAAATAAAAACAATCTTACAGATCCATCTCAAGATGGCACAGCCACACACATTAAAAAAGAAACAATCTCCAAATCCATCTTATATATGAATCGAAGACCCCAAAAAACAAAGGATGGGGACAAGGGTACTGACTGGGGCTCTCGAACATGAACGTGACGGTGTCGCTGCCGTCGTCGGCCTTGATGGTGATGATGTCGTCGTTGCCGGCGCACTTGAGCATCTTGGCCATGTTGTTAAGGTTCATGCCCATGGACAGGTTGCGGTCGCAGCGGTAGTGCTCGAAGCCCTCCGACCGCAGCAGCAGCGCCACCAGCGCGACGTGGCTCGAGTCCATGGCCTGCAGCGAGAAACCCGTCGCCGAGCAGTCGAAGTTGGCATCCGTTACCAGGTCCTTGATCGCTTCCAGCACCTTCTTCAGCAGACTCCCCTGCACTAACCTCAGCTCCAACATCTTCGCGTCCCCTCGATCGATCTCCTCTCCTTCGCAGCAGAAACACCACCTCCACAGATCACAGCAACAGAGAGAGAGAGAGAGAGAGGAGGAAGTGGTTCTAATAAAGGAGGGGGAAGTGGCGGGAGGTAGGGGGCGAGGGTTTCGGGTTGGGCGGGAAAAACCGGTCCTCCTTCCCGCCCAAGCTTCCCGTGGGTAGAAAAACGGATGGAACGTGCTAAGGCGGTTCGGTTCGGGTCGGTTCTCCCCGAGATGAGAGCGACTGGGGGCTTATCGGTGAATCTAGTGGAGAACTCGGAAAGAAGGAAGCGGAGCCGTCGTCGACCGGTGGCTGGAGGAGTGGGGATGGCGCTGCGCCGCCACGGATGGGCCGTGGTGGGGAAAGTCGGTTTGGAGTGTGGGAAGTGGAGACGTGGTGCGAGCCAGCGGAGCCGCGTGTAAGCGAACAGATTTCAAACATTGGGTGCCGGAGCCATTCGAAATCCGGTAAGGGAAAAAGACGCTAAAAAAAAGGAGAGTGGGAAGCATTCTAATAATAGGCTAGGATTCGATGCCGGGATCCGTGGTTATGGGCCCACCACGCTTCCGCTGCGCCACTCTGATCTGCGTTTACAAAATCTTAGTAAAAATTTATGTAATAAAATAAATTATTGGGTGCCGGAGCCATGAAGGAAAAAGACGCTATGCAAAGAGTGGGAAGCCTTCTCATATCAGAGCCAGGTTTCGATCCTGGGACCTGTGGGTTATGGGCCCACCACGCTTCCGCTGCGCCACTCTGATCTGTGTTTGACTAATGAAATTTTAATTTAAATAACTTATATTTCAACCTGAAAAGTTCGATTCAGCTCACTCGAGCAAGTACGAATAAAAAATTTGTTTTCGACTAACAATTAAGACAAGTTTGAACATAAGCGGAAATAAACTCAATAAAAGTTTAATATTTTTATTGAATATTAATTGTTCAAGTTTGTCAAATAGTTCACCTAGAACCCGTCCCATTTAAGAACAATCAATAAGATAAGGAGCAAATATATTTTTTGACTCACTTACCAACTCAAATGAACTTGAAATTTAAAATTAAGAAAGTCAAACTTATTTAAGGTTTAAAAGCTTGGCTAAGATATTTTTACATTTTAAGGTTTGAATGTAGTGTATTTATAAATAAGTCCTCCTAATATAACTATTTATAAATAAATCCTCACAATCTATAGTGAATTGTTGAAAGGTCTGTAAATATTATAGACAAGCTCTTGAGAGTTTTACAAATAAGCCCCTAAAAAGAGCTTATTTGTAATAAAATTGTGATTATGGGGGTCTATTTTGTAAATAGTTGGATTAGGAGGATTTGCTTGTAATATCTAAAGTTTATAGGGACTAAAAAATAAAAATATTGACTAATCTAATTATTGAATGAACCAAAGTTACATACAATAAAATTTATTGACTTTTACTTGATGCACTGCAGCAAGCTGAGGTGGAATGGACCGTCTAGTCCCGTTCTACCACCTAGAACCTGCATATGGCTATGTCCCCTCGCTTAAATGCATTTTGATGTCAGCAAAAAAAAATAAAATAAAAAATTATCCGTAGACTATGCTCTTCAAGTGCATTCTGAAGCACTTGAGAGCATCCTGAAGCTCTCGAGCGCATGCGCTCGAGAGCATGGACTTCTCAAGCACGTCTTGATGCATTCGAGAGCTTCGGGATGATCTTGAGCGCTTCAAGGTGCATCTTGAAGCACTTGAAAGCATCTTGGAGCTCTTGAACGCATCAGGGCAATCTCGAGCAAGATGCTCTACTCTTGAGTGCTTCAGGATGTGTCGAAGAGCGCAGCCTGCATGCAAATTTTTTTATTTTTTTTCGCTGACCTTAGGACACATTTAAACATGGAGGATAGGGCCATGTGCGGGTTTCAGGTGGCTGAATGGAGTTGAGCGGCCTGTTCCACCTAGCTTGCTATGTGCAGTAAGTAAAACTCAAATTTGTTTACTTTATAGAGGGTTTGGGAGCACTTTTTCTTTTCAAACTTTTTTACTTATATTTTTATTTATTTAAATACTTTACTTCAATTTTGAAATTGCTTCACTTTGATTCCTCCGGTGTTTGGCAAAATTATTATTGTCTTTAAGCAAGCATGGACTTTAGAGGAAACAAAATGAGAACAACAGAGAGTGTAACATCCACATTTAGTTCATTTATGCTTAATCTTAATTGATATCTAGAAATTTTGTATTTTAAATACCTCAAGTTTAACATGCTAGCATTGCATCTAAAGTTCTAGGAATAGATTCAGAAAAAAAAACTAGTAATGGGTAGACGCATGAGTAGAACATTCCGAATCTTAATTAGAAGGTAAACAAGATAGTTGGAGTGGGAGAAAGCGTTTAAGCAATTTAAAATACCATTTCATAATGTTAAATATTATGTAAGAGGTCATAATTGAATAAGAAATATAGCTAAAAGGTTAAAAGTTAACAAGGTCATCAGAAATCACGGCACACTTATTACTGTGAGTTTCCAGATACTAGGAAAGCTAATTAGTAAGTTGTACATACGTATATTGTGATGGCTAACCAAGAACTTAGGCAGGCATGTAAGGCAGCAAGTGTAAAGGGTGAGGTGGACAACCAATGGTGCAAGCTGGCATGGAAGAGTAAGTGGCTGGTGTTGAAAGAATGGAAGTGTTTTGCGCAAGAGAGCGGCTCGCTGCACACCCTAGAGGGGTGTGCACAAGCCGCATGTCGCACACACCCAATGGGATGAGCGCGAATTCATGGGAGTGCACACTTGCTAGGTGTGCAGCGAGAATTTCTCTTTAAGCAAACATGCGTAAGATGTAGAAAAAACCCTTACAACCAATGGTTGCGGTGTAATCTCAGAGGGGTGGGGGGCTTAGGTTCATCCCCGTCATATTATCCCATCCCCATCATCTTTGCTACCTCTATTTCTCTCCTCCTTTCGCCCCATCTCCTCCATTGCCTCTCCCTTCCATTACTTCTTTCCAACACAGTTTTTTGTCAACCTTTCACTAAGCTTTCTCTATGGATCCATTGCCATCAGTCCAAGCATTAATCCATCCCCTCCATGCCGTCCCTCCTCCACCGCTTCCCCTTTTTGCTAGGACATCTCAGGCCTAAGCTTGGGGATTTTGCTCTGGAATCTTTGAGTCCTCGTGCGTCTACGGGTTGTAGTTGTTTCCCCTTTGTGCTTCCTTCCCCTTTCTCTATCCTACTGTGGTATCTCTGTATTTCGCTTGTTTTGCTCTATAGATTTTCTTGTCGTGCTTTGGCTTATTGGGGTGATTCTAGAACTCGGTGAAGTCCAACTGGCGTAAGATGTTTGGTGAAGTCTGGCCAGCTCAAGGTAACTTCGATCTAGGTTCCTTCGAGTCCTTGATGTGCTCGAGAAACCAAGTTTTAACCACACGCCCTCGTCGTCGTGCTTCCACGAGCACGATCTATTCAATTGTTCAATATGCAGTAGCCTTTGCAACTCAAAACAGGCGCCTCCATGGAGGATGTTTGCCTGCCCTTGGGTCTACCTCGCCTCCTGTGATGATCTCCGATGCCCTCTGGATCGTACTTCGGCAAACCCCACACGGCGTTTTTATCTATTGTGTATTACTCAATGTCTTCTATCCATCTTGTACTTGGCGACAAATTTTGGCACCATCCACCACAATTGCCGTGTACCAATCTCTTTGCTTTGTGTTTCTCTATCTTTTGTTTTACCTACCTCTATTATGTGTACCCGACTTTGGTTATGTTGAATGAATGAAGACTTTGGTCTTCTTTGTGTAAAAAAAAAGTGGTATAAAAAAACCTTTAATTCATGAAAATGGAGAAGAAAAATCAGTGAAATTTGCAACTACCCACCTTTGGTGTTGCAACATATGAGAGAGAGAGAGAGAGAGAAGAAGTAGAAGAAGAAGAAGGAGAAATAAAGAGAAGTGGGAAGGTTCAAATGGGAAATCACTTCAAATTAAAAAGAGAGCTCAAAAGCATTACATGAAAGTTAGAAATTTGAAAATAGAAGTGAAGGAAAAACTTCAAGAGAAAAGAGATGTAGAAATTTTGGAGATCTAGCAAACTAGTAAGATTAGGAAGTCTTCTTCTTAAAATGAAGAGTTTAAGTTAGGATTAAATCTTCAAAGTTTGCGGTAGGCATGTTGATCAATTTTTTCTTGTATTATGATTTAAGGAGAAGAACTTTACCCAGTCCAAGTAGCTAGTGGGCTGGCCCAGCAATTTCGCGCGTAAACCATCAAATGCATCTCTAAAGGGGCTCACATCCTGCCAAGGCAGGTTAGCGTCGTTCTATTTGGACCCTAACCCAAGCTCAATTTAAGAGTGGCCCCAGGACTGGGCCCCAATAGCCTTCACATCAAGAACATGGCCAACATGGTTCGAATATGCTCCTTAACAGAATACTCGGACCGACCTGATCAGATTAAAGGCCCTACCTCACTCGGGAAGACAACCCGAATTGGAAGACTTTGCCTCCCTTAGCCCAGTCCAACTGTGACTCGAGGCAGATCAATATGAATATGGGAATTTGTCCCAAGCCCAGCCTTCAAAAGACGTTCCTTTCCGATTTGGAATCGCTCCCCAAATCCAGTTTTCCTGAATGGGATTAGTTTCTTGAGAGGCTCTGCGCAATTATATAAAGACCTCTAATTCGACCTCACTAGGTACGTTCTCATTAGTCCATGCTCCGGCTACTTTCTTTTAGCACTCCAGTCTCTTGACTTAGACATCAGAGGGAGATCTTCGAATTACTTTCGAAGTCCTTAACGGTGTTTTCTTTTGCAGGAACAACTGATTTTCAACCTTCCGATCATAGGCAGAAGACTCTGATCATGATGGACGAGATTCCGGCCCATCAATGATTATATTAATTAAATAGTATTTATAGTTTAAAAGACCAAGAACAAGAGGTTTGAATTTGTCTTGTTTCTGCTTCGATCTGAATGTCTTCTTTTTGGACTACACATGTTAGCACAATGAAAGAATGTAAACATTTTATATGCATTGAGAAATCTCATGAAATTTATGATAAATAAATGGCATATCTATAGAAAAGTTCTAAAATTGTCCAGTGATATTTAATATGTCTGTAGTAGAGACACCTTAAAGTGTTTAACTGTCGGTTTTCATCTGCTAATGGCTTAGCATCAAAATTTTAGTAGTTTTCGTATCTTCCATTACATAAAATAGCTTTCTTAATCCTCCACCTATAGTAAAATTTTTCAAAAAGATTAACAATGTTTTCATACGAGCAATCCTGAAGTTATCAAGGTGCGGAGCTGGCAGTCATGTTTTCAGTCACATTTATCAGATACTTAGCTATGGCAAGAATTCTTAAAATCTACGTACTTCATGAAATGCTTTGAAATTTTTGTAGGATTTTTTCTGTCTATATAGTTATCACCATAAAGTTTTCTGAAGTCATGTATTTTTAATTTTTTGATTAGTGCAATGATAATTCATTAAATAATGGGCAATGCCATGAGGGGATTTAGGAGGGGTGGGTACAGCATTCATAGTGGTCTGAGGGTAGTAAGAATGTGGGATTATTAACATGGATGACACTATATGCTCTATTGCCTTCCAGCCCCAAAGAGTAGTGAGAATGCAGGACATACGCATATGTTTGGGTGACACTATATAGGTCCTAGTCCGCGGCATGGTAAGTACGTAAGGACCAGAAGTGAAATCCCTGATTTGAGTGGGGTAACGACCCTCAGTGCAATGTTATGGCCAACTAGCTTTGAGCATACCCAAAAGCCTAGGTGCAAATTAGTTCTATGTATGTAATTCATTCATATATAAATATCATTTGTTTGACGCCAATTGGTAGCATACTTGTCCATGAGTATGATCATTTGTAAGAATGCAAAAAATATGTTCATATGAAAGAAAACATAAATGCACACTTTTTCTTTTAATTCTTACTAAATAGAAACTTATTTCATGGAAGTTTTCCATCAAGATCTGATTTGTCAATTTTTCCTATCAGTGTATGCGTAGATATTGCTTTATTCTGCATGCATATTTTTGTACGTTTTAGGTCCTTATATACCTCCGAATAGAAAGCTAGCAGAAATAGTTGATAAATATCATTTGTGTAAGCAATTTTGAACAGTGACATGTAATAACTATACTTTGACGTTTGCACACTTTGGAAAAAGATTGATTTGTATAAGATTGAATTTTCATAAACTTTTAAAAATGTAGTAACTTGTGCATGATAGAATGCCATGTTTCCCAAAGATGTGTATGATATGAGTTTGTCTGCTATACACAATTGCATTAATCCTTCGTTTGGGGGGGGGGGGGGGGGAAGGCGCGTTGAGGGGGGACAGAGAGAAATAAGTTGTCAATCGTTTTATTTATTAAAAAATTATGAAAAGTAAGATGAATTTCTTTAAATTAAAAGTAATTCTGTGAAATCCATTTGCTTCCACATTTTACTAGTATTTTTAAATTTTGAAATAAAAACTAGACAAAAAAATCCAAACACCCAATTAGCATTCAGGTAACATGAACCAAGTTTGAGCAATACACGGCTTGGCAGGATTCAGCCTGTTTACATCCCCAAACACGAATAGACAACCTTCTTTCCATCTCTCATTAGCCAGCCCAAGAGGCATTACCCTACGCCGCCACCTCGGGCTGAGCATATGTTAGGTGGACACACATTGCTAAAGAGCCATTTAGGCCTCCTGATCAGACTATCACAATGCAAACAAAGAAAAATGTGCTGGTAACAGTATGCACAGCTTACAGATAAATCCATTTCCCTTGGCAACAAATAAAGCCCAGAACATGTTAAAGAATACAAATCTTCAATCCCACGAACATCGACCTGCTGTTGTCGTTCCACCCTCTCTAAGAAATTTCATCAGAAGTCTCTCCTCAGAACAGGAACTGTTTGCAAATGACAAAAACACTTGTCACAGAACACAAAATCCTCAGCTGTTTCAGATGGATGTCCAGTTTCTGACGATTTGATGAACAAGCAGTTCACTTGGTTGGCAGAATTACGGGAAAAGGAATATTAGCTCAGCATTATCTTCTCCAAAATCCTTTTCTTCTCGAAAACCCACTTTCTAACCTTCTTAAAACATGCAGTATTAAAATCATACACCCGTTGCAACTCTCCATACGACATGATCAGATAATTTTCCATGGAATCTTCATACCTTTCATATAATGCAGGAACTGTGAGAATGATAAGAAGACCTGTAAGGAAAAGATACAAAGAGGGGCTTAGGTTCAACCTTCTAAACAGGTTTAATTCGAAAGCAACCTAATGTAAATTGCAGAATAAAAGTCCAGTTTGTAGTTTGGAGTTCCTGGGAGGAATTGGACTTCCAACTAAACCAGATGAGACCTTCCCTTCTGATACCATTGATCTAGGGTTTTCTAAAAATGACAGACCTCCAGAAGCTCTCAAGTCTCAGAGTCTTCAGCTGATCTTCCGGACGATACAATCCATCTTCATTCTTTTTTTTTTTTTCTGTTAAAGTTGCGTCTTGGATATTAGATGTCAAGAGATAGCAACTTACTAGTGTAACCTAGTGTAAAAAAATCGGTCCAGCTGCCAATGACTGAGATCAAACAGAGGAATACAGCAACTTTGTAAAAAAGCTTGTTATCCTTTCCAAGTGAGATGTCATGCCAGGCCAAGAGTACTGCATTGATGTGGGAATGGATGAGAACTGATGCCTCTTTTATCATTTCTTCTGAAAGATGCAATTCTGGTAAAGGTGGAGGTGGTCTGCACCCAAACATTTAAAAGTTCAGGCATAGTTTAAAAAACAGCATACAAATTCGTGTATAATCATCAATCCTATCTAATGTGTTCTGAAGAAAATGCTCATGCTAAATTCTGGAGAGTAGAGTCTGAGCAACAGTCTCCACAGAACATATAGTGAGTTAAATATATACCGTTATTGCTACACAACTTCAAACTCTTGCAACCGGGAGCATAGTAAGTTAAATATCTACATTTATTGCTACACAACTTTAAACTCATGCAGCGGGGTAGCATAACACTCAAATTTTCCCTAGACATTGGATTCATCTAAAGAAGAGAGAAAAGGCATCTTGATGCGGGACGGCTAACAGAACTAACATACTCACTAACAGAATTAGAAATCAGCAGTAAGCAATATAGAAATTAAACGATGCAACCTAATCGCACAAT
The DNA here is from genome assembly GCA_030544215.1 of Zantedeschia hybrid cultivar. Taxonomy (NCBI): domain Eukaryota; kingdom Viridiplantae; phylum Streptophyta; class Magnoliopsida; order Alismatales; family Araceae; genus Zantedeschia; species Zantedeschia hybrid cultivar. Next base: position 15,921,306 of record JARZZO010000016.1, read on the forward strand.
TGTAAAGTTAGATAACTATGCCAAATAACAGAACCTAGCCGAGTAACCGTCCCTCTTGCGATGAGGAAACGTGGGACCATTGGCAGTTAAGGAACTACTGTAAGTCTAGGGAATTAGAACTACGCCAAAGTCCTATTGGAACTGGTTTAACACGCTCTCAAGCTAGTAGTGGTGATATATCACAAGCTAAGTATCCTACCTCACAAGTTGATGACAGATAAAAGCAAATAATAGAAAAGCAACCTGTGGTAGAAGAGAGAAGCACGTACCTCCACATTGGTGCGTAGGAGAAGAGCACCTAGTGTGCATGTACCACCCTTAAAGTATAATTAGAAAAAGGCCCACTCTTCGTAGGAAGATAACAAGCTACAAAAAAATCAATAAATAAAGTCTAGGGTGGTAATCACGGCAATTGACAGGCTGTGGATGATGCCGCACCACTAGGATGTTGCCTCGAGAAGCGTGCTATGAAGTCGGGGGTGCCCAGCTGCTGGCATGCAAATAGAGGCAGGCCGTAAATGGGTGTCCTAGCGATGCATGAAAATGAAACATGCAAAACGAGGCGATGTCGGGATAAAAGCACGCTAGAACGAAGTCGGTCTCACTAAGACGAGTCCAAAGGCATTGACAACAGGTGAATCAGAGACTGGATGACTCCCCGGCAAGGGCAGTGCACCAAGAGTAACGTGGTGCACCGCCTGGTGCGATGGACCATGGCTCACAATAGTTGGATCTGCAGGCATGGATCTGAGCTGGTCCTAGTTCGAACCAAAAGCTAGACCTTGGCTCGAACCAAGGCTGGACCTTGGTGGCTCGGATCACCTGGGACCCCTGGAACCTGGTCAGACCAGGTGAAAACTTAGAGCTTGGGCCCTTTTAATCAAACAGGGGTGCTAAGGGTGTGGACCTAGGTAGACCAAGGGCTTGGACCTATGGGCTTGACTTGATCAACGTAATTTAACCAGTTAAGTAATCGAAGGGCACATGCCTTCCCCCCTTTCCTCCTTCCACCTCCCTCCCAACTCTAATGCGCACACACGCACACGCACACGCACATGCACACGCACTACGCATATGCACACGCACGCGCGCGCGCGCACACAAAGAGAGAGAGAGAGAGAGAGGATGAAGGCAGCAATGGTGAGGCTCTTGAGCAGCACCGGTGGTGCCGGCAGAGGGTGGCGACGACTCCAACGAGGAGGGACAGCGGGTGATGGTTACGGGACAAGTAGACGGTCCGCAAAAGAAGTTCCCATATGCAAGAGCCAGCGAGGTTCTTGGCGGCATCGATGGGCCTGGGCAGGGCCACAGATGCCCAAGAACCAGCCGGCGGTTCCGAGCATGTCCCCCTTCTGGTTCTTCTTGCTTCTTCTTCTTCCGGTGCAACTGAGATAGAGAGAGATCGGAGGAAGGAGAAGATTATGTAGGCGTCGTACTGGCAGGGCAGGGGCATGGTTTGCTGTACTGGATCGACTCGTGCTGACTTGGACGGCTCGTACCATATCATGGCGAACCCGAGTCGGTGCGGCTTGACCGAGTCTATGCAATTGGAGAGTTCTTTTCCATACGACTCAGTCAAGTCTGTGTGAGTCGACCCAACTTGTACTGGTTCATGGGAGGTCCGAGTCGGTCCGACTCTTCGAGTCGACTAACCCTGGGCAGGGGTCCCTCGGCGTCGCACCAAAGAAGGGAAGCATGCGTCACACCGGGTGCTCATTTTGTCACAGAGGCACTCACAGGAATTCAAGGTATTTTCTCAAACTTTCTCATGCATTATTTCCAAAACAAAGACTATTAGTGTTTATATAGAACACCCTAATGAATCTGAATCAAACTCAAACTGAGCAATCTAACTCCATATCTTATCTCTAAATCCGACTCAAACTACTAACACTAATAATTAGTGCAAAAATCACACCTAAAAATCTTGGAAAATGGAAAAGCACCTAAGGGGCCTCAGATGAGCCAAACAAAATCAAATAAAAATAAATCTAATCATCAAATGGGCTCTGGAACGTCTCGGAGCCAAAGAGAGGTTAGAGCGGCTCTCCGACGGTGATAAATGTGGCTTGATCAAACCATCTAATAGATCTGTTGTCCTCACCACATCTCAAAGATAGGGATCTATGATCTCCTTTAGGCTAATTATCAGCTAGAAAGTGAATTTAACACGATCATGAACAAAAGGACTGTTTCAAAATTTTGACTCAAAGAGCAAAATTACTAATTACAAGGAAGAAAAACATGATCAAAACTTCCAAAGGATACACAAACATGATTCCAGCCAGTAAGTGGCAAGTCACTAAAATGGTTGATGAAGCAAGAACATTGTAGTTCTCTCTAACACCAATTAAAAAAGAAAGATCAAGGTTAACACAAGGTCTCCAAACTGGGAGAACTGATAAAAGTATGGGAGTAACTAGAATTAGCTCACGCAAGGTACTAGTATTGAATGTAACATTAAGAAAGAAAGATTGTGAGCACTTGAGAACCTACATTAAATGCCATCAAGGTAACTGCCTATGCGATAAGGCAAGGCAAGCTAGTGACCTGGTGCCTCGCTTTAGCGCAGGTCACATAGGTGATTGTTGGAATCGCCTATGCCGAGGCAATTGCCTCAGCCCGCCTTTGGCATCTTGGCCCACTTCACTCACCTCAACACCTTGCGGCCCAGGCCTATTGGGCACTTTGACCCACTTCCCTCACCCACATGCTCAGCTTGTTCGATTCAAGGTATAAATAGACCCCGACTCTCATTCACACCCTCTCCTAACCCTTCCTCCCCCCACTCCCTCGTGTGAAGACGTCTGTGGCGACTGCGGAAGCCTGGCAACCTCCACAAGCTCAACAACGCACAACAAGAAAGAAGACAACCTCAATGAGCAAGCTGTGAACCTCAAAGACAACCTCAACACTTTAATGACCTTTCCTTCCCTCTAGCTAATGTCACCCCAATGACACTCGAGCATTCTCTTCTCTCTCCATGTTTGTTCACTAGCGACCACGGTGACCACCTGCTCTCACCCTTTCTCTCTCCCCCCTCAGTCTCTCCCCACCCCCCCTACATTGTTCTACACTCTTTCTCTCTTCATCACACAAACACAGGTTGTATAGCCATTAGGGTTGTAAACGGGTAGGATACGAAAACGGAAACACCGGTTTTTTATGTCCGGTTTTGATGGCGAAATTATGTTCCCAATTTTGACATAATCAGAGAATGGTATTTTCTATTTCCATTTTGTTCCAATTTTGGTAATTGGAAATAGAAATAGTTTCCAAAAATTATTGGAAATGATTTAAAATATCCTCAATTCTCATCCTCTTTAGTATATGTATTTAATTTAACCTATTAGATAGCATACATCCAATGCTTAAATTAATATACATTTATTGGAAATTTCAACTTTGATTCCAATAATTATTGGATGGAACTCCCTCCTATCCAAATCCACTTTTTGAAATAAAGAACGGAAAAAAGTCGGATAATCGGGTCTTCATTTATAGTATAGTTGTCAATCACATCTCAGTCCCCATCTCATTTTTCTACTAGGATGGGACGTCTCAATGTCCCATCACAAATGTTTCCAAACACGTACACACACATGCACACGCACGAACTTACGCACGCGCGTGCACACACACACACACACAGAGAACATATACATGTACTACAAATAATATTAAAATAAATATGGCACATGAAAATAATGCAGAATTAATGGAATAAAATTGTTAAGTATTGGTTTGATGGGTTTATAAAGGAGTATATGTATCAAATAAAATCTCTAAAATAAGTTTACAAAGAGCTTAAGGATCTTGAAAAATCTCAGTCCAAAATATAAAATTCTAATTGGGACGGGTTGAGATAGATTGAGACATGATGGAATGGGCCAGGATAGGCTAGAAAGACCAATAGCTAGGACACTCATTGAGATAGTCAAGAAAGTGTGCCACCCCATTTTCTCACTAGGATAAGACATCTTGGCCAATTCCGGTGGAGATGGGATGGGATTGACCACTATAGTTTACAGCCAGTCACCCTCTCTCTCTCTCTCTTACACACACACACACACAGTGGACTCAACCATCTCTCTCTCTCTCTCTCTCTCTATCTATCTATCTACACACACACAAGGGGCTTAGCAACCCCCACTTTTTTAGGCAGAATTGAAGTTATGTGGTTATCATTCTTTTATTTTATCTATGTTTCTTGTCATATATTTACATATCCTTTCTTTTATTAAAATGACACCTCAAATGCATAGGCCATCGCCTAGGCATTTGAGGCCGAGGCGACCCCTTGATCAACTCAGTTGCCATATGCCTCTGATGAGAGCTCAATAAAGTCACAACTACAGCAGGCCATTTGTGAGGCATAGACTGAGACCAGATGGCACTTGGCTAGACCATAAATTCAAAGTGTCACGACAAGTATTTTCTGGATGGATCCTAACAATCCCATAGGGAGTATTGTTTGCAACTGACAAATAATGACTCCTAGTTGAGGTGTAAGTCAAGCTCAGCCAATTGTAACATCAATTTAGAGGAAAGAATTGCTTGATTCAGAAATACACAATGTATAAGAATGGATGTCTTTGAAATTTCAAACAACGGTTGAAGAAGCATCACTTTCCAAAAGAAAAAAAGAAAATGTTATGAAGCTTAGTGAAACATACTGTTTCTTGGTGCAGAAATACCTAGCATTCGATAAGCGCAAAGCAGTGTTTCTAATAAAATATTGACAACTTCCATTGTTTGATAGTAATTTAGTTATGCATGCAGTCATTTCAGGACAATGAGTCAGATTTCGTTTTATCCCTTGGACTGTCTTATACAAACTTTTAAGCCGTTGTTTCAAGAGTAATAGTAACTAGGATCGGCACTCATGTTAGCGACACAGAAAAATATGCAAGAATCAATTTGATGAATTGTTAAGGAAGACAATTTTGGTAGAGGATTAAGACAATTTGGTTAAAGTACTCATTGTTTGATAGCACTAGAATTGTACACATGTCACATAATCTTTTTGTACCTTTTGATCGAACTAACAGAAGTATTAGTGAATGGAAGATGACAAAATAATTTAGCATAGAAATATGAGCATTAATGCACTTAAATTACAGTTATAGATATGCACTCCAATTATTTTATCCTAAAAAATGAGTGAGCAAAACTAAACAAGAATCTTTCCCCCAGATCAAACATTCGGAATTTGTCAAATCGTTTACTATGCTCATTACAGAGTACGTGGCAGATCACCGACTAGAATTAAACCCTTTTATTTATACCCGGAGTTTTAGGCAACATATATCACAAACAGCTTGCATCAACTACAGACCACGGACAAGTCACTACGTTTAAATGCTAATTCTGGTGCTAAAATTACACGATCGAGGCCATAAGCCACAATGGAACTCCTAACTTGCACTTAATTCGCAGAATAATAAAATCCTCACTAAATCCATAATTACCTGTTAAGCATCGCCGCTGCTTTCGCCCAAACAAAAAGGATGGAGATCAAGAGCAGCGTGACACTGGCCGCGAGCGACAGCAAGGTGTATCCAGATCTCTCAAAGACAATCCAAGCCGCGAGCGTCGCCAGCAGGATCCCGACGGTCACATCTCTCCTCCTCCACAGCAACACATCTGCAACTATTAAAACCAATGCGCCCCGGCATTTAAATCTCAACCCGATGAACCAGAAACAGATAAATCGGAAGCCACTGTAGGGCCACAGGTCAGGAATGAATTGTCGACAAACGCGAGCAACCAACCCCACCTAAACCTCCCCAACAACCCCGATCATCACATCCAAAAACCGCAAATCCGACGGAGATTAAACCTACCAGATGATACGGATTTCCCATCAAAAAAAGTAAAAGAAAAAAGAAACAAACAAGGAAAAGAAACCAACAACAACGGACGATACGGAAGATCCATCCAACAAAGATCTCGCTGGCCGCGATACCGGACCAGAGAGCACGCGGCAGCGTTCTGCGTGACCTACCGGCGCCGCCGCCGAGGATCTCGTGGATGGAGCGCTTCCTCCCGAGCAGCCGGGGAGAGGAGCACATGGTCACGGAGGCGGAGCGGGGGATGGAGGAGGTGATCCAGATGGGGATGCAAAGCGAACCAGATTCTTCCACCTTCCGGGATCGATCCCCACCTGTGGTAGCAAAAGGAGACACAGGAGGAGGGGGAGGAAGCGGAGGAGAGGAAGGTGGTGGTGGGGGCCGGCGTCCAGCCTAAAAGAGCCAAAAGCCGCCACCCCCATCCCCCTCCCACGTTTCTTTTCCCCAGTACTCGCTGTTCTTTCGTTCTGACCTGGGAAAAGAAAGAGGAAAAAAAATTACGAAAATGGTACTCGCCCACTGGGTTTTGAAGAAGATGGCTGGAGAGAAGATGAGTTGGAATGCGGCCGGCTGGTTACGCGTGGGGTTGGCGCGCGTGCCGGCCAGTTAGTTAGTTACTGCAAACGGCCGCCGTCACGGATGCGTCAATTCCACGTGGCGGTGGACTACTGCCGTCGATTAGCCCCAGAGGGCGGTAAAAGTTATTTGAGTAATACTTGTTACACAATGTGCAACAAATCCGGACACACTGCATAATTTTTTATAATTTAATCACGTAGTTAATTTAATTAATCGGACGAGTTGATATTTTATATTGACAAATATTATTTTCGATTGTGATTGATAAATACAGTTTTCGATTGACAAATACGATCAAATACACGACGTATTTGTCAATTGAAAACTGTATTTATTAATCAAAAATCGTATTTGTCAATCTTAATATGTATTTGTCAATCGAAAACGGTATTTGTCAATCTAATTATTATGGAAGTGACTATGTCAACTCGTCCAGTTAACTAAATTAGCCACGTTGTCTAATCACAAAAAATTATACAGTGTGACTAGACTTACTACACAACAAATATTACTCAAGTCATTTTACTAAAGCAAAATTGAACCAGAACCCCTTTGATAATACTTATGGTAGATTATTTAAGTCTGAAATTTATTAAATTATTTAAATTAATGTATGAGGCAATATCTAATATCTACGATAGTACAACACTTCTAAAATTTTAAGCCGCTGGAGGTCATGGGTAGGCCCTGCTTTGGCCTCCTCACGCATCCCATCCATATCCAAGGTTTTTGTTGTGGGTTTGATCCCAAGTCGTGGATGCCCTTTCCCACCTAGGCAAAACTTCCATTTTCCTGTGGGGAATTTCTTGCTCTCTCTTAAAATCCAGAGATTCCCGGGTGGGTAATGTTAAATGATGTGTGTTAAAAACGTTTAATTAATGCAGTTTCTTGATTTCTGCGTGGTGTAACACGTTATGTTGGCTGTTGGGTTCTCAATTTTAGGATGAGCATGCCTATATCAATTACTTCACAAAATGCCTCGGTGATTTTGAGTGAATGCAAATGCTGGCCATGGCTGCTACTGTGAAGTTTGTGCTTAAGGATGTAAACTGGGCGGGTTGGACTGGATTATGTGATAATTTAGGTCTTTTAAGTTCAAAATAGTTCAATTTAATTTTAATCCAGTTCAAATTCAGTTTAAATTTAATTTAAATTCAGTCTAAATTCAACTCAAATTCAATAACGAGTGGATTGAGTTGGATTGGGTTGGATTGACCCGATTTATAAATAATATGTTAGAAGTATTTTGCCTTTTGTATGAATTATTGTACAAGTCCATAAATTAAATTGGGCCAACTTATTTTCTGTCTAATTCAACTCAGATTTAATTAATGTCAACCTAAATCTAATCCAACCCAATTTATATAATCTGGACCAGTCCAATTTTCTTTAATATGAGTTGAGTTAGACTGGGTCATAGACTGACATGTCCACTTGACATTAATTATCAATCAAAAACTGTTCAGACTTATAATTATTTGTAGCACATTTTAAAAAGTCATATAAGAGATTAGATAGGCCGCCAAGTGATCAAATTGTTCTAGCGTCAGCGCAAAAGTGGTCAGTGGCACGAAGGAAAAGGAAATTGAGGAAATTTTTTTACAACCTTTCGGTAAAACCATCATGAGAATCGCCATTTTGACCAGTTCTTTTGAAATCGAGCATTTCGAGGTGGACACTGATTTAACCAACTAGGTGTAAAAAAGTTCAGTTTCATTATAAAATTTTATTATTTGTTCTTTAGTCAAGGGAGCCAAAGTTTAGGAAATGTTTATGGTTCTCTTTTTTTTATTATTGGATTTTAGAGTTGGTACAATTCAGAAAACGTGCTTAGAATAATGTATCTATCAAATTTTAAGGAGTCTCAGTTTCTATTTGGAGTCTTTTTATTTTTAGCAATACTTGCTCTATTAGTATAGCACGATTGTATTCTTAGGTAGTAGAACAAGATTAAATTGAATTGAGTCTTTCTCATTTATTCTCTATACGTTACTCTTTCTCCGATCCTCGTTTCTCTTCTTGTCCGTCTGCACCCACACGCAACCAGTTGAGTTGCATCAACAAGGTTACAATCATCCTGCAGGACAAACATGTAACTTCTCTTAATAAATATAGCTTCATTGCCTATATGATATGTAACCATTTCATGCACAACGTTGTTTTGGGTACTGCAGTAGTGTAGCATCTCCTGAAAGGACAATACCATCTCAAATCACACTGTTGTGATCTTGAAAAATCTGCAAGACATACTTGTCAAACTATCTATATAACATACACAAATTCGAATATAATTATATCAAATTCATTAACAAAAAATCTTGTTTAATTAATGAAACAATTATCCAAATTTCAGTCTTGAAGTTTACAACTAAAGTGTTACAAATTACATCATAAATACATAATTAAACCCACATTCTAATATAATAGAAATCTTTGTGTCCCGGATCTCAAAAGTTTCAACCTCAACTCTAAACTAGGCTACTTACTGGAACCCTCCTAAAAAAAAAATAGTATCTAAATATATGATCAAGTTCAAAACTCAATAGGTATTAGAACCAACAACATGTTTACATATAAAATAAATGTTGCAAACATATGCTAACTATACACATTGCATGAACTACAATTGCACCATACATATAACCTTGGCTTAAGAAATGAGCAAGGATCACCACATACAAATTTCATAGCTTATCAATGCATGCATACTTCATAGCTTATGTTGATCAAATTCTTTCTTAAATTTCAATCTTATAAGTGACATACACAAAATAATTCATACTTATCTACACTTATGAAGTAGATCTGATTCACACATTCATACATCTATAGATCATCTTCATGCATAATTATCTTCAATATGCAAGAGTTTCCAAGAGTGTCAAGTTCATATGGTTTGAGGAATGTGAGCAGAATTTTCAAGAGTTGAAAAAAAGACTTACTATTATCCTAGTTTTGACTTTGTCTAGTAGGTCAAATAGTTTTTTGTTTATACAAATGCTTCCAAGAAATGTTTGGGTTATGTGCTGATACAGAATGGAAAGACTATCGCTTATGCTTCAGGCCAGTTGAAGGATTATGAGAAGAATTATACAAGTTGAGAAAACTTCAATGAACAGTAGATCAATGCCTTTTTGTGTTTGTATCGTGGTGTTGAATAGATGTTGGTAAGTTGGGAGCATTTTCTTCTCTGTTTGTGTGCAGCGAGAAGAACACCAAAGTAGGAGGAACACCTTGGTCTCAAAAGGGGTGGGGGTACTTAGGGTTGCATTCCATTTTCCTTTAAAAAAAAGATCTAAGGTTGTTTTGTTTTTAGGTAAGTTAACGAAGAAGGAAACTTCTCCTTTAAAATTAGGGAAGACCTCGCCAAACACACACAGACACTCTTTCTCTCTAACTCTTTCTTTCTCCTTCAACTATCCTCCTTCTTGTTCCTCCAATATCAATTTTAATGTTAATCTAACTCTTTCTTTCTCCTTCACCTATCCTCATCCTTGTTTCTCCAATATCAATTTTAATATTCACATTGTAGAGTTTAAAAATATGAAATCAAAATTGCTACTTATAAGAAAACTAATATTCCAACCAAATATAACATTAATTTTGGTGTGACAAAAATATGTCCTTAAAGTGCTTTTTGAAGAAAGTTTTTTTTTAAAGTTTGTTTATGCTATGATTTGCCTTGGGTAATAGGTAATATACCAAACTACAAAAAATAAACTTTTTTGAGTATCTATTTTTTATATTCTTCAGAAATCTTAAAGCAATGGAAAGTGCAGCTGTAGTTAAAAGCACAATGACATACTACTTTAAATTTTGACATGATTAAAATATGTATTCGGTGATATGAAGCTAGAGGTATATATACAAAACTATGATAAATTTAAGAGTATTGAAGGAGGGACTCTCTGGAAATCCAATAAAGGCCCAACCGGTGAGGCCCAACGGTCCATGAAAGCTGAAGGACATATGGTCCACTAGAGACAATATTCCCTAGAGAGTGCCTAAGGATAGTGCTTGAGAACACTTCAAATCCAAGAGCCATGGAGTTAGGCTAGAATTGGATACATTCAAGCATATGGCGAAATCTCGTCCCATACTATTGGAACAAACGAGGACCGCCCTGCACCTTCAGTCAGAAGTCACGTGCCCATCGCCCCTTTGAGCCAATCAAGGCTAGGACTGCGATTATGAAAGGACCTATCCCTGGTGCACCCTTTTTAGTATGGCACCCCCTCATCATGAATATCCAACACAATCTAAACCGTCACACCTAATGTGGGAATACTCTTCTTGAAGAGAGAGTGATTTGACTCCACTAATAGGGATTTGGGGACCACTAACTCGAATGTCCCACGCATGACGCCCCTATGGCACCCATCGGTGGAACATGTGTGCCCCACATAGAGTGCAAGACTACTCACCCCCATGAAGGATCGCCCTAGTTCAACCTCACACCCTCTGGCGCCTCCATGTATGCATGTCGGCTCCCACTTGACAAGTCAAATGTTTCTCCTCTTCCTCCTTCAAGAAGGTCCTTGACTTATACATCAAAGGGTTATCTCCAGATATGCCTGGGGCCTCCTAACTATCTCTTCTTTGTCCTCATAGGAAGCTGAGCTATGTAGAGTGCCCATCTCTAGGATGTGTTCCACGTATCCAACTAGGATCTTCCATTTCTTGACCTCTATAAGTATATATACAAAAATATCTAAATCTTTTTTACTTACTCCATTACAATTCACAGCATTTTGATGGAAAGAGTATACTTGCAACTGCAACCTTCTTCGGGCAGATATCAAGAGTAACTATGATAATACGTGGGAGTCAGGAGTATACATACACATAAGATATTTTAATATATGCAAAAGTTCTTTCTACATAAAAAAAACATATCATATCACATATTCTTTCTTTTTTTAATCTTATATAGAGTTCGAAAAGATGACTTTTCAAAACAATATTAGTCTTCTCAAACAAATCGAGATTTATTTTCTGTTTAAAATATGAGGAAAATAATAATAAAATTACATGCAAAAGAAATCTGTCCGACTCTCAAAATATTACCAAAGGGGTCCTTAGCCTGCATTTGAAGACAGGTGAGAGAAAGCGTATTTTGAATGCCGTCAATCAATTCGGTGAGAGGTGGACTCCACGGAATAAACATGAGGTGGAGTAATTTTTTTTTTCATGGGAAAGTTATTCTATTATTCATCAAACGATTGTTTAACAAAAGATGATGAGAATAAAAAAATTGTTTAACATAATTGTGAGACATCTGACTAATTTTCTTCATTTGAGGAGAGACTCCGAATAAAAAATTATTTAATTATTCTAATTTTTTGACGGAATATTCAACCTCCCAAATATTTCAATTGCTAAATCATATTTAAACACTATTGATGGATCAAAAAATGATGTAAATTAAAATATTTTGGATGTGTAACAAATAATTTCAGACTTTTAACAAGAAGGCGTAATTAAAATTTTCAAATACAATAAGGATGAAGATGGAACATACAAGAAAACAAAAACAATTCTAAGAATAGACCTGTTGATGTTACTATGAAAGAGAAAGCTTATGTACATACAACCATTATATTTCATTCTAATTAATTATCATGGACTCGCCCAAACTTTCACTTGAAAGGCCTCACGAATAAAATTGGTGGGAGGGGGTTGAGCAGCAATTGCCTTCCTCCCTGACACGGAGACGCCTAAATGAGGAAAAAAGAAAATAAAATAGAATGCACACAGTCTATGAGGCAAAAAAAGAGAATTTTTTTTAAAAAAAACCTCTACCGTCTGATCAGAAGAATGAATCAGGGGGGCAATGTGGCATATCCAACGGCCAACTCGCCCTCACTCTGCTTCTTTTGTTCTCACACGATGAACAAGAAGGCTACCGAAGCGGCAAAGCCGGCGACGGAGATGAAGGTCCGGCCCGGCAGCATGGGCCGTCGTCCTCCGTTGGCGCCGGGCGTGAAGTCGATGACGTACTTCTGCTGCATGTCCGTCGTCCAGATGCCCCAGTTCTGCTCCGACTCCGCGCCGCCCACCCTGGGGTCGTCGAACAGCCCATTGATGTAGGTCACCGGCGTCATCTCCGGGCGTGCCGGCGTGCCCATCCCCATGTTCAGCTTGCTCACCAGCCCCTCGTTGTACTCGGCGGCATAGAGTATGGTCGCTTCGGGCTCGTCCCTGCCCCCCGCGCTGGGCCACCCCGTGCCGGACACCACCAGGGGGATGTGCGCGTAGCCCAGCTTCTCCATGGAGGCCGCCGTGGCGTCCACCATGGCGTCGAACAGATTCTGGTATTGGATGCCTGTCTTGGGGTCTTCCAGGGAGCTGAAGTCGCGGGCCTCGAAGGTGGCGATGGCGATGCCGCGGTTGGCCCCCGGGACGGCGCCGGAGCGGCGGAACTTGAAGGGATAGATCTGGATGTGGAAGGAGGAGTTGGTCTCAGCGAGGAACTCGAGCAGGGGCTCGACGTAGTTCACGACGGTGCTGTTGAATTGCGCTGCCGACGGGGGGAAGCCCGGAGTGATCAGGTCGAAGCTGCTAGAGGTGGAGATGGGGACGTACTCCATGCCGATCTCGGACAAGGTTGCGTGGAGGTTCTTGAGGGCCGGGAGGAGGTAGTCGGCGAGTTCGAGGTGGTCGGTGAGGACGTCGTAGCCGACGGAGATGGCCTCGACGGTGATGTTGGGAAGGAGGATGTTGTCCCCTATCCAGCGGAAGGCTTCGGACTCGTTGGCGGCGAGGCGGGGGAGGTAGGTGTTGTTGACGGCGATGGTGAGGGGGAGGCCGGTCTGGTTGAAGGCTGCGACGCCCTCGGGGTAGGGGTCGGTGAGGAGGACGCGGGTGACCCCGGCGGCAACGAGGGCGTTGGCCACATCCTTCGGAGGTGGGAGGCCCGGAATGCTCATGGCATAGATGACGCCGACGACGCCAGTCGGCCAGGAGGCCCCGGAGACCGCAAAGGGGAGAGGAGAGAACAAGTGGAGGAGGAAGAGGGAGAATGGGATGAGCCCTGCCATTGACGACGTACGACTTGCAGGAGGAGACGAGAGAGAGAGAGATGAGGAAAACAACAAAGCTAAAAAAGGAAGCTGTAGAAGGAAGAGATAGCGGGGTTTGGGTGGCAGAGAGGAGACAGGGACGTTAGTTGGAGAGTAGAGCTTCTCCATGCATATCTATCTCCATTTACTATTTTTCTTTTGTTGTCGCGAAGTGGTGATCGCCCACCAGCGCGAGTCCTAATTGGGAAACATTACATCCGACGGTTCTGGGTGAGGGAAGCGGATCTTACCTTAGATATTTTGGGGATCGGTTTACCCGACTTCCGGGGATCGATGACCCCCGGAAATGACGGTCTCCTTCTCCTCCTGCTCTCCGCCCCTTCACCGGCCGTCCGCCGGGAGAGCGGTACCGGAGGAGGCGCGGCACGGTGGCAGATGGAGAGGAGGGAGGGCGCCGCCGAGAGCGGGTGGAGGCTGCGAGCGGCGAGAAGGATCGAACACAACGTGGGGGTGGGGAGGGCCCACATAAGGGCTGGTGCATGGAGCCGACATGGGAAACCCACGTGCCCGATCTGGCCGAAACGAGAGTTACGGGTGCCATGCATAGAGACAGAAAAAACAAAAACTTTTTCTATTTTGATTGATTGAGTACGTTCCTTGCTTTCATTATTGATCAATTAACATTAATTTATTTATTTTTTTCAAAAATATTGTCAAAAAAAGATTGGGACTGCCTGAAAAATGAAGCCCAGAATTTAGAATTGTTCAATTAGATTTAGCTTGCAAATAAAATTAGACTAAGAGACCTGATTTTGACACAAAGACCGAGTAAGCTTAACTCGCCAAGGTAGAGGATTGTCCACGTACTTTGAGCTCATGCATTGAAATCCGTCAAAGAAAATAAATTATATTTAAAAGAGATAAGAATATCAATGCGCCTCCCATCCGGAGTCACGGCTCAAACAAAATTTATTTATAACTTTTACAACGGTCCTCCGTCATTAAGGAAAACAGTTTTGAGATATAAAAATTTGACACATCACACAAATTTTAGAATTTACATTTGTGACTTATTCATCTTGAAATTTGTGTCATGTGTCAATGTCAAATATACGTGTCAAATTTCTGTATCATAAAACTGTTTTTCCTATATTAATGATACTATATTCATCTTTAAGAAAGAGGACCACTAAAGAATAAGTCGACATTTATATCACTTTCCAAAGTTTTTACATCGTGATCAAGAAATATATACATCCAACATTGTACTTATAAGAGAAAGAAAGGACATAGTCTATCCATTTGGTACATAGCTCTTTCAACCTTAAATATTAGAATCTCGCTTGCTACGCCGTGTACGGTGTGGAGTTGGCTGCAGTAGTAGTATTTTTTTTAACTTTCTTATTTTGGCTTCATGGCGTCCTACATTTTTTGTATAAGTCGATTTTCAATCGAACGACTTAAAAAAGTTTTAAAATAAATAAAAATCGAACCCAATAAACAATGAAAGTTTTCAAAAAAAATTTAAAAAATTGACCGCATCCGGTGCAGTGCACCAACTTGTTGCCCTGCGTGAGAGCCTTACTCTAACTAGTAAAAGATGTTTGCCAAAGTAATCATAGGAGTACCATGTTCAACGTTAAGAGAGGGGAATGTTATCAGCACATCTCACTCATCCCACCCCAGTACAGTCCATAATCAGATTTTAGAGTAATACTTATTACAATGTCCCCCTAACTGTAATGGGAGCATTACAGTAGGTAAAATTTTTTTTTTTAGTTTGGACATACAATGTAATACCCGATCGGACGATCTGAAAAAATCTGAAAAATCAAAAATCAAAACAGCCTTAATAGGTCAAGCCCAATAACCACTTTTGATTTTTCAGATTTTTTTTGGGACGTCTGATCAAACAGACATATTATACGGACGGTTAAGACACCAAAAGACCAACCTGAAAAAAAATATCATCTTTTTCTTTTTTACCCACTGCAATGCCCCCATTGCAGCTAGAAGGGGCATTGGGGCATTGCAGCGAGCATTACTCCAGATTTTACTGGAGGATGTTCTTCTTCTCTTTGCCAAAGAGAAGTGCAAAACAAAATATTAAGATCACATCTTACCGAAATTACAAAGCAAAGTTTAACAGCCAAACCACTAATATAAGGATAAATAGAAATGAGAAAACAAACAAACAAACCAGATTACTGTTTGATATAGATAAGTGTGAGCTATAAATCAGTTGACCCACTGAACACGTTTAAATAAACAGGTCGAGTCAATATTGGTTGTTCTAAAATAAGGGGTACCGGTCAAACAAATCAATGATTCTGATGTCAAAGGAAAGTAGGTATTTATAGGGCAGGTAATTAAATAGATGATCAACTTTCATTCATTAACTCATTGTCATAACGGCAAAGGAAATTTAAACATAAGCATAACATAGAGACGAATAGATAATGATAATCATAATCTTTAGGTTTCGCATAGTAGCTATACCATGAAAAAAATCATTTAGTGCATTTGTTAAAATTCTCCGCAAGTCACCTTATCTCTATAATTGCATGTCAAAACACAGAGACATATTGCTGGATAACAGATGAAAGCTTATGCATTAAAAAATACTTATTCTTTAGGAAATACAAAATAATCTGGCAACTATATATCTATGTTTAGGTCGTGTAGAGAAGAGGCCCTTTTATGTCCTCCAACTATAAATTTATATACGTTTGTCTGTATATATGTATAGTGTCTATTTAGATTTACTTCTATGTTTATTACTATGATCACTTCTCTAACCAATGTAAAATTTGAGTAAATACGTAGAAAAACTGAGGGAAGAAGAGAAGTGAGGTTATTCAGTGCACCTGTCAAAGTGATCGTTGTCCCACTTAATTACTTAACCGATAACCAGGCTCATTAGACAGATAAATGAAGTAAATAGACTTTGCGGTCCATAGGAATGTACGTGTTAGATCAAATGCAATAAAAACATGCAAGGATACAAACTCTATGCTTATTCCCCACAATGTCAATGTCAAGTTCTCCTCTGATTGCAAACACACTTGCAATGACATTGTAAATAAGCCAGAGATGAAGAGTAACACCAACGTTCAAAAATAGACTTACAATGATATTGTAAATAAGTAAGAAATGAAGAGTAATACCATTGTTCACAAAACATATAGATATTAGATCACATGAAATAAAAACATGCAATGATACGAAATCAATGTTTGTAAGTGACATTGTAAATAAGCAAGAGATGAGGAGTACATAACACCTTTTCTTTTTTAACTTAACACTTATTTTGTTAACTTACAAATGATCAAGAGCTTAAGACACGATTGAGAAGTAGACAAAAAAATACTTGAACGTGTAAATAAGCAAAACATAAAGAGTAAAATATTGTTCGGATATGTATATGATCAAGAAAATAAGATATAATGGAGAAGTTGGCGACGAACAGTCATCAGAGGGAATAGGTAGGGCTACGCAATGAGGTGCAATTGTGGAAGATGGGGGTGCGTTGGATAAATTGTGCGATTTGATCAAATTTAAAATTCAAATGAGAGAGAGAGAAAAGTTATATGGATAACTTCTCCATTGTGTGTGTGAGAGAGAGGGAGCAGTTACGTAGCTTCTCCATGGTGAAGAGAGAGAGAGAAAGAGAGAGAGAGAGAGAGAGTGGGGGTGGGGGGATATTACGTGCATAAATAGAGTGGGTGAGGGTAAGAGAGAGGAAGAGAGAGAAGTGGGATAACTTCTCCACCTATTACGTGGGTTAACTTCTCTTAAAAATTTATTTTCTAAAAAAAGAACAAAAAATGGATAGGAGAGAAAAAAACTAATGTTATGTGCATATTGATAATATACAAATTATCAATATGTGCACCATGTCTATCTACAATAAAGTTAGAGGAGGATTTAAAGGATAAGTTTCATAAATTATCTATTTACATTTTTGTATTCACTTATATATATATTTATTTATTTTTTAAATATATCTAGACAGAGAAAGAGATGGTCATGGAAGATAAGTGGAGGTGATTAGGAAGTTGAGAGAGAGAGAGAGGAGAGAGGGGATTCAACTTGGCTGGATGGTAAGATAAGAGGTTAACTGTTGGCGGTCTCCATAGGAGATAGGAGAGAGCAGAGTTTTGTAGAGAGGAGAAGAGTTGCTTGTTTTCTCTCACCTATCTAGTTGATAATAGTTAATAGACGTTATTCTTCCATTTAGGTAGAGGTCATATAAGTTGAACAATTTTTTTCACAGGTGAATGCGGATGGAAAATTTTAGACATAACAAATGTATATACGTGTGATATTGTCAAACTTAAAAAGTATTTGTCACGCTTATAAATTTGTGCACATATATATAAAGATAACAAGTACTTTTATGTACACATGTCTAGAGATGACAAATATTTTTTAGACGTGACAAATAGTATTTGTCGCCTCACAGAATATTTGTCGCACTTACGTTCATTTGTCACACTCAAAATCTTGCACCGACATTTAATACTTGTCTAACGTATATGTAGAAAAAGCAGTCAAATCTATGTGACCTAAGGACCTTCAGTACATCAAACATTACTAAAGGAAAAGGTGAACCGGTCATAACTCTAAAATGATAGGATGTACCTAGTTACCTCCCCTCCTTATCTTTGGGGTGCACAGAGGTGTAAAAGAAGAGGTTCAAAAGATTTCGATTTGTCTAGGCCCGCTAAGGTCATCCACGAACATCAGGTAAAGCAGTCTGGACATTTGAACCTGCATGACCGATATGAGTAAACATAATACAAAAATAAATAGTAGGGGTGTTTGGAACTAGCCTCCTAGAAGATTGCATATTTATAAATAATCTTCTATATAATTTATATTTATGTATATCTCCCTTAATTATGATGTTATTTGCATTTATCTTATTAACTATATAATTTGTTTTGAATTTCATCTGAGTTAAAATAATATTATCCTCTCCAAAGTAACCCAAAGGGAATCTCCAACAATGATAGCCACGTTAGATTCTTCACTAGATAATAAATATCAAGAGTCTTCCATGTTATAAGGAAGATGGAAAATAACATTATAGAGATCACGCAAATTCCTCCCACACATTCCTCTTTGACTGCCAATACAATACTTCTTATCCTCTCCTTCTTAAGTACTTCTTTTTATAGAAAATAAATGGACATCTCCTCCTTTTTCTCCTCTCTCTTAAATGAGGATTAAATCCTGACCTTATATCAAAGATCTCACCATAATTTGATCTTATTTTAATCGTAGATCCCCAATTAGGTCCACTGGTGGCCATCTAATAGCCGTGCTCCATTAGAAGCTCCATTAACTAGGTCAATGAGTGCAAGTCCACTTAACCTATAGGCCGGTGGGTGCAAGCCAATCTAAGCTACAAAAATTTCATCAAATGTTCCCTGAAATTCACTTGTTTCATAAGTTTATTAAACTCAAACATTGGGGGGCACGTTTGGCATAACTTTTAGTTAAAAACTCCTTTTAACTTTATTTTTAATAATTTTTTAAAAATAAAATAAAATAATTGATTCTGTCTGAGTATCCGAGTATAACATTTTCTAATAACTTTATTCTTATCCCAATTTGAGAAAAAGATTTTGGTTGAAAGTATAAGCTTAAAAATCTGATATCATCCTTTCAAAATAAATGGACTAAAGCTCGTGAAAGCCCAACAATATTTTTAATTAGAAATTGCATCAAATAGGCGATAAATCTATGACATATAGGCCACGTGCACCTTCCCATTGAAAGCACCTTTAGACTTTAACTTAGTTATTTCGAGAGGCAAGGAAATGTTGGAAGCCCTTTATTTAGTATTTTAGTTAATTTTTTCACAAAAGTTTAAAATTGACAAATTAGAGAAACAATGGGATTACTAGAGAATGTTTGACTTTTATAACTATCTAAAATTAATTATAACGAGTTCTATTAATTACATTTTATGTTATAAGAGGGAGCCAAAAGCAGCTTTCAACAAAAAGCTAATGCCAAACATGTCCATAGTCTGTTGGAGCATGGACCTGGGAAGCAAGTAGGGGCTTTGGCATCGCAAAACTTTGAAAATTTTATGCATGCATTATAGATATATGCAACTATTTTTGTTAACCTTCTCAAAAGTAAAAGAAAAGTAAGTGCTTCTTAATGAAAACTCTCAAAAGGCTCTCCTAAAAATTTTTATTTGTACTTTACCCCTCTCTAATTAACATTGAGATTATACATGTAATTTTTTTCCTATTTTAAGTCCCTCTAATTGGCCCAAGAAAAAATCTTCGCAACCATTGTTTCAGTAGGAAGCAGTTTTTTATTTTTTATTTGGATAGTAAAAAGGTCGTTATTATTCATCCACTAAACTAAGCATATATCCAGATTTCTATAGTACATACAGCCTTATATGAGCAGTACATGTACCTACCCAAGGATGGTATATCCTGTTTAGGGTTATCAACAGAAATCCCGTTATCTGATTTTCGAGTTGTTATGAAAAAATTTTCCGTTCTCGATAAAAATATCCGCCCGATAATTATCGGAATCAAAAACGGATATTTCTGATAAATTACCAAGATCGGAAATGAAAACACCTGTTTTCGTATCCATTTTCCGATTTCCAATTTTGATTATTATTAAGTTTATTAGTAATAATAAATATTAACCTTGGGATCGTTTTTAATCTAATGGTTGAGGAGAGAGACTTTTGTAAGAAGGTAAGACCTTAATAAGTTTTAAATAAATAAGTTAAGAAATTAATAATTTTTGATAATTATAAAAAATAATTGCTGATTTTAATATTAGAATCGGAAACAAATCGAAAATGGAAATATACTTTCTGATCTTATCGAAAATAGAAACAAAAATTAAAAAGAAATACATTTTTTGATTTTATCGGAATCAAAAATAGAAATAGGTTATTATTATCAAAATCGAAAATGAAAATACTTGTTTCCGTTTCCGACTTTCCGTGTCCTACCCGTTTACTGCCCCTGTTATACAGAATCCATAAGGTGAGAAAAACACCTATTGTAAAGATTAAACTTTTCATCAAACCTCCCACGGACAACACAATAACCACGATGATAAAATTGAAGAGTGAACAAAGCCACAATAGAATACTGATGCGGCAGAATCCGATTCGGCCCATTGCAGCAGGCCCAAACCCCATTCAGCCCAACAGCAGCAGTGCTAGGCCCTCCGGCGGCCTTCGGCCCGCTAGCGGCCCAGCAGCCCTCGGCCCATAAGCGGCCCCGTCGCTCCCGGCCCAACAGGCTTCAGCCCGTCAGCGGCCCATCAGCCTACGGCCCGGGAACAGCACGGCGGCCCAGGGCCCAGCAGGCTTCGGCCCGTCAGCGGCCCAACCCCCTCCGGCCCGGTAGCCGAATCCGGCCCACTCCGGTGGCGGATCAGACGCTATGGCGGTTTATCAGTAAGCCTCCTTTTAGTCCTATATCGGCTGCCACCGTTAACCATCCGCTACCCTCCGCTATAAGTATCCTGCTACTTGTGGCCAAGGGGGGTGGTGGGAAAAACGGATGCCCCTCTAAGCTTCCGAAACCCCTTAAAGGACTACTGTCCGAATAGGGTTCTAGCTGTTTCCTCTTGCTTCCTGAATCGAATCTTCTTCAGAAGCTAACTTGACCGTCGGAGGGGGTTCCTCAGGGCTGACGCCCGGGACTCCTGCTGACTGGTTCTTCTTCTTCTTTCCCTCCTGCAGGGGCTCGGTTCGAATCATCGCCGACCTCCCCGAGTCGGTCTCGGCCGCCGACCTCGGACTCCTCTCCCCGGTCTCGACGCCGAACGCCGGCTGCCCCGCGCCAGGAGACTCGGTCTCACGCTGAAGTAGCCTTCGGACTCGCCGTCCGAGGGCGATCCCGTCGGACGCCCCGCGCCAGGAGACTCGGCCTCGCGCTGAAGGCGCCTTCGGACCTCCTCGTCGGAGAGCGAGCCGTCCCCCCGTCCGATCTCGGACTTTCCGGCTTCTGCCCCGACACCCGTCTACAGCTCCGCCGACAGGAGCTCCTGCTCGCGCCGCGCCTTCGTCCGACCGAAGGAGCAGCGGCTCACTATCCAAGAGCAGCTCCGGCGGCAGATCGCGCCCCCCGCGGGCGGATCCTCTTCATTCCGAAACAGCCTCGACTCCGCCCTGCTGTGGATCCCCGTCGGGTCCCCTCGTCACCGCTCGATCCGGACCGGCTCCGGATCCTCCTTGTTTCGGATCCCCGTTTGCGGGATCCGGTCGTGATAGTTCCAGTCTACATCACGTGGCGCCGTCTGTGGGAAACCAACAAAACAAGTCATGTCTCAGCGACCTGTGACCCGACGATCCGGGCAGAGCGAAGCGGAAGCGCGGGAGGCTTCAGCACCGATGCCGCTTTCCGAAGACGCGCCATCTGCCCCGCCGAACCCGCCTCTGCCGACCATCCCGGAGTCCTTCGGCTCGGAAGACCGAGTGGGGGTACTCCAGCAGCAGGTGGCCACGCTGGCCGCTGCCGTCACGTCCCTAGCGCCTCTTCAGGAGATGGTGTCTGCCATCGCCCAGCGCATGGGACTGACGGGGCAGCCTCCCCAGCAGGCGCCGCTCCCCCCACTCTACTCAGTGCAAGACGCCCGGTTCCGACCGGTGCCTGCGCCAGCCTCTCTCTACGAAGCCGCGGCGGCGCGCAGCGAGCCCTCGGCATTGCCTGCCCGAGCTCCCCGCGTCGATCGCCCGACGGAGCAGGATTATGCTTCGTCGGAGTACCATCCGGCCCGCACCGGAGGGCCATCCGTCGCCACCTCGGCCGCCCCGGACCTGGACCAGCGGCTGACGGCGATGCGCAAGGAGATGCAGCAGATGGTGTCCCGGCCTCACGGGGCGCCCCTCGCCAGCAGCATCCTGGAGCAGACCCCGTTCACGGCGGAGCTCCTGGCCACCGAGGTGCCCTCCGACTTCAAGCTGCCGAAGGGCCCTCCCTATGATGGGATGACAGATCCGGTCTGTCATTTCCGGAAGTTCAACTCCTACCTCCGGGTCCGGGGGATCTCCGAGGCAGTCCGCTGCCGTCTCTTCCCCCTCACCCTTGAAAAGATCGCCCTCACCTGGTTCGAGACGCTGGCCCCCAACTCCATCCACTCCTTAGCACAGTTGGGCCAGTTGTTTATCGACCAGTTCTATGATGCCACCCGGCAGAGCAAGACCTCCGCCAGTCTGCTGGCTATTCGGCAAGGTCCTGCCGAGACTCTCCAGGACTACTTCACCAGGTTCCGGACCGAGGCCGCCCAGATCCCGAACCTCGACAGCTCAATCGCGGTTTCGGCCGTGATCAGCGGGTGTCGGGACGAGGGGCTCCTCGGTTCCATTGGGAAGCGCCATCCCCCGACCTTCCAGGACCTCGTGGCACGGGCCCACAAATACATCAACCGGGAGGCCCTGATGCTGTCCAGAGGAAGAGACGCCACCGAAGCCATCTCGGCACCTGCTCCCCAGGTGGTCCGACCTCGGCCGGAGGACCAGGAGTCCTCGCGAAAGCGCTATCGCAGGGAGGAATGGGACAGGGAGAGGCGACGGGACGCGCAGCCGCGGTACCTACCCTTACCTGCTCCCCCTTCCCGAATGCTCATGGAGGTGAAAGGCATGCTCCGACGGCCCGATCGCATCAAGACCGATCCCCGCCGAAGGGATCCCGGCAGGTATTGTGAATACCACCGGGAGATCGGCCACACAACGGATGAGTGTCGGCAGCTCCGGGAAGAGATTGACCGCATCATCCGGGAGGGGAAACTACCACAGTACCGCCGGGAGCAGCCACCGCAACAGAACCAGGACGCCCCTGCAGCGCCCAGACAACAGCAGCCCTCAGCAACAGAAGCCGCTCCTCCGCCCAAAGCTACCTCGGCCCCGGTTGAATCATCCCATCAAAGGCCCAGTTCTGGGTCTATCATGATGATATCCGGAGGACCGGGGGAAGGGTCCAGGCCGCGGCAGCGTAGCACAGTAGCAGCAGTTGAGGGCGAGCCGAAGAGGCCTCGTCTGGAAGACATCACCTTCGGCGCCGAGGACCTGACGGATGTTCAGGTCCCTCATGACGACGCTCTCGTCGTCAACGCTGTAATAAATAACTATGATGTACATAGGATCTTTGTAGATAATGGAAGCGCCCCAAACATCTTGTTTTACGATTGTTTCGAGAAAATGGGATTGAGTGAGGCTAGTATGAAGCCTCATCGGGGCCCTCTCTTCGGTTTTAACGGCTCGCCCTGCCGAGTAGAAGGTATTGTTCGGCTTCCTGTAACCTTAGGCTCCGCCCCCCGGCAATTGACCGTTGAAACGGACTTTGCCGTTGTAAAGATCGAGTCAGCCTACAACGCCATATTCGGCCGAAGGCTCATCGGCGGGGTCGGAGCCGTGCCCTCATCCTTCCATCAGAAGCTGAAGTTTCATACCGACCACGGGATCGGCGAGGCCAAAGGAAACCAAGAAGCCGCTCGGCAATGCTACATGATTTCGGTCAAAGGGAAGAACGCAGCTGAAACCCTAGCGATCGAGTCATCAGCCGAAGCGTCTCCGGGAGAAGCACTCCTCGCCGTCCCTGTTCCAGGAGGCGAAGGACGAGTCCTGATGATAGGCTCCGGCCTGGAGAAAGGTGAAGCAGAGAAGCTTACCGAGTTCTTGAAAAAGAACCTCGACGTCTTCGCCTGGTCTCCGGCAGACATGCCCGGGGTGGACCCGGAGGTAGCAGAGCACCGACTCCATACCGATCCCAATCAGCCTCCGGTGAAGCAGAGGCGGCGCACCTTCAACCAGGAAAGGAGAGCCGCCATCCAGGCTGAAGTACAAAAGGGACTGGACGCCGGACATCTCCGAGAGGTGCATCATCCAGACTGGATAGCCAATGTGGTCATAGTGCCAAAGAAAGATGGCAAATGGCGCATGTGCGTGGACTTCACCAACCTCAACAAGGCCTGTCCAATGGACAGCTTTCCACTGCCTCGGATAGACCAGGTGGTGGACGCCACTTCTGGCCACGAGCTCTTAAGCTTCCTCGACGCCTATTCAGGCTACCACCAGATCCGGATGCATCCGGACGACGAGAGCAAGACCAGCTTCACCACCGATTTGGGTCTATACTGCTACACCCGAATGCCCTTCGGTCTGAAGAACGCCGGCGCGACATATCAGCGACTGGTCAACAAGGTATTCGCCGCGCAGCTCGGCCGAAACATGGAGGTCTATATAGACGACATGTTGGTGAAGAGCCGCGTTGCTGCGGAGCACCTGGCCGACCTGGCCGAGACTTTCTCCGCCCTCAGGCGGTACAAGATAAAGCTGAACCCGGCCAAGTGCGCCTTCGGGGTAGCCTCCGGCAAGTTCCTCGGCTACATGGTCACGCACCGAGGGGTGGAGGCTAATCCCGAGAAGGTTTCGGCCATCATAAAGATGCGCCCCCCGGCTAACCTCCGAGAGGTACAGAAGCTGAACGGGAGGATCGCAGCTCTCAGCCGCTTCATGTCCAGGGCGGCCGACTACTGTTTTCCCTTCTTCAAGCTGCTGAAGAAGGCCAACAACTTCGACTGGACGGAAGAGTGTCAGACAGCCTTCAATCAGTTGAAGGCCTACCTCTCCAAAGTCCCCATCCTGTCAAAACCGATTTCCGGGGAGCCTCTGAGCCTATATCTCGCAGTCTCCGAGACGGCCCTTAGCACCGTCCTCGTCCGAGAACAAGAAGGCATTCAGAAGCCCGTTTATTACACCAGCCGAGCCCTTCAGGGAGCGGAACTCCAGTACCAAGCCCTGGAAAAGTTGGCTCTGGCCCTCGTCACTTCTGCAAGAAGGCTTCGGCCGTACTTCCTGGCCCATTCTGTGAAAGTCCTCACCAACCAGCCCTTGAGACAGGTTCTCTCCCGACCGGAGGTGTCCGGCAGGCTGGCGAAATGGGCAATTGAGCTAGGAGAGTTCGACATCTCCTACGCCCCTCGAGTAGCAATAAAAGCCCAAGCATTGGCAGACTTCATCGCCGAGCTTACCCCCGGCGATTGCACGACGCCGCAGCCAGAACCCGAGGTGGCCGAAGCTGAGGCTCTTTCAGCACCGGCACCACCGGACGAATGGCGACTCTTCGTGGACGGCTCCGCATGCTCCACGGGCAGTGGCGCCGGATGGATCCTGGCATCACCCGAAGGGGTCGTGACGGAGTACGCCCTGCGTTTCTCCTTTCCTGCAACTAACAACGCCGCCGAGTATGAAGCCCTCATTTCCGGCCTCCAAGCCGCAAAGAAACTCGGCGCCCGGAACTTAAAAGCCTTCAGCGATTCCCAGTTAATCGCCGGCCACGTCTCCGGGGAGTATGAGGCTCGGGACGCAGTGATGGCGTCTTATCTCCAGGTAACTCGCAAGATCCTCGCTCAATTCGATTCTTGTGAAATCGTGAGGATCCCGAGAGCCGAGAATACCCGGGCCGATGCCCTTTCCCGGCTGGCGTCAACCCAAGACGGGGGCGGAGGCCGGATGATCCTCGTCGAGGAGCTCGCCGAACCTAGCCTCGGCGAAACCGAAGCCATGCAGATTGCTGAAGCAGAAGCCGAGACATGGATGACTCCCCTCATCGCTTTCCTTCTCCAAGGAGAAGTCCCTCCGGATCCTAGGGAGGCGAAGCGCATCCGGCAGCGCTCATCCCACTTTCTCCTTTTGGACGGGGTGTTGTACAAGAAATCATTTGGCCGACCTTTGCTGCGGTGCCTCGGCCCGCCCGAGGCCGACTACGCCATAAGGGAAGTCCACGAAGGGGTATGCGGGGCGCATGCGGGAGGAAGGGCCCTGGCTCACAAGCTCCTAAGGCAAGGCTACTGGTGGCCCACGCTTCGAGAGGACGCTTTAGCCCTCGTACGGCGCTGCGACCAGTGCCAGAGGTTTAGCTCCCTCACTCATCAGGCAGCCACCCTTCTGACCCCGTTATCTGATCCCTGGCCTTTCGCCCAGTGGGGAGTCGACATCCTGGGACCTTTTCCCGTCGCCACCGGCCAAAGGAAATTCCTCATCGTGGCAGTCGACTACTTCACCAAATGGGTCGAGGCCGAACCCCTCGCCTCAATAACCGACAACAATGCTTGGAACTTCGTGTGGAAGTCCATCATTTGCCGGTTCGGCGTCCCTCGAGCCATCATCTCAGACAACGGAAAGCAGTTCGATAGCCGACGGTTCGGTGATAACTGCGCCAGCTTTGGCATACTCCACAAGTTTACTTCGGTAGCGCATCCTCAAGCGAACGGCCAAGCCGAAGTCACTAACCGAAGCCTTTTACAGGGATTGAAAACCCGACTCGGCGAAGCTAAGGGCCGATGGGTGGAAGAACTGTCGAGTGTCCTGTGGGCCTATCGGACGACGAGCCGAACCCCCACCGGCGAAACTCCCTTCCGCATGACCTATGGGGTAGAGGCCGTCATTCCCATAGAGATCGGCCTCCCTTCTCCCAGAGTCATTGCCTATAATACGGAAGCCAATGAGGAAAGTCTGAAAGACCACTTGGACCTCATTGAGGAGGTCCGAGATAAAGCTCGTATCCGACTGGCGGCTTATCAGCAACGAATGGCCAAGTACCATAACACTCGAGTAAAGTCCCGGAGCTTTGAAGTGGGGAATCTCGTGTTAAGGAATGCCCATGCTTCCAAGCCAGCCGAAGCCTCGGGGAAGCTTGCCCCCAACTGGGAGGGGCCCTACCGGGTCAGGGAGGTAATCAGACGAGGAGCTTACCGGTTGGAAACCCTTTCGGGCCAACCCCTTCCTCGCACATGGAATGTGGAGCGCCTTCGGCGTTATTACATGTAAGTCAACTCTCCCCAGGCTTTTAGCCGGAGGCTATAAATACAGAAACTTGCTTTCTTTCAGAAAAACTTGTTATGGTTTTCTCTAAAAAAGTCCGTGTAAACCGTACCGGGAGTGGCTTCGGCCATGCAAACCGTATCGGGAGCGGCATGGTTTTCTCTAAGTCCGTGTAAACCGTACCGGGAGTGGCTTTGGCCATGCAAACCGTATCGGGAGCGGCAAGGTTTTCTCTAAGTCCGTGTAAACCGTACCGGGAGTGGCTTCGGCCATGCAAACCGTATCGGGAGCGGCATGGTATTCTCTCTAAGTCCGTGTAAACCGTACCGGGAGTGGCTTCGGCCATGCAAACCGTATCGGGAGCGGCATGGTATTCTCTCTAAGTCCGTGTAAACCGTACCGGGAGTGGCTTCGGCCATGCAAACCGTATCGGGAGCGGCATGGTATTCTCTCTAAGTCCGTGTAAACCGTACCGGGGGTGGCTTCGGCCATGCAAACCGTATCGGGAGCGGCAAGGTTTTCTCTAAGTCCGTGTAAACCGTACCGGGAGTGGCTTCGGCCATGCAAACCGTATCGGGAGCGGCATGGTATTCTCTCTAAGTCCGTGTAAACCGTACCGGGAGTGGCTTCGGCCATGCAAACCGTATCGGGAGCGGCATGGTATTCTCTCTAAGTCCGTATAAACCGTACCGGGAGTGGCTTCGGCCATACAAACCGTATCGGGAGCGGCATGGTATTTTCTCTAAGTCCATGTAAACCGTACCGGGAGTGGCTTCGGCCATACAAACCGTATCGGGAGCGGTATGGTATTCTCTCTAAGTCCGTGTAAACCGTACCGGGAGTGGCTTCGGCCATGCAAACCGTATCGGGAGCGGCAAGGTTTTCTCTAAGTCCGTGTAAACCGTACCGGGAGTGGCTTCGGCCATGCAAACCGTATCGGGAGCGGCATGGTATTCTCTCTAAGTCCGTGTAAACCGTACCGGGAGTGGCTTCGGCCATGCAAACCGTATCGGGAGCGGCAAGGTTTTCTCTAAGTCCGTGTAAACCGTACCGGGAGTGGCTTCGGCCATGCAAACCGTATCGGGAGCGGCAGGGTTTTCTCTAAGTCCGCGTAAATCGTTCCGGGAATGGCTCCGGCCACGTATACCGATTCTGGAGGCGCCGAGGCATATATAAGTTCGCGCGAGCGGAAGCGTGAAGGGCTTCGGCCATCCGACAAGCGTAAGAAGCGGCAAGATGCCCCTAAGGGATCATATGAACTACCATAGTAAAGGCCCCGGCCGAATACTGTGACGACGTTCTATCCGAACCGGCATCGGGTTTCGGCCTTACAAGCTATAGCGAACGACGACGGGATCTAAGGCTCCTGAAGGGCTACATTCGGTCGATCGCACGCAAGCAGCCAGGTAAAGCCAAAAACCTTCCTTCCATTTTTTAAAAATAAAGGGAGATACAAAGCTCAGCCGTACGCCTGGCCAAGAGCTTACAAAAGTAGAGCAAAAAGAAAACCGAGGGGAACCCTCGAATCAGTCCTCGACAACCCCCTCCTCCTCCACCGCGACGACGTTTCGGTCAGGAGAAGGAGAGGGAGAGTCGACGACCTGCACCGCTTCAGAAGCGGCGCCTTCAGCAAAGGCATCTTCAGCAGCAGCCCCTTCGGCATTTGCCTCTTCGGCATCGGCCTCTTCGGTCTCGGCCTCCTCGGCACCGGCCTCCTCGGCATCAGCTGGAGGCGGGGCCCTCTCCGCCACGAGCTCCTCCCACCAGGATAAAAGCTCCCTGGCTTCCCCGCCCTTTGGCATGGCTTCCCCGGTCAGATCGACGCTCGGGCAGGCCCTCTGGGCGACTGCTAGTCCGAGGTCAAAAACCGCCGAAGAAGCCTGCAGCTGGGCTCGGAGGATCTCCTGGGCATAGTCGCTCCCGGCCTTGTAGTTGGCCACGGCCGACTCCGCTGCCTTTCCCAGTTCCCGCTTCAAGGTCGACACCTCCTCGATGAGGCGGCGCTTCTCCGAAGCTCCCCGAGCCTCCCTGTCCTGGGTCTGAGCTTTGAAAGTCCGGAATTCGGACTCGACCGCCGCAAGATCGCTCTCGGCCTTCTCCTTGGCCTCAGCGGCGGCACGGGCCTCTGCTGCCCTCTTCTCCAGCTGCTTCCGCGCTCGGGCACTCGCAGTCACGAGCTCCTCAACTAGGGGCTCGATGCGAGGAGCCGCCGAAGTGCCTTCCCCCGAACCAACCGGATGCGCCTCGGCTTCCAGAAGCTTACGCTGAAGCAGCTCCTGACGATGCATCAGGACACGGGTCGTCATCGAAGCCTGCGGATCGAGGGCAGATGAGGGCCAGTAGAATCAAAAGAAGAAGCTGAAGATGAGCTGAAACACTTTCGGGGTGCTCACCTGAACCGACAGACGGGCACTCATCTCCGTCAGATCGGTGATGGAGTGGGCCTTCAGCTCCTCAAAGATTGAAGGGAGAGTGAGGCTGTTGAGCAGACGAAGGCACGTCTGCGGGTCCTCCATGCTCTCCCCCGATGCGGGGTGCCGCCGCTCGAGCTGCGCCCGCGGTTCGGCATCTCCTCCATCGGCTCCTGCCGATACGGCCGGAGGGGAGTCACCCCTCGGCATCTCAGGAGACGCCAACCTCGCAGCCCTTCGGGCCCCGGCGCTCCTCCTGATTAGCTGGACTTCCACCTCTCCCTCGGCCTCCTCTACCCGGGGGCGCTTCGACGCTCGGCCGCCTCCCCGAGAGGCAAACTTAGTCCTCTGCTCCCTCTCAAGAGCAGCGGCGACTGCACGACCCTCGGCGGAGGCCGCAGTCCCGAGGCCCCCGCCTCTTGTCCTCGGACCCCCGGTGCCTCGGACAGGCCTGCTCACCGCCTGCGGGGCCGGCGCCCGGCGCGAAGCGCGCTGATCCGATAGCTGGTCGAGGAGGGCGTCGAGCTGGGCCATTGCTGCAAAGCAAGAAGGGGATATCAGAAGCCAAAAACAACGATCGAGTAAAAGACTCAGAGCCGACTTACCCTCGGCCGAAACTTCGTCAGCCTCCAAAGCCGGAAGAGCTTCGGCCGGAGGAGCGGCAGTCCTTCCCCCGCGGCCCCGCGGAGCCTCCCCGGGAGGTAGGTACGGAAAGACCCGCTCCGGATCACGCTTAGGGTCCGGCCAAACCCCGGCACCTATCAACCGCTCCGCGTCGGAAAGAAGCACCGAAACGTCGTAAGGGGCCTTCGCCTGAACGTGACCCACGATGGTACTCTGGACGGGAGACAGAACAGGAGGTCCCGAGAGTCCTTCGGCCAGCGGCACCCACTCGGTGGGGAAGGGCCACACACCCTTCTCCTTCTCCGGCAGAGAGACGAAGATAAACTTCCTCTTCCAGCCATGGATAGACGAAGGCTTCCCAGAGAAAATCCTCCGGCCAACCCGGGGGACAAAGCAGTACCATTCCGACTTCCCCTGCGTCTGGATCTTGAAGAGATAGCGAAAGACATTGAGGGAGGGGCGGATTTTCACGTGAGCGAAGACACTCAGGAATCCATACACAGTGCGCCAAGAGTTGGGGAAGAGCTGAGAAGGGGCCAGCCCGTAGAAGCTAAGAAGATTGACGACGAAGGTGGGGAGAGGGAGACGGAATCCCGCCTCAAAGCTGTCGACGTAGATGGAAAAAGACCCCGGGCGAACGGTATTTGCCCTAGTGGCGGAATCGGGCCGAAGGGGGGTCGTCCAAGAGGGAAGCTGAAAGTAAGAAACTAAGTTCCTCACCTCTACATCCGAAAGGGCACAGCTAGCCCCCGAAGCAACATCCGGGAGGCGGCGTTCCGAGGTGGAAGCCTGGCCCGAGTCCCGAACTTCCTGAAAAGCCTCGGCCCCGGAAGCCTCGGCCTCGGGAGCCTCGGCCTCAGAAGCCTCGGTCCCAGAAGCCTCGGTCCCAGAAGCCTCGGTTCTAGAAACCTCAGTCCCGGAAGTTTCGGACCCGGAGCTTTCGGACTCCCCGGACATCGCGGAAGTAAAAGATCCCGAGGCAAGAGGGTCCGACAGGGAAGACTTGGGAGAGTTGGGAGGAATGTACTCCTCGTCCGAAGGCGTAATCTCACTAGAAGAGCTCCGGACCATAAAGCCGCGGAGGGAGGGAAGAAAACTGAGGCTTACTCGCAGAAAGAAGGAGAGGATCTCTCCTGAACCAGACGTCGCCTCAAGCCTCCAGACTCTACAGGCAATGCACTCTGAGGGACGAAGAGCCTCCCCCGGTAGCCGACGAAGCTCGGATGAAGCCTTCAGGAAACTGGCCTCTCGCAGGAGAAGGAAGAAGAGCTCAGGCAGTTGCGGGGGGGAGCGTAAGCGCGGTAGCAAGAAGAGGAACAGTGCCCCGCAGAGGGCCTGTATTTATAGAGCCCGGTCGATACGCCTCCCGCCGAAGCCTGCGGCCGAGATCGTCCCGCTCGTCCCGTCGCTCCTTCCGGATGCCCGCCACGTGTGCCGTCCTTCGGCAATGATGGCGGACCGGCTCCGGGACTTGAGGCAAGAGCGATCAGCGGCTGACAGCGCTCCGACCCTTCGGCTCACCACTCGGATGCCCGCCACGCGTCCCGATCCGCAGGCGACAAAGGGAGCGGCGGCAATCCGAGCGGAGCCTCGGGCAGAGAGCCGGGGCAATCCGCGACCCACGGGCGGTCGGGATCCGTTTGTGTTTTCTCCAGAGCGGCTGGATGCGCGACGCGTGTCCCGTGCTTCCTCGCGAAGCGACGCGCCGTCCCGTCCGTTTAATGAGGCCTGACGCGGGTCAGAGGTACCGACCCTTCGGCTTCTCAGCCCTCAGCCTTCGCCGACCCTCTGAGCAAGGACAAAGCGACCGCACGGCCCTCGGCCGACCGAGGGCCTCCTCTTCCAGAAGAAGGGGGAATACGACTCCCAGGAAGACGCCTGCTGTAATTTTCTTTCTTTTCTGGCAGTTTCAGGCTATACTCTTGCCGTCTCAGAACTGAGGAAGACAAGAGTGGGGGGCTATGTGATGCGGCAGAATCCGATTCGGCCCATTGCAGCAGGCCCAAACCCCATTCAGCCCAACAGCAGCAGTGCTAGGCCCTCCGGCGGCCTTCGGCCCGCTAGCGGCCCAGCAGCCCTCGGCCCATAAGCGGCCCCGTCGCTCCCGGCCCAACAGGCTTCAGCCCGTCAGCGGCCCATCAGCCTACGGCCCGGGAACAGCACGGCGGCCCAGGGCCCAACAGGCTTCGGCCCGTCAGCGGCCCAACCCCCTCCGGCCCGGTAGCCGAATCCGGCCCACTCCGGTGGCGGATCAGACGCTATGGCGGTTTATCAGTAAGCCTCCTTTTAGTCCTATATCGGCTGCCACCGTTAACCATCCGCTACCCTCCGCTATAAGTATCATGCTACTTGTGGCCAAGGGGGGTGGTGGGAAAAACGGATGCCCCTCTAAGCTTCCGAAACCCCTTAAAGGACTACTGTCCGAATAGGGTTCTAGCTGTTTCCTCTTGCTTCCTGAATCGAATCTTCTTCAGAAGCTAACTTGACCGTCGGAGGGGGTTCCCCAGGGCTGACGCCCGGGACTCCTGCTGACTGGTTCTTCTTCTTCTTTCCCTCCTGCAGGGGCTCGGTTCGAATCATCGCCGACCTCCCCGAGTCGGTCTCGGCCGCCGACCTCGGACTCCTCTCCCCGGTCTCGACGCCGAACGCCGGCTGCCCCGCGCCAGGAGACTCGGTCTCACGCTGAAGTAGCCTTCGGACTCGCCGTCCGAGGGCGATCCCGTCGGACGCCCCGCGCCAGGAGACTCGGCCTCGCGCTGAAGGCGCCTTCGGA
The DNA here is from genome assembly GCA_030544215.1 of Zantedeschia hybrid cultivar. Taxonomy (NCBI): domain Eukaryota; kingdom Viridiplantae; phylum Streptophyta; class Magnoliopsida; order Alismatales; family Araceae; genus Zantedeschia; species Zantedeschia hybrid cultivar. The sequence goes on from JARZZO010000016.1 coordinate 15,954,389, forward strand.
CCTCCTCGTCGGAGAGCGAGCCGTCCCCCCGTCCGATCTCGGACTTTCCGGCTTCTGCCCCGACACCCGTCTACAGCTCCGCCGACAGGAGCTCCTGCTCGCGCCGCGCCTTCGTCCGACCGAAGGAGCAGCGGCTCACTATCCAAGAGCAGCTCCGGCGGCAGATCGCGCCCCCCGCGGGCGGATCCTCTTCATTCCGAAACAGCCTCGACTCCGCCCTGCTGTGGATCCCCGTCGGGTCCCCTCGTCACCGCTCGATCCGGACCGGCTCCGGATCCTCCTTGTTTCGGATCCCCGTTTGCGGGATCCGGTCATGATAGATCCAGTCTACATCAAATACCAATAGCTTCCTCTTCAATGTTTGAAAGATTGCAGCTTTGCACTGGCTGCTTGTACTTGAACGAGGATGGCTTAGAGAACATGTAATTCACTAGAAAACATGAAGTTAGAACGCCGAACACTCTAGACTTCCAAATCGCCAATGCCGACCTGAAAGAGATTGCTCCAAGTTTCAAATATTTGAACTTTGCAACCCCCAGAAGGTGCAGCACAATAGCCACAGGGAGCATCCAGTCAAGCACAAAACTAGCGCAACCCCAAGAAGACGGGTCTAGATGATTGGGGGAGGAAGTGGAAAGGATGATAATACATAGAAGATCGTCGAGGCAAGGACGAATTGCACCTACTTGACCAAATAAAGGGAGGTGGAGATTTCAATAATCTTTCAACAAAAATATAGGATAAAAATAGAAGGATATTTTGCAAATATACCTCCCAAATAGGGTTGTACATAATTCGGTTTAAACTGAAAATCGAACCAAACCAAATGATTCGGTTCGGTTCGTTTTGGGGTCATGTTCGATTCTGTTCGATTTTACAAAGTTATAAAATCAAATAAAAACAAAAAACCAAATAAATTGATTTTTTAAATAAATCGATATGTTATATTAACATTATATATATAAATATTTTAATATTTTAGTATCATATACATGTTTATGTATAAATATGTATTTTCAAAATTTAATTTAAATATTAAAGCATTTCCTTGATGACTACAAACTCGGCCGATTATGTATCCGGGAGCTGTCCCGAAAGTTATCATTAGAGCAACTACCCCTGCAGGTCGGACGGCATTGCCCGAGAACCCATATAATGGTGTTCGCATAAGTTAGAGAGGAGGCACATCTACACCTATTCAGAGAAAGCAGTCATAACTAATCACATTTAGGCCACTTCCATTATCCACTAAGATCCAGTAGATCTTACATTTGTTGACCGTTGCTGAGACGATGAGTGCATCATCGTGAGGGACGATATATATATATATATATATATGAATAAAATATAGAATTTCAGTTTGAACCAAATCGAACCAAAATATTTCGATTCGGTTCAGTTTAGTTTTCAGTGACAATCCAGTTCAATTCGATTTAGAGAAAGTTACTTCAAAATATAGCCGAATCGAACCGTGCACGCCCCTGGTCTCAACGCTCATGTATTAGCATTAATTCTCATGAAATATTTAGAAAGTTGTACTTATACACTACCAATCTAATGATGTTACATAAATATTTTTAAATTCACTAATATTTTACATATATATCTTTCAATTCACTAAAATCTTGTATTATGTACCCCTAGCACCTCTGATGATATCATGATTTATACAGTATTTTTGATATATTTCGTCGAAATTCATCTAAGTTTGGTGGGAGGACTATAAATGTAATATTTTGAAGATTTCAAGAGTATTGATGATAATATATGAGAGTTGGGGGTAGCATGCAAATATAATGTATTTGAGGAGTATATATATGCAAAAAGCTCAAAATAGAGTGATCAAAACATAAGTGAAAATTAGATAAACAAAGAAAAGGGAATCTTGCAAAACATACGCAAATGATCTAAATAAATCTAAAAATTTACCTAACAAAAATTGTTAAAGGAGATTATTCTTCCTAGAGAAGCGCTTTCCTCCTAACTGAGAGTGAAGGGACTTTCTACTCGTAGAAGCACCCCCTCCGCTATAGAGTTGAAGAGGATCGAACGGAGAGAGTTGGTTGAAGCATTAGACATGAGAGGCAAGCTTATATAAGAGTCTATGGTTTGGTGGACACTTCTATTTATATTAAAGAACTGTGTTAGACACTCGGACATAATATGTCATCCGGACACCGATGTCCAATACTCTACTTCAAAATTACAAATTAAATACTAGAGATTTCCTAAAATACTTAAGATAACTTCTCAAAATATTTGTCTATATGATAAAATTTAATATATTTTATCGACAAAAAAAAATAATTTATTTTGAGTTATATCGTTTATATTTTAGATAAATTTTAACAATTATATTGTATTTTTTATATATGTAATTATATATTCATATATATATATTCGTATATTTTTTGTGTCATCGTGTTTTACTTTTAAGATATTATCACGTCTAACGCACGAATCCATATCGTGTGTTTGTGTCACACATATCATAACGTAGAATCTGAAAGTCAGGGGAGAGAACTTACCACCGTAAACGCGGACTCTGCACGGATGTCCCCAATTGCCATTGGCCTGCGGACAATGCATGCACACTGCACAAGAATAAAAATAGAATTATTACTACCCATCTTCTCCCACTTTAATCTTTGTTTTATTTTAAATTATTCGACCCAAAAGCTTTTTAGAACACCCCAGAGGGGATAGTTACTTGTTAAATTCTTACGATGGAGTAATGCTTACTGCATTAGTGCAGGCCACGTGGCTTCAGTGTCGTTTGATTTTTTATTTAATTTTTTTATTGTTTTAAGATGTCTGATAAAAAAATTAAAGATACATTCAGGTCAACATCGATCCAACTATATATTTAAAAAAATACTTTTAGTATCTACTTTAATTTTTGTACAACAAAAAAAGGTTACGTTGAAAAATATAATAACATGGTCGACCGAACTATCCGACTGTACCTTTAAAATTTTGATTCGTACGTCTTAAAAGTTTTTAAAAAATCAAACAAAAAAGTTTACAAGAATAAAAATAAAAAAATGCTGCAGGACCGTGGGATTAGAGTGATCAGATGGCGCTGAAAGGATAAGCATTACTCCTGATTCTAATTAACTTTTCATAATTTTCAAGTGGAAAGTCAGACCTAACACGTCAGATCAAAGATGGTCGGACATCACGGCAACTGGATATACCCAATGGGAGCCCGCCAGGTCAGTTACGACAGTCGCACGTGATTCTTTAAAACCTCAAATCAGATGACGGCCGTTGGATCAGATCAATGTACATCTTTCTCCCACCCCCACAACAAAGGGCGCACGTGCGAATTAGGGGCACGGTGCAGATGCTTCCGCCACCCTCTCCGGATAGATATACCCACCGCCAGTGTTCACATTATTAGCCGCACACGCCGGCCGCCGCCGCTTCCGCCCTTCGTGTTTGCTGCCTTCCAGGAACTTCCACTTCGCTGGCTCCGCCAAAACCCTAACCCTAGATATGGCACCTTCCCCTCCCCCTCTTCCCTAGCTTCTTCTCTGCGGCTGGCCCTTTACCTTCCGGCGGCAATCCCGCCGTCATGAACTCCCAGAGCCGGTACTCGCAAGTGGCGGCCGCCGGAGGCCGCCCCGGGGATGCCAACTCGTACGCGCACCAGACCTACCAACAGAGGAGCGCCCAGCCGGCGTCGCAGCACTACCAGCATCCCCAGCCGCAGCAGCAGTGGCTCCGGCGTACGTCGTCGCCGGCCGCCGCCGGTGCGGCAGGGCCGAGTCATGAAGAGGAGCATAAAACGCTGCTCCCCTCCCAGCTTGCCGATTTGAGGTGTGCTTATCTCGTTCTGTCTGCCTTCCTTTCTCTCCATCATGCGCACTAGGCGAAGCCTAGTTCCTATGGTTGATTGCTGTATCTATATGCAGAGTTGGGTCCGTCCTTTTGGTTTTGGGAGATTTGTCGGAGCAGTCGATGGTCCAGCATGTATAATCTTTTGATCGAACATTTGTCAGCGTTATTAGGGTACGTGGGGAAAGTCGGGAAGAGGGAAAAAAAAAGAAGTTTTTTTTTTCCTTTTTTTTTTTTAATGGGTATCCTGCTTGTGGTGGTGTTCGTGTGGTTGCTGCCCTTGAGGAAGAATTTCTTATATTGTAAGATGGTGTACTGTGCAGAAGTTACGGGTTTGTCTTTGGTAAATGATGAGTAATATGCCTGAAAGTTTCTGCCTTTTTGGTCAACAGTTACATGATGTTGTATGTCAGAAAGTGTTTTAGGGACTAATCGTAAAAGAATCGTTTGTTTCAGTAGTTTGTTTGTAATAATGAGTTGCCATTGGAAGAAAACTTTATTTTTATACTGGTACAAATGTTGGTCCCGGTACCTATAAACATTTGGTGGTGAATTACAGGGTACACGGCCTGTGTGTTCCAGTATTTGATTTCCCGGTACCTATAAACTTTATTACAGAGTTTTTAATTTGCCTTCTTTACTTTTCTGTGCATGATTTTTGTCTATTTTGTTCCAGCTTGGAAGAGTGGAGGTCTCAATTGAATATTCCACCACCTGATACCCGCTATAAGACAGAGGTATGGTTGGTTTCCACACTTTAGGAATTTCTATTATTATCTTTTGCTGCTGATTAAGGTAATTTCTCTTTTTTCTTTAATGTGATTAAGGTAATTCAACGAATGCCTTTTGCTTCTTTCTTTCGAAATAAAGTTAGGTATTTACTCTTAATATGCAATACGTCTACTGTTCATTGTGGACTACGTGGACATGCTTATTATGTCTGATTGTTCCCTCAAAGAAGGTAGGTTTACCTTATAAATTTAAACATAAATGCTATTGTTCCTGAAATGTACAAAAAAGGTACCCTAAGAAGTGGATGACAGTTAGAGAAGCTTTTGGGAAGGAAATGACATAAAGTGGAGGATCACTCTAGGACGAGCTCTTAAGGATGTGGAAGCACATTAATGTCTCTCTTTACTAACACTTGCTATGTTAACTGAAGTTTAGATTATTGGAAATATCAAAAGGGAGAGAGACAGTGTGAGTTTCTTAGTTAGCTCTTGTATAAATTAGGTGAAGGCTGTCATCTTCCTATCCATACAAATCTTTCTGATCTGCTAGCAGGTGGTTCTCTCAAATTAAATTTCTTTGTGGATCCTTGCAAACTCTCAGCTTTTCAGCACATGCTATGGCTTTTTAGTGCAATTTTGGAGTTTGCTTGAGAGCCTGAATTTCAGCAGTTAAGTTTTGCAAAGTGTGGAAAGTCAAGTCCACTGTTAAGATAGGAGCTTTCATGTGGTTGCTTTTTGGAGAAAGAATAGTCACAACTCACAAAGGTGTATAGAAGAAAGCGGTGCAGTGATTGTGAGGTCCTATGTTCCTCTTGTGGACTTGAAAGCGAGGACACGGATCATTTTCTGCTAGTTTAGGTGTATGTCAGTAGAGAAGCATGGAGAACTTATGCGAGGCTGGAAGGATTCAGAGATCACTGTGACAATGGGGAAAGTGCACCAGAGGTCATATCATTCTCATTATTCCTCATGCAGTTTGGTGGAGCATACAGAGGCAGCATAAGGATGGCATCCTCCGAGGGAGTGAAGTTTATGTTGAAGGCATTTGTCTAAGAGCCTTCCTTTATTCTTGGAGAAGATTTATCCACATAACTTCAGTTGGTAGCTGGAGGGAAGTGATACAAAGGTTGTAGCTATCTTTGGTTTCCAGTTTGAGTCTGCCTCTGTTTATTTTAATAGGCGGTGCTAACCCCAACTTTCTTTTGGGGAAAAAAGCACCTACTGTTTCCTGTGCATGGACAAGTTTATATTTTGATAGACTATATATTTTGTATGTCTCACATGAAGGTTCACTAACTATCCAGTACTCTTCAGCATTTTTGCATATCCTGCCACTTGTCAAAGGTTTACAAGTGCACATGCCTTTACATATTAGGCTCAGGTTTTTCTTTTTTTACCCTCTCTTGTTAGAAAAAGGCATCTCGAACCCAGGTAAGAGCAAAATATCCATCAAATCCTAGCTTTCTCTCTAGTTTTTTGGGGGCAATTACTAGAAATCTTATGTGGTACTTTCTGGGATGTTACAGCTGGCCAAAAGGCATTATAATGGTTTTTTCGGCACAAACATCTGATAATTGTCCAAAAATATTTTTGAATTCCATGATGATCATTGTTTCAATTTTCCCCCTCATATGATCTCAAATTGCAGGGATTTTCTCAGGAGGGATTTTAATATCAGAATGGTTGACCTCTTTAATGAGTCTCTTGATAAACTATAATTGTACACTAGTAAACAACCAAACTACTGATACTCTACTGAAATGCTGTTAGTCACTGGCTATTTTGCATTTAAACAGTAATATTGTTTGTGGTCATTGTGTTTGGAGCAAATTCATGTGGCTCAAGCATTCTTAGACCCTTGCTATCCTAAAGTCAATTAGGTGTTTGGTGTTGTTGTCATATCTTTACATTCAGTGCTGTTCCGTGAGCCTTGAGCCAACATAAGCAAAGATCCTGCTTTCTGTCTCTATCCTATAGTCATTGTGTTCTGAAGCATATTCAATCATGTTCAAGGATTCTTAAACATAAAAAGGCTTTGTGCCTTTCTGTTCTTTAGTCACTTTGGTGTTTTGTATTGTTATACAATTTGTACATTGAAAACACTCTTTTTTTTTTTTTTCCTGATTACTGACTCAGCATAAGCAAAAAATCCAGTTTGAAAGAGTCACCTCCATCTGGGGAAAAAGGTAAGTTGATTCTTAAAAAAAAAGGAAAAAGTTAGGCTGACTTAGCTGATGTAATTCATATTTTTAATATGTTCCTAATTTGTACTAAAACCTGTAAATGCATACAGTCATGTTTTTATATCAGTTGTAGAAGATCATTTCCTTAGTCAAATGAAATTCATTTGTAAACATAAGTCCATGTCTTTGATACAAATCGAAATGAAAAATGAATTTCTGTTCTCTTATTTATAGGATGTTTTTCCTTTTTCAAATGAGATTTATTTGTAAACATAAGTCCATGTCTTAGATACAAATTGAAATGAAAAATGAATTTCTGTTCTCTTATTTCTAGGATGTGACTGCCACAAAAGGAAATGAGTTTGAAGATTACTTTCTTAAGCGGGAGCTACTTATGGGTATATATGAGAAGGGTTTTGAAAGACCTTCCCCAATTCAGGAAGAAAGTATTCCAATAGCCTTGACTGGAAGTGATATCCTTGCGAGAGCCAAGAATGGAACAGGAAAAACCGCAGCATTTTGTATTCCTGCTTTGGAAAAGATTGATCAAAGTAAAAATGCAATCCAAGGTGATTTTCTTTCCTTCACTTTTGTACTTCCTGTCCCGAATGTTGATAGCACCGTGGCAATGTGTTGCTGTCATCTCTCTCTCTCTCTCTCACACACACACACACACACACACACACACACACATGCATTCATGCATGCTTGCAAATATGTGGTTTATTGTTTTGTGTTATGTCTGTGATAATGTTTAAGCACTCGTACCTTACTCTTCATCCATGGATAATTGAACTATTGTCAGACCTCCAATCTATCTGTGATTTGTATCATTGTTGATCCTGGACTGGGATAGGTAGATGTTTGCGAGGATTTTTTCCTAAAACCCTCGTTCGGGACCTGACCTAGACGCATCTCTCCTATGTCGAATTATTCGGAAATCCATTTTTTTGTTTATCTAGAGAATTATAGGTCGGTTTTATATTTTATCGGACTATGAGAGCTTGGGATTAGCCCTCAGGGAATCCGGGACTTCGAATCAAGCGAAGATTCGAGTATATGACCTCTCTCCACTGACCTCGGTCAGTGTTAATTACGCTGAGCGACTGCTCGGCAACCCTTGATTAACCGTCCGTATGATGCCCTTATAACATGCAACACTACTACTACAGGCAGCACATGCATATGAAGATATATTTTAGGTTAAACTCTTGGCCTCACCCAGGTTTAGGATGTGTTTATATGATTTTGGATTGATTCCAAGCTATCTGGATTAATTCTAAGTATATTGGATTGACTCTAAGTATTCTGGATTGATTCCAAGTATTTTAGACCCATAAGGGTATTTTTGTAATTATGCCAAGTTGGAGGGTATAGGGAGATTATGGTTATTTAAGTGTATGAAATGAGTTTTAATGACTTAGGAATGTTTCAAAACCTTAGGAGGTATTTTAAAGTTATTTCAAGTGTGTTTGAATTGTAAGGGTATTTTGATAATTTTGCCCAAATTGGATTTTTAGACTTAAAGTCTATTTTTATATTTTTTTGAGATTTTTATTTATTTTTTATCATATTGAGGGTATTTTGGTAATTTTACCCATCTTATTAGGGTTTGGAGGGTATTTTGGACATATGAGAGATTTTGATGTTTTTAAGAATTTTCTGTGATTTTTACAGATTTTTAACATGTATGAGGGTATTTTTGTAATTTGTATTAAGCTCTAGGGGCATTTTAGTCATTTCAGAATTTTATATATTTTCAGATTTGGTTCTCTGTTTTTTATATGTTTTTACTGAATTTTACTGATTTTTTTATCAATTTTACTGATTTTTATTAATTAATTAGGTATGTGAGGGATATTTAAGTTATATTTTGGATTTATGTAATTTCCAGATTTTGTTTTCTGATTTTTACTGAGTATTACTGATTTTTACAGAATTTTTATGATTTTTATATTTGTTTTATTAATTTTAGATAATTTTCGTAGATTTTATTAATTAATTAAGTATGTGGAGTATTTAAGTCATTTTTTAACTTAAGATGTTATTTTATGTCTCAATGTTTCATTATTAAGTTTTAATTATGAGTTTAAGATTAGTTATGTATGGGATGAGGCCAATGATATTTTAGAATATTTAATTATATGTTTTATGTATTTTAATTAGTTATAAAACTAATTATTTTGCATATGAAAATATAGTAACATAGTGTTACTTAAATAGTAGATTCATGAACACATGCACACACATATGCTCAAAGAACAAATAGTAGCATTCATTCATTATTTCGGCATAATCCCGTCTTATAGGACGGTGATTTTACAACATAAATTTGGCAGAGCTTCCCCTTAAGAATAAACCTTAGGAAGAGAGCCCTCCAAGAAAATATCTCCTCCAAATCGCAGCAAACCCGGGCAAGAGCACCGGATTTGGTCTTCAAACTGGCAGAGTTTCCCCTAGGAAATTTTGGGCCAAATGGGCATGGGGCTTCTTCTTACCCCTTGGGGGGTATTTATAGGCTTCAAAGCCTTAACCGGTGGGGGTACCCACCGGAATGCTTGAGGTGGGGGGTACCCACCGGTTGGCTTGAGGTGGGGGGTACCCACCGGTTGCCTCTTCCTCCTCCCCCTCTCTTTTTTTAATTTTTTAATCACATGGGTGAGAGAGAGGGAGAGAGGACATTAAAAAAATGAGAGAGAGAGGGGGGAGAATCCGGTGGGCACCGGTTGGGCCCCCCACCGGTTTCCCAAAACCGGTGGGGGGTTCTCCCCTCCCCATGCTCCTCTTTTCCTACTTTTTGGCTCTTAATGAGCTTAATCTCTTTGGTTTTCAGATTTCCAGTGTGAAAAGGGGGGTTTTGCCCATTAATTGCAGGTTTGGGCTAGGTGTGAAAGGGGTTTAACTCCATTAACTTTATGTTTTGGCCCCATGTGAAAGGGGTTTGGGATAGGGTTTAAGAGGGTTCCCACATGGGATTCTTAACCCATGTGAATGGGGTTAAGATCCTCCATTAAACCTCCCATTAAACACCCCCCCATTCTTTGAATTTAAAATGGGAGAGAATGGAGGGATTCTCCTCCCCCCCCCCCCCCCCCCCCACCGGTTTCCCTCTTGGAACCGGTGGGGGGTTCCCCAACCGGTGGGGGGGGCTGCCCCTTTCTCCCTTTTGTATTAAAAAAAGGGTTTCAACAAATGCCCCCCACGGGACATGTGCCGGAGGTGAAGATGACGGTGCATGTCCCGTGCCTCATTCAGCTACAAGAATCATCATTTTGCATGCTTGAGGAATTCTCAAATGCGGCATGCCGATATTGTCTTGATGGATTCCCGTTTCTCGCCTTATGTATTCGCGGCTATTAGGGAGGGAAGTCAAGCACTGTTTCATATACGCCAGGCGATACATTGCTTTGGCTTGCTATGCATATGCTCCATCTGAGCTTGTCTGGGTCCCAATGACCCTCAATTTTGGTACTTAGACACCTCAAACTATGCCCAGGAAGTCATGTTTTCATAACTTTTCGACTTTCCGAATATATTTGAAAGCGTCTACCCCTCTGATTATGGGAATCCTCTTGGCCTTCGCGACTTGGAGGTTCTGCGAGAGTTGATGCCGCTTGAATCTTTCGACGTTTACTTGGATTCTAGGAGATCTCTTGGCCTTCACGACATGGAGACTCCTTAAGAACACACAGGCGAGTCGTTTAATTCTTCCGGCATCTGCTCTATCTTGGGATATCAGTACCTTATATTGGCGCTTCCAGGAGCTCCGCATGAAGCGTTCTGAACTGGCCTAATATCTGGTTCATAGCAATTTGACTTTGTCCTATGACTTTATTAGGACTTGGTCGATTTTTGCTTTTCGAGACTTTTATTGCAGCTCTCTGGCGCTGATTTTATCTCTCTATTCTTCTTGTAGCTTGCTGTCTTTGTCTTCATGGCCCTCATGGCAAGGTATGGGGAGGACGATATCCCATTCCTGCTACTTGTCGAGTAACTCTTCGCCAAAGCGAGCCGGGACTGGAACTATCGAGGCAGGCTATGCAGCTCGGGTGGCGAAGACCCCTATGCTCCAATACCAGAAGGATATTGTCCTTTCTGGTACTGCGGATGCCCATATCGCCGCTCTGCGTCAGCATGCATATGTTCTTGAAGTTTCACTGGAGGGAGAATTCCCATTTCGTGGCGGCCATCGAACATCGCTTCGACTGATATTCCTGAGATGGAGTTGAATTTCTTCAAAAGAATTGAAGTTTTCCATTTGCTGAAGAACTCGAACTATCCCGCATGTTCATCTCAAACTCCGACATTGCTCCAGTATATCACAAATATTCTCCTGAAGATAAATGGCAAGTTTGAGTGGCACGGTCCATTTATTATATGTCGCATGTATTCTCTCTTTCTTTCATTCCCCCCTTTTTTTTATAACTAATACTAGCGCCTTTTCAGGTTTTCGCCAGCATTAGCCCCCTCTTATTTTTACCTGTGCGCCCTTGCGGGTTTTCACACAGCGGGGTTACCCGATTTTGCCTAAGGTGCCCTTTCGGATTTTCACCTTAGCTGGGTATAAGACATTTTTACCCTTAATCGACCCCTTTGAGGATGAGATCGATTAAGTCCGTCGGAGCACCTCGTTTTTAAGCTCCCTTTTTTTTTCTTTTTTTTTTTTAAAACTAATACCAGCGCCTTTTCAGGTTTTCACCAGTATTAGTCCCCTCTTATTTTTGCCTGTGCGCCCTTACGGGTTTTCACACAGCGGGGTTACCCGATTTTGCCTAAGGTGCCCTTTCGGATTTTCACCTTAGCTGGGTATAAGACATTTTTACCCTTAACCGACCCCTTTGAGGATGAGATCGATTAAGTCCGTCGGAGCACCTCGTTTTTAAGCTCCTTTTATTATTATTATTATTATTTTTTTCGGTAGAGAATTACAGTTTTTCTGAGAACCGCTCAGAAATATATGTAGGGAACTAAGTCTTCCCTGAGAACCGATAAGAAGTATATGTAGGGAACTGAGTCTTCCATGAGAACCGATAAGAATATATATGTAGGGAATTGAGTCTTCCCTGAGGACTGATAAGAATATATACGTAGGGAACTGAGTCTTCTCTGAGAACCGATAAGAATATATATGTAGGGAACTGAGTCTTCCCTGAGAACCGATAAGAAGTATATGTAGGGAACTGAGTCTTCCCTGAGAACCGATAAGAATATATATGTAGGGAATTGAGTCTTCCCTGAGGACTGATAAGAATATATACGTAGGGAACTGAGTCTTCCCTGAGAACCGATAAAAATATATATGTAGGGAACTGAGTCTTCCCTGAGAACCGATAAGAAGTATATGTAGGGAACTGAGTCTTCCCTGAGAACCGATAAGAAGTATATGTAGGGAATTGAGGCCTCCCTGTGAGCCGATAAGAAATATATGTAGGGAATTGAGTCTTCCCTGAGAACCGATAATGATATATATGTAGGGAACTGAGTCTTCCCTGAGAACCGATAAGAAGTATATGTAGGGAATTGAGTCTTCCCTGAGAACCGATAATGAATTATATATGTAGGGAACTGAGTCTTCCCTGAGAACCGATAAGAAGTATATGTAGGGAACTGAGGCCTCCCTGTGAGCCGATAAGAAATATATGTAGGGAATTGAGTCTTCCCTGAGAACCGATAATGAAATATATGTAGGGAACTGAGTCTTCCCTGAGAACCGATAAGAAATTATATGTAGGGAATTGAGTCTTCCCTGAGGACTGATAAGAATATATACATAGGGAACTGAGTCTTCCCTGAGAACCGATAAGAATATATATGTAGGGAACTGAGTCTTCCCTGAGAACCGATAAGAAGTATATGTAGGGAACTGAGTCTTCCCTGAGAACCGATAAGAAGTATATGTAGGGAACTGAGGCCTCCCTGTGAGCCGATAAGAAATATATGTAGGGAATTGAGTCTTCCCTGAGAACCGATAATGATATATATGTAGGGAACTGAGTCTTCCCTGAGAACCGATAAGAAGTATATGTAGGGAATTGAGTCTTCCCTGAGAATCGATAATAAATTATATATGTAGGGAACTGAGTCTTCCCTGAGAACCGATAAGAATATATATGTAGGGAACTGAGTCTTCCCTGAGAACCGATAAGAAATTATATGTAGGGAATTGAGTCTTCCCTGAGAACCGATAAGAAATTTATGTAGGGAACTGAGTCTTCCCTGAGAACCGATAAGGAATATATGTAGGGAACTGAGGCCTCCCTGTGAGCCGATAAGAAATATATGTAGTTTTCGAGAAACGGGGGCTTTAGGTAGCCGTGGATTTGGGATACAACGGCTCCCGAAGACCAAGTATTTTGAGACACAATGCCCCCCAGAGGCGAATTTCGGGGTTTAATGCCTCCCGTAGACGAATATGAATTCCGAGATTCAAAGCCTCTCGTGGGCGGAATATGAACTCCGAGATTCAAAGCCTCCCGTAGGCGAAATATGAACTCCGAGATTCAAAGCCTCCCGTAGGCGAAATATGAACTCCGAGATTAAAGCCTCCCGTAGGCGAAATATGAATCCTAGGATTCAAAGCCTCCTGTAGGCGAATATGAATTATGAATTTCCAGGATATAAAGCCTCCTGTAGGCGAATATGAATTTCCAGGATATAAAGCCTCCTGTAGGCGAATATGAAATATGAATTTCCAAGATATAAAGCCTCCCGTAGGCGAATATGGAATATGAATTTCCAGGATATAATGCCTCCCGTAGGCAAATATGGAATATGAATTTCCAGGATATAATGCCTCCCGTAGGCGAATGAATTATGAATTTCCAGGATATAAAGCCTCCTGTAGGCGAATATGAATTATGAATTTCCAGGATATAAAGCCTCCCGTAGGCGAATATGAGTTTCCAGGATATGAAGCCTCCTGTAGGCGAATATGAAATATGAATTTCCAGGATATAAAGCCTCCCGTAGGCGAATATGGAATATGAATTTCCAGGATATAATGCCTCCCGTAGGCAAATATGGAATATGAATTTCCAGGATATAATGCCTCCCGTAGGCGAATGTGAAATATGAATTTTTAGGATATAAAGCCTCCCGTAGGCGAATATGAAATATGAATTTTCAGGATATAAAGCCTCCCGTAGGCGAATATGGATTTCCCGACCATTGAGGCACACAAGTGGGACTAGCGTGTATCAGGGTCAATTTTAAGGTATAACATCTCCTTGGAGCGAATTCGACCGCCTACGGCACGCCGATGGGGCTATAGCATATGGGACTATATGGTTATGCCGATGGGACTATGATTTATGGGGGAGATTTTAGAATACGACGCCTCCCCAGGGCGAAGGGAATTTTGAACCCTTTAATGGCATGCCAGTAGGACTGGTGTATGCTCAAGGAAGATTCAGGATACATTGCCTCCTCGGAGCGATAGGAAAATTTTCAACCCTTTTAGGGCATGCCAGTGGGACTGGCGTATGCCCAGGGAAGACTTTAGGATACAATGCCTCCTTGGGGCAAAAGAACTTTTCAACCCCCTTATGGGATGCCAGTGGGATTGGAGTATGTCAAGGGAAAATTCAGGATATAACGCCTCCTCGGGGCGGTAGTGAGAAGTTTCAGGATACGCCGCCTCCTCGGGGCAAAGGAACTTTTTAACCCTTTTATGGCATGTCGGTGGGACTAGTTTATGCCAAGGGGAGGTTCAGGAGACAACGCCTCCTCGGGGCGATAAGAAAATTTTCGACCCTTTTATGGCATGCCAGCGGGACTGGCGTATGCCCAGGAAAGACTTTAGGACACAACGTCTTCTCGGGGCAAATATGAAAATTTTCAGGATATAACGCCTCCTTGGGGCAGATTTCGGAGTTTAACGCCCTCCGTAGGCGAATGCCGGAGTTTAACGTCTTCCGTGGGCAAATCTCGGAGTTTAACGCCTTCCGTGGGCGAATCTCGGAGTTTAACGCCTTCCGTGGGCGAATATATGAGTATCAAGTTTTAAAGCCTGTAGTAAGCGAATATAAATTTTAGGATATATCTGCCTCCCAAGTGGACAAAATTCCGGAGTTTAACGCCTTCCGTGGGCGAATATATGAATATCAGGACTCAAAGCCTGTAGTAAGTGAATATAAATTTTGGGATATATCTGTCTCCCAGGTGGACAAAATTCCGGAGTTTAACGCCTTCCGTGGGCGAATATATGAATATCAGGACTCAAAGCCTGTAGTAGGTGAATATAAATTTTGGGATATATTTGCCTCCCAGGTGGACAAAATTACGGAGTTTAACGCCTTCCGTGGACGAATTATGAATTATGGGATTTAATGCCTTTCGTAGGCAAATTCCGGAGTTTAACGCCTTCCGCGGGCGAATGCCGGAGTTTAACGCCTTCCGTGGGCGAATGCCGGAGTTTAACGCCTTCCGTGGGCGAACGCCGGAGTTTAACGCCTTCCGTGGGCGAATGCCGGAGTTTAACGCCTTCCGTGGGCGAACGCCGGAGTTTAACGCCTTCCGTGGGCGAATGAAAGAATTTTGCATTGCATGATATTCTTGACGGCAAATATTTTCTTTCGAGGTGAATCACCCACCATTATGTGACATCTTTCGAGAATATGCCTGTGTATTTGCCTTGGGTATAACAGGAACGGGGATCATCCCCTCAGGCTGTATCGAGCAGAAGTGCGAGTTTTCCCACTTCCTTACCGGGTCGGGAGGTCATCGTCATCATCGCCTCGGTCGTAGCCCTTGATGGGACATTATTGTACCGTCAGTGTGGTACCAAGGGTTTATTCGTCATTGGCGACTATGATATCCTCCCTGGGTAGGGATGTGGGAAAACTCGATCTCTACCCTCAGCAGGCCGAGAGAGTTCTCCCCCCGTCGGGGAACAAATATGTGGCTTTATGAGCCTATGTATTCACGCACGAACATTATTGACTTTTCTTGGCGCAAATAACTTTTGCGCGTTGTCCCCCGACGGGTTGCAGGATGATTTTTTTTTTTTTTTTTTTTTAAATACTAACATCGGCGCCCTTACGAGTTTTCACCGAAGCTAGCCCCTTTTATTTTTGCCTGTGCGCCCTTGCGGGTTTTCACACAGCAGGGTTCACCCATTTTTGCCTGAAGCGCCCTTTCGGTTTTTCACCTCAGCTGGGTTTTATACTTTTTTGCCCTTAATTGGCCCATCACAGGAGCGGGACCAATCAAGTCTGTCGGGGCACCTCATTTTTAAGCCCCAAAGTCTCTTTTTTTTTTTTTTTTGTTGGCTCATGGACCTACGAATTACACTCAATGTGTAATCGTATGTGGCTGTGGGGGATTCACCAGGTATTTCCCCATATTTATTTTTCCTTCTTGAATCAGCTTTTCTACTTCATCTTTGAACATAAAGCAACGTTCAATTGGATGGGTGATGAAGCGGTGGTATGGGCAGTAATTGGGTGCATCTACCCGATGTATTTCTTCTTCCCTTTTTGGCTTGGGCAGAATAATTGCTTTTCTGCTCATACATAACTCGAAGAGTTCTCTGGTCTTTTCCATTGGAAAGGAGTATGGTTTCTTGAGCCTTTTTGCCAGGGATTCCGTATCTTTAAAACTTATCCCTATTTCTGCACCAGCAACTTGCTTTCCCCGGGAACTTTGCCTAGCTGCAACGGTGGCCTCGAGAGTATTGTCGTGACTTTCACAACCTTTGCATTTGAGCACCATTCCCTCTCGGTACTGGGCTTCTGGTGGTTCATTTAAAGTCTATGATAAGTTTGCCCTTATTCTTTAGAGGACGGCTGCATTTTGGTCCTGGTTCCTCAAAGGAGAAGGGCCTATTGATTCTATCCATTGACATGACTTCTGTCCATTGTCTTGCAAGACCTTCCATTACTTGAGTGAGTTCATACTGCTGATGAGAGATTTGTCCCAGACTCATTTGAATCCCCTCAAGTACTGCCATAATGGACCCCTCGAGAGTGGAAATTGCTAGAGTATATGATGGATTTATCTTCTGTTCTAATGAGATTTGTTGATGAGAGAGTTGTATCAGACTCATCTGAATCTTCTCTAGTGTTGTCATGATAGACGCTTCTGGAGTGGAAGTCGCTGGAGCATATGATGGTATTGCCTCCTGCTCCGGCGAAACTTGCTGATGGGAGAGCTGTGACATATTCATCTGAATCTCCTCCAGTGCCGCCACGATAGACCCTTCCGGAGTGGGGGTCGCTGGGGGATATGATGATACCGCTTCCTGCTCTGGAGGGGCATCTATATTCTTATTTGTAGGCTCTTCTTCTGAGGAGTTTTCATCCATGTGGACGACATTTGCTGTAAATGTTTGTCTGGGCATTCGATGTGGTTGAGGCGGGTCTACCAGGTATCTCCCCATCTCCACGGCCCCTTCTCGGATAAGTATTTCAATTTCTCCTTTGCAGATATAACAATCTTCTATTACATGTCCCAACATACGATGGTACATGCAATAGTTGGGTTCATCTATTTTACCAACTTCTGCTGGTCTTTTTGGTTCGGGTAGCATCAAGAGATTGGCCCGCATGCAGACATTAAACAACTCTCTTGTATCCTCCCTTATGAAAGAGTAAGCCATTTTCCTTCTCTCATTAAGGGTGGCATATGATCCCCTTCTATTAGATGTTGAGGCATTTACATTGTTCTTGCCCCCTGTATTTTCTACAGCTGAGGTGAAGTCTATAGCATTGACCTCTTCTGTATCCATATTTTGCTTCTTTGGGACTGTCCCCCCAATGGAGGCAATGGTTGGATGGTCTGCATAGAATACTTCGACCTCCGTCACAATGTTATTTAGTTGATCAAAGTTCTTGACATTTGCGCCAATCAGCTTTTCACTTATTTCAGGCTTTAAGCCTCTTTTGCACAATCGTACCGCATCCTCGTGGGTCGGCGGATTGTCGCATTTCATGCAGAGGTTCCGCCATTTTTTGATATAGTCGGTGGCGGATTCATTCCTGCCTTGCTTTAGTGTCACCAATTCAGTGATGGTGACCTTTCGTTCCGACACCTTGAAACGGTCGAGAAACTTTTTCTGCATTTCCTCCCAACTGTTGATAGAGTTAGGCTTCAACTTTGCATACCATTGGAATGCAATGCCCGTGAGAGAGGTAGAGAAGAACCTCAGAAGATAGGCCTCATCAGTAGCCAACTCTCCCAGGTCACTCATATAGTGGGCAATATGTTCCTGGGCCGAGCCTTCCCCGTCATACCTGATGAATTTGGGACACTTATTGTGATCCGGCGGGAGCTTCTTGAACATATGATGTACCGGAAATGGCACTTTGTATAAGTCGAATGTGCCTATTCCGTCATCTTGTTTTGCTATTTTGGCTTCAACAATTTGCTCAATAAGATGCTTCTGCAATGCCGTAGCATCATCTGCAGAAGCATGGGGTTGCTGAGCATTATGATTGGGCTCCACAACCTAATCTTCTTGTATCTCATCAGAGTTGAAGTTGACATCTGCAGCTTGCGGTCTTATCACTGTTGGCATAGGCACTGCCCTTGGAGGTGGTGCATTTACTGGGGGGGCTTGAGCTGCCCTTTGTTGCTCCTCAATCTTTTGTATTAGGCCATAGAGCAAGGCCCTGAGTTGTTGATTTTCTTGCCTTATCTCCTCTATAGTCTGAGGCTGTATTTGATCTTGAGGTTGTTCTGGAGCGGCTTCAACATCTGAAGCATTTGCCCCGTCTTCATCAGCTCCTCCAACAGCATTGATACTGCCAATTTGGGGTGGCTCTGCCCCCTGGCTTCCTCGATTCAACAAGCGCATAGCCTGCTCCATTTGACGGGTTATGGGCCCGACCCGTTGCATCAGATTGATGATATCATTTGGGTCTTCCGGCTGGGAAGGCTGCCGGTTGGTGATATTGGAGGTGTAGCACGTGTAGACCCGTATAATATTCTCTGTCATTCTGGCAGTTTTCTTCTTTTTGTGAGTCGATCGGACCAATGCGCCCAACCGCTCGAGGACAGATGTCTATTGCCAGACTTGTTCCTGTGCCTTATAGGCACTTTTTATCTTTTGACCTTGTAGAGAACGAGGCCAGATAGTTGAGCTGGTTATCTGCCCCTTAAGCTTTACGAGCTGTTGAGGCTGTTGTTCTGCTAGGGTATCCCTAGCCTGGCGAATTTTGCGGGCTTCCTTTTTGGTTACCCACATTTCCTTTATGCGGAGGCTCTTATCCTCCAATGGATTGCCCCCAGCCCGAGGCATAAATTTGCCCCCATTTTGAGGCATGGAGTTGCCCCCATTCCGAGGCATGGAGTTGCCCTCCGCTCGGGGGGTGGCATTGCCCCCTGCTCGAGACATGACAGGCTCTGGTATAATTATTGGCTCCCGACAAGCAATGTCCTTTGGAGTCCTTTTCTTCTTTTCGAACGCTGCCCCATCTTGGCAAACCTTCAATAGAATCCCGAACCGATTCTGGACAAGAACTGTCGGGATATGATGGATCTTAGAAATGATGAGTTGCCCGCCATCCAGACGAATATGCAGGTTCCCCACCAATATAGTTTTCTCCGTCCTAGACGGACTTGCGGTTAGAACCTTCCGCTTTTGCCCCCCGTTGGACGAGGAGGCTGGAGAGATGCTGATGGTATTCACGGCAAGCACTCGCCCATATCGGCTGCCGTTGTTGCATGTTCTGGAGCGAGAAGCGCACCTCTTCTTCTTCTTTTTCGGAGCAAGCTCCGGTGCCGGAACGACCCCCAGAAAGTATGGAGATTCTATCACTGCGGGGAAGTCCCCAAAGCATGTTGGTGTGGTCAGATATCCACACCGTGTGTGGGTCGCCACCACAAGTGGGCCATACGTGACCCTTGCCGCCATCGTCGTCTTTTAAGCAGAAACTTGGTCACCTGCATAAGACATGACAAAGTTAGTAGTAGAGTTGTGGTGAGGGCATCACCGGACGGAGAGATGAAGGGAAAGAGAGGTCCCACCGGGCGTGCCATCTCTGTTTGCGAGGATTTTTTCCTAAAACCCTCGTTCGGGACCTGACCTAGACGCATCTCTCCTATGTCGGATTATTCGGAAATCCATTTTTTTGTTTATCTAGAGAATTATAGGTCGGTTTTATATTTTATCGGACTATGAGAGCTTGGGATTAGCCCTCAGGGAATCCGGGACTTCGAATCAAGCGAAGATTCGAGTATATGACCTCTCTCCACTGACCTCGGTCAGTGTTAATTACGCTGAGCGACTGCTCGGCAACCCTTGATTAACCGTCCGTATGATGCCCTTATAACATGCAACACTACTACTACAGGCAGCACATGCATATGAAGATATATTTTAGGTTAAACTCTTGGCTCACCCAGGTTTAGGATGTGTTTATATGATTTTGGATTGATTCCAAGCTATCTGGATTAATTCTAAGTATATTGGATTGACTCTAAGTATTCTGGATTGATTCCAAGTATTTTAGACCCATAAGGGTATTTTTGTAATTATGTCAAGTTGGAGGGTATAGGGAGATTATGGTTATTTAAGTGTATGAAATGAGTTTTAATGACTTAGGAAGGTTTCAAAACCTTAGGAGGTATTTTAAAGTTATTTCAAGTGTGTTTGAATTGTAAGGGTATTTTGGTAATTTTGCCCAAATTGGATTTTTAGACTTAAAGTCTATTTTTATATTTTTTTGAGATTTTTATTTATTTTTTATCATATTGAGGGTATTTTGGTAATTTTACCCATCTTATTAGGGTTTGGAGGGTATTTTGGACATATGAGAGATTTTGATGTTTTTAAGAATTTTCTGTGATTTTTACAGATTTTTAACATGTATGAGGGTATTTTTGTAATTTGTATTAAGCTCTAGGGGCATTTTAGTCATTTCAGAATTTTATATATTTTCAGATTTGGTTCTCTGTTTTTTATATGTTTTTACTGAATTTTACTGATTTTTTTATCAATTTTACTGATTTTTATTAATTAATTAGGTATGTGAGGGATATTTAAGTTATATTTTGGATTTATGTAATTTCCAGATTTTGTTTTCTGATTTTTACTGAGTATTACTGATTTTTACAGAATTTTTATGATTTTTATATTTGTTTTATTAATTTTAGATAATTTTCGTAGATTTTATTAATTAATTAAGTATGTGGAGTATTTAAGTCATTTTTTAACTTAAGATGTTATTTTATGTCTCAATGTTTCATTATTAAGTTTTAATTATGAGTTTAAGATTAGTTATGTATGGGATGAGGCCAATGATATTTTAGAATATTTAATTATATGTTTTATGTATTTTAATTAGTTATAAAACTAATTATTTTGCATATGAAAATATAGTAACATAGTGTTACTTAAATAGTAGATTCATGAACACATGCACACACATATGCTCAAAGAACAAATAGTAGCATTCATTCATTATTTCGGCATAATCCCGTCTTATAGGACGGTGATTTTACAACATAAATTTGGCAGAGCTTCCCCTTAGGAATAAACCTTAGGAAGAGAGCCCTCCAAGAAAATATCTCCTCCAAATCGCAGCAAACCCGGACAAGAGCACCGGATTTGGTCTTCAAACTGGCAGAGTTTTCCCTAGGAAATTTTGGGCCAAATGGGCATGGGGCTTCTTCTTACCCCTTGGGGGGTATTTATAGGCTTCAAAGCCTTAACCGGTGGGGGTACCCACCGGAATGCTTGAGGTGGGGGGTACCCACCGGTTGGCTTGAGGTGGGGGGTACCCACCGGTTGCCTCTTCCTCCTCCCCCTCTCTTTTTTTAATTTTTTAATCACATGGGTGAGAGAGAGGGAGAGAGGACATTAAAAAAATGAGAGAGAGAGGAGGGAGAATCCGGTGGGCACCGGTTGGGCCCCCCACCGGTTGGGAACCGGTGGGGGGTCTCCCCCACCGGTTTCCCAAAACCGGTGGGGGGTTCTCCCCTCCCCATGCTCCTCTTTTCCTACTTTTTGGCTCTTAATGAGCTTAATCTCTTTGGTTTTCAGATTTCCAATGTGAAAAGGGGGGTTTTGCCCATTAATTGCAGGTTTGGGCTAGGTGTGAAAGGGGTTTAACCCCATTAACTTTATGTTTTGGTCCCATGTGAAAGGGGTTTGGGATAGGGTTTAAGAGGGTTCCCACATGGGATTCTTAACCCATGTGAATGGGGTTAAGATCCCCCATTAAACCTCCCATTAAACCCCCCCCCCCCCCCCATTCTTTGAATTTAAAATGGGAGAGAATGGAGGGATTCTCCTCCCCCCCCCCACCGGTTTCCCTCTTGGAACCGGTGGGGGGTTCCCCAACCGGTGGGGGGGGCTGCCCCTTTCTCCCTTTTGTATTAAAAAAAGGGTTTCAACAGTAGATTAAAGTAATTTGATGTATATGGACTACAAATAAAATTCTATTGTAAGAAGGGTCAAGAGAAACATCTTTTCTGTAGACGTGCCTTTCATTGGTACTAGTTGACCCTGTGTTGATTGGATGAAGCTTATGATGATGATGGCGATGAGAACAGCAGCAAACAAAATTAGTTTCAATTTTTTAGGAGTTAAATCCAAGCAGAATGAATCGCTAAACAAGCTAAGCGCTAGTGTTATAATCATCCATGCTTGGTCTTGACTACTTTCTCAATTCCGATTCTTTCTGAATGCTTCCTTAATCAGGGGTTGCTTTCCTGTCAACTGGGTTTTCTTCCCTAAGAGTCTATGTTGTCTTGTCGACCGCTTTGGTGTTTGATGCTTGTCTTCAAGTTCAAGTGGTGCCCCAAATTTTCATGTATTTGTTTCATCAGTTGGAAGACTATTTGTTGACTTGTCAAAATTTTCAAGTTTCAGCCATTTCAAATCATGAATGTACATTTTATCCTTTTGATAACAAAAGTTCTTCCCACTTTAACCCCCCCTCCACAACACATACACATGCGCATGCAACCCCCCCCCCCCCCCCCCCCCAAAACAAAAACAAAAACAAAAAAAGGAAAAAGAAACACCCACCCTTCCCCACCAACCCACATGCACATGTGCATGCACAAACACACGAGCATGCACCTACACACATGCAAGCACACGTACATGTACATGCATATGTATCCACATGCTCACACACGTGCAACACACAGCTGCTCAGACATGGGTGTGCATGCACAATTTTCCAGTATTGTCTCATCAGTCTCTCTCTCTCTCTCTCTCTCTCTCACACACACACACACACACACACAGATGCACGCTTACACACAGTTTCTAGTATTATCTCATCAGGCTTACACAGTTTTGACAGTTTCTAGAATTAGCCTATCAGGCTCACATACATGCAGTTTCCAGTGTTATCTCATCACGCTCTAATGATTAGTGTACAATGCTTTAGTTGTTATCTTGGTGCCAACACGTGAGCTAGCACTTCAAACCTCACAAGTATGCAAGGAGCTTGGGAAATATTTGAATATTCAAGTAATGGTCACCACTGGAGGAACAAGTTTGAAGGATGATATCATGCGCTTGTACCAGCCTGTCCATCTGCTTGTTGGAACACCCGGAAGAATTGTGGATCTTGCAAAGAGAGGAGTCTGTGTCCTAAATGATTGTTCAATGCTTATCATGGATGAGGTACTACTTTGGATCCTTATTTTATTACATGACAGGATGTATCTTTAGCTAATAGTGATGACTTGTAAGTGTCCAGATGAAACATAACCATTCTACATTTAAGTCCCATGGTTATCGTGAATCGTCATTATCACGGTGATCAAATGCTTATCACTAAAGCTATGATAATTCATATATAATATTCTGGACATTTTGCAGAAAAAGCTGATTAATCATATTTTAGTTTGAACCTCTGCCTAATAACCTCGTAACCAATTTTGAATGTTTACTTGATAACCTTGTAATCTGGGTATGTTTTTCCACCAAGTAAGTAAACCTTAACTATCCACATTCAATTTTATGAATTGCTAGCTGATGTACTTCATACCATAGTGAGAAAGAAAGGTTGCAAATCTTGTCTTATATGTCAGACAGATGACATATTTCTACTCCTGTAAATGAGTCTTTCATTCTTTGTGGTTGAGGAGCTGTTTATTTCACGTAGGGGTTGTTTGTTTCAATGTAAAACAGTGCAATCTAAAAAAAATGTTTCATTTACGGTGTTTTCAAATGTTTGTTCAATGTAAAACAGTGTAAAACAGAATCCTGTTGGGTCTTGTCTGCTCAGCTGGAGGCGCATTGCCGGTTTATGATGGGGAAAGACCACTGTAAACCGAAACCGAAAGATTTGTGCATCCTCTTGTTCTGTTTTACAATAAACCAAACAAATCCTCTCTAATTTTAAAACTAGCGATTTTGAACCCGGTGAATTACAGGGTTTTACATTGAAAAAACAACCCCTTAGTTCACCTATAAAATTTGCTTTATAGATAATTGTCTGTTGTGGAATGTGTAACACACTAGATTTTTTTTGTATGGCTTGTTTTCACCAAGATTTGCCATTGAAGAGATGTAGGTTTGTCTTTTATCCTAGAAGCTGTACTTAATCCAATAACATGTTGTCTTTCTGCAACTGTTGTTTTTATTGTTCTCTACTTGGTTTGAAAGCTGTTACTTATAAAAGATTATTGAAAGAAGCCGATGGGAATCCAAGAGCTGGGGAAACGGAGTCAAGGGTCCATTATGTATTTTATTTGGCCCATTAGAGGCCCAATTAATGTATTTTTTTGAATTTTAGGTCTATTTTAATCTTTTATTTTGAATAGGGGGTATTTTGGTCCTTTAGTGTTAGGGTTGCTTGATCTATTTATAGTCTTATTGGTCCTTTAGTGTTAGGGTTGCTTGATCTATTTATAGTCTTATACTCCCTCTTAGGAGAGGGATGGATGATTATTGAAATGAAAATGTTGCTTTGAGAATAGCGGCCGTCATGCGTGTACTGCATGTCTTCTAGGATTCCGTAAAGGGAGGGTGAGATGCCCCGCCGCCCAACACCGCCATCTTCCCCACCCCTTGCGGACAGTGGCGGACATAGGAACTTTGTCCAGTGGGGTCAAGTAATGCAGGCTAAATTA
The DNA here is from genome assembly GCA_030544215.1 of Zantedeschia hybrid cultivar. Classification (NCBI taxonomy): domain Eukaryota; kingdom Viridiplantae; phylum Streptophyta; class Magnoliopsida; order Alismatales; family Araceae; genus Zantedeschia; species Zantedeschia hybrid cultivar. Next base: position 15,979,179 of record JARZZO010000016.1, read on the forward strand.
CATCTAGGGATGCAAATGGGTCGGAGTCGGTGCGGATCTAAGGTAGATCTATGACCGTATCCGTTAAGTTATTGGTTTAGAAACACTATATGTTAACGATCTTATAAGTTAATAATTGGTCAGATAATTGAATCTTACTGTACCATATGTATTCGGTCAAAAAAAATGTGTATTCATTTCCTTATCTACTATGAATATCTATTTGAAAAGACAATTCGTTAATTGACGTATAAACTAATAATCGGTTGAATACTCGGGCTATCGATCAATTAACATTTGTATTGTTAGGACAACAATGAGATTCACTTAGACTGAACGATTTATTTAAAAGATACGGACATGCAGAAGGATGGACATGTGATTATGCGCAGAGCCGTGGGCTAACTAAATGGGCTGGGTGATCGGGCCAAGATCCAATGGGGTCCTGTGAGTGGGTCAGTGGGGTCTTAGGGTACCCTGACCTAGACTGAACCATGGAGTTGTAAAAATCTAGTGGGGTCCTGGGACCCCACTGCCCAAACACTAGATCCGCCTATGCTTGCGGATCTCCTCTTCTGCCTGTATCTCTCTCCCTTGTCGTCTCCTTAACCCCAACCTCTGAGCCATTCTTCTCCTTTTCCCCATGTTGTCCTGCATCAGTTTTGGTATCAGATCAGACTTCGATCCCCTCCTGCGCTGCCACGCCACCACCTTCCATCACATTGTCCACTGTCCGCTCACCTTCCCCGTCATCACCGTTCAGGAGGAAGAAGACGAGGGAGAAGAAGGGCACGCCGACCATCACCTTGCCCTACACAGTTGGTTGCAGCCCCCCCTTTTCTGCCGCTGTCGCTGTCATCGGCGTCCTCCACCAGAGCCGCCGCTGCCTTTGACAGCTGTTCCCACTGTCGCCATCTACTTCTGTTGTTGTCTCCCCCATCGTTCTCTCTCTCTCTCTCTCTCTCCCCTTCACCGGGAGAACAAAGACGAAGAAGAGGGAGGGGGCAGAACCACTGCCGGTGGCCTTAGTGGCTGTCACCACTGCTGCCATCAGCACCAGCAGTTGGCACCGCTGCGCCGTCGTTGGCCTCTATCGGCATTGCCGTCACCGGCCTCTGTCGGCACCGTTGTCCTCCCTGGCCTCTACTGGCATCGCTGCCACCCTCACCGGCCTACGCCGGTGCCGCTGCCACCGCCGCCATCTGAGTCCAACGCCACCCCATCATCTTTCTCTCCCACTCTCTTGCTCTCTCTTGCGTTAGGATTGGGAGGAGGGGGAAGGGAGAAGAAAGGGACGGGCCTGAGCCCTTTTAAAGAGTAACCTGGTCGAACCAGGACAGGCCCCAACCAACCCTAGTTTGAGCCATTTGTAGCTCTGTTTAACATGGTCCAAACCATGTTATTTTAAGTGGGTTCGAGCCACTTTGACATACTTGGTTCAGCCCTGGTTCAAACAACGGCTCTGTTAGGTTCGAGCCAGGTCCAGGCCTGGTCTGGTCCAGTACACCCGGCGGTGCAACAGGAGCTAATATCGCACCACCATCGTTGTGGAGTCATCTGGACTTCGATTCGCGCCCTATCTGTGCCATTGGTCTCGTGTCAGCGAGGCGAACCTAGTTCTAGTATGTGTCAACTCCGCTAGTACCTCATTTTATGTGTCACCTCTACACTCATATCAAGGTCACCCATTCGTGCTCCAATACGTGGACCATCTACACTGTTGGCTTCGTCTTAATGAGGTTGACTTTGCTCTAGTGTGGTGCTGCCTCGATAATACCTCATTTTGCATGTCTACCTCCGACGACCATATTAGTCATACGAGGGCACCTTCATGCTCTGTTTTGCATACTGATCGTACCGTTGGTATCATTGCAGCAAGGCGGACCTCATCCAACGCTTCTTTAGCCAATGGTGCATCATTTTGCGTGCTGCTTCTCATACTTCCCGAGGTGATGGCTACCGACTACTCGAGTAGACATTGGGGGATGTATGAAGATTCTACATGGGGTAACTTAGAGAATTATTGGAACAACTTTAAGAATGATTGGAAGCATGATTGGGACCAGTTGAAGGGTAATATTCGAAGCTTTTGTGCCATGCTGATCAATTGAAAGGATGTCGTCTACGAGGCTGACCCAATGACGATCGAGGAATATGACAATCAAATGAAAGAGGTACATTATGTAGTCGATCCAGCACTAGAATATGAATATTTGGGAGAGGTTGATTCAGTGATGTCTGTAGCAAACAATGACTTCTTCCTCACTGAAGAGAATGAACCAAAGACGGGAGAGCTACTTGGAGATGTGATCGATCAGCCGAAGATCATTCGAGATGTCATCAGCCCGCAAGATTTTGATCACATATGGACCGATACGCGGCACACTTTCCTTATCAAGTTGGAGCATTCCTGCGCATGATGATTCATGAGCCGTCTATGGTATTTCTTGACTATGCTACCATCATTTCTCCATAGATGTTGTCACTTCAAAATTTGAGGACGAGTTTTCTTGAACTAAGGGAGCATGATGGGAATCCAAGAGCTACAGAAATGGAGTCAAGGGTCCATTGTGTATTTTATTTGTCCCATTAGAGGTCCAATTGATGTTTTAATTTTAAGTCTGTTTTAGTCTTTTATTTTGAATAAAGGGGTATTTTGGTCATTTAGTGTTAGGGTTGTTTGTTCTATTTATAGTCTTCTACTCCCTCTTAAGAGAGGGATAGATGATTATTGAAATGAAAATGTTTGCTTTGAGAATAACCACCGTCATGCATGTACTGCATTCCTTCTGGGATCTCGTGAATGGAGGGTGAGATGCCCCACTGCCCAGCACTGCCATCTTCTCCATCCCCTGTAGATCTCTGCTTTCTCTCTCTCTCTCTCTCCCTTGTCGTCTCCTTAACCCTGGCCTCTGAAGCATTCTTTCCCTTTACCCCATGCTGTCCCGTATTAGAAGCTTTTCAAACTATAGCAATTAGCCTGTGCCAAATATTGCAACATTCCAGGAAGAGTAATACTTGCTGCACCTGGCACCACCTGGTGGTGCAGCTACAAAAAAAAAAAAAAAAGATTTTTTTTTTAAGGTTGGGCTCCAAATGTTCCACATGTCCGTACAGCCTAATCTCCGATCAGACGACCCAAAACATTCTAAAAGATAAAAATTGAGCCCCAGTGAACAGTAAAAAATACCCTTAATGGGCCGAGCCCAGAGTAACAGTTTTTTTATTTTTAAAGCTTTTTGGATCGTCTAATCAAAGATTGGGCTGTACAATCATGTGGGGCATGACCTAAAAAAATCTTTTTTTTTTTTTTTTTTTTTTTTTTTGGTGTGGTGCAGCTACACCTGGCCTGGTAGTGCAGCAAATATTACTCTTCTGGGAATCATCAAGTATATGATGATTTTTTTTTTGAGACATTGAATTCCTGCTTTGAACTTTTAAAAATGTTAAATCATTTTATGGAACATGCACATCTCCACATTCTATGTGGTCTGAAATCAGAATTAAATGAACTCTCAGACCTCAAATTTGGATCAAGTATTGAGATATATGGGAAATTCTATGTGGAATGAGTTATTGAAATTCTATATGATCATGCTGACAAAGTCAACTAACTTTTTATCCTCTCAGGCAGATAAGCTTTTGTCCCCGGAGTTCCAACCTGTTGTGGGGCAGCTGATTTCCTTCCTTCCTCCAACTCGCCAAATTTTGTTGTTTTCAGCAACATTTCCAGTATCCGTCAAGTCATTTAAAGATAAATTTCTTCAGAAGCCATATGTTATTAATCTTATGGATGAGCTGACACTTAAGGGCATTACCCATTATTATGCCTTTGTGGAGGAAAGGCAGAAAGTCCATTGCCTGAATACCCTTTTCTCTAAGGTCAACTTTGAAATATTTAGTTTGGTGGTCTTTCTCCTTTTCTGTGAAATGCATCTGAGAGAAGTTTATTCTTTGGTGGCTTCAGCTCCAGATAAATCAATCCATAATTTTCTGCAATTCAGTAAACCGTGTGGAATTATTGGCTAAGAAAATCACGGAGCTAGGTTACTCATGCTTCTATATTCATGCTAAAATGCTCCAAGCACATCGTAACAGGGTTTTTCATGATTTCCGCAACGGCGCCTGCAGAAATCTTGTTTGTTCAGGTAAATTTTATACTCACTTGGAATTGTCCTCCACAGTTTGTCATTTTTTTCACATTGTGTTAGCCGTGCATCTGCTGATCGAAATATTGAAGACACATGATTGCCTTCTCATGCTAGTGGTATGCATTTCCTTCTGATGAATGGTTTGAGTGGATGTCCACATGCATCTCTAATTTGGTTTCACTTCAACGCATATATGGCTATATTTTAGGAAATGTCTTGCTACGGATCTCTTATTTGTTATACTTATTTGTCAGATCTATTAACCCCCTCTTATCTGTTATTATTTGTCAGATCTATTTACCAGAGGGATTGATATCCAAGCAGTCAATGTTGTAATCAACTTTGATTTTCCAAAGAACTCAGAGACTTATCTGCACCGTGTATGGACTGTTTCCTTTGTTTGCTCGTCTTTGCCACATGACAGCTACACTATTATGACTCTTTATCTGTTGCCGCAGGTGGGTAGATCTGGAAGATATGGCCACCTTGGTTTGGCCATCAACTTAATAACATATGAGGATCGTTTTAACTTGTGAGTGGGTTCGCTTTTTCTGAGATGTTAGCTAACATGTTGCTGCTTATGATGGATACACATGCGATCCTAATCAGCATTACGTTTACTATTGGCAGATACAGGATCGAGCAGGAGCTTGGGACAGAGATCAAGACGATTCCCCCTCAAATTGATTGGGCTATTTACTGTAATTGACCTAAGAAGGTGGGGATTCTGATTGTTCTTAGAAATGCTGGATATACAACGGAAAGTTCATTGCTGTATTTGCATTTGGTACTTTCGATGACGCAAAAGGAAGTTCACGTGCGGTGTCATCCACCAGTTCTGCATTTCTTTGTCCAGTTAGCCCAATGGTTGCCTGCTACCTCTAACAGACGCTCTCAGCAGTCAGCACAGAGCGCGAAGGCTAATTCTGCGTTTAGTTTACCTGGAAGGTTCTGATTTCATCCACCCCTGTACATTTTAACATCCCATTGCTGCAAGAAGTTTTTCCTCAAACTGTGGCTGGACGTTTTTGATGTTCCCCAAGAGGCAAGAGAGAACTCATGGCAGTCTTTTTTTCATCTGTCCAAATGTGCGTTGTTTGCCTTGTAGGCCACCCATTTGCCCCATCCCCCCTCCCCCTTTTGGTCAGAGAGACTCATAGCCGTGGTGCTACCAGTGCTGCATCATCAATTTGGTTCATGATGTTTCTCGAGTTAGAGTTGGTACAAAAGAAATTGTGGCTAAATCCTGTTTGGATGCTACTTACAGATTGTAAAAACTGCTTCCAGTAGTCAGACTTTGTCTTGGTCGAAGTAGTTCCTGCAGTTACCACTTCATGCGAGACCAGATAAATTGGCGACTTTTCTTATGATCATTTCATTTTGTTCAAATGGTTTGTGACTTTGTGTGTGGCCTTCTCTCTCCAATATGGATCATATGGATCTGGCGAAATTATTGGGCGATTCTAAGAACGACGACACTTCGGCCGGGGCGTCTACAGGAGGAAACTAGCAAATGATGAGCAGGGTTTTGAAAGCCGGACCAGACCAGCCGGTTAACTGGAGAAAATCAGAACCAGTGGCTTTTCCAGTCCAATTCATAAAAAAACGGCTGTATTTTAGAAAACCGGGAGAATTAATTAAAAATTGACTAGTTTAGTCCAGTTCGCATGTGATAACCGGCCGGTCCGAAGCCATGTACTATATTTTCTTTTATAAAATGTCACTTTAAACTGTTCAAATTTGAACTCAAGGTTATTACTTAAAATATACACATTATAAGAATATAATGAGTCTTGTGATAAAAATAGATATAAATATTTATAATATGTATATATAGATATTATTCAATCAAATGAAATAGTCCGGTTAAAATACCGGCTGTAAGCGGTCGGTCCAAAATGGACCGGACCGAAGGCTTCTTTGATTCAAAAGCCAATCCAGTTTTGAAAACATTAGGTCAAAGATTATCCGATTGTTTTAAATGTTTTTTTAAATTTTCATCCCTATAATCTTTTAAATTCCAGATTGGTCTCACTAATCTTCATGTGTCCCACAATCTTTGAACCTTCATTTAAAAGCCCATCCAGTTAGCAACAGTAAAAAAAGGGAATATTCATGCACTATTCCTTTCATATATCATATTTCTACCTTAATATTCTAGGAACATTTTGAGAATATTCTTAGTATATTCCTTCCTTTTGACAATTGCTAACTGTAAAGGCTTTTCAAGGTGGCTTCAAAGATGGGGGGAATTTCTAGTAAACATAAAGATAGGAGAGACTAAATATTGGAAGATTATAGACTCAAAAGTAAACAAACCCTTATTTTAAATGTCATCAACGTCCGATTAGCAGCCTAAATTTTCATGGTGAAGTAAGGTGTCGTGTGCTGTAAAATGATGGTAAGGCACAGTACAACTCTATTTCTCCAGTATTTTCGTGTCTTTGGCGTGCTACAAACACCTGAGCGTTAAAATACAGTTAATTGGTGTTACACTCATTTTTTAAGGTGACAAGCTTTAAAAATCTAATTAAAATCCTTGTATTTTTTTTTTTTTAAAGGTGACAAGCTTAAAACAAGAAGATAACGACCCGACATTTTGCACCATACCAAATAGCATCCAAGTTCCAGTGGGGTCCTTAATCATTGGTATGATACAAGAACTCCTCTAGTACTCCTTTGAGAAGGCAAACAAACGGATAGTAGAGCTAGTCAGATTCTCGTGGGATATAGAATATATATCACATTTATCTGTTGATTCCGTGGTTTACCATATTGTATCGCAACGAGCCGACTTGTATCTGGACAAGTCCGAATCACTAAGACGGTTCGACTCACCGAGTCACATCCGACTCGATGCATTTCGTGCTGACTCGATAAAACTCGTATGTTACTCGTGACGACTCGTGCGATACGTTACGATCGGGCATGGATCGGTACGATCCAACTCAAGTCTACACAGTGTGACTTAAAATGTCACTTATATCTTATTAAGTTAACTTTTTTTTTCTAATTTGATAAGTTATTAGATTTTTTTTCTTCAATTGGTAAATAATTAGACTTTTTTTCTAATTTAACAAGTGCTTTATACTTCTATATTGATTAATAGGATAGAGTTTTCTTAAATTTGACTTAAAAGTCATTGTCATTAATAAACCATTGGAGTTAAAAATTTATTTGTCATAATTATTAACAAAATTAAAAATCTAAAAAAAATAAAAAATAAATATGGATCAACCTGACTGGTACGAGTCGGTCCGAGTTGACCCGAGTTAGATTGATATCGTATCGTATCTAGAAAGATACTATCCGATACGGAGAAACGATACGATACAGATCAGCGATACGGCAAACCTTGGTTGATTCTTGATTTTTGCGGAGAAATGTACAAAAATGCTCCAAAGAAGAGCCATCACAAAAAGAAGAGTAAGCGGGAGCCACATGGAAGGCTCAATTAGGAATAAATGATCATTTCATCTGTAAATCCATTGATGAAGCTGCTGCAAAACAAGTCACAGCCAGTGACCTGATGCGAGCTTGAAGTTGCGTTTTCCCATAGAAGGGCCTGTTAGGGCATCCATCCGGCTGCTAATTATGCTCACTATGGTGAAACCTTGATTTTGCAACTCCACCCTTCGTTTTGAAATGTATTCCCAGCTCCCCATTAGCAGTTCATTGTTTGATCTGCAGAAAGATTTGGCTTAGGCTTCAATCGACATGGAGATCCCTTTGACAAACCAAGCAAACAATACAAATGGACTCGTGAAAGAGGTACCCGAAGGATTTTGTACTGATCCGCTGTTTCAACTCTAGACAAATATGTGTATGTGTGAGTGCGCACGCACGCATTTATGTCTGTGACAAAGGGAGGTTCGTTGGCTGGATTAACTGAAAATAAGGAAACCTCAACACTCAACCATTCAATGCAATTAGCTGCGCTCTTCCACGCCTTTGATGTCTTAATCATGTTAACTCCATAGTTTCGTATTGTGGTGGTTGGATAATCAAACTTAGTCTTATATTTTCTGCTGCTGATAGCGACTATGGTAGCTTGTCAAGGATGGCGGTACCGGTATCGGAGAGTACCAATACTGATACGTACCAGTATCGGTATCGGCCGTATCGGCCAGTATCAGCTGGTACCGGATCTATTTTGGCCCAGTACCCAACCAGTATTGGCCGGTATCGGTCCACTCAGTATCGGTATCGGTACCCACCGATACCAACATGTATTGGCCGATACGTATCAATATCGGCCGATACTGCCAACCAGGTAGCTTGTTGACTCTTTTGCCTTCTCTTGTCAACAGCATTCTCTCATGCAGGGCGAAGAAATAGAAACCAAAGATTGACTCAAAGGGCCAAAACATCCTTTTCGTTTCCTATTCATGCTATCTGTGGTGCACAGTAAAGAAGACTAAAAGGTAACCAATTATGACATCGATAAGGGCCTCCTACTCTTCATGGTTAAGAAATCTGAACTGTACGTAGAAACAACATCCTTTCTTAGTAAGGGGAAAAAAAATCAGGAATCCTTTTTCTATGTAGAATTTCCTAATACCTACATACTATGGCATGGAAGCTCACCCGAGTTTTCCACACTGAGTCACCATGTGGAAATTTCTGTTATTAATATCACCATCACACTCAAAATCTGAAGGCCTGTAAGTAACCAAGCATGGAATGCCAGGTTTAAAGGTTCACCAATGTCTATGTTTTCCAAGCGTTCAGAAGCCTTTTAAGAAGACAATGGAATAAAGCTACACATTTGAAGCAGAAACAATAGATAACCTGGACCAAATACAGGTATGAGATCTATTCAGATCAGCACTCTATAATGGTGCTGCTTTACAACTGACAACACATCAGGGATTGGCCAACAGAGGTCTGGTAGTCTTCTGCAAAATGGCACTTCTGTTGTGTGTCTACCACAGCCTACATAATTCAGCTCATTAAGCATGGAGGAATTTGGGTCTATAACTGCCGAAATCTCCCTATAACACCCCCCTGGCACCACCACCTCATTTGACCTTAATATGCATCCTTTTCAGAAGGTGGCCTTCACATGCATTTAGATCCCGTTTAAAGACTCAATTTCTTTGCCTCTCCTCTCAAATTGAGTACAATTAACAGATAAATTCTGCTTAGGCTTTTACAGATAGTTTCCTGTTTTGGAGTTCAGAAGTTTGTTATAACTTACTCTAGGATATATAGATTGGCGTCCGTTCGTTTGTGATCTAAGAATGAACTTAAGAAGAAAGTTTTCTTTTTTTCTTTTTCTTTTTCTTTTTTTTTGAAGATGAGAAGAATGTCTTAGTTGCCAAGTTCTCTGTTAACTAACTCATCCAACACTAGTTTTGTTGTTTCCTCTGTTCATTTGACAACACAAGTCACCTAGCTCATATATCATGGCAACAAGAAGTAGAAAAAAACGTATAGGCAAATTACCTCATAATCAATGAAGACCAGCCTTTGTATCCTTCAGCAATTAGATTGTCGACTGTTCCATTTTTATGGTTTTCCGGCTTTCTCGTGAAAAGAATCAAAGACCAGCCACCAGTTTGGAGTCTCATATACAATCTGCCAACAAATCCTTGAGCTAGCCTTTTCATATCCTCTGACTCATTCCTAATGCAAACACAGATGCATGAACAGCAGAACAACCACTACTACTATTATCAAGACACATTAAATTGGTGCTGCTCTAAGTCCAAAGAAGTTACACAAAGTACCTGTATTGAGAAAGTTTACTTCCATCAACGATGTTGGGTAGAAGTATATCATCTAAATCTACTAATATTACGGAGAAATTGTTATCTGGTGTCAATGTACTGAAATAGTCCTCAGCCACCTGAACAGACATACCAATATCCAACAAGTATTGACCCCCATTGATGTAACTATTAACATAGGCCTTGCAAACTGTTGGAAATTCTTCTGATTCCAAGTTGTTAAGCTCCATATGAAAAGCAAAAGTATTGCAGTAATCATATACATTATTTTTTCTCCATTGCTGAAAGACAGTAGAATGTTGATTTTGACAGGACTTTAACATGACAACAAGTGCTATGAGAACTGAAAGGAATAGAACCCCAGCTATCACAAGCCCACATATGAAAATAATTGCAGCAAAAGATGGGATGTAAAAACCCGACTCCATTAGATAATGGCTTCCCACCTCTGCGTTAAAAAATAATAATGATAACAACAATGTCACTGAAGAATAAACAGCAGAAAAGGTATTGCTTTTGTAAAAAAGAATGTCAAAAGAAAATTAATTATATCCAAGACAAAGATACAAGAAAAATCACAAAGGGAAATCACAAAACAAGTCCCAGGGAAAGAATTCGGGTTCAGATGAAAGCAGTAAGCGCACAAGAGGTTCAACTACGAAACATATGAACGGTATTGAAGTTATTGGGCCGTCCAACTCAAAACCTTTAAGGCAATGAGTGGAGTTGGCACCATCTATTAAACGCTTTTGATTTTGTCCTTTTTTCGATGGAGGACTATTCTAACACGCCCCCTCACATGCAGGCCGATTTTAGGCTCTATCACGTGGACCACAAATATGGGATGCATAGCCCGATTCATAACCATGGGCTCTGATACCATATTGAAGTCATTGGGCCATCCAACTCAAAACCTTAAGGCAATGAGTGGAGTAGGCACCATCTACTAAACACTTTTTGATTTTGTCCTTTTTTCGATGTAGGACTATTCTAACAAACGGTAATAACAATAACAAAACCAATAATAGACTCAACTACAATCACATACAAAGAAATTTGTGTATCACCACCACTGCACAAGCTCAAGAAAAAAGGAGAATACATCTACCAAACTTTTTTGAACGAAAATACATCTACCAAACTGTTATCTATGTAGTCAAAGGCGAGAGACGACCAAGGGTTCACCTCAGTCTCAAATGCCTAGGTGATCGCCTAGGCGTTTGAGGCGATGCGCTCTCTCATAAATCACTATGAAAAAATAAAAATATGATATAAGAAAAATAAAGAAAATATCTAAGATAATCATGTGTAAGACTTTGAGAAGCGCTGATCATGCCCAACATGTAATATCCTAAGACCATCTACTGCTCATGGAAGTAGTCAATGGGCTTATGAATCATCAAAACTAACAGAAAATGTGGCAGCATGTAAGAGAAAGGTATTGGGCATTGTTAAAAGAAGCATTAGCCACTTTGGAATAACTAAGAATAAGAAAAAGCAATATCACATAATTAAAAAAAAAACAAACATTTGGCATAGATACTATAGGCAAGTGCCTTGCTAAATGAGGTGAACATAAGGCGAGGCAAGGCGTTCTGGCTCACCTCAACCTACTTTATTGCCTGTGCGAGCGAGGCGATCGCCTTTGATAACATAGACTGTTATCCATAAATAAATCAAATGATAATAGATATTCATACACCTCCAAATGTATCTGGACCTTCTACATATACATGGACATCTCTGCAATGCAGAAATAAGTGCATCCCTTGATGAAAACTGACACTTAAAGCAAATTTTCAACAGCATGGATAAACATCTGCTCATGTTCTTGATTATAACAACTGAGGTTACAGAATAATCGCAATATCCATCTGACAAAGTATGTTGCAATAAAGCATCTAAATAGGATTCAGTCCTGCCACCTGTTGTATAAGTTGCTTGATTGAGGGTATCATTATTATGCCATTGCATAAAAGGAGAGGCACTTGCTATGGTAGTTTTTGCATTGCAAATATGTTAACAAAAAGCATATGTTTTGTTGCACGCATTCACCTAACATAAGACCTTGGAGGATCTTATGATGACTTGCATACAGTCCTTTGTGGAAAATTTCACGGCATAGGATGTCCTTATAAGAAACTAAGAGTTGAATGTTTCTCTGAGATCAATAATCCCCAGAAAGCAACTAGAACAGGAGTCAAATGAACATGATTCATGAACATTATGGGTACATATACATGAATGTTTTGACTATTTCACCCAATTCCCATGAGCTAAGATTAAGTATTCTCTGAGACAATCTTATCCTATAAAACTGAACAATGTATCAGAAGCTAAGATGAAAGATTCTTTGGTCCTCCATGCAAGCTGTTTGCCACTCTTCCTCTGTAAGATTGAACGATGTATCCAAAGCAGCCAGTTCTTTTTGTTCAAATATAATTTGCAGTCCATGAGGCCTCTGAAAGGTTAATTATTTATCTTCAGATATTCTCACCTAGAGGGCCTTATTTGAGACAGGACCTTACTTGAGAATTTTTTTCCCACTTCACAAATAAGTAAATAACATTCTGTATAACCAGAGACATCCAGAGTAGCAAGCAGCTAGATAAATGAGTAATTTCATTGGCTCACATGATGCATGAGGATAATTGAGAAGAGAGATCACATACCAGAACCTCTTTCATTTAGAAGACTACGATTGGAATCCCCATGATCCGTATTGTCTGCTAAAAAAGACATGATGATATGATCCAACTGGGAGCTATTGAGGTCGAAGCAGGACGCCAAAGACCCCAATTTAAGATGAACGGAGGCTGTGTCTAGACTTGAGATAAAAAACAGCACTACATTTCACCTTCTTTCGAGTGAAAAGTTTCCATCTCCAGGAATTACACTTCATAGCCACTTATCATTTTTGCCTATCAAACAAAAAAGAGGCATTTCAGACGAGTCAGGTTCAGATGAAAGGATAAACACAAAAGAGGAAAAAGAGAAATAATTGCAAAGCACCTCAACCTCAGACTTTTAGTCTTTGTTCAACTAAAGGCTAAGGATAACCATTGAGCAAACTTTGATCATAAAACAAGAATAAAGCATCAATAGTAGCCACACAAAGATTATTTGGAAGCAAAGGCTTATTAGCAAAAAGAGGGGTAGTTATGTTGATTCTTTCTAAACTTGTGATCTCTTGATAGTAAATTAGAAAGCTAAATATAACAATCTAGAAGAGTAAGACAAGTAGAGGATCAGGAGGAACAAATACTAAGAAAGGACGCTAACAAAGAAAAAGAAGAGAAAGCACGTTCACCCAACAAGAAAAAAAGGCAGGCGTTCCCCCTTTACTGCTAAGAAACCGCTGCCAGATTCTCTTTCTTATGTGAAACAACAAAAGAGAGAGAGAGAGAGAGAGAGAGAGAGAGAGAGAGAGAGAGATTTAAACAACTAAAACGTTGCTAATGAAGTGTAAACAACAAAAGAGTACACACCCACATCCCCTCTTCTATGAAACAGCAAAAGAAAAGCTGGAGAGAGTAATTTAAACGACATAAACGTTGCCAACGAAGTATAAACCATAAACCAAAAAACAGTGCACTCCCACATATACTCTTTCTCTGCAAAAAAAAAAAAAAAAAAATCAAAAATCAAAAATCAAAACTTGAACTCTTCTAATCCAATAACATCGATATCTACAAAATATGAAGTACACAGTAACATACAGTAATCTGAGAGAGACAAGCACGGTCATCTTTGGCACTTCGACCAGCTTTTAAGCAAATTTCCCATTTTTTTCACCAACCCACTTCTCATGAGTCATGATCCAACATACCGCCACCGCCATTGGGTTCTTATGTGACCTGGGCGAAACAGAATTCCTATATCGGATCACAACTAGCCAACAACAATCCCCTGCTCACCCCTCTCCTCCCCCCCCCCCCCAACCCAAGCACAGAACAGAAGGGAGGAAAAAGAGAAGAAGAAAAAGCCACCTTTGGAACAAATCAAGAACAACACTACTCCGTGATCCTGACCTGAGAGGGCGACGTTGCAAAGTGTGTGATTCGTGAGAAGTCCAGTCCTACCAAGGTTATGGCACCGCCGCGACCCATCCCACCGGCAACCGAATCGTGCTGCTGTTCCATGATTAGCCAGCTCGGACTAGAATTTAAAAAATAATTTCTTTTATTTAGTCCCTGCACTAAGAATCAATACAATTAACATCCTCAATATAGTAAGTATTACTCTTAACTTTTTCCCCGACCTTTGCCTTTATTTAGACGTTGTCTGATCAAATTTAATTGGCAATTATTTTACCAGCTCCAAGGTGTGACCTAATTTCATGATTAACAAGTACCGTAGTTTTAAAGTATTTCCCTGAGTACCTCTAAAATTTTAAGGGATTAAAAACGTAAAAGTATCTTTTAGGAGATTTAATGCCTTCTGCATGGGCCTATTGCGATCTTTCTTTACGGGTTATTTTTAAAATATGTATCACTAAAAATAGATTCCCAAAAAATATCCTCTTTTAAAATATTTACAAATTAAACTATGCGTCTTAATCCTTCTTGCCAATCACGTGGTGAGGTGGTAGCGCTCATTCCATATTCACAGCTTCTTGACGTAGGCCAAGGGCCACACAGAAGAAGCAGAGAGGAAGAAGAGACAAAAGCTGCGTTTGAGAACTCGTCCGAAGTCCTTCCTAAGAAGTGACTTCAAGTAAACATACTTCTTTCTTATCGTAGAAGTGAAAGGAATTTGAGAATATAAAATAGACAAAACATTAGAAGTATTTTTTTATAAATTTTGACCAAAATACCTATATGTTAGTGATGAGGGGTGATTGGAATTCGGCCCAAACATACTCCTTTAGCCCAGAGGCCTAAGGACCCGCAGTCAACAGAATCCGGCGCGGGGATGCCACGTTGGCTCTCTCAGCATCTCGACTGACAGGCTGAAGGGGCGAACCCGAAGGACATGGGCTTGAGTCCCGAGAATGCCAGTCATAAGACACAACACATCAGTTGGTGGCTCCCGACACCACAATATCTTGGTCAGACCAACCAAGAAGCTAAGAGGAGCCCATCTTCTTGGTGCTCAGAGATCCGCAACTCAGTTGGGTAAAGACCAGAAGTTGGGATTCGGAAGGCCACTTCCTCCCGACTATCCGAGAGGCTGAAGGTCCCCCCACAGTTGACTCATAACTCGTCCTCGCCATCACGCGGGTTTTACACATTAACAGCATAACCGTCCACTTAAGGCAGGTCCGCACGATCTTCTCCTCTCAATCACGAGAAGATACCTCCTTGCCAAATATCTCACGATCCACTCAATCAAAGGGAAGGGATCATAGGCTAGTTAACTCCTCAAAGGTAATGGCCCCTACGACGCCTCTTGAGCGAGGGACTACATAATCTCCTGACCTTCTCTGGTCACAGGTACGTAATACACAACCCAAAAACTCCTAGAGAATTCATAATCTTTTAGGAACCAAAAGTTGTCCTACGTCTTGTGTTTTCTTTAGGGATTTTGCACGTATACTCCGAATGAGAATTTTAATGACAAATAAAGGCTTCCTTAATCGTTAATATCATGAATACTCTACTTTACAAAAAAATACCTAATTACCTCGTTGAAGGATATGGGTGTGACCATGTGAGTATATGATACGAGTAAAGTGTGCTACCATATGATAGATACTCTTAACATAATATTGATAATATTGACATATTTTCCCGCTAAATAGAGCATTCATGATAGGGTTCTTTTTTTAACATCTTAGCCCTAATAATCTACTTAATTTAGGAAAAGCTCTCCATAACCTCCATATTTAGTGAAAAACTCCCTATGATGTCAATTTTATTTGGAAACATCCATTTTAAAAAGCTAGAATTGTTTTGAAGTATTTTAGAAAAACTTTATAAAAAAAGTGCTTTTCAAATAAAAATGAAATTACAGGAAATTTTTTAACTAAATACAGAGATTATAGGGAGTTTTTCGTGAATTAAGTAGATAAGAGTTATTAAACAAGATCTAAGTCGCACTAAGGTTTAATAAATGTCTGGAACTCGAAACAGTTTGTTTTTGCTCAAATTTGAATTTTACACCGAGTCGATCTGACAACCGGTCTGATCCATTGACCTGAATTCAGCATGACCAATCTAACTTATCTCAGCACGTTCATAACCCGCCACCATGTATTGATATTATAAAGCATATATACTTACATAAAGATATGTAACCTGGGCTTTTGTATGGTCTTGCACAAGTAGTTTGGGGCAGTTTGATCTAACCTGAATTCAGTCCTTTGAATTTGCACCAAGTTGAACTAACTGTGGTTGGATCGAAATTAAGGTGATGTATGATTCAATGTAAAACACTGCAAAACATCATACTTTTGTGAGACAGAAAATGCGGTACAAAACCAAAATAAGAAACTCTGATTTTGTGTGGCCCAAAACCCAAATGTTCACTCAAGTTGGTTGGAAATAAGGAAGTGGTTGGCTCCACCGCCTAAGGTGTCGTTTGTAAAATATCGTAAAATCTCAATTTTGAAATCACTGGTTTCACAATCAGTAAGAACAAAATCTCTAATTTGAAAATCACCAATTTTGGTATATGATTATTATAGACTGTAAACTAAAATCAGGTAAAAGAAGGATTTTAGAAAGTAACCGATTTTGAAATGCGGCTACTTACGATGCACCAAACAAAATAAAAAGTACCGTAAAAAGATTTACAACAAACCAAACACAAGGAAAACACCGGTTTACAACCGCTTATGATATTTTACGACTGTTTACGATACACTAAACTACACCTAAGTGAACAAAAAATTTGTTCCTCGGTAAGTTGGAAATTTCAGCTCAGTTATTTTTGAAGAGAACATGGTAGGTATTGAAACCTATTTATGTGATTTCATCTAGCTTCCAACCAGTACATTGGAAGGAAGTCACGACCAATCTTCTTCAAATTGGAAGTGGAAACTTTAGTTTCTAATAAAACTTTCACTAAACATCCTAAATGACTTCTATTAACTAGGGTTTGATAAACCATCTGATGGTCTATCAGTGGTTGGGAATTAAATCCACAAGACAGCTGAATGTACCAATTCAGTGGCCAGACGACATGTTAGCATGTTGTGGTTGTGAAACATGTTACTACATAATGAGAGGACACTAAGAAACTTGAACGACTGTGCTCACCCAACATTCGACAAGACTGAGGCTGTTCTGAGCCTCGAGGGCTGATGATGAGGAGCCTTACCAGTTAGAGATCGCCAGATCTTGACGACACAAGATGACATTTCTCTGTGCTTCTGTGGATCTGTAACCACAACAAAAGAGCAAGCCACCTGATAGCATCCACAAGAATATGTTGCTCGTGAACCACTATGCCTTTGCCCTTAGATGAACAGTAGCTAAGTACCGACTGCGGAAAACAAAATCCATAAACTACAGCCAGAGAGACATGAATGGGGTTGACACAGATGGAGCGGCAAAAATGAAATTTCATTAAATAAAAACTCAAAAAGTCCGCTCTGAGATCTCAAGGATTTGCATGATCAAATAAGACTCGAGAACTAACAAGGAGTGCCTCCTTAAGGAGACAACCTAATGTGAAGTTGAAGAAACTCTTTAACTCTTAAGCAAAACTGAAACTCAGACTCCTGTGATATACAAACTAGCTGCAAAGACGATATCGCGCTTGATCGCATTAGAAGCCACTTCCATCTTCTTATGAAGTGCAGAGTTGCCCATTATTGCTGCAGCATTCTTGAACTCACGACAAGTTTCATCCAGTCGGACGATTGTCCTCACAATGAGACCCTCGGGCACATCAGTGAGCTCACAGATATCTGCAAAGGGAGTGCCCTGCAAAAACACAGTAAGAACATAAAATGGGAAAATGACCTAAGTGATGAAAATAAAAAGAAATGCATATGACTAAAGGAAAAGATGAAGACCTTTGCCCATTCATAGACAACTTGAACAAGACCAAATTTTAGATTGTCCTGTGCGTAATCCTCTGGAGTCACAGGAACTTTAAATCTTGCCTGAAGCTCACCCAATCTTATTGCTGTATTATACAATCTAGCCAAAAAGAAGAAAACAGAAAAGTTATGATGAAGCATTCCATGATTGTTTAACAGGTATAAGGTGCGGTTATGCCACCCATGGCACAGCCCAACTTTGTTTTCTACCTTCTAGTTGCCAGTTAGATAAAAAATGACAAATGGACAAATATAATAATAAATAAAAACAATCAAAAGAGGAATGAAAAAACAACCATACAATAACGTCCATACCGGATAAGATATGATGATGAACAAAGAAATGTCCACAAATATACTTTTACAACTAAAAAACAGATAAAATAATAGCTAAGGCATACTATCCATACTCTGCAATAATAAGCAGATAAAACTATTATTGCAAATAAAACTAACAGTTGAGGTACTATCCATAGTTTACAATTGTAAAAAAAAAAGGGAACATAGGATTAATAATGTATAAGCGAGCAATTAAAAGAGATGTGAAGTGGACAAAGAAACATAAATAAGAATGTTACAAACCAATTTTGATACTTGGAAAGAAGTGCTTGAATGTACAAGATTTTACACCAATGTAATGAAAAACAGGTGCGAGTTTGAAGCATGAAAAACCTATAACTAGTAAATAAGATTTCCACAGCTCCAATTCTTTGATATTTAAATTATATTCCTGAGAAGTATGGAGACATTGATGCATGGCTTGGTAACAAACAAAATTTGCTCGGATCAAGTTGAAGGTCACACTTGCATATTCTAATGTGCGGTTAAAAAGGATTGGCCATATAAAATGCAGACCAGAGGATTTAAAAGTAAAGGCAAATACTTGCATCCACGTAGAAGGAACCAGACAAATAGGAAGGAAACCTGGATAGATTTGGTGAAAGCTGATCGGGAAGAGCTCTTAATGTTAGAGGATTTGGCTCTCAGTAACAGCTTGTGGGGTAAAATTAAGGCCAATGACCCTAAAGCTCAACTAGCTCCTTCTTTGCCTTGCATAACATTGTTCTCATTCACCTCTCAAGGTAAGTAAGTGTTATATATCTCCTTGGGTGTTGGTCCCGGAACACCTTTATCTACATCTGCAATAGTTTCAATCAAATCCTCCCCATGTAGATCCTTTGCAGCATTAACCGGCATGCTGCTATAGAAGAACCATCTTGAAGTAGAGCGGGTAGTCTTCTCTTTGCACAACTTCAAATTCATCGCAGCTGCGATAGATGCGTGCTGACTCCTCTTTGTTATAAAAGGGTCTGTAAGACCCACTCTAGGGTCATCATCCCTAGTCAAATATTAAATTCCCTCCCCATTGGATCCTTGCCCAGACCCATTTCCTTACCGATATGCCGACTTGTACGCTTGCAGAAATCCTCCTCAGCGAAGGATCATCTACTTTCTTTCATAGCACGCTGCAAATCATATTAAAAGGGAAAAAAGGATAAATTAGTGAGTCTCTAACTTACTCATTTCTCGATCCCCGCCAACCCTGATTGAGAGGAAAGATAAATACCAGAAAAAGTAGCATGTGTATAAGAATTGTCTTGAAAGAAATCCTTAAATGCAGCGGACCTCCTCTCTGTGATTTGAGGTTCATTCCCAAGCTGTAAATATGAATTTCAAGGGCAGATGGATGTGTTAACTCTTCCCTAATTCTTCCCCTCATAGCCGATGCCACTTCTTTATCCGCATCTCGTTGCCTCATGTAGTTTTTGAATTGAATTCTAGCCTCCATAGGTACATCTTTGCAAGCCGTCACTTCTCCTTTGATGCCAGCAAGATGTTGCTTCAATGAAGAGACTCCACTATAAATTATATGATTGCAGTCGTTACACTTCCTACTGTTATTGCATGTCTACAGCGGTGCAATGGCCTCATCCTGGATTGGTAACGGAAATGGTGTATGTGTCTCATGTTGCTTAGACGACAAAATCTTCAAAAAAAAAAAGAGATTAAGAGAAATTCAAGAAAGAGGGTCCCTAAGAGAAAGGGAATGAGAGAGAGAGAATAGTGAGAGAAGATGTTAGAGAGAGATTTTTTTTGAAGTGAAAGATATGTTAAAGAGAGGGAAAAAGTAAGAGAAAGAAATCAAGAGAGAAAATTTGGTGATGTAAATTTAGGATAAGGAAAAAGAGAAGAATGTTAGAGCGAAAAAATAGTGTTAGACACTAGACAGCAAAAGAAAGAAAAATTTAGAGAGACGTTAGAAAGTGTGTTAGAGAGGAAAAAAAAAGAAAACACTGGAGCTGATCTAGTCATTCTAGCGCGCCACCCCCCCAAAGCCCAACTCGAGCAAGTGAAGAAAGGTGAGAGAGAGAAAGAGAGAGAGGTTGGATGGGGGTGCGAATAGCCATATTAGCCATATTGTGGGGGTGGGGGGGGGGGTGTTTAAATAGACCCCATGGAATTCCTACCCTGAACTAGCCATTGGGAACACATTTACACTAGGTAGAGTGGGTTCCTAATGGCTAGTTTCAAACTAGCCATTGGCTCAAAAGTTAAGTTGGCATCGGCCAATCCCAGGGCCAATCTGATCCGGACCAATCCGGCCAATCCCCTACCTAGAGCAGTGGATTAGGGATCTAAATTAGGTCAAAATGGCTCCAGTCTGATCGGATCGGCTGATCGGATCCAATACCCACCAATCTTGCCTTCCTTGGAAATAATACACTCCATTTCTTTTGCAAAGAACTTAAAGAGAAACAAATGAAGATTGTCCAGTAAGAACATATGATTATTATGCACTTCCTAAAGAAAAAACTATGCTGCCTAAATTACGTTGTCTAAAGGGATCCATTATCAACCTTTGTATCCTTTAGCAATTTATATATTGGAATCACTACTTGCACAAATATTAACATGCAAGACAGGCTGACAAATACCTTCAGAGTTTCGGCTGTAGCATTTGGGAGAGATGTCAGGGTTCTCTGGAGTGCTTGCGGGAGCAGGGGAATGGAAGACCGTCATCGGAAAGCGAAGGGGTAAGTCTGGCTCTCATTTTCCATCCCCACCCCAACCTCCAGTGAGCAAGAACTCCTGTTTCCGCTGCTTGGGCACGGGACACTGGGCCAGGATTTGCAGAGACCCTGTTTAGTGCTTCTGTTGCAGAGAAACAAGACACAAGCTTCTCCTGCCGGAAGATTCCTCAACCTCATATTCAGCCTTCCACTTCTTCCTCTCCATCCTTCTTACTAAGTTGTTTCAGAGGCCTATTGCCATTCCTTGGTCTCCTGATGTTGTCAACTCTCATCTTAGGCTTGAGAATTGCTTGGTCTTCTTGGTGAAGCCTACTTCACCTCTCTCATCTTTACAGGGCATGGAGAAATCTTGTCTCCTGTAGTTTCTTCATTTGAGATGGTCCTCTAGTGTGGAATGGTGGATTAGGGAACTAGGAAATGCCTTGTTCATGGTGTTCTATCCATCCCCTGTCTGGAAAGAGGAGGCCTTACGCTCTCCTTCCATCTACCTGGGTAACTTTGTTCTCTATCTATCCCTTGGTCAGTTAACTCTGATACTGAGCCTGTCCCAGATGGATGTAGAACATCGAGTCCTTTACCGCCATTGCCTCTGAATTTGACATTCTAAGAGAAGTTGATTTGAGGACCTTCGATGGTGTTTTCTTGGAATACGCTCGTATTCAAGTTGAGGTTGATGATCCTTTCCACATTCCGGAATATGCTTATTCTTCTTGAAGGTCGCCTGTTCTAGATCTGAGTCGTTCAAGAAATTGCATCCTCTTCCAAGTCTCTGTCCCAGGACTGGACTTGGGCTGAGGTTGTCATGGAGTACAAGAAGTTTAGGTCTTCCAAGTCTCAGCCGCAGTCTCATAGCTCACTGAAGGAAGCTTCCGAGTCTCTTCATACTCCCGAGTTCACTCAGCCAGGTGAGTTGGTTGACACTGTATCCCAGGGGTTATCATTCCATTGTTCGAACCCTTCAAATTCCCAAGAAGAAGGCTACACTCTCGAGAGATCTTGTTGAGTATCGTAGGCATTCCATTGCACCGACCGATCTCCTCCAAGGTCCAAGAGATACACCACCTACTCCTTCAGAGAATCTTGATGTTCTCGAGGCGTCGGCGGTACGGTGGTATTCTCCAGTTCCCAAGAGTTTAGCTGGTCCCAAAGTCTTGGCGGTTAGGAGGCTTCCATCGTCGTCCCCGGTTTCCACACTCAAGGCTTTTTCGGGCCGGAAAGATGCACAGTCGCGAGCCTTTCCACGACCCAGCGACTTACCCACCTCGCATATTGGGTCTCTGCCCTACCGAGTCTATGATCCAATCTCACTTAAATCAAACCGGCCCTCATTGGACTAGACTAGCTACGTCGTCTCATTCTCTTCTGAGGCTCGAACCGGGCACTCTTTAGAATTGTGGACCGGGTCTATAAACGGTCTTCTATCTCCCCCAAACGCTACAACTATTTTTCCTGGAGCTCAACAGGAGATTAGGGAAGACAAGATCCAGTGCAACTTCTATCAACCTTGTGCCCCGAAGTCTAGTTCCTTATCTATTGATATCTCTGTTGTTTGCTCTCAAGTATGCTCTCCTCATCCTGATAATGTTCAAACTCTGGATCTCGTCCCTCTAAACTCCTCTCTTCCCACCAAGTCTATTAATTCTGGAAAGGAGCTTGCCATCTATAAGGTTGATCCAAATCCTCCCTTCTCGTCCTCTATTACCATGGAGGCCTGGTCTGATGACCTTATTAGGCATATTGGGGCATTGGTGGGTATCTCCTATGCTGGTCGCGAAGAATCTGTGAGGAGCTTTCTGAAGAAATCCAAAAGAGCTATTAATCTGCAGCTATCGGCAAATAGAAGAGGTCAAGGCAAGGGAGATAAGTTAGGGAAAAGGGAACTTCTTTTTATTAAAAGCAATATTATTGAGGAAGGGGAGAGGAATGGCAGGACGCTATGTGAAGATTAGGTTGTGTTCTTCTCTTCGTGAGGGTCTCTATTTTATCTATGATTATTTTATCTTGGAATATTAGAGGTCTCAATGGGTCTTTAAAGATTAGAGCAGTGCAAGAGATTATCTCCAGACACAAGGCAAATGTTGTATGCCTCGAAGAAACTAAGATGGATTCATGTGACGATTCCATTGTTCTTCATCTGAGTAGGCACAGATTTAAAAGATGGCTTTTTAAACCTTCTAAAAATTTGAAAAGGGGTTTGATCTTGCTTTGGAATGATGATATTCTTCTCAGTAATGATTTCAAAATCTTGCAATGCTCTATCTCAGCTACCTTCCATAGCAAGAATGACAGTTTCTCTTGGACTTTCTCCAGAGTTTATGGCCCTAACACTGCTGCTCTGAAGCTGCCTTTCTTCTAGGAGCTTGGCTCTATCTCTAATGACATTAACCATCCATGGTGCATAGCGGGTCCGATTTCCTCATGATAGGCTTCACCACATTGCTTGGGAACCAGAAATGGATCTTTTTTTGGTAATTGGATTTACTCCAATGGCTTGATTGAAATGAATACTCCTGGAATCCACTTCACATGGACCAATTTTTAGATTCCTCCTCCTCTTTCCAGGTTAGACAGGGTTCTGGTCAACACTTCTTGGCAGTTGGAATTCCCTCTTGCTTCGGCCAAAGGTCTTCCTGGAGTAATTTCTGATCATATCCCTATCCTTTTGACCACTTTGCCTCTACTAAAGAAGCCTATAATTTTTTCAGATTTGAGCTTGATTGGCTCAGACATGAGAATTTTAGATCTCTGGACTTCCATGGATCTTCCCTGTGCTAATTTCCTCCAAAAGCTCAGGTGGATCAGACATCATATGAAAAACTAGAGCAGGGACTTCCTTGGCCAGACAGCAATCCACAAGAAGTCTCTTTCAAAAATTGCTCAGCTTAATCTGAAGAATGACACTGACAATCTTGATCCATTGGAGAGACGAGAGTGGGGAAATCTAAGAAAGGAATATAGCAATTGCCTTCTTAAGGATGAGATTAAATGGAAACAAAGAGCAAAGGAAATTTGGCTGGAACAAGGGGATCAAAACACCAAATTTTTCCACACGGCTGCTAGCATCAAGAAAAGAAATATGAAGATTGACACCATTCAAGTTGGCAACTCTATTTTCATAAAAGGATGATGGTATCAAAGAAGCTATTATCTCTGATACAAAACTCTTTTCACTGAGGATAACCTGGTCAGGCCAACCTTCACCAAGAACCATTTTAGCAGGCTTTCTGAAGAGGAGGCAAACTCTTTGACGCTACCCATTCAAGAAGATGAAGTTAAAAATGCCAAGAGAAAGACAAGAGGAAGCAACAGACACAGAAGGCTGATAAATGGTTTTTGATGCTTTGTCCTGAGTAGGATACAAGAGCTCCTTTTATGGATCAGAATATGTACAAAAAATAGAAAATACATGTATAGACAACGAAGGGGCAAAGCAGTGTACACTTGGGCCCCAAGAATAGAAAATAAAGCAAGCCCCCATAAGAGGGAAATAGTGACTGTACAGGACCCCAGCTAGATCCTCATTTAGATCTGCTTAGACATTGTGCAGATCTGTTGACAGATCTTCTGAGATCCCAATCAAATCTGCTTGACAGATCTTCTGAGATACCAATCCAATCTGCTGGTTTCATCCCTTCATAGCTGATACACATTGATACTTCCCCTCTTGATGCTGGGAAATCTTTCAGCAGCAATTTGTTAGTGAGAAACTGATGACGAGCTGAAGACAATGCCTTAGTAAAGATGTCTGCAGTTTGATCCTTTGAGGACAAGTAAGGACGACAGATGAGCTTCCTTTCAAAAGTGTCACAAATGTAATGACAGTCAATTTCGATGTGTTTTATGCGCTCATGAAATAAAGGATTTTCAGCAATTCGAGTGGCACTAGTGTTATCAGCATGTAGAGGAGTTGGTCCAGTAGGAGGGAAGCCCAATTCCGTAAGCAAACCTCTCAGCCAAATGACCTCAGAGCATGATGCAGACATAGCTCTATATTCAGCTTCAGTAGAGGACTTAGAAACCCTATCTTGTTTCTTACATTTCCATGATATCAGGCATTTACCCAAAAAAACACACCAACCAGTGAGGGATTTCCGGGTATTAGGGCAACCACCCCAATCAGCATCAGCATACAGACAAGGACACAGGAGATCCAGTGGAAAAGAAAAGTCTACGATGAGAAGTGCCTTTAAGGTAGCGTATAATGCAATGAACATCAGCAAGATGTAAATGTCGAGGAGCATTCATGAATTGACTGACTGTAGTCACAGCATAAGAGATATCAGGTCTAGTAAAACTGAGATAAAGGCTGCCAACAAGTTGCCGATAATGAGTAGGATCATCAAGAAGAGTGCCATCCTCACTCCGAAGTTGGAGATTGACTGCCATTGGTGTATCAGCTGTGGTGCTGTGATCTAATTGAGCAAAGGGAGATCAGATCTTGCAAGTACTCATGCTGATTTAAATGTATACCTGAAGATGAGTAACGTGCTTCTACACCCAAAAAATAATTGAACTGTCCAAGATCCTTCATCTGAAAAGACTGTTGAAGGATATTATTAATATGTAGTATACCAGATGAATCATCACCAGTAATTAATATGTCATCAACATAAACCACTAGGAGAGTGAGACAATGAGAAGACTATTGCCAAATGAGGGATGAGTCATATTTACTACTGAAATCCTGCTTGTGTAATTGTATCTCTCAGTTTGGTAAACCAGGACCTGGGTGCCTGTTTAAGACCATATGACCTCTTCAATCTACATACCAAATTTGGAGAAGATAAGAACAGTCCCTGTGGTGGCTTCATAAAGACTTCCTCATCCAAATCACCATTAAGATAAGTGTTTTTCACATTCATCTGAAATATAGGCCAAGTTCTAGAGGCAGCAAGTGCAACAAGTGTTCGAACAGTTGTCATCTTAGCAACAGGGGCAACTGTATCATGATATTCTACACCATATTCTTGCCGATTACCTAATGCCACCAGCCTAGCTTTATATCTCTCCAACAAGCCATCAGACTTCAACTTAACAGTATAAACCCATTTACATCCAATGGGTTTGATACCAAGAGGACAAGAAACAAGATCCCATGTGTTGGTTTTTGCTAAAGCTTCTAACTCCTCATCCGTAGCATGCTGCCAACACTCATGTTTCACAGCCTGGGCAAAAGAACTGGGTATAGGAATGATGGTTAAAGTAGATAGAAAGGAGGTGGTGGGAAAGCCATAGCGATGAGGTGGATTAGTGGGTCGGGTAGATCTTCTCAGCACTTGGGAATCAAGGTCAGGAGTGTGTCCAGGTTCAGTAGCCTGTTGGGAAGGTTCAGCATGTCCAATAGGTGGAAGTACAGTGGAAATTTCATGTCCCTGAACTACAGGTCCTGCACCGCTTTAAATCTGCCAAAAGAGTTAATTTCCGGAGGTGTATCGAATAAATGCCAAATGGAGGAAGAAACACGAGGAGACAATAACTGATGTTTATGATAAAAGAAGTAGTTGTCAAAGAAGACAACATTACGAGAAACACAGATCCATTTGCTTTGAGGATCATAGCATCGGAACCCTTTTTGGTGTACTGCATAACCCAAAAAAACGCATCGGGCAGTTTGAGCAGAAAGCTTATGACATTCAAAGAAGGTAGATGAACAAAACATACACAACCAAAAGGATGAAGGGTGTGGTAAGCTGGTTGCTTCTGAAAAAGACCAAATATGGATTGTCATTCCACAACTTGGCAGATATTTGACAATTGATCAAGGAACTGCAGTACGTACTGCCTCATCCCAGAAGGTTGGAGGAACAACAACATCCAGAAGTGTACGAGTGATATCAAGGATATGACAATGTTTTCTTTCTGCAATTCCATTTTGCTGCGGAGTATAAGGACAAGAATTCTGAGATATAATTCCCTTTTGTTGAAGAAAGGATTGAAACTCATTTGAAGTATATTCTCCCCCTGTATCTGAACGTAGGATTTTAATGTGTGTCAAACTGAGTCTCAACCATATTGACAAGGGATTTGAAGACAACAAATACATCAGATTTGGTATGCAAGAAAACACCCAAGTAAACCGACTGAAGTACACCCAAATACATCAGATCTGAGCATGATGTCATGTGGTTGGAGGCTCCAGAATCCAAAAACCAGGTCATAGAAGAGGGTTTACCTGAAATTCCCATGGCAGATAAGGCTGACTGAATCATGGTTTGGATGGATTCAGCAGTGACAGGTGGAGTTGGAGAGAAGTTGTTACTGGTAGGTACACATGCTGAGGAAGAAACTCCAGCTGAATCAACAGTAGTGTGATAGGCTTGGGCACCTTCATTTTGAGGTCAACGTCGACATTCAGTGAGAATATGCCCCTCTTTTTTGCAGTATCTGCAGAATTTTTCTTTGCAATCTCGAGCAAGATGTCCATACTTTTGGCAAGAATAACATTGCATGTTTCTGGTATCTTTAGTTCTAGACCTGTCCCTAGCCATGAAAGCAACATCAGTGTTGCTTATAGCTTTCAAGTTTTCTACAGTTTCTTGAGAGATAATCTGTTGTTCTTCAGGAAGAACCGCTTGAAAACATTCATCTAGATCAGGGGCAGGCTTCCAATTCATTAAACTTCCTCGAACAGTTTCAAATTCAGATCTATGTTTCATAAGAAACTAATCTCTCATATTTTTCTTTTGTAGTTCCTGAACGGTTGCCAATGCCTCAATAGGAAGATTTTCATAGACAATAGAATTATATTCAAGCCACAAATTCATGAAACTAGAATAGTACTCCTGAACATTTTTTGTCCCTTGACTATACTCATTAATCTCAATTCCAAGATTATACTTCCTCAAATCATTATCTTGATGATATAATCTCTTCAAAAAACTCCACATGCTTGCTGCAGTAGAATGAACCCTCAGATTCATACCTATGTGTGACTCTACTGAACTCACAATCCAGATCATGACCTTAGCATTATTTTTCTTCCATGCTTTAGTTCTTTCTTCTGATCAACATAACCCCAAAGGTCTTGTCCCAAATGAAACACCTCAAGGAAAATTCCCACAAGAAGTAATTTTTCCCATTGAAACAAACAGGAATGATTGCGGTCTTGGCTTGGGTCTCCATGAAGATGTCCTCAGAAATAGAAATCACCAACAAGAGAGTTCCACTAACAAAGGATCAATCTACAGACCAATAGCTTGTATGAATCAAGATTATAGGAACCTATGAGTAGTTACACCCCAGAACAGAGATGCCAAAAGCAGGTCCTCAGATGCAGCACTACTCCAAAATCCCGAAATGTAGAAGGAACAAGAACACCTAGATACCTCTTAAGCAGCACCCTCCAAGAGACCCCAGATCCAGTAGGGTCGGCTCTGATACCATGCCAAGAGAAAGACAAGAGGAAGCAAGAGAGACAGATGGCTGAGAAACAGTTTTGATGCTCTGTCCCGAGTAGGATACAAGAGCCACTTTTATAGATCAGAATATATACAAAAAAATAGAAAGTACATACATACAATGAAGGGGCAAAGCAGTGTACACTTGAGCCCCAAGAATAGAAAATAAAGCAAGCCCCCATAGGAGGGAAATAGTGATTGTACAGGACCCCAGCTGGATCCTCATTTAGATCTGCTTAGATCTTGTGCAGATCTGTTGATGGATCTTCTGAGATCCCAATCAGATCTGCTTGACAGATATTCTGAGATCCCAATCCAATCTGCTGGCTTCATCCCTTCATAGCTAATATTCATTGACAGCAAATCCTCTGATCCTAATCCGATCTGCTGGCTTCATCCCTTCATAGCTATATCTATTGATAAAAAATGCCTGAAAACATAAATTAAAAAAATAAATCAACTTGGTGCACGCCCGAGGTGTGCATTAGGCTCCGGTGTGCACCAAGTATTTCTCAAAAAGAGAAATACGATGAGTCCCACCAACTCCCCAAAAACCAACATTATTTTGAGATAAAATATAAAAATGTAATATCGTGTATTATAAAAATGAGTGAGTTTCTTTTAAAAATGTATTTTAAAAAAATACGGATTAAATCATGATTAAATTGCAACTTGAATTTATGAGGATTTTAGAGAGTCTTTCAATAAATCGGAATTTGCTTGGGAAAAAAATATACTAAGATGAAAAAGTGTGATTCATTTTCTCAAAAATCACAGATTAATGTTACACTACATGTGAGGAAGGGAGTAGCCAATCCTCTTTCAATGACAATTTGGCAATCATGTGTATGTGCTGGGCCTTTTTCCAATGCATGGGTGTTTGGCTTGGAACAAATATTACTCAGGGAAGAAAGTAGAGGCCCACTGGCAGCCTTCGGCCCGTTAGCGACCCAGTAGCCCTCGGCCCAATAGCAGCCCAGTGGTCCTCGGCCCGTCAGCGACCCAGCAGCCTTCGGCCCATCAGCGGCCCAGCGGCCCTCAGCCCAGTAGGCTTCAACCCACTAAGCGGCATCCGGCCCAACAGCGCCCCCCCCCTCCTTCGGTCCGGTAACTGTATCCGGCCC
Organism: Zantedeschia hybrid cultivar; assembly: GCA_030544215.1. Classification (NCBI taxonomy): domain Eukaryota; kingdom Viridiplantae; phylum Streptophyta; class Magnoliopsida; order Alismatales; family Araceae; genus Zantedeschia; species Zantedeschia hybrid cultivar. The sequence goes on from JARZZO010000016.1 coordinate 16,008,584, forward strand.
ACTCCGGTGGGAGGGATAGGCACTATGGCGGTTTATCAGTAAACCAAAACATAGTCCTATGTCGGTTGCCACCACTAAGCAACCTCTATCCTCCGTTATAAATACACGGCTATTTATTATCAAAGGTAGGTCTTCTCGACCAAGGACAACAATCTAAAAGCATTAAAGCTACTTCTTCTTCCCTGACTTCTGAATCGAATCTTCTTCAGAAGCTAACTTAGCCGTCGGAGGGGGTTCCTTAGGGCCGAAGCCCGGGACTTCTACTGACCGGTTCTTCTTCTTCTTCTCCTCCTTCTACAGGGGCTTCGGTTTGAATCTTCGCCGACCTCTCCGAGTCGGTCTCGACCGCCGACCTCGGATTTTCTCCCCCCGGTCTCGATGCCTTTCGCAGGCTGGTCCGCCTCGGCCGAAGGAGTCTCGGCTTCACTCCGAGCGAGCCCTCACCCGGGCGCCTCTTGGCCTCGGGTCCTCGGCCCCATCTCCGCCCTCGTCTCGTCTCGTCTCGGATCCCCGTCGGTCCTCTTCATCGATACGATCCAATTGCGGGTTCCAGTCTCGGAATCCGACCGTGGTAAGCTTCGGCAACATCAGTATTGAATACATGCGATTTGATTTCTTTTTGGTTAAAATTGTTAGCATTCTTTATTAATTTGGATGTTAGTTTGACCATTGGCTATTGAACATTAGGTGTGACATGGATTCTTCTTGTCGCCTATTATACAACTAGCGAAGGTTTAGAAATAGGCTATAAGTCTCTTAGATGACGATTGTGTTGTCATTTAATTGATCAATAGGCAACAGTTTGACCATCATTTTTCATCCGTTGGCTATTTCAAATTAGGCGACGATAAAATCATCGTCTATAAAAAACTTGGCATGTTTCCAGTAAGACAACGGTTTGACCATCATTTGTCGTATGTCGACCATTCGCCATTAGGCAACAATATTTTTAGTATGAAAGCTGAGAAATCGCAGGGCCCGGATGGTCTCTCCATGGGATTCTATCAGCAATCCTGGGAGGTGATTAAAGATGATCTTTCGCTAGCCATTAGAAACTTTGAATCCAACCCCAAAGTTGTCTTCTTTTACTGCTACTCACATTGTTCTCATCCCAAAAAAGGACAACGCTGTTTGCATCTCTGATTTCAGACCCATAAGTCTTCTCAACAGTTCCTATAAAATCATTTCTAAGGTCTTGACATCCAGACTCAAGAAGGTTATAAGCAAGCTTGTTGATGTTAATCAATCTGCTTTTATTCCTGGGAGATTTATTTTGGACAACCTCAAGGCAGCCTCTGAATCTATTCATGACCTTAAGACCAGGAAGAGAGAGTTCCTTGCATTTAAGCTTGACTTCGAAAAAGCTTTAGACAGAGTTAATTGGTCATGCCTCCTCTCTACTATGAGACTTATGGGCTTCAATGAAACTTGGATTAATTGGATTAAGCACTGCATTTCTTCAGCCAAATTCTCTATTCTTATCAACGGGGAACCTTGTGGCTTCTTTCATAGCTCCGTGGCTTAAGAAAAGGGGATCCCTTATCCCCTCTACTTTTTATCATCTTAGCTCAGGTTCTCAGTACGATATGGACCAGAACCACCCAACTTGGAATTATTAATGGGGCTTTGGTAGGAAGAAGCAATATATCTATATCTCACTTACAATTCCCTGACAATACTCTTATCTTTCCCCGATGGATATTGATCAGGTCAAGAACATCAAAATATTCCTCCAAATAACTTGCGTGGTTGGTTAAGTTTCTGAAGATTTGTGGAAGGTCTAGTGTTTGAATCTCGGCAAAAATAACTTCATTTAAAAAAAAAGGAAAGGATTAAAATAAGTGGGAACTTTCGAGATGAGCGAAATCAGCAGGGGAGGGAACCCCGGGGGAGGGAGAAGGGGAGGGAACTTTGGGGGAGATTCTACTGGGACAAGGGAAGGTTGGATGGTAGTGCAGAGCAAGAGCCGTCGCAACTCTGCTCTTCGGAGGCATCAGGTTGAAGGTGGGCTTCCGGTAGACAGAGACGTGTGCATTCGTTGCAGATGGATTTTATCTGGATCAGTTTTACCATTTATTCCCATTTATTTCATCTCAATCTCCAAGATGCCCAAGTCTGTGGTCAAGAGAGTGGAAGCAATCAGACAGAATTTTTCTGGAAAGGTAAGTGCCAACCACTTAAGGTTTTTATTCCTATAGCCTGGGCCAAGGTTTGCAGGCCTATAGAAGAAGGGGGAGCTGGCATGGTTCCTATTGAATGAATCAACATTCAACCCACGATGCTCCTTGGAAAGTTTTTTGTTTCTCACAAATACCTTCAAGGCAATGATCATTGGAATTTCTCTCCCTCAAGGAGGACTGGTATTTCTTCAATATGGAAAGCTATCTTCAGTTGTCTAGACATTATCAAAGCTGGGACTTGCATATCCTTGGGAAATGGCTCCTATCTCAGCTTCTGGATGGACTCTTGGTATCAACAGCCCTCTTTGCTAGTTGATTTCCTAGACTATTCCCTATCTCCAAATCCAAGAACATCTCTGTTCATGATGTGTTTTTTTGTAACCCAAATCAAGCTTGGGATTTACAATTCAGAATGAGCTTCGCCAATGCTGAGTTTGCTGATTTTCTGGAACTTTGTGTTATTCTTAACTCAATTAAGCTCAACCAGAATGAACCTGACAAGAGACAGTGGAGATGGGATTCAAGTGGAAAGTTCTCTGTTAAGTCTATTACCAGGATTCTTAATTACGGTGGCTGCCTTGTCCCTTGGGAATCATCTACCTGGAGGGGCGAATGGCCTACCAAAATCAGGATTTTCATGTGGAAATTGATTCAAAACAGACTTCCAACTCTGAACCATCTTCAAAAGCTTCATCTTAATTCCAGATATAAGTGTTTCTTCTGTGGTTTTTTCCAAGAATCTACAGATCACCTCTTTCTCAATTGTGGTATCATTTCAGTGATCGGGCAGACTGTTTTTACTTGCTTGGGTCTACACTGGAGACAGCCTCTATCTCTGCTCTGCTTAATCTGTTCATGGGAAGACCCTGACACCTCTAGAACTCACAAGAAGGACTGGATTTTGCTGCTTGGTGCTGTCCTCTGGGCCATATGGAAGGAAAGGAATTCCAGATGCTTTAACAACCAGTTCTCCTCTCCCTTTAAGATCATCCAACACTCCATCCGTCTCATCGACAACTGGAGACTGGGTCTTCAAGGTCACCAGAATGCAAACCCTGGATCAGATATTGTTTCTCTTTACTTTCTTGGGATTCTTTTATTTTGTAATGGGTCTTTATGTTTTCTGCGATCTTCTTCATTTGCTTTTGAGCACCCTCTGTAAGGATTTGGTGTTCCTTTTGTCTTTCTGGTTACCTTCCTTGTAACTAGTTCCAGACTTTTCTTGTTGTACCTTTTTTATTCTTTATCTTTAATATCATATGTGGCTTTGCCATCTTCCAAAAAAACAGGCAAGACAGGCAGCCCTACACCACAATAATTTAGATAGATAGATAAGGCATTTTACATCTATACAAACGACAAATATCAGTGACAATCCTGAATTCGCAGGACTAGACAAAATGGTCCTTTAATGCAGAAGAATGATGAAGTAAATAAACAAGGGATACAGATTTGGAGCTAACCTCTTTCTAGCATTTGCTAGCTTTGGAGTAAGAGATGGTTCAGATGCATTTTTTTGCTGGAATACAAAGGCAGACATGAGTGCAACAGCTTCTTCAGGTTCCAAGTCATCTAATTGGTTCTCAAATAAGCATTCAGTGCATATCAATTCCTCTCCAGAGTTCATTTCACACGCAACTCGGCCCTTGATTTGAACAACAAGGTCAGAATCAATGCAACCAATTTCCTTCAGCACATCAATCTGAAAGAGCAGAGTGCTACTTAGAAACGCCAATGCTTCTGAACAAAAAAGTGTCTAGGTGCATAAACCAAATTCAAACATACTCGGCCCTGAAATTCTGGCATCTGCTGAAGTGCTTCATCTGACATTTGGAATTGCAGTGCATTGACTTCTTCCTTGTGGTTCTTTATTTCCTTTGCCAGCATCATATGCTCCTTCAACTTTATGCAACCATGGCATTTGTTTTCTGCCATCTTTTGCAACAGCTGGCTGTGTAGATCGTACTTCACAACAAGATCCACATTGTTCAGCTTGAGATCTAAAACAGTATAAACCAAGATATGTTAAAAGGGGAATAGATAATGCCAGAGGAAACGTGGAACACCGAAACAACAAGAATAACTGGATCAAAGTAAACAATTTGTGAATTATTCTAAAGTGGAAGTAGCATGAACAAACTGGAATAAAGTAGCCAATTCAGGAATTCTTCTGGTGATGGATCCATTCGAAACTTTATATTTGCTTAAGCGATTTTCAGGAGTTCGTTTTTTTAAGAATAACCCATAATGTGAAGTGCATAGTTGCATACTGTGGTGTTCAACATTTGTCATGATAACCCAAAAGAAGAAGAAGAAGAAAGAAAGGCATTTTCCTTTCAAATGAAATAGTCATTTTTCACTTATATCAGAATTCAAACTAGCAAATCATGGTATAAACGAGAATATGTCAGTCTAAAAGTGAAACATTTTTGTGGCTTCCAATTATGACTTTAAGACACCGCAACTTTCGGTATGAACATAAGGTTGCGAAAGTATTTATAAATATTCAATAAATCATGTAAGGAACGAATGCATCAATGATACAGTTTACACCTCTTGTCAAATTAACGATACAGTAGTGTTGTTCCATCGACTTGTACACGTATTATGTGTAGGCGTGATGACTCCCACTGTACTAGGGATGTCCTATTGACTCATATATATATATATATATATATATGGTGATTTCCCTCATCAATAACAATTTTGAGAAATATTCCCATCTCCACCCAAAGATGGTATTAGAGCAGCCAGTGTGTCCAGCAGTGCCCTTAGACACCGAGTTCTGTCACAATGATGCCTTCTCTTCACTGCTTCGGACTCCTCTGGCATCCTTTCTTCCTCTGGTTGGTGCCCAGTGGGTGATTCCTTCCGATGGCTTCTGTTGTGCTTCTGTGAGCATTGATGTTGGGCTGGAGGTTCCTTTGCTGATGTTGGGCTCAAAAGGTGGATATACAAGATCAAAACTAAACCAGATGGTTTCATTCAGCAGCACAATATGCTAGTAGTAATCATGGGTTCACTCAACAGCACAACATGGATAATGAGGAGCCCTTTGCACTCATGGCCAAGATGACACCAATCCGCACTCTCATTATCACTGTTGTTCATTGTTAGCCTCTCTACAAACTAAGCTATCTTTCTTCATTGTGATCTCTCTCAGAAGGTCTATATGCACCCTCCACCTGGCCTCTCTATTCCACCTGAACATGTTTGTTGTCTTCAGGAATTTGCCTATGGGCTGAAATAGGCTCCATGGCCCTGGTTCAGGAGACTTCAGTATGTCATTCTTGATGCTAACCTTGGTCGAGAGTGACAGCGATTTTGTGCTTTATACTCGTGCCTCCTCACGTGGTCGTGCCATACTTCTACTCTATATGGAATTATGGATGACGTGAACATCATTGAAGATAATGCCACTAACATTACCTCTCTAAACAACATCGCCATCACCAATTTGAGATGCAGGACCTAATGCCTCTTTATTATTTCCCCAGTCTCGAGGTTGCCTTCTCTATCTGTGGTTAACTTCTCTCTCAATAGCGACACATCAATGACATTCTCCAAATGTGCTGCACTCTCTAATTCTTAGACAATTGAAACACCAATGAAGCTTCACTTAAACCTTCATCTTATGGATGATAATCCTTTGGCAGATTAAACTCTCTATCAACATCTTGCTGGAACTTCCATGCATGATTATTTCTGATCCTGATATTGGCGAGCAATTTGTCAGAGCTCCCACTTCTAATCACTATGCATCTCTTCTTTGCATTCGTTGCAATCTTCCTTACCTGGTGCTCTTCTCACTAAAGCTGTGTACCTTTATTGATGCAAACTTGACTGGAGTCCCTATTGATCACAATTCTACTACAGGCTTCTGCACATTCTTCGGCACTTTTCTCATTTCTCGCGTAGTAAGATGAGGCTATTGTTTCTAGATCCAATACCGAGGCTGAGTATTTGGCCATGGATGATACTTCTGTTTTTGTTTGGCTTCATCACCTTCTTTTTTTATTTAGCCATTGGTTCTTCCCCTCATATGCCATTTCATTATGACTACTGGAGTGCATCACAGATTGTAAGCGATCCAGTCATCCATAAATGGATGAAGCACATTGAGATTCGATTGTCATTTCACTGGTCAGCACTCTCCGACACCCTTACTCTCCCCATGTCTCATCTGCTCACGAGGCTGCTAACATCTTCACTAAGTTTCAAACTACTGAACTTCAAGGAGTTGGTAGACAAACTCTGCATATAATTCCCCCATGAGTTTTTTTTTTCTTTTTTTTTTGGTGGGGGGGAGAGGGGTTTGTTACTGTCTTAGAGTGTTGTGCATATAGGATATAGGGTGTATAGGACTTGTACATATAACATCTTTAGGTGTGATGACTCACACCATATGAGGGGATTCCCTATTGACTTTATACATTGGGTGATCGCCCTCATCAATAACATTGAGAACATTAATGATTCCCATCATCCTCAACAATTAAACATTAAGAGTATTATTCCTGTCTCCATGCCTAACATTGGTCACTTGTAATCTTTTTTATTTTGATTTTTTATTAACCATTTTCTGAGCTTTTATCTCAATGCCTTGTTCATGACATTCATCTTACGAAAAATTCTATTCTCATTCTTTTAATAACTTCACAATATCTTCTGAGTTTTTCCCAAGTCTAAGGACTAGATACTATGTTTACAATGTTGCACATGCATATGCTTATATTGTCGCTAAACATAAATACTTTTTTGAAAGGGGGCATAAGTAACGATTCATTAAGGGAAAATACAGAAATACTAGGGGGAGGCAGAATCTTCCCTAGGGCAATGCACTGAATACCCCCCCCCCCCCACCCCACCTGGACAGATCAGGAAAAAAAAAAAAAAACACAACACCATCCCAAGACCACGGACTAAAACAGAAGCTCTCCATTTTATCAAGACAATGTAACAGAGAGGGGAAACAACAAAATGAGACACAATCATAGGATAAAGATCTCCATTGTCAGCCCTTCAGCAATGTGTTAAGACAGTTGTCTTTGAAAAGACCTGCAGATCTCCCCCAGTCATCCACCCAACTGATTGATCTCCTAACAATGTCAAAAGCACTGTTAAGGTCATCTCTGAATCTTCTCTTATTCCTTTCAAATCAAATTGCCCAAGACACAGCAGGGAGGAAGAAAGACCATACTTCCTTGTGAGCTGGGGAAGGACTAATCTCATTTCACCACATCAACATATCCCTGGCTGACTCAGCTCAATCCACAGAATACCTAACATTCTTTATAGCATCTTCCACAGAACAATAATAACATGTTGACCCAAAATATTTTCATGCATGAAAAATACCTAATATGCATATGCATGTAGTCATGCAATATGAAAAATATATGTCTAGATGTATGCAACTCTAGACCAAGTGCATGCATATAAGAAAGGACAGAAGCAGTGATTATACCTTGGTGAAAACAGCCCCGAAATGTCTCCAACACGCTGTCCAAAACAGCCCCTGAGAGCCTCCAATATGCTGTCCCAAAACAGCCCCACAAACTCACTAAATGGGCTCGCTAGATAGCCCGATATGCTGCTGAAATGGGGCCTAAAAGACTGCGGAATCGGGCCCAAGGACAGCCCAATACACCTCCGATATAGGGCCAAGGGCAGTCTAAAAGAAGGCCCAATAGTAGGCCCGGGGTAGCCCAATAGGCAGTCCAAAGGGTGATCCAAATGCGCAGTCCAAATAAGCCCAATATGAAGTCTAAAATGGGCTCAAGTGTGCAGCCCAAAAGCAGGAAAAAGACAGCCCAAGAACTCAGCAAAAAAAAAAAAAAAAGAAGTGGTCCCCTCTCTCTCACCATCTCCCTTTAAATAATGGGGAGAGAGGGAGGAGAGGACTGGTGGGGGGTCCCCACCGGTTGCCTCCAAGAGAGGAACCGGTGGGGGGTCCATTCCCCCTCTCTCCTCATTTTAAAATTCAAAAAGAGAGAGAGGAGGATTAATGGGGAATGAATGGGGGATTAATGGGGTTTTTTTTTATGCTGCCCCCATGATTAGTGGAGCCTCCACTAACCCAACATTAAAAGGGGACTCAATCATTAAAGAACCCTTTTTCACACATGTTCAAAAGAGAAGAGAAAAAGTGGGAAATTAATGAGGATTCCGAGAAGGAAATGAAAGGGGGGAGGGCCACGGCCACCAGTTTCTTAAACCAGTGGCACCCCCCACCGGTTTCTCAACCAGTGGGGAACCCCACACCGGCTCCTGGGCTTTTTTTTTTTTTTTTTTTTTTTTTTTTTTGGGCCCCCCCCCCCCCCCCCCACCCCCACTAGTTCCCAATCGGTGGGGATGCCCACTGGACCTACCCCCCTCTCTCTAGCTCCTCTCACTCTCTCTTTCTCAATTTCTTTCAGGGTGGCAATCCCTCCCTCCCACCGGTTATTTTCTTACGGTGGCACCCCCCACATGGTATGGCCCTTGGGGCCTATAAATACACCCCCCCCCCCCCCCCCCCCCCCCCCATGGGAAGGTGAAAGGGCATGCCAACTTGGCCCAAAGAATTCCAAGGGGAAGTGCTGCCAATTTGAAGAACAAACTTAGTGCTTTGCACAAGTTTAAAAGCGCGTGTTTGGAGGAGGCTGGGTTTAGGGTTTTTTCTTCATGAGGTTTTCTCAAGGGAAGCTCTGCCAAAGTTTTATTGTAAAATTGTCTCTTATAAAGGCGAAACTATGTCGAAATTTTGAATGAAATACTAGTGCATTTGTGTGTATGTGTGCATGTCCATGTGATCTAACTTACACCTAAATAACACTTATATTACTACAATTAAACTTATACTTAATTAATAAGATGCTAGGCCTCATCCCTACATATAATTAAGTCCTAGTTGACACTTAAAAGACTTAATAGGTCATTTGTACATTAAATAGCACACTTAGATGTAAAAAGACCAAAATACCCACTACCCTTAGACAATTAATTAATGATCAATAAATTAATTAAAAAAATCAGTAAAACTTAATAAAAACTAGTAAAAATTAATAAATATCAGTAAAAATCAATAAAAATCAGTAAAAATCAGTAAGGACAGAAAATAAAACACATAAAATGTAAAAGCCCCCAAAGTGACCTAAATACCCCTAGAACCTAAAGAAATGACTAAAATACCCCTTCCATGGTAAAAATCTGTAAAAATTATAGAAAATTTCTAAAAAATGTAAAAACCTCCAATATGTCCTAAATACCAAAATACCCCTGATGTGTTAAAAATAATTAAAAATTCTAGAAAAATCATAAAAAATATCAAAAATGTGGTGATTACCCGGAAATCCGATTTAGTGTAAAATTACTAAAATACCTCTATAATCCGAATATACTTAAAATAACCTTAAAGTGCCTTCTAGGGTTTTGAAGCCTCCCTAAAACACTAAAAATACATCTCATGCACTAAAATGACCATAATGACCCTATACCTCTAATTTGATATAATTATAGAAATACCCTTATGGGTCCAAGATGTTTGGAATCGATCCTAAAATATTGAGAATCAATCCTAAAACACTTTGAGTGAACCCAGATACCTAGGAATCCATCCTCATATCCTGGAACAAATCCAAATATCTTAAAAAGACTTGGGTAAGGCCAAGGATTTAATCTAAAAGCTGCCTTTATGTGTGCATATTGTGGTAGTATAGATTGTTTGAAGGGCATCACTCGGATAGTTAATCAAGGGTAGTCAAGCGATTGCTCGATGTAATTAAAGAGAGAGGTCATATACTTGAATCTTCGTCTGATTCGAAGTCTCGGACTCTTTGAGGACTAATCCCAAGCTCCCATAGTCCAAGAAACAAAATAAATAAAACTGACCTATATTTTTCTCCAAATAAAACCCTAAAAAAATGATGAAATAAAAAATATCCCAAAAGAGACCTAGGTGCAGGTTACAAACATAACACCACATTCACAAAAGAGATGATCCAGAGTTTTCACATGTAGTCTACAAAAAAGGCACCTGACCTGGAGGTCTGGATATGAAATATACTGTTAATCTTATCACAGGTAGGCCATCTTTTCCATGCTACTTTCCCCAAAACAACTTATTCTTGTTTGATAGAACCGTAGAAGTCTGGACCAGACAGTATTCTTCCACCGAACTCTGCATCGTCCATCACCCAACACCTTCACAAGAGAATTAACTGAGAAGTTCCCTTTCTTATTCCATCTCCAAATTCTGAGATCCTTCTGGTTTGTAGGCAACTGGACCTGATTAATGATACCAAATAGAGCAAGTAATTTCTTCATTTCAATATCAGTAACATCCCCTCAAAGCTTAATACTCTAGTATTCCATCCCATCATTTGACAAGACCTGATCAACTGTTACCCCTTTATCTGAAGCAGTGTGATACAAGTTCCCCTGATTAGCAAAGGAAAGCTGATGATACTAAAATAAATATTCCATACAGGAAGCTGATGATATCAAACATGAAATAGTATAGGAAAAATATGAGCTCCAGGTATTCCCCTTGATTGTTTACTCCCACTCACTTGCACTCTTAAATGGTAGATGAAGTTCTTGCAATTTAAATAGTTTAGCTCTTTACACAGTCCAAGTTCAATTATGAAGGACGTCATGCGCCAATCTTTGCCACTCCAGCAACCATTCACTAGATTTAGGCAACCCAGATTGTTGTGATATGGCTTATAATGATAATGATGCTTGCAACTATCGTTTCTACACTCACATCTACAAAATTGATTGTAGAGTTAATCCAGAGAGCTCAATGTTGGCAAGAAAATACAAGAACCTAGGGCAACGTATAACAATATGTACTGGAATATGTGATGAAAATCAAATTTTCTTTAAAACGCTCAGTGAATATATCATGAAAGGAAAAGTACAACAGTTCACGCTAACAGAGGCTCTTCATGTGTCCCTCACTCCCTTCTCACATAGGTTCATACCCTAGTTGAAAACCTGTGATCAGGTGACACCAATACATGCCTGTGATGGATACACATGTTAAACCTGTCAATACTTGCTTCAGAGTTTTTCTAATACAACAAGCATGTTGGGAACTCCAACAAGAAGCTCACCAAATGTTGCAAACCTTTTCTTTCAAGTAGTATTGGCTAGTACCACCAATTTTGTTTCAAATAAATAGTCGTAACAAAACCAGATGGGTAGAGAAGAGTTCATCTTCTACAAAAACTAGCCGCTCAAGGTACAAAAAAGAAACCTACTGTTCTGAGAAGAATGTTGGAGACTTGTAACTGCAAAATCTTATATCATTTTCTAGAAATCAACACCCATCTTCTCATCAATCTCAGACATGGCACTATAGCACTCACAAGTGAACACACACACATGCACATGCATACAGCCTTACCATGTCCTCTTACCTTACATGCGTATGCACATGTAACCCTACTGTCCTCTTGCCTTGCGTTTGATTGTGTCAGAGTCAATACTTGACACCTGTGCTTGTGCCCCAAAAATTATGGTTGAGAGTACAGCATGTGCTATAACAACCTTCTGCCATTAAACACCCCCATGCCAAGTACTATTCCTTGTATTTTGCAAATGAAATTGAATAAGGATGAAAAGTTAAAAGCAGCAGAAATGTTATGGAAGTTATCCCAGTTATGTTTTTGAAAATTTGAATAGAATCACATACAGAAGTCACTCTGTCAAATGAAAGGCTGTGGCCTACTTATCTCTAGTTTGCAACACAAGCACCTACTGCACATAAATATTATCATCTAGATCAAACAGTGAGGATCATAACGATAACACAGTTTGCTATAGTGACAATGGATCCACAAAGAAAACTAAAGAATTATCCACTATCCCTCGTATATATTCAGCTAAAGTAGTTATACCTTTGCAAGGATCTAGAGCAGGGGGGAATCTACCCCCATGAGGTCTTGTTTCTAGCAGTTGCTGAACAGTTTTTGAGTAGGCAGCACGGCTGGGATCCTCAAGAAGGCGTACTTGATCGATTTTGATTTTGCAATCACAAATGCTTACAAGTTCCTTGGGCTCCAAAGCAATAACTTCAAAATTAATCCCAGCAGCATTATCACGATATGGCAACTTTACATTGATGACACCTGATCCCTTCCGCGAAGTGACAGATGTAAAGTATTCATCATCAATACCACGTCTCCCTTTTGGAGCTATAAAGTAACCCTGTTGAAGGTCTCCACCTCCTTTCTCTTGAAGTTTGTTAAGGGTCGTTGTTGGAGCATTTTCCACAGATAACCCTGAATCAGTTGTCAGAACTAATACAATGTATTGCTTATTTGTAGAAGAAGGAGTTTTCAGGATAGCCCCAAGTAAGTGATCATCCGCCTACGGATAAACCAAAAGAAAAGGAAGAGAAAGTTGTCAGAAATCGCAATAAGTCAAAAATACATGAAAATACTAACAGCGTAATTCCAATAAACAAAGATCCGCTTCAATGACTATATTAAGCAATCAAGAAGACATGATACAGATTATGCTGAAAACTCATATTTGAGGCCAGTTAGCATGAGTAACACCCGCTATATATGGACCAATATAAAACAACATACAATAAGAAAAAAATAAGTAACAGAAACATACTAATGATGCGGAAAAGCTTATGGGACCAATATAAAATGCCTAGTCAGAAAAAAGGAAGATAGTGGAAAAGGTACTTACTGTTTGTGACCTGACCACCACAACTCTTCCAGGTAACAGGAAGTGCTGAGTATACTGGGATTGCATAACTGCTTCTGATATGCTTTTTCTGAGTTCCTCAGCTTCTAAAGCCATGTCAAAGTATTCTTCAATTGCGGGTTCACCTTTTATGCACCTGGCATGCAAAAAGTGAGAAATAATACGTATATGTGTATATTCCTATATATGCAGATTGTAGAGTCAGCTCTGGAGCTTTTTTTTTCAGAGAACTTGATGTCCTTATGGTCAGAATCAGACCACATATCCCAATCCTTCCCATCTGGATTGACCTAAGAACCAGTTCTATAGCTAATTCTAAGTTGGCAATAAATTCCAACAGAATCTGAACATTCAACAAGGAATATTACAGGATGAGGTATCTCATTAAAAAGGATTCGAAATATGCAATCTCCATCTGGATCACCTGATTTTGACTGAAATTGGTTGACTCCAGGAACAATGGAAAACTTACTCAATGGTTTTGGTAGGTTGAGAGAGCTTCAGTAATAAAAGCTTTTCTTTCTCTGGCAGATTCTTTTGAGCATGAAATTCAGCAAAACTTCTCTTGAGCATGTCTTCCACCTGTGGCGGGTATAAACTATCAAAATATTTTGTTTGTCCAACAAGGCAATGTGATATTTCACAATCTAAATGTGAATTAGCATTCCAGTTAACATTAGTGAAATACAAAATGAAGGCCCCAGACTCATAATAAAAGAAGCATTACATGAAAGATGAATAATGTAAAGCCTGTTGGAGAGTACCGGGTACAAATAATATATGATTATGAGTTTTTTTTTTTTCAGGAAACACTCTAAGTGACTTGAACAAACTAGGAAGTACATTTTCATAGAGGAGAACTAATTTTAAATTGAGACCTGTTTTATATGTACTTTGAAAAAAGCAATTTATTACAGAAAAACAGACAAGAAGCTGGACTAAATTATAATGGCAGATATCCCAAAGTTGTAGAATACTTGTCTAGAGTCTACATTAGACCATCCTGCTTAAGCATGTATGTATTATTTTTACTATGCTTCTTAAAAGATGCTAATATATGTTCAGACCAGCTTCAGGAGTGAAATGGTGAGATGTGCATCATGGATTCCCTGACCTCCCTACTCCCTAGGGCTTACCTAGTGCTATGCTTAAATTCAAGAAAACATGCTATTATAGTTTGCAACAAGTAGAAAGAAAAGACGATCAGTTGCTCAAACTCATCCAAGTTTAACTTAAAATACCTTCAGTTCTTCTACACGAAGAAGATGCAGAATCATGATGTATGTCAATCGAAACTGTGATTCAAGTCTGGTTGGCTTTCCAACCATGGCATGCTTCAAATCTCTCTCCTCAGGTATTTCATCACGACACATAACAACCACTGTACCAATTTTATCAAGTCCTCTCCTCCCAGCACGACCAGCCATTTGAATATATTCCCCCGGAAGCAACTGCCGGAACTCCTTGCCATCAAACTTTCTCAAAGTATCAAACACAACCTACAAGAAGATTTAATGTTGAGCATGCTTTTAACCAAAATGAGGATTTTATAATCAAATACCTAAGGAAAAATTGTTTTGAAGAAATAATATGAAGTCTTTCAGCATCTACAAATTGGCAATGACTGAAAAACAGGGATTTGACCAGGATTTTCACTTGCAGGTGGGGGTCTAATCTTAATTAAATAATTATTAATTATTATAGTAAAAATTCATAGAACTAAAAATAGAGTTCATAATAGAATTCAGAAAAATATACTACAAAGCATCAAAAGCTTTACTTGCATTTCATCATTATCATCCTCATTAGAGCCTTAGCTTATTTGATTAGGTTCTGCTACACAAATTTTGTCCTGCCATTTTACTAATCCAACCACCTTATTTTAGGTAGTCCTAGAGTGCTTCCACCTTCCACTCTAATTTGATCGCACCTATTGACCGACACCGATCCTGGATGGCAGTGTACATAACCAAACCATCTTAGTGTATTTCCCCGAAGCTTCATGTCAACAGAAGCTACACCTAAATCACTATGTATAAATCCTTTCAGAGTTCTATTTTTTTCTAGTCTTGCTACACTTCCATCTCAACATCCTCATCTCTGCAACACAGTTTTTGGATGTGATTTTACCTCACAGACCAACACTAGGTGACATATAACATTTTTTTTGAACGTGGATATCCTCATCTCCGCAACACAGTTTTTGTATGTGATTTTACCTCACAGCCCAACACTTAGTGACATATAACATTTTTTTGAACATGGATAGCATCACCTGTTTATAAATTAAAAAGGAGGCAAACCTCCGTTACATCCAGAAAGAGTCCCCAAGCATCACCCTCACACAAGAGAACCACGTATCAGTAATCTACGCTTAAGATCAAACCATGCCTCAGCCAGCCTTACAACTAAAGCACCTAGATGGCCCCTTAGATAATCTTGCGCACCATTATCCCGAGAAACCCTCCACTACTTACCCCACCCCCCATTACAGAAACATGAAACAGGAATAAAACAAAAAGGTCTTACAGTCCCTTGATCAATCTGCCCCTCAAACCCTCAAGAGAATCCTTTTGGCCCGTTTGGAACACCGAGCAGATGAAGATGGTGGCGCCGCAGCATCAGACCCTTTTGGGGTCGTTCTGTGATTAACACAGTTGGTGATCCTCAAAGCAATTGAGTCTGCAACTCCAACAATCCCGACAGCCGCCACCAGAAAACTGATCCCCGTCGCAGAGACGTCTCTGATGTTCCCCTTCTCCATTGCTGGCCGATTAGGCTTGCTGGACCTCCTCAACCGTGCAATAGTCGGACACAAATCTTCGTCTCAGTCGCCCATGGATGGTGCCGTCTTCCACTGCTGCCGCTGTGAGATCAGGTGAGTTGCCGAACAACGACCCCAGATGCAGCTCCCATCCGTCCCCGTCTCCCAGTCCCGGATCAGAAGCAGACGGCTCCCCAGGAGTCCTCCTTCCGGCTGCCCCCACTCGCTTTCGGAACACCTCCCTCCTCCTCCAGAGCCCCTATAGCTTTGAGAACCCTAACTGGGGACCTCGGTGGAGGCTATTTAAAGGGACTCTCGGGGTTGTGGGCCGGGTCAGTTGCACCGCCCGAAACTTCATTTCGGGCCAAACCCAAAGCCTGACCCTATTGACTCTGGTTCCTCGATGGCAGGCTCCGAAAATTGAACTCCCACTTGGGTTCAAAGACTACCGAGTTCGACGATGAGATAGCCTCAATCGTCCAATTCTCTACCTGACACTGGTCCACACAGGCCGTCGTCCCCTTCCCCCATCAATCGTTCACTAGAGTTTTTCCCTCCTCCACCCCCGACGTCGCCAACACCCCTCTATCACGTAGCATCTCCGCCCATGATTTCTGATGTTTCTACCTGCCTATCCAGCCCACTTCCTCCTTAACCCACGCTTCATAGATGAACCCCAGTGGCGTAGAAGGACTTTGATCGGACTTGAACCCTCCTCTATGGCAACCAGCGCACGGGCACGTAATCCATGCATATCCCTCATACTCTATTCTTCCACCCTCACCACATATCCAGCCGTCTTCGTGATCGACATCACGACCTCCTTTCTCCACAAATGTAAAGGGATCCCTTTGCAGACCATCCAAGCGAGCTTGGGCCTTTTGATTACCTTTGCACCTACCATTAGATCCTATCTGCTAAGACCCAACTTCTTCCCACCAACAGCCAACTAACCTTCCCCTGAATAGCCTCAAACCATTCCCCAGTAGGACCCCTAACCAATGTACACCCATCCGCCCGTCTCTACGCCATCCAATCTCCTGGACAGCCCCATCTCTCCTTCAAAACCCTAATAATCTCCCTCGCTGGAAAACTAGCCCCTGTAGGGCCTACAATCAACTGAGAAACAAGGGGAGCCCATCTCACTCTGTCTGCTTCATCGTCTTGAAGAGACAACGACGTCTCCCGAGCCGGATCGAAGGAAGAAGACAACGGTGGGCTGACCACCGGAGCTGTCAGAATTGGCGCCTTCCTCGACCGTGCGTCGCCAAAGGCACACTCCCTTGCGACGTGCCCACTTCTCTTGCACGTCCGACAGACTATGGCCGTCGTGCATCGAGCTGCCCAATGGCCCAACAGGAAGAACTGTAGATAGATCCCCAGCAGGACCTCACGGTGCCTATCTCTCACAAGCCTCTCCCTCCCGTCGCTCTCTCTTCCTCCTCCCGGCCGCCGCACGAGCTTCATTCTTCGTACCCTTAGTGACATATAACATAGTTGGACTCAAAGCCATTCTACGAAACTTACCTTTAAACTTTAAGTAGCAGTTTGATTGAGGGTTAACTCCAGGATATCTCCTTTTTACTCTGAGCATAACCCCAAAAGTAGTTTGACTGAGTGGATTAGTTAACCTGGAATACAAAGAAGTTAATTCAAGTTAACCCTGGGTTTTGTATCCCAAGGTCTCCCCTAGCCAGTTACTTTCACTTTTTGGCCTTATCCCAATAAAGTTGTCTTAATAAAGGGCAGTTGGTAATGCAATTGTTTTGCTACATATTACCCCACGTTTATACTGAAGCATGTTTACTTGACCCCAAGTTAACCTATTAGGTTAATCCATTGAGTGTGAAAGAGAATTCATGTTTATCCTAGAATGCGTTATTCCGCTGAACAAAATCAGGCTAACCCTAATTCCCCAAATACACACCAATCTTCTACCCATTCTCTCACTCTCTGAAGATAAACCTAACTACACACTCAGGTATAACTGTACAAGAGCCTCATTCTTGAAGATCCTCCTATTCCTCTCACCCCAAATCACCCAAACAGTAGCATGGAGGATCATCCACCAGATATGAGCATCCTTAGACAGGAGGCAACGGTTGCCTCAAGCTAGCAGGAGACTCCCCGTGGAGGTTCTAGATCTATCAGCATCCTCACCTTGATGAGAACCATCTGCCAAACTTCCTTGGCAAACAAGTAATCAATAAAGAGGTGTTTCAACTTTCAAGGACTCGATCAGATCACTAAACATGGGGCAAACAAGGTCCAGCCTATCCATAAACCGCAACAATCTATCCCTGGTTGGCAGCCTTCTGTGACTCAATCTCCTATAGAGAGATAATGAAGAGAAGTGATTCCTTTCCCATGCTGACATAACTATTGCTTCAATTGTATGCCATTCTTTAATATTTGTTTTCCTTGTTCAT
This sequence comes from Zantedeschia hybrid cultivar, assembly GCA_030544215.1. NCBI lineage: Eukaryota > Viridiplantae > Streptophyta > Magnoliopsida > Alismatales > Araceae > Zantedeschia > Zantedeschia hybrid cultivar. The sequence continues at coordinate 16,026,667 of JARZZO010000016.1, forward strand.
CACTTCGGTAGTTTAGTATTAGATATTTGACGATTAATGAGCTTTTTTATGCATTTTATCGGATGTGCTTATGATGCAATGCATTAGGATGTCCTCATTTGTAGTATCCCTTGAAAGGAAAAATCCACCTTTATTCTGCTGAGGATGATGGGCTTAGTGCCCCTTCTGTGGATGTATGCATCCATGGTTTTATACAGTGGAGGTGTACCATCACCAAGTCATACTCCAGGATTTTTGTAGTTTTGGTGAGTGAAAAGAAATAAAAAATGAAATGAGCGGATGCTTTCGATACATTTATATTGTTTTCACTAGCATAATAGTTGGTTTTTCAGTAATTTTGCCCATGGAATAAAGATAAGGAGTCCCCCAAGTCCTGCAATACACTGGTCGGATGAATAGCTATTACCATTCCTGTTGCCCGTGCCTGAAATCAGGTGCTGAATAGGAGATATGTTGTTGATTTAATACTTTATTTTGTCTAAACATTGCCATTGATGGTGGAATTGGGAGATGAAATACATAAACAAGAAAATATTTTGGATATTTTGTGGAAGTCAGAAAAGCTCCTCACTTTTGTGCCTTATATGGTCTTCTAGTGCATTACAATCAGATGCCTACGGGTGTGGGGCTTCATTTGAAACTCATACTGTGGATAATGCTTGTCAATGTATGTGCAGCATTCATCTGTGAAGCCTTTTGTGGATGATGCAGCCCTATATGTTTTGCCATTTAATCTTTGGTGATGACAAAAGCTTATTGTACCATTGTTGAACCCAAAAAAAATAATTTCATATACAGACATGCAGATTTGCATTGTATGAGTATGCATATATGACACATGCTGGCGTCGATGTGAAATTCCCATAGGAGAATACACATGCATAAGCATGACAATATGTTCATGAAGGACCATGTCATGCAAAATAAAATGCACGCCTATGATATAGGTGAATACTAGAAATCCATAAGGAACCACGGGCTCGTATTGCGAGGGCAGCGGAGTAGAAGACATACCTAGGCCACGAAGGCCTTAATCAGATTTTTTTTTAGGAGCCTGAGGCAGCCCCAAGTTGCTTGCTTCGGCTCCCGAAATCAGCTCCCGAACCGCCCTTGCAATGCTCGATAATGGGACCCGATGGGAGACCCCAAAATGCAGCGATAAATGGGACCCCGAACGCTGCAAAACAAGGGTCAAAATCAGTCCCAAGGTGGACTAAAATCTGTCCCGAAATGGGGCAAAATCAGTCCTAGAACTCCCCCAAAATGGCTCCGAAATGGAGGCCCAATAGTGAGGGAGATAGGCCCAATAAGTAGCCCTATGGGTGCGGTCAATATGAGGCCCAATAAGCCCCCAAATGGGCCCAAGTTCAGTCCCAAAAGTGGGCTGGAATCTGTCCCGAAATAAGGTAAAACCAGTTCCGGAAATTACCTAGATCAGCCCCGAAACGGAGGCCCAATATCGGGAAAGTTAGGCCCAATAAATGGCCCAATGGGGGAGCCCAAAAAGAAGCCCAAGAGGCACCCCTAGCAGGCCCAAATCAGTCCCGGAATGGGGCTAAAGTGCTCTCCAAACTTGCTCAAAAATGACCTTCAATAGGGGCCCAATAGCAAGGGAGGCAGGCCCAATGGGTGGCCCAATAAGGAGGCCCAATAGGGAGCTCAAATGGGCCCAAAATCAGCTCACAAAGAGGGCCTAAATCTGCCAAAAGGGGGAAGAAATCTCCAGGATTCCCAAAATGGCAAGAGAAGAAGGTGGACCCCTCTCTCTCACTCCCCCTTATTTAAATAGGCAAAGAGGAGGGAGGAGAGAGAGAGGGGGAACCGGTGGGGGGAGCCCCCACCGGTTCCAAGAGGGAAACCGGTGGGGGGGAGGAGGCTTTCCCTCCCTCTCTTCTTCTTTAAAAATTCAAAAAAAGGAAGGGGGGTGGGGGATTAAATTAAAGGAAAAAGAGGAGTTAATGAGGGATCTTAACCCCATTCACAAGGGTTAAGAATCCCATGCAAGAACCCTCTTAAACCCCATCCTAAAACCCCCTTTCACACTTGGCCAAAGTCTGAAATCAAGGGGCTAAACCCCTTTCACACTTGGCCAAAACCCAAAATCTGGCCCAAAGCTCATTAAGAGCCAAAAAGGAGGGAAAAGAGGAGCATGGGGAGGGGAGAACCCCCCACCGGTTGCCCAAAACCGGTGGGGGGTCCAACCGGTGGCCATCCCCCCACCGGTTGGAACCGGTGGGGGTGCCCACTTCCCCCCTCTCTCTGTCCTTTATTTGCTCCCTCTCTCTCATTCCTTGGCCACCTATTGGCTATTGGAAAATAAAAAAATAAAGAGAGGGAGGAGAGATTGTGGAACCGGTGGCACCCCCCACCTTGGTTCATCCCGGTGGCACCCCCCACCGGATTAAGATTTTGGGGTCTATAAATAGGACCCCAGGGTCCCCAATTCAAAGGGAGGAAGCACACCACAAGTGCACACCATAAGCCTATAGGCTGCCCACATATAAGGGGGAGATTGTGGTGAAATTGTGAGGGAGAGTGCTGCCAATTGAAGACCAAATTCGGATTTTTTAACCCGGGTTTGCTGCGAATTTGGGAGTTCTTTCGTCCCGGGGAGCTCTCTCCTAAGGTTCAATCCTAAGGGGAAGCTCTGCCGAATTTTATTTGTAAAATAGTCTTATTATAAGGCGAAATACTGCTGAAATAAAATCAGAATTTCTGTGCTTATGTGTGTCATTTGAATTTTATAATTATCATACCTTTTAAAAAAAGGGAAATAATATGTATATATGTATATATTTTCCTAAAACTAAATAAAATTGTGTACATCTACAACCTAACCCTAACCTCACCCCATTAATAAACCAAATTCAGAAATCTGCATAAAATCATAATCAAGCCTTAAAGGTAATTTATAATTCATAATTAATTAATTAATTAATTAATTAGTGAAAATTCACGAAATTAATTAAAAATCAGGAAAAACCAGTAAAAATCTGTAAGAAATCTGCAAAAAAAAAAACCTGAAATATGATACAAAAGTCATAATAAATTCAAATACCCGTATATATATTTAATTAATTAATCAGTTAATTAAATTAATCATAAAAAAATAGATAAAATTAATAAAGTTAACAGAAAAAATCAGAAAATCAGAAATCTGAAAGAATGTTAAATTATTAACTATATATCTAAAAACTTAATGTAAAATTACGAAAATACCCTTGTGCGTAATATTTACACATATAACCTTGAAAACATTAAAATTCATATTATAATCAGGGTTTCTTCCCATATATTCTGAATATCATTAAATATAAACCCTAAGACGCCGGTTTTAAGGTAAAATTACTAAAAAACCCCCATATATTTGAAAATCAATTCCCTAACTCCTATAAAACTTGAAAACCTCTAAAATTCACTTCTATATGTTTATAAGCTACTATATTTCCATAAAACCCCCATAATCACATAAAAACCCCTGAGAGTGGATAATTGCAAAAAAAAAACCCTGTAGGACTAAAAATTGGGAATTGACCCGTATAACCTGGAACCAATCCACCTAACTTGGAACCAATCCTAATAGTCGAGAATCAATCCCGAATCACATAAAAATTATCCCCCGAACCGGGGTGAGGTTAAGGATTCACCCTAAAATATACCTTCATCTGCATACGCATGCGCTTCCTATAGTAGTAGTTTTGCATGACTAAGGGCATCATACGGACAGTTAATCAAGGGTTGCCGAGCAGTTGCTCAGCGTAATTAACACTGACCGAGGTCAGTGGAGAGAGGTCATATACTCGAATCTTCGCCTGATTCGAAGTCCCGGATTCCCTGAGGGCTAATCCCAAGCTCTCATAATCCGATAAAAAAATATAAAACTGACCTATAATCCTCTAGATAAACAAAAAAAATGGACTTCCGAATAATCCGACATAGGGAGGAAGAGATATGTCTAGGTCAGGTCCCGACGCCAGGGTTAGAAAAACCTTCGCGCAAACAGAGATGGCACGCCCGGTGGGACCTCTCTTCCCCTTCATCTCTCCGTCCGGTGAGGCCCTCACCATAACTATGCTACTAACTTTGCCATGTCTTATACAGGTGGTTAAGTCGTCCGCCCGTCAGAGCGATAATGGCAGCAAGGGTCACTTATGGCCCCCTTGCCGTGGCGGCCCACGTCCAGAGTGGGTACCTTACTGTGCCGACCAGCTTCGGCAACTTCCCCGCGGTTGTGGGATCTCCGTACTTCCTGGGGGTAGTCCCGGCGCCGGAGTCGGTTCCGGCAGAAGCAAAGAAGCGCGCCTCCCGCGCGAAGGAGGCCAACAAAGGCGGGAAGCGGCAGATCGTCTACACCGCCAATACTATTACTACATTCCATGCTTCCTCGTCCAGCAGGGGGCAGAAGAAAAAGAATGCTTCCCCGAGTCCCTCCCGGACCGGGAAAACAATATTGGTTGGGGACCTGCGCATTCGCTTGGATGGCGGGGAACCAATCGTTCCAAAAACTCGGCATGTCCCGACGGTCCCGGTTCACAACCGTTTCGGGATTTTGCCGAAGGTTTGCCAGGAAGTGGCAACCTTCAAAAGGAAAAAGAAAACGCAAAAAGCCGTGGTTCATCGGCCTGCGTACGTTACATCCCGATGCACAGGGGGCAATACTATACCCCGAGCGCAGGATGATACTATTCCCCAAAATGGGGGCAAACGTCAGGAGGGTCATGCGCCCCCCCTAAAGAAGATATGGGTGACCAAAAAGGAAGCCCGTGAAATCCGCGAGGCTAGGTTTACCCTAGCAGAGCAGCAACCTCCCAGGCCTGCAGGGCCGATCAGGGAGGCAAATCATCCATCAACTCAGCTTCATCATAAGCGAAGCCGAGGAAAGAAGGATGCTCGTGAGGAACAAGAACCTGCCCAAAAGCGGGTTTCGGTCTTCGAAAGACTCGGTGCGCTGGTACGCCCAGCACAGAGGAAAAGGAGGACCGCCCGCATGACGGATGATGGCATCCGGATATATACCTGTTATACTTCCAACGTAAATCGGCAGCCTTCGGAAGAGCCGAGTAATGCCGCTGGGATAATGCAAAGAGGTGGGCCAGTTACCCGCCAAATGGAGCAAGCTATGCGCCTGCTGGGCCAAGTAGGCCAGGGGGCAGAACCGTCCCAAGCCAATGAAGGTGCGGCCAATGCCCAGGAGCCAGAAGTCGCGCAACTGCCACAGGAACAACCTCAACCTCAGACTCTTGAGGAAATTAGGCAGGAAAATCAACAATTAAAGGCCTTGCTATATGGCCTGATACAGAAGATGGAGGAACAACAAAGGGTTGCCCCCGCTCCTCCAATAAATCTGCCTCCGCCTAGGGCCATTCCTGCACCAGCAGGACCCCCGGTTGTCGAGGTCAATTTCAGTCCTGAGGAGATTCAGGAAGATAGGGCTGAAGAGCCCAACTATAATGCTAATCAATCACGTGCATCAGCAGAAGATGCGACAGCATCGCAAAAGCACCTGATCGAGCAAATTGTTGAGGCCAAGATGGCCGAACAAGACGAGGGAATAAGTACATTTGACTTATATAAGGTGCCGTTCCCGGTTCGTCATATGTTCAAAAAGCTTCCAGCAGATCACAGTAAACGCCCCAAAGTAACAAGATATGACGGGGAGGGCTCAGCTCAAGAACATATAGCCCACTATATGAGTGATCTGGGAGAGTTGGCAACTGAGGAGGCATACCTTTTGAGGTTCTCGACCTCTCTCACCGGCACGGCATTCCAGTGGTATGCCAAACTGAAGCCCAACTCTATAAGCAGCTGGGAAGAAATGCAGAAAAAATTCCTTGATCGCTTCAAAGTATCGGAGCGGAAGGTCACTATTACTGAGTTAGTGACACTCAAACAAGGGAAGAATGAAGCCGCCGTGGATTATATCAAGAAATGGCGGAACCTCAGCATGAGGTGCGACAATCCACCCGTCCACGAAGACGCGGTAAGATTGTGCAAAAGGGGCTTAAAGCCCGAGATAAATGAGAAGTTGATCGGAGCTAATGTCAGAAACTTCGATCAACTCAATAATATCGTGACGGAGATCGATATGTTCTTCGCCGATTACCCCACTATATTTCCAAATAAGGGGAAAGCGCCCAGGGAGCGGGGTGCTCCGGTTAAAGAGGTGAATACAGTCGATTTTTCCCCAGCTCCAGAAAGGAGCGAGGCTAGGGGAGGTCCCAGTGCCCCAGCGGCTAATAAAAAGGAGGAAGGGAAGGCACCTGTTTCTTCTCTTGCTGAAAGAATGAAAAAGCCATACTCTTTCACCCGCGAGCATACAAGAAAATTGTTTGAAACATGTATACGGGCGAAACTCCTGTTGCTCCCTGAACCCAAAAAGCCAGCTGAGGCAGGCAGGGTTAATGAGCCAAATTATTGCCCATATCATCGCATGCTGGGGCACGTCATAGAAGACTGCTATGTCTGTAAAGATGAAATAGAAAAATTCATCCGTGAAGGCGCAGTGGAGATGGGCAAACATCTGGTAAGCCCTCCCCAGCCTCACCAAAGAAACAAGCAGACATTTGCCGTCAATGTCATCTATATGAGCGAGAGCTCATCCGGGTATCATCCCGAAGAAGAAGCGGTGAGGCCTTCGCCGGAGCGCGAGGCAACCCCAATATATACCCCAGTAACTCCTCCCCCTGGGGACTCGGTCATGATGGCATTGGAAGGAATCCAGACCAGCCTGACACGACTCTCATGTCAACAAGAAGAGCTTACCCAGATGATGGAGGGGCTCTCCAGGCAATTTTCAGAAACTCTGTCATTCAACAAGGTTGACAGATTCTTCTCTTCTGAGGGGATGGAATCGGATCCCGATCGTCCTTCAAGGAAAAGAGGCAAACAGGCCATGTTTCCTAGAGAGGACTCGGAAATATATCGCCAAGAAGAAACCACTTCTTATAGAAGGAGCCATGAAAGCGTAAGAATAGCCGAAAGAGGGCGTCAAGTCCGACGAATGGTCGATAAAGAGGCTGGAATACGCTTCAGAAACTCCATGACTCTGAGGGAAAGGCGCGCAAAGCCCTACTCATTCCCCAAAGACAAAGTTCGGGAACTCTTCCGACTTTGTATGAAAAAGAAAGTCGTCGTTCTTCCAAAGCCAAGAAGGGAGGAAGAGATGCATATGACAGATGATCCTAACTTCTGTCAATACCATCGTGCCCTCGGGCACCGAACGGAGCATTGCTTCGTCCTCAAGGATGAGATAGAAAAATTAATCCAAGAAGGACAAATAAATATGGGAAAGTATCTGGTTGATCCCCCACAACCTCATGTGACTAATTATTCTGTGAATATGGTCCATAAGTTCTCCTCCAATATGAAGGACGTCACAGATAATACATATGAGGGAATGGCACTTGATAAGCCGTCCACCTGTCACGCCATTGATACCGTGGCAGCCATAGCCACGAGAATACGAATGTTGGATATGAAATGCCAACAAGAAAATTTGGAGGTGGGTCCCTCCAAAAAGTCCATAAAGGAAATATTTGGCGAATATCAAATGTTGCCAGATTTGATGGTCGAGCAAGCTGTCAAAGTTACTCTTGACCACGATCAGCCAGGAAGTCCGTGGACTAAGGCAAAGAAGAAAAAGAAGCCTAAAATGGCTAAATCCTTGCAAATGTGTGCGCCAAAAGGGAAAGTTGCGGTTCATTTCGACCCACTTCCAGAAATGCCGATCCAACCCAGCTTCATTCAGGAAGCTGCAAGGAAAAAGAAACAAGAAAAGAATAGAAAAAGAAGTGATAAGAGAAGGCTGAAGAAGCAAGAAATGCTTGCTAATGCCATAAATACGTCTGAGGACAAAAACTCTCCAATTCGAAGGTTGCAGAAAATCATCGACGAATTGGAAGAATATCAACCAAGTTGGCCCACAGAGGATGTCCCTCTGAATCAATATATTCCATGGGAAGAGTTCGACCGACGAGCTCGCCTCAGAGCGTGGCTGTTGGACCTCCAGGGCCACATGCGAAAGGCTAGTGAGGACGAACTCTCCATTCCGGACGATGTTAGCTTATTCTGGGATGACGGGCTAACCATAGAAAAGATAGAGCAACAATATCGAGCATGTCATGTGGTGTCGGCTCGACTGCAAGATATTCCCAGCGGCGAAGCGAGCTACGCTCCACCAGAAACTGGAACCCCTTTGGCTACCTATCAAAGGAAGGGGAGCCGGAGAAATCAGAATAAAGGCCGAGGTCGAGGTCGAGACCACAATAATGGTCTGGATAAAAGCCAACCTGATCAAGATAAAATCATCTACGTCAGGGGAGAAACCCCGGGGCCAATTCCAAGGCCTGAAATCCGGGGTAATGTCCGCTTCTGCCCTTCTTCTGATGAAGAAGAATGCTCTCCGCAGGCAGAAAATGCTCAATCCATCAAGGAACCAGGGGAGATAAACCCCTCGGTCCAGCCAAATCCCGCAGAGGGAGTCGAGACCTTGGCGGAATTATTCGCCGAAGAAACACAAATTGATCCTACAAAAGGGGAAATGCAGACAGAAGAATCCCCGACTTCAGGGGAGCAGTCAAAGGCCTTGAAGGAGACCCTTCACAGTATGGCAGAAATAATGCCTCCTATCGAACAAGCCCGAGCCAGGGCGGATCGAAAGGTGCTGCAAAATATGAAAAGAATGCCAGCATCCCTCAGTATATGGGAAGCAATAGCCTTGAGCAAGGAGTTAAGAGAGGCGTTGATTACCGCCCTGCAAAATCCTGAAACATATGAGGTCCATATGGCCGAAATAAGGGCTCAAGCATATGAAACATATGAGGCTACGGTAGCTTTTACCGATGATGATATGCTGTTATCATCACCATGCCACAATAGACCGCTATACATGCGGGGTAAAATCAATGGCCGGGAGGTCGATAGAATATTGGTAGACTCAGGCTCTGCCGTAAATATACTGCCCCTTAAAACATTTCAAGCGTTATACCTCACCCCATACATGAGAAAGGTGCAGGGCATAACGATATCGGGATTCAACCAAGAGGCGGAAGAGGCCCTCGGTCGAGTTGATGTGGAGTTGTGTGTGGACGCCTGGGTGACCCAAGTGTCCTTCCTCATAGTCGACTCCAATACTTCCTTCAAGGCACTACTTGGTAGGCCTTTGTTACATAGGAATTGGGTGGTGCCTTCAACTCTCCACCAATGCCTCAAATATACAAAGGACGGTGAGCAACACCGGATATTTGCCGATTTGGAGCTGTTCAAGGCTTATGACTGCCATCTGGCGGATGCACAACTATACTTTGATAAGGCCTCGGACCCGACGACCGGCGAAAGCCGTCGTAAGGGGAAGAAGATAGCCGATAAGTCTTCCGATGAGGAATGCGGAATTACAATCAACGAAGACAAAGCTGCTAGATTCCGGCAAGGAATGAAGCCCAGCAAGTCTCATCGAAAGTTGGCTAAATTTGGCAGGTCGGCCATCAATCTGGAAGCTAATGCCATTAGCAAAGAAATAGAGGCCAGCATATGCATACCTTCCGGCCTCACAAAGCCCATATTCCCCAGGGAAGTCTACACTGTGGAAGAGTTGAAAACCTTCGCAGTCCGTCACAAAGACGGACGGCGTATCATATTCTATAAGGGGGATCTCGTGCCAGAGAGCCCTCCCGAAGACGGTTTTGGACATGAAAATGTCCGGCCGGAAGTCGAAGAAGTGGTCCAAGAAATGGACGATATGCCCCAATATATAAGACAAATGTGCAAACGCCAAAGCATCCCAGAAAGACAAAGTGCAGCCAGGAATAAATTCTTTCGAGAATTATGGCACCCTGCACAAGTCAAGGGCAGTCATCCAATCAAGATAGAAGAGGCCTTGGATATAGGCCACGCCAGGGGTCTTCCACCCCATATGCAATCCATATGGTGAGCCTACTATCGGGAGTAAAGGAACCGACCGGCCATATTGGGCTTAACAGTTCGGGAGATGGAAATGAAGAAATCCCCCTATCTGTCGAAACGGTCTCAACTGGAATAAATGCCATTTGTGAACGGGAGCAATGTCCGACAGGGCCTTCCCAGTACACAAATAAAGGCCACGATACCAATACGGAAAGGCAAAAAGGATCTTCGGAAGCCGCTAATGCGATCTCCCAAGACCCACATAAAAATACAGGCGAATGGCAGGAAGCCTATTCGGCCGATATAGATGAAGATGAGGACTTCATCGATCTTCAGCCAGCCCCTCGAGAGATAGAAGATGGAGGACAAGCCACGGTCGACGAACTGGTAGAGATCAACCTCGGCAAACCAGAAGACCCTCGGCCGGTTTTCCTCAGCGCCCTCCTGAGTGATAAAGAAAGACAGGTGTACACTGAACTCTTGATAGAATTCAGGGATTGTTTCGCCTGGAATTATAAAGAAATGCCTGGTCTGGACCCTTCAGTGGCAGAGCACGAATTATCAATTCTCCCTGAAGTCAAGCCAATAAAGCAAGCCCAGAGGCGAATGCGCCCTGAATTAGAAATTATGGTGAATGCCGAAATGGACAAGATGCGAGAAGTCGACTTCATCAAAGAATGCATATACCCAATGTGGCTGGCGAATATTGTGCCGGTGAAGAAGAAGAATGGCCAAGTCCGAGTCTGCATTGACTTTCGTGACTTAAATAAGGCATGTCCGAAGGATGACTTCCCATTGCCAATAACCGAAACCATGGTGGATGTCACCACAGGATACGAAGCCCTGTCCTTTATGGACGGGTCATCGGGCTATAATCAGATTAGAATGGCCTTCAAGGATAAGAATCATACAGCCTTTCGTACCCCGAAAGGAATATTCAATTACAAAAGGATGCCCTTCGGTCTGAAGAATGCCGGTGCTACATACCAGAGGGCTATGACCAAAATATTTGATGAGATGCTGTATAATTTGGTCGAATGCTATGTTGATGACCTCGTCGTTAAGTCTGCAAAGAAAGACGACCACCTCGGGGACTTAAGAAAAGTCTTCGAAAGGCTTCGCCAATATTAACTTAAAATGAATCCCATGAAGTGCGCCTTCGGCGTCTCTAGCGGGAAGTTTTTGGGCTTCATAGTCCGATATAGGGGAATCGAGATCGACCCCGATAAAATCAAAGCAATCAGAGAGCTGCCCCCTCCCAGGACTCTAACTGAGCTTAGATCCTTGCAAGGCAGGTTGGCCTATATCAGGAGGTTTATCTCCAACCTATCCGGAAGGTGCAGGCCCTTCTCAAGATTGACGAAGAAAGGAGCCCCATTTATTTGGGACAAAGAATGCCAGAAAGCACTTGATGATATAAAGGAATATCTCCTCAAGCCGCCGGTACTGGGGGCACCCATAAAGGGTAAACCACTCATACTCTATATCGCAGCCTTAGATGCTTCTTTGGGAGCTTTATTGGCGCAAGAAAATGAAGATGCCAAAGAGCAGCCGCTCTACTACCTCAGCAGGATGTTGGTGGGTCCTGAACATCGATATACTCCAACAGAAAAGATGTGCTTGGCACTTATATTTGCCACAAAGAAGCTGAGGCATTATTTGTTGGCACATGAAGTCAAACTCATATCGCGGTTTGATCCGCTAAAATTCCTACTTCGCCAGCCTGTGTTGTCTGGGAGGTTAAGGAAATGGGCCTTACTCCTCATGGAGTTTGATATTACCTTTGTCCCCCATAGGGCGATAAAAGGACAGGGTATGGCCGAATTCTTGGCGGCACACCCAGTTCCTGAAACTTCCCCTCTGAATAATGCATTGCCGGATGAAGAGGTCTTGCCTGCACAGAAAATACTGGACGTACAACAAGCAGAAGTAAAAGCATGGCAGCTATACTTCGATGGGGCCTCGAGAACCATCATAAAGCCGGATGGCACATCAACCACAAAGGCGGGAGCTGGCTTGGTTCTAGTCACCCCGGAAGGTGGGATACTGCATCACTCATGTGCCATAATGGAATCCATGACCAATAATGAGGCAGAATATGAAGCTCTAATTGTAGGGCTAGAAATTGCCTTGGAAATAGGTGTCAGATGTATCCAGGTATACGGGGATTCCCTGTTGGTCATCCGACAAATTCTCGGCATATTCGAGGTCAGGAAGACCGAATTAATAGCTTATCATGCGGCGGCTGTCCGGCTAAGCGAAAATTCTATACCTTCGCCATAGAACATATCAGAAGAGGCCAGAATGCCCAGGCCGATGCATTAGCTAAATTAGCGGCATCGCTAAAATTGCCTCCCGAAGGTGAAGCTGAAATAGTTGTGAGGGATAGGAGACTCTTCCCCACCTCATTAAATGAAAGAGATGGTCTGACAGTATTTGAGATCAATACACTAGAAGACCATAATATCCAAGAGGAAGATGATTGGCGTGTTCCTATCATCAAAATAAAGAATGGCTGGCTCCCTGATAGCAAAGCCGAAAGAATCCAGCTGCTTCGAAGAGCAACTTCATATCAGCTGATAGATGGCGTGCTATATCGCCTTGTCCCTCAAGACAAAAATGCGGTTCTACTCCGGTGCCTTTCTCCAAGGGAGTCCCGCAAAATAATGAAGGAAGTTCACGCCGGGATGTGCGGAGCTCATCAGTCAGACGCAAAAATGAAGATCAACATAAAAAATAAAGGCTTCTATTGGCCAACTATGTTCGCAGATTGCGAGAAAATGGCGAGAAGCTGCCCCCAATGTCAAGCCTATGGACCTATTCCTAGGCGACCCCCCAATTACTTGCACCCAACAACCCCGACATGGCCTTTCGCCCATTGGGGAATGGATGTCGTGGGTCCGTTGACACCATCATTCCGAGGGTGTAAATATATTCTCGCCGCAATAGAGTACTTTACTCGCTGGGCAGAAGCCATTCCTTTGAAGGAAGTGACCGGCGAAACGGTATCACGCTTCGTCAGACATAATATCATATACCGATTCGGAACTCCCAGCCGGATCACATCAGATCATGGCACGCCATTCAAAAATCAAACAATATATAAGATGGCAGCCAAACTTCATATAGACTGGAATGCGTCTTCAGTATACTATCCCCACGCCAATGGGATGGCAGAAGCCTTCAATAAAACCCTCTGCAAACTTCTGGTGAAGATCAGTGGGGGACGAAAGCGGGATTGGGACGAGAAGATGCATGAAGCATTATGGGCCTACCGCACTGTCTACAAAACCCCAACGGGATGCTCCCCATACTCTTTAGTCTATGGAGCAGAAGCCATAATCCCGATAGAGATAGAGCTCGCATCTTATAGGGTCGCCCTGCATTATGGAGTGCAGGAAGACGACATAAGCGAAACTCAAAGACGCTATGAGGAACTATCGGACCTCGAAGGCGAAAGACTGCAAGCATATCAGCGCCTGCAAATATATCAGGCCCGAGTGTCTCGCGCGTTCGATAAATTGGTGAAAGAAAGGACCTTCAAAAAGGGGGACCTTGTAATGGTCAAGCATAAAGATGTTATGGCCTCTCGGCCCAAAAATAAGTTCAAACCAAACTGGGTCGGACCCTTCATAGTGAGCAGAGTCTACGAAGGCGGTGCTTATAGGCTGGTGGATGAAAAAGGGAATATGGCCTTCCCACCATTGAACGGCCGACATATGAAGTTGTACTACGCTCCGGTACATGATCAACTTGAGCAGCAGCAGCAACATAAACCGGTGCCGTAAAGCCCAATATATGTCTTGAAAGACAAAATAATCCGGCAACTCGTCGGGGAATACCGCACAAGAGCCATCTGCGCCAAGGAAAGCCAATAATGCTCGTGCGCGAGCACATAGGCCCATAAAGCCGCATACTTGTTCTCCGGCGGGGGGAGAACTCTCTTGGCCTGCTAAGGGCAGAGATTGAGTTTTCCCACATTCTTACCCAGGGGGGATATCAGAGTCGCCAATGACGAATAAACCCTTGGTACCACACTAGTGGTACGATAATGTCCCATCAAGGGCTACGACCGAGGCGATGATGACGATGACCTCCCGACTTGATAAGGAAGTGGGAAAACTTGCTCTTCTGCTCGATGCAGTCTGAGGGAACAATCCCCGTCCCTGTTATACGCGATGTAATACACGGGCATATACCCGAAAGACGTCATATCATCATGAGCAATTCACTTTATAAGAAAATATTTTCCTGTCAGGAATATCATACGATGAAAATTTTCATATTTCGCCCACGGAAGGCGTTAAACTCCGGAATTTGCCCGCGGGAGGCATTAAATCCCGGAAATTCATTTTTTGCCCGCGGGAGGCATTAAATCCCGGAAATTCATTTTTCGCCTACGGAAGGCGTTAAACTCCGGAATTTGCCCGCGGGAGGCATTAAATCCCGGAAATTCATTTTTTGCCCGCGGGAGGCATTAAATCCCGGAAATTCATTTTTTGCCCGCGGGAGGCATTAAATCCCGGAAATTCATTTTTCGCCCACGGAAGGCGTTAAACTCCGGAATTTGCCCGCGGGAGGCATTAAATCCCGGAAATTCATTTTTTGCCCGCGGGAGGCATTAAATCCCGGAAATTCATTTTTTGCCCGCGGGAGGCATTAAATCCTGGAAATTCATTTTTCGCCCACGGAAGGCGTTAAACTCCGGAATTTGCCCGCGGGAGGCATTAAATCCCGGAAATCCATTTTTTGCCCGCGGGAGGCATTAAATCCCGGAAATTCATTTTTTGCCCGCGGGAGGCATTAAATCCCGGAAATTCATTTTTTGCCCGTGGAAGGCGTTAAATTCCGACATTCGCCTACAAAAGGCATTAAATCCCAGGATTTTGCCCGTGGAAGGCGTTAAATTCCGACATTCGCCTACAAAAGGCATTAAATCCCAGGATTTTGCCCCGAGGAGGCATTATGTTCCAAGTCCTCCCTGGACATACGCCAGTCCCACTGGCATACCATAAAAGGGTCGAGAATTTCCCTACTGCCCCAAGGAGGTAATATATCCTGAATTTCCCCTTCACATACTCTAGTCCCACCGGCATGTCACGAAGGGTAAGGATTTTCTCATTCGCCCTTGAGGAGCAATACGAAATATCATTCGCGTCCCTGGGAATGTTATACCCCAAAATTCCCCCCCGTAAGTTATAAACCCATCGGCATAACCATATAGTCCCATATGCTATAGTCTCATCGGCGTGCCGTAGGCGTTCGAATTCACCCCAAAGGGACGCTATACCCTGAAATCGACCTTGATACACGCCAGTCCCACCGGTGTGCCTCAATGGCCCGGAAATTCATATTTCATATCCGCCCACAGGAGGCTTTATATCCTGGAAATTCATATTCGCCTACAGGAGGCTTTATATCCTGGAAATTCATATTTCATATTCGCCTACAGGAGGTTTTGTATCCTGGAAATTCATAATTCATATTCGCCTACGGGAGGCTTTATATCCTGGAAATTCATATTCGCCTACAGGAGGCTTTATATCCTGGAAATTCATATTCGCCTACAGGAGGCTTTATATCCTGGAAATTCATATTTCATATCCGCCCACAGGAGGCTTTATATCCTGGAAATTCATATTCGCCTACAGGAGGCTTTATATCCTGGAAATTCATATTTCATATTCGCCTACGGGAGGCTTTATATCCTAGAAATTCATATTTCATATCCGCCTACGGGAGGCTTTATATCCTGGAAATTCATATTTCATATCCGCCTACGGGAGGTTTTATATCCCGAAATTCATACTCGCCTACGGGAGGCCTTAAATCCTGAAATTCATGTTTCACTCACGAGGAGCGTTAAACCATATATAACCCTATTCACAGACCCATATTGTATCAAGTTCTCATATTGTATACTCCCCCAATAACTGTTGGTTCAGTTATGTCATATGTTTATATTTATATTTAATAATAGTTCTTTATTTAATAGTAGTTAGAACGTGCCAAAAAAAAAAAAAAAAAAAAAAAAAAAAAAAGAAAAAAGAAGAAAAAGGGAGACTTAAAAAGCGAGGTGCCCCGATGGACTTAACCGATCTCATCCATATCGGGATCGGCTAAGGGTAAAAAGGTCTTATATACCCAGCTAAGGTGAAAACCCGGAAGGGCGCCTTAGGCAAAATCGGGTAACCCCACTGCATGAAAACCCGCAAGGGCGTGCAGGCAAAAATAAGAGGGGGCCAGTGTCGGTGAAAACCCAAAAGGGCACTGGCATTAGTTTGAAAAAAAAAAAAAAAGAAGACGAATATCATTTCTAATCAAAAAAACTCTTCATATAAATGACCGCGAGATAGAAGCCCGAGACAAACCCTCGGGATAACTCAAATATGCGGTTCAAAATGAAACAATGCCAAGGTCAAAAAGAAGGGGAGGGAGTCCCAACAGCTAGTCCCGAGTTGGAGTCGACTCCCGCACCACCAAGGCCTGCGAGGCGTCTAATAAAAGACGGAGAGCCTCAACCCTGTCTACCGACGCGTCTCGCTCTCGAGTGAGTTCGTCCAGACGGCGGTCGAGGGTCGCCACTTGCTCGACGCCCTCTTCCAAGCCCCTCTCCAATTCTTCTAGCTGAAGACGGAGAGCGGAGACTTGAGACCTCGCTTCAGCAATACTGGAGTCCAATGTCTCTCTATCGGCTCGGAGTTCGGAAACTTCTGCAGTTCGAGCGGCCACATCCTCGAGAGCGGACTCCAGCTCAGCCCGCAGTTGAGCTCGTTGGGCAGCAGGTACGGCAGAATCATCCTGGCCTTCCCCACCTGATAAAAGAAAAGAGAAAGAGAATATCATGAAACCAGAGTTGAAATGATAGTGTCAGCGAATAATGCCGGCAATGAAACGAAAGAAAAAAAAAGGGATGTTACCTGACTCCGTTGTCTCCTCGGGGTGGGGAGGACCCACTTTCCCATCCTTATCGGGAGAGGCAAAAAGGGATTCGGTGTCCCCCGAGTGACACGAAGGCGACAATTTGGCGGTGGAGCCGCTCCACGTCGGCGAATCCACCCTCCGGTCAAAGGCAAATTGGTAGGTGATTTTGGGCTCGCCCTTGTCTCCGGAGTAATCGAGCAGCTCGGTCGAAGTATACGCCGGTTCCTCAACCCGAGGAGTCCAGGGAGTTCCCCCCGAGCAAGAAAGGGGGACGGTGTCCCCTGAACGAGCCGGAGAATCAGGCAGTGAAGCCCTCCAAGCTGCATAATAGAAGTAGGGTCAATACCCGATAATATTTGATGAAGAAACAATAAGGGATAAGAAGCTTCATACCTGCTAAGGTGGCAATGTCCTCGACGGCTGGGACATGGCTGAAGCAAATTAGGAGGGACCTAGCTCTGGCACGTGCCGCTGATGCTGCTAGTCCCTCAATGCCTCCTGAAAGAAGCTCAGGGGCTGATCTGACCCCGTCCCGGCGTTCCCACCTTTGGATGAGCACAGGGAGGGCATCTGTGCCAAGAGATGAAGACAGGCAAAAGAGATATAGTCAAAAAAGAAAATAAAGACATAATTTGTGCAGTCTTAAGCACGGGGCAAAGAGAATAGATCCACCTGGTGGTGAAGCCGCGGGCTCTTGTTGAGCAGCCTCAGTCTCTGCAGGCTCCCCCTCTGCCGAGGAAATCGCAAGAGGGGCAGCCGGGTCGTCCTCCAAAGAGGAGCGACGGAAGGAGAGGCAGCCGCAGTTGGCGTCATTCCAACAACTTCTGTAACACAAAAATTTGATATTGGTTACCAGAAGAAAACAAGGTGGATAAAAATGCCATGAAGATCAAAGCAAATATAACTTACCCTCGAGAGGAGGACTATCCACTGCAGGGGGAGCGGTCGAGTCCCCTACCAGGCCCTTCATGAATGAGGAGCCTGAATGGCTGGAGGCTGAACGCATCAGCTCCTCAAAAGTAAAATCTGCATAGAGAAAAGATCAAAAAAAATCAGACCCGGTGCAAGGCAAAAAGCCATAGGGGCTGCGATATGTCGGCAAAAAGCTGTATATTACCGAAATGGCCCTGGTCATCCAAGAGTTCATGGTAGAGCTGGTCGACCAGAGGGACATCCGACCTATAAGGCTCGTAGTCGGCCCAATTGAGGTCCCCCAACTCCTCATCGTTGCCCAAAGCGACATTTGCAGCTATAGTCACGTTCTCCTGCAGAAAGCAAAAAGGGAGAATGATTAGAACCGCAGTCACCCCCAGCAAGGGGTGAATACCGACTTGCCAAAAATATATATGCATATGTCCGCACACCTCCGCAATGGCCGGCGAAGCTATCCGAACGGAGTCTTGAGCGGGAGGCTCGGGAACATAGGCCCCTGAAAAAATAGAAATAATGGAAGGTAAGAACCTTCTAAATGTGGCAAGAAGGGAAATACAAACATACAAAAAATAAAGCGGTCGGTCAGCCTCACCTGTTGTAAGCGGGACTTCGCCGACAGCAGGCTCCATAGCCACCTGAGACTCGTTCTCACCAATAAATTCACCTTCCTCTGATGGGAAGGAGAAAATATGTACAACATAAGAAGTCATATTCAAAAGGGGAATTGATCCTCAAAACAAAAGAAGCCAGCAAGGTTCTTACCAATAGGCGAAGGTGGCCTTTCAATAGGCGCCGGAGCCGGCGGAAGGGTAGGAGACAGTCGGGGCCGAACCGATCGACCCTCCGTCTCACCTTCGGCCACTCGCTTCCTCCGAGCTGCCTGTTTCGCAGCGGCCACTAGGAGTTGCATCTCCGATGTGGGGCCGATGCTGGCAGACGGTGCAGCCACCTCCTCAGCAGGGATTTGAGGCCCTCCCTCAGGCGCCTGATGCGCGGGAGATCCTCCAGGAGCCGCGGGCAAAGGAGAGACAACATCTCCTATAAAATAAGGAGAGTAAGGTAAATGCGATGCATATCCACAATAAAGAGAAACAATGAAAGAATATAGAAATGGAATACCTGCTGCGGCAAAAGACCTCGGCGGTTCGGGTATGAGGGAATCAAAAGGCATCCCTAACTGGGTCGCCGCTTGCCCCATTACCCGCCAAACATCGCCGACGGTCTCGGCCCGCAATATCAGGAAAGCCTCGCGGCGAGGGCCAAAGCAAGCAAGCATGTGGCTGAGATAACATAGCCAATCTCTGGCAGGATCTCCATTGAAACTGCCTACGGGCAGCCGGGTACTGTGCTCAAATCTTCTGGGGATTTTGCAGTCCGCCAGGAACTGATGAGTCCATATATATCCTGGAGCGGCGAGCTCATAAAAGCCATCATCCTCGCCGCCCTTCTTCTTCTTCGTCTTCGGCGCCGATGGGCCAGCTCGGCCCTTATATGTATGTCGGCCGAGTCCTTTGGTGGACTTAGCCTGAGAAGAACTCCTCGTCTGCTCGAGATCGGGTCTGAGCCGCAACTCCCCTTGGTTCTTGTGCCACCAAGCAGCAAAGGAAACAGTCATACCCCCTTCATGAGTGGGGGGAGGTACTGCCACTGGGCCGAACGAATTTTGATGCTGGAAGTAATTCCACCATAGTCGGGCGACAAGATGGCTCTTCCGCTTCTTATATACCCGAGGCAGCTCGGCAAAGGCAAGACTGGAGGGGATCATCTGATCATAGCCAAAATTCCGCGCAAAGCGGTTCGGATAATAAGGCTCCAGAATGACGTCTCGCCCTTTCTTCAATATGAGCAGGGATGGGAGAGTACTCAGAGTCCACCCATCTAATGCAGCGCCATCATGGCCCATACGGCCCGTCCATGGGTCAAACCAAGCTCGGTCGGCGGCTCCTCCTCTGTCG
Organism: Zantedeschia hybrid cultivar; assembly: GCA_030544215.1. Classification (NCBI taxonomy): domain Eukaryota; kingdom Viridiplantae; phylum Streptophyta; class Magnoliopsida; order Alismatales; family Araceae; genus Zantedeschia; species Zantedeschia hybrid cultivar. The sequence goes on from JARZZO010000016.1 coordinate 16,046,379, forward strand.
AGATATGGCCGGAAGTTCCGCGAGGAATGGTCAAAATCCAGCTTCCGGGGAGAGCCGAAGGGTATAAAACTCAAAGCTGCACGGGCATAAGAGAGCTGACCCGTCCCTTGGCTGGCGGGCTGGCTTGCCAGTCGAAGCATGGTGGGCAGTGAAGAGTCCATCTCCCTGCCAAGGGGAGAATAACCCGGAAGCAGGAGTCCCGCCCAGGCGCTGACATAGTGAGTGGCCATCACCACTGAACATGAATTCGGGGTAGCCGAGCTGCAAAGAGCCCCGAAAGAATGATATACACTAGCAAGTGCCGCCGGCGCAATAGCGAGGCGGGTCCCCGCTGCAAGTCGGGAAGCCGCTAGTAAAACCTCGGGCCGCAAAGCCCCCTCGTCCCCGTACGGGACAGCAAAAGTAACTAGCCAATATGCTAGATAAGCCGCCACATAAGTGATATCATCCAGGCCCCATGGGTTCTCGGATTCATGCTCCGGTGCAATGATAATGCCTCTCCGAGATATGTCCCTATGTGACAAAATAGAAGGGACCCGTTCATCGAAGATGCTGGCAAAGCCTCGGTGATAGCGGAATGGCCCTCCAAAGAAGAATCTGACCCAGGCAGCTGGTGATACCTTCCCCGGGCCAGAAGAATTCCCCCCAGTGGAGGACGATGCGGCGCGCTTGGCTTTGGACAAGTCCCGCCATACCTTCAGCAAATATCTATAACAATAGGGGGTAGTATAGCTCCATGTGTCGTCGGTGGTGCTGCGATGAAACTCATCCAACACTCCTTCTTCATAGGGCTCCCCTACGATCGGCAAAGCTGAAATCCGATGTAAAGCCCAGAGGTCGATGGCGGTCTCGCCTTCAACAGTCACGATAGTATTAGTATCGCGGATGTACCGCTCGGCGATCGCCTGGATGAAGTCGTGATGGCAGGGATAATCATACTGAGCCGCTGAAACAGCCTCATATATACCGGCTCTGTCAAGGATTGGCCGGTGATGCTTCAATATATGCAGGAGCCACTCTGTAGCCCCCAGGCGGAAGACATGGGAACTCCTGATCTGGAGACGGGCGTCCCATGCGGGGCGAACGCCCCGACATATGTCCGATAATAGTATGCTGAAATCGGACGGGTCATGTATGGAACCTTCCTCCACTTCGGTCAGAAACACCCCCTGAGGGTGTCGGGCGGCCTCAAGAGGACGACTTCCTGCTCTCGTCCACATAGCTGGCGGATAGGTCCGGCTGATGTCGTGGACCCGAAGAATAGCCCGGATGGGCCCCATCTGTTCCGAAGAATAGATAGTGGTCTTTCGACCCCATCTTCAACATAGATGAATGATTGGAGCAGCTCGTAGATGGAAAGATCTGAGGGAAGATGCCGGGCGGTCTCACCCCGCAAGAAATAGAAGAATTCCCCGTCTCTATATATGCTTTCGTGGCGAATGGGGACAGCATCTTCAATAGTGATCCGCAAATGTGGCTGAGCCACCCAGCGGAACCCCGCATATGAATAAGCAATCTCCTCCTCCTGAGGACCCTCGTGGGAGAAATCGCCGTGTGCGGCCATAATAATGAGACAGGAATAGCAGCCTGTGGAAAAACAAAGACATACACATCAAAATAATGCACAAAGCAGATGATACAACTAAATCCCGACAGGAAGTCAGGATAATGCAGCAAAGCTTATATATTGCCAACAAATGGCAAAAATGCGGCTAATTCGGGTGTCTCGTGTAGAGCTCCTGGAAATGCCCAAACTATAAGAAAGACGAAGTGCTAATACTAGCACAACACCCATACCATGCCCTCATATGTGTGCCTCAATGGCGGATACTTGGCCAATCCGGAATGTCTTGCACAAGACTCCCGGAGATGCCAAAATAAGGTACTAATATCCTTTAAATAGGAATGACATTATCAGGATTGAGTGACCCGCTCCATGTTCCCAACCGATCTCCAAGTCACAAAGGCCAAGAGATATTCGGGACCGAGCAACGTGTCGAACAATCCGATGATGTCAGTCTTATAAGGATCCTCCAAGTCACAAAGGTCAAGAGGATCCGAATATAAAGGAAATTTCATAGCTCCAAACGTCCCCAGGAGGTCACAAAGTCATAAAGACAAGGCTCCTGGGGTGACGTTGGACCACTCAAGTACCAAAATACATATGGTGTCCGAACCTACAAAGGGCGAATTGGGCAATTGATTGCGCAGAGGATATGAGACAGCGCTGCTACCTTTCCGAAAAAGGCCCACATACGCTCAAGTCGTATGGAGCGGGGTGAAAAGGGTTAGCAAAGCAATATCAATACATGCTTGGCATGAATTCGGCCCATCGGGATCAGCCCGGAGACATATACACATACATGTACATACACATAAACACATGCATATATATATGGAAGAATCCACGGGACACCCGCCTTTGACTTCGTCTCCGGCGAGCATCCCGTTGGGGGCATTTGTTGAACCCAAAAAAAATAATTTCATATACAGACATGCAGATTTGCATTGTATGAGTATGCATATATGACGCATGCTCGCGTCGATGTGAAATTCCCATAGGAGAATACACATGCATAAGCATGACAATATGTTCATGAAGGACCATGTCATGCAAAATAAAATGCACGCCTATGATATAGGTGAATACAAGAAATCCATAAGGAACCACGGGCTCGTATTGCGAGGGCAGCGGAGTAGAAGACATACCTAGGCCACGAAGGCCTTAATCAGATTTTTTTTTTAGGAGCCTGAGGCAGCCCCAAGTTGCTTGCTTCGGCTCCCGAAATCAGCTCCCGAACCGCCCTTGCAATGCTCGATAATGGGACCCGATGGGAGACCCCAAAATGCAGCGATAAATGGGACCCCGAACGCTGCAAAACAAGGGTCAAAATCAGTCCCAAGGTGGACTAAAATCTGTCCCGAAATGGGGCAAAATCAGTCCTAGAACTCTCCCAAAATGGCTCCGAAATGGAGGCCCAATAGTGGGGGAGATAGGCCCAATAAGTAGCCCTATGGGTGGGGTCAATATAAGGCCCAATAAGCCCCCAAATGGGCCCAAGTTCAGTCCCAAAAGTGGGCTGGAATCTGTCCCGAAATAAGGTAAAACCAGTTCCGGAAATTACCTAGATCAGCCCCGAAACGGAGGCCCAATATCGGGAAAGTTAGGCCCAATAAATGGCCCAATGGGGGAGCCCAAAAAGAAGCCCAAGAGGCACCCCTAGCAGGCCCAAATCAGTCCCGGAATGGGGCTAAAGTGCTCTCCAAACTTGCTCAAAAATGACCTTCAATAGGGGCCCAATAGCAAGGGAGGCAGGCCCAATGGGTGGCCCAATAAGGAGGCCCAATAGGGAGCTCAAATGGGCCCAAAATCAGCTCACAAAGAGGGCCTAAATCTGCCAAAAGGGGGAAGAAATCTCCAGGATTCCCAAAATGGCAAGAGAAGAAGGTGGACCCCTCTCTCTCACTCCCCCTTATTTAAATAGGCAAAGAGGAGGGAGGAGAGAGAGAGGGGGAACCGGTGGGGGGAGCCCCCACCGGTTCCAAGAGGGAAACCGGTGGGGGGGAGGAGGCTTTCCCTCCCTCTCTTCTTCTTTAAAAATTCAAAAAAAGGAAGGGGGGTGGGGGATTAAATTAAAGGAAAAAGAGGAGTTAATGAGGGATCTTAACCCCATTCACAAGGGTTAAGAATCCCATGCAAGAACCCTCTTAAACCCCATCCTAAAACCCCCTTTCACACTTGGCCAAAGTCTGAAATCAAGGGGCTAAACCCCTTTCACACTTGGCCAAAACCCAAAATCTGGCCCAAAGCTCATTAAGAGCCAAAAAGGAGGGAAAAGAGGAGCATGGGGAGGGGAGAACCCCCCACCGGTTGCCCAAAACCGGTGGGGGGTCCAACCGGTGGCCATCCCCCCACCGGTTGGAACCGGTGGGGGTGCCCACTTCCCCCCTCTCTCTCTCCTTTATTTGCTCCCTCTCTCTCATTCCTTGGCCACCTATTGGCTATTGGAAAATAAAAAAATAAAGAGAGGGAGGAGAGATTGTGGAACCGGTGGCACCGCCCACCTTGGTTCATCCCGGTGGCACCCCCCACCGGATTAAGATTTTGGGGCCTATAAATAGGACCCCAGGGTCCCCAATTCAAAGGGAGGAAGCACACCACAAGTACACACCATAAGCCTATAGGCTGCCCACATATAAGGGGGAGATTGTGGTGAAATTGTGAGGGAGAGTGCTGCCAATTGAAGACCAAATTCGGGTTTTTTAACCCGGATTTGCTGCGAATTTGGGAGTTCTTTCGTCCCGGGGAGCTCTCTCCTAAGGTTCAATCCTAAGGGGAAGCTCTGCCGAATTTTATTTGTAAAATAGTCTTATTATAAGGCGAAATACTACTGAAATAAAATCAGAATTTCTGTGCTTATGTGTGTCATTTGAATTTTATAATTATCATACCTTTTAAAAAAAGGGAAATAATATGTATATATGTATATATTTTCCTAAAACTAAATAAAATTGTGTACATCTACAACCTAACCCTAACCTCACCCCATAAATAAACCAAATTCAGAAATCTGCATAAAATCATAATCAAGCCTTAAAGGTAATTTATAATTCATAATTAATTAATTAATTAATTAATTAGTGAAAATTCACGAAATTAATTAAAAATCAGGAAAAACCAGTAAAAATCTGTAAGAAATCTGCAAAAAAAAAAAACCTGAAATATGATACAAAAATCATAATAAATTCAAATACCCGTATATATATTTAATTAATTAATCAGTTAATTAAATTAATCATAAAAAAATGGATAAAATTAATAAAGTTAACAGAAAAAATCAGAAAATCAGAAATCTGAAAGAATGTTAAATCATTAACCATATATCTAAAAACTTAATGTAAAATTACGAAAATACCCTTGTGCGTAATATTTACACATATAACCTTGAAAACATTAAAATTCATATTATAATCAGGGTTTCTTCCCATATATTCTGAATATCATTAAATATAAACCCTAAGACGCCGGTTTTAAGGTAAAATTACTAAAAAACCCCCATATGTTTGAAAATCAATTCCCTAACTCCTATAAAGCTTGAAAACCTCTAAAATTCACTTCTATATGTTTATAAGCCACTATATTTCCATAAAACCCCCATAATCACATAAAAACCCCTGAGAGTGGATAATTGCAAAAAAAAACCCCTGTAGGACTAAAAATTGGGAATTGACCTGTATAACCTGAAACCAATCCACCTAACTTGGAACCAATCCTAATAGTCGAGAATCAATCCCGAATCACATAAAAATTATCCCCCGAACCGGGGTGAGGTTAAGGATTCACCCTAAAATATACCTTCATCTGCATACGCATGCGCTTCCTATAGTAGTAGTTTTGCATGACTAAGGGCATCATACGGACGGTTAATCAAGGGTTGCCGAGCAGTTGCTCAGCGTAATTAACACTGACCGAGGTCAGTGGAGAGAGGTCATATACTCGAATCTTCGCCTGATTCGAAGTCCCGGATTCCCTGAGGGCTAATCCCAAGCTCTCATAATCCGATAAAAAAATATAAAACTGACCTATAATCCTCTAGATAAACAAAAAAAATGGACTTCCGAATAATCCGACATAGGGAGGAAGAGATATGTCTAGGTCAGGTCCCGACGCCAGGGTTAGAAAAACCTTCGCGCAAACAACCATCTATACGCAAGAGGTGCCCAGCCATCTGTCTCCTCAACAAGCCGTAATGTTTGTTAATCTTTGGCCATATGGTTTCTTCCCATCATTACCAGCATGGTTTCTTCCCATCATTACCAGCACCTGGCCATTTCTACTTCTACTCTTGCTGATGCTAAATGGAAAATCAGCATTGATTGTCATGCAAAAATCATCAATATTTTGAATCTTGAGGTACTTTGCAGTTACTTTCAAAATAAGCTTGGTCACTGGACACAAACTACCTCAGGCCCAATCTCTGAAATACACATTTTTCAGAGAACATTTTGTAATTGAACTCCTGGCTTAAGCAACAGTTGTCACCCATCTTTAGGAAGAATCATATGGACACTGACCACCACAATCGCAATCCACTTTGTGAAGATTTTCTTGCGTACATGAAGAGGATGCCAGTTCAAGTTTGTTTCACAGTTTAAAATTAAACAATCTAGTTTCTGTGATGACCTTAATGACGAAGAACCGGAGATAGTTTTCTGAGGTGCACTAACTTGCTTCTTAGTCACCTTGGCTGTCTGTTAACCATATATAAATTGAAATTTGAAACAGGAAAGTGCCCTTCATTTCATGATTGACTTGATGCAGGTACCATATTACATTGGAAAAAAACTAGGTCCAACTGGATCATTTTCTTCAGATGAACTGACATTGTTATGTTGATTCAGCTTTGTGTTTTTTGTATTTTTATTGAAAAGTGAAGATAGATTGCTATGTTATATGAGATAGGTTATGTGGACTTGCCTGGATGGTGAGGTATGTTATTCAGATTTGCCAAATAATTAAATAAGGCCTTTCCAGAAATTGAAAGGTGAAGAAACCAGGAAAGATATGAGAGAGGAGGAAGAGGAGACCGATGGAGAGAATTGCAGCGTGTCGGCCTTGAGAGTCTCAATCTCTCTCAGCCACACTTCTCTACTGTCAAAATAGAGTCTAGGCCGCCCAAATTATTACATGACAAAAATGTCCCTAGTAAAACACTTACACAAGGTGCACTACTAATGGGGAATAAATAGCATAAAACCCAAGAAAGAAAGAAAACTGAACTACCCATGTCCTTTACGCTCCCCCTCAAGCTGAGGATATATATCCAACATGCTCAGCTTGCCTAAATCATTTTGAAGTCCTCTCTGGGCATGCCCTTGATCAATACATCAGCAACTTGATCTTGAGAGCAAACATATGGTAAGCACAGCTCTCCAGAATCCTACTTATCTCAGATGAAATGTCTGTCAATTTCTATATGTTTAATGCGATCATGCTGAACAGGGTTGTGGGTAATATTAATCGCAGCCTTGTTGCATAGTAGAACTTCATAGGAAGAATTGCTCGTATTCTAATATCTGCCAGTAAAACTTTCAACCACAATAATTCAGTTACAGCTAGAGCAGTAGCTCTATACTCGGCCTCAGCACTTGACCTTGCAGAAACGAATTGCTTTTTGCTTCTCCAGGTGACAAACTTCCCACCCAAGTATGTACAATATACTGAAGTAGACATGCGATCGTCTTGAAATCCTGCCCAATCAGCATCAGAGAAACCCTCTAGACACAAAGAGCCTTTCTTGCTAAACAACAGACCTTTTCCAGGACAAATCTTAATATACCTCGTAATCTTGTCAACTGCTTACATGTGTGTTACTCTGGGAGCATGCATAAACTGACTAACCACATTGGTGGCATAGGTGATCTCTAGTCTGGTTGGGACAAACATATAAGCTTGCCAACAATCTTCTGATATCTTCCCTTCTCAGCCTCTGAGAGCGCCTCACCATCAAGTGAACTAAGTCTATGATTTACTTCAATTGGTGTTTCAACCATGGAATGCAGAATCGCCAATCCCGATCCAGATCGGCCGATTTGGATCGGGATCGACGGGTCCCGATCCGGCCGGAATCGGCCGATCCTGGTCGATTCTGGCCAATTTCAGCCAATTCCAGCCGATCTGATCCCGATTTGGATCGGGATCGGTGGGTACCGATCCAGCCTCCCAATCCGTGCTAGAATTCCATGGTTTCAACAGGTCTGCCGCCCAACTTACTTGTTTCCTTTAGTAGATCAAAAGCATACTTTCTCTGAGAAATATGAATGCTGCCATTAGACCAAGCAACTTCAACCTAAGGAAATGTTTCAGAGGACCAAGGTCTTTAATTTCAAATTCTTGACCAGACTTTCCTCCAAATATTTGATCTCCAATAGGTTATCTCCAATAACTACCATGTCATCTACATACACAAGAAGTATTGCTACCTGCCTATCTTTCCATTTTACAAAGAGTGTATGATCAGTATTTCCTTGCTTAACACCCATCTTCAACATGGCAGTTTTAAGCTTCTCAAACCAAACCCTTGGAGACTGTTTTAACCCATACAAGGCTCATCTCAACTTGCACACTTTTCCATCTACTCTCAAACTTGGAGGAGGCTGCATATAAACTTCCTCTGTCAGGTCTCCATTGAGAAACACATTTTTTACATCTAGCTGGTGCAATTCCCAAGAACAATGGCAATACTCGTACATAAGATAATTTTGCAACTGGAGCAAATGTTCTCAAGTAATCAATCCTACAGGTCTGTGTAAATCCCTTGGCAACTAACCTTGCCTTGTACCTTTCAACTATCCCATCCACTGTAAACTTTATGATATACACCCATTTACACCCTACAAGTTTCTTCCCCGAAGGAAGATCAACCAAATCCCATGTGCCATTTTTTCTTTAGGGCCTCCATCTCTTCCTCGATTGCCTTAACCCGCTTGGGATCCTTTACGGCTTCTGAAGTAAAAAAGTTGACAAGGAGGAGTTGGAAATAGAAGAAATGTAAGCATGGTATGAAGGGGAAATACGGGAATAGCACAAGAACTTGGATATTGGATGCTTAGTGCATTCTCTTAGAGAAATTTTCAGAATTGGGTTTAGGTACTTGTAATTCAACCTCAGGTTTTTTTTCGAGATAAAGACTTGGCGTCCTTATGATAGTGACCTTCGCCCAGGAACTACCATGTTGTTGCTGGTCCGTCTCTGTTCTCTCCTTTTTGTGTCTCCTAGAGTAGACTTTCATCACATCTATCTTCTCTATAGGATGACTTGCTCTCTCATCTGCCTCCAAAATGTCCATGGCACTGTCATCTTGAACAAGAGTTGTTGGATTTTCTTAAGGAGATAATGATGAGGAAGGAAAATTCAAACTTTTAGTAAAACAAGGAATGAGATGAGGTGCCAAAGATGGACCCATGACAGGAGTATCTCCTCAGCAAGGAGAAGTAAGATTGAGTCTCAAAGAAGGTGACATCTCTTTGGTAATATCCCTTTAATGTGGTGGGGTCCAAACACTTGTACCCGTTTTGCTTAGAAGAGTAGCCAAGAAAGATACCCCAAGTGGCTTTGGGATCAAGTTTGGAGTTTCCTAAACTTAAATTATGCATAAAACATAAGCATCCAAACGCCCAAGGAGGCAAGGGAAAAATTGGATCGTCTAGATGTAATATAGTCACAGGAACACGAAATCCAAGGATATTGGATGGCATCCAATTGATGACATATGTTGATGTAAGAATAGCATCTGCCCAAAACTTCTTAGGGAGTTTACACTGAAAGATGAAAGCTCGGGCAATCTCCATTAAATGCCTATTCTTGCTTTTGGCAACTCCATTCTATTGTAGAGTACACAGGCAGGAAGACTCAAGAATCATCCCTGTATATTCCATAAACATATTCAATTTTTTTGTGAAATACTCTTTTGCATTGTCAGACTTGAATCTTTTTATTTTTTTGTCAAATTGGGTCTGCACCATCTTGGAGAAAATCTGAACTGTTCTGGGCACTTCCTCTCTTGATTTCAGCATGTAAACCCAAGTGCATAAGGAAAAATCATCAATAAGCGTGATAAAGGATCGATAACTATCCATAGAATTAACTGGTGAAGGGCCCCAAACATCGGAAGAACTAATTCAAAAGGAGAACTGCTCTTATTTATTGAATCTGGAAAAGTTGATCTACAATGTTTTGTCAATTGGCAAACCGAGCACTGGAGTGACTCTAGTTTTATTGACTGAAACAATTGGCAGACCGGGTTACTAGTCATATGATCAGTCGCTCCAGAATCGATGATCTAAGTGAAATTGGCTAGTTGAGAGCAGCACTAAGTGCCACTCCTCCAAAACTTCACTTACCCAAGGAAGTAGAAGAAGTGCAAAAGTGTTCAGCCGAGATAGGATCTTTTATAGGTTTGCCATGTCGGTTGAGGAGAGGCCTTTAAGTCCAGACACTAAAGGATCAGAAGATCCACCATCAGTAGAGGAGACTTGATTTGCAGCTGCATTCCCCTTTATTGGTTGCTTTCCCTTCTTACCTCTAAACTTGAGGGGTTTCTTGTCTGGATAGAGCTCACAACAGTCATCAATTAAGTGATTTAATCTGCCACAAGGGATACACTTCCTGCTTCCTTTCCCTTCTTCTTCTGTAATGCTTGTATTCCCCTTGTTTGCGTTTGTAGCATTGCTGGCCAAAGCTGAGTGATTACTAGCATTGTGTCCACTTGTAACTTGAGCATCAGTAGGCATAGCCTCCCTCCTATTCTCTTCAATCAACACTCTATGATACACTTCATCCAATGATGGAATGCTGATTTCATTAAGGATCTGTCCTCTTAGAGGTTCCCACTCTGGGTTTAACCCTCGAAGAAATCTCAGAACCCTCCCCTTTTGAATAAACGCCGCTTGTAATCTGCTAGTGTCCCATTCATCTACATCATAGTAGTCTAATTCATCCCACAAGATTTGCAAGGTGGTGAAATAATTTGTAACAAAGAGTGAGCCTTGCTTAGTTCCGTAGATAGCATTCTCCAGCTAATACACACGAACAACATTTTTCCTTTCTCTATACATCTTCAATAGGAAGTCTCACATATACCTTTTGCTGTCCCTTTTCGCATAATCAACTTTCTTTGAGCATCTTTAACTAAGTTCACTAACCAGGTCATCACAATATTGTTTTGTTCAACCCAGTCTTCAAACTCAGCACTAGTCTCATCTGGTTTATCAACCTTGCCATTGATATAACTATACTTCCTTTTCGCTCCAATATACATCTTGGCTGCAGGTCACTACTCAACATAGTTGTTCTTATTTAGCTTGACTGGAGTTATTTGTAGTATATGATGTTCGTGACTAGACATCACTGCACTCTTGCCTTCAGAAGCACCACCAGCATCTTTAGATGTAGCATAAAACTTGGAATGAGATTGTTGGTCGGCCATGGAATGCTCCTCGTCTCTGAACAATCCGGTGAAGTGTGTAGGTGACCCTAATCAATCCAAGATTAGGATACAGGTTGTCTGCCCCAACCAAAAAAGTCAGGGAAGGAACTGCACCAACCGGACAGAAGAAAGAGGCCAAGTGTAATACCCCGCATAAGAATATGTTAAATAGACTAAATCAATAGACTACCAACAACACTGGTTAGTCATTTTTCGAAGCTCGAGTTGGAAAGAACTCCGAAGTTAAGTGTGCTCGGTTGGAAGAAGTCTCAGGATGGGTGACCTTCCTGGGAAGTTTACCAACTAGCATAGTCGTTAGGCCAATTAGCTGGTTGGGTTGTTACAAATGGTATCAGAGCCACGAACTAGCCGAAAGTGTGAGAGCTAAGTGCTACATAGGGCAAAGTGCTACACCATAAAAGGACAACCCTAGAGTGTAAAGCCGCATGGTGGAAGCCATCTCTTGAGCCTATAGGGGCCACCTCTAGAATCCTACATGTCTAGTAGATTAGTTGTAAGCTGTGTGTAATATAGTCCTGACGAAGATGTCAGGCTTGTAAGGAGGGTAGATTGTAATACCCCGTATAAGAATATGTTAAACATACTAAATCAGTATACTAACAACAATACCAGTTAACCATTTTTTTGAGTTCGAGTTGGAAAGAACTTCGAAATTAAGTGTGCTTGGTTGGGAGAAGTCCCAGAATGGGTGACCTTCCTGAGAAGTCTACCAACTAGCACAGTTGTTAGACCAGTTAGCTGACTAGGTCGTCACACCAAGGAGAGGAACGGTTGCTATAGGGCTTCTCCGAGTCCACTGGAAGGAAGTCCAGTGGCAGCTGCAGCACCTTCCAAAGCCGGATAGAGGAGAAGGCCAAGATTCCGATGAAGTTCCTCCAGGTCTGCACCCTCCCGGCTGTTCTCTTGAAGCGAAAACCCTAGGACAGGTATGCAAATCCCGCCAGCAGGTTTCAGACATGCTGATGGGTGGTATTCATCCTCTTAGAGCCAACTTGGCTCTGACGCCATGAAGAAACCAGGAAAGGTATGAGAGAGGAGGAAGAGGAGACCGATGGAGAGAACTGCAAGGTGTCGGCCTTGAGAGTCACAATCTCTCTCAGCCACACTTCTTTGTTATCAAAATAGAGTCTAGGGCAACTGCCCAAATTATTACATGGCATAAATGCCCTTGGTGAAACACTTACTCAGGGTGCACTACTAATCGAGAATAAATAACATAAAACCCAAGAAAGAAAAGACTAAACTACCCCTGTCCTTCTTTACAAAAGGTGAAGACAGAATGACAGATTGCTTAATTATTCAACATTCATTTGCTAAGTGATATAAAAAAGAATCAGTACAATACTCGACATATTGGAAATAGGATTCAAATTCAAATCACACAAGTAGTAGGATCCAAATGTGCATAATACCCAAAATAAGATCTGAATGCATATAATACTACAAAAGGATCCAAAACCAGAAATAGGATCCGATGTATAATATATCCTGAATAGGATCTGAACTGGCACATAACAATTAATCCATAAGCAAGGATTTTCTACGGATTAGTCCCACTTAAGAGCCTTTTGTATGGGGTCTGTGGTAGGGTTTTATACCTGCATCAAAAAGAGCCTTTTGTAATAAAGGCATTAGGCTCATGTCCAGGTATAGGAAACTGGGCCTACTATTGGTCTCAGTTTGGGTCTGCCATACCTGTCCAATTGACAGCCCTAAATACCTAATGGCCTCTATAGATGATACAAAGCTTCCTGAGCATGATCGCAAGAGAACACTATACAAAGCTTTGTGCACATGATGGCAACAGAACACCCATAGTTTCTAAATTATTGTTTCACTTTTCAGCATATGGGACAGAATGCTACATTGCCTTACATATTTCTCTTATAAGAACAAATATAGCCACAAGATATACTTCTCTTTTAAGCTCAAATAAAATGTGGAGATACAGAACGTAGCTTCTCTTTTGTTGCTCCTGAAGGATTACATGCCCAGTGCAGGTGATCCAGCCTTGGAAGCTGTGCCAAAAACGCCTCTTATGAGAGGACACTTGATGTGCCTAGCTAAAACATGATGTCCTGGGCAGTCCACAAGTCCCCGGCAACGGGATCCAACCGGATCCCACTAGGAGGCGGTCGTCCCTTCGTCACAAGTTCCTCTCCACTGTGCCGGGGTTGTGGAAGAATGGGACATCTGCAGCAGGTTTGTCCTTCTCACGGCAGATTCTCTTACACCGAAGCCGTTAGAGGATCTGTGCAGAGAGGGAATGCTAGTCCTGCTGTTCATGCTAGGGCTGGGTGGAGAAGAGTGGTGGTCCCTAGTTCAACCAAGCTGGAGGAGAGGAAGGCCTGCGTAAGAACCTGTGTGAGGGGAACCATAGTAGAGGGGGAAGCTCATGATGACAAAGTAATCCCGCTCATCCTCTCAAGGTGGGAATTGGCTGCATCATGGATGTTCTCCTGGGTGTCGCAGACTGGCTTTGTTCTGGTCTGCTCTAACAGGAGTCAGGCAGAGGAAGTTGCCAGGGTGGGGTGCTTGGTCGGACAGGGCCTCCTCCTCAATCTGTCATTGTGGGAGCCCCACAACCTCACCAATCCTGAGCCTGGAGGTTTGAGGGTGAGGGTGAAGCTTTGTAGTGTCCCACAGGTCATGCTTGATGAGCCATGACTAGCCTCCATTATTGCCTCCTTCGGCTCACTGCTTCAAGTGGAGAAATGGGATGCAGGGGACTCTCGTGTACTGGCTGTAGCGGTCATGGTGATTGTGAGTGGGCTGGAAGGGGTGCCCGAGGTGATTGAAACTTCAGTTGACGGCAGGACCCATTTTGTCAAGGTGGAGATCGATCCTGTGAGGGGTGAGGCGGGCCAATGGCGGGAGGGGCTAGGCTTCCAGAACCATGGGAGAGAGGTAGGAGACGAACAAGGGTCACATGTTCCGCACGTGGTGGACCTAGGAGGCGGCCCGTCTACTTTCTGGTTCAAGATACTCATCCGGCTTTAGGCGAGGCCGGTTTGCATTCTTTGGATGGCTAGTCGGGTCCCCTTAGGCCCGATGACTTACCCACTTGGCCAGGCGGAATTTGCAGAGGCGCCATATCAGGTCCGTTTGGACCCACCAGGGGTCTTCTTCCCTATGCGCTTTAGCAGTTAACGCCTAGATTGAACCCGCCTTCTCCGACCCCTTAGAGCCTCTGGTACGACAACTGGTGGAGGCGAGAGCTTACCATCTTCACTAGGCTCCTCTAAGGTCCTCATCCTCCACCGGGACACTGCAGCTCCTCTTAGGGAGCCTAAGCTCCGAACAGTGATGCTTCTATGAAGCTGCTTTAGTTCACGAGGAAGGGAGATGATGAGACCTCCATCTTCTGATGGGACTTTAGTCAAGGATAACCCCTATCCCTGTCATTCTGGACCCTACAGGGAATCTTAGAGGAGGCATCTTGACCCAGTTAGCACCCATTTCGGGGGACAATGATAAGGAGGGTGCTGCCGGGCCTGTTGGAGTTCTTCTAGGAGTAGTTCAATAGGCACTCCCTATCACCACCGCTAGGGGTGCCAGGGAGGCTGAACCACTGTTACAGGCCGAAGGTGAGGCTCACCTAGAGTTAGAGGCTCCTCCTAGTCTACTCAGCCAGATGGAGGGGACTTCTGGGGGTTTGTGGCGTCTTCTCCAAGTGGAACCCAGTGCAGGTGATTCAAACTTAGAAGTTGTGCTAGAAACGCCTCTTATGAGAGGCAAAGGAGGAAAGCTTGACAGAACAAAATTGAAGTAGATTATTGCTAGGGTGGAGAAGCTTATGGAGGCATGGAATGCAGAATCGGCCGATCCCGATCCAACCGATTCCGACCGATCCGATCCCGATTCGGATCGGGACCGGCGGGTCCCGATTCGGGGACCCGATCCAACCCGGGATTCCTTGTATGAAGGATCAAGCCAGGGAGGTAGCAGACAAGATCAGCATATCCTTCGAAGGTGAAGAGAAGGAGACTAAATTGGTCCTTTATAAAATTCAAAAATAGATGGCAATTGGGAATTGCTCGGGGAGTGAAGGGGGGTAAGGGTGCAAGGAGGGATGGGAAGGGTGAGGGGATGGAGGAGTCAAGACTGGAGGGAGGGAAAATTGTGCAAGTATCCCATGAAGATTGTAGCGTGGAATATCATAGGGTTAAGGGGAAGGGAGAAGAGGGTTGTCCTAAAGGATTTGATTAGGAGATGTTGGATTGACATCCTCTATATCCAGGAGACTAAGCTAGAGGTCTCAATGGAAGTGGTGTGGAGAGATATTGGTGGCTCTAGGCTGTTGGGAGTTGTGGTCTCGTCGATAATTATACATGTAAATGGTACCCAAAAATCCGTTTATTCGTTGGTTTCCGAAACTTAAAGGGCATAAAAAGATATAGTTTAAAGGATAAGGATACTATATGTATCCAAATGATTTAGGATAAGGATAATGATACACCTTTTTTCCGAGTCCGATTATCCGAGTATCCGTCCGCTTTCTTTCACTAATCTTAGCTAATTGATTATATCTTATTTAGAATTCTCATGTCTAAATGAAATCTCCAATCCTATATCTATATAACTACATGTCTTATTGTCCACACCATTGTTTTAACCCCTTCTCTCCCTCATTCACTAGTTTGCAAGGATCATTTTCACACATGTCAATGACTTACAAGTAAATTTATAAGAAATACTTAGAAAGAACTTATATATGTTTCTGATAATTTTAAAGGATAAGGATAAGGATATACATGTCTTAGAGGATAAGGATACATGTATTGCTTAAGGATAAGGATAGAGTCACTGTTCGACCCAGTATGTATCCTTTTACATTCCTATCGGCCATGGGTTCCTCAAGTGGCACTACTATTATGTGGAATGAGTTTGTAGTAGAGGATATTAGTGACAGATAGGGAGGCATGCTATCTCCATTACTTTCAAAGATGTGGAGGATGGATTTGTGTGGGATTTCTTAGTGTATATGGACCACAAGGGAGGCATGAGAAGAAGATCTTATGGGATGAGCTTCTTCATTGACAGCTTTAGTCGAAGACCCTAGTGTCTTGTTGGGGATTTCTATGCCATAGTTTCGTCAGAGGAGAGGTCAGACAAGGTCTCCTATCTAGGACCTATGGAGAACTTCCAAGGGTTTATTCAGCAAGTGCTTTGATTGATGTCCACACAGAGAATGCCTTTTTTACTTGGTCCAACCTCAGGGCGCGTTCCAGGTTGGCTGGTTGGGCATGTTTCTGGTTTCCACTAACTGGGAGAAGCATTTCACTAATCTCCATGCCTCCTGTCTTTGTAGGATGGTGTTGGATCACACGCCTATTCTACTGAACTCCAACTTTAGATTTGGACAGAAGCCGACGTTCAGATTCGAGACGTTTTGGCTTATGGAGGAGAGCTTTATGGACCTTATCTCTCAGGTGCGGACCTCCAATTCCGGGCAGGGATCAGCTATGGCTACCTTGGACCTTGGTCAGTAATCTCAAACTTCTTGCTCAAGCTATTTCACAATGGGCTGCTGCTAGGAGGTTACCTAGGAAACAGATGAAGGATGTTATTCTATCCTAAATCGAAGGTTACGATGCCTTGGAGAAGGCTAGCCTTTTGGATGAGGAGGATAGGGTACAAACGGGTAGACCCAAAGTTGACTTCCAAGATATTATATTAAAGGAGGAGATTTATTGGAGGCAGAGATCTAGAGATAGGTGGGTTAAAGAAGGTGATAGGAATACTGCTTACTTTCACAACATTGCCTCAAGGAGAAGTCTAAGGAATTGCATTGGCAAGCTTATGTGTGAGGGGCAAACCTTCTCTTTGAGGTAAGATGTTGTCAGATAGGCTTCCTCCTTCTATGCCCGCCTATTCTCATAGGAGGATTTTGTTAGGCCTTCTTTATCAGAGGGGCTCCTCCCTTCATTAACTAATGACAAGAGAGCCCTTATCTCTGCTCTTTTTTCTTTAGAAAAGGTGAAGGCTACGGCATTCTCTTTGTCAGGGGGCAAGGCCCCTGGACCTGATGGCTTTGCCTTGTTGTTCTACCAACACTGCTGGGGTGTTATACATCCTCTTGTCTTTCAAGCAGTGTTCGAATTCTAGGAGGGGAAGGCATATTTTAGTGGCATCAACAAGACCTTCATTGCCCTCATTCCGAAGAAGGAAGGTGCCGATTTTTGTTTGATTTCAAGCCTACTGGTCTTCTCAACGGTGTCTACAAAATCTTATTTAAGCTACCGTCCACCAGATTAGAGAAAGTCATTGATAGAGAGGTGAGTGTCAATCATAGTGCATTTATCAAAGGGAAGTGTATTCAAGATAGCTTTCTTATTGCTCAAGAGTGTATTCACGGGATGAAGAGCCAAAGGAAAAAGGTGTGGTTCTTAAATTGGACTTCGAAAATGCATATGATAGGGTAAATTGGAGTTGCATGTTTGATATTCTTTGTAATGAGTATCTTGGATTAGAGGTCATCTCATATGCATCGTTCTCTATCTTGGTTAATGGTGCTCTGTTGACCCGAAAAATTTTCATACGCAATAGTATTATTCAAGCATGCATATGCACATGATTGTGCGAAAAAAAAAAACTACATGGCATATGCTCACATTAATGTGAGCTCATGATGTGAAAAATATGCATAGCATATGTTCATGTTCGCATGAGACCATGTTGTGCAAAACAAAAAGGGAATGAACATGCACCTATGATATGAGGGTTGATGTTAAATGAAGACCCTCTTATATGCATGCGAATATATAAACCTATATGCATACATTAGGAAGGCAATGGGGCAAGAAACATACCTAGGCCAAGAGGCCTTAATCGAGGCTCTTGCAAAGGCCCAAAACAGCCCCGGATCGCTCCTATATGCTATCCAAGAGCAGCCCCTAAATCTCTTTGATAGCCTTAATCCAGAGGCCCAAAGGAGAGCCCTAAAATGCACCAATAAAAATGCTCCAAACGCTGCAAAATAAGGGCTCAAAACAGTCCCGAAATAGACTAAGAACAGTCCCAAAATGAGCTCAAAATAGCCCCAAATGGAGGCCCAATAGCAAGGATAATGGGCCCAATGAGTGGCCCAATAAGGGACCCAATATAAGGCCCAATAAGGAGTCCAAATGGACCCAAAAATCAGTCTCATAGGGCTCCAAAACCTGCAGCCCAAAAGGGAAAATCTTCAAACCCCCAAAGTGGAAAACTTGCCCAAAATGGAAAAATAAGCCTAGTGGACCCCCTCTCTCTCTTCTCCTTTATTTAAATAGAGAAGGAGGAGGGAGGAGAGAGAGAAGGAACCGGTGGGGGGGGGGAGAGAGAGTTCCCTCCCTCTCTCTTTTGAAATTCAAAAAAATAAAGAAGGGGGGGGGAGATTAATTAAAGGAGGGAGTTAATGGGTTCTTAACCCTTTTCACACTTGGTTAAGGATTCCACTAAAGAACCCCTCATTTAATTCCCCATCTTAAACCCCATTCACATTTGGCCAAAGAAAAAATTAAGGGGCAAAGACTCATTAAGAGCCAAAAGTCAAAGAAAACAAGAGAAGAGGGGAAAGGGGAGCACCCCCCACCGGTTTTCGGTGGGGAGACCCCCCCACCGGTTCCCAACCGGTGGGGGGTCCAAAACCAGTGGCCACTCGATACACCACTCCATATACTTAAAGGGGTGGGAAATTTCCAAGGGAGAGGTTCTGGTGCGTTCAAGACCAAACTCGGTGTTTCTTACCCGTGTTTGCTGCGTTTTGGAGGATCCTCTCGTCTCGGAGGGCTCTCTTCCTAAGGTTTATCCTAAGGGGAAGCTCTGCCGATTTGTCTGTTGTAAAAGCCTTCTTCATAAGGCGAAGTTCTGCTGAAATAAAAATGACTATTCTATGTCAAATTGTGTGCCTGTGTGTCATCAAATTAAATAATTATTATCATATTCTAATACTTTTAATGTATATAATTTTCTAATTACTCTAAAAATTGAATTAAAAATCTGCACATTCTCTTAACCTAATCTTGGCGTCACCCCATACATAACTAAGCATAAAAAACATATTTAAGTTAAAAATGACTTAAATGCCCCTCATGATTAATTAATTAATAAAACCTGTAAATAAATTACTTATAATCAGTAAAATGAATATAAAAATCAGAAAATTTCTGTAAAAACCAGTAATATACAGCAAAAATCATAAAATAAGTCTAAAAATTATATAAAACCAAAAATATGACTTAAGTACTCTTCATACATTTAATTAATTAATAAAAACCAGTAAATTAATAAAAAAATCAGTAAAACTCAGTAAAAAACAGTAAAAATCAGAAAACCAAATCTAAAAACATATAAAATTTTTGAAATGCCTAAAATACCCCTAAAATTTAATACAAATTACCAAAATACCCTCAATATAATAAAAATAAGTGAAAATTTCAAAAAGTATATAAAAATATAAAAAATAGACTCTAAGTCTAATAAACCCGATTTAAGGTAGAATTACCAAAATACCCTTGCAACCCAAACACACTTAAAATAACTCTAAAATACCTCTTAAGGTTTTGAAACCTTTCTAAAACATTAAAACTCATTTCACACACTAAAGTGACAATAATATACTTATACCTTCCAACTTGGCATAATTACGAAAATACCCTTATGGGTCTAAAATACTTGGAATCAATCCGGATAACTCGGAGTCAATTCAATATCTCTTAAAAAGTCCCTCAATCAATTATAAACCCATCCTAAACTTGGGTGAGGCCAAGAGCTTAACCTAAAACATATCTTCATATGTATGTGATGCCTGTAGAAGTAGTGTTGCATGTTATAAGGGCATCAACGGACGGTTAATCAAGGGTTGTCGAGCAGTTGCTTCACGTAATTAACACTGACCGAGGTCAGTGGAGAGAGGTCATATACTCAGATCTTCGCCTGATCTGAAGTCCCAGACTCCCTGAGGGCTAATTCCAAGCTCTCATAGTCCTATAAATAAAACCAACCTATATTTCTCCAAATAAAAACAAAAGAACCAAAAAACGCCATGGATTTTTTTAAATAATCCGATAGGAGAGACAGCTAGGTTAGGTTCCAAACATATGGCATGCCCAGTGGGACCTCTCTTTCCCTTCATCTCTCCGTCCGTGATGCCCTCACCATAACTCTACTACTAACTTTGTCGTGTCTTATGTAGGTGATCGAGTTTCTGCTCAATAGACAGTAATGGCAGCAAGGGTCACATATGGCCCACTTGTGGTGGCAACCCACGCTCAGTGTGGGTATCTCACTACTCCAACTTGTTTTGGGGATTTCCCCGCAGTTGTGGGGTCACCATATTTCTTAGGAGTAATCCCGGCACCGGAAGCGCGCCTCCCACGCCAAGAAAGTCAACAAAGGTGGTCAACAACAGGTAGTCTACACCACCAATACTATCAGCACATCTCTTGCTTCCTCATCCAGAAGAAGGTAGAAGCGGAAGAGTACTCCACCGAGTCCATCCCAGACTGGGAAGACAATATTGATTAGGGATATGCGTATCCGCCTAGATGGTGGAGAGCCGATTATTCCCAAAACCTGGCATGTCCCGACGATTCCAGTCCGCAATCAGTTTGGGATTTTGCCTAAGGTTTGCCAAGATGTGGCAACCTTCAAGAAAAAAAGAAGGACGTGAAAGGCCGCTATTCGCCAACAGGCGCCTGCTACACTCCAATATGCTGGGGGCAACGCCGCATCCCGAGCACGGGACAATACTATTCCCCAAGTTCAGGGCAATCACAAGGAGGAGTGTGGTCTCCGCCTTAAGAAAATGTGGGTGACAAAAAAGGAAGCCCGCGAAATACGCAAGGCTAGGGCCACCCTAGCAGAACAACAACCTCCCCAGCTCGCAAAACCGGTGAGGGAAATAATCTATCCGACAACTTGGCCTCGTCCCAAGCTGAGCCAAGGAAGGAAGAATGTCTACAAGGCACAAGAACATGCCCAAAAGCGGGTTTCTGTCTTTGAAAGACTTGGCACCCTGATACGACCAGCGCAGAGAAAGAAAAGAACCACACGGATGACAGATGATGGCATCAAGATATATACTTGTTATACTTCTAGCACAACAAATCGGCAACCTTCTCAGTCTGAAGAGCCGAGCAATGTCGCTGGAGTAACGCAAAGAGGTGGGCCAATCACCCGCCAAATGGAGCAAGCTATGTGCCTGTTAGGCCAAATGGGCCAAGGGGCAGAGCCGTCGCAAGCCAATCTCGGTGACATTATTAGAGGAACCGTGGAAGGTGCGACTAATGTCCGAGAGCCTGGAGTTGCACAGTTGCCACAAGAACAAGCACAACCTCAAACTATCGAGGAAATCAGGCAGGAAAATCAACAATTAAAGGCCTTGCTATATAGCCTGATATAAAAAATGGAGGAGCAGCAAAGGGTTGCCCCCGCTCTTCCAGTGAATCTACCTTCGCCTAGGGCTATCCCTGCACCAATAGGACCTCCGGTTGTTAAGGTCAATTTCAGCCCTCAAGAGATTCAGGAAGACAGGGCCGAAGAGCCCAATTATAATGCTCAACAATCATGTGCATCAGCAGATGATGCAACAGCATCGCAAAAGCACTTGATTGAGCAAATTGTCGAGGCCAAGATGGCCGAACATGACGAAGGAATAAGCACATTCGACTCATATAAAGTGTCATTTCCGGTTCGTCATATGTTCAAGAAGCTTCCAGCATACCACAATAAGCACCCTAAAGTCACAAGATATGATGGGGAAGGCTCAACCCAGGAACATATTGCTCATTATATGAGCGACCTGGGAGAGTTGGCAACAGAAGAGGCACACCTTTTAAGGTTCTTCTCAACTTCCCTCACCGGTATGGCATTCCAGTGGTATGCCAAGCTGAAGCCCAACTCTATAGGCAGTTGGGAAGAAATGCAGAAAAAGTTCCTTGATCGCTTCAAAGTATCAGAGTGAAAAGTCACTATTACTGAATTAGTGACATTTAAACAAGGGAAGAATGAGTCCGCTATAGATTATATTAAGAAATGGCGGAATCTTAGTATGAGATGCGACAATCCTCTAGTCCATGAGGATGCAGTGAGATTGTGCAAAAAGGGTTTGAAACCCAAAATAAATGAGAAATTGATCGGGGCCAATGTCAGAAACTTCGATCAACTCAATAATATCGTGACGGAGATCGAGATGTTCTTCGCCGACTATCCCGCTACACTTCCCAATAAAGGGAAAGCCCCAAGGGAGCGAGGTGCTCTGGTTAAAGAGGTGAATACGGTTGACTTCTCCTCAGCCGTGGAAAAGAATGATGGCCGAAGAGGCCCCAGCGCTCCAGTAGCCAATAAAAAAGGAAAAGGGAAGGCGCCAGCCTCCTCTCTTGCTGAAAGAATGAGAAAGCCATACTCTTTTATCAGTGAGCATACAAAGAAATTGTTTGAAACATGTATGCGGGCAAAACTTCTATCGGTCCCTGAGCCCAAAAAGCTGGCTGAGGTAGGCAGGGTTAATGAGCCAAACTATTGCCCATATCATCGCATGCTGGGGCATGTAATAGAAGATTGCTATGTTTGCAATAATGAAATAGAAAAGCTTATCCGTGAGGGCGCTGTGGAGATGGGCAAACATTTGATAAGCCCTCCTCAACCTCACCAAAGGAATAAACAAACATTTGCTGTCAATGTCATTTATATGAGTGAGAGCTCATTTGGGTATCATCCCGAAGAAGAAGTGGTGAAGGCCTCTCCAGAGCGTGAGGCAACACCAATATATACTCTAACAACTCCTCCCCCTGGGGATTCAGTTATGACGACACTGGAAGAAATCCAGACAAGCCTGACACGACTCTCATGCCAGCAGGAAGAGCTCACCCAGATGATGGAGGGACTCTCCAGGCAGTTTTCAGAAACTTTGTCGTTTGGCAAAGTAGATAGATTCTTCTCTTCTGAAGGGTTAGGGTCAGATCCCGATCATCCTTCGAGAAAAAGAGGTAAGCAAACTATATTTCCTGGAGAGGATATAGAAACATATCGCCAAGAAGAAACAACCTCTTATAGGAGTCATGAAAGCGTAAAAACAGCTGAAAGAGGGTGCCAGGCTAGGCGAATAGCCGATAAAGAAGCTGGCATACGCTTCAGAAGTTCCTTGACTTTGAGGGAAAGGCGTGCAAAGCCTTATTCTTTCCCCAAGGACAAAGTTCGTGAACTCTTCCGACTTTGTATAAAAAATAAAGTCATCGCTCTTCCAAAGCCAAGAAGGGAGGAAGAGATGCATATGACAGATGACCCTAACTTCTACCACTACCATCATGCTCTTGGTCACCGAACGGAGCACTGCTTCGTCCTCAAGGATGAAATAAAGAAATTAATCCAAGAGAGACAAATAAATATGCGGAAATATCTAGTTGATCCCCCACAGCCTCATGTGACTAACTATTCTGTAAATATGGTCCATAAATTCTCCTTCAATCTGGAGGACGCCATAGAAATTACAGAAGCGGATTTATATGATATTCCGCAAAAAGAACCCCCATATCAAAATGGGGGAATGGCACTTGATAGGCCGCCCACTCCTCGTACCAAAGCCGCCATTGATACTGTGGCAGCAGTAGGCCGAGAGATGCAAATGTTGGACATGAAATGGCGGCAAGAAAATCCGGAGGTTAGTTCCTCCAAAAAGTCAGAAAAGAAAATATTCGGTGAATATCAAATGTTGCCAGATTCAGTGGTCGAGCAAGCTGTTAAAGCCACTCTTGACCGCAATCAGCTAGAAAGTTCATGGACTAAGGTAAAAAAGAAGAAGTCTAAACCGGCTAAATCATTGCAAACACAGGTGGCAAAAGGAAAAGCTGTGGTCCGTTTTGACCCACTTCCGGAAATGCCGTCCCAGCCCAGCTTCATTCAAGAAGCAGCAAGAAGAAAGAAATAAGAAAAGAATAGAAAAAAAAAAGTGAGAAGAGAAGGCTGAAGAGGCAAGAAATGCTCGCTAATGCCGTAAATATGTCTAAGGACAAAATCTCACCACTTCAAAGACTTCAGAAGATCATTGATGAATTGGATGAATATCGGCAAAATCAGCCAACAGAGGATGTCTCTCTGAGTCAATATATTCCATGGGAAGAACTCAGCCGGCGAGCCCGCCTCAGAGCATGGTTGTTGGACCTCCGTGGTCGCATACGGAAAGCTAGTGAGGATAAACTCTCAATCCCAGGCGATGCTAGTATATTCTGGGATGATGGTCTAACAATGGAAAAAAGTGGAAAAAACAATATCGAGCCTGTCATGTAGTGTCGGCTCAATTTCAAGACATTTCAGATGGCGAAGTGAGGCACAGTTCACCAGAAGCCGGAACTCCTTTGGCTACTTACCAAAGGAGAGGGAATCGGAGCAATCAAAATAGAGGCCGAGGCCGGGGCCGAAACCGCAATAATGGTCAAAGCAAAAGCCAGGCGAATCAAAACATAATTATCTACCTCAGGGGGGAAACCCCAGGACCAACTTCGGAGCCAGAAATCTGGGGTAATATTTGCTTATGTCCTTCTGATGAAGAGGAGTATTCTCAACAAACAGAAAATGCTCAACTCATCAAAGAACAAGAAGAGATAAACCCTTCGGCTCAACCTAATCCTGCAGAAGGAGTCGAGGCCTTGGCAGAATTATTTGTTGAAAAAGCACAAGTTAATCTCGCAGAAGGACAAATGCAAACAGGAGAATCTCCGACTTCTGGGGGACAATCAAAAGCCTTGAAGGAGACCCTTCATCGCATAGCAGAAATAATGCCTCCTATTGAGCAAGCCCGAGCCAGGGCGGACCGAAAGGTGCTATAAAATATGAAAAGAATGTCAGCATCCCTCAGCATATGGGAAGCAATAGCCTTGAGCAAGGAACTGAGGGAGGCCTTGATTGCTGCCCTCCAAGATCCCGAAACGTATGAGGTCCATATGGCCGAAATAAGAGCTCAAGTATATGAGGCATATGAGGCCACGGTGACTTTCACTGATGATGATATGTTGCTATCGTCACCATGCCATAACAGACCGTTATATATGCGGGGCAAAATCAACGGCCGAGAGGTCGATCGAATACTGGTAGACTCGGGATCTGCAGTAAATATATTGCCTCTCAAAACATTTCAAACGTTATACCTCACACCATATATGAAGAAGGTGCAAGGCATAACGATATCAGGATTCAACCAAGAGGCAGAAGAAGCCCTTAGGCGGGTTGATGTGGAGTTATTTTTAGACGACTGGGTGACCCAAGTGTCATTTCTCATAGTCAACTCCAATACCTCCTTCAAGGCATTACTAGGGAGGCCTTGGTTACATAGAAATTAGGTGGTGCCCTCAACTCTCCACCAATGCCTTAAATATACAAAAGACGGCGAGCAACATCGAATATTTGCTGATTTGGACCGTTTAAAGCATATAACTGCCATCTAGCGGATGCCCAGTTATATTTTGATAAGGCCTCAGACCTAACAATTGGCGAAAGCCGTTGTAAGGGGAAGAAGATAGCCGATGAGTCTTCTGATGAGAAAGGCGGAATTACAATTAATGAAGCCAAAGCTGCTAGATTCCGACAAGGAATGAAACCCGGCCAGTCTTATCGAAAGTCGGCTAAATTTGATAGGCCCGCCGTCAATTTAGAAGCTAATGCTATTAGCGAAGTAATAGAGGCTAGCATATGCCTACCCCGTAGCCTTACAAAGCTTATATTCCCAAGGGAAGTCCATACGGTGGAAGAATTAAAAACCCTGATAGTCCGTCACAAAGATGGGTGGTACATCACATTTTATAAGGGAGATCTTGTGCCAGAGAGTCCTCCCGATGATGGTTTTGGACATGAAAATGTCCGACCAGAAGTTGAAGAAGTAGTCCAAGAAATGGACGATTGCCCCAATACATAAAACAGATGTGCAAACATCAAAACATTCCGGAAAGGCAAAGTGCAGCCAGAAACAAATTCTTTCGAGAATTATGGTACCCTGCAGAAGTTAGGGGGCAATCATCATCCAACCAAGATAATAGAGGTCTCGGGTATAAGCAACACCGCGGGCCTCCCACCTTATATGCAGTCCATGTGGTGAGTCTACCATCAGGGATATAAGAGCCAGTTGGTGACACCAGGTTCGACAATTCAGGGGATGAAAACGAAGAAATCCCTCCATCTGTCAAGATAGCCTCAACTGAGGTAAACTCTACTTGTGAACGGGAGTAGTGTCCGGCAGGGCCTTCCCAAAGCACAAATAAAAGTCAAGACATCAATATCGAAAAACGAGAAGGACCGTCAAGGGTCGCTGATGCGACCTTTCAAAGTCCGCATGAAAAAACAGATGTTGGGTGTATAAATGAAGAGGAGCTTGAATGGCATAAAGGCTACACAGCTAATATGGACGAAGATGAGGACTTTGTCGATTTCCAGCCATCTCCCTGTGAGATAAAGGATGGAGGACAGGCTACAGTCGACGAACTAGTAGAGATTGATCTCAGTAAACTAGAAGACCCTTGTACGATTTTCTTCAGTGCCCTCCTGAGCAATAAGGAAAGACAGGCGTACACTGAACTCTTGATGGAGTTCAAAGATTGTTTCGCCTAGAATTATAAAGAAATGTCTGGCCTGGATCCTTCGGTGGCAGAGCATGAATTATCGATTCTCCCTAAAGTCAAGCCAATAAAACAAACACAGAGGCGAATACGCCCTGAATTAGAAATCAAAGTGAATGCTGAAGTTGACAAAATGCGAGAAGTCGACTTCATTGAAGAATGTTTATACCCAATATGGTTGGCAAACATTGTGCCAGTAAAGAAAAAGAATGGTCAGGTCCGAGTCTGTATCGACTTTCGCGACCTAAATAAGGCATGTCAGAAAGATGACTTTCCATTGCCGATAACTGAGACTATGGTGGATGTCACCACAGGATATGAAGCTTTGTCCTTCATGGACGGGTCATCGAGCTATAACTAGATTAGGATGGCCCTCAAAGATAAAAATCATACAGCCTTTCGCACTCCGAAAGGAATATTCAATTACAAAAGATTGCCCTTCGGTCCGAAAAATGCCGATGCTACCTACCAAAGAATTATGACCAAAATATTCAATGAAATGTTGCATGATTTGGTCAAATGTTATGTCGATGACCTCGTGGTAAAATTTGCAAAGAAAGACAACCATCTCGGAGACTTACGCAAGGTGTTCGAAAGGCGTCGTCACTATCAACTTAAAATGAACCCTATGAAGTGTGCTTTTGGCGTCTCTAGCGGGAAATTTTTGGGCTTCATAGTCAGATACCGGGGAATCGAGATTGACCCCGACAAAATCAAGGCAATCAGGAGGTTGCCTCCTCCCATAACTCTAACTGAGCTTAGATCCTTACACGGCAGATTAGCCTATATCAGGAGATTTATCTCCAATCTATCTGGAAGGTGCAGACCCTTCTCGAAATTGACAAAGAAAGGAACCCCATTTATTTGGGACAAAGAGTGTCAAAAGGCTCTTGATGACATAAAAGAATATCTTCTCAGGCCGCCAGTGCTGGGGGCACCCATAAAGGGTAAACCACTCATCCTCTATATTGCAGCCTTAGATGTTTCTTTGGGAGCTTTACTCGCGCAAGAAAATAAGGACGAAAAAGAGCAGCCGCTCTATTACCTCAGTAGGATGTTGGTGGGTCCTGAACACTGATATACTCCAACAGAGAAGATGTGCTTAGCACTTGTATTTGCCACAAAGAAGCTGAGGCATTATTTGCTAGCACACGAAATTAAATTAATATCACGGTTTGATCTGCTAAAATTCCTACTTCGCCAACCTGTGTTGTCTGGGAGGCTAGGAAAATGGGCATTACTCCTCATGGAGTTTGATGTTACTTTTGTCCCTCAGAAGGCAATAAAAGGACAGGGTATGGCCGAATTTCTGTCAGCGCACCCGATGCCCGAAACTTCCCCTCTGAATAATGAATTGCCTAATGAAGAGGTCTTGCCTGCACAGAAAATATTAGATGTGCAGCAGGCGGAAGTAAAAACATGGTAGCTATATTTTGATGGGGCCTCAAGAACCATCATAAAGTCGAATGGCACATTAACTACAAGAGCAGGAGCTGGGTTGGTCCTAGTTACTCCAGAGGACGGGATATTGCATCACTCATGTGCTCTGATGGAATCCGTGACAAATAATGAGGCAGAATACGAAGCTCTGATTGTGGGGTTGGAAGTTGCCTTGGAAATAGGTGTCAGATGCATCCAGGTATATGGAGATTCCCTGTTGGTCGTCCGGCAAATTCTCGGCATATTCTTGGTCAGAAAGACATAATTGATAGCTTATCATGCAGCGGCTGTCCGGCTAAGTGAAAAGTTTTATACCTTCACAATAGAACATATCAGAAGAGGCCAGAATGCTCAGGCTGATGTGTTAGCTAAATTGGTTGCGGCTCTAAAATTACCTCCTGCAGGAGAAGCAGAAGTAACTGTGAGGGATAGGAGACTTTTCCCTACCTCAGTAAATGAAGAAGATGGTCTGACGGTGTTTGAGATCAATATGCCAGAAGACCACAATATATAAGAAGAAGATGATTGGCGTGCTCCTCTCATCAAAATAAAGAATGGTTGGCTCCCTGATAATAAGGCCGAAAGAATCCAGCTGCTGCGAAGCACAACTTCATACCAGCTGATAGATGGCGTACTGTATCGCCTTGTCCCTCAAGACAAGAATGCGGTTTTGCTCTGGTATCTTTCCTCGAGAGAGTCCCGCAAAATAATGAAAGAAGTTCATACCAGGATGTGTAGAGCCCATCAGTCCGGCACAAAAATGAAAATCAACATCAAAACTAAAGGCTTTTATTGGCCGACTTTGTTCGCAGATTGCGAGAAATTGGCGAAAAGTTGTCCCCAATGTCAAGCCTACGGGCCCATTCCTAGGCGACCTCCCAATCATTTGCACCCAACGACCCCGACATGGCCTTTCGCCCATTGGGGAATGGACGTTGTGGGTCCTTTGGCGCCGTCATCTTGAGGGTGTAAATATATTCTTGCCGCAACAAAATATTTTACTCGTTGGGCAGAAGCCGTCCCTCTAAAAGAAGTGACCGGCGAGACAGTGTCACGCTTCGTCAGGCACAATATCATATATCGGTTCCGGACTCTTAGCCGGATCACATCAGATAATGGCACGCCATTAAAAAATCAGACGATATACAAGATGGCGGCTAAATTTCATATAGATTGGAATGCGTCTTCAATATATTATCCCCAAGCCAATGGGATGGCAGAAGCTTTCAATAAAACCCTGTGCAAACTCCTAGTGAAGATCAGGGGAGGGCGAAAGCGGGATTGGGATGAGAAGATGCATGAAGCATTATGGGCCTATCGCACCGTCTATAAAACCCCGACGGGATGCTCCCCATATTCTTTAGTTTAGGGAGCGGAAGCCATAATCCCAATAGAAGTAGAACTCGCATCTTATAGGATCGCTCTGCATTATGAAGTGCATGAGGGCGATATGAGCGAGATTCAAAGGCGTTATGAGGAATTATCAATTATCAGACTTCGAAGGCGAAAGACTGCAAACATCTCAACGCCTGTGAATATACCAAGCCCGGATATCTCGAGCATTCGATAAATTGGTAAAAGAAAGAACCTTTAAGAAATGAGATCTAGTAATGGTCAAGCATAAAGATGTCATGGCCTCTCGGCCTAAAAATAAATTCAAGCCAAACTGGATTGGACCATTCATAGTAAGCAGAGTCTACAAGGGCGGTGCTTACAGGGTATAGAATTGTGGCTACTTAACCACAACCCGGTGGAGGTAATAACTTAGGTTTTTTTTTTTTACTTTTAACACATGGTAATTTCCTCCTCAACCACAACCTGGTGGAGATATGTAAGTGTGGCTACTTAACCACCATCCAGTGGAGGTATGCATTTGTATACACGGGAAGAAAGTCAGAAACTAACTTGCATCCGGTGGAGGTGAGGAGTGAGACCTAGTCAAACCCTCATTCCCCTCGTGGGTAATTTCCCGCGGTAAAATTTCCACAACTCCAACCTCGTAGAGGTGAACCCTTGCTTCAAATGTGCGTGCAGGAGGAAGTTCAACTCCAACTGGGTGAAGGTGCGCACTAGGCCATATAAGCGCCCCCTCGGGAGGCTATAAATACCCCTTAGGGGGTCCCATTTGGAGAGGAGTGGAAACATAGGGCAAAGTGTAGAGTTTCCTCACAAGGGCTCTCAGTGTGGTTTTGAGTGGTAAGGCTTTGGCCTCCATTTGGAGAGGAGTGGAAACATAGGGCAAAGTGTAGAGTTTCCTCACAAGGGCTCTCAGTGTGGTTTTGAGTGGTAAGGCTTTGGCCTCCACTCTCTTATATGTTTTGGGGTTATAAGGTTTTAGCTTGCCTCTCCCATGTTATCATGTTCTAACATATAATAATATATGCATATATGCATAAGATCATTAATTTGATCATCTATCATTACATGATTATTAACTTGATCACTTATCAGTTATCATTAATAACACCATCCTGGTCATGATATTATCACCTCATAACATGATAACATGATATGTAGGTTGTGACTAGTGGTACATTAAGAAGACCATTACAACATCATCATGACACAAACATAGTCATGCAATGTTATGTCACAACTTGAGCCATATAGTGTTGTGACAAAAATCAAGTCATTGTTACTCATATATTGATGTGGTTACATACATTACCCATACCCCATGCCTTGACCATTCTAATCACGATATTAACCTTGATCTGATTATTGGATTATATCAAGCATGTCCAACAGTATCAATTAGATATCCTGATCATATCAATCCAAGCCATCAAGATATCGCTCCAATGTTCACATTATGTCAATCATAATCTTTAATAGCAATCTGATTATCAGATCATATCGATAAAGTCCATCAATATCGATCTGGTGATTAGACCACATCGATCTAGATCGTTAGAACATCGATCTAATAATATGATAATGTCAATCATGATCGATAAATCAAATCCAACGGTCGGATCTTAGTGATATCGACTGGATCTCAAAACCAATGGTGCAATCTTAATGATCTCGGCCATAAACATCAATCTGACGGTCAAATCTTAACGATATCAACCGAATCTCAAAATCCAACGGTTGGATCTTAATGATCTCGACTATGGACATAAATCCAATGGTTGGATCTTAATGATCTCGGTCGTAAACATCAATCTGACGATCGCATCTTAACGGTATCAACCGAATCTCAAATCCAACAGTCTTAATGATCTTGACCATGAACATAAACCCATCACTCTGATCTTAGTGATATCGACTAGATCGCAAATCCACCGGTCGGATGTTAATGATCTCGACCATAAACATCAATCCAACGGTTGGATCTTAGTGATATCAACTGGATCTCAAATCCAACGGTCAAATATTAATGATGATCTAAACTGTAGACATCAATCCAACAGTTAGATGTCAATGACCCCGATCGTAAACATAAATCCAACAGTCCGATCGCACCGATCAGGACCATTATCATAATTCAACAGTCTGATCGCACTGATCAGGTCTGTTATCATAATCTAACGGTCCATCGCATTGATCAGGTCCGTTATTACAAATCCAACGGTCCGATCACGCCAATTAGGTCCATTATCATAATCCAACGGTCCCATCCGGTCACGTTGATCACGTCTAGGATCACAAATCCAATGGTTCCATCGTGCCGATCATGCCCGTTATCATCATGTAACGTTCTAATCATGTCGATCAGGTCCGTTACCACAAATTCAATGGTCTCATAACGCCAATTAGGTATGTTATCATAATCCAACAGTCCGATAGCGTTGATCAGGTCTGTGATCACAGAATCTGACAATCGGATCGTGTTGATCATGTCCATCATCACAATATAACGTACCAGTCATGTCGATTAGGTTTGTTACCACAATTCCAATGGTATGATAGTGCCGAACTATTTTGTTACCATAAATCCAATGGTCCGCTAATGATGATTGTATTTGTTATCATAAATCCAATGATTTGATCACATCGATCATGTCTGTTACCACAAATTCAACGGTTTGATCTCAATGGTCTCAACTGTAAACCCAAGTCTTACAATCTGATCAATCTGATCTTAGTGATATCGACTGTAAACTTAAATCCAACAGTCTAATCTTAGTGACCTCAACTGTGGACTCAAACCCAATGGTTTGATCCCAGTGATCTCAACCGCGGACTGAAATCTAACAATCTGGTCTTAGTGATCTTAATTGTGGACTCAAATCCAACGGTCTAATCTTAGTGATCTCAACTGTAGACTCAAATCCAACGGTTTGATCTTAGTGATTTCAACGGTGAACTCAAATCTAACGATCAGATCTTAATGATCTCGACCATAAGCTCAAATCCAATGGTCTCATCTCAGTGATCTCAATTGTGGACTCAAATCCAATATTTTGATCTTAGCGATCTCAATTGTGGACTCAAATCCAACGCTCTGATCTTGGTGATATCTACCATAAGCTCAATTCCAATAGTCTGATCTCAATGATCTCAACCATAGACTCAAATCTAACGGTCTAATCTTAGTGATCTCAACCATAGACTCAAATCCAATGGTCTGATCTAATGATCTCGACTATAAGCTCAATTCCAACAGTTTGATCTCATTGATTTCAATCCTAGACTCAAATCTGACGATTTTATCTTAGTGATCTCAACTATAAACTCAGATCCAATGGTCCCACCTTAGTGATCTCCACCATAAGCTCAAATCCGACGGTCTGATCTTAGTGATTTCAATCGTGGACCAAGGATGACAATACCGATATCGGTACTGGTATCAAAGGGTACCGATACCGATACGTATCGGTATCTGCCGTATCGGCCGGTACCAGATCCATTTTGGCCCAATACCGAGCCAGTCTCGGTCCACTTAATATGGTATCAGTACCCACCAATATCGATACATATCAGTATCGGCCGATACTGCCAACCATGTCGTGGACTCAAATCCAACAATTTGATCTTTGTGATCTCAATTGTAAACTCAAATCCAACGGTCTGATCTTAGTGACGTCAACTGTGAACTCAAATCCAACAATCTGATCTTAGTGATCTTAACTATAAGCTCAAATCCAACAGTCTGATCTCAACAATCTCAACCATAAACTCAAATCCAATAGTCTAATCTCAGTGATCTCAACCATGAACTTAGATCCAACAGTATGATCTTAGTGATCTTGACCATAAACCAAAATCCAACGGTCCAATCTTAGTGATCTTAATTGTGGACTCGAATCTGATGGTATGATCTTAATGATCTCAACCATAAACTTAGATTTAATGGTCTGATCATATCGACATGACCGTTAATATAAATATGATGATCCGATCACACTGATCGCGACCATAGACGTAAATTTTACGGTCCGATTACACAGATCGAGACTAGGACTATAATATTGATGATCCAAACATGGTGAATGTGACTGCGAGTACAAATATGTCACATTGGTTGTAGTAATTACATATGCAATCATTTGTGTAATAATTCGATCATAATAATCGAAAATTTACAGTTGCATCTAATGCCTCCATTTTGGCGAGTATGATTGTAACTTGTAATATTCATAATCGATGAATGGTCATGATTGTTGTTAACCTTGTGTGTTGTTATTTTTATCAATTTCGCACGAATTTCATTTATCGCACGATCAGTTACAATATCAACAATAAAAGGTTAATCAAAGGTTTCTAGTGACTTCACTTTAACATGGACCAAGGTCGATGGCGAGGGGTCCAAATACAAATCCGTACGCTTGATACAATATGATAGCCAAGACTCACCCTGAAGTCTTAGGCTTAATATGACTTGTCATTTATAAGTCGCCAATCAAACATAATTTTCATATTAAAAATATAAAACTCTTTTATATTTTTACAAATATCATTCCACAGTCACTAAAGGAGGATGCAAAATCTAATGGTACTTTGTTTCTAATTTTGTAGTAAAAACCAGAACATAATGACCTAAAGATAAATAACAAATAAGAGCAAGCAACTTTCATGCAAGCTAGAAATAATGTTGAGGATAACCAGAAAATTCAAACAGCATACCATTTGAAAACATTTTTATGTGATGCTATTTTCAGAAAAATAAATAAAATGTTAATGCTAATTATGTTCTGAAATGTTTGGAATAGACCAGATAAAAATTCCAATAGCACACCATAAGGAAATATTCTGTAAGTAGCTGCTGTTAGAAAATAAAAATAAAAAACGTCCCCCTATAGCAAAGAGAATTCAACTTGGTCCACCAAGTGAAAAAAAGACTTACTGTTCTTGCCGGTGCATTAACTCCCATGGCAAATGTCTCAGTGGAGAATAATACCTAGAATAAGTTCAAACACATCCAACAGTCAGTTAAAATAAATGAATATCAAACACAAAAATAGGCCTCCAACTTTCATACAAAACATGTAATTATTATCCAAACCATCAATGGAAGAAAATAAGGTGAAGAAAGTACACCAAGGATGATATGCATTTTTACATGGCAATGCATACAATTGGGGAAAATCATAATGGATGGTTCTTTTACATTTAAGGAGAATTCCCATTAGGCACATTTAGAAATGAATAACTAGACTCTTTTTTGCGTTTGACTTACAACAGAGGAGGTTGGACAAGACAATAAGAGGATCTGTGGATACACATTTTGGAAGGTTAAGCTAAGCTAAAATCATGATTCTTTCTTGAGTTACATCAAGAAAACACCTTAAATACTTCTTTGAAATACGGAAATCAAGGCACCCATCATAGGAAAAACAAGTAAATGCATGCATGGTGTTATAAAATCAGCTATAAAGGAAAACAAAAAACTATGTTCCTTGACAAATAAACGGAAAATGGGATGGTAGTTGGTTCCTGCTTATCAAAACTGTGCGAAAATCAATGGTATGCAAAAAAACATGACCTTAATTACCCCACGGCAGAAAAGCATCTCAACAACTTCCTTAACAATCGGAAGAAGCCCGGCATGGTGCACACCAATCCCTCTCCGAAGAAGGTTTTGAACTCTGATAATCTACAGCAAAATTTAAAGCATTATGATCTTAGCTATTGTTTCAATTAGTGATACCAGCAAGACAGTGACATCTGAACACCTGCGGAAGGTTCCTGTCAGATCCCTTAAGGCGTGAGAATGCCTTGTCACAAAAAAGACGGATTTGACTTTTCTCAGAGCTGCTAGTAAGGTCGATGGCAGAAATAAAATCTGCGGACTTATCACAACGATTCTTTGAGAAGCAGAAAATCACCACCTGGAATCAGATCATTTGCATTAATTTACACAAATAAAAGGTACAGAAGTTTAGGGCAAGCACTGTACACTCCGTGTTAAAACTTGTGGATTATTAATTTATTTCATGTACATATATACAAGGTTAAAGCTTAGTCAACACATGAACTTCATAAAAGCAACAAGAGGGCTGCAAATGGATTCCAATAAATGTTTATTCTTTTCTTTCTTTTTTTGCAATTTCAATCAGAAATGGAAGCAAATGTGAAAAACAATTGAAACCAGAAACAGAAACAAATATTTCCATGTGCATGTTTTGGATGACATAGTATATTTATTGTTATTGAACATACTCATAATGTGTTTATTGTTATCGAAAACTGTAACATGCACATTTGCCTTTTTTTTCTTTTTCTTTTTTCTTTTTTTTTTTTTTTGGTGGGGGGGGAGGGGGGGGGGAGGAGGGGGTACATTATTGAAGACTATGGTATGCACATTTGCTTTTGAGGGGGAGGGGGGGTGTTAGACCGCAAGGAGCAGCCTTTTTCTCCACTCATTTTCCCCCTCCCATGGAAGGGAGAAACAAAAAAGAGAGAGACGGGAAAAAACCATTGACACGGTGGACGTAGAAGAGGGCAAGAGGGGCCATGGTCCAGATGCAGATGAAGTATTAATTTAAATTTTAAAAAATTATCTCCATATGTGTTTAAAGGAATCTGATTGCAGTCACAATTTCCATAAGAAATTTAAACTGGAAACAAAGTTGGAAACCCATGGTTGCAACTTCAATTCATTTCCATTTTTTTAATCAAAGTCAAAAACACTTGCTCCTGACTGCTTCTAACCCAATTTGTACCCCTGGTCAACAACCATTAGATGCATCTAACACAGATCACAAAATCAATGTTGAACTTCACAAGGTCAACAACAAGGAGATGAATCTAAAACAAAGCCATTTTTCAAGAAATGAGCATGCCACATAATTTTGCCTTGCCGGTAGGTTGATACTCCCATGATATCGGTGAAGGTGTAAGAACTTTTCATACAGAAACAAGAACAAAAACATTTTTGAAATCCCAACTTACGTACAGGTAAAAGGGACATCCTTGAAAGTTTGTTTATGAGCAACAGCCATAAAGAAGACTCTGATCTCCTTGCCCCCCAGTTGTTTCTATGCGACCCACTTGTCCCAGAGATATTCATGGACTGAGTCACAGAATGCTTCTGAACTTTGCTCCGACCAGAAATTTCATGTTGCCTGACCTGACTCCCACCACGCATTGCTACAGACCCTGTTCCGGAACTGCTTCCAGTGGTGGATTTTTTTTTCTTGAAAGCATCTTTAGCTGCTCCCAATCCCTGGGGCAAAAAGTTTTCACTCTCACATATTTTATACAATTCCCCAGAATAGAATAAGCAGTGCTCCAGAGGGACAGGTCTTTTTGTAGTCCTGATTAACATCCATTCAAGGAAACAATTTAAAGTAGATCTCAGAAGAAAAAAGCTACTGATATTTCCCTAACTACAGAATCGAAAAGAAATTTGTTAGTAGACCCAAGGTGCTAAGCATCTATATGTTGGAAGTTATTTAAATATGTAACGATGGATGATCTATTTAATATAACAATTACCCAGTAACACGTATTTCCTTTTGCTTTGTTCGGCCTATCCAATCTGCAAATTCAACTGTGTTTGGAACCTACAAAATAATGTCACAAAGGAAGTTGGTGTATTACAAGAAGTATAAATACTGTATAAATGTAAAAAATCATGTAAGTTGATCAAAATCATAAATCAACATCGAAGTAGTCTCCCAGTTACTCTTAGTAGTGTTTTCTTTTAAAAAGTGTTCAAGACAAAGCATCTACCGTTGCTGAAAGGAGGACAAAATTGACATGTCGTGGAAGCATTATAATAACTTCTTCCCAAACAACACCTCTTTCTGCATCATTTACATAGTGTACTTCATCAAAAATAACCTGTTTTGCAATTCAAAAAATGGAAAATAATTCAACATTCATTAATAGCCAGAAAATTTAAGGAAAGTAATGGTATTTAAGAGATTGGCATAAGAGGGTGGAGGAGAGGAAAGGGGATATAAAGAAGGAAATTTTACCCATTCAATGTCCCGAATAATATCAGCACCACGATAAAGCATTGATCTTAAAATTTCGGTAGTCATTATCAGACAAGATGCCTCAGGTCTCAGACTGACATCTCCAGTAAGAAGTCCTACATCAAATTTCCCACAGAAATCCCTGTATTTCTGGTTGCTGATTGTTTTGATGGGAGCAGTGTACACAGCCCGTGTGCAGTGCTGTGCAGGACAACCAACTTTTAAACATTCCGCATTAATTAGGCATATAAATGCTAGACACAATACAGTGCTACATAACATGTATCACTAGGCAACAGGAAAAAGTTCCTGCAAAATGAATTACAAACAATATCGAATTGAAAGATACAGCAACATGGATTTTCAGAGAAACATCAGCAAAAGTATGCATAAAAACCCAAAATCTTGCCCCAAAGTGAGTAAGATGAATAGTAGTAGGATACATTAAGGAAAGGAGGATAAACCAAAGACTAACTAATACTTGTTACAAGAAAAGCATACTTTTGATGCCAAAGCAAATGCGTATTCCGCAACAACCGTCTTCCCAGCTGAAGTATGTGCAGCAACAAAAACAGATTCACCTCTTTCAAGATAATAAATAGCCTGCACTCAGCAGAAACAACAAAACTAAGGACTTAAGGTGTTACTCAAAAAATAAACATAAAGACAAATTCTTCCCTACCAAAATAGATAAAAGTTTATTGATCACCATCTCTTAGAGATGGATCAAAATCTGTGGACACTGAAACTTAATGACTGGCCGCTAACTTGAGGGCATCCTCTCAAAAGTTAGGACCAACTTCGTTAGTTTGAATTAGGTGGGAAGTTAAGACAATTACAAGTCAACTCTACAAGAAACAAAATCCTCTTTACTATCATGATAAGTTGAAATGGTGGAAGAAAATGTATGCTTTGAGACCAAATATCTACATGGACGTAGATCGTATCATTGTAGGACCATCTGTTCAACTTTAGAGGCCAGCATGCATGTTATGGGACATAGGATAGTCTAATAGGGCTTCCAAAAGGAGGCACCATCATGTGCAAGCAAGTAAGGGACGCCAATGCATAAAG
Organism: Zantedeschia hybrid cultivar; assembly: GCA_030544215.1. Lineage (NCBI taxonomy): Eukaryota > Viridiplantae > Streptophyta > Magnoliopsida > Alismatales > Araceae > Zantedeschia > Zantedeschia hybrid cultivar. The sequence continues at coordinate 16,084,857 of JARZZO010000016.1, forward strand.
TGACAAACATGCTGAGAGTTTTTACTACTATTATTATTATCAATGTTATTCCAGTTGTGTTGGGGAAGAGGATGAATTTAGGACTTAGAGATGTCAATCCAATGTCATAAACTTGAATATACAGTAGGCATGGGTGCAATATCGCATGTATCTCTCAAGTAAAAAGTCAAAAGATTCTTAACCTACAAATGAACTCAATTTAGAAAACTCAAGTTCAGGTCGACACCTCCTTTTGAAAATTATCCAATTCAAATGGAAAGTCAAGTGCCAAGTCAGGGACAAGTTCGTAAAATCGATCTGCAATTCCTTCACTCCCACACGTACGTGCCCAAGCCTGTAAAGATATGCATCCAAAAGTGAGACAATATACCATAAAGTAACAGAGAGAAAACTTTGCATAGGAAAAAAAAAAAGAATCAGTAAATACAGGTGAACAAGAGTGTAATAACATGAAAATAAATGGTGCAATCAAATTTCTAAAGACGAGCAGCAGACTGAATGGAATATGTACAAGACGTATGTCATCACTATGGCTTCCTGAGGATATGCTGTTGCCAAGATGGATTTTTGAGACTAACAAGTGCAGCCCATTGCTACAAGGATCCCATCACTGTGAGGTATGAGAAGGGCCAACCATATGCACATTTAACATTGCTTTTGAAAGGAGGCTCTCTCTGGTTGAGACTCTTGCACTTAATTCAGAACATGCTGGGAAAGGAGGTGTCTGATAAAATTCAGGATAACAAGTGTTAATACATGTGAAAATGGGATTGATCCACCTCTCTTCAGATGCCATGAAACAGAGACAACAAAAAAGGATGTAATTGTAAGCCAAAAGACGAGAATTTTTACTACAAGTTTTTAGAGGTTTCATGATGCTGATGTCACAAGATGATGTATCGGCGTGCAGTATTCAATAAAATATCACCAAGCATACAAAGGCTTTCATATAAACACCATAGTCCAGAGAGGTCTGTGCCGAAAAAGTATGGATATGTGTATGTGTTTAAAAAGGAAGGTCACTGCCAAAAGGACCAAGTATGTATTATCTATGTGCTTATGTGCACATATATTTTGTTCATTCTTAATAAATGTCGACTGTGGACAAATCTATACAGAAATACGTTCAATCCCCTTGAATAAACAATATTGGGGACTGTACTAACTAGAAAAGCTATATTTGACCCATTCGTGCCTAGGCGAATAAACATTACATAGTTTAACCAAGGTTCGCTGTATCAGTCCCAGGTAGTATACTGATACCTAAAGAACCTGTACATATAAGTCTTAATTTGCAAAACAACTCCTAATGAGTCATAGGAGTCGGAAAGTTCTTAAGAATCTTAACCATTATAATGCATTAGGCAAAGGGTTTGCAAAATCAGACTGATTCCTATATACCTTTTTTAGTGCAGATAATTACCACAGTCAGAGCCGTCATTTCACTTTAAACTGTTTGTTCTCATCGTTTATGTAGACAACCATTTAGCCAGCTCAACCTTTATGTCGATATTTAAATGTTGCTGAGAACATTGATATGTGCCCTCTTATCCAACTTTAAAATTGATTTTTTTGATGAGGACATATATATTTTGCACCTTTTGCTCTTTCAAAAACTTATCCAGTTGCATACTGCTTACAATTACTTATCTCGTGTGCTTTCACAAAGGAATGCGGTAATAAAATCGAATATAATGCTGAGTAAATTTCTCTTATGTCAAATCGGTAGTGAATAGACATCCAAAAAAGGAAAGCAAATTAAGATTGACGAACATTTATCGCTCTTGTGGTGTTACTTTGCAATTCTTAGAAGATCTGGATGACTCAAATTTCTCTGATCGTTTCAAAATTTTAAACTGACTTGAACTGACCAAACTCACTTTTGGCAAAAGACATGTCAAAGTCTAGTCGGATCTAATGCAATTGTAATTCATTAGTTGATAGAAAACAGAATGGCACATTTTACTCATAGAAGAATATAGAAATCTCTGTGGAATTGGAGACCGTATTCAAACTACTCTTTGGCTCCTATAGAATATCACATAACAGTACATGACAAACTCACTTTTGGCAAAAGACATGTCAGAGTCTAGTCGGATCTAATGCAATTGTAATTCATTAGTTGACAGAAAAAGAATGGCACATTTTACTCATAGAAGAATATGGAAATCTCTGTGGAATTGGAGATTGTATTCAAATTACTCTTTGGCTCCTATAGAATATCACATAACAGTACAATACAATATGAAAGTCGTCTCAATTCTCTGTCTAAGCTAGTCCAAGGTCCGCGGGAATCTTTTAGTGTTTGCTCTCTTGTTAACGTTACGCATGAAGGTAGCCAAGAAACTCCACCAAAATCTTGGATTTTTCCATGGATAGCAGACTGTAAATTGCTGTGTAAGGCTTTGATGATGATAAGCATTGCCATTGTGGTGCTGCCTCTTTTCTCTTAGGCAGGGGGTACCCCCATCATCACATAAGATAATAAAGGGGGACAAGAAACGATGTAAAGTATGCATAGGTCATCGCCATATAGGCTTTTACAAGATCTGAAAAACCACAGAGTGCAGTGTGTAAATGAACCAAACAAAGAATCATTCCACAAAGTCAATGCCATATGAACCTACTCAAGGACCTTAACATGGCCACCTCACACTCCTGAGTCCTGTCAACTCTGGAGTTGCTTTCTAACTTGTAATTGTTTGAGTTATTGACCATTTGTCCGTAACCCCAACCGTTGACAAGCACTGGAATCCCATAGGCAGTATTCAATTATACTGAATTAGCTAATCCACCACCAATAATTTTACTCTTCCACTATAATTATCACAGATGCCATACCTCTCTCTGTAGTTCACCACCATTGCTTGCATCTCTAGTCAGCTTAGATGGCAGTCCTCCAGCTTCCGTCAAAAGTATCTCATCTAAAACTGACGATTCAGTGTTCAGGGAAGCAACAGCTGAATGCTCGACTATTCTTTCAGACTCCCGCTCACTGGATACTAGCTTCGACAGTTTGCCTAAGATGTAGAAAAACAGTAACAAGGTTATGCTCAGAACAAGTGTTTGTTATTATATTGCAGCTAAATGGTTGAAAGGCAGTGCATAGAGCAAGATAAGATAAATCTACTATATAAAACAGTAGCTTTATTAGGTTTTGCTCATATTGGGGGAACCTTACTTTTTCCTCTCTCTGAAAGGTGGTGAGGGAAAACTCAATCTACAATTCACAAAATTTTAAGGACATTTTTTTCCTTTTTTCTTCTTGCACTCAGAGCATTCAGCTTTGCTTGCCTATCAAAATTTCTATTTGCATATGAAACGGGAAAAAAAATATACAACTTATCTGGTAAAGAGAGAATTATATCTTGGAGCTTAAACATATCAAGCTAAATTCATTTGCATTCTCATGCAGTAGCAACTGCTCAGTGAGACAGTGCAAGAGGCGATAATGACAGTGATGATGGTATAGATTTCAGGAACACACACTTGATGAGGTTCCAGAATCTTAACATACGGATATATTGGCATGTATGCGATGTGTGTGCTGTGTATATTTTATGCAGCAAAGAGACCCATCAAAAGGCATTAAGAGTTTAGATCTGAAATCCAGGAAGACCTCTAAATGGTCATCTCATAAAACAGCAGGACCATTATTCTCCCATGGCTCTAACAACCCCCCCCCCCAAAAAAAAAAAGAAAAAAAGATGCCCCAAATTAAACTGAAACATAATGGAAATAGTTGATGTTATTTAATGGAAATAGTTGATGTTATTTATGAAGGCCAAAGGAATATATATACTTAATAGTCTAGCTCAGAACTCACCATCATTCTCTGATCCTCCAACATCATCTTCTTCCCAATCCTTCTTAAATAAATCATCAAATTCTACAGATAACTTAATCTGCATAAACAGAGAAAAATTTACAATGAGTCAAAAAGATAGTCATGAACAGAGTCAAGGAAACCCATCTAATCAGAAATAAAGGGAGAAAAAAGTCAGAGATTATGCACTCCTGTTAAGAATTCTACAGTAAAGAAATGTTAAAACTCTGCTAGCAATCCAATTTCAGATCAGAAAGGTGACTACTTGACCGCTACTACAGCCAAAGTTTGGTCATTTAACTGCTAATAAAGTTGAAATTCTAAGTCTTACTGACTAATGAGAAAAGGCTTTTGTAATTGACTAAAGGAAATGCAAAACATGAGGGACAACTAACCAGATTGTCCTCAGGAACACTCTGGGATCCAGATGAATGTTCCTTGGTAATCTTCCATTGGCATGGATATTCCTTCAAAACACATAAGAAACTTCTGTTAAGGGAGTGAATAAGAATGCAGGTAGAATGGATTTTCAAGCACCACCTGTCCGTAAAAGCAAAAGAATATGAAATACTAAAAAATACCTTTAGACAACCTAGATCCATTCCATGCTTAAAGCCTGGCGGGATAGTCTGGGCATCACCACCCTCTATAATTTCACGTACCCATTGACCACTTCGAGCACCCTCAGGAAGGAGTCTTTCTGATGATTGAGAATCATCCATACCTCCCGGGCGAAAAGGGCGATTTTTTGTGCTACCCCTCACAAAATCCTTTGCTGGACCAGGCATACGTAACCAAGTTCCAGATTCCTCAGCGCCTTCCATTAGCTCTGCAACATCTACCTGGCAAAGTGTTGCATATTTAGAAAAAGAGAAAGTATTAGAGTCAAAGAATATTTGTTTTTTTTTTTTTAATTTCTCCTTAAAAGCATTTGAGAATAACAAAGTTGAACAGTTTTTCTTACTAAAAACAACTATAGAAACTTTTTTGGAGAAATTCTGGTAAAAACTATGTGCATCAATTATCAAAGCCATATGAGGTGAAGGAGATCCATCAAAAATATAAAAAGAACATCGCACGCTTCATTCAGCACATGCTTTTATGTAAATGGTTCACCCTAAATGCAAGACACGCAATCTGCTGTCAATAACAACTGCATTGTCAAGGATTTCATATGTTTAAGTACCAACCTCAACTGAACAAGGATCCCATGGCCCCGGCCCATTCTTGTGGCGCCTGAAAGGCAATTCCCATTTGGGAACCATGACCGTCCTGGGTGCTGATGGCTCTAGATGCACCTTTACCCTGTCAAACCAGTCGAAATCCCATTGTCTTCCTGACTTCTCCACTGAGAACTCATCTGGGTCCAATCGCGGCAAGAGATATTTCTCCTCCAACTGCCTTTTCAGGCTCTCAGGTGTGTCTGGTTCAAATGCCGGGGGCTAATACAGCGAAAACCCAAATGTGTAAGAAGTAAGAAACAAGAAATCACACGAATTCCATTAAACAAAGATAAAAACAAAAACTGTAGACTCCAATAACCACATACGAACAGATTACATAGATCATGCAAAGAAACGAATATAAAACAGAGAACTGCGTGAAAAAGATTAATACTTGTGAGAAAAGAAATAGCGATTTTGTAAAATGGCAGGAGAAAAAAAAGATGGTAACAAAAGAGACTAGAACAGAATTTGTCTCCCGAGCTAGTAACTTTCACACAGGATTCCCACAATAAGCAATGCCCGAATACCCAACAAAAGAAATCCCCCAAGTAACTGTGCGCGACATGCACACAGAGCTGTATAATCAAAACTTTTGCCCAATTCTTCCAAAACTCTCGGAGAAAAAAGAAAGCAACAGAACAGAAAAGAACGCCCTTTGTGCTCGCTGGGGCATCGTATGCCGCGGGAGAATACACAACAGCCGCAAATAGTGGAGAGAGCTCACGATGACAAAGTCGGGAAGGGATCTGAGGGGGTTGGGCCGCTCCACCGGGGGGAGGGGCTCCAGGCGAAGGTGCCCGCTGTGACCGGAGAAGCCGACCCGGAACTCCACCTCGTTGCCGGCGGGAACCCGCTCCATGCCGGGATTCCTGCCGCCGAACTCCCCTTTCCTCTGCTCGCTGCCGCCGCCGCGACTACCACTACTACTAGCTGGCTACTGCCGTTCACAAGTCTCTCTCCCGCATTGGCGGCAATATTTTTTGTGTTTTTTTTTTCCTTTTTTGGTGTCTACTCTTCTTCTTCTGCTTGGTTTGTGAAGGGGGGTATGAGAGGGGAGGCGGCGGGCGAAGGGGAAAGGGCGGGGGTGCATCGAATTCGGTCACTGCGTACACGTAACCCACTTTACTTCGGTCCGTTCACCGTATTTCGTACTGGACACGAAGCGGAAATGGAAGTGCGTCCAGCCAATGACATAGATCCACGTGGCTGGTAGGACAGGGGGACTAGGAGGAGACCGTTTGCCGACACGTGTTGGCGAAGCTAACGGCTTGAAGTGATGCGTCCGGAGGAGTCGTGACTCCTTTATCGGCATGTCAGCGGATTGCCATCGCAGAAAGAAGAGCCGTTAGATTTCGTGGATCTTGTTCTTTTCGTATAACCTATATAAGGTACATGTATATATTTTGTTATATCTTTGGGATTTATATATGTACTCCTGTATGTATACACCTGAAACCAGTGTATCTGTATCTATACATCCCACATATTATTATATCAGGATGTTTGTATATATACCCCTAAAATCAGTGTGTATATCTACACCTCCAACTCCCACATATTGTAAAAAAAAATTACCCCCAAAAAACTTAAAAGATGCTGCAGTCATGTCCCTCCAGTCTTTTTTTTTTTTTGACACTAAGAATGATTCATTCATATTAATTTGCTTGGGCAAGAGAAAAAAGATCTGCAATGATAGTAGAATTGATACAGTGGTGAATGTTGGAAGCAGTCCAAAAATTTCCGGAGGAAGAACAAGCTGCAAATTTAGCAATGGCATGAGCTACACTATTACATACGCGTGGAACAAATTTCAGATTAACTATGCTTCTATCTGAAAGTAGCCGGCAATTACTGATAATTGTCTTGGCTTTCCAAGAGGGAGCTTTGAGCTTCAAACATGCAAGAATAAGAACTTGTGCATCACCTTCAATCCAAATGTGAGAGCTGAGATTAACCTAACTTGCGAAATACAGGGCTTCCCAAAGTGTCATAGCTTCAACAATGATAGGATCATATGAGGTACATATTTTAGAGAAACAAGCCATAGGTTGACCCATCCAATCTCTAGGGATAATGCCAATGGCACCACATGAATCCGAAACAGCTCCATCAAAATTTATCTTATAAGACCCAACAAATGGTAATTCCCATATCATAGGTAATAAGTTGGTAGCTATAATTGACTGAGCATTATCATTGGAAGAGGTTAGCCAAAATTCAGCATCCACCATAGCCCTTTTGATGACAGTGATGGGATTTGCTCTAAGATCCTCAAATACCACCTTGCACCTGCTCTTCCATATATGCCACGCAATAGAGAAGCATTTAGACAAAAAAGATCAGCCAATGTTAGTATTGGTAAAAGGGGGGCTGATCCATTCAAGTTTCTTTTGATCCAGCCTTCTGAGATCTACTGAGGAATGGTAGTTCAGGGGAGACCCAAGCCATACAAGTCTTGCAAAGTCACAATAAAACAGCATGTGATCCACAATTTCAACTTCTTTGAAGCAAATCATACAGATGCTGCTAACAAAGTGAATTCTCTTGGCAATGGTGTCATTAACTAGCAGAGCATCAGCCAGGCACTTCCAGATAAAATACAGCACTTTAGATGAAATTATTCTCCTGAGTTTAGGGTCCCACACACACTTCCATATAGGATTTAACTTGGATGTAGTCGGTGCAGAAGAAATCTTAGATAAATATATGTAAGAAGATTTGATGGAAAAACAACCATCTCGTGTGAGTGGCCAAATGAATTGATCCCCCATTCCTTCAGGTGAGTGAGGTAAAACAATGTCTAAGATGGGTCTAGCAGAAACTTCAGAGAAGATGGAGTTTATCATGGGTACATTCCACTTACCATTACTTATTAATTGAAACACCCACATAGGTAGGATGCCAGTCATAGATTGCCTAACAATAGGGGGTCCAAGATGGTTTGGGATCCACCTATCAGCCCAAATGTTAGTAGACAGCCCATCTTGAATTCTTTTGAAATAGATATTGTTCACTAATTGTCTGACATTGAGCATAGCTCTCCAAGGGGCAGAACTAGTTGAAGTTCTAGGCAATTCCTAAAATGAATAATATTTCAAGTATTTGGCCTTCACCAGTTTGACCCAAACCGAATTTGCTTTATTGATGAATTTCCAAACTAGCTTCATAACACATGCTTTATTGAGGGACTCCATATCCCTAATTCCAAGTCCACCTAAGTAGTGATGCTTTTTTATAACCTCCCAATTACGAAGATGAATCTTCTTATAGTCAACCTTGTCTCCCCAGAGAAAGGAACACTATATGGAGTTCAGTCTAGATAATGTCTTATATGGTAGCAAGCCCATTGCCATAACATGTACTGGGACAACAGCCAATACAGAGTTTATGAGTGTGACTTTACCTGCGATGGAGAGAGTATTTGCCTTCCATAACTTGAGTTTGGCAGTCATTTTGGCTTCAAGATAAGATAGTTGGTCTACTCTGTTGCGCCGAGGCCAAAAAGGAACACCCAAATAAATTTGCTCCCTGGACATAAGTGGGATCTGGAACTGAGCAGCTAACTGACTGCAGATTGCAGGGGGTATATTATGACTGAAGGCCATACCTGACTTTGATCTATTGATATGCTGGCCAGACCAGGCACCATAGATGCTAAAACATTTAAGGAATGCTCTAATATCCGTCTCATTAGCTCTGCCAAAAATAACCACATCATCAGCATACATCAGTTATGTCCCTCCAGTCAAAAACCTGTTAACTCCTAACGAATATCCATTGAATATGCCTGAATTTGGTAGTCTGTGGTGAAACCCTCTTCCCTAGACAAGGTCATCTTTGTCACCAGTGTGCTTCTAAATTCGGGAAATTGGAGTGTGCCTGGATTTGAATCTTACCATAAGCCTCACCTCTGCAGCTTGGACCTTCTCAATCCTTGCAACAGCCCGGTGTTGACCACCCCCAGGACCACCGACTCATGTGTCCTTAAGTTCCCGGTAATCCTCTTCTCTGATTCCAAGCTCAGAAACACCTCCACCTAGTTCTGGTGCCTGTGTTGCGAGTTGAACATGAGCCCCATTTCTACCATTAAGTCAAACCCACTCGCAAATACCACCAATGAGCCCAACTTGTTGGCCCTCTTGTACACAGCCTCTACCCACTCCATGAACTTCGGCTCTCTGTAGATGTTGAGGTAATCAGCTTGGCCCTCCACGCATGTGACAACGATGGGCTCACTACAGGTAGAAGAGGTCAACGCAATTGACCACGATCTTGGCATGGTGGTAGATGGTGAGGAGGGAGGGTAGGTCAGAGAAGTCGGCCTACATGATGGGGAGAGAGGGGGCAAGTGTAACACCCCTAGCACGATGGCCAACGGTGAGGAGGAGCGTGGGCCAGAGATGTTGGCCTATGTGATAGGGAGAGTGTTAGTATTAGATGGTCTCAAAGCCAATCCGATACTGTGTACTTATTCAGATTATTAATAAATGACAATAATTCATTGTGTGTAATTAATTCGATCTGTGTTTATCGTATCGCGATGAAGTCCATGAACATGTGCAACAGTCTTCGGATTATGATGAGATCATAATTACGGGACCGAAGACTTATAAACACATGTTCTTAATTGTTCCTAGTCATAGGATGTTTGAGATAGGACATCGAACATCCGGATATACTAGTATAGGTTACTTCAGCTCATATGATGAGGGTGACTGATCCCATAAGTCACTTGTGTGGAGACACTATGCTGAATCTATAGGTGCTCATTGGTGAATGAGTTCACTGAACTGATCCGACTATGAATCGCTGGATGGTAATCACCTTACTGTTAACCAGCTATATTCATTTGTCACGGTTGCGTGGATGATCCTTGGACCTGAGACTCCAAAGATATCTTGTTGGTAGGTTTCTGAGCTTTGACCTTGACGAACGAATCCCTAACCATGGGTTATCAATAAGTCAAGAGATCGGGTTCAGGGAAATGCCATCAAAGGTAATTGTGTGTTCAATACGGGATCATCCGCTCTCGATTGTTTGAGAGAGAATGTTCCGGAAATGATGCGCTTAAAGTCCCTGGCCAGGGCGGACTCTGTAATCGATAAGGAGTTATCGGATTTAGATTAGCGGCATCTGATTCAAGTGAATCGACCATATAGGGTTTAACAGTAAATCATGCCCTAGGTCGATTCGGGAACATTGTACGGATGAAGGGTTATATCCGCGCGCTAACCTATGACAGAAAGGTTCCAATAGAGGGTTGCGATAACCCCAGTGCCATCCAGGATTACGCGATGTTGCTCGGCATCCAACGTGATCGGCAGTCCGTCCGAATTTATTGTGGGACATTAAATTCGGCTGATTAATTGAATATAAGGATATTAATTAATTCAGTGGGTCAGTAAAGGGTTACTGGACTTAATGGGCTATTAACTGGACTGGTATTTGGGCCTAGAGGGTCACACGCAAATGGTTTTCAAGTCGATAGATAATCCAACAGGATTTCGGATAAGTCTAGGTTTTTATGAAAAACCGCAAACTGATTTCTTATAAAAGAACGGATTCTACGTCTGGGGCCAGCAACCCTGACCTAGCCGTCATTCGTTCTTCCCCACTTTCTCTCTCCTCTGGGCGTGCGGTTCCCAACTGCTCCACCTCCCGTTCGACGGAGATTCCGAATCCGTATGTCGCGGCGGATTACGCGCAGTCAGACGGGATCTTCGAACGCCGCAGCGAGCGAGGAAGCGAGGACGATCCATTGCGAGGCGTGGATACCGCTAGAGGTCGGGCATCTGCGCGACTTGCGGCATCGCTCCGACGGAACCGGAAAACGGACGCGGATTCGAATCCGCGCAAGGTAAATTTGATTTACACCGGTTTAATTTTAATGACCGAAACGGGACAGATCCGATCCCGTAAATTTTATTCCGCTGCGTTTTAGGATCGGATCCCGACACAGCGATCCCAACAGTGGTATCAGAGCCAGGTTCCACTGTGTTTTCGCCTTTTCGGATTCCGAAATTTAATTTTCTAGTTATATTCCATGCATATTTAACGATTTAGTTGCAGAAATAATATTCATGAGATGGATACAATTAATTAGATTAATTTTATTTCTGTAAAATCGTAATTTTATTGGGTCTCTCGTGTTCTTCGTGGGACGAAGAACATCGCTTGAGGGGTGAAGTTCGGATTATCACATGTGATTCGAATCTACTGGGAAAAAGTTTTTTTTTTTTTGGTATGACCAAGTGATCCCACCGGCCACCGCCAACATCACCCTTGGCTCTGGCAGGGGCTAGCCGGCGATGACCGGCCGGAAATAGTCTCTTTTTCCCACGGTTATGCACAGGTTTTTGGGGTTCGGAATCCCCTTTTCTAAAGGACTGGGCGGGTCACCGGCGCCGTCCGACGCCGGCAGCATGACCGGCGACCGTCCGGTGCCCTCCCGGCGCCGGGGCGGTCGCCGGTAAGGGCCTTCCCCCCACGGTTTCTTCCCTGCGCCGCCGGAGCTGGAAGGGAAGGGGGGGGGGGGGGGGGGGGTCGGGCCCGTCCGGCTAGGGTTTCCTAGCAGCACCGGTCTGAGCCGGGCCCGAGCCCCTGGGTCGCCTGCTCAACGGGCCTGCACCCCTGGTCCGAGCCCATAGCTCAGCCAGGCTGAGCCCTGGCTCGGCCAGGGTGAGCTGGTTTGAGTCCTGGGGCCCCTGGTCCGAGCCCATGCCTCAGCTGGGCTGAGCCCTGGTTCGGCCAGGGGTGGGCTGAGCCACCTAGGTAATTTTAAAACCCTGTTTAATAAGATTAAATTGGTTTTAAACTTTATAATTTTCAAAATTGTTTTGAAATTAAATTTTTTATTCAATTTAATTTTTGAGAGACCCATTACAATTGATTATGTTCATTATCTTAATTAAAGTTTGTAGTTATAATTAATTATTGATTTAAATGTTGAATTGATGATTATTTATAACTAGATAATCTAAGTGTTAGATTTTTAATAAGATAATGATTAATCTAGTTGTTTAATGACTTTATCAATCTAATAGTTAGATTAATCTTGTCATATTTGCATGGAATATTCTAGATGTTTAAATTTTGGAATTTTAATGCATATGATGTGTTTTAATTGCTTGTTTAAATTGGATTTAAATTAGCATGCTTGAAATAAATACTAAAGTTTTCGAAAATTCCAAATTGTCCAAAATTTTGTTTTGGTCCCTAGTTTTATGAAACCAAAATTAATATTATTTTCAAAAAAAAAATTTAGCCATTTGATGTGCAATTCATGTGTGGTTTGTTTAACTAAAACACATGGTGGTCATGGATGAGCATTAATTGTGGATGTGGAATGTGATTGTGTGGTTTATTCTGTATTAATAAATAGAGGTCTGCGAACCTCTCCCTCTCATATTCCCGTGTACTTCTACCTTCCTCCTTGATGTAATCGCCATAAGGCTTCCTTCATTTAAATTATCATCTAATTGAGAATTACGATGAGATTTGATCGAGGCTGATGCACGCGGAGCGAGGATGATCCACAACTGCTGACCAGATGAAAATGAAGGAGTTCATTGCATTCATGGGTTTGCAGACTCATGATATAAGTTGTTATATTGTGTATGTGTGTGCGTTTGACTGTCTGGCTCAAGTCAAACCGCAGTGCCGTCCATGACCACACTAATGACATGTATGTGATGCGTGTGCTTTATATTTGCTAGGTTATTAGTATTTATAATATATTCGATATATTTAATACTTGTAGACACGCTAATTTTGACGTCATTTCGAATAAATTTCATATCATATAATAATGCCTCATAATGGTCTGATATTTAATCATTGATTAATTTTTATTGATCTTTTTGAGTGTCGGGTTTAACAGACATGTTTAAGTTAATCAATTAAATTGATTTTAACTCAAATTTCAGTTAAAATATGAAGAAGTTTAAAAGACGTCGACTAGCGTGGACGCCATTTAGAATTTATTCTTATTTTAACGTTTAAATTTGAATTTTAATCAGTTGATTAATTAACTGAAAGGCGTCTGTGAGAGTTGACGCGTTTTAGGTTTCCTAAGTTATTTTTACTTCTCTTCCGAATGTTTATCCTTATCTTAATTAGTGTAAAAGACGTCTATACAGGTAGACGCGTTTTAGCTAATACAGATAAAGATAAATTTTTCCGGATGTTTATCATTATCTTAATTAATATGAAAGGCGTCAGTCATGCTGGACGCGTTTTAGATAATTACAGATAAAGATGAATTAATCTGTATTTATCTGTTGGTTAAGATAGATAAATCTTAGATTTTTCCATGTAAATCCGCGGACGTAGAAGATGTCTATAAATACCTAGCATCTTGAAAGTTTAAAAAAAAAAAAAAAAAAAAGAAGAGAGAGAAGTTAGAATCAGAATTAGTGATTGAAGATCGAAGCGACGACGTCCAAAACGCCGAAGCGCTGCTGTTTCCAGAAGTCGGCGTCCATTCTTCATCCAATTCAAGGCTTCATCCAATTCGGCATAAGTTTTTCATTTATGCATTTTCATTTTTATTTCATTAATCTCTCATTCTTCATCATCACTTCATGCAACACACACCACAACATCATTCTTTTCAAAACCTATTTGATTAAGGGGTTTCAAAAGCCATTAAACAAGTAAGTTTGCTGTCTAGTTTCATGTTTAAAATCATGATTAGAATAGATACTACTTTTGCTTAAAGTTCTCATCATTGTTTTTTCATTTCTCTCTCCATTTTTTCTTGTAACGGAGCAAAAAGGAGAATTAAAGGGGAGTGAATCATCAAACACAAAGTCACAAGAATCTCTGGACGATCCTCAACCTCGACTTCAAATTCAACAGCAAGAACAAAGAACGAGAAGGGCTCTCTTTCTTCAGCCGGCTGAAGGAGGGGAATCAAGAGCTCAATATCTTCCGCGTTTAAACAGGTAGGCGATCATACTTTCTTTTGAAACTTTTTAGTTAAAAGTTTCTGGCGATCACTTCACATAGTTTCTGTTTTTAATAGGTTTATTTTGCACTTAAACAACATAGATTTTTCATGTTAATCACATAATCATTTTAAGCACTCACAGCTTTTTTGGCGATTACGGTGGGACTTGGTCTAGCCATCTTTTAGTTTTTTGTTCTTGCTATCATCAATCGGGCACCCACGGTGCACCACTTGTGTCTCTCGACACGTCCTCACCAATTGGTGAGTGTTTTAATTTAGTTAATTTTCCTCGTGCACCACGTACACACCCCTGTGACAAGATCTTGCCCTCCTCGTTGATTAATTGAAAAAGCTATTTTTGTGATGAAAATGCTGAGTGATTGATTGATATCTTACTTGTTTAGTTAGTAAAATCATCATGTTAAAATCTGGAACTAAAAAAAATATGTATGAATTGATTATTTACTGCTTTTATCATGTTTGAGGAGGATTCAACTCAGAAATTCCTCCTGCAAAACTGTTTATGCGACTTGAAAAGCGTCTAGAAGCACTGACGCGTTTCAAACTGCGTCAATACACCCAGACGCCTTTCAGTCTTCATTCTTTGCTGTCTGCAATCTGAGTTTCTGCGAAAAAAATTAAGATTTTGTTTGAATAGCGTCAACTACACTTGACGCAATTCAGACAATTTTTTAATTTTTTCCAATTCTCAGATTTTTGTGACTTGAGTGCTAACTACCCATTATTATTAAGCATTAGAGGCCATCCAGGCCATAGGTCATACGCATTGAGGCGAATACCCTCCTTTTCTTAGGAACACACTACTTGACGTCAGCAACTTTCTCTGATTGGGTTGGTCCCTTGATCAGACTAGAGAAGTTGACGTTGAGGCCTCCATAAGTCCCCAAAATCAAGGTACTCCTCCTTGATCATCGGGCTGGTTGTACCAATTGAAGTCCCGGTTAGATTCCATAAAGTGTTGTGAGAGAAAGCCATAGAGAATAACGGTGGATATTGAACTGAAACTAGGATCCTTTCCCTGAGCGAATTTGTGGTTTAATTAAATCCAAATAACTCAACAAGGAATCTCAAAATCACGTTAAGCATCCACTTGATTGATTAATCTCTGTGCAACTTGTTTGTCAAATCTTTGAAAAAAGAATCTAACATCATGCTGCTGCGATCAGGCAGGAACTTGAGTATGGCTCAAGACGCCATCATCAACTACGAGGGAGATGCTAATGCCCCTCGCGATTCGGACTACAACTATGAGAACGGGAGAGATGCTGATGCCTCCCGTAATTATGTCCCCATTCCATATCGACAAGATGGGAATGTCCGGACACCTCTCTTTCATCCCCATGATCGATATTCTGATCTTCCCCCGCATTAATATGCGATTCCTAATCCCAATCTTGAGGGGGACATGAATCAGAATGATCCCTCATCCTCTGATCCTTCAGATCTCGTCAACGCTTTGGGAGTTCTTGCCTCCCGTCTGGACCCTCAACAGTTCGAGGCAATCCAGTCTATTCTGAAGGGGAAGGCACCCATGCAGCCTGCTGAGCCGAACCCTGTGGCTCCCCCTGTTGTCCCTCAGCAACCTCCTCTTCATCCTCCTTACATCCATCAGGCCGTGGAAGGCCTCCATATTACTTCTCGGCCAGCTGGGCCACAACTCTCGTCTTCTCGGCAACCGGCTAGACCACTAACGCCTGCTTATCAAAATGCCCTCGGGCATGGCGGAAGCTCTGCCGGACCTCCCCTTTATTGTCCCCCCTGTCCAACGTACTCTAGGCAGCAGGCCTATCAAGTACCTCCACCTCCTCCTCCTCCCCAGGTAGATCTGACCACGCAAGCGTTGCTGGCCAAGATGGAGCGCATGGATGAGCAGTTTAACAACCTCCAGAAGATGATGGGGGTCAAAGCTACACCAGAAATCAATTTACCGAGCCTGCCAGTGTTCCACTTGCCACCCTCTGAGATGCCAGTGTACCGGAAGTACAACGGTACTGGTAACCCCTTCACACATTTGAAGGAGTTTATGTACGAATCGTCTTTCTGGCAGAACGATAAGAGGTCGTTGGCCTTTTTGTTCAGGAGATCTCTAGAGGGACCAGCCCTCGAGTGGTTCTTTTCCTTGGAACCCTCCGAAGTAGAGGACTACGGTATCGTCTCTCGTAAATTCATTCAACGGTTCCAAGACAGAGTTGCACCCTCCTTGTCCATCACTGACCTCATAGCAGAAAAGATGAAACCTGATGAGGAGTTTGTCAGTTTTGCTGACCGGTGGTGGGGCCTGGCCGAAAAAGGTGAATGATCACTTGTCCGAATCTGAGCAAGTGAAGATGTTAATTTCCAATGCCACGCTCCAGTTCAAACTAGTCCTCTCCCTGAACAATCTGACCAACATGGCAGAGCTCTATGAAAGAGCACGGTACTGCCAAAATGCCTTCAAGGACGCTACGTTCTCTAGCGTCTTTGATCCTCACAGACCTAGCAGGCCTCCACCTCGGAAGCCTGCAGTGCCAAATGCTCCTAGCACAGGTCCGACTACTGAGGGCACGCTCTCTCACGAGCAAGTTAGTAGCATAAATAATAATTTGCCCCAGTTCGTGAGGAACCAGCAGCAGTACCAGAGGCCACCGCAGCCAAACCAGCATGGGTACAGGCAGCAGCAGAACCCCCATTATCAGCAACAGTATCAGCGGCCCCAACAGCCGAACTAGAACCAGCAATAGCAACAGCAGCCGCCGCAACGGCAACAACAGTACCAGCAGCCCCAACAACAGCAATACCAACAACAACAGCAGCAGCAATATCAGCCGCGCGCACCGCCGGCATACCATAATGTCCCTCCTCCTGCTGACTATAATCAGTAGAGAAGACCTCAAGGCCCTAAAAGGGCAGAATATCCAGCCCTCCCAGAATCCTTGGCAGATATCTTCAGTGCTCTAATGGCAGCTAATGCCTTAGTTTTGCCAAGGGAAAAGGCCGTCTGGCCTCAAAATGCTGACACGTCCAGGTATTGCTATTTCTATAGGCAACCGGGGCATACCATTAACACCTGCTTCCAGTTTAGATATTATATTCATGATCTCAACGAGCAGGGCGGCATAGACTGGGAGGAGATGAAAAAGTATATATCAGCCCTGAAGGCGAGAAGACCACATCAGCAGCAGCAGCAAGCAAGACCACCAGTACAAGCAGCACCACCACCCAACATGGGCATAGTGCAGAATCCACTCCCCGAGCACCAGAAAAACCAAGTTGCCCCTATCTTTGACAAACAGCCAGTCTGAGGCTGACCGTGGGCAACAGTGGAGAATAGAGGACTCTTCCTCTCTTTATTCGACGGGTCATATTCAGAGTACCGCAGAACGACCGCCACGCCGTACCATCCACATACCCAGGCTACAACCCATTACCATCACCCCTCTACCGACACCCACATATCACTCACCCGCACCCAATAACCCATTACCACCACCCGCCTTCCTTAAGCCCATTACGCCCCACACTCTTACGCCTCCATCATATAACCCACCGCAAACCAACTATGCGCCCCTCCTACCATCCAGACCATTATTACGCGTACCATTTCCTACTTCACCCGCTACCACTACCACTCACCCAGACACCATCCAACCTTCCAGACCGCTATTACGCGTGCCATTCCCCACTTCACCAACCACTTACCCATCCACCATCCAACCCTCTAGGCCTTTAATCAGCACCGCGCCATCACCACCTAACCCTACGCCATCACCTACATACCAGCCCTCTACATCATCTACACCACCCAACCCCGCGGTACTCAAGGTGTCACCCGGATCCTCCACGGTTGAGGAACATGCGCTCCGAAGTGGAAGGATTTTCAACAAAGTCTTCCCTCAGTCCACAGTTAGAGATGGCCCATCACAGCCGACTGACGAAGCCCATAATGAAGAGAGTGCACCAGGCACTTAATATGATTTGTTGAAACATTTGGATCGAACACCGGCACGGATCTCCATACTTGAACTGATCAAGAGATCGAAGAGTCACCAAGAAGCCTTAATGGAATATCTACATAAGGTGATGGTCAATGAGGACGTGCCGGTAGAAAAAATTGCAGCACTACTAGTTCCTCAGGGGGATCAGCCCTCCATTACATTTCACACATCGGAACTAGCACCGCCAGCAACCAGAAGCATGGCTCTGAGCATCACGGTTAACATCTATAAGAAGGCCGTGGATGCATGCCTGGTAGATACAGGGGCTTCGATCAATGTTTTACCTCCGAAGACCCTGGAGCTGTGCGGTGTGCCCAAAGAAAAATGGCTGCCTAGCCCCATCTCTGTGACATCATATGACAATTCTACCCGTTCCCCTCTGGGAATGGTTTATTTGAAGGTGGAACTAGGCCCTGTAAGTCATGCAGAGGTCGAATTTCACATCCTAGAAATCGACCTTTCTATAAATGCCATTTTGGGTCGTCCTTATATTAAAACTCTTGAGGCGATTCCCTCTACGAATCACCAATGCCTCAAATTCCCTTTTAAAGGACGAATTATTAAAGTGACGAGCATGCCGATCCTTGCTGCTGCTCATACCTTGAATGTTAAATCTACTGCTTTACCTGGCCGACAACCTTTTTTGTCGGTATTACAGGTTTACCATCCAGTGGCTGATCCTCTAAAAGCCGCCACTATTTCTCCATACCCGTTAAATGCCATAAAAAGGGGGAAGTGCATGAATACCCCAGGATGGAGAATTATGATGAAGAACGGCTATGAGCTTGGGAAAGGTCTGGGCACACAGTTGCAAGGCAGGACCACTCCTGTTAAAGATCATCGAGCAGCACCTGGAAGTGGTTTGGGCTACAGGCCAAGAAAACTTAAACAAGATCTGGTTCAGCAAGCAGAGATTGAAGAAGGTCGGAAAATTTGAGAGACAATGTCTACACCACCCAAGGAAGGTCGAGATCCCCTAACATGGACCCTGTATACACACTTTGTGAAGGGGCCCATACTTAGCCATGACAACACGGTGGTCATTACTTCATGTTTCGACCTCCATGACATATATGGGAGAGACTTGGCCAGGCATTGCTCAAAACTACTTACGTACCAATCCTTGGAGGCTCTGCGGCCTATGAAAAGGAGAAAATTTCATGATCCTGAATGCGAATGGTACAGGTGGTTCGATCTGAGAGACCTTTACATTGCACTGAACAGATTGTTCCTAGATCCTGCAGAACCCAAGTGGCCGCCGCAGATTGATGAGCTGATTGAAAGCCCTGGTACCATCTTTGATAAGCGGATATTGCTGTCTGAAGAGACCGACGAAGGGGAGCCAGATGACCCCTATGAAGCTGGTTACACTACAGATCTGTTCTGGAGGGGGACATATCCTTCCCATGTCCTCATGCTCCATACTCTGTTTCACACACTGCTCTTGACCCCGACTTGGTCGCCGGTCATTATTGAAGATATTCCACGGGCTCCGCCCGTTATGATTACTCTGTCCCCTCGGGACCTTATTCCACAACCTCCTCTCGATCTAGAGAGGATGTATGACTTGATCTGAGACATATTGCTATATGATCCCCCTAATCCTCTGGCCTTAGTGCCACTTCCTCCATCTGATTCTCCTTCTATTTGTATTCATTCTTGTTTCATGTTTAATTCCTCTGATATCAAAAAAAAAACGCCAATTTTACAACAAATTATTCTCAGATCCTTATCGAGGAAACTTCTTACTTGTCCGATCGCACCCCGTCGCGCGGGTCCTTCGGTCAAGATTCTCTCTTAAATCTACTCTGCCCCTCCCCTCGGGAGTATTCTCTTGTATTTCCACTTGTATCCCAGGATTTCTATCCTACTTCATCTTCATTAGGTTATAATAGGGAGTTTAGTGAAGTTAGGCAGTCTAGTTTTAGGCAGGTTAGTCAGGTTAGGAAGTCTAGGAAGCCTAAGGGTAGGCGAATTCCAAATAGATACCTCTAGGACTTAGCTGATAAATGCTTTTCTTGCTCTTTAATCCCTCAGTTTTTAGAAAATCCAATTCAGATGCCAGAAGACTGTATGAATGATGAGTCAGTCAATGATGGGTATGGGGTGTATGAGTTAGTGCATGAAAAGGACCCCATTGTTAAGGATGAGGAAGATGACGAGGACGCAGCTGAAGCATATGCCAGTGGAGTGAAGAGATTCGATGAACCCTCAGCTGCCGTAGAAGAGCCCACCAAAGAAATCAATTTAGGGACTAAAGACGAACCTAAGGTTGTCCTCGTCAGTAAAAATCTTTCTACAGAAGATGAGAAGGCAATGGTACAAGTACTTAAGGACTACAAGGACACTTTCGCCTGGAGTTATGAAGATATGCCAGGGTTAGACTCATCTTTAGTTGAACACAGATTGACATTAAAGGAAGTAGCTAGTCCGGTCAAGTATAAATTAAGGCGATTCCACCCACAAATGGCTCTAAAGATGAAGGAAGAGGTCGACAAATTACATAAAGCCAAATTTATTAGAGTTGTCCTTTATCCACAATGGGTGGCCAACATAGTCCCGGTTATGAAGAAGGACGGGAAGGTCAGAATTTGCATTGACTTCCGCGATCTGAACCGAGCGTGTCCTAAAGATGATTTTCCATTGCCTCATATTGATGTGTACTCATTGATAATACTACTGGCTATGAAACATTATCGTTTATGGACGGATTTTCAAGGTATAATCAGATTAAGCTGGCAGAAGAAGATCAAGAGAAAACGTCATTCACTACACCTTGGGGAACATACTGTTATGTCGTCATGCCATTTGGATTAAAGAATGTTGGAGCCACTTATCAGAGGGCCATGATGGCAATATTTCATGACATGATGCACATAGATCTGGAAGTGTATGTGGATGATTTATTGGTTAAATCTAAGACAAAGGCTGAGCATGCCAAAGTTTTGGCAAGGGTATTAGAGAGATCGAGAGAGTATCAGTTGAAGATGAACCCCAAGAAATGTGTATTCGGGGTATCTTCAGGGAAATTGCTTGGATTCATTGTCAGCAAACGGGGAATTGAAATCGATCCCAATAAGGCGAAGGCTATCAGAGAAATGCCACCTCCCAAAAACTTGAAAGAGTTAAGAGGATTAATCGGGAGGTTGCAATTTATTCGCCGTTTTGTCTCCCAGCATTCACAAAGGTGTAAGCCGTTTTACGAGCTTACCAAGCCAGGAGTCAAATTCAATTGGGACGATAAGTGTCATGAGGCATTTGATGGATTAAAGGACTATTTGGCAAGTCCTCCTGTTTTGAGACCACCATCTCCAGGCAAACCATTGATACTTTATATTTCTGTCCTGGATGATGCAGTGGGGGCTGTCCTAACACAAGAGGATGAAGAAGGAAAAGAAAGGGCAGCCTACTATCTCTCTAAACTTCTCAACCCCGCTGAACAGAGATATACGGCGATGGAGAAAACATGTGCAACATTGGTCTGGGTTGTGCAGAAATTGAAGCATTATTTTCTGGCCCATGAAGTCCATCTCATCGCTAGGATGAATCCGATAAAATTCCTTCTGGAGAAATCTGTTCTTACTGATAGGTTAGCGCGATGGCAAAGCTTTCTATCTCAATTCGATATCATTTATATTCAGCAGAAAGCGATTAAGGGCTATGCCATAGCTAAACATCTCGCTCTATGGGCCTACCGAACTTCAATCTGTACGTCTATTGGGCAAACTCCTTATTCCTTAACATTTGGAATGGAGGCGGTAGTTCCATATGAGATCCTTATACCGTCATTAAGAGTACAATTGAATAAGGAATTTTCCATTGATGAACACCGTTCAGCACTCCTTGCTCAATTGGAACTCTTAGATGAGAAAAGATGGTCAACTGCTAATCATGCAAAAGTTTATCAAAACAGACTAGCACGTTTTTATCAAAAGAAAGTTATTGAACGTAAGTTCAAAGTCGGTGAAATGGTTGTCAAAAGGATTTTTGTAAAACTTGGTGGTCCGCGTTCTAAGCTCCAACCTAACTGGGAAGGACCTTATGTTGTATCGCACGCTTTTCCTGGTAATGCTTATCGTCTTGTTAATGCAGAAGGAGAAGAGCTAAATCATCCCTGGAATAGTTTACATCTTAAGAAATACTACCCTTAGGTTAAAGAGTCGATCAGCATGGTACAAAGACCAGTGGAATCAGAAAGTTTATAAACTTGAATTTCTTTATTAGTCTGGATAATTTAACTTAAGCCCATTACTACACACACTGACACGTTTGATTCGTGAGTAACAAGAGATGTCAAGTCCTAAAGAATATCAAAAGCTTGACTGAAAGTGTAAAGTACAAGTCATTTCTTTTTAAAGCAAAAATATGTTTTACACTCGGCCCATGATGTCGAAACGAGGCTTAGAATAGACTACCAAGAATACCCGCCATCTTAGTAGTAGGAGGCCGTCATAAAAAAAAAAGGGGAGATCCGTCCCGAAGCAAAGAAAAGAATAGAAAAAGCAAAAGCAAAAGGCAAAGTCCAAATGTCA
Organism: Zantedeschia hybrid cultivar; assembly: GCA_030544215.1. Classification (NCBI taxonomy): domain Eukaryota; kingdom Viridiplantae; phylum Streptophyta; class Magnoliopsida; order Alismatales; family Araceae; genus Zantedeschia; species Zantedeschia hybrid cultivar. The sequence continues at coordinate 16,107,386 of JARZZO010000016.1, forward strand.
AATCAAAAGGCCATCACGTTACAAACGTTACATCAAGGTCATGAAATGAAACGAAAGGGAACGCAAGGTCGATAAATACCCCGGAAAGAAAATGACTGAACCCCAACGGATATTAGGGTAGGAAAGGAACATCTTTTTAAGTCTCCGGAACCTCTCATGAGCTTTCTAAACTTATTCTTCCTTTTCCTTCTAAAGAGGCGTACTCCAAACTTAAGGAATGGCTTAGATTGACTAAGGATCAAATCATCAAATGGGATCACGAATGGAAACACAAGTTCAAACACGATGGGTTTAAGTTAAATTGCTAAAGAACAATTTGGAAATTAAGTTAATAAATGAATATGATCTTTTGATCTAAGTACCATGCTGATCTTTTATGTCAAAAATAAAAAAAAAATACATATTTCAAAAAAAATATACATATGTCTAAAATCCAAAAAAATACATATGTCAAAAATGAAAAAAAATATATATTTCAAAACCCAAACAAAAATGAATATTTCAAAACAACAAAAATATTTCATTTAGCATTTGCTTATTGCACTTGGTATGTCTCATTCCTTTTATTTTCAGTGAGCATCTGTTTGCTTGCATGTTGCATTTTGCTTAAGTCTGTTTATAGTTCGATTATCTTTGTTGATAAAGGTTATGACCCTTGACCATTTATTTAAGGAAAAGATCGATTGACCATTTATTTGGTCAGGCAAGGGGCTAAGCCTAAATAGATGCTTAACTTGTTTGTTAAGTCATATACAGAACACAAGGCATGAAGAGAGTTGGAATTCGACTAGAAGAACAATCAGAACCTGTTTCTGCGAGAAAAAGGCGTCGAGGAACACCGCCGCGTTTTAACATTGAATGACGTCTGCTCGACACGACGCGTTTCAACAATTATGAAAATCAGAAGATTCAAATGAAGCTGGAAATATCAAGAAGATCACACTGTGGGAGTCAAGAAGTCCTGACCGTGACTAAAAAGACGGTTATTTCTACCCTTGTACTCCTTTCATGTAATAATTGTGCATTTGCATTACTATATGATAAGTATTTATTAGATTATATCAAGGACCTTGTGGTTTTGATGAAACTGGAATTTGAGTTCCCCTACAACAAAAACAGTGATAATTCCAGAGGATTCTTAATCGCACGGATAGGCCGTTGGATTGTTAATTAGTGAGGACGATGGTTCCACTTTTGTGAAACGGTGCGTGCATAAACGAGCTTCGGCTTAGCACTGAATTACAAGAATTTGTATCTTGACTCATTAATGACAATTTAGCAATATTATCCTTGATTAATTTATATTTTATTTGACTTTATATTTTTCTTTTAGCCCAGCATGCATCATGTAGGATTTTGAAATCATTGTGATAAGGATTAATTATTGATTAAGTTTCAGACCATTAAATCAAATAATCCAAACATGATATGAAATATTCCATTATGAATTGAGTATCTTGATTATCTTTGAGGTTCGCTTAAAGATATCCTTGGAATTCTATCATTTCGTGGATTCTTTATCCCAATATTTCTTGTTTTCTTTTAAGATCTATCATGGCTGCAGCACGTCCACATTGGCTGGCAAACGCTCCCTATGATGAAACCTACAGTGTCTATGACCTGAGGTACTTCCCACTCCGAGGAGGTTGATCGACTTTATTTTATTTCCTTGTCTACCTCATCCAGACATGATTAATTCCATTGATTTCTTTGAGCTATCTTCATTGATAATTTAGAGGAAAATTCCAATCATGTGATGTTAAGAGCGTGTCTCATCACACCTTGGCATCACCTTTTTAGTACATTCCATTTCATTTCACTCCCTTGCAAAGACGATGCCAAGGTGAGGCAGCTGTAGACACGCTAATTTTGACGTCATTTCGAGTAAATTTCATATCATATAATAATGCCTCGGAATTGTCTGATATTTAATCATTGATTAATTTTTATTGATCTTTTTGAGTGTCGGGTTTAACAGACATGTTTAAGTTAATCAATTAAATTGATTTTAACTCAAATTTCAGTTAAAATATGAAGAAGTTTAAAAGACGTCGACTAGCGTGGACGCCATTTAGAATTTATTCTTATTTTAACGTTTAAATTTGAATTTTAATTAGTTGATTAATTAACTGAAAGGCGTCTGTGAGAGTTGACGCGTTTTAGGTTTCCTAAGTTATTTCTACTTCTCTTCCGAATGTTTATCCTTATCTTAATTAGTGTAAAAGACGTCTATACAGGTAGACGCGTTTTAGCTAATACAGATAAAGATAAATTTTTCCGGATGTTTATCCTTATCTTAATTAATATGAAAGGCGTCAGCCATACTGGACGCGTTTTAGATAATTACAGATAAAGATGAATTAATCTGTATTTATCTGTTGGTTAAGATAGATAAATCTTAGATTTTTCCATGTAAATCTGCGGACGTAGAAGAGGTCTATAAATACCTAGCATCTTGAAAGTTAAAAAAAAAAAAAAAAAAGAAGAAGAGAGAGAAGTTAGAATCAGAATTAGTGATTGAAGATCGAAGCGACGACGTCCAAAATGCCGAAGCGCTGCTGTTTCCAGAAGTCGGCGTCCATTCTTCATCCAATTCAAGGCTTCATCCAATTCGGCATAAGTTTTTCATTTCTGCATTTTCATTTTTATTTCATTAATCTCTCATTCTTCATCATCACTTCATGCAACACACACCACAACATCATTCTTTTCAAAACCTATTTGATTAAGGGGTTTCAAAAGCCATTAAACAAGTAAGTTTGCTGTCTAGTTTCATGTTTAAAATCATGATTAGAATAGATACTACTTTTGCTTAAAGTTCTCATCATTGTTTTTTCATTTCTCTCTCCATTTTTTCTTGTAACGGAGCAAAAAGGAGAATCAAAGGGGAGTGAATCATCAAACACTAAGTCACAAGAATCTCTGGACGATCCTCAACCTCGACTTCAAATTCAACAGCAAGAACAAAGAACGAGAAGGGCTCTCTTTCTTTAGCCGGCTGAAGGAGGGGAATCAAGAGCTCAATATCTTCCGCGTTTAAACAGGTAGGCGATCATACTTTCTTTTGAAACTTTTTAGTTAAAAGTTTCTGGCGATCACTTCACATAGTTTCTGTTTTTAATAGGTTTATTTTGCACTTAAACAACATAGATTTTTCATGTTAATCACATAATCATTCTAAGCACTCACAATACTATCACCTAGGATGAGACCAAACTAAATAAGTAAAACCTTCGTTACAAATTCTTAGCCGTAGCGCGAGTCATTAAGAATGCACCGCGTGGCTCTCCATCAATATGATCAATGGAACTTAATTCAGTTATGGCAGATACTATGTGTTTACCCGAGGTCTGCCATTGTCTGTTGAGAGGACTGTTGATCATGGCATCAGATGCCTTTGGATAAGAGTAGAGGAACGATATAGTTATCCACGTGTTTACCCGGGAACTATATTTCTACTTTACTATGTCACGTATTGATGGTAAAACTTAGACCGGGGATAATGGTCTACTGTGTTTACCCGGGACCATTAAACTTGGGAGCCGAAGTATGATCGGATATTGTAAGGAGTTGCAATTATCATGAGATGATTGCTCTGAGATAGCAGTATGATACTATGTGTTTACCCGAGGTCATACTGTGATGCTTGGAGATTCTGATCCCCACTAGGAGATAGTCGGCGTCTCCCGTTCTGTATATCTGAAGGTTATACAGTCCGTCGAAAATTAGTGGAAGTAAAACTAGATAATAAAAGACCATATCTTGTTTTAGATAATCTGAATATCTGCTAATTATCAATTGATTATCTCCTTTAGGCGAGAATGTCGCACCATAACCCGTTACGAGGCATACTTGATGCCAACCGTTTGACAGGCACCAATTACTCAGACTGGCTCAGAAACCTGAAGATAGTCCTCAGGTCTGAGCAGATTGCCTACGTCTTAGATACTGAACCTTCTGCTGAACCAGCATTAGATGCTCCATAAGAGGAAATGATAGCGTATGAAAAATGGAAGGAGGATTCCACCATGGCCCAATGCTACATGTTAGCCTCTATGAGCAATGAGTTGCAGAGGCAACATGAAGAGATGGATGCTAGATCCATCATGCTTCATTTGAAAGAGCTATTTGGTGAGCAGAGCAGAATCGAACGATATGAGATATCGAAGAATATGTTCAAAGCTCAGATGGCAGAGGGAACTTCAGTACATAATCACGTGCTGAAGATGATTGAGTGGGTAGAGAGGCTGGATGCTCTTAGGATTACACTTCCCAAGGAGATGCACACAGACCTCGTGTTGTCTTCACTTCCACCGTCATATGCTCAGTTCATCGTTAATTTTAACATGAACAAGATCCAGGCCACCTTAGCTGAGTTGCTGAACATGTTGAAAATTGCTGAGGGGAACCTTGTGAAGGATAAACCCCAAGTCCTAATGGTTGGTAAGACCAACAGAAAAAGACTTGCAGTCCAAGCTTTTCGAAAGAATAAGAACAAGGTTCAGAGAAAGGCAAAGGTTACCAAGAAAGACAAGGGTAAAAGTGTTGAGAAAGGTGATTGCTTCTACTGTCACCGGAAAGGGTATTGGAAGAGGAATTGCAAGGAATACCTCAAGGACAAGGCTCAAGGAACTGTGAAGCAGCAGGACGCTTCAGGTATCTATATGATAGATGTAAACTTGTCAATTAGAGATTGTACATCATGGGTATTAGATACTGGATGTGTATCTCATATCTGCAATTATGTGCAGGCACTGACAAGAAGGCGTAAGCTGAGGACCGGCGAGGTGGAACTGAGACTAGGTAACGGTACAAGAGTTGCGGCGATCGCTGTGGGGACAGTGAAGCTCAAGCTACCATCCGGAGACACATTTTTATTAGATGAATGTTATTATGTACCTAGCATAATAAGGAACATCATTTCTATTTTATGTTTAGATAGAATTGGATACAATTTAAATTTTGGGAACAATAGTTGTTCAATTTATTTCAGAAATAAATTAATAGCTTCTGCTATTTTATCCAATGGTTTGTATCTATTGAATGTGTCTCATGATAATTTACATATCGGTTCTTCAATTAAAAGAAGTAAGTATGAAATGAACAAAGTCTACTTGTGACATTGTAGGCTAGGACATATTGGTGAAAACATACTCCAAAGGTTGCATAAAGATGGATATTTGGATCCATTTGATTATGAATCATATGCAACCTGTGAGTCATGTTTAATGGGTAAAATGGCTAAGTCTCCATTTAGTGGAACTGGAGAACGAGCCAAAGGCATATTAGAACTCATACATTCAGATGTATGTGGTCCTATGTCAACCCAAACCATTGGTGGTTTCTCATACTTCATTACATTCACTGATGATCACTCAATGTTTGGATATGTATACTTATTGAAGTATAAATCTAAAGTCTTTGAGAAATTCAGAGAATTTAAGAATAAAGTAGAAAAACAAACAGGAAAGAGTATAAAAACCATCCGATCTGATCGGGGTGGTGAATACTTGAGTACTGAGTTCATTAAATACTTAAAGGATAATGGTATCCTTTCTCAGCTTACACCTCCTTATACACCTCAGATGAATGGTGTATCAGAAAGGAGAAATCGCACATTAATGGAAATGGTGCGATCCATGATGAGCATGTCCAAATTACTAGTGTCCCTATGGGGATATGCACTTAGCTCGGCTATGTATATCCTGAACAAGGTACCCAGCAAATCTGTTGAGACCACTCCATATGAGATATGGAATGGAAGGAAACCATACCTTAAACATGTTAAAGTCTGGGGATGTCCTGCTCATGTTAAAAGACATGACGCAAATAAGCTGGAATCCATAACTGACAAATGCAGATTTGTGGGATATCCAAAGGAAACTTATGGATATTACTTCTATCATCCTGGCGAACAAAAGGTGTTTGTGGCCAGGAGAGCTGTCTTTCTGGAAGAAGATTATATTCTCCAGAAGGACAGTGGGAGTAAAGTAATTCTGGAAGAAGTTCCAGACCCACAAACTGACAATGGTTCATCAGATGAACCGTCAGTTTCTGAACCTGTTCAAATTGATACACAAGAACCTCGTAAGTCTGAAAGAGTACCTAAACTACCAGAAAGATATGTGGGACATATTAATCTGGATGGTTCAAGGATATTCTATAATGAGGATGATGATCCTAAGACTTACCAGAAGGCCATTAAAAGTCTAGAGGCCGGGAAATGGCGGGAAGCCATGAATTCTGAAATACAGTCCATGTACATCAACAAAGTTTGGAACTTGGTGGATTTATCCGATGGTATAGTACCTATCGGCTGCAAATGGATCTTTAAAAGAAAGATCGGTGCAGATGGACGTATTGAGACTTATAAAGCAAGATTAGTAGCAAAAGGCTATCGTCAAAGACAAGGTGTTGACTATGACGAAACCTTTTCACCCGTTGCTATGATTAAGTCCATCAGAATTCTTCTTGCCATTGCTGCCTACCATGATTATGAAATCTGGCAGATGGATGTGAAGACTGCCTTCCTCAATGGAAATCTTGAGGAGGAGGTGTATATGATACAACCAGAAGGATTCACATCCAAAGAATCTCCAGACATGGTATGCAAGTTGCAGAGGTCCATTTATGGACTGAAGCAAGCATCCCGAAGCTGGAACATAAGATTTGATGAAGCGATCAAATCTTATGGCTTCATTAAGAATGAAGATGAGCCATGTGTATACAAGAAAAATAGTGGGAGCGCAATCACATTTCTGGTTCTTTACGTTGACGACATCCTACTCATTGTGAATGATGTAGGAATGATGTCATTAGTAAAGATATGGCTGTCAAAGAACTTTTCCATGAAGGATTTGGGAGAAGCATCTTACGTATTGGGAATACGGATCTATAGAGATAGATCAAAGAAGATGCTAGCTTTAACCCAATCCATGTACATAGAAACCATTGTCAAAAGGTTTGGCATGGAAAATTCTAAGAGAGGTCTCATACCGATGAGATATGGAATTTCACTATCTAAAGATCAGTCTCCCAAGACACCTGAAGAGAGGGCAGTGATGGATAAAGTCCCCTATGCTTCTGCCATAGGGTCCATCATGTATGCCATGCTATGTACCAGACCTGATGTAGCATATGCTCTAAGTGTCACAAGCAGACATCAGGCAGATCCAGGTGATGAACACTGGAAGACTGTGAAATGCATCCTTAAGTACTTGAGAAGGACTAAGGATCTATTTCTAGTTTATAGAGGAGGAGACTTAAAGCTGCAAGGATACACTGACTCGAGTTTTCAGTCTGATCCTGACGACAGCAAGTCAACATCATGTTTTATTTTCACACTCAACGGGGGAGTAGTGAGTTGGAAAAGTTCCAAGCAGGAAACCACTGTTGATTCGACAACGGAAGCCGAGTATATTGCTGCTGCTGAAGCCGCCAAGGAAGCTGTATGGATGAAGAAATTCATCGGTGATCTTGGTGTGGTGGAAAGCATATCTGGTCCCATCCCACTACTGTGTGACAACAATGGGGCGATTGCTCAAGCGAAAGAGCAGAGGTCTCATCAGAAGTCGAAGCACATTCTGCGGCGCTTTTATCTGATCAGAGAGATTATAGCTCGAGGAGATGTCGTGGTGGAAAGAGTTCTCTCAGCCGACAACATAGCAGATCCACTTACAAAGCCTTTGTCTCAAAATGTTTTTGAGCGTCACTTAGAGAATATGGGTATTCTGGATAAAAGTGATTGGCTTTAGTCCAAGTGGGAGATTGTTAGTATTAGATGGTCTCAAAGCCAATCCGATACTGTGTACTTATTCAGATTATTAATAAATGACAATAATTCATTGTGTGTAATTAATTCGATCTGTGTTTATCGTATCACGATGAAGTCCATGAACATGTGCAACAGTCTTCGGATTATGATGAGATCATAATTACGGGACCGAAGACTTATAAACACATGTTCTTAATTGTTCCTAGTCATAGGATGTTTGAGATAGGACATCAAACATCCGGATAGACTAGTATAGGTTACTTCAGCTCATATGATGAGGGTGACTGATCCCATAAGTCACTTGTGTGGAGACACTATGCTGAACCTATAGGTGCTCATTGGTGAATGAGTTCACTGAACTTCCGACTATGAATCGCTGGATGGTAATCACCTCACTGTTAACCAGCTAGATTCATTTGTTACGGTTGCGTGGATGATCCTTGGACCCGAGACTCCAAAGATATCTTGTTGGTAGGTTTCTGAGCTTTGACCTTGACGAACGAATCCCTAACCATAGGTTATCAATAAGTCAAGAGATCGGGTTCAGGGAAATGCCCTCGAAGGTAATTGTGTGTTCAATACGGGATCATCCGCTCTCAGTTGTTTGAGAGAGAATGTTCCGGGAATGATGCGCTTAAAGTCCATGGCCAGGGCGGACTCTGTAATCGATAAGGAGTTATCGGATTTAGATTAGCGGCATCTGATTCAAGTGAATCGACCAAATAGGGTTTAACAGTAAACCATGCCCTAGGTCGATTCGGGAACATTGTACGGATGAAGGGTTATATCCGCGCGCTAACCTATGACAGAAAGGTTCCAATAGAGGGTTGCGATAACCCCAGTGCCATCCAGGATCACACGATGTTGCTCGACATCCAACGTGATTGGCAGTCCGTCCGAATTTATTGTGGGACATTAAATTCGGCTGATTAATTGAATATAAGGATATTAATTAATTCAGTGGGTCAGTAAAGGGTTACTGGACTTAATGGGCTATTAACTGGACTGGTATTTGGGCCTAGAGGGTCACACACAAATGGTTTTCAAGTCGATGGATAATCCGACAGAATTTCGGATAAGTCTAGGTTTTTATGAAAAACCGCAAACTGACTTCTTATAAAAGAACGGATTCTACGTCCGGGGCCAGCAACCCTGACCTAGCCGTCATTCGTTCTTCCCCACTTTCTCTCTCCTCTGGGCGTGCGGTTCCCAACTACTCCACCTCCCGTTCGACGGGGATTCCGAATCCGTATGTCGCGGCGGATTACGCGCAGTCAGATGGGATCTTCGAACGCCGCAGCGAGCGAGGAAGCGAGGACGATCCATTGCGAGGAGAACCGCGTGGATACTGCTAGAGTTCGGGCATCTGCGCGACTTGCGGCATCGCTCCGACGGAACCGGAAAACGGACGCGGATTCGAATCCGCGCAAGGTAAATTTGATTTACACCGGTTTAATTTTAATGACCGAAACGGGACAGATCCGATCCCGTAAATTTTATTCCGCTGCGTTTTAGGATCAGATCCCGACACAGCGATCCCAACAGAGAGAGGGGGCGGGTGTAACACCCTTCATATATAGTTAAGTTGTATCTCTAAACATTGAAACATCTTTTTAAGTATTAGTTTAGTTCTTTATAAAAACTATGTAGTTAATCGTACTTAGCTAAGAATAATACTAGAATGGGTGACCACATGAGAAGTTCTTGCTTTAGAGTCGATTACTAGTAAAGGACAAACCCGCGAGGTCCATGGGCCAAAGCGGATAATACCTTGATGTAATGCAAGACATTACAAATGGTATCATAGTCATGACACCAGCTGGACGTGTAAGAACTAAGTGTCACATAGAACAAAGTACTACACTATGGGAGTTATCTCTTGAACCTATATGTAACAAAATGCTACATGATGGAAGTCATCTCTTAAACCTGTGGAGACCACCTCTAGAATCCTACTTGTCTAATAAATTAGTTGTGGGTTAAGCAACATAATGACGAGAACGTCGCTTATATAAGGAGGTAGAATATAACGCCTCTCAATTATAATTAAGTTCTATTTCCAAACATTGAGACATCTTTTCAAGTATTAGTAGAATTCTTTGCAAGAGTTAATCGTGCTTAGTTGGGAGTAGTATTAAGATGGGTGACCACTGGAAAATCCTTACTCTGGAGCCAATTACTAGTAAAGTACAAAATCGTGAGGCCCATAGACCAAAATGAAAAATACATTGATGTTGTGGAAACAAGATGTTATAGTGGGGAAAGAGCAGAAGCCATGCGGAAGGCCTCAACTAGATTGACAGGGTCGTGGCCGATGAGCACAAGGGTGCTGAGAGAGGAGGGAAAGGCGAGGAACTTGAGGGCTTCTCACACCACGTGCACTGAAGCTTGAGGTGTCGAAGATGATGGTGTCGTAGGGCTGGTCGTGGTAGTGATGGTGCTATTGCTCACGATGGTCGGCCTGCTCCATGTTTGCTAAAATGCTCAAAAGAAAGGCTCGCTCAGCAACATGCCATTCTTCACCACCCCTATAATCCTCAAGATGTGGTCACTCGCTTGGCCCAGGTCCCCCTCCACCCCTTTTCCCTCCTCAAAGAACAATCCACCATATAATTCCCATTGTCGACGACAAAGCTCTTGCCCTTGTCTCTACCATCCCTTGTCAACCTCACCTAGCACCCCCTCGAGTGCTACCTCTAGTTGGGCCAACATGCGCCTCCACCTGAAGGCACCACCTCCATTGGTATGGCCTGGCCAGTGGCCCTGAGGTGGAGCACCATCTTGGACTAGTCGACCACGGCAACGAGGCAGTAGCAAGCCCCTCCACTATGTTCTCCTGGGGGTGGGAACCACATGGACCCTTGATGAGGTCGAGGGTAGATTGACATCGTTGGTGTTAATGATGGAGAGGTCGATGGCAAGGTAGACAGCAAGGCTGGAGAGGGGGATTCCTGACCTTAACCCAAGGTTAAGTTAGGTATTTCACACTTTTAACCCCACTTTACTAAATGGACGTAACGGCTAGGGTACGGTTGCCGCACCTTATAGGTTTTCAGGAGTACTTTTTACGATATGTGGGAGTTGGAGGTATATATATATGAATATGCTAATTTTTAGGAGCATATATGCAAAAATCCCTATTATAAATATCCCGAACATCCTCATAAAAGGTTGTCATTATAATTCTCTCGTCAAAATGCCCACTCTAATAGAGCATCCCAAAAAGGTTAAGATGTTTTTACATATATACCTCTAAATTAAGCAGAATATTGCATGTGTGCTCTTGACTTCACGGCATTTGTAAAATCTTTTTGGTACATCCAATTGCAGCTCAGAGTATTTTGTTGGAAAGATATAATTGTAACTTTTATAAAGATGCCAAGAATATTCATAACAATATGTAAGAGTTAGAGATATACATACAAATATGATAGTTTATAGACATAACGCATAGGATGCTTGCACGTCTTATTTGAAAATTTAAGTAAAACAACCATACATTTCACTTTCCAGTTGTTTATCATTTTTCTTAGTTAATAATAGTTAATAATAAATGTTAATACATGGTGCATTGACTTAATGGAAAACAATTGTACATAAACCTTTAATATTAAAATCATTTTTTATTTATTTTGAAGAACCTGCATTTGCCGGGGGGGTTTGAAAAGGGAGGTTGGGGTGTTAATCTACGCCAGATCTAAGATCCAGCGGCTCATAACCGTTACTGTATTGAGGGTCAGTCAGTGCGGTGGGATAAAAAATTATTTTTTGAATTTTTGTCAGGTGGGTCTTAAGGTGTTGTACACGTCCGTATGGACTGATTTTCAATCGGACAATTCAAAAAAATCTGAAAAATCTAAAACCGTTATTGGGTTTGGCCCATTAAAAATATTTTCAATTGTTTATTGGGGGTTAGTTTTTTATTTTTCAGATTTTTTTAAGTCATCTGATCGGAGATCGGCTTGTGTGACATCTAGGGCACCTTGAGCCCCACATGGAAAAAATTCAAAAAAAAATGTTTTTAACCCACAGCACTAACTCTGAGAACAATACTGGGTCAATGCAGCATGTGTTACTCATCAATTGTTTAGACCGTATCTTAACATTTACCTGTATATACACATAATCAAATATGCACGGTTGCAAGCAATGGACTTATTGCCAATCATATAATAAGGTACTCCATATAAATGCTAATTATGTCAAATGATGGTCCACTGCCAAAGACTGAAATGGTCCATTCCACCACCTCAATGTCAATGGTCAAGAATCCCTAAATGATTTTTAAAAAAATTCCTTTTCTAGTGGATTGGCAATCCCTTCAATCTGAATTTCTTAAATATTTTACTTCCTTTGATATCCATTCGCTGATGGATTAAGTAGGGCTGCGGGGGAAAAAAAACTGTGGTCGTAATATAGATTTTTCTTGAACTGCTGGCCTATGAGTGTTAAAGAATATCTATGAGTTCTAAGAAACCCTTGCCCAAAGGATCTTAATTTCTCTTGGAACCCTATTTCTCTCTATCATACCGGGTGGGCTAGTGGGAGATCTCAGTCCAGCTGCCAGCGGATTAAAAATGAACTCCGAATCAAACGTTTCCATTTCTATTCCAATGAAAGTAAACAGAAAAGGAAATGACATGACTTCACTTTATTTTCAAGTTCGATCCAACTTTGAGTCTAGAACACAATGGAAATCGGAATCGGAAAACCTTACTAGCCATTTACATTTTCAGATGAAACCCACTTGCTTGGGTGCTCTAAATTACACTTGAATGACATCCACACCTTTCACATTGCACAAATAATTGGCTCCAGATATGACCCCACTTCCCCAGTCCTTCCAATCAATAGACTATTTACATCGAGTAATACTCCCGGCGATCGGATGACAGTTGCAACCGTAATACCCACATTACCGCGGCTGGCATGACTCTACATTTCGCAACCTCTCTCTTGGAACGCCCAACAAATCTAAATGGATGTTTGGACTATTTTGAGAGAAGATCTTCTCAGTACAAGTTTGGACCGGAATCCACTAATACTGAAAAAAGGAAGAAGGTCAAACATGATAAAAATTTTCTGATGTGATCTCAAATTTTGACAAATATTTAACTCTCCCTCTTCACTGCTAGACTCCGATCCAAACGCGTACTTACGAGCTCTTTTCTTTAACACATCCGTTTAAAGGAAAGATGACGACCGAAACACCCTCGCAGTGAAGCAGCGAGCGTAGCTAACGGCTGGAGCCGGTCGTCGATGAGCTCTCTTTCTCATTGCGGCTATGCCTCTCCCGCCGCTGCGCCGCCGCCGGTGCAGCTGCGCCGAGCTCCATGTCGCGGAAGTCCTTGCGTATTCCCCAGAGCACCTCGCCGCACCGCTTCATGGACGGCCGGGACCGCCGCGTCTTGGCGAGGCACTCCGCCGCCAGCGCCAGCACCCTCTCCACCGCCGTCACCGACGCCGGGCTCCTCCGCAGCCGCGGGTCCATCGCCATCACTGCGTTCCCTTCCCGGAACCGCTGCATAGCCTGAGAAAACAGACACACGCCAAAGATCTCAGCTTCATGTAGAAAAGAGAAGGAAGATTGGACTTTTATGACGAGAACAGGGAGTTGCTCCAAGCAGTTTGGTGATACCAACCCATTTGGTGGTCATGCGGTCGCGGGGGTCGCGCTTGGGATCGATGGGGCGGCGGCCGGAGACGAGCTCGACGAGCAGAACGCCAAAGGAGTAGACATCGCTCTTCTCGGTGAGCTGGTAGGTGCGGAGGTACTCAGGGTCCAGGTAGCCGGCGGTCCCTTTAACCTGCGTGGAGATGTGGGTGGCGCCGGAGTCGTCAGGGGCGAGGCGGGCGAATCCGAAATCCGCCACCTTTGCCCGCAGCTTCTCGGTGATGAGCACGTTGGAGGCCTTGATGTCTCTGTGGATGATCGGCCGGTCTGCCCACAGCCCAAGAGTGTACTCGTATCAGCACTGTGGCTTACAGATACAAATATATAAATAATGGCCTGTTCTTACAAAGCTTAAGCATCAGGGTATCTCTAAATTTTGTTTCCTTAGGTTGCCATTTATATTCTGATATCATATTGAAATTATTGAATCACTTAACTCAAAACTTTAACATCGAGTGAAATAAACACTATTATCCATTAAAGATAGTGACTATTCCAACAGGGTAAGGATGCAAACAAACTAGATTAGATGTAGATCCAAAGTAGATCTATGACCGTATCTATTATGTTACCAATTTAGAAAGGCCATCCATTAACTATCAGCCAATAATTAGTTGGATATATAGTGCACCATATGATCGGTTCATAAAAAAAAAATTATACCTTATCCACCATGCATATCAATTTAGAAAGACTATCCATTAACCGATCTATATAAGTTAATAATCGGTCATCAGTTACCATTTGCATCCCTATAACAGTGTTTATTAGTGTATATCATCAGATTCATGCCGGTGCCTACAACTGAGTTTAGCAGCATTCACTTTCTTCTGCTATGCATTTCTGTAAGTTTGCCGCGCTTCCGTTTTTGTTCATTGGTTTGAAGAACGGATCGCACCTCCTTTGGTAAAAAATGAAAGCAGAAAATTCGAAGATTTTCTTGATATTATGGTAGGAAAGCAAGAATCTAAAAGACTTGGAAGTTCTTTGCTTGTCACAGTAGTAAAAGGTATTCTTCAACTATTTCTGGTTTATTAGAATGGCAAAGCTCATTCTCAACTATGTGCTAACTGAAAATGCTAACATAGAACAGGAATGCCACCATTAAACAATCAAAGCTTATCATTACGGCAAGATTGCACAGTTATCTCTTCCACTAACTTGGCTGAAGAAGGCCACTATTTTCACAAATGCCAGTAAAGATGTATTCAGAGACTCATGTCTGTCACATGTTAGGACACAACCCATCGCCTGTATTTCTCGGTGCACAACTTTTGAATGACTGAAATAAAGCTGTAGGTTTTCATATGCTTGTTGATAGAAGAGAGGGTTTCTTGGCTGGGGAAACTTCTATATATGGGTCGAAAGATAATATTCCGCAGTCTTTTTTGTAAGTCCTATCCTGGTAAATTTGCTCGTCTGTGGACATATTAATATCAATCCTTCACAGAACCGAGCCGTACTTGCTGACCTCCTGCCAGAAGCATGAAGATTTCCATGCCCTCACTAATATTATGAGAGTTTTTAGAGCGAGACAAAAATAGTGGGTAAGAATAAGAAGCTTGTCAGAAATAACTAGATAATGATGGTCATTTCACATTAGCGACACTTGATTGAATGTTTGCGAGCTAAATACTTGTAGCACAGTTTTGCTTCAAGTAATCCCCACCACAATCCGTGTTAATCCTAAGAGGTTATGCTAAAAATAAAAAAAATCTGCACATATCTTATAAGCTCCCTCAGAGACTATGCCCCTTTGTGTTGCAACACTATCTGATGTACAGTAGGAATGAAACGTGACTAGAACAGATCCTAGACAGCAAGCCTGTCATTATTCGATATAATGAGATCCTGTTAATCCAGAATGACTAGTGTTGCAGTATTTCTCAGGTGTGTGGCCCCCGATAGAGATTTTTTTCCTAGAGTGGAGATGGAATTTTGTCCTTTTATAGGAAAAAAAGCTCTTGACATAAAAAAAGGGCAGACCCACCTAATAAGCATACTGCCACTTGCTGACAACTGATGTAGGACTAAAATCCGGCTACAACAACCAGCTATTATCTTTAACCATCTACATGATAGGTGCTGGGCCGAGATAAACTTAGGTGAGAAAACAGTCCATAAAAAAAGTCAGTTGGCACATGGAAATCTGCCTTGCTGCTTATGCAGTATTAAGCCCGTGCAATCAAAGAACAAGACATGACTTTTTACCCGGAATTATTCTACCCGAATTATCGGCCACTCTTACACACGTAGAGGACAAGCCCAATACTGAGTCTAAACAAGACAAACATTTTTGCAGTTACGATAGATTGGCCATTTATACATTGACGAGGTAATCTTAGGTCGCAAGCAAGACCACACTACCTATGTACTTTCTGGAAGGCTGGTTGTCAATTTGACAATCCACAGCTTGGGCACTTCAGAGAAAGCCCAAAATGTTCATCACTTTCTGCAATGTATCATTGATTTGAAAATGTGGAGGCACTGAGGTAACTCAATTTTGTTGACATCATTTCTTGCCTCTTGGAAGTATACTCAATATCTTTAATATTAGCAATCGTATGTATCCTTTATTCTTAACTAATTTTTAAGGGAGTATTTATCCACTATAATGGCCAATGTTGTATAGCAGACTCATTATCTCTACGAGGACTGAGAAAAAGAAGTTAAAATACCATAATAGGCATTCTTATCAATTTGCGCCTTAAGCTACAATAGGTATTATCAAATGGCATTCTCCACCACTGGCAGACTAAAGCTACATTACGAAGATACCTCAAGAGAAGCCCATGTACTGATGAACCAGGAAGAATTCATGAAAATCCTGCTGGTGATTAATCTCCGTCTTTTATCTGCCAGTAGGTGTGAACCTTCCAATGTAGATAAAGTCTGTATTGTACTTTATGACTTCTCATTGAGGTGATGCCTTTTAGCGCCCAACTCTGTGAGACTCGATTATCTCTTGCATGCAACTATGAAAGGAAATGAGAAGTCTTATTGATTATCTAAACCAACTTTTGTTTAACTAATAGAGACGGCAATACAGTCCGGGATGCTCTTCCTAACGCTGCTTCTATCGAGGATCATTTATCATAATGCATGGCTACTTCTTCTATGCCTCATTTAAGCAAATGAAGAGAAGATTCTTGACAAGCCTGGGCTTCCAAGCACCCCACATTCAACAAAATGATTCCATGCACTCAAGGCATCACAATTCAATTACTTCCCTCTAGTATGCAAGCTTGTCTAAAAGAATGAAATCCCTCTCTTTACTATTGCCTTCAGGAAGATCACTACATGTGTAAGTGTAACTATAATCATGGTAACTAGACCTGTTAATACGAATTGCATCCAATTCTTGGTCCCAGATTGGAAGTATCTCCTAAGCAAAATGGGCAGTATCCTTGAGCTTAATTGCGATCACCTAGGCTTGAACCACTTTTATTTGCTGGAGAGATTTGACTTTGTGGTTGTGCCCTCTTCTTGTAAATTCGCTCTTTCTATTTATACTACAAAGTGGTACCATCCACATTCAAAATAGGTTGGTGTTTAAGGGCAGTCTTACCCTGCCTACCAAGTGACAGAGATCAGGCTGTTGTACAACAGATGGGGGTGACGACGGCATCTGATTGGCAGCTGGACAAAAAAGTTGCTTAAGTCTTGGGGATTTGGTTCTTCAAATCTTAAACAGACACTGAAATGATGTAACAAATATGACGGTGAAAAAGGAAGATTCATGACAAAGGAACAACTCGATGCTGTGTTTCTTGATGATCTACAAATTCATCTAAACAATGATAAACAAAGATTTCCCAGGCACAAAATGGTCACATGCAGCCAAGCATGTTTGAAAGCTCGACAAAAGAAAGACTTCAAGACCTCAGGCAGATAAGAGGACATTCCTCAAGATGTATGCAGAAATCCCTTGGACCTGATTGTGTATTCTCGTAGTAATTTCTTTTTAATCAATACAAGGCTACTGCCTATGATGTACTTTTCAAGTTTCATTTAACGAAGGCCATTGAGCACGTTGATCAATGGTAACTTAGTGAAAAATGTGACAAAGACTTAAGTGATGATGATGACCATTAGTAAACAAATGTGACAAAGACTTAGTGATAATGATGACCATGTGACAGGTTACTGCCTTTTCTAATTCACAGCAAAAACAGAGAGAGAGAGAGAGAGAGTAAACTTCCCTTCTCTTCCTCCTGTTGCATGAATTTAATTTATCATATTCATTGAAATAGTTATCCGTCATAAGGTTGGACCAAGGAATTAGGATGACATTTAGAAATGACTGAACAAGCTGTGTAGCATGTGCCTCATACAATCTATTTTGTTATACGCATCATTTTTGCAGTGAGATTTTATTGAACAGCTGCTTCTAATAGAGTTACTTAATCTAGATGAGCTTATTTACTATACTTCCCCATTAAAGGTGGTTTACTTTTATAATTTTGTTATTAATCAGAAACCCATCAAACAAGATGAATTATCTCACAGATGAAACAAATTACATAACCACAATGTATAAAAACAATGTACATGGAGAAGTTGGAAGTTGAGTGTAACCTGTGTACATGTGTAGATATGTGACAGCATGAGCTACATCAGTGGCAATGTCAAGCCTTTCTCCCATTTCCAATCCATCTCCACGTGAACCTACAACACATTGTCACCATTTCAGAGTTCTCCAAACCAGCAGATGACGTGACCATTTCAGTGGTCAAGTTTTTTATTGTAATTACGGAAGAGTTAAGAGACACTGCATATTGAACATTCAAAAGAAACATATATTGAAAGCCATTTATAAAGCTGATGTACCAATCGACATCAGCATACCCTTTGAAAAGAGGCAGATCACATATGGAAAAAATTCATTTTTTTGAGATCCTGACCGCGGAAGTGAATGGATATCTTGCTGGACATTAATCAATAGTGATGGAATGATGTTTTGTTTTGTTAAAAAACACATTTCCTGAGTTTCCTTTTTTTACGCAAGAATTGAAGTTTTCCTTTTCCCTTTGTAGCCACCTGGTCCTGGGCTTTGTCAATATACTTTGAATGCCACATGCGAAGGATTTGGGAAAACGAGGTCTATATCCTCCTATAACTTCTAGTTGTATAGTTCATAAAGTATTTTCTATCTTCTCTTGAAATATTTGAAAATAAAACATCTAAATTCCTATAACAAAGCAGTAATTCCCCCTTCACATTGGAAATGAATTATATACCATCAAGATGCTCCCGCAGAGTTCCATTGCCAACATACTCCACTATGATTATCTGTTCTTCAGCATGCTCAAGGTATCCAAGAAACCTGACCAAGTTCAAGTGCTCCACTTTTGACAGAGTTTGAATCTCATTCTTGAATTCCATAGTCACATGCTTATCATGTATGTTCTGCCAGAAAGACATTTTAGTGTTGTTAGTGAAGTATACGTACTCTGGAGAAAAGAGTGGCATTATGGTATTCGAAAAAAAAAAAATACTGTAATTATTTTTACAATGAATGTGTCAACTGAGAAAGACCACATTACCTTTTTGGCACGCTTTACTGCAATGAGTGAGCCATCCTTCAGTTTAGCCCTATAGACAGTGCCAAAACCACCTTGCCCTATGATGTTGGCTGGGGAAAAGTTTCCAGTAGCCTTAGTAATTTCTGTAATGGAGAATTCTGTCGTATAATCCTGCATACTAGTCTTGCTAATGGAACCACTGTATTTGAGTTTGGAACTGCTACTGCTGCTTATTGTTGATGCCTTTGTTGAAGCTGTGGTAAGTGTAGAAGTTTGTCAAGGCAAAATGTAAAATGACACTAAAAGCCCATGCTAGAAAAGGAATAATAGTAGCAGTCTTTTGGTTCAACTTTCTAAACAACATCACGTAGTTCATCACGAGTCTATTGACATTTGATCTAAAAATGTCTGTAAATCAGGAATCAAGAGAAAGTTCATGGGTTAGAGATTGGTGTAAATCAATTTCTTCTTCTTTGCCAGCTAGAACAGCACAAAAGAACACTATTATTATGCTCTCTAACTCATTTCTGGCTATGACTTTTATTGAATAAACCCCCTCCCCTGGACCATAGACATATGTTTCTCTTTCGTGTATTGATCATGGAAAGTGCTGTGGAATTAATGATGCTTGAGTGAGTAACATCCTCAGTTACAGACTGATGTCTTTGTAGATGATAGAAGAGAATAAGACGAATGTTGAGAAAGTGCAATGATCGCTACTGGAATAATGTAGTGCTGATAGTTGTATCCTATGACAGTTACTATGAGTTCTAATGGGAATCCAAAAGTTGCAAAAACCAAGCCAAGAATCTATCTTATATTTTATTTGGCCCATTAAAGGCCCATTTGAGGTATTTTTCCTTTTTAAAGATTTTAGGTCAGATTTTAGCCATTTATTTTGAATTCGGGATATTTAGTCATGAAGCTTAGGTTTGAGTTAGCTTTGCATTAAATAGTGGTGTAATTTCCTCTTTGAAAGAATAATGAAGCCTTTGTGTTTTTGACGCTACGCAGCCTCCATGATGGAGCCCCTCTTTGGGCGAGATGCCCTAAACCCTTCTCCGGTGCGATGCCGGTATCCCCTCCAACCCCACCATCTTCCCCCACTGTCTTACATCAACTTGTTATCAGAGCAACCCTCGATCCAACCACGCTGCTGCCGGCCGCTTCTTCTCCATATCTCTCTTTCCTTCTCTCTCTCTCTCTTCCCTTGTGGTTGAACCCAGTGAACAGTATGCATGGTACTATCCACCGTGAGGTGAACAATATCCGCAATATTGTTCACCGTAAACAATATGCATGAATAGTACTGCTCTACTGTAGCACACACTGTAGCTGTCCCAGTCATGCCATTTCACACGTTGTCCGCGTCGCCGATGTGCCATCAACGTGCTGCTTCTCCATTGACCTGCCGTCAATCATCGTCTTTGCTGCCAACGCATTGTTCTTGTCGCCGGTGCCTTAACTGTGTACTGATGGCGATCCATCTGCGTCGTTGCCTATGTTCGTCATCTATGGACAACATCTTTGAGATCATCCAATGTGTCGCCACCACCAACTTGAGCCAATTTGCATGTCCACTTTCAAGCCTTCGACTACATGGCACGCTTTTGAGAATTCTAGTGCGCTTCTCAACATGGTAGTTACCAACAATCGAGCATGCGTTGGGTTCCACTAAGGGAAGATCCTGAATGGATCAAGTTAAAGAGTGACATTAAGAGCTACTGTGTGAGATTGGTTGAACCAAAAGAGGTAGTTTATGAGGCTGACCCAGCACTGATCGAGGAGTATGAAAACCCAATGATAGAGGTATATTATGAAGTCGATCTAATGCCAGCAGACAAGTATTTCTAGGAGGTCGAGTCCAAGATATTGGAAGCAAGGCTAAATGTGATTCCAAAGTCTATTTTGAGGCCGGTTCCACATTTATGGCTAAGCAGAGTGAGCTAGAATAGGAAGTGACAATCAAAGATATGGTCAGTCAGCCGAAGACCGTTCAAGGCAGCATCAATCAACATGACTTTGACCATATATGAGGCAATATTAAGGCGCACTTTCTACCTCAACTTGGGGCATTGATCCCAGAGTCGCTAGTGGTGTTTCCTAGATTTGCTACTCTCATAATTTCCCCTTGGATATTATTGCACTTCAAAATACAAGGACGAGTTGTCTCGAACTTGAGAAGAATGATGGGAATCCAAGAGTTGCAAAAATGAAGCCGAAAATCTATTTTATATTTTATTTGGTTCATTAGAGGCCCATTTGATATATTTTTCTTTTTTTTAAAGATTTTAAGTCATTTTTTGAATTAAGAGTGATGGCGCAAAATCTCGTTTACCATGATTAGGGCCTTCTATCTTTGATCAAAGGGATGTCACACAATGGTCCCTACTCAACAGAATACCGTCCGAGGGCCCCCGACAGTGGTCCGCGAGATCCCCTTCCGATGCCTAAGCCAGAAGGTTGGGGATTCTCAGGAAAAGACTAGGTAGCTTGGACTCTAGAAAGCATACCTTTACCGATTGAGTGTAGGGTCCTTTATATAGCAGTTGGACCCGTATAAAGGGCTGACTCTAATCAATAGGGATGTCAATGGAAACCCGATTATCCGATTTTTCGATCCGATACCCAAAAAAAATATCCGTTTCCGATAAAAAAATATCCGTCCGATAGTTATCGGAATCGGAATCAGATATTTCCGATAAGTTATCGGAATCGGAAATGGAAACGACTGTTTCCGTATCCGCTTTCTGCTTTCCGATTTATATATATATATATATATATATATATATATAAATAATTAAATTTATTATTAAAAAAATATTAACCTTAGGATCCTTTTTAATCGGACGGTTGGAGAGAAACCCTAACCCTTTGCTATGCAAGACGCAGCCCCCAAGGCCACAAGGCCCCCAACGCATGCCCCATCCGAATCTAGCCATCTCCCCTCTCATCTGCTTCCTCCCCTCTCCAGTCTCTACCATACCAGCCTTCCGCAGCAAGCCAACAAACGCTTCCCTCCACTAGACGGCAAGGCTCTCAGCTGCTCGACGCTACTCTCGACCAATGACTGCTATCCTTCCTCAACAGAGTTAGCGGCGAAGGGGGGAAACCCGTAAGGTCTGAACGGTGTTGGCCGACGACGGCCTCGACAAAGGGGAACTCGGGGCGGCCTCGACGGCGACGGTGTCGGGTATGCGTCTTCTTCTTCAATCCCTCTCCCATTTCCTACTCTCCTCTTCTTCAATCCCTCTCCCATTCCCGAGCAGCAACGGATGAAACGTACGAAGCAAACATGTGCCTGCAGCAGCCCCTTGATCAACCGAACACTCCCAAGATCGTTCTTTTGCAGTCTTTCTTTTAGAATCCAGAGACCTAAAAGCCAACCCCCCACGCCCCTTGAACAAAGACAGAGAATGCCTACTCTCCCCTTCTTCCCCGCACAAAGAGGAGGTAGGAAACCTTCAAATCGATGCAGCCGTGGGTGCTCCTGCAGCCTTACCGAGAGGCTGCTCAACGATTTCCTCGTCTTCGCGGACACCTACGGCTCCTTCCGCTCTGTCCTCGTATCCCTCCATGAGCTGTAGTCAGTGGCCATCATCGTCCGCAAGAGGGACATGGCGGACCTGTCTTCCATCGCTCAAGAAGGCAGAGAAGGAGGTCGCTGGGCTGTTGTCTGTCCTTAGCAGTGTCCAAGTCAACCCACCCAGTGCTATCCGCCTCCCCATCTGGCAGTTCAGCCACGGACGGCAGCAGTGCTGACAGCAATCACAGCCGGCACCCAAATCATCTCCCTAGATAGCACTTTTTTCAAAATTATTTAATCTGTACATCCACTAGGTTCTCCCTTTGGTGAAGTTGACAATATTGCTTACTGGCTTCCATTTGAACCCCGGATCCTTTAGAAAATTAGATGGTAGTTTATATGCACCCTTATCAGTAAGCTTTAGTATGTCAATACGTTTTGAGAAAATTGACAATATCTTGAACTTTGAGTGCTCTCTAAGACAGTAAGATGCGACTGTAAGATAACATATTTCATTTGTGATAATACGGTGTACCAAGCATGCTGCCTGCATCCAGAGAAATCAAGGGCCGAATCTAGACTCTATTTAGATTCAACTAATCTGAATCGGTAATTATCAATTTTCGGTAATTATCGGAAATAATATCCGATTCCGATATCGGAATCGGAAACAAATCGGAAACGGAAAATAGAGTTTCCGATATTATCAGAAATGAAAACGGAAACTGTACTTTCCGATCTTATCAGAATTGAAAACGGAAATAGGTTTTTACTATTGGAATCGGAAAATGGAAACACCTGTTTCCGTATCCGTATCCTACCCGTTTACAGCCCTACTAATCAAGAAAGCCTTGTTCGAGACAAATTCCGAGACTCGATTCCGTCCACGAGTCCGCATGGCCAGGGACCTCAAGCCCCTAGTTCTGGTTGGAACAGGGGGTTTGACCTAGTTGGGAAAGTCCTAATGGGGATCCGATCCCTCTCCGAGTTTCCCCCGAAACATTTGACTTTGGGCCGTCTTTCGTGGGCTGTAGCATTCAACAAGTTCATGGACCGGAAAAGAGAGGGATTAGCGGGCCGGCCCATTAGTGCTTTTAGGCCAAGCGAAATTCTCCTCCTTCAAAGAGTATTTTAGTCATCATGCTTAGGGTTTGGGTTAGCTTTGCCTTAAATAGTGGTGTAATCTCCTCTTTGAAAGAATAATTAAGCCTTTTAAAGTTTTTTAAGTTATGCAGCTTCCGTGATGCAGCCCCTCCTTGGGTGAGATGCCCTAAACCCTTCCCCTTCCCCAAATGCAATGCCAATAGCCCCTCCAACACCCCTCTCCTCCCCCACTGTCCAGCATCAAGTTCTGATAAATGGAATGGCATAATTCATCATTAAGAACTAAACACTCATAATAGCATGTTCATTAACCAAAATGAACAAGCATGTGGCTGGTCAATATCATGGCAGGCTTGAATTCTTTTTGCTTCTCGTGTCATCAGCAGAAAATATGAAATAGAGGAAATCAGTTGCCATTTGCATTGCGTCATCTTGTTAACATCCTAGCAAATGATTGTCTTATCAATTATCTATTTGAGCAGATTATGTTTTAAAGCAAACGAATTAAGACCCCTGCACTTGTGTAATAACATGCACAGAACTAGCAATCAGAGGGTTACACTAAAAGGAATCCCGCCATTTTGGTGTGATTTCATCTACCTTAGGTGCCTCATCTTTTGCTTGGAGCAGTGTGGATATAGTTTTAGACAAAATAGAAAGTTTAGTTAACAAAGAACTATAGTTGCAACAAGGAATCCTGCTGCAAGCCTGCAATCAAGCTGACAAAAGAAATCTCAGATGCAGAGGGGTGGGCACAGATAAATGGACTTCACAAGCTCAGTCAACATAAACATACATTGCAAAGTGATTATTTCATTTATTCTTGTCTTTGCTCCTTATGTCTCATCAAAGCCATTGCAAAGAGGATGCTGAACACGCACCAAATGCATATCCAAATAATTATGCTCATCACCAAGTTAAAGAAATGCTGTCGAACATTACTGCTTGTTGTGAAAAGGAAATACACGAATGCCAGGTTTGCCATATCAGAGCAAATTGAATCGGCTGATTTGTTAAGATAAGTGCTTGTCTGATCCTGATCCTCTGTTTCCCAATTCTTAACAGGGATTGGGCGGATTGGCCAGATGAAAGGAAAATATGTGAATGCATGGGTGGATCAAACCGAATTGGCTGATTTGATCAGATTCACGCTGGTCCAATCTGATCCGGATCCCCTGTTTCCCAATTATCAACAGGGATTGGGTGGATGGACTAGATCAGTGCAGGTTGGCCGGTCCACACCAATATGGACTAGCCATTGGAGACCAGTGTTAGGAGGAGGCTACCTGCCCATGATCCATGGAAATGATGAAAGAAGAAAATGAAAAGAGAAGAAAATATCAATAACCAACAGAACACAAGAATTTTTACATGGTTGGCAACAGTTTGCCTGCGTCCATATTCACACTGAGTTCTGCTATTGATATCGGCATCACAAGACAAGAGACCGCTCACCATCTTTAAATACAAGGAGACTTGGGCAACCTGTTCTAGGTAATATTACAATAATAACCTCCAAAAAACTTTTTTTTTCTCTGATACTCATGCCCCTGAACCCAGGGAAAGCTCAACCCTACAATCTCCACCCTCACCCTCCCAATCCCCCAAATTTGCTGTGGAGTTGGATCTGTAAAAAGAAAAAGGTAAGCATAAAAGTTAGGAATTAGGCTCCACACTCCACAACTATCAATGACAGCTGGTCTCCAATGACTAGTTTTGGGATGATCAACGCTTTGAGGGTACAAGTAACCACAATTTGGCCATTCGACCCCCATCCCACGTTTTTCTCACCCTCCTCTCTTTCTTGGCACTCTCTTCCAATCTCCTCTTACTCTTTTCTGCTCTCTCATGCTCTCAAATTGTGCTTTGGGAATGGCTCTCTACATTAAATATAACAATTGGATTGGCTCTCACACTCTTTCTCTCTCTCTCTCTCTCTCTCTCTCTTCTTCTTACTCTCTTTTCTCTTTAATGCTCTCTCTCATTCTCCTTTTACTCTCTCTCTCTCTCTCTAACACTCTCTCACTGTATTTTTACTTTCCTTCTCTCTTTGGTACTCTCTCACTCTTTTTCTTTCTAACATGGATGAGTACAACTGATACCTTATGGCCTAGCAACATATGTATGCAACCAGCATGTCTTGAAATGATTGTGTACAATATTTGTATAGCATACAAAATGTAAGTCTACAAGTCTCAATTGATAAGTATCCTTTTCTTTGGTCTCAAATTGTTCTTACATTACAATACTCACACATATGTTAACATTGTTTTTTTTTTTTAGGTTTTTAGGCCACACAATGGGCTGATCAGGGGAGGGATTGCAGGGAGTTTTTGGGCTGGATCATTCCAGATTGATATTGATGGTGGACTCGCTTGTGTCAACGTGCTCTAATGTGCAAACTTTATGTGCATCATACAGAGCAAAATAGTTCAAAATGTACATCCTCAATTAAAAAATTTGTGATGCTCCAGACAGAAATATGGCACGTTTCCTAATTAAATGCTGGATTTCATCTCTCATTTCCTGTGAGGCAATTCTAATTCATTTCTATCTTCATTGTCTCAGTACAGAATGCTTCCTAGTTTCCTCACAAATAGCAGGAAAATTGTTCTTATCACCTATAACCCTACATATGGGAGTGGCAAATTCTACCAAGCAGAGCTCAATTTTTTCGAGTTCACATGATAGTTTCTTGGAATTTCCCGACGCAGTCCAGCGATATAAGAGGGGAAAAAGACGAAGAACCTAACAGAATGCAGAATCATCGAATTTTCTCCTTGAGCTCCGAAAGATCCACAACCAATTGTGCCCTTGTGAGCGGTATTTTATAGGATCAATCAAACAGGAGCAGCAGAAGACAGCAACACTAGGCAGACCAAAGCAAAGAAGAGGAAGGACTACGGATCAGGAAACGCACTGGAGACGTCCCCCGCTTTGTTATCGTCCTCGAGATCCTCCCCGGAGGAAGCGCGGGCATGGCGGCCGGGGCCGAAGCAGGTGATGCAGCCCCCCGCGACTCCTCGTACCCTGAGACTGAAAGACTTGGTGACGCGGGCCTTGCGACCGCCATCGAGTGCGGCAGACCGGTCGTTGTAGGCCGACGACCGCGAGAAGTCGGAGACGGCGCTGGAGGGGTCCTGCTTCCGGCGGCCGGGGGTGGAGGAGCGGCTCATGGGGGATGGCGGCTGAAGTGGCGTGGACTGGTACCCGCCTCCGCCGCGCCTCCGGAGCGCGGGCTTCATACGCATGCATAAGCGATGGTGGTGGTGATTAATGGCCAGTTAAGACCTTCGTTCCGGGCTCGTCCGTCCTCCTCTCAACGTCCTGTACATGTATTGTATACGGTTTGTCTGTTCATCAGCTGGGTGTCTTGCGACCAGTTCAGCTTCTTACCAACATTGGTTTGGTGTCTTTGGCCAACTGAGGTGAGCTGAGGTAAGGAGGGTGGAGAAGAGATCCAATGAGCGAGGGGGTCTCACCTGTGAACAGGGTATAAGTGAGTTTGTTTCTTCCGAGATTTTTGATGTTGATGCTCCTGCAAGCTAGCACATTTGTATGCATATTCTCACATTCTGGTATAAATACTTAATACATCTTGTATTCTTTCCATCAAAATACCGTGAATAAGTAATTCCACCTTACACTTAAAACACCACTTTGATAGTAGAATAGGTTAGACGGAATTAATTATTCTAGATTACTCATTTAATGAGTGTTTCACTTTGACAAGGGGGGCAAAATCTAAAGTAAAATATTAAAATCTTAGGTGCAGGATGGAATTGTTTATTTACCTACTTGTAGGAGTAAGTAATGTTAACGTGAAATAATTGATTCTTCTAATCAAATTAGAATTAGCCTTGTTCTAAGAATGCAGAATCTTATTCTTCCCTAATTCTGCAAATGAAGTGGCGTAAAAAATATATATTCTGCATTAAATTCTAACTTAAGGTGAAATGCTCCTGATTATGAAATAAACAATCTAAAATAACTCATCTTGTAATCAAAATGAGGCTGGGAGTACATATTAGTTTTGTTGGAAGAGCGTGAACGTAATTTTTCAAAAGATGTCTAAATTATTTATATTAATATGTGAGACATACGTATATGGTAATTTATCAAAGTATATATAAAAAAACCTTTCTTTTTTTGACTTTGAAGAGGTAAGTTGCCCAAAAAAAAAAAGACTTTGAAGAGGTTAACCGCCAGAACCAAACACCGGTGGGTTGGTGGATTATGGCGTATGGGCGTGGAAAGGGATTATTATATGTCGGTTGAAGGTCTCAAAGAGAAGTGGCGTGGCGCCAAATCGCATGACATCTGTTTGGTTTCTGATTTTAATAAATAAGTATGTTTGGTTTCCTGTTTAATACTTTGTTATGTCTGGTCAACGTGTTTGACCGAGAGAAGAGGATTTTATACTTTTGGACGATTCGTGAGTCTCATATTTTATTCTCTCGGTCTTTGATAGTTGTCTTCCTTTATTTTTTTTAATCTAGTGGTTCAATGGGTATGGGCATATATTTATATCTGTATAGTAAACTATATTCTTAAGTCTCATATTTTGTTACCTAATTATATTGTTCTGATTAGAATATCATTGACTTTAATAGAAGTCAGGAACATATATATTAAAACATTTGAATCTTTCAAACATATTTTGTTGGAGATGACAGCACTTTAACTGAAAAGATATGATTATAAACTTTATGAAAATGTTAGGATATTTATAATAATATGTAAGGATCTAAGTTATACATATGGGTAGTTTATAAGAGTATATAAAAAAAAATTCATATTTATGCTGTCATCCATGAACAAGGAATTTGAATATTTACTTAGTTTTTTTTACACCGAATAAGATCATTTATCTATTAGATAATTAGTTTGAATGAAATACAAAGAAAGATCTCGATACAAGTGACACATTCATACTTTTCTCAAATACCATTTGATATGACATAAAACAATATAAAAATTTAAACATTGCATTTTTAAGAGATAAAATATGATATTTTAATATATAAGAAAAAAATTATTATATATTAAAGACATTGTATGATGTGAGTTAAATTCCACCGGAAATATGTTAAGGAAAAAAGGCACCATCAGGTCCATCACCATCATCATTATCGCGGCAGCTCCACGATAAGAATGGAAAGGACGTAAGTGGCTTTGAATCAACGCTAACTTAAGGACCACACCGCTCGGCAGAGGGTTGTCGGCGCAATTTTTTCTCCTTTTTTTATTGCAGTTCTACCCTTCCTTCTGTAGAACAGATTCGACATTAAAATTTATATTTTATCTTTTATCTTTAACCAACTTAGATGTATGGCACATTTCAACGGTACATATCGATTGAAGTTTTGATATATAAATAAGAGATAATTACGTATATAGTTCTATTAAAAATAAAATTATAGATTAACCTATCTTATTTTCATGCTATTAATAAATAATTTCATCGTATTGTGACATTTACAGCAATACCCTTATAATTAATTTTCATTAAAGATTCTATTTTCAATCGTTAAATTTGATGTTTGAACAAAAATGTCCTTGCAAAAAATATTTTTTTGATTGACACACCATGCCAAAGAGAGAGAAAGAGAGATAAATGGAAAGAGTGTTCAGTAAGGAATAATGATATGTTAGATATTTTTGATTAATTATTAGTTAGAGTTAAATAAGAAATATTTAATAGAATGCTAATAGATGACAACTGCAAGATCATTTTTGCAATTATTACGACACAATGAAGTTCTTTATAATAGCATGAAAATAAGATGAATAAATTTGTAAGTTTATTTTTAACATAATTATACATGTAATTATCCCTATAAATAATAACTAACATGAGGTGTGTCACATAAGAACAAGATCACTACTAAACTCTGATACCATGATAAGAATTGAGTTCTTCATTAAATCCGTATTATTTTATCTATTATCTCTGATACTGTGCAACTATTCTCTAATTAAGCCTCACTTTGTTTGCAGAATTAGAGAAGAATAAGGTCCTTTATTCTTAGAATAAGACTAATTCTAATTTGATGGAAGGAATGACTTATACCGTGTTAGAATTGTTTATAATAAGCAATTCGACCGTAGACCTAAGAATTATTTATCCTTCCTATTCTATCAATAGACCCCACATAATTATCAAAACTAAATATCTCTTATTCTAGTATACGTTATTTTTGATAAATAATTCTAGATAACTTATTCTACAAATAAATTGGAGCAACATATGAAACCTGCTTCCACCCTGGTCCATCTGTCAACGAACTTCTTGTTTGTTGGCTAAATTAAGGAACGTGTTGAATACAATGACTATAATTGCACACCATATGGCCACCCGCATTTATATTAATTAAAACTTGTGGACCCATGTACACATGCATGTTCTATCGCTTTCATTGATGAATTGGGAAAAATGCACTTTGTTGATGGGGTTTCAAAATTTAGAAGAAGACTTGTTCCGCGGTGGCAAAGAGATTCCAAAAGAGTGCTGTGACAAAATAGAGAACCGACGTGATTGTTAGAAAAGCTTGGAAAGATCCCAGCCACTGCACAAAGTAGCCTGTTGCGATTGTGCTGATAATGGCTGCTAACGTCCCCACGGCGTTTGAAATCCCTGTTTAACACAAACAAGCAAGAATCTTGATCATTAGAACAATCGTACGATATTGTGACAGTTCTTCCACTCTGATCTACCAGCCTATATATGCATTCAAACTCGTGAAATATCTATCTATTCTGCAGGCGTACGCACCATGAAGAAACCCAGCATACTTTGGAGCTATGTCCTGAAAAGATGAACAACTGTTAGGGAACAAAATCAGATGGATCAACTAGGCAGACAGAGACAGAGTGTAATCTTTTTTATTTTTTGGTTGGGCTACAGAGATCAGTTAAGCAATTCTCTCAATTACGTACACTCCATAGGCTACAGAGGGATAGTATATGCAGGTGAGACTACATCAGCTAGAACCCAGTTCATCTTATAATATGGGTGAATACTCCAGAACGACAGTACCTGTGTTTGCAAGTGCAAGCCACCACCGAAAGCGTTCTCCAGAAACAAAAGTTCAAACTGAAAGGTATACTTACTTGCATGTTGAGAAGGAAGCCTGCTTGGCTGAAAGAGCTCAAGCTAAGGGCCGCAGTAAGGAGAACAGCCGCCGCCGCCGGTGTTTGCGCAAAGTTAAGGCACAGCAACGACACCCCCGGCCCGATGAAGCCGATAGACTGACACAAGCACACAGGCAGCAAACCACCGACGACATTGATGGAACAAAGAAAGATTAGCAGCATAATCAGGAGCATCAGCTCAAGGTTCATGACAGCTTAGAACTGCTTAGATCACTGTGGGCGTATTCTACCTGCATGACCTTCCTCACTAGGGTTACAGAGTGACCCGACCTTATCAGGATGTCCGAGGTTGTTCCTGCGACGTAACCCGAGATCGCCATCAACCCCCACGGCATGGCGCTGAACCATGCCGCTTGCTTCAAATCCACACCAAACACCTACTCCATCACAAGAGGAAGGAGAGAGGGTTCCCACAGTTCAGCGTCTCAGGTTGTGAAAAGGTATCCATGCATCTTGAAGTAGTTTGCATGAGTTCTTAGCTAGCCGTACGTAAAAAAAGA
Organism: Zantedeschia hybrid cultivar; assembly: GCA_030544215.1. Taxonomy (NCBI): domain Eukaryota; kingdom Viridiplantae; phylum Streptophyta; class Magnoliopsida; order Alismatales; family Araceae; genus Zantedeschia; species Zantedeschia hybrid cultivar. Next base: position 16,138,644 of record JARZZO010000016.1, read on the forward strand.
AGTCTCATATATATATAGGAGTACAAGTGTGGTTAGACTACTCACGGTCCTAAAATAAACTGGCATCCACGAGAGCAGCACAAAGTAACCCTGCATGGTCATGGTTCTCAAGATTAGACAAGAGCATCTATAAGAACAGCACAATTACGTACACAAGGTTATGTATGGATATAGAAGACCATCACTCAAGCTAAGCATGCTCTTCACCATCAGAAGTACGTCATCACGTGATAGAGGGAAGCCAAGATTAATTAGTGGAAGGAATGGGCTTACCCAGTTGTTAGTGACATTGGCAAATATGATAGCCCACGAGGGCATCTTCGACAGCAGATACCGGACCGATGGAAGCTTGCAGCCGTCCATCGAGTGGTCCTTTTTTCCGGCTCGGATTAGCTGTAGCTCAGCCCTGCTGATCAGACGGCTGTCGCGGGGATCATTAGCGATACCGACGGCCCACACCGACAGCCACAGGAACCCGATCGCGGCGAAGAGCGCGAAGGGGCCCCCGATGCCGGTGGTCCCCATCACGACGGGGGTCGCCAGGAAGCTGATGACGTTGCCGAGGTGGAACCCGGCCATCGAGAACCCCACCGCGCTCGCCCGCTCGTGCGACGGGAACCACCTGATTCATCAACCGTACACGTGGTGATCAGATCTGATCCCGATCTGGTGGCGTGTTGGGCCATCATGTTAGCTTTATTGGACCCGGGCCCACAGAGGGTGGTGGTGGGGGTTGTTTGGGCCGTTTTTTACCTGGACAACATGACGTTCATGCAGGGGATGGCGACACCCTCGGCGAGCCCGAAGGCGGCCCGCACGAACAGGAGCATCGCCGTGGAGTGGGCCGCGGCCCACGGCGTGAGGACGGTCGCCAGCGACCACGCGGCCGCCCCGCAAGCCATCACCCGCTTCCCGCCGTAGCGGTCAGCCAGAGCGCCTCCCACCACCGAGGACACCAGGTAACCCCACATAAACGATGACTGCAACACATAAATTAATGAGCCAGAGATTTAGATTCATTTTTAATAATTTTGGAGTGTATTTGGTACAGTGTAAAATCTGTCGTATGTATAAAATTTTCAAAAAAATAGATCACAATGAATACTTGAATATCAGACGGTCAGAAAACACCTAATGATTATCACCATTGAGCATGCTGAGAAGGAAAAAATTTGATGCTATACTTTACAGAGTTAATAATCTCCACAGTAACTTATTATTATTATTATTATTATTATTTTTCTTTAGGGGGAGGGGGTTTGTGTTGTCGTAGGAGGCAAAAGTAGCACGACTTTTAAACTTTAGATAATGAGTGCAAAATCGACTAACAGAGTGGTGCCCTTTTCCAAATCCATGTATATAGGCAAACGACTGCTAAGATTCTCACGTACCCTTTTGGCTAAATTACTACTAAAATTGCACAGCTGCAGAATGCCTACGTGCGGCAAAGATTACTCTGGCGGACGCAGAAACTTTGTTCAGTGGGATTACTGGAGGTCATTTGGATCATTATTAAATTTATTTATATTTTATTTTAGTTATAATAAAAATATTAAAATAAAAAATAAAAAGTAAATATATTTTAATTATTATAAAAATGATATATTTCAATAAAATTGATATACTTTGTTACGAGGAATTTTTTCATCCAAATGCACTCAATGAAATTTTTATTAAATCATAAATATAAGTCATAATACTATGTAAAAAATTTCAGTGAAATTAAGATCCGAGTGAGATTGAGTCCTGTGGGTCATCTAAAAAATTTCAGTAAGATCACCTTATATTTAACTTTGAAATTTGTCTTATTAAATTAAAACTTCTAAGAAAATTTTAAAATTTCAGTAGGATCCTAGGACCCTATTGAAATGGGCTAGGTCCGCCGCTGACTCAAACATTTTATCTATGGGATGCACCTAGTAAAACATATATATTCTCCTGTCTCATTCACAAGGGTTCCAGAACCTTGAGGACAGAGATGAGATGGAATCATGGAAGGAGGACCGTCGAACGCAGAGACAGAAGCCAACATGTGCACCTGACATCCACTGGCGGGTTATGTTGGCCGGGAGGTGAACGGGGTTAATTAAGCGGCAACACGGAGGGAAAGGGAACAAGATCATTTGAACTATTTTGTTCCAACTTTCATAGATAGGTCTTCAGACTCAACAAAAAAAAGGCAAATAAATTATTTTTATTTGAAGTGATAGAATTTATCAAATACAATACTTCTTGTTGAATCTGAAAGTGTATCAAAATCTAAACAAAATAATCCTGACGATCTCAGTTCAAAGAAAAAGGTCAACCTAACCAATATGAGGTACGAGGTTAGTAGAATGGAGATAAAAGAAAACATAAATATGAGGATGGTAGTGACAGTCCAGTCGCCTAAGCTAACACGTGGCGTGGCGTCAGGTCCACAGCAAATCTTTGACCTGCCAACCGCCACCCCTAACCAACCCAACAACCGTGTTTGCCGGTGTTTGAGCGGATTTGGTGAGGAAGATGAGTAGGACGGAGGAAACTTGTTAAAACTTGTTAATGTGGTGGTGAACAAACAAAAGTCCCGGTTAGAGCCGACAGATGGTGTCAACAAGCTACCTGATGAGTAATACATTCTGTAATGTTTCAAGAATATTGCAGTAGCAACTGTCATTTGATCGCGTTTAGATAATATGTAAAATTAGTTGTTTAGTACCGTTGGTTCATCTCTTGTCTCTTAATTAAAAGATCTTAATTTCATTTTTAATTGAAATTAAAAATTTCTCTTAAGATACTTATCCTCGGTTAGTAAAATTACTTCCTCATATGATTAACTAGATTCATTTGTTACCTAATTAGATAAAATTACAGTTTAAGCCTCAGCTTCACCATTTGGTAAGATGCAAGTTGACTTGCATGGTCAAATGTTAGTATATTAATTGCCTTCTGGGGGTAGGGGGTTAAATAGGTAATCCTCCCTCTCTCAGCAGAAAAATGAAGACAGTGGACCAGGATAGAAATGCAAAAAAAGGAAAGAAAGGAAAATGACAAGTAAGAAACGAACAAAGTAAAAATAATAATACGAAACATTAAGGTATTAAAAAAGAGAGAGGAGGGTAGGTAAGTTAAGAGGGGAACACCTGAACGATGCCGAGGAAGGAGCTCGACCAGCCGTAACGGGCGGCGAGGGGTACGACCGCCACCGACATCACCACCCGGTCGGCGTTGCAGAGGCACATCACCAGCGCCACCATCGCCGCCACCTTCACCCTCTCCGGCACCACGTAGCCCACACCCCCGGCCGCCGCCAGCCCTGTCCTCTCCGCCCTGCACGCCACGTTCCGAAACAAAGCTCCGCTGCCCCCGCCGCCACCGCCGCCATTGTGGAAATACCCTCCTCCACCTGTCACCCTCTTTCCTTCCTCCTCCTCCTCCTCCATGCCTCCACCTGTCCTGGAGCTGGGACTGCTCCCGAGCGCTGTCTTATCGACGACCCCGCGCGTTGGAGGCCGCCATTCCGATCTCAGAAAGCTCGCGCTGGTCTGCTTCTGGGCAGAGGTGAATCCACCGGCCGGGCGGATCTGATGGCTCGTTCTCAGGTAAGCGTTCGCGGGGCGGGTCCAGTTGGAGTCCGGTGGACGCCGGAGAGCGTTAGACTTGAGCTGAGGAGAGGAAAAGGCAGCTGCCACGGCCATGGCTGCTATGTGGTTCGGGAGCCTTTCTCAGCTGGTAGGTGGCGTTTCGGAAAAGGAGGGAGGTGAATGTGGAGAGGACACCGAGAAGGGAGGAGTTGTGTGTGCGCGCGCGCGTGCATCCTCCGTATAAAGAGGGGAGTTGGTGGGAAGGGGCCGCAGGGTTTAGGTGGTGGAAATTAAAAATTTACACAGGATGGATTTCGATATTACTACTAATAAAGAGCATAAGTCATATTAAGTCAAATTTAATATTTGTATTTATAATATATATACAAGCGACTGGGATTCCAATATGAGTGGAACCCGAGAAATTAAGGTTGTCAACGGAGCGAATACGGAGCGGATATCATAGTATCCGACTCCGCTCCTTTTAGTATTATCCGAATATCCAACTCCGAATACTATCCGACGGATAATAAATTTTTCTATCTGAATTTGACTCCGCCGGATAATATCCGAATTCGGATAATAATTCAAATACTTAAATATTTCAACTTTGTCTTGTAATAACTTGTAAATTTAATTCTTCGTATAGTCTATGAATATCATATATTTGAATTAATAAATATTCAAGTTATAAATATTTAGATAAATTTTAAATAATTTGAATCCTTTATTAAATATACCTTAGATAATAACAAATGACTTAAATAATTTATATAAATTAGTAAAATTACTAAAAATAAAAAATCACAATAAACTTTATTATTATCGCTCAACACGTCTTAAAAATATTTCAAATATCAAATTATCATTTATTTAAATATATAAACATCATTAAAATTAGAGAAACTTATCAAAATACATAATCGGTCGAATAATAATAAGAGCGAATATCTATTTTTCGTTTACGCTTCGAATGTTAATCGGATAATTAAATGGATATTCGGATACGTCTGCCGAGTATCTTAATCGGATAAATATCCGACTAATCGGATGTGGATATGAATCGGAGTCGGATATTATCCGAATCCGTTGACGGGCCTACGAGAAATCCTCCAATGTATGGAGATAAATCCGAGCAGGTCGAAAGGTCCGCCTAATTAGGCGAGAATTTCAGGTCGAACTGATTTTTAGGGAAGTAATCCTACGGGGCTCCAACCAAGTTCGAACTTGAGACCTCCTACGAGGGAGGCAGGTGTGAAACCAACTGCCCTAGCAGCTGCCCACAAACATATCACTTTATTAAAACCGCAAACTTTATGAAATTAGGTATCAAAATTAACAAGATTTCTTGCATATGTACCTTTTGAAACTAGCATATTTATAGGGGTGTAAACGAACAAATATTTCAACGAACAGCTCTTAAGGGTACTGGATAATAGCTCGACTTGGCTAGTTTATTAAGCTAAATAAACAAGTTTGAACATTGTTCATTAAACGAATCAAGTTTGAATACAGGTGAGTTTGGCTCGATTATGTTCATGAGCAAGCTCATTTAAGTATTCATTAAGGATTTGTTTTAATACTCGTTAAGAACTAGTATAAGTATCTATTAAGACTTTAAGTACTAGTAAGGTTATTCTATTCATACGTAAATTTAATTAATAAGATATTTAATGTATTATAGCATTTTCTATTAAATAATTAAAGCCGCAAACAACTTGATACTCATTATGGTATGATATGAGTTCATAAATTTAAATCTAAAAGATTTTAGATTAAAATGTATGATAGATTCATTGGGCTCTTGAGCTACTTGATACCTGATTCGAACTTGTTTAATATCTAAACGAGTCAAACTTGAACAACCATCGTAAATACTCGGCTCGAACTCGAAAAGATAATTGAACATTTAAAATTTTATGAAATTTTTTATTTTTTTCATCATGAAAAGGAAGCCGAAACAGAACGTACGGTTTGGCCGCACACATGCCAAAATTACACAACACTCTCTCTCTCTCTTTATATATATATATAGAAATGTTGTGGTACACTTTGCTACTGTACGTACTCTTTTGGACTCCATCCTCATATTAAAAAAGTAAAATTCATCAAAAAAATTTAAATATTCAATTATCTCTCTTAAGACTGTTTCTATCCCTTATAACTCTCACCGTCCAATCGAGTTTGATCATAAAACTCATTCTTAGCTGTCCATCAGGTACGTGTAAATTTCAAGTTTAAAAGATCACGAAAAAAGAGACTAAAAAAAATAAAATATTTAGATTATCTTAAAGGTTGTCTCAATCCCGTGAGATTTTAGTATTCATCACCAACGTGCTCGTACAAGATTGGATGGCTATAAGAAATCTAGATATGATCTGATAGTAAAAATTAAACTCTAAAGAATGAAAATTACTTTAGAAGAGTAATTGAATCTTTAGAATTTTATTGTGAGTTTTATTCTTTTTGAAGATGGGGAGGAAGTTGAAACATAGAGTGTGGTTTGATTGTACACATGCCAAAATCGCTATATATATACATATACATACATAGCAGTGCTACTATACGAAACAGACCTCCCATGCGGCAGCCCCCTTTCCTAATGTTTGAAAAAAAATTAAAAATCACCATAATTTTTTAAGTATTCAATTAGCCCGTGGGATAATTTTCATCCATTGAAGCTTAATTTTTACCATTGGATTATATTCAAATTGATTGTGAGCAAATTGATATTGAATACTAAAATCTCAGGGGATAGAAACAATCCTAAGACCAATTTACTATTTTGATTATTTTTTATGATTTTTTAAAATCAAAATTTGCAAGTACCTAATGGACAGTCATGATTATGTTTCAAGATCGGATATGTTTGAATAGTGAAAATAAAGTTCCAAAAGATTGAAACAATCTTAAGAGGGGTAATTGAATATTTAAAAAATTATGGTGAATTTTATTCTTTTTTAATATAGAGAAAGTATCAAGACAGTGCATGGAGTTTGAACTCCGTAATGAGTGATCAAAATTAAAAGCCTAGAGGATGGGAACAACCTTAAAGATAATTGATATTATTTTTTATTTTTTTTAAAAAGAATTGACCCTCCGATCATGAAGATCAAAAATGGTATTTGATTGGATGGATATAGTTAAAATTCATGATCGGATGATCAATATTAAGCCCAAGGGACGGAAACAATCCTAAGGGATAATTTGAATATTTAAAATTTTATAATGATTTTTAATTTTTTTCAACATAGAAAAGGAGGCGAAAATGACCGTGCGGTCCGCATATTTGCATCTCTATACAAGGTATATGTGCAAAAATCCCAAATTAATATTGTATTGAGATTAATACTTGAATCAAACAGGGCATAAGTGATTTACTTTGAGTGGGTCAACACTTCTTCTCCACATTTTTTAGAAAATTTTCTATTAGCCTAGGATGTCTTTGATATCCATAATTAGTCATTCTGCCTTAAAATGCTGAACAAACCCAGTTTACTTTTTTTTCTTCTTCTTCTGGTAATCTTATCCGAAAAAGGATTCTGAGACTCAAAAAGGTCAATACAGAGAGAATGAAGATAGGGATGTCAAAAGATGCTCGATTATCTATTTATCTGACTTTCCTTGATGGAACAACACTTTTTCTGCATTTTAAAGATAAGAATATGGGTAGGTATCATTCTTTATATCCTTTCTTAAAAAGGTTCCAAAGATGGAGTCCACTCCGGCCTCCTCAAATTTTAAAGATCTTTCTTTGAAAAAGTATTCTTGAAATGATAGCCAAATAACATCCCCACTTTAAGAATGAGGAATAGATAGTGTTTTCTTACATCTTAGAACAAAGAATGAGAAGGAACTTCTGACAATGGGTGCCAAAGTCAGTCTGATTTTTCTTTCTGTCGCAAACGTTTAATGGTGGGCTCACGGCCCACTAATTTGGGTTATATGTGTGTCCAACAGTAAACTTGACTTCACACCATGGGGTGTGAAGATTGAGATCCTATTTCTTACACCTTTCAACTTCCTTTTTTTTTTTTCACACCTTGGTAACCCACTAATTCGACCTCCACCGTAGCTGCAACTGTATGCGGTCTGAGTTAGTAGAGTGTCGAGGGGCACTTAAAGGTCAAACACACTTCGAGTATCTTACCATGGAGAACTTGTCGGGCCGGCGGGATACTAGTTCACTCCCTTACCATTCGGAGGAATCGAACCCAAGACCTTTCAATTTCTGATTTTATAGAATACTAGAGATACTCTATTAGATTCCAGGTACAATTTTTGGATGTTCTTGTGTAATTAAAATCGAGCGTCTCTTGGGATTAGCCATCTGCCTGTTTCAAATTTTTTAAAGATTGTTTTAGTATATATACTCATACAAACTACCGTATTTATATCTGTATATCTTTCACGTTTTTAAAAGTACAATTGTACCTTTCCTTTGAAATATTGTGAACATCTAAATATGTTAGGATAGTATAAATGCAAGAATATTTGAACCTCTTTAGCATACTCTATTAGTTCATGGCATTTTTACAAGAGAGATATAATCGCAACTTTTTTGAAGATGTCTAAGAGTATTTATAATAATATGTGAAAGTTAGAAGTATACATATAAATATGATAATTTACAGAGAATACATACAGAAACCCCACTTTTTGATAAGTTTTCATAGATTTCCAAACAAGGGGCCGTTAAATTCGATGACCCGTAGCAGTTCGATGACGTTCCTTCAACTAGCACTCGTGCAGGTGACGAAGCTTGACGTGGCTGGGCTTAAGAAAATTCCCCACTCAAACAAAATACACTTTTCAGAAAGACACTGCAGGGTGCGGTTATTATAAATTTAAGTGGATTGTAATACCAGGTTCACAGCCTGTACACTTTTGATTGGATGACTACAAAGTAATGTTTATTTTTTTTTATTTTTAAACAAATCCGCCGAGTCCTACCCCAGGGGGGACACCCTTTGGGGTTTGTCTGGGGTCTTGTTGCTCCTCGTAAAAATATGTAAATAAAGTGTGTTGCTGTCCTTAGCCCTGATTGAACCCTGGTGGACTGGCTGGGAGTGAAGTCCTTAGCCATTGAGTTAGGAATACCGAAAAGAGAAAAACTTCTTCATTGTTTAATAAAAAGAATTAGACAGTTAAAAAATTCAGCAAAAAACATGGAGCAAGAAAGCCACAAAATAGTAAATAAAAAATACATAGTGGGAAGCACCATGGTCAGATTGCCAAAGAAATCCACCCAAGTGAAAATCTTTTCAGAAATTAGGAGATAGTCATCATCTTTCGAGTGGAGAGGATGCTGTCCATGGTGTGGGAGGTAGGCTTTATAATGGAAATAGTAGAAACCTTCACAGGGAACTCGAACCAATAGGCATCCAACAAGGCATGTGATGGGACGCTAGGCTACGAGTTCTTCAAAGGACAAAGGAAGTCCCAAATAAGGAGCTTTGAGGGGAGGTTTTGCAAAGAAAGCCGTTGCGGCCATGTGTCACGCACGTCGAACGGGGTGTGCACGCTCGCTAGACACCTTTGGGGTGTGTATCAAGAATTTTCTTTTTGCAAATAGAGAACAACAATGGAACCGGAGTTATTGCGCCTCGGATCTAACTTTTTTTTTTAAAAAACTCAGACTTCGGTAGCATAATTTCGAAATAAATTCCATCACAATAAATATATATGAAAATTAAACAATTATAAAGTAATTTAAATAAATGTTATATTTATTAATTAATTTAAAATATAGTTAACACTAAAATTTACAAATTATAATATTCATTAATTAGTATCTAAATTCTCAATCTTACCAAATAAATAAAAATACATCAATCTCTCATTATTCCTTACTACATAAAACTACTAATTTGATAATAAAAAATTCTTCTGAAAATTTAACATGCTTAATTTTTCACTTAAACAAATTTTGAAATAGTTTTTTTAAAAAAATAGTTAGTCAGATTTATAAGTTCACCACTTAGTAGGTTTCAAATCTTTTACATGACTTAATATATAGTAAATTTGCAAATCACACTATACAACTATACTAAACATGATCCTATACGATTCTACATATAACTCAAATAAAGAATAATACAAAGATCATATACAGAATTTATAAAACTAGATGTATTTTCTAATAAATATAATAAGATCGACTAACATATAATTTTACATAATATGATTGAATTCATATCTGACATATCAAATTCTGTTAGTCATGAATTGAACGTATCACATATTACATATCGTATAACAGATAATATGTTATAGTAACTTATCAAATTATATTTATATCATGAATTATAAGGTTAAAGACAGATTTATATAATTTCGAAAGAATAACTAAGCAGGATGATCAAAAGATTTAAATGACTATACTAAATTCAAATGAGTATATCAGAACATAGATTTCAGATTAATGTGTCAATCAAACATATCAAATCACATCATAACGAACATATATCCAAACTACAATGTAAGGAGTTCTACACGTATAACAAAATATCTAGGTAATGATGCGAATGTCTTGATCACTATGTAAAATCGGAGAGTCTAAGTCTCACCTAATCCATCCGCTAGTTTAGCCAGTCCAAAATCATGATTCCACCTATTGTCCTTGGGTTCAAATGTCCTATCGAATACAGATGCTTACACCGAAATCGGATCCTATAATCTCCTTAAGATGAAAATATCTAAACATAATCATAAAATATGACACAATGAGATAACATGAAGCATAAGATGAGCAAATATCTAAAAATTAAATGAACAAAGTGATACATATATAAGAGTTAAAATACATATATTTATATACAAAATAATAATTTAAAGAGTCATCATAGTCATATAGGAAGAAAATTAAAGTGAAACTGATGCTAATAGATTAAGGGAGTGAAAGGTAAGCTCCAAGATTTTTCTCAAAATTTTTAGATCATAAATCATATTTTTCAGGTGTTAAAATTTATTTCCAAAGTTAAAATTTTAATAATTATGACGAAGTGTTTACATAGTTTCATTAATTTTTGGATTGATTTGATATGATTTAGAATTACAACAAATCAGAATAGAGAATAAAATAAATATCAAACGGGGTCAGAAAATTTTCAAACTTTATAGAGATGTCAAGTATGATACAACAAAGGTCTTTACAAAATTTTACTTGATTTGGATTTGAATCCAGTGACATAGAAGATCCACAAGTTGCAATTTCAAAAATGTCAAGACAAGTTATATAATATGAAAAGAAAATTAGAAAATAAATAAAAAAACTCAAAAATTATAAAATAATGAAGATAATATGTAAAATACAGTTTTATCAAAATTTTAGGTCAATAGGACATTGGATAAAGGAGAACAAATATGTGTAACTCGAGTGATCAGAGTTGAAAATAAAACAGATTAAATGGACAGATTGCATATATTGAGATAATAATCATAGAATAAATAGTAAATAAGATCATAAAAATATAAAATTTAGAAGTATACATATATGTCAAACTTCTTATTTATTTATTAGTCTTTAACTTTTTTAAAAAATAATATAATTTTTAATACAAAATAGATAATAGAATTATTTATCTATCTCTTGAAGAAAGATCAATTCTTAGTTCTGCTACAACTTCCTTACTATCTATCTATAATTTATTCCTCTTCTAATATCTTTTTCACATTCTCTACGTCTCTTGAAATCACTATCAAGTATTAAAATCAGCTCTAATAAGATTTAACTATCTCTTCTTTCTTTTATCTCAAGAACAACACCATAAATTGACCTTTAAAAAGAGATGCGCTTCCTAATGACTCGAACATGAATTTAAAAACTTATTTATAACTAATTCTCCTCCTAATATAACCAACTAACCTTATTTTTCATGCCAGAGTAGAACTCTAGCTATTAGGGTTGCAACTTTGGATAGGTCAACCCGTATCCGAATGGGTCAACCTGCATCCGAATGGGTCAACCCGATGGTTAGGTTGGGTTGAACCCGATCAAGTTAGGGTTGAATTGGGTTGGGGGTTCTTTCAACCCGACCTTACATGGGTTGGGTTGGGTTGAGGTTCGGCCAAACTGACTTAACCCAAACCCGATGTTAATATATATAAATGGTAATGTAGATAATTAGAATATACTTCATTTAATTTTATATCATTGAATACAAATATAGTTTATAATATGAACAAGGATGTTATCAAATAATAACCATGTAACCATGTGTCTACCTTCTTTTTTATTACTTTGTTAAGGTAGATACACAAATTTACTCATACCTTTATACATGGAATTTTAGTAGTAAGAAAGAAAAGTTAAAAATATAGGCCATTAAGGAGATAATCTGACTCAACCTGACCCAACTTGATGAAGCCTGGATTACATAGGTTGGGTTGGATTAGGGCATTGTTAGACGGGTTGGGTTAGGGTTGAGGAGGTTGGGTTGGATGGTGGGTTGGGTTGGATTAGGGTTGACCTCAACCCGACCTAACTCGACCCGAGTTGCAGTTCTACAAACTATACATTACTTAATCTCCACATTAAACTACTTTCCTACTGCAAGTGAGACTCAATTCTCGCAGCCCTTTGTTTCTTAATATGAAAACTTCTAAATTTGACCCTTAAACGTTCGAATTAGGAAACACTTTCTTCTACAAAGTTTTATAACATTTTATTATCTTTCAAAAGTTGTTAATCTCACTATATTTAGACTTTTGGGTAAAAAGTTATCACTATTTTACTAACATGCTGTCTTGAGTGCTCCGAACCTAGAAATATGGCAGATTCCATTTCTATCCAAAGATATGCTAATTCTGATTAATAAATGACTTATTTTAAAAATATAATATTTAGAAAAGTTATAGAATTTTAAGTCATCTTTTTAGTGAGAGCTGTCTTATATAATTTAAAATTTTATACACAAAATTATACTTAAAATATGAGAACTTTGTCAAGTAAATCTAAATACATAATTCTAATTTGAGTAGGATTCCAATTATGACTTTCTACCTACTAATTAGAATCTTAATTATACTCAAATTTATTGTGTTCTACTTCAAATTTAACTCAAATATGTCTTACACAATTTTTTAGGCCATAGTTACTTCCATTATGCTTTTTTTATTTCCTAATTTGAATCATAGTTCTGTTAGGACTTGTTTTCTATTACTAGCTATTTAGAAAATTGATCATTGATATTTTTTACCTTCAAAATATTTAAATTAGTAAACATTATCTTCCATAAAGTTATAGATCTTTTCATACTCTTTCCACTGGTACCAACTATACCTTAATCTGAATTTTATACAGAAAATTATCATTATTTTACTATGTTGCTATCCAATGCATCTAAATCTAAAATTTTAACTAAGTTAGTGGACTGTTCTTAGTAGTAGAATTGAACTAATGGACTTTCATTATTAAGTTAATTAGACTAAATCAAATTACTTAAAGCACTAATAGACTCTTATAGTTAGTTAATTAGTCTAATTTAAAGTAATTAAATTTATTAATAAGTTGTAATGGTGTAAGGCATGACAGGAGTAGGTGCCAGAATTAGATATTGGGGCCGAGGTTGTGAGCCTTTGCTAAAGGATGAAGTCCAGATTTTATCAAATTTTGGTTGAACGGGTGAGAATGGAGAGGGAGTTAAAAGAGGGGGGGGGGGGGGGGGAGGGAGGAGGCAGAAGTACAAGATAGAAAAAAAGAAAGAAAGATAGTGGCAACTTTTTTTTTTTAAGCCCAAGAACCAGTATATCCTAAAGGGGCTTGTGGTTAACCTATACTACCCTAGGACAATGAGGGACTCCAAAAGGGGGCAAACAAAATCCAATAATTTAGCTTAACAAAACCTATTGAAGGGGAGAAAGTTTTAGAAGGGAGGGACTCTAACCAGCTATAGAGGAACCCAACCCCGATAATGGGCTATTGCATGAACACTTTTGGCCTTGAAGGGAGGAGGACTCTCCATACACTAGAACGGGGAAGGATTCTCTGCATGCATGTACCTATTCCTAACTTGACTTTATAACTTGACCAGATTGATGTGATGGTACATCCACAATTGGGCGCATCAATGACAAAAGAATGAGAAATGTTTTATTCTTCTTTTTAATAGTAATACTTGTTGTAATGTTTGTATTGCAATATAGCAACATAGAATCTAACAATTGAATCATGTGCACACATTTACAGGTTGTGATCTAGGTAGATGAAAACTATTGGGTGAAGTAGGAGTGGAAATAGGCAATATACTGGAGATTTAACGATGCAGGGGCTTGGGAAAACCATTAGTGTCAGACATCTCTAAAATTGTCCAGAGAATAACCCCTTGATAGTTAAGTTGTAAGAGTTAGGGAGTAAGTTCAAAGAATGCACACCTCTCTTAAGTGGGAGATGTGTGCGTACTTATAGGGCCGACCCCTGTAAAGGGAAGGAGACAGGTGTCTCCATTTGGGTCACTCGTGAACCTTATTATGCGCTAGGCTTGGCCACGGGGCTGCCATGCTTTGAGCATGCCATAGGCCCCACAACTAAGATGTCTTAGTGGGGCCAAATCACCTTTTGTAATTGTGCATTTCCAGGTTGATTGATATCAATGCCAAGGTTATGCAACTGCTAGTAAGTGGGGACTCCTTAGCGCTTACGATGACTCATTTTGTTATGTTTCTGATCTGGTTCAGTCATTTGAACTTACTTCAGACTCAAGTTATATAATTATGAAATCAAATAGTATACAAATCAAAGATGAATGATACGAGACAAATACTAAAACAATAAATATGCTAATTATCATCAAATACTTAAATATAAATTTTCATTGTTAATACCAGGATCTTCAAATTATATCAATTTATCCAATAGAAGTAAAGTCACTCATCTCACTAAAGAAATAGAAAAATATACATTATTTATCAAATTCCTACTATATTCATCTAGGAAAATTGTAAATCTAGATTTAGATAATCTCCAGAAGAGTTTGAGTCAAATTCCTTCAGCAAAATCCTCCTCAATAATTGTAACGACCCGCCACCCTATAATCGGAGATCCGATTACTAAATGGGTACCGAATCATTAATTTGGAACCAAACCAGGATCTAAGTAAGTCTGGGAAATAAATAATAAACTAAGCTAAACATTCACATCGCATTGAATTGAAATGAAGGTGCAGGAATTTAAAATTATTACAATGCGACTCGATACAGCAAATAATTACATACTCCAACTGAAAAGAAATAATTAAACATACAGGCCAGAAATAAATAACAACTACATCGGGGCATACCCCGGAACAACCGCTGAAGACGCTCAACACACGGCCGCACACGCCGCTCTAGGTCTGCTGGGATTCCTCACCTGAAAACCGCAGGGGTGAGTCTCAAGACAAGACTCAGTAGGGATCCTTCGATCCCCACTGCCCACGCACACACCCACAAGTGCAAAATATAGCTAACGGTAAGGTAACAAGCACAGTAGTAGGTACAATTCCTAATTCTCAACGTGAAATCACATGCAGTCGAAGTGTATTAAACATATATATTTCTAAACTAACCGACAAGGGAACCCACGACTGCCGCCTCGATAGAACACGTCAACCACATAAACAAATGGTGGGAAAAACTTCGACCCGCTGAGACCAAACAGTGACCCCTCGGATAGCACGCTGGCTACCTCGGCGGCTACTCCTTCCCCCAGCAAACACTGACCCGCTGAGACCAAACAGTAACCCCTTGGATAGCATGCTGGCTACTCCGGCCCAACTGGCTCAGGTGGTTACTCCTTCCCCCAGCACGAGTGACACTCCAAAGGTACCACTCCGACACCGGTACAAGCTAGCTAACCCCGGGGTTCACCGGGTGACCCTCTCCACTAGGCGTCACCCCGCTACTGCTCCCGTCAGCGCTGTGTCCCTCCGCACCGACACAGGGTGTAGAACGCTACAACTGTCACTCTAAGTCCACCGAAACAGAAAACACGACACGGTGCGATCCGGTCACGGAAGAAGTCCACGGTCGCACGACACCCAACGCAGTGTCATCCGGTCACGAAGAGTTCATCACATCGAGTACATTAACAGCATGCATTAACCAACTATCTAGCAGTGTAAACACATTTTACTGGCATGAATTAGTGTGGTTTTGTCTTGAATCGCGTCGCCCAAGGCCGACGCCTTTCAAGCTCCATGTACAGGTTCATGTAAAATAGTCTTCAGAATCAGGCCTTAAAAGGCGTCGACACCAGTGGTCGCCTTTTAAAAGGCGTCGACATCCTCAGACGCCATTCAACACATAAATCCGGAAATTCCAAAGCCTTACTCAGGGGATTTTTGCCTTAAAAGGCGTCATGACTACCTGACGCTATTCAAAACGCGTCGCCCACCCATGACGTTTTTTAGTCCCAGAAATCCCCGAACTGGCAGACTCTCTGTCAGGTGATTCCTGTCTAAAAGGCGTCGTGATGGCCCGACGCCCTTCAAAAAGGCGTCGTCCATGCACGACGTCTTTCAATCCCAGGAACCAGAGTTGCCATTAGCCCGAGGGCTCCCCTTTTCAACCCAAACAACCCTAAAATTACCCAAAAACGGAGGAGAAAGAGGGGCAATACAATCCATAGGAAATCACATTCAGAGAAAATCTCCCGTATCATCAAAAGAACTCCTAAACATGCTCATTCTACCCCCCAAAACCAAAGGTCTACAACATGCATAGACGGGGAAAAAACATGGCTTAAACACGATGCTGTGGGAACCGTCACCCTACCGGATACTTGAACGCCTCCGAGCTTCAAGCCGTCCACCCGTCTCGCCCCACGCCGCCGCCGGTACCGCCGTGGTCGTCCTTACTCCATCGTGACGTCGGCCGCCGTCCGGAGAGTAGAACGCCGCAGTGGAAGTGGAGGTGGTAGTGGTAGGAGCTAGGTAGAGGATGGAGTGGAGGGAGAGATGAAATGGGGGGAGGAAAAGAGGGAAGAGAAGGAATTGCCGTCGAGATCGCCGGAGGGGAAGGAGAGAAAGAGAGAAGGTGAAAATGAGGGAAAGAAGGAGGGCTCGCGGGGTTAACCAGAGACTGGCTAAAACGCGTCGACATCCACGGACGTCTATCAGGTGACGTGACGGCCGCTCTGACAAAAGTCTGAAACGCGTTGTCCTATACAGACGCCGTTCAGACAACTTGTCAGGGCCGTACTCTGACACACCCAGAGTCGCACTCCGAAAGGCGTCGTCCCACGCGGATGCCGTTCAGACGACGCGACAGGGCCGTACTCTCGCGGCCCGAAGCCAGCCCACGTGGCAGAACCTAAAATGCGTCTGCAACGGTGGACGCCGTTCAAACCGCGTCGAGCGGGCTCGACGCGAAACATCACAGAGCCCCAGACCCCACTAGGGCCAGAACTGTAGGGTCTGACCCGAAAACCGGATCCGAAAGTCTCGATCCTTACATTCTCCCCCCCTTAAAAGAATTTCGCCCTCGAAATTGACTGCTAGAATTAACAAGGTCAAAACAGGGATGCAGTTCACAAGGAAACTTACGAAAAGAGGTAAGGGAACTGCTCCCGCATCTCATCCTCTCGCTCCCAGGTTGCCTCACCTCCGGAGCGGTACTGCCAAATCACCTTGACCAACGGTACAATCTTGTTCCGCAGGACTTGTTCTCTGCGATCCTCAATGCGAACAGGATACTCTGGAAAGGACAGGTCCTCAGCGACCTCCAACTCTGAAAAATCCAACACATGGGACGGATCCTGAACATACTTCCTCAGCAAGGAAACATGGAACACATCGTGCACTCCTGCAAGGCTGGGCGGCATGGCCAGCTGATACGCGGTTTCCCCAATTCGAGCAAGAATGGGAAAAGGCCCAATATATCGCGGACTCAGCTTGCCTCGCTTTCCAAATCTCATCACACCCTTGGAGGGTGAGACTCGGAGAAACACGTGGTCCCCAACTTCAAACTCAAGTGGTCTCCGTCGGATGTCTGCGTAACTTTTCTGTCTATTCTGAGCTGCGGTCAACCTCTGCCGAACAGTCCTGGCAATCTCAGCACACTGCTGCACTAACTCAGGTCCTGCTATTTGCCTCTCACCGACCTCGGACCAACACACCGGAGATCGACACGGCCGCCCATACAAAGCCTCGTAAGGCGCCAGGCCGATACTAGAATGATAACTGTTGTTGTAGGCAAACTCCACAGTGGACAAATGCTATTCCCACAAACCTCCCCAGTCTAGGCAACATGCCCTGAGCATATCCTCCAAGGTCTGAATGGTCCTCTCTGACTGCCCGTCAGTTTCGGGATGATAGGCTGAGCTGAAAGCCAACTGGATACCCAACGCCTTCTGAAAGCTCTTCCAGAACCTGGAAGTAAACCTCGGATCTCGATCTGATACAATGGACAAAGGTACCCCGTGCAGAGAGATGATCCGGTCTACAAACAACTTTGCCAGCTTGCCGACCGACCAGTCCTTCCTAATGGCTAGGAAGTGTGCCGACTTAGTCAGCCGATCAACGATGACCCATATGGCGTCTCTCCTGCTAGGGGATGTAGGCAAACCCATCACAAAGTCCATCGTCACATGCTCCCATTTCCACTCTGGAATCGGCAAGGGCTGCAGCAACCCTCCAGGTCTCTGATGCTCGGCTTTAACCTGCTGACAAGTCATACATCTAGCCACATATTCAGCCACATCTTTCTTCATACCGGGCCACCAGAAGTGCCTCCTCAAACAATGGTACATCTTGGTCGTCCCAGGATGCACTGCATATCTCGAACGGTGCGCCTCATCAAGAACACATCTGCGCACGTCTTCCTCAGTCGGGACATAGAGCCTGCCTCTGAATCTGACAGTACCGTCATCCCACAACTCCACCTCTGACCTCTGGAGAATTTGTGGTAACTCAGCATTTGCCCTCTGAGCCTCAATCACAGCATGATACACAGCTGGTCTCACAGTCAAGCTGACTAGCACAGCTCTATCCTCTTCGCGTGGGATACTAAAGGAGGATTCCACAATATGCTCGAACAATTTCCATTCCCGAATCATAAGGTATGACATGACCGTCTTCCGACTCAAAGCGTCTGCCACCACATTCGCCTTGCCCGGATGATAAGAAAGGTCAAAGTCATAATCCTTAATAAACTCCATCCACCTCCGCTGCCTCAGATTCAGGTCTCTCTGAGTGAATACATATTTCAAGCTCTTGTGATCGGTAAAAACCTGAAATTTCTCTCCATATAAGTAATGCCTCCAGATCTTAAGTGCAAACACCACAGCTGCAAGCTCCAAATCATGAGTAGGATAGTTCTCCTCATGCCTCTTCAGCTGCCGAGAAGCATAAGCAACTACCCTGCCATGCTGCATAAGGACTGCTCCCAAACCTCGACGGGACGCATCTGAGTAAACCACAAATCCACCTGACCCAGATGGAAGCACCAGCACTGGGGCTGACGTGAGGCGAGTCTTTAGCTCAGTAAAACTCTGCTCACAATCCTCAGTCCACACAAAACGAACTCCCTTTCGAGTCAACCTCGACAAGGGGGCCGCTATCGAAGAAAATCCCTGAACAAACCGCCTGTAATAACCGGCAAGCCCCAGAAAGCTCATGATCTCAGTCACTGAAGTCGGCCTGCTCCAGTCCATCACTGCCTCGATCTTGGCTGGATCCACTGCGATACCCTTGCCAGAAATAACGTGCCCAAGGAAGTGCACCTCGTCTAGCCAAAATTCACATTTGCTGAACTTGGCGTAAAGTTGGTGCTCTCTCAGGACCTGCAACACTGCCCGAAGATGAGCAGCGTGCTCTTCCTCATAAGAAGAATAGATCAGAATATCATCAACAAACACAACCACAAACTGGTCCAGGTAGGTCCTGAAGACTCGGTTCATCAGATCCATAAAGGCCGCCGGAGCATTGGTTAAGCCGAAGGGCATAACCAAAAACTCATAATGCCCATACCGAGTCCTGAAAGCCGTCTTACTAACATCCACATCCCGGATCCTCATCTGATAATATCCAGATCTCAGGTCGATCTTGGAAAACACCTTTGCGATCTGCAGCTGATCCATCAAATCATCGATCCTAGGAAGTGGATACTTATTCTTTATTGTTACCTGGTTCAGCTGCCTATAATCGATGCACAATCTCAAAGAACCATCCTTCTTCCTGACCAACAGAATTGGAGCACCCCATGGAGATGTACTGGGACGAATGAAACCCTTATCCAGCAACTCCTGCAATTGCGCCTTCAACTCAGCGAGTTCGGCTGGCGCCATCCGATACGGGGCCTTAGACAAGGGCGCCGTACCTGGTGCAAGCTCGATGGTAAACTCGACCTCTCGCTGAGGAGGAAGGTCAGGCAGCTCCTCAGGAAACACATCTACGAAATCGCAAACAACAGGCACCTCCCAAAGACTGGGACTATCACGGACATCAGAAACAACCACAGAGGCAAGGAAAGCCTCACAGCCACCAGTAAGCAACCTCCGTGCCTTAAAGGCAGAAATGAGAATACCTCGAGAAGAAAGCCTAATACCTTGGAAAAAGAAGGTCGGGATGTCTGGAATAGAGAAGCGCACCCTCTTCCTGTGGCAGTCCACCTCCGCATAAAAGGCTTCCAACCAATCCATACCCAGGATGATATCAAAATCACGAATAGCAAGTACAACCAACTGGGCAGGTAGCACATGACCCTCAATGGTCAAGGGAACATTCCTCAAGCAATTATAAGATATCATAAAGTCTCCAGAAGGAACCTCTACCATCAAACCATCAGATAACTCATCAACGGGTGCCGAAAGGATATCTACGAACTGCTCAGAAATGAAATAATGCGAAGCTCCTGAATCAATCAACACATGTGCAGAGTTCCCCAGGACAGAAAGTGTACCTTCCACCAAGTTGGACGCACGAGCCTCCTTCCTGGTGATAGCCAGCACTCTCCCTTGGGTCCTCGGCTTCTTCTGATCAGCTGGCCCTTGCCTCTGGCCACGCCCCTGCGGGCAAAACCTCGCCACGTGGCCCTGCTGGCTACAAGTATAGCATCTCCCGGAGAAAGCAGGACACTGAGTCCCACCATGAGTACCACCACAGTGCTGACAAACTGTTGGAAGCCTCTGAGCTGGCTCCTGCTGTGCACTGGACGTTGACTGACTCTGCTGACCCTGTCTGGGCCTACTGCTGCCGCTGCTGCCACTACTGCTGCCACCACCCCTGAAGAATCTCCTGAATCGGGAGCCGAGTGACGACGATCCCGATCCGACCGAAGGAGCCGGTGCCGCTGCCTTACCCCTGCCTCGCACTGGCCCCTGAGCAGTCTGCCCTCTCTCCCGGGCCGACTGGGTCTGCTGAGCCTCCACTGCTGCTGCACACCTAACTGCTGATGCCAGGTCTGTACAGCAGTGGGACGCCACGAAGTTCCTCAGACTGAGCCTCAGTCCGTCCACAAACCTCTCCGTGCGACGCTCCTCGTCCCCAGATATGAAAGGCACGAACCGTCCCAGCGAAACAAACTTTGCCTGGTACTCAAGTACCGTCATACTTCCCTGCGTCAGATCCATAAACTCCCTCTCCTTGGCTCTCTGAACATGTCTAGGGAAATACTGTGCATTGAACTCTTTAACAAGGGTCTCCCATGAAATTTCCCTGAGACTCCTGTCCTCATAAGACAAACTCTTCATTGTGGTCCACCAGTCATAGGCGCTATCCTTCAGCATGAAGGTAGCCAACGGGGTCCTCTCTACTGCTGCACAATCCATGGTATCGAAGGTCTTCTCTATCTCTCTAAGCCAGTGAATGGCCTCATCAGGGTTGGGACGATCGGTGAAGTGAGGTGGCCTCAGCTTCAGGAACCTCTCAAGTGTAGCTGTGGACCCTCCCCGAGCACTAGAACTCTCGCTAGGATCTCGCGTATGATATCTGGCCATAGTGTCCATCATGGCCTCCATAAATTGCTCTACACTCGGCCTCCCTGCCTCGGACCCACTAGGGGCATCTCCCCGCTCTCGAATAACCGGCATCCTCTTCCTGGGAGCCATCTACTCGCCTATAATTACAAAATCAAAAAGTTCTAATTAGAGTCCTAAAACCTATGCTACCGCCATGCCTGTACGGGATAATGTATTTATTTACCGAACTTACAACATTTAACCTAGTTATTTATTTATTTGCCAGACCGTATGCTCTGATACCAACTGTAACGACCCGCCACCCTATAATCGGGGATCCGATTACTAAATGGGTACCGAATCATTAATTTGGAACCAAACCAAGATCTAAGTAAGTCTGGGAAATAAATAATAAACTAAGCTAAACATCCACATCGCATTGAATTGAAATGAAGGTGCAGGAATTTAAAATTATTACAATGCGACTCGATACAGCAAATAATTACATACTCCAACTGAAAAGAAATAATTAAACATACAGGCCAGAAATAAATAACAACTACATCGGGGCATACCCCGGAACAACCGCTGAAGACGCTCAACACACGGCCGCACACGCCGCTCTAGGTCTGCTGGGATTCCTCACCTGAAAACCGCAGGGGTGAGTCTCAAGACAAGACTCAGTAGGGATCCTTCGATCCCCACTGCCCACGCACACACCCACAAGTGCAAAATATAGCTAACGGTAAGGTAACAAGCACAGTAGTAGGTACAATTCCTAATTCTCAACGTGAAATCACATGCAGTCGAAGTGTATTAAACATATATATTTCTAAACTAACCGACAAGGGAACCCACGACTGCCGCCTCGATAGAACACGTCAACCACATAAACAAATGGTGGGAAAAACTTCGACCCGCTGAGACCAAACAGTGACCCCTCGGATAGCACGCTGGCTACCTCGGCGGCTACTCCTTCCCCCAGCAAACACTGACCCGCTGAGACCAAACAGTAACCCCTTGGATAGCATGCTGGCTACTCCGGCCCAACTGGCTCAGGTGGTTACTCCTTCCCCCAGCACGAGTGACACTCCAAAGGTACCACTCCGACACCGGTACAAGCTAGCTAACCCCGGGGTTCACCGGGTGACCCTCTCCACTAGGCGTCACCCCGCTACTGCTCCCGTCAGCGCTGTGTCCCTCCGCACCGACACAGGGTGTAGAACGCTACAACTGTCACTCTAAGTCCACCGAAACAGAAAACACGACACGGTGCGATCCGGTCACGGAAGAAGTCCACGGTCGCACGACACCCAACGCAGTGTCATCCGGTCACGAAGAGTTCATCACATCGAGTACATTAACAGCATGCATTAACCAACTATCTAGCAGTGTAAACACATTTTACTGGCATGAATTAGTGTGGTTTTGTCTTGAATCGCGTCGCCCAAGGCCGACGCCTTTCAAGCTCCATGTACAGGTTCATGTAAAATAGTCTTCAGAATCAGGCCTTAAAAGGCGTCGACACCAGTGGTCGCCTTTTAAAAGGCGTCGACATCCTCAGACGCCATTCAACACATAAATCCGGAAATTCCAAAGCCTTACTCAGGGGATTTTTGCCTTAAAAGGCGTCATGACTACCTGACGCTATTCAAAACGCGTCGCCCACCCATGACGTTTTTTAGTCCCAGAAATCCCCGAACTGGCAGACTCTCTGTCAGGTGATTCCTGTCTAAAAGGCGTCGTGATGGCCCGACGCCCTTCAAAAAGGCGTCGTCCATGCACGACGTCTTTCAATCCCAGGAACCAGAGTTGCCATGAGCCCGAGGGCTCTCCTTTTCAACCCAAACAACCCTAAAATTATCTAAAAACGGAGGAGAAAGAGGGGCAATACAATCCATAGGAAATCACATTCATAGAAAATCCCCCGTATCATCAAAAGAACTCCTAAACATGCTCATTCTACCCCCTAGAACCAAAGGTCTACAACATGCATAGACGGGGGAAAAACATGGCTTAAACACGATGCTGTGGGAACCGTCACCCTACCGGATACTTGAACGCCTCCGAGCTTCAAGCCGTCCACCCGTCTCGCCCCACGCCGCCGCCGGTACCGCCGTGGTCGTCCTTACTCCATCGTGACGTCGGCCGCCGTCCGGAGAGTAGAACGCCGCAGTGGAAGTGGAGGTGGTAGTGGTAGGAGCTAGGTAGAGGATGGAGTGGAGGGAGAGATGAAATGGGGGGAGGAAAAGAGGGAAGAGAAGGAATTGCCGTCGGGATCGCCGGAGGGGAAGGAGAGAAAGAGAGAAGGTGAAAATGAGGGAAAGAAGGAGGGCTCGCGGGGTTAACTAGACACTGGCTAAAACGCGTCGACATCCACGGACGTCTATCAGGTGACGTGACGGCCGCTCTGACAAAAGTCAGAAACTCGTCGTCCTACACAGAAGCCTGTAGGTGCTTAGAATGACCGTGTGATTATCATGAAATATCTATGTTGTTTAGTGTAAACTAACCTATTAAAAACAGCAACTAAAGTGTAGTGATCGCCAGAAACTTTTAACTAAAAAGTTTCAAAAGAGATATGATCGCCTACCTTTCAAACGCGGAAGATTGAGTCCTTGGTTCCCCTTCCTCAGCCGGCTGAAGAAAGAGAGCCCTTTCTTTGCTTCTTTGTTCTTGCTTTGGAATTTGAGGTTGAGGATCGTCCAGAAGTTATGCTTGATTTCTCCCTTTTGAATTTCTCGTTGTTGTTGAGTGCAACAGAGACAGAAACAGAAAATGAAGAATGATAATGAGAATTTAAGTAGAAGCAGTATCTGAACTAATCATGATTTTAAGCATATTTAAAACAGCAAACTCACTTTTTTTAATGGCTTTGAAACCCCTTAGATCAAGTAGGTTTTTTGAAAGATTATGCTGTGGTGTGTGTTTGCATGAAGTGAATGAAGAATGAAACTAATGAAATGAATGCAGTAATGAAAAACTTATGCCCAGTCGGTTGAAGCTTTGAAAGGATGAAGATCTTGAAAGGGATGCCAACTTCTGGAAATGGCAGCGCTCCGGCGTTACGACGTTGTTGCTTCGATCTTCAACTCGCTATAATAATGCTCTCTTAATGGACTTCAACTCTCTCTCTTTTTTTTTTTTTTTCTTCAACATGCAGGGTATTTATAGGCATTTCTTGCGTTCGCGATTAACATTTGAAAAACTCCGAATTTATCCATCTTAACCGACAGATAAATACTGATTAATTCATCTTTATCTGTAATTATCTAAAACGCGTCCACCTTGGCTGACGCCTTTCAGATTAATTAAGATAAGGATAAATATCCGGAAAAACTTATCTTTATCTTTATTAGGTAAAACGCGTCCACGTATGTAGAGGTCTTTTACACTAATTAAGATAAGGATAAACATCCGGAAGAGAAGTTAAAATAGCCTAGGAAACCTAAATCGCGTCGACATGCCCAGACGCCTTTTAGTTAATTAATTAATTAATTAAAATTCAAATTTAATCGTTAAAACAGGAATAAACTCTAAATGGCGTCCACGTGGGTCGACGTCTTTTAGAATTCTTCATATTTTAACTCAAATTTGAGCTAAAATCAATTCAATTGATTAACTTAAACATGTCTGTTAAACCCGACACTTAAAAAGATTAATAAAAATTAATTAATGATTAATTATCAGACCATTTCGAGGCATTATTATATGATATGAAATTTACTCGAAATGATGTCAAAATTAGCGTGTCTACAGCTGCCTCACCTTGGCATCGTCTTTGCAAGGGAGTGAAATGAAATGGAATGTACTGAAAAGGTGATGCCAAAGTGTGATGAGACACGCTCTTAACATCACATGATTGGAATTTTTTCTCAAAATTATCAACGAAGATAGCTCAAGGAAATCAATGGAATTAATCCTGTCTGGATGAAGTAGACAAGGAAATAAAATAAGGTCGATCAACTTCTACGGAGTGGGAAGTACCCCAGGTCATAGACACTGCAGGTTTCATCATGGGGAGCGTTTGCCAGCCAATGTGGACGTGCTACAGCCATGATGGATCTTAAAAGAAAACAAGAATATCGGATAAAGAATCCAATCAAGGATAGAATTCCAATGATATCTTTAAGCGAACCTCAAAGATAATCAAGATACTCAATTCGGAATGGAATATTTCATATCATGTTGGAGATTATTTGATTAATGGTCTGAAACTTAATCAGTAATTAATTCTTATCACAATGATTTCAAAGTCCTACATGATGCATGCTGGGCTAAAAGAAAAAATATAAAGTCAAATAAAATATAAATTAATCAAGGATAATATTGTTAAATTGTCATTAATGAGTCAAGATACAAATTCTTGTAATTCAGTGCTAAGCCGAAGCTCGCTTATCCACGCACCGTTTCACAAAAGTAGAACCATCGTCCCCACTAATTAACAATCCAACGGCCTATCCGTGCGATTAAGAATTCTCTGGAATTATCACTGTTTTTGTTGTAGGGGAACTCAAATTCCAGTTTCATCAACACCACAAGGTCCTTGATATAGTCTAATAAATATTTAACATATAGTAATGCAAATGATTTACATGGAAGAGTACAAGGATAGAAATAACCGTCTTTTTAGCCACGGTCGGGACTTGAATTCCACAATGGAATCTTCTTGATATTTTCAGCTTTACTTCTTTGAATTTATGAAACGCGTCGTGTAGTGTTGACGCCATTCAATATTGAAACGCGGCGGTTCTCCTCGACGCCTTTTCCTCACAGAAACAGGTTCTTCTATTCGAATTCTCACTCTTTTCATGTCTTGTGTCCTGTATACAACTTGAACAAACAAGTTAAGCATCTGTTCAGGCTTAGCCCCTTGCCTGGTTAAGTAACCGACTACTTGATCCTATCCTTGATAGAAGGGTCAAGGGGCATAGCCTTTATTAACAAAGGTAATTGAATAATAAACAAACTTGAGCAAAATGCAACATGCAAGCAGACAGATGTTCACTGAACAATAAAAGGAGTGAAACACATTAAATGCAACAAGCAAATGCTAATTGAAATATTTTTGTGGTTTTGAAATATTCATTTTGTTTGGGTTTTGAAATATGTATTTTTTTTAGATTTTGAAAAATGTACATTTTTTTTGAATTTTTTTTTTTTGAAATATGTACTTTTTTTTGAATTTTTGACTATGCAAATTTTTTTGAATTTTGACATATACATTTTTTTTAAATTTTTGACATATATAATTCTTTTTGAATTTTGACATATGCATTTTTTTTGAATTTTGACTAAAAGACCAGTATGGTACTTAGATCAAAAGATCATATTCATTTATTAACTTAATTTCCAAATTGTTCTTTAACAACTTAACTTAAAACCCATCGTGTTTGAACTTGTGTTTCCATTCGTGATCCCATTTGATGATTTGACCCTTAGTCAATCTAAGCCATTCCTTAAGCTTGAAGTACACCTCTTTAGAAAGAAAAGAAGGATAGATTTAGAAAGCCCATGAGAAGGTTCCGGAGACCTAAAAAGATGTTCCTTTCCAACCCTAATATCTGTTGGGGTTCGGTCATTTTCTTTCTGGGGTATTTATCGACCTTGCGTTCCCTTTTATTTCATTTCATGGCCTTGATGTGACGTTTGTAGTGTATTGGCCTTCTGATTTTGAATCCTTTTCTTTTTTTTGTTTTTTTTTTCTATTCTTTTCTTTCTCTGCTTTGCTTTGGAACGGATCTCCCCCATTTTTTTATGACGGCCTCCTACTAAGATGGCGGATATTCTTGGTAGTCTATTCTAAGCCTCGTTCCGACATCATGGGCCGAGTGTAAAACAGAATTTTACTTTAAAAGGAATGATTTGTACTTTATACTCTTAGTCAAGCTTTTGATATTCTTAAGGACTTGGCATCTCTTGTTACTCACGAATCAAACGTATCAGTGTGTGCGGTAATGGGTTTGAAGTTAAATTATTCAGACTAACAAAGAAATTTGAGTTTATAAATTTTCTGATTCCTCTGGTCTTTGTACCATACTGATCGACTCTTTAACTTAAGGGTAGTATTTCTTAAGGTGTAAACCATTCCAGGGATGATTTAGCTCTTCTCCTTCTGCATTAACAAGACGATAAGCATTACCAGGAAAAGCGTGCGATACAACATAAGGTCCTTCCCAGTTGGGTTGGAGCTTAGAACGCGGACCACCAGGTTTTACAAAAATTCTTTTAACAACCATTTCACCGACTTTGAACTTTCGTTCAATGACTTTCTTTTGATAAAAACGTGCTAATCTGTTTTGATAAGCTTTTGCATGATTAGCAGCTGACCACCTTTTCTCGTCTAAAAGTTCCAATTGAGCAAGAAGTGCTGAACGATGTTCATCAATGGAAAATTCATTGTTCAATTGTACTCTTAATGACGGTATAAGGATCTCATATGGAACTACCGCCTCCATTCCAAATGTTAAGGAATAAGGAGTTTGCCCAGTGGGCGTGCGGATTGAAGTTCGGTAGGCCCATAGAGCCTCAACCAATTTTTCTGGCCAATCTGCGAATTTGTTAGATTTACACGTCTTTTTGATAATTTTTATCAAAGTCTTATTAGTTGCCTCTGCTTGGCCATTGCCTTGCGGATAATAAGGAGATGAATGATGCAATGCAATTTTATACCTGTTGCAGAGGTCCTTCAATTCCTGTGACACGAACTGCGGTCCGTTGTCGGTGACGATGGTACTTGGAATTCCGAATCTTGTGATGATGTTCTTCATGATGAATTTGCAGACGGTTGATGCTTTGATCTCCACGTATGCTTCAGCTTCTGCCCACTTGGTGAAGTATTCCGTTGCCGTGAGAATGAAAGATTTTTGCTTGATGCCGGAATCTGGGTTACCAAGAGGTCCAATAATGTCGAAAGCCCACATGGAGAAAGGCCATGGAGAGGAAACAGGATGGAGTGAAGATGCAGGAGAATGAATTTTGTCGGCGTGAAGTTGACACTTGGCACACCTACGGACATATCCTACACAATCTTCTTCCATGGTTGGCCAATAAAATCCTTGTCTAAGGATCTTCTTTGCTAGCATCTGTCCATTGACATGGCCACCACAAACTCCACTATGAGCTCCTTCCATAACCTTCCAAAGCTCATCTTCGTCTAAACATCTCAGAAGAACTCCATCAAAACCTCTTTTGTATAATGCTCCCCCAACTAGGGTGTATCGTTGAGCAATTCTCCTGATAGCTCTTTTTTCCTCAGTTGTAGCTTCTTCAGGATACGATTGATCTTCACAATATTTTGCAATTTCATAATACAATGGCTTCTGTTCATCATCCATCTCTTCTAACAGCTCCATCAACATGATTTCTCTTTTCTCCACAATACTTCCATCTTTGAATTTCTTCAGCAACTTCTCCTTAGTTCTAAGAAATGAAGGGTCTTTCACGGCGGGTAAAAGACGCCTATGAACTATGATTGATTCAGATTGCTTGCTGATTGGAAAATCAAGAGAAGATGCAAATGAAGCTAGAGCGTCAGCTAGGATGTTTTGATTTCTAGGGACATGGACAAAGATCAATTTTGTGAAAAGCTTTGAATAAGCAGAAGTAAGTTCTTGATATGGCTTGAGCTTGGGATCAAGAGTTCGATACTTGGTCAGTACTTGGCGAAGAATTAATTGGCTATCACCCACAATCCTGAGTTTTGTGACACCATGGAAATGAGCAGCCTCGAGACCAGCAAGAAGTGCCTCGTATTCAGCTATGTTGGTGACTGGAAAATCAAGCTGAAAGGCCTGTGGAATGGTGACACCTTCAGGTGATAACAGAACGATTCCGATCCCCTTTCCATGAGAATTCAGAGCTCCGTCAAAATGCAGAGTCCACATATCATCTCTGATTTGATTTATGGACATCAGTTCCTCATCCGGAAACTCTGATCGCACTGGATCAAATCGAGGAAGGGGATGATGAGCGAGATGTTCTGCTATGGCGTAGCCCTTGATCGCTTTCTGTTGAATGTAAATGATATCGAATTGAGATAGAAAGCTTTGCCATCGCGCTAACCTATCAGTAAGAACAGATTTCTCCAGAAGGAACTTGATCGGATTCATCCTAGCAATGAGATGGACTTCATGGGCCAGAAAATAATACTTCAGTTTCTGCACAACCCAAACTAATGCTGCACATGTTTTCTCCATTGCCGTGTATCTCTGTTCAGCGGGGTTGAGAAGTTTAGAGAGATAGTAGGCTGCCCTCTCTTTTCCTTCTTCATCCTCTTGTGCTAGGACAGCCCCCACTGCATCATCCAGGACAGAAATATAAAGTATCAATGGTTTGCCTGGAGATGGTGGTCTCAAAACAGGAGGACTTGCCAAATAGTCCTTTAATCCATCAAATGCCTCCTGACACTTATCGTCCCAATTGAATTTGACTCATGACTTGGTAAGCTCGTAAAACGGCTTACACCTTTGTGAATGCTGGGAGACAAAACGGCGAATAAATTGCAACCTCCCGATTAATCCTCTTAACTCTTTCAAGTTTTTGGGAGGTGGCATTTCTCTGATAGCCTTCGCCTTATTGGGATCGATTTCAATTCCCCGTTTGCTGACAATGAATCCAAGCAATTTCCCTGAAGATACCCCGAATACACATTTCTTGGGGTTCATCTTCAACTGATACTCTCTCGATCTCTCTAATACCCTTGCCAAAACTTTGGCATGCTCAGCCTTCGTTTTAGACTTAACCAATAAGTCATCCACATACACTTCCAAATCTATATGCATCATGTCATGAAATATTGCCATCATAGCCCTTTGATAAGTGGCTCCAGCGTTCTTCAATCCAAATGGCATGACGACATAACAATATGTTCCCCAAGGTGTAGTGAATGAAGTCTTCTCTTGATCCTCTTCTGCCAGCTTAATCTGGTTGTATCCTGAAAATCCATCCATAAACGATAACGTTTCATAGCCAGCAGTGTTATCGATGAGTACATCAATATGAGGCAATGGAAAATCGTCTTTAGGACACGCCCGGTTCATATCGCGGAAGTCAATGCAAATTCTGACCTTCCCGTCCTTTTTCATAACCGGGACTATATTGGCCACCCATTGTGGATAAAGGACAACCCTAATGAATTTGGCTTTGTGTAATTTGTCGACCTCTTCCTTCATCTTTAAAGCCATTTGTGGGTGGAATCGCCTTAATTTCTGCTTGACCGGACTAGCTCCATCCTTTAATGTTAACCTGTGTTCAACTAAAGATGAGTTTAACCCTGGCATATCCTCGTAACTCCAGGCGAAAGTATAATCTTCTGGCATCTGAATTGGATCTTCTAACAGCCGAGGGATTAAAGAGCAAAAGGAACATTTATCAGCCAAATCCTGGAGGTATCTTTCTGGAATTTGCCTACCCTTATGCTTCCTAGACTTCCTAACCTGCCTAAAACTAGACTTCCTAATTTCACTAAACTGCCTATCATAACCTAATGAAGATGAAGCAGGATGAAAATCCTGGGATACAAGTGGAAATACAGGGGAATCCTCCCGTGGGGAGGGATAGAGTATGTTTAAGAGAGAATCTTGACCGACGGACCCGCGCGATGGGGTGTAATCGGACAAGTAAGATGTTTCCTCGATAATGATTTGGGAAGAATTTGTTGTAAAATTGGCGTTTTTTTTTTTTGGATATCGGAGGAATTATACATGAAGCAGGAGTGAATACAAATGGAAGGAGAATCGGACGGAGGAAGCGGCACCAAGGCCAGGGGATTAGGGGGATCATATAGCAATATGTCCCAGATCAAATCATACATCCTCTCTAGGTCGAGAGGAGGTTGTGAAATAAAGTCCCGAGGGGACAGAGTTATCATAACGGGCGGGGCCCGTGGAATATCTTCAATTATGACCCGCGACCAAGTCGGGGTCAAGAGTAGTGTACGAAAAAGAGTATGGAGCATTAGGACATGTGAAGGATATGTCCCCCTCCAGAGCAGATCTGTTGTATAACCAGCTTCATAGGGGTCATCTGGCTCCCCTTCATCAGTTTGTTCGGACAGCAGTATCCGCTTGTCAAAGATTGCGCCAGGGCTCTCAATTAGCTCGTCAATCTGCGGTGGCCACTTGGGTTCTGCAGGATCCAGAAATTGTCTGTTCAGTGCTATGTATAGGTCCCTCAGGTCGAACCACCTGTACCATTCGCATTCGGGGTCATAGAATTTCCTCCTCTTCATAGGCCGCAGAGCCTCCAAGGATTGGTACGTAAGTAGTTCGGAACAATGTCTGGCCAAATCCCTCCCATATATGTCATGGAAGTCAAAACAGGAAGTAATGACCACCGTGTTGTCGTGACTAAGTATGGGCCCTTTCACAAAATGTGTATATAGAGTCCATGTTAAGGGATCTCGGCCTTCTTTCAGTGGTGTAGACATTGTTTCCAAGATTTCTTGACCGTCTTCGGTTTCTGCTTTCTGAACCAGATCTTGCTTTAGCTTCATTGGCCTATAGCCCAGACCGCTTCCGGGTGCTGCCCGATGATTTTTAACAGGAGTGGTCCTGCCTTGCAGCTGTGTGCCCAGACCTTTCCCAGGCTCGTAGCCGTTCTTCATCATGATTCTCCATCCCGGGGTACTCATGCACTTCCCCCTTTTGATAGCATTTAATGGGTATGGAGAAATGGTAGCGGCTTTCAAAGGATCAGCCACCGGACGGTAGACCTGTAATACCGACAGAAAAGGTTGTCGGCCAGGTAAAACAGCAGATTTAATATTCAATGTATGAGCAGCAGCAAGGATCGGCATGCTCGTCACTTTAATAATTCGTCCTTTGTAAGGGAATTTGAGGCATTGGTGATTCGTAGAAGGAATCGCCTCAAGAGTTTTGATATAAGGACGTCCCAGAATGGCATTTATGGAAAGGATCGATTTCTAGAATATGAAATTCGACCTATGCATGACTTACTGGACCTAGCTCCACCTTTAAATAAACCATTCCCAGAGGGGAACGGGTAGAATTGTCATATGCCGTAACTGAGATGGGGCTAGGCAGCCATTTTTCCTTGGGCACACCGCATAGCTCCAGGGTCTTCGGAGGTAAAACGTTAATTGAAGCCCCTGTATCAACCAGGCATGCATCCACGGCCTTCTTGCAGATATTGACCGTGATGCTCAGAGCCATGCTTCTAGCGGCTGGCGGTGCTAGTTCCGATGTGTGGAATGTAATTGAGGGCTGATCCCCCTGAGGAACTAGTAGTGCTGCAATTTTCTCTACCGGCACGTCTTCGTTGACCATCACCTTCTGTAGGTATTCCATTAAGGCTTCTTGGTGAATCTTGGACCTTTTAATCAATTCAAGTACAGTGATCCGTACCGGTGTTCTGTCCAGATGTTTCAACAAGTCATATTGAGTGCCTGGTGCACTCTCTTCATTATGGGCTTCCTCGGTCGGCTGTGATGGGCCGTCTCTGACTGTGGACTGAGGAAAGACCTTGTTGAAAATCCTTCCACTCCGGAGCGCATGTTCCTCGACCGTGGAGGATCCGGGTGACACCTTGAGTACCGCAGAGTCGGGTGGCGTAAGCGGTGCGGAGGGTTGATGCGTAGGTGGTGGCGTTGGGCTAGGTGGTGATGGCGCGGTGCGGATTAAAGGCCTAGATGGTTGGATGGTAGATAGGTAAGTGGTTGGCGAAGTGGGGAATGGTACGCGTAGTAGCGGTTTGGATGGTTGGGGCATATCTGGGTAGGTGGTAGTGGTAATGGGTGAAGTAGGAAATGGTACGCGTAATAATGGCCTAGATGGTAAAAGGGGCGCGTTATTGGTTTGCGGGGGGGTATATGATGGAGGCGTAGGAGTGCGGGGCGTAATGGGTCTAAGGAAGGTGGGTAGTGGTAGTGGGTTATTGGGTGAGGGCGAGTGATATGTGGGTGTGGGTAGAGGGGTGATGGTGACGGGTTGTGGTCTGGGTATGTGGATGGTGCGGCGTGGTAGTCGTTCTGCGGTACTTTGAACGTGACCCGTTGAATAAAGAGAGGAAGAGTCCTCTATCCTCCATTGTTGCCCACGACCAGCCTCAGACTGGCTGTTCGTTAGAATGGGAGCAACCTGGTTCTGGTTCTGGTGCTCCGGAAGTGGATTCTGCACTATGCCCATGTTGGGTGGTGCTGCTGCTTGTGCCGGTGGTCTTGCTTGCTGCTGCTGCTGCTGTTGCGGTCTTCTCGCCTTCAGGGCTGTTATGTACTTCTTCATTTCCTCCCAGTCTATGCCGCCCTGCTCATTGAGATCATGAATATAATCTCTGAATTGGAAGCAGGTGTCGATGGTATGCCCAGGTTGCCTATGGAAGTAGCAATACCTGGACGTATCGGCATTTTGAGGCCAGACGGCCTTTTCCCTTGGCAAAACTAAGGCGTTAGCCGCCATTAAAGCACTGAAGATATCGGCCAAGGATTCTGGGAGAGCCGGGTATTCTACCCTCTTCGGGCCTGGAGGTCTCCTCTGCTGGTTGTAGTCACCAGGAGGAGGGACATTGTGGTACGCCGGCGGTGCGCGCGGCTGGTACTGTGGCTGTTGCTGCTGCTGATACTGCTGTTGCCGTTGCGGCTGTTGGTGTAGCTGTTGCTGGTTCTGATTCTGATTCGGCTGCTGGGGCCGTTGATACTGTTGTTGGTACTGGGGGTTCTGCTGCTGCCTGTACCCTTGCTGCTGTGGCCTCTGGTACTGCTGCTGACTCCTCACGAACTGGGGCGAGTTATTGTTCATGGTACTTACTTGCTCATGAGAGAGCGTGCCCTCAGTAGTCGGACCTGTGCTGGAAGAGTTCGGCACTGCAGGCTTCCGAGGCGGAGGCCTGCTAGGTCTATGAGGATCAAAGACGCTAGAGAATGTAGCGTCCTTGAAAGCATTCTGGCAGTACCGTGCTCTTTCATAGAGCTCTGCCATATTAGTCAAATTGTTCAAGGAGAGGACGAGCTTGAACTGGGGGGTGGCATTGGAAATCAACATTTTCACTTGTTCGGACTCGGACAAGTGATCCTTCACCTTTTCAGCCAGACCCCGCCACCTGTCAGCAAAACTGACAAACTCCTCATCAGGTTTTATCTTTTCTGCAATGAGGTCTGTGATAGACAAGGAGGGTGCAACTCTGTCCTGGTATCGTTGAATAAATTTGCGTGAAACGATACCGTAATCCTCTACTTCTGAGGGTTCCAGGGAAAAGAACCACTCGAGGGCTGGTCCCTCTAGAGATCTCCTGAACAAGAAGGCCAACGACCTCTTATCATTCTGCCAGAAAGAGGATTCATACATGAACTCCTTCAGATGTGTGAAGGGGTTACCAGTACCGTTGTACTTTCGGTACACTGGCATCTCAGAGGGTGGCAGATGGAATACTGGCAGACTCGGTAGACTGATCTCTGGCACAGCTTTGACCCCCATCATTTTCTGGAGGTTATTAAATTGCTCATCCATACGCTCCATTTTGGCCAGCAGCGTTTGTGTGGTCAGATCTGCTTGGGGAGGAGGAGGAGGAGGAGGTACTTGGTAGGCCTGCTGCCTAGAGTACGTTGGGCAGGGTGGACAATAGAGGGGAGGTCCGGCAGAGCTTCCGCCATGCCCGAGGGCATTTTGATAAGCAGGCGTTTGCGGTCTAGCCGGTTGCCTAGATGATGAAAGCTGCGGCCCAGCTGGCCGAGAAGTAATATGAAGGCTCTCCACGGCCTGATGGATATAAGGAGGAGGAAAAGAAGGTTGCTGAGGAACAGCAGGGGGAGCCACAGGGTTCGGCTCGGCAGGCTGCATGGGTGCCTTCCCCTTCAAAATAGATTGGATCGCCTCGAACTGCTGAGGGTCCAGTCGGGAGGCAAGAACTCCCAGAGCATTGATGAGATCCGTAGGATCAGAGGATGAGGGATCATTCTGATTCATGTCCCCCTCAAGATCAGGATTAGGGATCGCATATTCATGCGGAAGAGGATCATGATATTGATCACGTGGAGGCAAAAGAGGTGTCCGAACATTCCCATCTAGACGATATGGAATGGGGATAGAACTACGGGAGGCATCAGCATCTCTCCCACTCTCATAGTTGTACTCAGAATCCCGAGGGGCATTAGCATCTCCCTCGTAATTAACCATGGCGTCTGGAGCCACACTCAAGTCCCTACCTGATCGTAGCAACATGATGTTAGATTCCCTTTTCAAAGATTTAATCAAACAAGTTGTACAGAGATTAATCAAACAAGTGGATGCTTAACGTGATTTTAGGATTCCTTGTTGAGTTATTTGGATTGGATTAAACCACAATTTCGCTCAGGGAAAGGATCCTAGTTTCAGTTCAATTTCCACCGTTATTCTCTAAGGCTTTCTCTCACAATGCTTTCAGAATCTAACCAGGACTTCAATTGGTACAACCAGCCCGATGATCAAGGAGGAATACCTTGATTTTGGGGACTTATGGAGGTCTCAACGTCAACTTCTCTAGTCTGATCAAGGGACCAACCCAATCAGAGAGAGTTGCTGACGTCGAGTAATGTGTTCCTAAGAAGAGGAGGGTTTTAGCCTCAATGCGTATGTCCTGTGGCCTGGATGGCCTCTAATGCTTAGTAAGTAATGGGTAGCTAGCACTCAAAACACAGAAATCTGGAAACTGAAAAAAAATTAAGAAACTGTCTGAATCGCGTCGATGGTAGTCGACGCTATTCAAAACAGAACTTAATTTTTCGCAGAAGCAGATGCAGACAGCAGAGAAACTGTGAAGCCTGAAAGGCGTCTAGGGGTGTTGACGCGGTTTTGAAACGCGTCAGCGATCCTGGACGCTTTTCAGTTCGCAGAAACAGTTTTCCAGGAGGATTTTCTGGGTTGAATCCTCCTCAAACGAGATAAAAAGCAGTAAACAATCGACTCATGCAAAATTTTTAGTTCCAGATTTTAAACATGATGATTTACTAACTAACAACTAGAAAAACAATCAATCACACATCATTTTTATCACAAAAACAACTTTTTGAATTAATCAAGGGGAGGGCAAGATCTTGCCACTGGGGTGTGCACGTGGTGCACGAGGGAAATTAATTAAACTAAACACTCATCAATTGGTGAGGACGTGTCCAGAGACACAAATGGTGCACCGTAGGTGTCCGATATGATGATAGCAAGAACAAAAAGAAACTAAAAGATGGCGAGACCAAGTCCCACCGTGATCGCCAAAAAAGCTGTAGGTGCTTAGAATGACCGTGTGATTATCATGAAATATCTATGTTGTTTAGTGTAAACTAACCTATTAAAAACAGCAACTAAAGTGCAGTGATCGCCAGAAACTTTTAACTAAAAAGTTTCAAAAGAGATATGATCGCCTACCTTTCAAACGCGGAAGATTGAGTCCTTGGTTCCCCTTCCTCAGCCGGCTGAAGAAAGAGAGCCCTTTCTTTGCTTCTTTGTTCTTGCTGTGGAATTTGAGGTTGAGGATCGTCCAGAAGTTATGCTTGATTTTCCCCTTTTGAATTTCTCGTTGTTGTTGAGTGCAGCAGAGACAGAAACAGAAAATGAAGAATGATAATGAGAATTTAAGTAGAAGCAGTATCTGAACTAATCATGATTTTAAGCATATTTAAAACAGCAAACTCACTTTTTTTAATGGCTTTGAAACCCCTTAGATCAAGTAGATTTTTTGAAAGATTATGCTGTGGTGTGTGTTTGCATGAAGTAAATGAAGAATGAAACTAATGAAATGAATGCAGTAATGAAAAACTTATGCCCAGTCGGTTGAAGCTTTGAAAGGATGAAGATCTTAAAAGGGACGCCAACTTCTGGAAATGGCAGCGCTCCGGCGTTACGACGTTGTTGCTTCGATCTTCAACTCGCTATAATAATGCTCTCTTAATGGACTTCAACTCTCTCTTTTTTTTTTTTTTTTCTTCAACATGCAGGGTATTTATAGGCATTTCTTGCGTTCGCGATTAACATTTGAAAAACTCCGAATTTATCCATCTTAACCGACAGATAAATACTGATTAATTCATCTTTATCTGTAATTATCTAAAACGCGTCCACCTTGGCTGACGCCTTTCAGATTAATTAAGATAAGGATAAATATCCGGGAAAACTTATCTTTATCTTTATTAGGTAAAACGCGTCCACGTATGTAGACGTCTTTTACACTAATTAAGATAAGGATAAACATCCGGAAGAGAAGTTAAAATAGCCTAGGAAACCTAAATCGCGTCGACATGCCCAGACGCCTTTTAGTTAATTAATTAATTAATTAAAATTCAAATTTAATCGTTAAAACAGGAATAAACTCTAAATGGCGTCCACGTGGGTCGACGTCTTTTAGAATTCTTCATATTTTAACTCAAATTTGAGCTAAAATCAATTCAATTGATTAACTTAAACATGTCTGTTAAACCCGACACTTAAAAAGATTAATAAAAATTAATTAATGATTAATTATCAGACCATTTCGAGACATTATTATATGATATGAAATTTACTCGAAATGATGTCAAAATTAGCGTGTCTACAACGCCGTTCAGACAACTTGTCAGGGCCGTACTCTGACACACCCAGAGTCGCAGTCCGAAAGGCGTCGTCCCACGCGGACGCCGTTCAGACGACGCGACAGGGCCGTACTCTCGCGGCCCGAAGCCAGCCCACGTGGCAGAACCTAAAACGCGTCTGCAATGGTGGACGCCGTTCAAACCGCGTCTCGCGGGCTCGATGCGAAACATCACAGAGCCCCAGACCCCACTAGGGCCAGAACTGCAGGGTCTGACCCGAAAACCGGATCCGAAAGTCTCGATCCTTACAATAATTAACTCTTTTCTCTTCAGATTCTGAAAAGTTAGTAGAGTTTATGAGTTCAACCACTCAGTAGGCAAATCAATTCTACCAAATTCTAACAATATAATAATTAAAAAGTGATGATATCAATTATATATATAATTCACAATTCTCCATATAGCTCAATTAAGATCATGATGTAAAATGCAGTCAAATATAAGTTTTTCAAATCAAATATATTTTCTAATAGAATGAACAGATCAACTAACATATAGCATATATGGCATGATCGAAGTCATATTTGACTAAACAAATCTACTAGCCATGAACTGAATAAATTACATATTGAACTGAATATATGACATGTCAAATCATCATTGCATAGTAGTTTATCATATCAAATCAATTCTTACTTATGAACATGTCAAAGGTTAGAAGATTATGAATAATTCAAAAGATAACTGAACATAGATTTCAAAAGAACGAACTAAATATAATATAAACTTAATTTAAATTAACTTAACAGTGAATTATGTTTTATAATTATGTACTAAACGGATCATAAACTAGCATATCAAATATACATGCATCCAACCATCATATCAGGAGCTTAAAAAAACATATACCAAAGTATATAGGCAAGTACGCGAAGGTCATGACACATGCATAGTCGGGGAGTCTATAGTCCCACATTGGATGACTGAAGATAAATACACAATTTTTAGAATTTTTTTTGTTGTCCATGAATATAACTCATCGACGGATGCTTCTAGATTGAGACATAGTCTCTTTAAGATGGTAATGTCCGAATATATATATATATATATATATATATATATATATATATATATATATATATATATATATATATATATATATATATATATATATATATATATATATATATATATATATATATATATATATATATATATATATATATATATAAATTTTTTTTTCCACAGATTTCATAATAATCATAGATCTCGAAATCAAATTGGCAAAGCGATATATATATACATAAGTCAAAATATGTATTTTATATACAAAGTAGCCACTTGATGAGTCAGGATAGTTATATATATCAAAAATCAGAGTGTATTTTATTCCAATAGGTTACTGGATAGAAAATTAAGTTTCAAGAATTTTTTCAGAATTTTTAGAATAGCAAATATAATTTTTGACCGTTAAAACTAATTTTCAGAGTTAAAAAATTAATAAATAAGATCGAAAATAGCAAACAGATTCGAAACTTGATCATACTTGGAGAACATGACAAATAGGTCATATGAAACCTGTGGACAAAATTTTATAAAAATTGAACATGAAATGAGTGAGTTAGAATATCAAATAGCATGTGAAGAACTTGAGTGAGCTTTAACCAATTTGATAAATAACATAATAATCAAAAATAAAAATTTAAAAATTATCAAATTTTGTAGACAAATATATAACATCAAAACTGAGGTGTGTTCAAAATTTTAGGTCAGTTGACCAACGAATCAAGTAGTTATGATCTATGAAAGTTCGTTTGGAAATCCAAATTGACAAAGTCAAAACAACATACTAGACGGCATACTTGCCTGTCGTTCATATTATTGGACAACAACTTGGTTGCCATTCAGAAGTACAGATGGCAAAGGTCTTGTTCAAATAACAGTTACTACTACCGTTCAGAAATAGTAGATGGTAGATGTAACTATCGTCTAGAGTGTTTTTCAGACAAAACATAAGAAATTTGAGATTTTGATAGGAAATTTAAAGATCAAATAGATGTTTCAGATCATGGACGTAAAGATTATGCTTTTAGAAAACCTTTTTGACTATTTTTGAAATCAAAATATTAATTTTTAATATTAATACAAAATATTCATTTAATAGGTTATTTTCACCTACCTTTTGAAGGAAGAACAACCAATCCTATCTAATCAAGTCCTAAACCTCTAGCCTCGAATTCTTATGATTCTAGAGTCTTTCCCATGTCCTCTATACTTTCAATAATACAAAATGTTGATTATGATCAAATTTCTAAAAGAATCAACCAAGAAACATCCTCCTTCTCTCCGAAGAACAACATATACTTACTTTAAACTTGGAGCTGAGTGTAAGGGGACTCATGTACGACCCCAATGCTCTGTTTATAGATCTTATCATTCCTAATATTATCCAAATTAAGCGCTCTTCATTGCAGAGTTAGACTCTAACATATGGAATCTTAATTAACAAGTAAAGTGAATCTGTTTGTAACTAGGAATCTAGACTTTTGCACACAATACATTTTCTTAACTAAAACCTCTTAAATTCAACCATTTTAACGGTTGAATTAGCTAAAAGCTCTTGCGGCAAAGTTATAGTCCTTTATATCCTCTTTCTAGCCATGCCCATTATATGAATTTCAAAATTTTGTGCGTGAAGTTGTCGCATCTCCAATATAATGCTTTCACACAATTTATAGGGCCAGAAATTTGACTGTGTTAGAAACCAATTGGTTTCCTTACTGGGTCACTAGTAGGCATATTGGGAGACTTGACTAATGACTTATTCATTTTAAATTTATTATTATATTATTAAATAAATATTAAATAATTTTAAATAATTTTAGTCCATTATTTAACTTAACTAGGCTTATTTAAATCTAATTGAACTTAGTTAACTAAATCCCACTAAATTAACTAAATAAGATTGCTAAATAAAAATCTATTAATAACATAAAATGGGTTCAGGTCTAGCACATAACATCCTCTTCTCCTTAAAGAAATTTCGTTATTGAAATTTAAATTAACATAACTTACCAAAAAGGAATGGATACTTCTTCTTTATGTCTTCTTCGGTTTCCCAGGTGGCTTCTTCCATCGAACAGTTCTGCCATAAGACCTTCACCAGAGAGAGGAATCACTTTAGTTCAAAGTACTTGCTCTTTATGATCCAATATGCAAATCGGCTTCTCTTCATACGATATGTCCTATTGCACATCTAGCGGCTCATACTCGATCACATAGGATGGGTCTGATATATACTTTCTAAGCATAGACACATAAAACACCGCATGTACATTAGCCAATATAGAT
This sequence comes from Zantedeschia hybrid cultivar, assembly GCA_030544215.1. NCBI lineage: Eukaryota > Viridiplantae > Streptophyta > Magnoliopsida > Alismatales > Araceae > Zantedeschia > Zantedeschia hybrid cultivar. The sequence goes on from JARZZO010000016.1 coordinate 16,179,922, forward strand.
GGTAAAGGCAACTTGTAAGCCACTTCACTAATTCGTTGTAAGATCTCGAATGACTCAATAAACCTCAGACTAAGCTTTCCTTTCTTCCTGAAACACATTACACCTTTTGTAGGAGATACTTTCAAAAACACATGATATCCTACTTTAAATGTCAACTGTCGCGTTCTGTTATCAACATAACTCTTTTGGCGATTCTGAGTAATGAGTAATTTCTTTCTAATTATATCAGTTTTCTTAGAGCAGTCTTGCACAATTTGCGGTCCCAACAAGCTTTTTTCACCAACCCTAGATCGACAAACATGTGATTTACTCGGTCTACCATAAAGCGCCTCATATGGAGCCATCCCAATGTTAGAATGATAATTGTTATTCTATGCAAACTCAATTAGAGGCAACTGATTATCCTAGCTACCATGTCAGTCTAGGCTGTACACTTTTAACATGTCCTAGAGCGTCTATCTAGTCCTCTCATACTGACCATTGGTCTGAAGATGAAAAGTAGAACTAAACTTCAGTTGTGTGCCCTATACTTCCTGTAGACTCTTCCAGAATCGAACAGTGAATCTAGAATCTTTATCCAATATGATAAAAATTGGCACACCATGAAGTCGAATGATCTCATCAATATACAACCTGGTCAACACTCCCAAAGACTGTGTTTTATGGATAGCTAGAAAATGAAAAGACTTAGTTAGTCGATCCACAATCATCCATATCATATCATACTTCTTCCAAGTTTTAAGCAAACCAGTAATAAAGTTCATAGTAATATGCTCCTACTTCCATTGCAAAATTTTCATTGATTGCAATGCACTAGCAGGTCTCTAATGTTTGGCTTTTACCTGGTGACAAGTCAAATATCTGGAAATAAAATCAACGATGTCCTTCTTCATGTGTGACTACCAAAAATTCTTCTTAAAATCTTGATACATCTTTATGTTCCCTGGATGTATAGAGAATTTGGACTTATGAGCTTCAACTATCAATTCTTTTCTTAACTCGTCATCATTCGGCGCAGATAACCCGTTGCCAACCCGAATGTCTCAATCTATAACTTTCACTACATTCGGTTTACTTTCCATAGCAAGAACATCCTGATCCTTCTTCTGAGCCTGAATAATTCAGTCAATTAGAGCAAAGTGTAACTGTATCAGATACTGCCTCTTAATGTGTACATGAGGTGTACCTTTAATGACGTCTTCTATAGTTTTCCAATCAAAACGCAATTGCAATGCCATTAATTTCCTGCTCAAAGCAACCGTTACCACATTCACCTTTCTTAAGTGAGAGTTTAGAGTGAAGTCATAGTCTTTCAAAAATTTCACCTAGCGCTTCTGTCTCAGGTTGAGATCATTATGATAAAAGATATATTTCAGATTTTTGTGATCAATGAATATCTCAAATTATGCTCCATATAGATAATGCCGCCAAATCTTTAAAGCATGTACCATAGCAGCCATCTCTAAATCACGAGTAGGATAATTTTGCTTATGGTCCTTGAGTTACCTCAATATATATGCTATAACTTTGTCATGTTGTATGAGCAAACATTTGAGACCTCTGTGTAAAGCTTCAGTGTACATAACAAAACCATCAATCCCACTTGGTAAAGTGAGCACCAGAGCCATGGTCAACCTCTTCTTCAATTCTTGAAAACTATATTCACATTCAACTGACCACGTAAATTTTGCATATTTGCGTATAGGCTTAGTCATCAGAGAAGCTAGGATAGAAAATCCCTCTATAAACCTCCTGTACTATCCAACCAAATCGAAGAAACTCCTACTTTTAACAGCAGTCTTTGGAACCTTCCACTTCATAACAACATCCACTTTAGTCGAATCCACAGAAACTCTACCCTTAGAAATAATATGCCCTGGAAATTGGACATGCTCGATCCATAACTTAGATTTGTTGAATTTGACGGACAATTGGTGAACTCTGAAAATCTCTTGGTGTCGACACCAACAGTCATGTCTATTGCTAGGTGTGAGTGCTCAAATTAGGGGTGCGATTATCATGAAAAATTATGTTGTTTATGTGACAAATAAATCTATTAAAAAGAAACTAAGTGAATGTGATCGTCAGAAACTTTTAACTAAAAAGTTCCAAAAGAAAAGATTGATCGCCTATCTGTTTTGGAATTGAGAGATGTTGAAGTCCTTGATTCCTCTCCTTCAGCCGGCTGAAGAAAGAGAGCTCTTCTGACTTTGTTCTTGCTTTAGCTACTTATCGGACTTTGAGGATCATCCAGATTCCTTTTTCTTGTTATTGATGATTCTCTCCTTTTTATCTCCTTTGGTACTTTGCAAGAAAGTAGAAAGAAAGAGAGAGGGAAGAATAATAAGAACTCAAATAGGTATAGTATCTATTACAGTATAAATTTTAATCATGCAACTTGAACAAAGAACTCACTTGTTTGATGGTCTTTTAAACTCCTTAAACAAATAAGTTTGAAATTATGCTAGTGAGTGTGTGTTGCATGGAGTGATGTGATGAAATTGTGATGCTAATGTGATGAAAATATGAGAAAGATGCAGAAATTGATTAAGAACTAAGTTGGATGGCCCCGGGAAAGTCTTGGTTCTTGAATGCTCTTGAATGGACGAAGAAGCGATGAAGAAATGATGTAGTTTGCTTCATGACTCCTGGAAGTAGCAGCACCTCGATCCTTCAACGTCTGGACGTCGTCGCCAAGATTCTTTACTCAAATTTCACTCAATTATCACTATTATCATTAACTTTTTAATGACCAAGGGGTTGGGTATTTATAGGCTTAAGTTCACGCATCCGCGGTTATTAAAAGATTAACATGAAAGATTTTAAAATTTATCCAACTAACAAACAGATAAACACATATTAATTCATCATTATCTATAATTATTTAAAATGCGTCGCCCATGGGAAACGTCTTTTAGACTAATTAAGATAAGGATAAACATCCGGAAAAAGAGACATAAGCTTAAGAAATCTAAATGACGTTGTGTCTAAAAGACGTCTTTTAGTTAATTAATTAATTAATTAATATTTTAAATTTAAATATCAAAATAAGAATAAACTCTAAATGGCTTCTACACATGTAGACGTCTTTTAGACTTTTTCATATTTGATTAAAAAATTAAGTTAAAATTAATTTAAGTAATTAACTTAAATTATATTTGTCTGACCGATGTCATTTAGATAATTAACTCAGAAAGATTAATAAAAATTAACTAATGATTAAATATAAGATCATTTTGAGGCATTATTATATGACATAAAATTTAATCAAAATGATGTCAAAATTAGCGTGTCTACACTAGACTATTCTCAACACATTGCTAAGCTATTCTAACGGAGATGACTCCATTATTCCTATGGATGCACGGTCACATGGTACAAGCAGCCGTGGAGCTATGTTTGATCGAAGAATGTATAGATGAGAAACATTTTATTGTAACCTTGCATTTTATGGAGAAATTATTTGCTAGAAAGGGGAACATGGTATTTCCTTGATGAGATGAGATTTTCTAAGCCTTTTTCTCTAGAACTATTTATGCCCTCACTCATATGGGGTAAAAGATAGATGGCTATTTCACCAATGTGAGTGACGAATGACCTTTTCATCCGTGACCCCATATGTCTGAGTGCACCCATGGGTCCATCTGAAGATCTCATCTCTTCTATGACTACTGTTAATGCCCCACCCTACATCTAACTGGCTAATTGCCATACATTCGTAGCAACTTATAATTTACCCAATTTGCCTTGGACTCTATAAAGCTCCTTCATAATTGATTCTGATGAGCTCATCACGAGATACACATCATTGGGATTTATGCATAGAATAATACTTGAAGCACTAAGGGGGCGGGGGCATTGCAAATCCCCGTGGATTGCAATGCCCTCCTAGCTACCATCTGATTTGGGAGATCAAACAATAGTCTGGGGCTCCGCTCATATGCATCTGGGCATGGGTATCGGCGGTCCTGTGTTATTTTTTTTTATTTTGATTCTTTTTGTTGAATTTTTTATGTTTTTGGAGTGTTGGATCAAAGATTGGAGAGTACAATCGTGATATTTTTTTGCATTTTTTTTGCTTCCAAATCGATCGGTACATAATTTTTTTTTTTCAAATTAAAATAGATGGTGAAGTCAAGGCCGACTTGAACTTATTGTTCATACTATTTGATCTTTGCTCAGACACTCCAAAAAATAAAAAACACTCAACAAAAAGAATGGGATGCTGTCCAATCTCTTAGATCGGACGACAACTATGTGGGTACTGTTGCAAGCTGTGCAGATTTGCAATGCCCACTCAGTACAGCAAGAATTACTTTAGGCGTAACAAGGGATCATGAGACACAACAAAATGGGCCCAAGAGTCTGGTTATGCTGCATTTGATTCTTGGGTTTAACTCTTATGCCCATAAGAAAACTATTGCTTCTTATGGTGGGAACTCCGAGCTCCGAATAACTCTCTGAAGAAGACGCAGCTGTCATGGTAATGCGGAAAAAATCTCTTACTTAAGATAAAATATTAGTATAAATGCTAATATGTAGGTACTCACCACTAGATAAACTCTATAAATACTTATTACCATAAAAAAAAAAGATGATAGTTTGGATGCGGACATCTCAATTAACTACTTCACTCATCCATGCATGTTAAGCTTTCTTTTGCACAGGATTTAAATATTCTCTCCTTTTCGCAGTATCATCGTTAAGCCTTCTCCAATGATGAAGTTAACCATTTAGCTCTATTTTGCCTTTATCTTCCCTACCTTTGCACACCTTCCCCCTATCCAGCTTTATATATTAAACCACTGTGGGTAGTCTGTGCCTTGTATTTAGGGACCATGTTTGGTAGCTGCCGGCCAGATGAAAGGCCTCAGGTTCCCCAATAAGAACTTGAAGAATTCCCTTCGTCTCCATCCCATTTCTTCACTTGACTTCCCTCCACATGTGCACATCGTGTGGCACTGTTCAAGTGTTTTATTCCTTTTACAAGAAGGATTTTTTACATATAAGTCTCTATAATTTTTTGATATTATAAATAAGTCTTTCTAATCTAACTATTTATAAATAAACTTCCACAATCGCAACTTTCTTACAAATAATTTTTTTTAAAAATTTATTTGTAACACTTTCAAGACTTATTTGTAAGTTTTAAGGGTCTTTTAGTAATTCATGATAGATTGTAGGGGTTTATTTTTAAATAGTCAAGTTAGGACAACTTATTTATAATATAAAAAATAAAGGCTTAGGCGTAAAAAAACCTTACAAGAAGTGAACGTGCACCATGAGTAAAGCCTCCACCCTCGTACATGTCACGAGAGGAAACTTTTCTATGTACTACAAAAAGACAGAACTTGAACTGCTCACACTCTCGATTAGTTGATTCCAAATTACTCGGCTCACTCAGGTCAGCCCTTCATTGGTATAGCCTATTGTTTCCGGCTCATTATCACCACCTTTTTGTTGTCCGCCTAGTCAGCCCAGTTCCTCATAATACATCTTCCAATAGACAAAGAATAATTTATATAAAATATTTCGAAAAAAATTATAATTTGATAAACATTTCTATCTATATTAGAGAGTAGTATCCGATACCCATACACGACATGACACTTGGACACCTCTGTCCAATATTATACTTTAAGATTTCAACATGAATGTTAGATATATATTTTTCAGAATATTTAAATGTAGGCTAACATTTTGTATATTTTAGTTAGATCCTTTATGTTTTAAATAAGTTTTAATAATTATACTATATATATATATATATATATGTCATATCCTCGTATCTTATTTTTAAGATATGCCATATCTGACATGTATCTCTGTCGATACTTGACACCGGCGATAGTGTCCCACAAATCATAGCAAAAAAAGATGCACAACTTCAATGGTATAAAATTAGCTATCAGGGTATGTTAGACCCCCTAGATCGACTCCCAGGATGTTGAAAGGAAAATAAACATGATTCCTGGGTGATTACATGAATTGGTAAGGAAATATCTACTAAGTTGACTGGACGGGATCATAGTAGCACTCTTCAAACTAAGAAATTCCCCAAGCACTGCCGACCTTCATTAATTGAATCTTATGTTTAAACTTGGAAATGATCCATGACATGCATACGCAGCAGTATGTATTTTCAGACTCAGTATTTTCTGTGACGTGACAAAACTTCGGATGAGAGTGGTATATACGCCGCCAAGATGGGAAAACATAACCTGTGACATTAACTTCATCATAGAAGATTAAGATGAAAATTATGGGATCCAAAAGCTCAAAACTAGTATTTCTTGGCTCATCATAACGTTGGTATTTTGTGATTTTCAATTTTGTTGATCGACATAGCTTTGTCAAGATTACGTCCTAATAGATCGGACATGGAGGATGGAACTATTAGATCTTAACAAATAGGAGGTTGAAACTAAACCAACGTTTTCAAAACCAAAACATTATCAAACTGGAGATGCTTTCAGTTTGATTCATTTTGAACTGACTACGCGAAACCAGTGATAAGCTCGGACCATTTTATTTAATTAAATAATAATAATAAATATTATTATTTATTTATTTTTTTAACACAAAGGTTAGTATGGCACAGTAGAACACATGTAATTTAATTAGTGGTCTCAAGTTCAAATGTAAGTAGCGTCAAATGACATTGTATACAATTATATAACATTTATCTTTGAACTGGCCTTTTTTTTTTTCAGTAATAGTGGATTTTAAATCAACCAGATCAAAAAAGGGTTCTACGGACAACCAGTGTTCCAAGTCCCAATCTGAAATAAGAGTTATAAGACTTATGACAATGATGACCTGATAATGATGTATTTAATAGTCTCGAACTTGTTTTGGGAGAATATTATTGATAGGAGGCCTTCTACTGATTGATTCCATTGAAATGGAAGGAGTGCCTAATACCTCTTTGAGCTCCCACCAAACCCGGTTTCAAGGCTTTCTCCTCTGGTTCTACCCTTTGGGGAGGGAGTGCTTCTCTTTGAAGAGAACCCCCCTCCCCCTCCCTCTTTGGGAAGAACTGTCTCCCACTTGGAGGGTTTAATCTCTTCTGAGAGTTTTTGTTCAGGTAAGTCTACTAACTTCTTGGTTTTGTTCTCTATCCTCTGACAGAGGTTAACTTTTTTTCATCTTTGAGTTGTTTTGTCTGTTCATTTCATCTTGAACTGAGTTTTGTATCAAAGCCTTTCTTAATCCCAACACTATTTGCACTAGGACTGTCGACAGAAATCCGATTATCAGATATTTCGATCCGTTACCGAAAAAATATCCGTTTCCGATAAAAAATATCCGTCCGATAGCTATCGGAATCGGAATCGGATATTTCCGATAAGCTATCGGAATCGGAAACAGAAACTCCTATTTCCGTATCCGCTTTCCGATTCCGATTGTTATTAAATTTATTATTAAGAATAATATTAACTTTAAGATTGTTTTAATCTTATTAATCATTATCCAATATAATTAATCATTATCTAATATACTAAGATGTATTGGTTATATTTAGGTTTCATTTTATATGTTTTAAACAAATAAATGAAGAAATCATTAATTTTTGATAATTATCGGAAATAATATCCGATTCCAATATCGGAATCGGAAACAAATCGGAAACGGAAAATAGACTTTCCGATTTTATCGGAAACGGAAACGGATAATGCACTTTCCGATCTTATCAGAATCGGAAACGGAAACAAACTATCCTTATCGGAATCGGAAAACGGAAACACCTATTTCCGTATCCATATCCTACCCATTTACAGTCCTAATTTGTACACTCCAGCTCTTCTCGCCTCCATGAAATCGATTGCCTTTCCTCTCCCTATGGCGTCTCTCTCCCATTCAGTTTGTCTTCACTGTTCGGAAGCTTATCACGACAGCTCTGTGGTATTCTGTGGAAGCCACCGTAGTCCGTTCTGTTTACCATTCAGTGCAGTTCGTTCGAGTTCTTCGTCGGTTACCGGGGATCTCGGTTACAGGCGTTCTTTCTATTTGCTCCAGGTAGGGAGCATGTTCTCCAAGGTCTGCACCTGTTTGTTCAAGCTGCCAAAATATGTTTGCAGCCATTCGAAGTTTAAGGGATCACCTCATTCTGCTATGAAGTAGAAGCAGCCCTCTAAGTTCTTGCCGATAGGTTCATCTCTGGATTATTGGAAGGCTCTAGTCTCTGAAGTTCTAGTGTTTTCCACTTTTCTTATGTGAGTTGAAATCTTTGAGTTGGGATGTACCAAAGAGGCATGGTTTATGTACGAATCCTACATGGGGGGGCATGGTAGTGTTCGTTGTCTGTGTAATGTATGGCTTTTGTTATGTACGTAAGCATGGTTGAAGGAATGAAATTTCTAATTTCCCCCCCAAAAAAAAGATTCCATTGAAATGCAAGTGGAATCAGAAGGGAACTGGAATCACCAGACACACAGCCAAAGGATCCAACAAGTGAATCCTGAAAAATCTTTTGGCACAAAAATTTCCTCTGTCACTTAAACCTACCTTCGTCGCCATCATCGTTGTGCTGATCTTGACATCTTTTCATATGGAACTGGGATATGTAGGAATTCAAATGGAAAAGAAATCTGAGCCTACAAAGAATTAATTGGTGCTTAGGAGAAAAAGATGGGGCATGTCATGTGATCTGATATACTGTTCAGAAATTTCTTGCAAAGTCAATGTGATGTCTTTATGGTGCATTTTTTATCACAATCTTGTCATAGATTTCATCACTTCAAACATGATCTGAAGAAACATAACGTCATTCAGACCAACTGGAAAGTCATTCGTAAGGACTCTGCAAGGAAATTTTTTGAAGCCAATGCATCTCAAGGAGATCACTATTCTGTCACTTGGAATGTATTCCGATCGCTACATAATCTTTTTATTCTGAAGCATACTATTCCTTATTTTTCTGAGTGGAATATGTCCTAATCAATTATTCAAATCCAGAACCTGAGTGTATACTCAATAGGTCATGAACTCGGAAATATCTAAACAGGGCATCTGTATGTTAGTCTGAGAAGCAAAAATAGCAGCAAAGACGAGCTCAGAGCTTATGTCATACAACAATCCTTTCTCAGTGCAAGGATGAAACGGAACAAAAAGAGAAGAAGATTCCTTACAGATTCTGAACTCCACAGGATTTTCAGGGCATAAGCCCTATCCTATAGGTTACAGAAAAGATTCCTATTCTATTTGAGTTCTCTGTTTAGGGTTTATTTCTTTTGTTTAGCAATTCTTCTGGTCTTTATGTGGACCCAGAACGTTTAAAACTTCTGGATTTCATTTTCAGATGTGTGTGCTTGGTGCTTTGTCATGAAATAGTAAACCTCTGGAATTAAAAACAACAGCATTCCTTGGGCGAAAATTTATATCTAGAAAACAGATGTCCTAGAAGGCTAGGAGATTCCAACAAATTGCAATGCATAAAGATGACAAATCAGAGGTTTGCTAATTCAGGCACATAAATGACAATGTGATCCATCTCTATAGAATAATTTTTGTCATCTCTGTTAAAACTGGCCCGATCAATTAGCAAGTAATTGCACTTCCCATCCAAAGGGATCAACGGAGCCAGGTTAACAAAGTCTGGACCCTCAAATTGGTAAAGGTGTGATAAACGAATGTGCAGAATAGTGGATATAGCACGAACTGGACAAGTTCCAATTGGCAACTTTTTGAGAACAAACTTAAACATCAGAGATAAGATTGGTAACTGGACTACCAAGAAATTCCTTGTCATGATCAAGCCATATAGATGGCTGTTCAACTGATTTCTGTAGAGCAAATCCTTGTATGCTGGTAAGTTCCTAAGCCGTCACATGCATTTCCACCGACAGTCTAGTTCTCGAAACCTACTCTTAAAAGATTTCACAATGTAGACTTGACATCAAAGGCTTCCTACCCTGTTACAACCAGTTCAAGGTAAGAGCTGACACAAATACATGAATTCCTGCTTTATCTGGCGATTTAAGCATCCTATCATCACCCTTCCATGATTAGGCCCCTGCAACATGGAATTTATACACAGAATACTAAATTACTAATAGCTAAATGCACCACAAAGGTACCCCATTCTTAATATTAGTTCTACTGAGCAACACCTCTTGGCTGCAAATAATACCCCATTCTTGACATTACTCTCCTGAGTTACACCTCTCTGCTGCAAATAACTTAAGTCCCAGAAGAATAAATCCTGTCAAATAGATGCTGAAACGTACACAGATGATGGTTGTTTTTATAAAGTGCTCCAGATTACTAATAGCTCTATCTCCATGCATGATCTGCCCATGTAAAACCCATGGAACTAATTTGAACAGTTGGTTTAAAGAGGAAGACAGGAATACCATACACTTATTACATATACCAATTCATTAACCAGCATGGAACAGTGACATATTTGGACTCTTGGACCATTGCAAATTGACACATTTTATCTAACCAGCCAACAAAGAACGAAATTTATGTATTAGGTGTACAGCCAAAGAAGAACAAATGGGTCACCTGATGGATGCCCCCGCCGGAATCCCCACTCAGTACAGCTGCATTATGCTCCTTGCGAAGGAATGCGAGTGCAGGTGCCGGCCCTTTGCCGCTCCGTTGCTCCGCCGGCTGCTCCTCATCGGCGTCAGGTAGAATCTGAGCAGCCCATTGTCGATGTGGCCGGGTGAGTACCTCGCACTCCGGTTTCGCTCCAGCACAAACTCCCCAGTCCTCTTCTTCCCATGGCCATTTATCTCCAGCCCATTTCTCCTTATGCTGCCCAATCCGGCATTGCCATTGCCGTTGGAGCAATGCCGGGAGCTCACACTGCTATTGCACCGGAAAACCTTGCCATTGTAGCCTTCCCTGTGAAGCTCCGGCCATGTCTCGGAGAATGACCGCTCCACCACATTGGCCCCGACTCCCCTGCTGCGACTCCGGCGGTGGATGAGGCCCCAGAGGCTCCAGGCCTTGCTCCACCGGCGAGATTTCTTTGCGTTCCCTCCTCCTCCGTCTCCTGCATTGTGGGGATCCCTGAACGCAGAGTCGAAGCTCTCGGAGTATTCGTCCCTCAGAGAAGTGGGGTTGGAGTCTCTGCAATCTCGATCGAACTTGTTCACAAAGTTGAAGTATTCAGAGGCCACGGCGGGCTTTGGCAGCTCGTCGGCCTCGAAGGAGGGCCTCCGGACCGAGCTCGAGCGGTCCAGGCTTCTCCGGCGGCGCTGGGAGGAGTCCAGGTAGTAGTCCCTCGTCTGGCCGGAGCCGCCGGGGATGACGCAATCCTCCTCCACGGGGATCTGCCCGTCCAACCGCTGGACAGAGGGGGCGGCGGCCGGCGCGTCCTCCATCACCGACAGCATCGGCGGCATCCGGGGGAACACCGACCGGCCGCCGGTAAGGTGGCCGTCCCACGAGGCCCTAGGCTCGTCCCAGGAGAAGCGCGGGTCGTCGAAGGACATGCGGCCGGCGTCCAGGGAGAAGCGCGGGTCCGTGTCGCAGGAACGCCGGCCGAAGGCGTCCTCGGCGAGGTCGGACTGCGCGTCCCGGAAGAAGCGCCGGGACCGGGATGAGGCCTTCTCGGCGTGGATCGCAGCCGCGGCGGCCTTGCCTCCTGCTCCGGCGGCGGCGGCGCCGCCCTGCTTCTTCAGCTTCTGCTTCCTCCGCCACTTCTGGAGCTTCTTGCTGAAGACGGAGGCGGCGAGCCAGAAGCTGCCGGCGATCTCCTTGAGGTCCTTGGGAGGGGGCTTCTTGCTCTGGGCATTGAGGTCTATGTGGTCCTTCATCGTCCTCAGGTCATCTTCTACTCCCATCTCCTCCTGCTTGACCGCATCCGGGAGCACCGGAGGCGGCGCTTTGATCTCGTCATCTCCTTGTTCGAGTTCTTCAGCTTCTGTTGCTACCGCCGCCTCCTCCTCCTTCACTTCGACTTCTCCGCTTTTTTCTTCTTGCACCTCTTCTTCGTCGTCCCCCTCTTCCTCCTCTGTAGATTCGATCACTGGTGCCGCCACACCGGGATCGAACCGGTGGCTCCGGGACTCGACCTCGATCTCCCCACCGGCGCAGGCATTGGCTCCGGCGGGGCGGATTGGGGGCGGGAACAGGTTGGAAGCGTCCACCGCCTCAGCGGGGCCGCCATCGTCGAGGTGGAAGAGGGACCAGAGCGTGTTGCGCACCCGGACGTCGCAGGACTTGCGCTGCGGCTCCAGCGCGGACGCGGACGGCGCCCCGCGCCCCCCGGAGAAGGACCTGCACCGGCGAAGCTCCGGAAGGAACGACGCCCTGGACGAGGAGGCCGCAGCAGCAGCACCACCCCCACCGGCGGGGTCGGCATTGCCGGGGTTGTGGCGGTGGCCAGCCGGCCGGAAAAAGAGGGACTTGAGGGCGGCAGAAGCGGCGGAGGACGTGGAAGACGAGGAGTTGAGGCGGCGGTTGGCGGTGTCGAGCCCGGCGAGGCGCTCCCGGAGGCAGGAGGCGCAGAAGCCCGTGACCTGCTGATCCGGGTGGCGGTCGCACGCGGCGACCCGGCTGAAAGGCTGCGGCGGCGGCAGCAGCTGCTGGGCGTCGAGCGCGGCTGCCATATCACAAGCTAAAACCTATCCGCATCAGCAGCAGCAGGCCGGGCCAATGCCGAGCGCCTCAGCAGCTCCCAACCCCTCCCCCACCCGCGCACGGCGCCGCCACCTCCTCGCAGCAGTCGCAGCTGCTGAGCTCGCGCTCGTATCACTGCCACCCGCTTCCGGTTTGCTGCCGCGGCAGCTATTACACTATAGGGGTTTGCCGCGCTGCTCTTTGCTGTGAGGCGGCTCATTCCATGGATTTGATGCTGTTGGGGTTCACAATCCCAAGCCCACTGCCGCCCCTGCGGCAGCTGCAAGCTCGCTGTAATGTGGGGGGTGACAGTGGGAATGTGAGACTACTGTGAGGTTGTGATGGGAGAGATTAGAGAGAGAGAAAGGAAGCATTTTGAAAGGAGCCCCTCCCACCGTACGCCAGGGTGGGCACTGGCAAGGATTTCTCAGATGTGTAGTAGAGAGACAGAACGAGGGATGTAGAGAGAGAAGCTAAAGACAAAAAATAAAAAAAAGATGTAGAGAGAGAGAAGAAGTAGGAAAGAAGGGAAAAGAGAAAAAGCAAAAGTGCAGTAGTAGTAGTGATCACGCCCCCTGCCACACCATGCCAGCAGCTGTTCTCTCCTTTTTTTTTTCTCCTCTCCCCCTTCTCTTTTTCGTCTTTTCTTTTTATACCTTTTTATATGCATATTAAGACTTTGTAAACCTTTTTTTGTCTCGTTCTTTTCAGCAAAAAAAAAAAGAAAAAGAAAAAGAAAGAGAGAGAGACTTCTCGTCTCCCCGTGATAGAAGGGTATGCGGTGACAGTTCCATTACACAGTGGCGACAAGCATATATGTAGATAGATAGATGGGCCCACATCATCTTGTGGAGTCGCATCAGATCACACGATCGCGCACCGTTCACGGAGGCGGGGCGCACCGCCTGTACAATGGACTACCGCGGGGTGGTGTTCGTACCCCGTCCCTTATTATTTCTTGTGTTGGATTGCAATTTATAAATAAAAATACTATTTTTATAATAAATGTGAAAGCGAATTTAACAGGAAGCGCGTTTGGAAGCCCCGAGGCGAGGCCCCATCCGATTTCTCTCTCCCCTTTTCTTTTTTCCTTTCCACTTTTTTTGACTTTTCCGGCTCGCCCGAATCGGCGGGGTGCATGTGCGAGCAAAAGAGGCGGAATCACGATGAGAGTTGCGCCTCGTGATCCGAGATCGGATCCTAGCCGTCCGCATCCGATGGATCCGCGTCGCGGGTGCAGCCGTTCGGCGCTGGATCGGCTTCTTCACCGCCCCCCTGCGGCCTCGACTTCAGAATCCGAAAATTTTAAGAAAAGAGGTTATTATCACGATATTCGAAATGGGTCCCAATCCCATCCGACTGCTCCGTCTTGGGAGCCACGCTTCGGCTTCAGGTCCGCCGCTCCTCTTTTATTGTTTTTAAAATTAAAATTAACCTCATTAGGGATTTATTTCATTGTTTTTAAAATTGGATCCGTTTCGAACCAGAGTGGGGTTCGGTTCGATTTAATTTGAACTGACCGCTTAATTAAATATATTAAAGATATGCATATTATGGATAATTGTTTTTATTTTCTATTACAAAATTTATTATGTCTTTTCTGTATGCATTTGTTACGTTGAAGTAGAGATTTTCAATTCAAATTTGAATACCTTCTAGTGACATTTTGTAAAATAAAATTTAGTACTAGCCGGTTTTCATGTGAACTGGACTAAGCTAGTCGGTTCTTAATTGGTTCTCTTGGTTTTTAAAGAAAGAAGGTGTTTTTTTTTTGATAAATCGGGCTGAAAAAGTTTCCGATTTAGTTTTTTTTTTTTTTTATAGTTCATTGATTGGTCTGATGTGATTTTTAAAACACTAGTTTATTTATTTCTATGCTAGTTAGTAGATAATTTGCCTCAATTTTTGGTATTAAAGTAAATTTTATACTTTTAACTATAATTTTCAAAGTACATGTTTCTTATAATGGTAATAATCTACTGAAGTATGATTATGTACGAATATTTTTCACATAACTTTTGATACAACTAATAGAAAGCATCCTACTATAAAGTTAAAATTAGTGTGATTAAAAGTTTTTAAAACAACAGTTTTCAACAAAGTTTGTTTTATGCATCATCTAAACAACTAAGAAAAAAGATCACATCCAGCGGTACATATGTAGATCAAACGGTTCATTTTTCTCATAATAGGCCCGCGAACTATGTGGAGTCTGGACAGAGTGAGTTAACAAGTCATTGTTTAAATTTATTTTTATGTTTTTGATGAAGTAGACGTATTTAGTTGCAGCGTAAATGGACCATAGTGGAATTAATCTCTTACGCCCGGTTTAATTGCAGAATAAGAAAGAATAAGATGAATATATTCAGTCTTATCACGAATTTCTTAGTTTAAATAGAAATGACTTATTTCAAAGTAAGAAAGAAAGAATAAGGAATTTGAGCTAAATGCTTCGAGTGCTTCTTCCAATTAGAATAAATATTGATGACTCTTTTTTATATTTACTTAGAATAACTTTACGAGTAAAACTAAAATAGAGTTATTATTATACAAACACCTCGAAATTATTGATGCGCAAACTATTGATACGAGATCGTCTACGGCGATCTCATGTGGCAGTGCAAGTACATTCTTTTTGATGTGTCTAAAGGTACAGAGCAATCCAAACGAATTAAATCCATATATTTTTGATGTGTCTAAAGGTACAGAGCAATCCAAACGAATTAAATCCATATAATTTATGATTTTTTTAGATGCCGGTGTAGTCATTATAATTAGAATAAAAATAAAATAAGAAAAGAGTTGTTACTATAACACTTGAGCTGCCATCCGTATTCAGATCACGTACAGATCACGTTGTACGTACGAGTCAACAAAGCAGAACCACGTACACCGCGTCGTCGTCTATATATGTAGTGTGTACATAAATAATGTATTATTATACGGACTTCTGTTCTGGTCTCCTCTTCCCAAAGCCCTGGGATTTCTGCCGCGGCCGTGCGGTGACTACAACGCACAAGCTCTGTTCTTCGTTGTTTTCTCAATACTTGCACTGGCTCCTTTATGTATGGACCAATGCACCTGTTCTATCACATCACTTTCGGTTTCAGGTTTCATTATGAAATAAAATTAAAAAAAGTATCACCTTAGAAATTAAGAGAAAAAAAATGAAAGTTGTTCGTCTCAGCTGAAGATAGAAATGTACAATAATATTTTTTATTAGAAATATTTACAAAACCTACTTAGTGTAGAGAGCATAAATATGGGTACTTACATTAAACTTCTTCTTTAGTAAGATGTTCTTTTCCACACATTTGACATAGGTCGTCTCCTCAAATTAATGATTTTATAAGTTCAGAACTAAATTCTTACAAACTCATGAGATAAATCTTTTCTCTTTTACAGTCACGAGAGCAGTGGCGGACGCAGAAATTCTATTTAATCGGGTCACTCGGATATTAAGTTAGTAGAGTCTTAGATTAGGTCATATGTAGTCTTGGACTGAATTAATGGAGTCTTGAACTGGGTCAATAGAGTCTCAAACTAGACTGTTTTAAATTAAGCCAACAGATTTGATAAAATTCAATAGGATACACACTGATTTATTAACTCCTGAGCTCTTTTATGAAAGAATAGTTTGGTATGGCTGAATCATAAACTCTGATGAGACGGAAGATAATTGTATACGAGTTGTGAAACACTTGCTAATACAGTAAAAGTATGAATGTACACCATGATGAACGTAACTAGCCAGGCGTTGGGTATGACCGTATGAGGAATCTGTCGTGATGTGAGGTAGAACGATTCATCTCTCAGTCCTCGGTAGGCAAACCAGACAGATACTGGGAATGTCCGTATAATAAAATGAGAGAGAGAGAGAGAGAGATAGCCTAGGCTATCTATACAATAGAGACACGTACGACATCATTGGCTCTGAGGCAGATTACCTGTCATCATCATCGTCCTCACTGCTCATGCCGGCTGCAAGGCGATTGGAACCAAGATGGCCATCAGCTCTACCTGGTCTACGTACTAGTCCAGTTCATGACAAGATATGAAATACTGATAGAATGGTTAAAAAATGGGATCTACGTACTAGTGCGATTGGTATCTCATTAATGGTGACCCAAAATGAGTAGTTTTGGATTGTACATACCGAGGGGCACTTCAATTAGGGGCTGCTAATAACAAGAAGTTAAGAAGTTTTATCACAACATTTTATATTCTTCCGTATGAATTATGATTCCATCCCATTATATCTCGCGATGTACGCGTAGGTGTAGGTCCAGGGTTTGTGTCATGACGGCGAAAGATGAGGAAGATGATGGAAGAGGAATGTTTCAAGCTACATATAGCTCGTACGCCTTGAGATGGGATTGGGATCCAATGGCTGGGGAGACGCTCTCGTACGCGTCTCCAGCCAGGTGGCGAAAGCGCTAGTGACCGATCTCTGTCATTACAACTCCTCGGGAGGCAGAGCAACAGTATCGTGTACCCAGAAGCCTTATAACTCAGCATTATTCAACTTTCAGACCGATTTGTCCTACCAATTAGGATTTATGTTTAGAGTAATATTTGCTGCAATGCTCTTCGTTATTGTAATGGAATCATTACAATGGGTAAATAAGTTTTTTTAATTTTTTAGGTTTGACCCGACATGTCTTATTCGTCCTGTACAGTGCAATGCCAATCAGACGACTTAAAAGAATTTGAAAAATAAAAAATTAAAGTTAAAAAATCTTTAATGAGTCGAGTTCAATAACAATTTTTAATTTTTTTAAATTATTTAATTAGATATTGCACTGTATAGACGGATAAGACATATCGGGTTAGACCTAAATTTTTCTTTTTTTTTCTTTATCCACTGCAATGTCCTCCATTGTAATTGGAGAGAGGAGACATTGCAGAAAACATTACTCTTATGTCTAGTATGTTCTCCATAGGTGAGGAGTCTCATCAGAAGATTATTTCTCCTTTAGATGGAACTGCCAAATTTGACATTAATCATTTGAAGAAGGTGAAATTATCCTGACTGTACAAAAATTAATGATAAGAAAAAAATTAATGCAAGTGCCTGTATTTAAACCCTCTTCACTAATAAGAATCTTGTAAATAGTTCTCCAAAAACAAGTATACGTGCAAATGATAGGGTAGAACTGGAGCTGTGGGAGGTAGAGGTGGCTCCTTATTAAAAGAACTGAATACTAAAAACATAAGAACAATATTTCCTGGTCCGTTAGATTACTTTTCCGGCTAGATGATCAGGCTGACTTGGAATTTTCGCCTAATTAGACGGACTTCTCAACCGACGTAGAACTATCTCCAACTTTAGAAGATTTTTCGGATTCGATCCTTGGTCATTTGTAAACACTTAATACATACTTGACCATTGTGCCGTTGAACAAAAAAAGAAAAAAGAAAAAAAAAAAGAACAATATTTCCTGCACCGCTAGGGCAGTGCAATATAACGTTACATTACACCTCCTCCGGCATCCAATATTTTTTTCAAAAGAAAAAAGCAACAGGTGCAAAAATTGCTATTCAAAGTATAATATAAACTAGCTAGGTCACATAAATCTCTTTAACTTATTAGAGCAGTGGAGTGGTACGATAGATGTTGGCACTTAAATCGCACGATTAATTAAGAGATACATTTTTCTGTTCTCTTAGTTCCGTTTATTTGCAGAATAAGTTATTATGTGAGGTCTACTGATAGAATAACGTATACTAGAATAAAGGGTGTTTCGGTTTGATAGTTTTATGGAGACCGTTGATGGAATAAGAAGAATAAACAATTTTTGGATCTAAGGTGAAATGTCTCATTCTCCTTGTTTCTTGATACACTATTCTGTACGGTATAAGTCATTTCATTTCTCAAAGCAAAATTAAACTTATTCTCCTCTTATTCGTCCTTATTCATCTGCTATTCTCCAATCAAAGTGGCACTTATATCAGGTAATAGATGCCCTTTATGAACAGTCGACCTAAAAATAGTGGAGTGATACAATATGGATTTTTGTACACATAACACATTATTTCATGATTAATGAAGAGATAACATTTTTCTGTTGTCTCACAAACTCTCTTTCGAAGTGCCTTTCCCTTCCCAAAATTGTAGCCCCTTTCTTGCAATAAATGTCCCTAGAAGCGTTCAGAAAAACTAAATAGTAATAATAATAATTAGAGCTCATCAGTCCGTAAGCACTTACGTTTAGTTATTTTTTATGAAAACGATTGGACTTTGAAAGTCATTTATGCAGTAATTCACTTGTGTTTAGTATCCAATAAAAAACTACAAAATATAACTTTCAAGATTAGAGAAAAAAGAATTGACTTTTATAACAAATTAAACTTAATTATACCTTCTCTCTCTCAACTCATTCTATGTGAGAAGTAAAAGCTAAATGTGACTTTAACTAGAAGTTTTGCTAAACATGTCCAACTTCTACTTTTATTAGGGAATTATTTTTCAATCCTTTCTGCTAAGCAATTAAAATAGATGATCAATACAATATGCTAACATATGAATGTATTAACATGTTTAGATATTTCTGAGATTTTAACGCCTTGACATGTTAACATCTTAATTTCTAACATTTTAGCACTTCAATGTTAGGTTGTCAACTTCTTAACACCTTAATAAAAGATAAATATCATGTTAAGATGTTAATAAATTAAGATATTGACACGTTACTATGTTAATATCAGGATATTAATGCATCACAGTTACGAGACAAATAAAAAGGTGACAGAAAAAGAGTGTGAAAAATAAATCTTTTTATTAAATAAGGAAGGGATGATAAAAAGTAAAAAATAATGTCAATTTTTTGTAAAAATCTTAATTAACTTTTCTAAAAGGAATAAAAAGAAAGGCAGAGAAGATATCATGCTGCTCTCTACAGCAGCGTGGTGACCCAAACTACTCAATAAAAAGAAGATATTTTGTATATATATGCCTTTGTAAAATATCATATTTTTATGTATAGCTCTGATTCTTGCATATTATTGTGAATATCTCTAACATTTTTTTTAAGATTTCAGCTATACCCCGCCATAAATATCGAAAAGATTCTGCCTGTGATCGGATTAAGGGTATATATGTTAAAATATTAGAATCTTTCTGCTAGAGTTCAAACATTTTACCAAAAGAATATAAATATATAACCATGATTTTTGAAGATATTTAAAAATATTTATAGTAATATGTGTCAGTCAAAGAGAAAGTTACAAAAGCTCTTTCCTCCATTAGATGACACCATAATAACAATAAAAAAGAAATTATGATTTCCCTCCAACGATTAATAAGAGGATTTGGACACTAAAGACCACTTTACTAAAAAAGTTTCAATTATAATTCTAGTTTTCAATTAAATATTCTTAAATCCCTAAAGTGATATGTTTTGTTGGCAAAGAACAGCGTAGAGATCCCAGCCGCTGAGCCCGTTGGACGGCTTCATGCTGCTGCAACCAGCTTCATGGTAGTGTCTTCAACTCTTAATGGGACGCCATTATTATTTAGGCATTTTTGTGTCCGTACTCAAAAATATTATATTTGTACTAGTTATATTCTCAACTCCCGTATATTATTATATACATCCTTAAAAGCTTCAGAAAATACCCTTTTAAACTTAATGATTCTGCATATGTATTCTTAAATTTTATCAATGTTTTTTATATATACTCTTAAATTTATTAAAATTTTTCATATGTACTCCTAACATTATCAAGATTCACAGAATCTTTTTAACATATTCAGTGAGAGTTCACGTTATTTTGAAAGTGAGATATTTACTGCAATCTTTTTGAAGATTTTAAAGATACTAGTGACAATATATAAGAGTTTGAGGTACAAATGTAAATACGATATTATATATATATATATATATATATATATATATATATATATATATATATATATATATATATATATATATATATATATATGCAAAAATCCCTATTATTACAACTCCATTTAGAAGTGTTGCAACCAATTTGTTTCTTGCTATTTTCTATGGGGAGCTTCATGTTCTTGTTACGTCGTATTTTTTGTGCATGGCTGGATAAATGGAGAGAGAGTAGAAAGGAGAGGAACCATGGACCCACCTATAAAGTGGAGTTCCGTCTTCGGCCTCTCCGTCTTTCTAGCTAGAATCAGACAAAACTTAAAGTTTTTTTCAATCCGACTAATATATCTTTCCTCTGTTTGAGAGTAAAGATGGATTTAGGTTATGTATAGATGCATGCAATTCAAGAAAATCTGGATAGAATTATCATAAATGTATGTCTTACATTTTTTTCATAAATAAGTATATCTTTCGTAAAACTATGTTTGATTATTCTATGCAAATATGATTGAGTTTATGAGAGACATCTCTTTAATAAACTTGAATGAATTTATTAGAGCTTCTCTAATGTAAATAAGTCAAGGAATTTTTACTTTTCAGTCTTTATAATCTTCCAGTATTCTTTAAAAGTATGTAATCTTCATATTTCCTTTAAAATCTCAACAATCTTTAAATGATCCTTAAAAAGTATCTCTAGAAGAGATTTTTGGGATGGCTGAGGGGCTTTTTAGAGATGTTTAAATGATTGTAAGGATTAATAAGGAATATAAAAATTACAAGAGCTTATAAAGATTATTAGAATAATATAGGGACTAAAAAGTAAAAATCCTATAAATCAACTAGACTTATGGAAAACACATTTACGAATGGATCTTCCACTATAGTAGAGATGCAGGTTAGTCAGATTTTGTACGGATATAAGGTAGACCTATGACCATGTCCATTAGGTTATTAATTTAAAAATGCTATCCATTAACTATCTTATAAGTTAATAACCGGATCTTAGAGTACTATATGTATTCCGTCAAAAAAAATTATATCCGTTACCTTATATGCTATGCATATTGGTTTAAAAAGACTCTCTATTAATTGACTTGTAAACTAACGAATCGATCAAACAATCAAGCTATGGATTACAATTTGCATACCTACACCATAGAAGGTCTTTTTGTTTAGGACAAATAGCTTAATGGCTAAGTACTTAGGGTGTCTTCCAAGTGGAGGAAGTTCAAATCTTACGAGTCTTTTTTTTTTTTAATAATTTTACATTAAATACAAATTTTATGTCTAATTAGGTGATAATTCTATGCCAACTTCACCACTGAAAAAAATAACTCTATCGGATACACTTAGGACCTGTTTGATTTCAGGATAGGGAAAGGACTAATCCGGATTAGTCCAAGGGAGCCCGATCAAAATAGCCTTAATTTAATCATTTTTTTACTATTCTAAGATAAGTAGTTCCTATTTCAAAGTGAAAGTTATCTTAGGATAGGCATATAGAATCTTTATTTAAATAATTTATATAAATAAATTATATTATTAAAAATAAAAATATAATAAATTTTATCGTTATCTTTGCACATAATTATTAAGTGTACTTTATGCATTAAAATAACAATAATTACTATTTAAATTAATAATAAATTATGATTAACGTTAATTGTTATTCAAATTTATTAGTAAATAGAGTATAATAAATTTTATCTTAATAATTAACTATGAATAATGTTAATTAATACAAAACAATATTAAATAATATTTAGTAATTATACTAATATTTATTAATATTAATATTTATATTTATGGATTAATATTTATTAACATTTATTAATAATATGAATTAATAGTTATTAATAATATTTATTAATATTTTTAATAATAATTAAATTTATTACTTAACATTTTTAATATTTAGTACTATTTAAATGGAGCATAATAAAATTTATATTAATAATTAACTATGATTAATGTTTACTAATATTTATTAATCAAAATAATAGTAGTTAATATTTATTAATCATAATAATATGTATTAATATTGTTTAATATATATTAATCACAATAATATTTATTAATATTATCGATATCAATTAACATTTATTAATATTAACTAATCTTTATGAATATATATTAATCAATATAATATTTTATTAATATTAATAATAATAATTAACATTTATTACTTAACATTTATTAATATTTAAATAGAACATTAACATATGGGCTAACCCCTTCTATTCCACCCCTGGGGGTGTGATACGTTAACCCGGTCTAAAGCCTAGTTAGCACCCGTTTAACTCATTTTTAACTCGAATAAATTAATCTCGCAATCAAACTACAAAATAGGCTAGAAGTGTGATAACGCGGGTTATTCACAGGCTGGCTAACCTGCAATCAAATAGGGCAAGGTGCAAGCCCCTTGTGAGAGTTGAACATGTGACCTTTTCAAATGGAAGAGGTTATGAGGTACTAACTGAATTAGACCCATGTGATACAGAAAATTTTTAAAAAGTCTGGGTACTCTAACTTATATGGAGATGTAATTTCTTTTGACTTGATGATTCAATTAATCCAACAACTGTTGAGAAGATCCGTTTTCAAATAACAGATAATGATTGTCAGCATTGGCCGGTTACCCGCGTCCAAATTTAGGGAGCGGATTTGGGGTTCGCGACAAAAGACCCCTCTGGCGGGACGCGGTAACATTAGCCGACGTTCACGGAGAACATTGTGGTTACCGTTTGACATTGAGGTTTCCGTTTGACAAAAGACCGTGAGGCATCATATGTTTTGGTTACCGTTTGACATTGAGGTTAAATGGTTGAGATGATGTTCTCAAGATCAAGAGTATTGCACTTAAACAACGGCAGACCCAGAAGTTCTGTCCAGTGGGAGTCACTCGGACCTTAGGTCATATAAGTATAACTAGATCAATCAAGTTTAGGACTAGACTGTTTTAAATTAGGCCAATAGATTTAACAAAATTCAGTCGGATCTCAGAAACCCATTGGATGCACACTGAATCCGCCACTGCACTTAAATTTAGTAAATTTAATATCTCGTGGAGAACAATATGACGTGTGATTTATGTGGCATCTTAGCATTGCACAAGTGCCATGAATTAAGATTTTCTCAAATTCTCATTCTTTTATTACGATGGAAAATCTTTGGTCTCTAATTGAAGAATTGGAGATGAGTGATACTTGCTACAGCGGCAACCACCATCTAATCTTGGTTACTGCATATCTCATAGGAGATAACAACAAAACCTAATATTCGCACACCGTCCGATTACTGATCTCATGACCGGAGGTGGACCCAATCAAAATGCTCCTACGGCATTACAGTAAGTGTTATTCATTCAAGATTGCATCAAAGTAAGTATTTTTGGGTTTTCCTCTTCCTCTCAAATTTAATTAACACATAAGATTAGTAAGGTCCTGGGCTCGTCTTTTGAAACATCATCAATTTGGAGGACAACAGTGCTTAAGCTCAGTATGGATCTGTACGTACTTTAAACTATTTAACA
The DNA here is from genome assembly GCA_030544215.1 of Zantedeschia hybrid cultivar. Classification (NCBI taxonomy): domain Eukaryota; kingdom Viridiplantae; phylum Streptophyta; class Magnoliopsida; order Alismatales; family Araceae; genus Zantedeschia; species Zantedeschia hybrid cultivar. The sequence continues at coordinate 16,203,877 of JARZZO010000016.1, forward strand.
GCACTTGGTGGCGTGGCCAGGGAAGGACTGGTCCGAGCAAGATTTATATATAATTACAGCTCATGATGGTGCATAAACACGTTATAATAAGCTCTGCACGGGGGTCTTATTTTATGAGCCATGGTCAGCTAGGGACCACCATTATGCTACCACTGTGTCCAATAACAAGAGACAATTATGTAAGAAGAGACAGCTATATCTTATGGTATCCCTCTTTACCATTACAATATTCGTCACACCAGCATATGTTACTGTGATTGTCCCATTAGCACACTGCCAAAAGGCTTAGATAAAGCGCCACCACCCATTTGTGTAGTCATGTTATGTTGCATGCATGTGCACACACTGCAACATGAAGAAGAGGTCAGGAAGGTGCAAAAGTCTGTGACACAGTCACTAATTTAATGTCAAAATTTTTGCAGATATACCATTATAAATTATCGTATTCATATGTATATTCTTAATTCTCCCATATTGTTGCAAAGACCCATAATGTCCTTGGAAAAGTTGCAGTTATATCTTTCCTATCAAAATATTGCGAATTCTAAAAGAAAAAAGTCAAAGACATATATACCAAAAATTTGTGTGTATGTACTCCTGACTCCATTGGAATTTAGAAAACTTTTTAACAAATATTCGCTTAGAGTTCAAGGCATTTTGACCGAAGGATTTAACTGGAGCCTTTTCGAAGATGTTAGGGATATACATATAAATATAGTAACTTATAAGAATATGTGGGAGTAAGGGATATACATATAAATATAGTAACTTATAAGAGTATATATGAAAAAAAAAAACCTTTAACATAAACTAAGCATAAAGAAGAGATGAAGAGGATGAAATATCTGGTGCAGGCAATGGGATCTCTTGCTTTCCTTGATCTGTCTCTCTACTTTTATTTTTTCCTTAAAATTTTGTGAGCTCTTTTTCACAAGAGGATATAAAGGAGATCCTGTTGCTTCCAGCAGCGTGCTTTTAACTATGGCACATATCCCTGTGAAAGAAAGAATTTTTATATGGCTTTACTGAAGATTCGAATGGTCAGGCTCTGAGGCATTAGTTTGTCTTTTAGGGCTTTCTATGGAGGGGGCAAAGGCTGGGGATTACCTCAACACTACACAGAAGATTTGTCAGGAAAAATTAATTTGGTTCACCTCAACTTTCTCCAGTTTGTTTGCAGAGCATGGGAAACTGGAATTAGTCTTACCTTCCTCTTTCACTGCTCCTTAAGAAACCAATTTATTAACCTATTTTTAGATATCATCTCTTGAATCTCACACTATTTGGTAAGTAGGAATGTAAATTGGACGGGTTAGACTGAGTTATATGATAATTTAAGTCTAACTCAAGTTTAAAATAATTCAGCCTAATTTTAACCCAGTCTAAATTTAGCTTAAATTTAATCCAAATTCAACTCCAATTCAATAATGAGTGGGTTGGATTGGATTGAATTGGGCTAGTCCTATTTATAAATGATTTGTTAAAAGTGTTTCACTTTTTGTATGAATTATTGTAAAAATTGATAATTTAAACTGATCCCGTCCATTTGCAGCCCAGTTCAGTCTAAATTTAATTAATGTCAGCCTAAATTTAGTCCAACCCACTTTATATAATTTAGACCAATCCAATTTCTTTTAATACGGACTAAATTGAGCTGGACCATGAACTGGCCTGCCTGGTTGACACCCCCTATCGGTAAGTATCAAGTCTTTGTTCCTATCTGAACACTTGCCAACCGGAGGTTACTTATGACAAGTCTCTACTAATTGGACCCAAGTTTATGGGACCTCATTTCGTTAAATTAACGTTCTTTTACAGTGTGATCTAAACCCTTTTCATGTATATATTTCTGTGGATGGTAAAGAAAGCCTAGAACATGTAGGTAAAAGATAAAATAGGGGAAACTTGAAAAAGGTAACTAATAATGGCATGGGGTAAATGTTAACTGTTGCGTCACTACCATGTCATATTGTGGTGCATTGCTTCCCTCTATATGGTGATTAGCCTTCTTTGATAGCTAGCCCTAGGTTTCCTGCAACCTTGAAAGCTACTAGACCAGTTGATTAGCCAACCCGAAGTTTCACCTACTTACTACCAGTCTACAGCCATGTAGTAGATCTATGTATACTGCACACTATGCATGTATAGATTCTCTTGGTAAGGGGAATCCCTAGGAATTCATTGTTTGGCATGTTATAGGAAGGAGAAAAGGCATGGAAGCACAGGAGAAGATGTGGTTCCTAGGCAAACCTTCTTAGGGATTTACAATATTCCACACTGGTGTTTGGGTTATCATTGTAAATTGGTGGAATAACTGCATTATTCAGGGCACTGCCTTGGAGTCCACAAAGAGGCCCCATACCCTATCCCAAGGGTGAGTAAAGACTAGCATAAAATCACACATTAGACTAGATTGCTTGGAAATCATCACTGCTTGGATTTAAAGGCATTGGGGTGAAAAAGCAGAGAGAGTGCCCAGCCCCCTGCCCCCATCTTTTCCTCCACATCTTCCTTTTTCCACCTTTAAATTAGTAAAGCTGGATGCCCTAATGAGCCATTCCTGTAAAAGGAGTATAAGAAAGGAGAGGGTGTTCTCAAAAACCCAACTCATCTTTTTCAGCTTAAGAATGCCTTATGATTTGATCCAACGGCCTTCTCTTCAAATCTAAACAAACCTTTTATCTCACTGCTTCCCAAAACAGGACGAGAAAGGATCCTAGTTCCCTTATTGCAATTCACAACTTCTAGGACTTAAAGCAACACTAAATATCATGTACTGTTCAACAAAAATTGTTTTCCTCCCAAAACAAGATGGTAGTAGAAATGCTTATGTACCTTCTGTACTTAACCAAGTAATCTGAGGCAACCGCAGAGGGAAAATGCTGAAAGAGTAATACTCGCTGCAACGTTCCTACGTATTGCACGCAGGAGCATTGCAGTGGGTAATTTTTTTATTTTTATTTTTTTTAGGTCGGCTTTAAAGTGTTTTAACCGTCCGTACAATGTAATGATAAGTCGGACTATCCAAAAAATTCTGAAAAATAAAAAATCAAGCTCCTATGAACAATAACTTATTTTTGGGTCGTCCGACTGAGCATTGCACTGTACAGACAGTTAGGACACCTTGAGGCCGACCTAGATTTTTTTTTTTAAAAAATTATTTACCCACTGCAATCCCCTTGCGTGCAACATGTAGGGATATTGCAACAACTATTACTCATGCTAAAAACCCATGTCTCCAAGAAACTCCAATAGAGGATTTAACTGTGCAGAGGTTGACGCGTGCTTGTTCAAAATAGCATTTGGTGAAATTGATTAGACAAGTTATATTCTTTCTATGAGAAACACTTGCCCGCACCGCGCACAAGTTTGATCGGACGGCTGCAACAACAACAATATATATATATATATATATATATATATATATATATATATATATATATATATATATATATATTGAACTTTTTTTAGGTCGGTCCAGTTATGGCTGACACCTTTTGTGCAGGCCGATCTATGATCGGACGACATAAAAAAATCTGAAAATTTAAAAATTGAACCCAATGAACAGTAAAAAAATATTGTTCATCGATTCAGTTTTCAAATTTTCAAATTTTTTTGAGTCATCCGATCGGAGATCGGATTATATGGGCGGATAGGACATGATGGGGTCCACCCCAAAAAAATTCAAAAAAAAAAGAAAAAAAGACTGCACCGCGTGCAATGCAACTAGTATTATTCTTCTTTCTATAATGGGCAAACAAATCGTCGTGACACTAAAGTAACAAATGAAGTGGAATTTGCCATGTAGGTATCTTTTGTTTTGTCCTCCAAATTGATATATGATTATTTCTAACATGCTTCTCAAGTATAAGCCAACTCAAATGTTATCACTTTGAGTCACTAATGTTATGTAAAATTATTGAAAGATCCAACAGAAAATCATGACTCTGAGAAAGGAGAGCATATCATAATATATATATATTATGTTATTAGTTAACAGAGAAGTTCTCTGTTAATAATTTTCTAACGATTTTGATCTAATGGTTAAAAAAATTAAAACAAAAAAAACGTAAAAAAAAACTGCCGTAGGCGCCACGCCCAGCATGTCTACTTACTGCAATGGGCGCAAAAACCATACCTCTAGCACGGAAGTTGCCACGCTGGGCATGGAGTCCACGCTGGCATGGCTACTACATTGTAGTGTGGTAGTTGTCTGATCGTTGATTAGATAATTGATTTTTTTATTTTTTTAAAAAATGTAATTTTCAATTTCCTTTTAAACACCCATCAGTCTTATATGAATTTCGAGCACTGAAAACGCTGCAACATAGAAAAGGAGAATTCAAAATGTGTATATATCTATCTATATATATGTTTCATTTTTTTATCTTCACTTTATTTGAGGTTATTCTAATACGTTTCCTTGACATGCACAATGACAAGCTTTTCAAAGTGACAATGCTCCCCACAAGTCTATCTGTCTCTATGTATGTAGAGAGAGGTTTGATATATAGGGGGGCCTAAGACCATGGCGGTCTTGCTAAGTAGAAACTCCAAACAAACAAAAGGAAAAAGAAAGATGAAAAATGAATCATAGATCAACTAAGCTATCTCGGAGGCTTGCTTAAGAATAAGAAAGAGGAAGATTATGAAAATATCATAGAATAAGATATGATCATATTGATTGAGATTCCGTAAATATCTCATTTCAAATAAATAAATAAAAAAAAGCTAGCAACAATTGAGACTTTTTTCAGCGATTAGATGCAGTTACTACTTCATGATCTGACATGTACATAATGAAGTTTGTATTCTCGATTCTACGAGAATTTTTTTGAAAGCGTTTTATTTGCTTCTCTCCTATGGGAGTTTCATTTTCCCCAAATTTCTTCTAATTTTTGGCATAATTCTTCTTTTGATAATCGATTCAACCTCTGATAAAAAAGATAGACCTTGATTATATTTCATCTCTTTAACAAGTTTAATAATGAGCATAACGGCCTATTGTTTTGATATAGAGAAGAACCTATGATTAGTTTTTTGAAAAATTTCCAAACGAATAATTTCAACAAAATCTTTTAATTTCTTATTTTGCTATGTTTAACTTTATGTATTCGTCTACCGGTAGAGTACATTGAATGTACATAAGTGACTATAACAGAGTTTTTGATGGACTTCATGTTACTCGTCCTAATATACATTTCAAACTAGAGGCATCTCATTCAGATTGAATGAGATGACAGTTTCTCAGTCTAAATCTGTAAAATGATATTTTCGATCAAATCATACAAACGCAGTATACTAGGCCTTCTTCCTTAAGTGGTTTATCTAAAAGGTTCACGATATAACTAAGAAGACATTTCAACTGCCACACACGAGTCACTGGATGTGTCTTCACGAATAAAGTAATTTTTGCTTAGAAAATGTTATTTGTACATCTCTTAAAATGCACTTTTAAAATACTCTTCAAATTTTAGCTATATTACAGTTCAAGACTCTATCTAGATGAGATTCTTTGCATCTATTTTTTCAAATCTTTGTATGTTTAAACACAAGAAAATGAGAATAACTGAGTCATTTATTATGAAAAGATAAAAAAATATCAAGTACACTTCATCTCTGTGGCCAAGGTCATATAAAAGTCAAAAAAAGAACCCAATCGTGTATCTTATAATAATTTCAAAACACTCAACTAAGAGTTCAGATCCTCTTACATGCACGTACTGCTTGGAGTCGACAAATACAGAGAGGGTCATTTACAAAAAAACAAAACATTTGCTTTGATTATGCATAGAGAGTTCTTATGCAAATATTTGTGCCTTTCTTCTTTATGCTTACTTACTCCAGTCAGTAGGTGCACTTACAAGATTTGTACTCTTTAACTAATGGTGATAATGCAAGAAGTGTATTAAGTGTATGATATCAATAGCACCAACCATTTTGATCAGCAGGATGGTGATATGAAACCACAGAATGGAAGGGCTTTACACAAGGTCTGAAAGGAATCTAAACACTGTGTGCCGGACAGGTTGAAAACGAACGAAGTTGCACTCATCTCCATGAGCCAGCCAGCCAACTAGACAGACAGGGGGAGCAGGTGGACACCCTTGGTTGCTGTTGGCAGGGCTACTATATACGAATGGTCGCCGTCAAGAAGCTAAGCCCCGAGCAGTAGGGGGCCACACCCACCGAAGCCGACAGGACGCCTGTGCAAAAGCTAACATGGGATGGATCGAGCTAGGTTACTGTTTAAGGCGTCGCTTATGTTCGTGTCGGAAGCAGTTCGAGCTCTGGCCGGAGGATTCGTGCGAATCGTCGCCATTCCAAGTGCCCGTGAGAGCTCGCTCCCTGGGGATCAACATTCACCCTTGGGTTGGGACTTACATGTGTCGGACATGTTTGTAATGAACATGCAGTACCTTCTGTTGTGGTATATAGTTACCAAGAACCAGGGCCACCATTTGATGGATTGATAACCTTGTGAGGAGGGATCAGACTGCACACTTAAATGTGTCTCCGGAGAAACTAATCAACCATTAGCTAGGTGGTGCAAATCCCTTTAATCTCAGGTCTTCAGCACTCCCCTTGCTGCAGCGAGGCTACTTCTTAGTCAGCAGAAGTTTGTCTATTAATGTGTTTGCACGGATGTATGCATGTATATGTATCTCAGACAACACCTACACAAGGATGGATACTATGAACACAACAGCGGTCTGTGATGATTGACAAGCACAACGTGAAGGGAAGAAGGGGAACTGCGATTGGCTATCTGGATCTTGCACGCGATTTGCTTCTTGCTTGCAGTACTACTGTTGCCGCCGGAAGATAACGAATAGAGATCCTCTAGGTGCAGGTTTAGACTGACCTTAGTTAATAAAGAGAGAGAAATGTTTTAAAAAATTTCTTCATATGGTACTTTTTCTATTTCCGATCGAGGAGAGGTTTTTATCAAAAAATTCCCTTCTTCTCTTTCTGTACTACTGACTGAGTTCAGTCCAAACTCTTACTGAGAGGAACCGCACTCAAAGATAACAGGGACAAGGGATGGTGTGTGTTTGTGGAGAGAGAAAGAGAGAGATGGGTCCATCTTGAGAAGTATTACGGTTTGTTTGTTCCTGAAGACTTTCTGGGATTACCTTCACCACTGGTTCCAGGTTGTAGGGAGGAAATGATAATGCTACACTGAGTCCTGACACGGAGGGCGTGCAAATGTTTTTTTTTTTTTTTTTTTTGGTCTGAGTTTTGCACAATGCCGGAGATGTGGATGTACGTAGTGGGGATGGTCAAGACGGGGTTTGGTTCTCCTCGATGTCGCATGTAGGCCCCTACTTTATAGGTTCTGTAAGCCACATAGAGCAAAGACAATCTAGGAACGTGTCTCGGAGGATATGGCATCTACTCAGGGTCGTTCATTATTAAGTTCAAATAGAAAAATCAAATTGAACCGCTGTTTGGTTTAATTTGATTTGAACTTCTAAACATTTCGATTTAATTTGAAATCAAACCGAATTAGAAAATTTGATTTGATTTGATTTCTCTTGTTCATAAATCAAACCAACCTGAATAAACCAAATTATATTAAAAGGGTATAATATAAATATTAAATTCTTAGATTAAGTGTGAGTTCATGTAAATTATAAGATATAAAATTTTAAATTATTTTCAGATAGTACCTTTTCGATCATAACTTTGTACAAAAATGTGTTGAGTCCTTAATAAAATCGGATGTTTAATAGTCTATTTCGACTTAAACTTTTAAATAATTTTTAAATAATCATTTTTAATAATAATTTTTAATAAAATAATGTTGAAGTGGATTATTTAACCAAAGTGGCCTATCATAAGACTCAAACCGCAAACCAAACCGAATTATTTCAATTTGGTTTGATTCAGTTTCAAACTATTCGATTTGGTTTGGTTCGGTTTGACTCTCTAATTCGATTTAATTTGATTTCTAAAATTTTACCCTCAAGCCAAATCAAATCAAGTCGTGAACACCCCTACGTCTACCTTATGCTTCTAACAATTTTATCAAAATCTTTTATTATGGTTTGTGTTGAAAAGGTGATACATTAACAATCCTATGATGAAGGGATTCGGATTTGCTTACGTAAAGAGTGCCTAATTAAAGTCACACGAGATGGACGCAGTAGTGTGCCCTATTTCATAGTATGGTTGATTATGGTTTGACCTAAAGTTGCAAAGAGATGGTAAGAGATTGAAGTGATTTGATTATGGCTTGATTTAAAGCAGCAAATAGGTGATAAAAGGACTAAAGCTTACTAGGAAGATGAGCCTCATCCTCGAAAACTTCAGTACGTATGCTCTCATTCACAAGGTTTAACTGAGTGATTGAGTCACTCTTGAGTCTTGTGAGTAAGGGTGTTAGATTTTAGAGCTATGGGCTGCACCATAGAGAAGGGTGAATAGAGTGTTAAAATTTTATTCGTGAAATTTTTAATTAAATCGGTATACTTTAAAACAATATCGTACTATGAGAATAATGCAATGATGAACAAGCATAATCACACAAAAGGTACAAGATTTATAGTGGCTTAGTTCATCAAATGGTGACCTACGTTTACTCCCCAATTTCGTTGGACTTTTTTATTAGAAAATACTTTTAATATACCGTTAGTAGATACGGTCTTAGTCAACCAAACAACTAGATATCAAACCTTTAGTAAGGCTCCCCCTAGACACAAGACTGTTAGTAAGACACATCTCTAATCCCTTCAAGGATTAGCCTTCTTTCACCAAGAAAGAAGCACAACCTTCATCCTTCGTAAAGGATGGCTTTCTTTCACTAAGAAAGAAAAACACCCTCCAACCTCTGCAAAGGTTAGCCATCTTTCACAAAGGAAGGAAAACAACTAAAGAAGGAAAATAAAATCCCTACAACTCACACACAAGACATTATAACTTTCTTAATATTACAACTTGAATGAATAAGAAAGTAGAAGACTATAAACTCCCTTCTTGTAGTGATCTTATAAGGATCGGGTGGGACACGAAGAATGCAGTGGAAACTAAGCATTAAAATTTTCTATCCCACTGTTACCGATCCGTTTCGACAAAAAAGTACAAGACGACAATTTGATAATCACCTTGCGTGAATTCTTATCCGTGACCGAATGGTTCCGGAGATGAGATGCCACAAGCTGCGCAGATGTCTGGCCTCTAGTTGTATCTACGTAGTCCTCCTGTTATGGAATCGTCCTGACTATCTTGCTCAAATCGATAGTTGCGCCATTCTTCTAAACTTGCGTCAGTCGTCGCGGCATGCGGATGAACAAATCTTGGCGGGCGAGAATTGCGAAGTGGAGAAGACAGAACCAGACGACCTCCAAGGGGGGGGGGACCCAGAGCATAGAGAGAGAGAGAGAGAGAGAGAGAGAGAGGGGGTCAACTAGGGTTGCTCTGGAGCTTGGCCCAGGGCAGTCCTTTTCACAATGTTTTATATTATCTCCAGCGATTTTTCACAAAAATCTTCGGTTAATATAAGACCCACTTAAATATTCCGAACTGAGAAATTATTTGTGTGTGACCTTTTAGGCCCAAACACCAGTCCAATTTTTTATCCAATAAGCCTAATAACTCTTTATTGGTATGTTGTAATTAATTAATATCTAATATTTAATTAATTATTAAACCGAATTACCATATCACAGTAATCGTCCGAATTTCTAACCATGTTGGGTGTCAGGTAACACCGCATAATTTCGAAAGGCGATGAGGTTATGTAACCTGCTCTTAGATCTTGTCCGTTCACAGTTACTACGTGAATTTAATCCTTCATCCATACAATACTCCTAGTTAACCTAGGGTAAGAATAATTGTCAAACCCTAACTAGTTAACTCACTCGACATGAATGCGCACTTGTTCAATATCAGAAAACTCCTTTTCTGATATTGAGTCCGCTCTGGCTAGGGACTTCTATACATTTAACCTAGAGCATTCTCTCTCAAGTTACTGAGAGTGAATGATTTCTCATTGACACGCAATTGCCTTTGAAGGTATTCCACTGAGTCCGATCATATGACTGACTAGAATCCCGTGGATAGGTATCTATAAGCCATGGTCTAAGCCTATAAGTCTACTGAAAAAAAGTCTTTGGCGCCTCAGATCCGAAGATCATCCATACTACTGTAATAATGGATCAAGCTGGTTGATAATCAAGTAACTTAACATTTAACGATTCATATCGGATCAGTTCAGTGAACTCATTCCCCAATGAGTAATTATAAGTTCAACATAGTGTCTTTACATAAGTGATTATGAGACCAGTCACCCTTATCATATGAGCTGGAGCAACCTATATTAGTCTAACCAGATATCCGATGTCCTTCTCGAATATCCACTAACTAGGAACAATTAAGAATGCATGTTTATAGACTGTCAGTCTCATTATTGTGATCTCATCACAATCTGACAATCCTTGTATACATTCATGGACTTCACTATGATACAAATAACATAAATGAGACAATTTACACATAATGAATGTTTATTGCCTTTAATAAATGAACAAGAATAGATCTTGCTCTAGGAGATAAAGATGATTCAAGTGTTGCTCCTTTGAATCCTCCTTCCTTCCTAGATGATCTTCATGTAGTCACCAAGGAAGCTTCTTCTAGGTCTGGGTCCAGTCTTGATCGAGAGGAAGAAGATCCACCAAGTTGTAACCGTTCCCCTTGACCTGCAAACATGAGAGAATTACCGAAGAAACCTATTTCTTTAGGGGTTAGAATATGAACCAAAGGGAAACATAAGTTAGGTCAAGAAACTCTCTCAATCTCTCAAGGATTTAAGACACATTTTACTTTTCAAGACCTCTCTTAAAATAGCTACAACTAATCTTTTTATAGGCCTAAAGGAATCCTTAACTGTTGGAAGGTAGGTGAGGGAAAAGGTCCTTTTTCCCTCCAAAAAGGTTTATGTAGAGGATTTCCAACGTTGATTTAAATCCTTTTCTTTTTGCTTCCTGTGTATTGGCTAGTGAGAGCCCTGCATGTGACGTCTCTTACTCCAAAAAGATCCTGCAAATGGCCACCTTAAAATACTCATGGTAGTAGGTATAAAAGTAATTGTGATGGGTTGAATACAAACAAAAAATGGTGTCCTACAAAAAGTACTTCTAGAACTAAGAAATATTAAAAGACAATTTACTATCATAGGATAAAAAACTAGCATGTCAATCCCTGATTAAAAAAACAACCCATGTGATTGTCCTTTTACTGGATAGACCAAGGATGCGTCAGTCTGCTAGTTCACATGGACTCTAGGGTCTCGTCGACCGGGATCTAGAATTGGGCATCCAAAAGCAGTGAAGGTGAAGATAGGCTAGGACAGACTCCTATTAGTTCTGGTCGACTAGTTCCAGGCTTGGTTGACGAATACCTAGGCACAAGAAAAATTGTGCCGTGGTTATAGTCGACCAATCTGTTCAGTTAAACTGAGCACTGGTACGACCAATCTTGCCTCTGGTCGACCAACAACCACCTAGTTAGGTTTTGGCTTTCACGTTTTAAAAGAGGTTTTTGGGGGTCTTTTAGGGATCATTTTACTCTTAAAGAAAACTTATTTATAACTCCAAAAATCTATTGCATTCATATCCAAAATATAAAGAATTTTACAATATATCTTTTTTAAAAATATCCTAATTTCCTTAATCATAATTAATAACATCCTTTTATAGTTTTAAGTGTTTTGTGCCATTAAAACCAAACCAAAGGGGTCAACATTCTCCCCCTTTTTGACGAGGACAAAACAACTTACAGTTATGCTATGAGTCCTGCACTTACTTCACAAGAAATATTTTCAGTTAATGGATGCTCTAAAGATGTACTTAAAGGCATTCAATATTCACAACCACAACCATTCAATGTTCACAGCCACAATCATTTGTAACATTATTTTTCCAACCAATCACATACAAGATCTCAACTTTGTCATGAGCCGTTTATCAACTATTTCTCAGCTCTACCTTATATCACACATACCATGTCACATAATATGGTAGCATGTCACATAGCATGCACTTTCTTATGTAAACAAGATATAACATATGTTCAATCTCATCACATAAAATTCTCATTTCAATCAAGAATGCATCACATACATCACAATATACATAACATCTTACATACATAACTTCACCTTTCTCTCCCTCTTTTTGTCATCATCAAAATGAAAGTGGATATAATATAAACAATACAAACAAGATGATTAAGTTCATGCAGAAATCTAATAAGGTAAAGTAAAAACAGAGCAAAGTAGTGAATAAGCAAAGTAGCAAAGTAGTGTTTTTGGTGAGAATACAGAGAACAATGTGCATTATAAACTAGAATTCTTTTCGTCCTTTCCCCTTATCATACATAGGGGCATAGGTCTTCTGGGGTTTGGATGAATCATCATATTCTTCACTGGAGTCATGGTCTTCAGGATTAGGATCAAAATAGTGTACATGCCTGGTCTGAGCAAAGGGAAACAAATAGTTAATAAGTCCTGTAATCTAAGATCCCAGCTACACACTAACCTTTGTGAGGGTCTCCACTTGCCCGTTCATAGAGTTGAGGTGCTTGCCATGCTTCTTGAGTGTCTCTTTAATAGAATCTGTGTCTGTGTGCATTGTGACAATTTTGTCCAATGCCTCTCCCTTGAATCTGTGATGTCAAATTGAGTGTCAACCCTCCTATCTATCTTCCCAAGCAAATCCTAAAGGTTAAATAGCATGTCTCTTGATTCAACATCATTTTCTCCACTGTCTGAGCCAGGGACTTATATAACATTGACTTTACCCTTGTTCTCCGATGCCCCGAACGGCCCAGGGGCTTATATAACATTCCCGAGACTATCGAGAGTTGTCCTTTTGAGCAAGATCATGATCGACATGGATCTTCGCCTTGTTTTGGAGCCTAGTGGCATCGAGGGTTAAGATAAATGTGTTTTCAATGTTAAAAGGGGGTTGGAGTTCCCCAGAAATTGCTTCTTGAGGGCATTAGAATTTGCCTTTTTTAGTAAGCTCATGGTTGATGAAGATCTTTACCTTGTTCTCAAGCCTAGCGGCCATTAGAGATCGATGAAAACATATTTCCAACCTTACTTGGGGGCTGTGGCTCCCAGGAGATTCCTGTAGGAGCTCCCAAGGGCATTGGGTCCACATAGACCCTCTACTTTTAAAGGAGCCTTGAGCCATGTAGAGCTTATTGGGCTTTAAGTTTCTTGGGGAAGAGTTTGTGGACCTAAACAACATGCTATCAGTCACTGTGGGCACTCCCTGCTACTTGATACTGGGTCCATGTTGGACTGAGTGGGTTTTTCCCCTTCAGTCTCATTTTTATGCAGACAAACTGTCTTTAATCCCACTTTTACTTCGTTCTAGGAAGCTCCAACTTACAAGTACTGTTTGAAATAAAAAGACTAACACACTAGATAAATAACTTCCAAGTTCTAATACTCTCTTCTACAAATTGGATTGAATCAGTGGAAGTGAAAATGAGTTTTAGAGCTTCCACGGCTTTCAGCCCACTTATTTCGAGGGGATGGCAATGAGGTCTTCATAGGTGACATTTGGAAGTGCCAATGGCTGACTTATTTTGAGCAAAAAAGCAAATTATCTGACATATTTAAGGAAAAATTGATTTTAGAAGAAAAACTCTTTCTTATGAATTTCACTTGGGTGGTCTTAAAATTAGTTGGAGCTAGTAGATTCTCAATTTAATTTACATAAATACTCTTTTTGTGCTTACAAAGTAAACAAAAAGGGGAATTTTTCACCTGGTCATGATTCACAATTTTTCTTGAATGATGTAACATAAAGACATGGGTTTGCTTGAAGGTTCCAAGCTAGTTGCAACCCCCCTCAGACTTCTCATCTTATCTTCGACAAGTGGCAAGCATGAGAAGTAAATTGATTATAAAATTTTCACTTAACGTTGATTATTGTTTTATTTTATTATCATTTACCCTCGAAAGGCAAAACCCTCCTGTGAATTGCCAAAAACCCCCCCAACACATATCATGCATGAATTGACACAAAATCTAACTGCGAAGTTTACAAATATTCCTTATTCTACACAATTTTTAAACATAATTGGATTTTTCATATAAATTCCCAGAAACTTGGATATTTGTATCTATATCCCAACTCCATATATTATATGACATATTCCTAAAATCTTCATAAGATTGCGGTTATACATAATTGTCAAAATGCCGTAAACTCTAATTGAATATGCAAAAAGGATTCCAAAGATTCCACATGTATACCTAAATTCCTAGAATTTTGCATATATGCCACTAACTTTACCAGAATTTACAAAACCGTTCTAACATATTCGATTGGACATTTCGATGGAACAATATAATCACAATGCTTCTGAAGTTTTTCACAGGTATTTCATACAATATATGAGTGTTAAAGATATAAAACAAATATACTAGTTTTCAAGGATAAATTGACTAGCAGATAGGACTCCAAATGATACAGGTCCAAGTAGACCTAACCCAAAATGCATAGTCCAGACTTGGATCAGACCGAATAAACTTGTGACAAACATGTCAGGTCTTGATGTACCTCTTGCTTCTTTGATTTTAAAATGTTAATGGGCCTAATAAGAATTTTATTCATTTTAAACTATAATGTACCTGATAAATGGGCGTAATAGCAGGCCCAGGTTCTCAGAAACCTAGCCATAAATTTGTGCATTGGGGTAATACTTCCTGCACTGCCCTGGGGCACTGCCACAGGGAAGCCTGCCCTGCTTCCCGCGCAGCAGACAGCAGACTGTTTTACTCTTTTTTTATTTTCTAGTTGGATTTTTTTTTTTATAACATCAGATCAAAAATCAGATGGTACTGCCAATGAACTTTGGTGGCCCAAGCTTGCTGTATATTCTTTTTTGATTTTTTAATTTTGAGGAACGTCTCACTTAGTGTGAAAAGGTTTTTTTTTTCAAAAACAAAATATACAACAAACTCAGAACTGACCCAAGCTCATTGACTGTACTGTCCAATTTTGATCAGACGCTCCCAAATTTTTATAAAAAAAATCTAATAAAAAATCAAAAAATAAAATAAAACAGCCTACTCCCTAGTGGGCGTGAAGCAGGTCAGCTGTCCGATCTATTTGGACAGCTGCCCTGGGACAGTGCAGCAAGTATTATTCTGTGCATTGTACGGCAATAAAAACTCTTATTCAAAAAATGGGTACACGACCTAGAATTAGTGGGTCTAAACCAGTCTGGTAACGGGTCTGCATCAATTTTGAGTCTTTTGGCGTTGGAAATGGACGGGTTGCTTGCATCAAGTTGCAGCCCGGGCATCATTGTCACCTCAATCCAGCTTTTTCAGAAGACTACCCATCTTTTTCTCTCATATTTTCTATTGTTGGAAAACTCATTATTTCATTTGAACATGTTTCCCTCTCGTCAAAAGTTCAAACAACTAGAAAATATTAGTGAAATATTTGTCAACCACGCCTTTGCATAAATGTTCTCACCAACAAGTAGCCCTGCTTAATTTTATTTTCTATACTCATTCTTTTCATAGAACCGTTCTTATTTCAGGAGTAAGGTTGTCTGCTATTGGTTTTCACCGTTACATTCAACAGGGGTACCCAAGGGGCAGCCATCAAGCATATATGCCGCTTGGCATGCTAAAAAACGGTCGAATCCAACGGGCATATAACAATACGAAGAGCGCTATGACTTGTAACAAAGTGATGATTACTCTCCATGTCAAATTTTCGTCTCTGTCAGATGTGTGGATTAAAAATACGTGATGAACACAAACATGAAAGCAACGCATATAGTATTAGTGGCCTGCAGACGTTCACCATGGTGAAATCTGAGTTTAATCCTCTGAAAGTGAGGAAAGACAAGGTCATGCCCATTTCTCATTCAGATGGCACTCAGATAGCATTGCTTAATTTGCTTGCCCAGCACTACTTGTTTGCTCTGCTAGTCATCAAAGACTTGGAGTGAAAGGATATTGGAGTGGAGCACGAAACAGGAATCGTCCTTTCATAGTGGCGTAATACTTGCTGCAATGACGGTGCGTACTGCACGCACCGTCATTGCAGTGGGTTAAAAAAAAATATATATTTTTTCTAGGTCGGCCTTGAGGTGCCCTAATCATTCGTACTTTTTTTGCTCGATCGTACTGTTCATTGGGCTTTATTTTTTTATTTTTCAGATTTTTTTTGATCGTCCGATCGGGCATTGTACTGTACAGACGGTTAAGACACCTCAGGGGCGATCTAGAAAAAAATAAAATTTTTCTTTTAACCCACTCCAATGACGGTGCATGCACCGTCATTGCAGCAAGTATTACTCTTCATAGTGTTCCCAAATAATAAAAATAATGTAGCCGTTTTGTGTGGTCAATCATCATGCAGTGGTAAAATAATGTGGCAATTGACAATAAAACCCAGAGAATAACTAGACCCTGGATTCTGATACATACAAGCAATCATTAATTTCGCATCAAGTAGTCCGTTTGGCAATGCCTTGTCCATTGCCAAAACTATGGTCTCCGTGAGTGACCAATACTGATGCAGAATATAAAACTTCATTTTCCTCCACATCTATAATTCTCAAGAATGAAGCCAAAAGATAGGATGAATAAGATCCAAACACATACACTCAAGTACACGCAAAACCTGCTAATTTTAGCACGACAGGAAAACATTGGCAATAGATATAAGTTTTAGTTGTTGATTAATTCAGTTATTCCGGTACCCAATAAAAAGAATACAGCAGAATATATGAGCTGGAAAGAGAAGATGACACAGTTTGAGCAACAAATATGAACAAAGCATATATAATGCTGATGGTAACGACTCTCTTCAGCTTGTCACCCCAGAAATAAGCTTCCACAGTAGATAATAGCAAAAGAGCTATAAACAAAACATTTATTATTGTCAATCCCGCATCACTATCTCCTTAAATATGCAAAAAAAAAAAAAAAAAGTTTACAAGGAAGCTAAAATATATAATTCATTGAGTAGATGACAAAAAAAATGGATAAAATTCAAAGTCAAAGTGGTCCAATAATAAAAACATGGATTTAAACGTTGATATTGATTTAAAGATAGAATGTGAAAGAATCCCAAACTTCAGGTGAGGGCCAAGCCGTTATTTCAGTACAGAGCACCCTGGCAATACAGTATTTACAGGTCGGGCAATAACTTGTCTCATCATAGTGCACGAAGCACTTTAATTCACAAATAGAAAGTGCAGAACTTGAATTATCATGTTTTGTTCTCAATGTAGCACAGGGAAAGCATATTCTCCTTTCATTTCCCAGGGAATATTAATTCATCAGAGGAGACAAGATTCATGATATTACTTTTTCTCCTAGAAACAACAAAATTTATTCCTTTGTTTGCTTATAGAAAAAGAAAACATGAAAACTTGGATAGAACAGGTATAGATACTTCACCTGAAAATTGTCCATAGTCTATGCTGAAATATGTACCTCTATAGTCTCCTTTTCTAATGCACTGGATTATTGAAGATCTTGAAGCCAGTGGACGCATACTTGGTATCTGAAGCCAGTGGACAATGTGTGACAAAAGTGTGGTACAGTACCATACTCTTTTAACATGAACTTGAATGGAGGCCAAATAAGCAGACCACCACAATCATCTACTCCTGTGAGATCTGTTCACCAAAAGGAAACTAATGTCAATTGAAATGCTGTGGACTTGTGCTAACAATATATCACGGTAATCAACTACTACGTAGGTGTACTTTTTTTTGAAAAGTGGATTGTACCACAAGTATATAAAATTAAAAAGAGGGATATACAAGTGTGGGATTGTAGCTCGCAAAAGAATCCCTATACAAAGAGAACACCAAGAAGGTTTGCACCTATCCTGCCCCCAACAACGACAAAAGAGAAGCCCCTGGGGCCTTAGCATAACACAAGAGTTTGCCCCATTCCACAACTCTATTGCATACAAAAGACACTAAGCTCTCCACAATCTTGGCTTCACCTTTGAAGATCCTCACATTACGCCCCAAATTGACCAGATAGTAGCGTGAAGGATCAGCCACCACACCTTGCAGTCATCCTTGGAGCTCCGCTGTCTCCCCCATCCATGGATCAAGTGTTTCATAAAAGTGGGCATATGGTGTGTACACTTAGATTTGGTGATAAGAGACCTCCAGATATCCACTGAGAAAAGACAAAGGAGAAAGAGATTCCCCAAGGACTCATCGACCTGCATGCACAACGGGCAAGTGGTAGGAACACTCTGCAAAAAGGCAGACAACCTATCCCTAGTAGGAAGTCTCCCTTGAGATATTCTCCAAACAAGGATCTGAACCTTCAGAGGACTGTTGGTCTTCAAAATATGTTGAAAGAAAGGGAAGTGGATCCCACCATCGTGGATCAACCTACATGCCGATTTGACCATGTATCTCCCTGCAGGCTCCCCTATCCAATGCCAAGTGTCATCAGCATCCTGATCAACTGAAAAACCTTGCAATAACTGGAGCAGTCCCTCAAATTGGAAGATTTCATCCTCCCTGAGGTTCCTTCTGAAGGTAGGGGTCCAGCCATCCAGATCCCATACTTGGGAAACCACAGCAGATGGCACAGAAGGAACCCTATAAAGAAGTGGGAACCTCTCCTGTAGAGGCAAGCTATCACACCATTGATCCCCCAAAAGGACCATGTCTGACCATTCCCAAGAATAAGCTTAGATCTGGCTGAGCTCACATCCGAAGCTTGTAGAATTCCTTTCCATAAAAGAGGAGATGCCGCAGATGGGAGTGGGAGAGGAGTCCTAGACCCTCATCCGTCTATAATATTTTTGTTTCACAATTTCCACCCAAAGAGCACTATCGTCAATGCGAATTTGCCAAAGCCTTGCCTAAGAGAGCCAAATTGAAGTCTTTGATGTCTTTGACCCTCAAGCCACCCATGTCCTCTATACAGATCTTGGCCCAGCCGATGTCATGCCAATCCCCTGACCTTGTCTGTGTTGCTGTGCCAAAAAACCTACGCCGGATGGCTTCCACCTTCTTAGTCACAGAAGTAGGAATACGGAAGAGAGACATGAAATAGACAGGTAGGCTATCCAGCACCGACCTACACATCACCAATCTGCTTCCAAAAAAATGAAATAGACAGAAACATGAAATAGACATGAAGTAGGTGTAGTCCTCTGTTACTACTGTTTGAAATTAGTTACCACAATGATTGTTGACAATATTCCTCAAAACATATGCCAAAAATGGGCAATCTCTATTTTGGTGCCTATTGCACATTCCCCTGATCTCAGAGATGGGTGCCTAATTTCCTGCCTTTTCTTGCCTTTTTTAGTCAATAAAAGTTGCTGCCATATTATATTAGACAAGTAAAAACAGTACAACCAAGAGGGCCATCATAGAAGATGGGATACACATAACAAGAGAAGACAACAAGCCAGCCATATGCAATGACCATACCTGTTCATGCCGGGGAGTACACCAGTGAGATACCACATGGAAAGCAGTACAGTAAACTAGACTGAGCTTTGCCAATTGGAACAGCAGATCAATGGAAATGCCTTCGCTCAGTTGCCAATGAGATACGATCTGACGAAGCACCAAACCTCTTAACAGGTAGAGAAATGAACAAACGAAGCAAACAGCTGGAGGAGCCTACATTGTCGGATAGTCGGCTAGACAGAGGGCTCGGATAAAACATGCCGTCAACTCTGGCATGTCGAGTGCCAAGCTTCGAACCCCACCTTAGGTAACACCTGCAACCCCAAATCCGGGGAAATGCCATGGAGACCTATCAAAGAAAAGGCCATGGTGGACAGCTTCTACTGGAATCATGGAAAGATTGGTTTCCCGGGATTGAGAGACAAAAAGAAACACCAGCAAGGCACGGAGAAACCTGGGTAAAGGAAGATGAAGAACAGAGGTAGGTACATCACAAAGATAAGAAAGTACACAAGAAATGACAGCTTAGTAATCATAGCCAAGACTGGCGGCAAGGGCACTAGGAAGGGGGCCCTAACAAAAGGGCAAGAGAATGCCTCAGCAAAATTGGGAGGAAGGCAGGGGGCAGTGGATGGAGGGAAGGGCGGCGGCTGGGGGAAGTGAGGAGCGGGGCTACAGTGAGGAGAAGGGAAGGAACGGAAGGGGCTTATTCGGGCATTCACAGAGCCTGACCTACCTTTTCTTGCCTCTCAAAGTGAAATGCTTATGTTGAATTAATGGATCAACAAAAGCACCTCAATGATATAGTTATCACTAGAATTCATCATATCAGATCCATTTGCACCATGGTCTGCCGGATTGGCACAGATTAGTTGATCTGATTGGATTTGTCCCAGTCCAATCCTAACCCATGCATTGATCCCCCAATCTAGGCCATGGGATCCAGCCGATCCATTGCATGGATTGGGCCAGATTGGTCCGGATCGGACTGATCCAGCGATTGGGAACCCACTCAATGGGTTCCCAACAACTAGTTTGGGGGTGGGAGAAGCCATGGGATCTATATAAAACCCCCCATTGGCCATTCCCCGCTCCATTCTACTCCATTCTCTCAGCTCCTCTCTCTCTCTCTCTCTCTCTAAGATTTTCTCTATCTAATTCTCTCTTTCTCTCTCCTATTTTTCCTTTTTTTATTATGTTTGGCTCTGGGAGATGGCTCTCCGGTGATGATATCAGATCGGCTCCATGGTGATCCATAGCAATCAGATGGCTCTCTATGGCAATCGGATCGGCTCAAAGAAGGCATTAGGTGCAATCACTGTCAATGATACCACACTGCAATTGGATCAGCTCCAATGAAGACAAACAATATGAATTGATACATAGATAACACATAAAATTGATGAATTATTTGTGTCGAATGATGATGACAATAGATGCAAATAGTTCATCAATTTTGAGTACTGCACATGTACAAATTTATATTCTTTTGTGATACTTCAATTATTTAAGGAAGGATAAATATAGAAGTGAAATGAAGGAATGTAAATTGAGTGTTGGGATCCATTCTACTTATGTAGTCTGAGGAGAGAGGCGAGCAAAGCGACCTCACCTTAGCCTCAAATGCCTAGGCAAGCGCCTATGCATTTGAGACGACATATTTCCTCCCATAAATCATCATGAAGGAAGAAAATAAAAATAGAAGAAAAATAAAGAAAATATCCAAGATAATGATATATAAGACTTTGAGAAGCACTGACTATGCCTAATATGTAAATACCAATTTGTATAAAGCACTTATATAAGTAGCGGATGATCTCAAGAATCATCAAAAGAAGAAAAAATTGATAGCATGTAAGAGAAAATTGACATTGGACGTTGTTAAAAGAGGCATTAGCCACTTAGGAATAATTAAGAATAAGAAAAGAAAATACGAAAATAATACCACATAATTGAAAAGGGTACAAGCATTTGGTATAGATAACATAAGTGAGTGAGGCGAACATGAGGCAAGGCAAGGCAAGGCATTGAGGGCTCACCTAGCCCTACTTCATCGCATAGGCAAGTGAGACGATCACCTTTGGTAACATACTATTTAACCACCTAAATCATGTGAAAAAAAAGGATAGCTAGAACCTAATATCCTGCTTTTTGAATGATATTAAAGATACGATACGTTGCAAATAAGGAGGATTGGATTACCCTTGTTGTTGATTATATTCAAAAGTGTATCCACTCCACTCTTGGACACAAACGACAAGACGGGAACTCCAATCATCCATATTTTGCAACATAACGTATCTCAAGCATCATCCACAAAGAAGGATATCGGGTTCTAGTATCCTTCTTTTCCACATGATCTAGGTTACATATGCATGCTGTTCTCTGATGTAATTGTTAATATATTTGACAATGAATGAGACCTATTATGTTGTCTACCAAACTACCATAATCTGGTGATCTTTTTTTTTTTTTTCATTTTTTATATTTTTTTGAATTATTATAGATATTTAAAAAATAATCAAATAAAGGGGGATTGGACCGGATCGGCCTGGTTTGATCTGGGATCAGATCAAATTGACCAATCCGATCAGTCGGGACTGGGCCAATGTGCCCGATTCCGATTCCTCTCACCTTGATTTCCACACATATCTTATCTCTCTTTCAATCCCATTGGATTAAGATAAATAGCAAGTGGAATATGATCCCATGAATGCGTCTTTGAATTCACCTGGAGAAGTTAGTAATTCAATTCTAATGTTTTTGTAGCCATCACACTACCAACATTTCTCAACTTCCCCTCTCTTCTTTTTCTCTCTTCCTCTAGTTCATTCATTCATTTTCTCAATCAATCGACTGTCAACAGCAACAGCAAAGGGCCACTCACCTTCTACACATCCATCAACACACCAGCACCACCCCATGCCTGTAAAAAAAAAAACGAACAAATGTAAACACATACACGACCTCTGCCTCTTCTCACTTGGTCCACAACACCAATACAACATTGGCTCATATTGAGCAAATTAATTTTATGGTGTATCATTCACAACAAAAAACTTCACCAGTACAGTAGTACAGAACAACTAGATTTCTCATGATCTGATGATTCAGTGCACAAAGGTAGTCACACATATCCATGAATTCTATAGGGAATGTAGTGTGCATGCTATGAAAGAGAGAGGAGCGTGATCAGCAGACTCTGGAAAATGCAATTTAACAACAGTAGATCAGATGGAGACCAGAATATTCTAATCAGCAATTGGAACTTTTGGCACCTGAAAACAAGCAACCCGAAAAGGCTAAAATATCAATTAGAACTCCACCAATTATGTGTCCATTTTATGCCTGTTGGGTATGAAACACAATATAAATTGGATGAAGACTCCTACAAGCTTTCCTCACGTTGAAGGGGCATAGAAGACTTTTCAGACAAGTTGCCCAAGGATCTGCCTCAACAATGAGTAAAGGGTATAGGATCTGAGTCAGCTCAATGCTGGAAGACATTAGACAGAAAACAATAAGGAATCCAATAAGAGTTAAACATAAGAGTTTATATGTTGATTGTAGCTGTGATAAAGCCGAAAAGACGAACCTCAGAGAGAGGATTCGACATGGATGAAGATTGACATCCGTGGCAATGTAACAGAAACTAGCAAACATTAACTTATCCTACAGAACAGGAACACACCCAGAAAAAAAACATACAAGATGATGATGGATTTCAAAAGCAGAAAAGTTTTAAAACCTTGACATACTTGGCCAATCCACATGGACTGTTCCACTTTCACCATAAGTTTTTGGTCCTTTCAAGTTTCACTCTACTAGTTGATTAGCCTTCTATCCACGTACATAGGGCCAATATTCAGATGCCTTAGAGATACCAATGCTGAACAGGCATTTTCTGAGTGAGATAGTGTTGCCACAAGTTCTTCATTTCATCTGTCTTTATTTAACAGGATAAGTGCACTAGTCATGGATCTTTGGTTGGGTCATTAATTTTTTTTAAATATTCTGATACGTTCACTTATATTTATAGTTTTGTTAAATTGCAAGTTCTTAACCTTAACCTTATTTTCCATTTTTGTAGAAAGAGAGAGAACAAAGAAGAAGAATATCATAGGTACAGATCCAGATGTTAGGAAAAGAAATGCAGGAGAGAAAAGAGAAGATTGTGGAGAGCAAGGAAAGAAACAGGTAAAAGCCATCACTCCTCTGAATCTGTGACCCTTTACATCAGACCAAAGGTATAGTTGAGGGGTGAAGGTTACATGCACATCCTTCTTACAGAAGAGTAGACAGTCCCACCTCTGCTGCATTTGCAATTTCATATATATCCCCACACAGTTCAAATTACATAAATATGCATAAAGTTCAGGTGTTGCTCTGTTATTCTTAGTGCAAAAGCAACAACATGAAGACACTGAACATGTATATCATTCCTAGCATGAAAAAATAAAATAATTTGTCACTGTTGTGTCCATGGAAATGATACATACAAGCATAGCCTGGAAGAATAGATGTAAATGTAAGAACTGCAACAATTTTAACATCATTAGTGAAACCAGCAAACAATAAGACCAGATAGAAATATTTATACTCCAAATCACAAGTACAAATTCAGCAGGAAGGATAATGTCGAACCAAAAGCATACCAATCACTCAAAGGTGAAACATGAATAAGTAAATGTGCCACAAAGCCACCCAGACCCTGTAGTTTGTGAAATATGTAACAATGAGTGAACAACGAAAATACAGGACCCAAACTTAAGAGTTCATGAAATTTCTCTGGATTACTTTTTAGTTTGTTTCATCTTAGGTCAAGTCAAAGTGAACCACAATGAGGAGAACCATTTTGTGGTGTATATGTAACTAAGCTTATTTCTCGGTAAGAGAACAGTAAGACTGCATTTTGGACTAAACAATTGGCAGTGAAGTGGAAGCAAAAGGCAATGCTCAACACGTTCATCCATACGAACTTGTGACGGGTTACGGCAGCATGATACTATCTCCACAAAAACTCCAATTATTTCTGTCACTTTTCTACAATTCTATATGGATGTATCTTGAAGTATGGAACAAAACAAAGCAACTAAAAGGTGAGGATAAGAATGTATCTCCCAGTAGGGGCGTAAGTGAACTAATGTGCTTGACAAATCGATCGTTATCAGATTTGATAAAAGCTCAATTCAACTCATTCAATTAGGTAAGAGGGCTGAGCTTTAACAAACTTTTAGGTTTCATCGATAAGCAAGGTGAACTTGAATGGAGGTGTAGTCGGCTCTTTTAATCAATCCCAAACTTGTGTATTTAACTAGTTCATTTGTTCTCTTTTATTAGCCACTAAGAATTCATCCATATCTCATTTAATAACTCAGCTAAAACACACAAATAAGGGGAAAATATATTTTTTGACTCGTATATAGTTCAAAAAAACTAATAAACATTAGACGAGTAGTGCTCATTTAGTATCAAAGAGTTTGATTGTGCTCAAATTAGTCCCCACTATTAAATGAGACCATGAACAGAGTAGAACTTGGCTCGTATGACATTCAAGCAAATCATGCTTAATAAAAGCTCATCTCGGAATAAATGAACAAAATTTGATTAGAGCTGGATGATGAAATTGACAAGAAAGTAAGGAGTCAAGATGTGGTTTTCAAACTAGACATGACCAAGAACTGCAACAGGTTGGAATGTAACTTCCTCTTGGCAGTTCTTCATAGATTTGACTTCTGTCATAATTTATCTTTTCGATTGATATGTTGATCTGCACTTGCTAGTTTACTATTATGCATAACGGTACCTAGTGCCCTCACCAAATTTTGTTTAAGTCCACAAAAGCCTTGTGCCAAGGAGATCTTCTTCCTCCATCAATGCTTATTCTTGCATATTAGGTCCTTGGTAAATGATTGACAGCATATCAGAATACAAGAATTGTGTTCTACAATGTTTCGAGGCGCTGCCCACAAGTAAGTCATCCATTGTGCACAGATGACTGGTGTTTACTAATGGAAGCAGACAATCTATTCAGATGTTTGAGATTTCATAAACAGATGTTCACAAACAAAGCTCACAGTTGCTGGCCTCTGATGGGGCATCACGTGCGTTGGCATCATTCAGCAGCAAATAGATAGAAATATAGAATACTTCTTAATTTGCAAGACACTACAGATGGTTTGCTCCGGTGCCCTTTACCTTGTAATCCCCTTACTACATCTTCTGTAAGGAGAATTATATCTCTCTACTTGTCCAGGAACCTGATACAGAGGTGATTCTGGTCACATTTCATCATTTTGTTTCTTCAAATTTATCTATTTAATGTGGAGAATCGCAAATAGAAGCTTGGCAATAGATGACCACGTTAAATTGCTTTGGATCCATTGCGCACTAGATGTCATTGCCACAGAGATGGCTGTTAAGAAACCATAGATCACATCTTTCTCCACGGTGATTTAGCTTTTGAAGTTTGGCCAAACTTCCCAGACTTCATTGACTTTCTGCTGCACCAGGGCATCAGCTTATGGTTCCCTATCAACCGCATCCTTTCAGGCAAAAATGTTACAAGCCACTTCCGATACATGGTCATTGTTGTTGCATCCGCAGTGACTTGGAAACTATGGTTTGCTCAGAATGCAGTCACTTTTGAGGATGATCAATCTATAGTAAATCTGTGATCTTCAACACTCTACAGCAAGTTAGATAGATGTCCAGTATACAAACTTTTTTTTGTGTGAATCATATGCACATCTAACGAACATTTCATTCCAATTTGGCTTTTGATGTCCAAGTTATTCTCCGTCGGATACCAATGTTCATTAGATGAACTCCTCCACTATGTGATACACAAACTACAAATGGAAAATGAAATCCAGAGATGACTGGTGGTGGAGTTTGTGATCAAGCTAGAGATATACTCTTTAGTACTCTCTCATTTCTATGGGTTCCACCATAGCCTGATAACAGAAGTGAGTACTTTCCTTGATGGGCTTTAATATTGCCAATCTACCAACCCTACTGAACTAGAGTTTGACTCCCAGGTTCTGGTTAAGATTAATGATGGTCTTTTCACTGTTTCCCTTATTCTTGGTTAGTTAGAAAATTATTTAAGAAATCAGTTCATTTAGCATCCGGAGTGAATGGGAAGGATGCTCTCATGCTACGTGAATGTAATCAAGTTGCAGACAAATTGCCTAGCATGGTTGAAATACTCAGTCTAATGTTTTGTTTCTCTCCTGACATTCTTTGCCACTGCTAAGGGATGTGTTTGACAACTCGGACTCCCAAGTCCTAAATTTTAGATTGGTCTGGCCACCTTAGTTTTCAGTTTAGCATATACTCAAGCATTGATTTCATGATTCTATAACTCCGCACATCGCATAGGGGTCTCCTTATGAAAATCTAAATCACATCATATAATTTCAAATTTCACGCCAGAATAAACCCAAATTGAGCAAAAACAAAAAGAGAAGAAGAGAAAGGATACAAAGTAAAGTGATTGAAGATGCCATATTGCCCTCAGCTAATTGTGAACATCCTTTTGTAAACATTATTTGAATAAGATGCAATAAATGCTGCCAGAAAGTGAACAAACTTTCCCTGTTCTCTTACACAGCTCAAACCCAAGATTATACTTACACTAACAACCTAAAATTCAAGAACGCAAAAAGAAAAAGAAAAAAGGTTACCTTGTTCACTGGTAGTGCTTAGAATTCTATCGAACTGAGCCATTTGTCGTAGTAGACGCAGTTCTTCGGGGAGATTATCCCGTCGGGCGTGCACTCTGCGATCCTGGGGCACACCCCGCAAGGTATTGCCGCAAACGCCCCCGCCCTCGACCGGCCACCTCCATCCCTGGGGCACCGGTAGCACTTCTTCCCCGGCGGCACCCCCGCGAAGGCGAACTCCCCCTTCCCGGTGCTCGTCACCTCCACCAACTCCCGGTCGAGCACCAGTGCCGCCATGATCTCCCCCACCTGCTGCACGCTGCACTCCATCTTGAACACCCCGGACTCGCGCACCGACCCCGCAACCAACTCGGCGGTGGCGATGCCGCCGGGGGCCGTCTCGACGGCGCGGCGGCAGAAGCGGCGGAGCACGCCGATGAACTCGACATCGAGGGCGCCCTCGGCGTACCAGGAGCCGCCGGAGATCTCCTTGCTGGGCTCGAACTCGGCGGCCATCACCATCTTGCGGCCGCGGTTGCGGTAGTTGACGACGTCCTTGGTGAGGGCCTTGGCGTGGAGGGCGCGGATGGCCTTGGTCACCACCGTGGTGGGCAACCCCGTCTCCGTCTTCAGTTCCGCCGTCCACATCCCCATGTCCCCCTTCTTCCAGATGGCCTCGTACACCTTCCTCTCCGTGTCCGACAGGTGCGCCAGCCGCGGGTCCCGGAGCGGGGGGCCCCTCGCCCCCGACGCCGCCGATGGACCCGCAGTTAGCTGACGCTTTGCCGGGGGTGCCGCCGCCGCCGGTGCCGGTGCCGGCGCCGCAGCCGGTCGCCGCCCCATCTTCTCGCTCCGCCGCCTTCTTCCTCCGCTGCTCTGCGCTAGGGGTTTTTCACATAGAAGCTGCCATTGCCAAGAAGAAGAGTTACTATTACGACTCTTCACCCATTACATATACCCTCTTGCTGCCTCTGCCTCTGATCGCTCCGCGGACGTGAAGGTTCGGAGAGAGACGGGCTCACAAAGGAGTAGACATCTAATAGATGTGTGAATATATCAAATTACCAGTGCCCTAGGCCAGCCAGCCAAGATGCCGGGCCTTATTCATAGCGGGTCCTTCAAATTGGGCCGTGGTAAATGGATCGACAAGCTGAGGTTGGAGGGAGAGGGACGCCATGCATTAAATCTATACATTACGTCACGGAGGAATACTTGCTGACAACCATCCAATCAGTTTTGATTGGACGGCCGTTATACTAAGTATATTTTTTATTTTTTTATTTTTAAAAATCTAAAGAGGGGGGCAACTTAAGGGGTTAACCTATATGTCTGATCTTTAATTTGACAGTTAATTCTTTTGAGAAAATAAGAAAAATGGACCAAAAAACTTTTCCTTTTTAATTTCTCCTAAGATTTTTAGAACATAGAAAAAAATATATACTTGTCACAACAGTCATCCAATCAAAGCTGATAAGATGACTGCGTGTTGACATTGCAACATATATTACTCTAAATTAACATATCCTTTTTGTGGAGTGGGTCAATTGTCTAGAACTGCTCTTTAATGGGAAAAGAATTTGAACTCAAATAATGTAAATAATTTGTTTCCTAAATAGAGAGTGATGGAGCAAAATCTCATCCACTTTAGGACCTTCTATCTTCGATCATAGGGATGTCGCAGGGTAGTCCCTGTAAAATAGGAAACCGTTAGAGGAGCCTCCGGTAGTGATCGGGGGAACCCCTTCGGATGCCTAAGTCAAAAGGCTGGGAAAGTAGAAGGGAAAGCTGCAACAGCTTGGGTGCTAGAGAGCATACATGTGCCCACATGAATATGAGGTCTTATATAGCAATCAAGTAAGGAGTCCTTCCGAGGGACAGTTCCTAGTTCGATCGGGGGGAGTAGACTCCGGTGAATTCAATAGTCGTATGTTGTGTGAAGAAATAACTTTAAGCCAGGAAAGTCTTATCCAAGGTGTACTCTGGGACTTGATTCCATCCTGAACTTGTGCAATTAGGGACCTCGGGTTCCTAGTTGAAACAAGCGGTCATGAGCGGCCGAGAGAACTCTAATGAGAATATGATTCTGCCTTCTAGCCTGAAGTTTCTTTCTCAGACCGTCCTTCGTAGGCCAAGGGGCTTAGTGAATCCACATGCTTTAGCTTTGTGGGCCGGCTCAACTATGCTTTTGGGTCGAGCAGACTTTCTCTCCTTCACTTGCTCCCTTCGCTCTTTACCATAATCAAATGACGAGGAGCGAAGAGATGTCTGGAAAGACGCTTCCTGACTTAATGTCCTTTGGCAGTCGTTCTTCCTCTTCTTTGGGTAATGGCTCCAGGAAATCGTGCAACAGTTGCGTCCGCCTTGATGACAGGTAACGTTTCATCTTTTGCATGAGGCTTTAAAACTCCTGGAAGATACGAACTAGAGGATCCATCTTTGAAGACGACACCATGGATTACGTTGGAAAGATGACAGAGGACCGTAATGCCATGGGCCCTTTACGCATGACAGCTGACCTTCTAGCCGAGCTCTGGGAACTCTACATCATCTCGAGTGAGTATCGCCTTGTACTACCATCGTCTGAAGATCGCCTCTTCTCGGAGAGGCCAAGGGCATGCATGGTGTACTCTGCATGTTTGAGATTGGCTTCCGGCTACCGGTGCTAGCGTTTGTCACCCAATTTCCGGAGTTCTTCAAGATCGCTCCCGCTCAAGTGATGTCGAACTCCTGATGAGTGATTTTGGATTTGACACACTGATCCGAGATTTGCGCCATCTGGATGCAACAGTTAACATGTTTCGCCACGTCTTTCAAGCCTGGCGCTGCTCTTCCCCGAGTGTGTGTGGCTTTATTCAATTTGAAGCCTAGGACGTCATGCCGTTGGCACTCGGCGTTAGGTCCTTTCGCCGATGGAAGGACTTCTTCTTCTGGGTCGAAAGGGCCCGACAGGAGGAATGGCCTTTCCTTACGTCCTTCCGGGACCTCTCTATGGATCCTCCTCTTGAACGTTGGGTTGAGGTGCTTCTTGACAAGGACACGCATGTTCTTGTCGTTCTCCAGTATGGTCCTCCTGTGGCCATCCGGCTACGGCTTTCGGAAGTGGCATTGCAGCGCGCAGGGCTGTCTCCTCTGGTGCATCCTCGCGGAGGGGAAGAGAATCTGGACGTGGGTTTGAGCGGCCGGTCAGTAGCACGACGGCGAGGACGATGGCTGTAGGTAGGGCGACATTGGTCAGTGCAAGGGGAAGATAGATCATCTGTGACTTTTGTTATCCTTTATGCTGTTTTCCTTCAGTTTTTGTAAATTTACCGCACCCTTTTAGTGTGTTTGATGGAACAACTGGCCCTTTTTCTCTTAACGCACCCATGATTTATGGATGTGTCAAATCGTGGCGTATCAATTTGGTGCTAGATCACGTTATAACGAGTCTTGTCTGATCGGCCAAGAGTGTCCGTCAGTCGGTTAGTCTAAGTTGTATGCTTATGCTTGGCAAAGCAACTCTGTTAGTCATAGCGAAGAAGAAAGGGGGTTTCGCATAGTACCTTTTAGTCCAACGGCTTGCTGAGGTATGACTTGTGCGCTTTTCGATGGGTTCTATCTGGATCTGGCCATCAACTTTTTGAATTGCCACCCATGGTTCCTTAGGTAGGATAGGCCTTCGACTAGTCCTTTCCGAGTCTCCATTCGAAAAGGTTTGGTTCTTCTTTAAAAAGGGGGGAGCTCACCACTATGCTTTCCATCCTCAGCTATGGATGGCCCTTCTTTCCTAGAAGAGGGTGGCTCTCCTAGAGGGGTAAAATCTTATCCCATCGGAGACTTGAAGGTGGTGGAAGTGAACTTCTATGCGGCACAATTTGGTGCATTTTTCCGACGTGGAGCCGAGGCTCTTCACGTCTTGGTAGAAAGGTCCTGCCCGTTAAAGGTTTGCTCTTGACTTCAACGGGAGGGACTTGTTGTCGTCTTGCTTCATCCTCATCAGGGGCTTGCTTCTCTCAAGCTTCCAGGTTGCTGCGAAGCCTTAGATTTTCTCTTCCTTCTCAGGGGGGGGGGGGGGGGGGGGGGTTGCTTCTTACAGGTTTCTCGACTTTTGTCATCTCTTGCTTCTAGGAGACTTGGAGCGATCTTTCTCTGGCCGGATCTATTGGCAAGGCCTTGTAGCTAACGAGTTGGATGCGACAGTTGGTCGCCGAAGCTGGGAGGCCACTCCTAGAGGGGTGTTCCATCTGCGGGTCGCAATGACGGTGGAGTCTAGGGGATATGCCCCTAGCGGCAAAACTATAGGGTAGCCTGATTTTCGATGACGGTCGGGTCACTGGCCTCTTCCCAGTTTCACAGTCCATCTTGTCTTCTTATCTTGTCTTGGTCGATACTTCATGTTGGCTTTTGAATACATACTTTTGTATAGTATGTGACTTACTGAAAATTTGTATAGATGTCTGTAGTATGTATCTTTTTGTGTCTTCCCCTTCTTCCCTCCAAATTGAATAGGCTAAGTTTGGCTTGGAAACTTAGACTGCGTTCTTTTGTATAGGAGATATGAGGAATTCCATAATGGGTGGCTTCTTCTACTCAGGTGGGAGCCCCTTCTCTGCGGGGCGAGGCTCAATAGAGGTAGTAGATGACCGAGTTTTATCCCATTTTTGGGTAGGGAGCCCCTTCTTTGCGAGGCTCGGCTCGATAGAGGTATTAGACCGACTGAGTTTTTTTTCATCTTCAAGTGGAGTGTGTCAATAAGAAATTATTCACTCTCAGTAATTAGAGAGAGAATGCTCCAGGTTAAATGCGTGGAAGTCTCTAGCTAGGGTGGACTCAATATCAAGAAAATAGTTTTCTGATATTGAAGGTGCGCGCATTCATGCCAAGTGGGTTAACCGGTTAGGATTTGACAATTAACTATACCCTAGGTTAACTCGATAGCCTTGTACAGATGAATAATTAAATCGACGTGGTAACTATGGACCAATAGATTCTAAGAGTGGGTCACAGAACCCATCGCCTTCTGGGATCATGCGGTATTACTCGGCACCTACCATGATCGGAGATCTAGACGACTGCCGTGAGACAGTGATTCAGTTTAGTAATTAATTGAATATTAGATATTAATTAATTATAATATGCCAATAAAGAGTTATTGGGCTTATTGGGTCAAAAATTGGACTGACGTTTGGATCTAGAGGGTCATACGCAAAAAGGTTCTCGATCAGAATATTTAAGTGGGTTTTATATTAACCGGAGATTTTTATGAATGATTGCTAGAATTGGTAGAAAAGATAGTGAAGAGGGCTTCCTTGGGCCAAGCTTCAAAGCAACCCTAGCCGCCCCCTCCTTTCTCTCTCTGTGTGCTCTCACCCCTGGATTTCTTTGTCCGCATGCTATGACGATCGTTGCGGATTCAAAAGCACGGCACGACTGTTGATTCTGCATCAGGAGGACTGCGTGGATACCGCTAAAGGTCGGACGTCTGCGAGGTTGGCAACATCACTCGTTCGGAACAAAACGAACGTGGATTCGAATCCGCGCAAGGTGATTATTGAATCGCCATTTTATGTTTTTTGTTGAAATGGATTGGTAACGGTGGGATAGAAATTTTAATAATTAGTTTCCGTTGCGTTCTTTGTGTCCCACCCAATCCTTACAGTTAGTTGATCTATTCATGCTATTAGAAAACACATTTGATTTGATAAACTTATATTTGACTATATTTTATATTATGATCTTATTTGAGCTATACGTAGAATTGTCAATTACATATAATTTGATATCATCACTTTTTAATTATTATAGCGTTAGTATTTGGTGTGTTCGAATTTTCTGTGAGTGGTTAAACTCATAAATCCTACTAAATTTTTTAGAATATGAAGAGGAAGAGTTAGCAGTTGAGGAGGACTTTGCTTAAAGAATTTGACTTAGATTTTTCTGGAGATTATCTAGATCTAGATTTACAGTTTTCTTAGATGGGTGAAGTAGGGATTTGAGAGATGATGTGAGATGAGTGACTTTACTTCTGTTGGATACATTAATGTAATTTGAGGATCTTAGTATTAGCAATGAAAATTTATATTTGAGTATTTGATGGTAATTAACATGTTTATTACTTTAGTTATTTATCTCACCTATTCATGTTCGATTTATATGTTATTTGGTTCTATAGTTATATAGCTTGAATCTGAAGTGAGTTCAAATGATTGAACTGGATCAGGGGTGTAACACATTAGGTGTGCCCTGCATTTTTAGCAAACGCGTTGGGGCACCCTGCTTGTCCCACATGGGGCCACAGGATGTCCCCAAAAGACCAGACAGTATAATATATATATATATATATATATATATATATATATATATATAATCTCTTTCCACCTCCATCCCCATGAAGTTTAGGCGCTAAATGTGCCGCAACACCTCTTGAAAATAGGACCCGTTGTCGGTAGACTTAAATAGAGTAGTGCATAGTAACACGTGGCAGGGGGGAGAGAGAGAGAGAGAGTTGGGTAAGTGGGCGGCTAGGTACGAAAGAGTGGGGGACGAGAGAGAGTTTTTACGTGATGGAGCATTGATCCACGGTAGACAAAAGCGTTTTTGCCATTGGACAGCTTTGGCCGGTTGAACTGCGCCTTCACATATGACTCCACTTGTCAGTAAGAAAATAAGGTAATGAGCAATACCTGTTGCAACACCACTGTAGACTTTTTGAATTTTCTTTAAAGGTCGAGTCCCACATGTTCTATACGTTCGTACAACCTGATCTCCGATCGGACAACTTAAAAAATTCTAAAAAATCAAAATTCTTATAGGCCATTGAAGACCTCTTTTTCCTATTCATTGGAACTCAATTTTTTATTTTGTAAAATTTTTGAATTATCCAATCAGCCGACTATTGACACGTAGGACATGTGAAATCCAACCTTAAAAAAATTCAGAAAAATTCTATTGCAATGTCCCCCACTACAGTGGCAAGGGACGTTGCAACAAGAGAATATCTAAAATATCTTTTCTTCCGAGCAGTATGAAGGAAAAATATTTTATCAAAGATGTTCCCACCCCAAAAACTAAAAAATTGACTTATAGCTTTTGATTTTAATAGTATTCTCGTTAGATATGCCTGTGTGTACAAGCACACCTTGTGGGCGCATGCGTTGTTCTCTCTCGTTCTGAAAGTAGGAGTAATACTTGCCGCAATACAGATGCAACTACCATCCAATGGCAGGATCAAACATCATAAGCTTTAAGTTTTGCTGCACCCTGATGAGACGGTGCAGTGAGTCCATGCCATCCGATCTCACGACAGCTGTCGCAGCTGCGCTGCAGCAGGACATTCCAGCATGACTCAAAAAAATAATGCAAAACTAAGGTGGAAGCTGGGACACTATCTTCTTCAGGAACGAGATCGTCTAGACCTCCCACCCTCTAGGCCATGGTGTGCCCCTAGACACATCAGGGGAGAGGGGTGACGAGGTACACCCATTAATTCAGGGTCAATGACCCATTCCTCCTTCCCCTGATGTGTCTAAGGGCACACCATGGCCCAGAGGGGGAGGTCCAGATGATCTAGTTCCTCTTCTTCATATATCAACACGTGATGAAAAGGGCAAGGTGATAAAGCAATGTTGACATAAAATTCGCATTACACAAGGAATTGGAGTATCACCACAAGTTGGCATGGTTGAGCCAATAGAAGATGCGATTCAATGAAAAATTACAAAAAATTATTCTCTACTGCTATTTCCCATTTTCATCCTCAAACCAAATCCTAAAGGAAATAAAGGATCATACAACTCATGGTTGGCATTCATTGGCAACTGATCCATCCTCCTAAACCATGTAACAGGAAGCAAACCCTCGAAATCATAGTCTCCGAACACCACATCGGCAACTCCCCCACCCTCGCTCCCAGGTAACCAGGCAGCAACCAGTGCATCAATGGATTCCAGCACCTCGGGTTCCAAAATCAAAGGTCTCCCAGATACTATGATCAGCAATGTGGGAACTCTGCAGGCAATTGAAAGTATGGCATGGGCATCAAAGGGGATTGATAGGTCCTCTCTATCCCCCAGAAATTCAGCATATGGGACCTCTCCGACCACCACAATTGCAAACGAGTATTCTTGACCCACAAATGTGGTTGCTGATGGAAATTCTTCAAAAATCACCTCAGTATTCTCCCCAGCTGCTGCTTTGATGCCTTCTAGAATTGTGGTACCTGAATGTGAGAAAAGGGCATTAGCTTTAGCATTAGGACAAATGCAGAGTTATTTCAAAATGAAACATGTTAACGATATAGCCTGGAAATATAGTTTTCCTGCCACTAGCCTTCCTTTACTTTGTTTGGCTCAAATGTCAAATGGAAGAAAAAAACAAGCCATATTGAACATAAAAACATAGAAAAAACATACAAGATATCGGAATCATCAGGTGTACCAAGGACTTTAATGCATCTCCATCTCTCTCTCTCTCTCTCTCATATATATATATATATATATATATATATATATATATATTGTCGCCGCCCCTCCCCAAAACCTCCCATCCCATTTTCAAAAACACAAAAAGATAAAAACCACCAAAAATTTAAAATATTCAAATACTCTACTCTAAGTTGTTTCCTACTCCATTGGATTTAATTTTCACCGTTCGATTAACAAAATTAAGTTGTTTCCTACTCCATTGGATTTAATTTTCACCGTTCGATTAACAAAATCAATTGTGGGCGTCCAATCAAGTTCGTTGTTGTTTGGTAAAACCCCAGGGGATGAGATCAACCATAAGAACTGATTTGACGAATTTTCTATTTTTTGACTATTTTTCAATATTTTAGATATTGATTTTTGATACGTGCCCGATCGGATGGCTCCAGTTGATTTTGTGTGTGTGTGTGTGTGTGTGGAAAGGGATTCAATAAGCTCCAGGGCGCATCTAACTTAGAGACGTTCCCCCTCAAAAACCCACCCCATGCTAAAAAAAATAAAAATTTTCATAAATTTTTAAATATTCAAATAGGGCCCTTAAGGTTGATCCCATCCATGGAGCTTTAATTTTCATTATCCGATCTTGAAAATCAATCGGAGTTGTCCAATCAGACATGTATTAAAAATTAATGTCTAAAAATACTAAAAATAGTAAAAAAAATAGAAAATTCGTCAGATTAGCTGTTAGGGTTAAGATCCCATCTCCTGGGGTTTTAGTTTTAATCTCCAAACATCGACGTATTTGATTGGACGGCTACGGTTAAGTTTTTCAATCCAAGGATGAAATTAAATAAAAAAAAGTGAGAAACCACCTAGATAGAGGTATTTGAATATTTTAAATTTTTTGATAATGTTTATCTTTTTTAAATCAGGGTGGGGGGTTTTTGGGGCGGGGGGGAAGGGGGGGGAGCGTTATATCCACGGTCATATAGGGGGGGGGGGGGGTGCTGTGTGCAGTTCTTGCATCTATGTGGTCAAATGTGTCATGCGCACGCTTAGTGCAGTTTTTGCATATGTGTGGTCAAACCGCATACTATTTTTGGCCCCATCTCCATGTTAAAAAAATAAAAACCACCATAAATTTCTTTATTCAATTACCTCCCTAGGATTATTTCTATACCTTGAAGCTTAATTTTCACCATCCGATCGTATCTGAATAAATTGTACCCGTCCAATCGGGTGCGAGTAAATTAGTGATGATTACTAAAATCCCAAGGGATGGAAACAACCGTATGGATAATCTGACAATTTTTTCTATTTTTTTGCTATTTTTTCATAAATTTTTAAAAATCAAATTTGCAAGTATCCGATGGATAGTTACAATTGAGTTTCACGATCGGATGGTGAAAATAAAATCCCAAGGGATGGAAACAATCCTAAGGAGAGTAATTGAATATTTAAAAAATTATGATAAATTGTATTTTATTCTTTTAATATGGAGATGCTGTCGAAAACAGTCCATGCAGTCAAATCGCATGCACTGTAGCAAAACGCACCAGAGCATTCTATCATTACATGATCTATCGATAGAAGCTGAGAGAAAAAACAATTTAGTGAGAAAACTGAGACATGAAGAACATATGGTTGTTTGAAAATTTTCCGCATGGTTCTTCAGAAATACATACATGCAGACATACATATTATACATTTCATGAAAAGCCGAATGATTGCTTCCATTATTAGAATTTACATACCGGCTGTGATTTTGCCTTTGCTTCCATGCCAAGCAATTGTCCATCCTCCACACTGGTATCCAATATCATCAGCATGTGTACCCACAACAAGAACTCTTCTGACATTTTTATCCAGGGGAAGGAAAGGCCTCTTTTGATCCTTTCCATTTTTTAGCAAAACCAATGATTTCCTGACTGCTTCACGTGCGAGTTCCCGATGTTCCTGGAAGAAAACATAGTAAAGGATAAGATATTACCTTCTATGATGATGTCTAGCTACAAGTAATTAACAATGGAAGAAATAAATTTAGGTTCTTGTTCATGAATCCTATGAATGAATGCATTGTAGTTTTGAAAACAGTGTTCTAAATGAAAACAAGTAAACAATTATATAAGAAAACAGAAAAAGATCATTGTGTCATGGTCACAATGATGATCTAAGATCAAATGTAGTGGAAATGCTTGAATTGGATCACTTGATTTAAGATCAAATGTACTGGAAATGCTTGGATTGGAACACTTTATATGAAACAAAATAAACAATAAAATAATGGGGATAATGAGACCAACTAGCCTAGGTAACCAGCAAAAAAAGAAAAAAAACTTGGAAAAATCATAGAAATTGAAACTTTGGAGAGATATGGTACGAGAAATATGAATGCAGAAAAGATTCAATATTTCCGTCAATACATTAAAAGTCTTACACTCAAACAGCAAAGAAAAGATAAATGCTTCATGTGGGTTTGGAACGTGTTTATGATGCCAAACTATTTGATGTGTTTATGATGCCAAACTATTTGTAGTATACAGAGGTAACCAGAACATGAGACAACATAAAACCTGCATTTCATTTGGGTATTGAAGATTGTTTTCAGAGAAATGAACTTTAACAGTGAAGTATGATGATGTAAAAGGCATGACTATATGTTTGTCACAAAAAATTGTTGAAAGCTGCTCCCGTTAGTGTCAAGCTGAGTCAACATCCAATCCAGACAGGATTTGGTCATGATTTCATGGCTCTCAAGTGCAACAGACACCATTTTTCCCATGGTAATGGACTGAACCAAAACTCCAAAATGAATATAGAACCAGCAAGATGTAGCCAAGTTCATAAACGTACATCACATATAGTGAAACACCATTAGTATGTGTACTGTGTCAAGAATCGTGTTACGTAGATAATGGAAAAAGCTCAAAAGATTGCAGAAGCAGACTTAGACCAAAGCATTTCTATAGTCAACTTGTGTAAACCACAGATGAGTACATTAAACAGGAAGCTGTTGTGATGCACATTGGCATTGGAGGTAAGCATTTCATTGCCTCATAAGTATGAGACAACTGTTGATTTTTATATTTGGATAAGTGGTTGGCTTAACCTTGATTCTTCTCCATGAACCATTCATGTTCAGATGCAAGTGATCACCTGTCCCTCAGACATATATGTAGTTGTTCCATCAGCAATCGGCTGTGAAGGGGTGTCAAAGAATATTTTTCTCAGGATGACAAGCTTTTTTTACATGGAGGATCAATCTTCTCCCATATTCTGGAATCTCTCCAAGTTATGGGACTGCATGAATAGTAAAGACCCTCTTACCACAAATGGGTCCACTAGGGTGTGTTAGGCCACTCTCCTTCCTTGTGTGCAGCAACTCATGATGCTGAGGAGAGTGTCCTCACATTGCTGGATCATCCTAACAAAGCTGGCATGCTTCACGGTTCACCCTGCCACCTTAGACTCATGGTGATGGGGGTGGGAGCCTTCGGGTTCCTTCCCTGTTAGGTCTACCTATCAGATGATTACTGATGGAGGACATCGTCATCCATTTTACAAGCATGTTTGGTCTCCCAAGAGCCCTCTTCAAAATTATGATGTGGAGAATCTCTCATGCCCGACTACCCACCTGTGACAGATTGGCAAGATTCATAGATGACTTCCCCACTTTGTGCTGCCTTTGTGGAGAGGAAGAGGAGTCAGTGGACCATGTGCTGCTGTCTTGTCACTTTTCTCAACAGGTGTGGACTGTGGCATTTCTTGTTAGGCAAGTTGAACCTCTAGGGAAGTCTTTTGGCTGCCATTTTGGGATGGTTACCCCTTGCCCAAAGCTGATGAGACAATTTGGTGGTTGATTCTTCATGCTACCTTATGGGCCATTTAGGGGTGAGCAGAATAGAAGGATTTTCCACAAGGAAGCTTCAATCTTAGGGCGTGTTGGTCTTTTTGTATGTCATGCAGTTAGGGAGTGGGTTGAAGCCTTTTTATATTCAGGATGTGAATAGATTATCCTTTTTTGCTCTTTTGGGGGATAAGCATTACACCATTTCGGTGTCCTTTTTATAAAGGGAATTTATGAGGGTTTTTGTAATTTACGCTTGTACATTCTCCTCTTCTCATTTTAATATATTATGTGCTACCATCCACATTTCAGGAAAAAACAAAGATGACACAAGAAGATCGGTTTAGGATTGCTGCTTGAGGTAGTAATTACCTTGTCACAAAAAACAAAAAGTGGCAAGCTCTCAGTGTAATCTTACATTTTTTTAATGAAGATCACTGTATCAAAAAAGAAGGAAAATTATTCTGCTAATAACATATTTTCAGTAAGACATCCAATGGAATTCAGTGTAAATACTTATCGTTTGTTGTACTTTGGATGCCATATTAGGCAATTAGAACTGTCTCAAGAAATTCCATGGAACAATTTGAACTCCTGTAGTCTGACCCATCGCCTCTGATGGTAGAGTTGAGTATTTTTACTAATTTAGATGAACAACTTTAGCATTTGATGACTCTAATTGAAGAGTTATTATTTGATCTTTCAGTTTATACATTTCAATTGCAAAGCAAATACATGAAACAGAAAATCCAAACACTCACAAAGAGTGGGGTATCAGTCTTGTGGCAAAGGGAAACCAACTTGAACAAGGAGATAAGTGCTTCAAAGGCTGTTGCAATATAATCAATCCTTTTATTCTTTATGATTCCTTAAACTTTTATACAGAATTAGAGACAGTATTAATAATAAAACACTTTTGTGGAGCACAACATTATAAGCACCACAAAGGCTTTAACAGTCCAATGTTGATGCTATATGGTCAAGAATTAATTAATTAGCTATATGAACGTCTTCAGGCAAGCATACCTTGCAGCCCACCATATCTATCAATGACCTATCGGAGAAAGGATGCTCAAACAGGCCAGCAACAAATTTGACTCTGAGGATCCTTACTACTGCATCATCAATCCTGGCCATCGGTATCTCTCCTGATTCCACCAGAAACAGCAAATCCTCCAGGAACTTGTCATATCTGTCAGGCAACATTATCTGTAAACCACCTCAGCTGTTGGCAAAGAAGCCATGATACATTTTATGGGATCTCAAAGGTTGGATTTAAATGCATACCATGTCAAGTCCCGCATTGATTGAAGCAGAAATGCAGTAGCGATAGTCTGATCCACTTGGGTGGCAGAGCCTATCAATGCCCTCCCAGTCTGATATCACAAAACCCTGAATCAACATCACAGTCAACAAGACTGATCATCAACCCACAAAGAGCCATAATTTGGACGGCAACCCAGCCGATCAAAAGTCAGTGTAATCCTATGATAATCTCAAGGCTTACTTCAGCAAAATACAGTTCAAAGGACAATACCTTGAAACCTAGCTTTCCCTTGAGAACTTCCGTTATAAGGAACCGATTGCTATGTAACTTGCTCCCGTTCCAGCTTGAATAAGATACCATCACAAGTGACACACCCTGGTCCAGACAGTCCAGGTACGGCTTCATGTGGACTGTCTCCAATTCCTCAAAGGAACAGATAGTGTCACCCTCATTCACCCCTCCATATGTGCCCCCATCCCCGACGAAATGCTTCGCACAAGCAAGCACATTCTTCCTGTTGGTCAGTAAAATTATCAGACGTGTTGATGTTTGATTCAGACCCCATCCACATCACACTGAACATGAAACATTTTGAAATTGACACCCACAAGCTAATAACATGCAGCCAGATATTTGCTCACAGTCATGTTCCAAAAAGCTGATGCAATACATATTCCATAAATCAAATGCCTTGACAATGGTCCGAACTCATCATTCACAATTATACACTGCTTAATGTACTTATAAATGCCCATTCCAAATCATGCTGTTTGGTCAATGTGGTTATTAGTGAGAGAGCCTACCAGAATCCACATAGTTCATATGCATGTTGAACAAAGCTGATAAATGCAGAAGCCATGAGCTCAAACACCTACATGATGGATTCAAACACATGGATGTGACAGCGACACTTAACGGCAGCACATCCACAAGAAAAACCTTCCAATTAACTAACCCGAAAGCAACCAAAAGAAGATATAAACCCAAGACCAGCCATGGTTTTTCCGATGAGGACGAGGCCCACCTGCCAGCGAGGTAAGGGTAGCCGGAGGGGTGATCCGGCGGGGGGGGCCCCTGCAGCCCGGCGACGATGGAGGCCATGGCGCACACCACGTCGGTGTCCTCGCTGTAGCTCTCGTAGCATCGCCCCCACCTGGGGTCCCTGCACACCTGCGATCGGGCAAAGACGTCAGATTTCCATCAGGCTCGCCTGCACGTACGTGGCGACCACGAGTGGATCAGACGCAGCGAAGCGTGCGTACAGCTACGCAGGGGGCGAAAGTGCAGTGCATCCCGCTGGCGCGGACCTCCAGAGCCGTCGCCTCCCCGATCCGTCGAGCCAGGTCCGGGTCCCTAATAAGCGTGATTAGAGGAGGCAAAGTAATTAATCAATAATACACCCATGACACACGACCACTAATTAAGCATTTTTATTAGTTGATGAGGTGATTAGGCGGACCTGGTGGCGCCGAGGCCGACGTTGTGGGGGAAGACGGTGGCGCCGAAGAGGTTGTTGTGGCCGTGGACGGCGTCGGTGCCGTAGAGCAGAGGCACGCCCAGGCGAGAGGACAGCGACCACCGCTGGAAGTCGTCCACCATGTCGGCCCAGTCGGCGGGGGTCGCGCGCTCCCGGGGGGCGCTGCCGCCAGCGTTGAGGACGCTGCCGATGGCGAGGGTGGAGAGGGTGCGCGGGGAGGCGACGGAGCGCTCGATCTGAGCCATCTGAGCAGCCTTCTCCCGCAGGGTCATCCGGGACAGGAGGTCCCGGACCCGCGCCTCCACCGGCGCCGCCGGGTCCTTGTACACCGGCGGGTGGGCACCGGCATCGTTACCAGGAGAAGCAGCTTCTTCAGTGGTAGTCATCATCGACTTCCGGTTCCACCCTTTTTCCAAGCTCTCCGAGCATTTTGGGGGTGTTTGCGGACGACGGAGCTCTCCTCCTGCCGTTCGTCTCCCTATTTTATTGGGATTTTTGCATCTATATCCTAGACGATATTATATTTGCATTTATACTTCCTACCTTACACATATTCCTACCAAGGCCCAGAAATCTTGAGAAAAGTTGCAGTTAGAAAAAAAAAGAAACACGAGCAAAATAGATCCGCAATAGCTCATCCATATGCAATTCCAAAAATATAATTCTATTATAATTATAATTTTTTTATAGTGAATCAATGGCTATATAGCCATAGGTCTAAATGACAAATGTCCAAAATATACAAACTAAAAAAGTAGGATGGAGCAAGTCAGCTCACCTACATAGATGGCCACCACTCAAGAAGAATCCAACTTTGTCGTACCACTTGCACCCATGAAGGGATCGAGTCTCAAAATGGAGAACTAGTAAGGATCTCCCACCTATAAAGGCCCACCGAAACAATTACCGAGGAAATCAACCTGATATGATCATATAGAAAATAACTACACCAAAGAAATCACAATATCGCATTCTATCAAATGATGTGATAAATCAAATTCACCATCTAATCACTATATCTAAAATCATAATCAAAGCCGTCCATAGACCTTAGGGAGTCATTTCATATGGAAGCAAGTCTAAGTTCATATTCCACATACCAATTCTCAAACATGAATCGTAACTTACCCATGTCTCATAACCCAGTATGAGAAGTTATCTAACGGTCACACCACTCTGTCCGTATCATCTTTCATATGACGAGCACATAGACCAGTAGGTAAGATCTTTGTGTTCAAATCAAGTATAGACGTCTCCTACAATCCATGATTTATTACTAGTAGTAAAAATTGCGTGCGTCGGATCATCACATCATCATTCTTTCTATTGACCCATTCTAGAACTAATCATCAATTCATCATTTATTCTATTGACCCATTTCAAAGATGATTCTCAGGCATTCACATGTTCATTAAATCAATAATATCAATAATATTTATCAATGATTGGAGACACATCACTAGCATCTATCATTGGTT
This sequence comes from Zantedeschia hybrid cultivar, assembly GCA_030544215.1. Classification (NCBI taxonomy): domain Eukaryota; kingdom Viridiplantae; phylum Streptophyta; class Magnoliopsida; order Alismatales; family Araceae; genus Zantedeschia; species Zantedeschia hybrid cultivar. The sequence goes on from JARZZO010000016.1 coordinate 16,247,458, forward strand.
CATTATCATATAATTGTCATCATTGGGTTTCAGAACATCTCTAGGGGCTCCTTACCTATTAATGCCACTTCGTCATTCTTTGATCTTTGAAAATTCGCTAAGTTGTGGCAAAGAAATATGGCCAACTAGGGTAGGTGATCATTAACATCACGTAGTCCAACCCTTAGCCAAGGGGCGCATACAAGTAGTCTCCACCACTACTTATTGTCAATCAAATATCACGTAAGTCTGGGCTCCAAAAATCAGTTCCTTTTATGTGGCTAGAACTCGAGGCCCTAACCTAACCCTATTTATGAGGCTACTCCATGTCCCCTACTCAGAAGAGACAGATCAATATCGGGTATTATGCTAGTGAAGTGGTCATGCTAGTCAAATCATAAGAACATAACTCAAATTCTATGAAATTCTTAAAGAGAATAAACCAACACATGAAGGCATGTCAATTTAAGCAAAAATCTTGTAATTATTTATAATTAGACTACTTATAATCATTTTACACAAACCCAACATCATTGGTTGGAGTTCAGTGGAAAAGAAATCTCACTCTTCAGCCTCAAAGTAAGGCATTTTTGGCAAATTGGTCAACCATTTTGCATATAGTTTCTATACTATATGCAGTTTTTTGCATAGTTCAGTATAATTGCCCAACTTGTGGGTGGTTGGGGTGGGGGGAGTGTGTAAAAGGTCCTATTAAATGAACTCCAAATTTAATGGAAACTTAGATATATATGTTGGGAATAACAAATCTAAATTTTAGCCAAAACAGTAAGAAATAAGTGAATAGTAATTCAAATACCACTACTCTATTAGAAACTAACAAATAGTCCAAAACCCATGAAGATGAGAGCATATTACAACACCATCTTTGATGGCTATTCCATGGAGAAATTCTAGATTCATTTGGCTGAAATCCAACCCTAACTTCGTATTTATGGCATTTAAAATTGACTAATCTAATTAAAAGTTTTACTCGAGTATTAGAGAACAATATGTTAGCTAGCATATAACTAAATTTCAAGTCAATCCACACATCTAATAAGCTTTTTACCAAAAATCAAATGACTATCTAGATTTCGGAGTCAACTCCATACTTATGAAGATGGGAACTGATCTCACTCATCTCCAACCAAATCACATGCAATTTGGTCTGGGAACACTGGACATACTAATTTATAAATTCTAAAGCATAAATGCTATTTCATTCACCACATGGTTCAAATCAAGCAAATCAAAGTACCTTATTTTTATAGATTTAGACTGTTCATAAACACTATCAAAACACATGAAAACACCCCAGTGACCTCTCGGAATAATTTGGAAATTTTTTGATAGCATTTGATAATTATTTTATCCTACTTTATGAGTTGCTTGAATTTCATTAAGTTCAAATTCCTAGAATCGAAACAGGAGTTCGAAATCATAACAAACCAATCTAAAAATTGATGAAACTTTGAAAACACATTTGTTATGACCCTTTAAGCTTGTTCATAAAGTATGATTATTTTCTGAACTCATTCGACAATTATCTTGATTATTCATGTAATTTCCTATTTTGAAATTAGATATAATTTTCGAATAAATATACTATAAGTTCTGAAAATTATAAGAAAATTCTAGAAATGTCCTAAATATTCTTTGAATCTATTAGATCATCTTTTTCCTATAATTTCTTAAAAACCATGCACGTTCCTTTAATGACTTGATTTCATCTACTTTGACTTGAATTTGATATTATGTATATGTTTAGTATTATTATAATTGAAACATCTCAGATATATGCCCAATCATAATCTTTGCAATACGTGTGACATCTGTGTGAATGATTTGTTTCGACACTGCCACCTTAAGGGGTTGTAGGGCCCCATTCCAATATGAGCATTTGTATTGGATAGGGCATTGGGAACTCGTGGGGATCGGATGGAATCCAAAAGTCGGAAGTTTGCGTATGGCTATGGATGGGATTTAGACTCTCTGATTATGTACAATTAATTAAGACATGTGTGCATTTGCCTAGACACATTAGTATATGTGTAGGTTACCCCTTGTGTTATAGTTGGATGCATTCCCGTTTTGATAAGTATGAACTATGTTCTTTTTGGCACAAGACAAGTGAATAACAAATTTATTTAGATCTTGAGATCTTTGTTTAGAATCATGATCATTTGTTTCCCACTTGACTATTAATCAAGTTGTAGAACTCATTTTCTTGAATTCTGCCTTATTTCATATCATTTATGGATCTTGCCTTGAAGTTTGAAACTCATGATCCTCTCGTATGTTAAATCTAAAATTTGGATTTTTTGACTTGATCACATGCTTCTAGTTATGTTTATATGCCATATGATATATGATATGTCTCCATATGATATATGATATGTGCCGCTTTATGTGTTGGAGGACTTGTATGATATGTTTATAGCTAATAGCTTGATTAATCTATATCTCAATATGTTGGAAAAGCATGTTGTATGTAGTAACATATATACGTGATATCATATTTGTTCATTCATATTAGAAAATGCAATTGATTTAGTATGCTATATATGAGAACTTGTTCGTATCAAATTTCGTGTTTTAGTATATATAGAATTGTTAATTCTTCATGTTATAGATATCATAAAATTTCAAATTATTATATGTTTAATTGTGTGGTGGATATGATGCTTACTGAGTACTTGTACTCATAAACCTAACCATCACTGACTCTGAGGGCGAGGGGGAAGAGGTGGAGTGGAGACTATTTGCTCAGTTTTGGATTGGGGTTGCTTAGCTATTTTGGAGGTTGCTTATCTTGGTTTAACATTTATTTTCAATTAGTAATGTTGGGTCGGAGATTTAAATCACAGAGATCTCCCCACCGTTCCTATAAGACAGACACTAGGTCATAGGAGACCCCGGTACCGATGCCTAAGTCAGAATACTGGAAGAGAGCAAAGGCACTAGTCGTATAGTTTAAGCTTGGGACGTATCTCATGAGGTTACCGAAGGGTTCCCTTTATAGGGGCAGGTTGACGGCAATCGAAGAGTTCGCCGAGAGGACGTTTAAAGTAAGTCCGATCTAGTCCTTGGATGGGGCGGGATTCTGGTGCTGGTTTTCCTTATCAGCAGATCGGAGAAGGATTCGGAAAGGACGTCCTTCGGCGGGAAGTCACCCCACGTCCCGCAGGACATTGGGGTCTGTTTTGGATTCAAAGGCCTCTCGTGAGAACCTATTCACACAAGCTGGGAAGACCCACTGGGCCTTGACAGGAATGTTGACGCCTCTTATTAGGCCGGCCCACTCAGCATATGGGCCAGACTCAATCAAACCCTCTCATTACCCCCCCTGCTTCGAAGGGCGGTACGCGGCCTTCAGAGTAATCGAACTCCAGGTGGGTTAGCGTATTTAATATGGATGGGAAAGGGTCCCGACCCTCTGTACGAGGGCGGGAGGTCATGATTCAAAAAGGATACGTGTTACACCTACGGGCGAGTGCCAGTTCGACGGTCGTGCCCACCCGAGGCGAGCGTCTCTTCATCTGCTATAGGAGGCGAAAGGCTTCCTTCGAACGGATGTTTCCAACAGGCACTGGGAAGAGATAAAACCCGCTTTACGATCGCAGGTGGAGAACTACTTCAAGCAAAATCCTGCGCACAGCTTCTCCTGGGCTTGTTTTTCCTCCTCCAACCCCCTTTCAATCATCCGTTCCTCCATCCCCTATCTCTTAACAAGCCTCCGTTCAACACTGGTGTCCAGAGATATGTCATACTCCCAGGGGGTTGAGGTAGATCGGGAAGCAATGCGGCCTTCCACCTGCTCTGAAGGTCGCCTAGCGGAGATCCGGGTGAAATTTTAGATCCCAGAAGAGTACCGGTTCAGCGTTCCTCAGCCCAAGGAGCGCATCTATAGTAGGAGAACTTGCTCGTTCATGGCTTACGAGGCCATTTTGATGTGGGGTTCTGCCTACCAGTCGCCGTGTGCATGGAGAGGTTGCTCAACTACTTTCAGTTGACACCGGGGCAGATCATGCCCAACTCCTGACGCCTAATAATGACATTCTTCATCTGGGTGAGAGAGCTTGGATGCACGGACCCTTCGCCGGCAATTTGCAACTCGCTTTCCAGCCGAAGAGAGGGGCAAAGCCCGGTAACTAGGGGTTCGTCCTGTTAGTTTTATGTGGCCTACAAGCCAATCTGCCTGTGTAAATCTCGTTCATTTATTAATATAATGGCATAATATTCATTATGTGTAAATCGCATTAATTATCGTCTCATAATGAAGTCCGTGGCTATGTGCTATAGTTATCAGATTACGATGAGATCATATTAATGAGATTGATCACTTAAACATACATATTCTTAATCGTTCTTAGTCGGAGGATATCTGAGAAGGACATCGGATATCCGGTTAGACTAGTACATATTACTCCTGCTCATATGATGAGGGTGACTGATTTCATAAGTTACTTGTGTGGAGACACTAAGGCGAATTTGTAGGTGCTCATTGGAGAATTAGTTCATTGAACTGATCCGACTGAATCGCTGGATGGTATTGTACCTCACTGTCAACTAGCTTGATTTTATTGTCGCAGTTGCGTGGATGGTCCTCGGACCTGAGACACCAAGGACACCTTGTCGGTGGACTTCTGTGCTTTGACCTTGGTTTACGAATTTCTAACCACGGGATTCTAAAGCGCCAAGGATTGGGTATAGCGGAATACCGTCGAAGAGAATTGTGTGTCAATAAGGAATCATTCGCTCTCGATACTTAGAGAGAGAATGCTCTAGGAAGGATGCGCTGAAGTCCCTGGCCAGGGCGGACGATTGTTGGGATTCGGGCAGGACGCGAAGAACGCAGCGGTAATGATGAACAAAATTTATCCCGCTCAATGCTCGCTGATCCGATTCGGAACGAAAAACTAAAATCGAAAACGACGAGAAGTAATCTGATTACCGTGCCCGGATTCAAATCCGCTTCCGTCTCGGTTCTGTCGAGGCGATGCCGCGAGCCGCACAAGTGTCCGGCCTCCAACGGTATCCACGCGATCCTCTGCGGTGGTTCGTCCTCGATCCCTCGTCCGTATCAGCCCGCTCGCTGAAGATCCGTCGCCGCAACGATTGCTGAAATCCCGCCGACAGGAATTCCCGACTTTCAGGAATTACACGCGGCGGAGACGGAAACTGTTCTGGCGCCTCGAACGGGATGCCCAGAGGAGGAGAGAGAAAGGAGGGATGACGTCCAGCAAGGGGAAATCCTGGAGCTTGGCCCAGGGTTTCTCAACAGCGCGTATATATATTAAGTCGGCGTGACTTTTCACAAAAGTCCCCGAGTTAATATAAAACCCACTTATGTACCACCGACTGAGAATCTTATTGCGTGTAACCCTCTAGGCCCATTTACCAGTCCGATTTTCAGCCCGTTAAGTCCAATAACTAGTTATTGACTTATTGTAATTAATTAATATCTATATATCAACTAATTACTTAACCGAATTGACATCGCATGTAAATTCGGTCGGACTTCTGATCAAGTTGGGTGCCAAGCAACACCGCATGATCCCGGAAGGTAATGGGGTTCAGCAACCCACTGATGCAACCTGTCCGTCCACAGTTACCACGTGGCTATAATCCTTCGTTCGCACAATGCTCTCGAGTTAACCTAGGGTATGGTCAACTGTCAAACCCTAGATTATCAACTCACTTGAATCAGACTCCGCTTTACAATATCCGAAAACCTATTTTCTGATATTGTTCCTGCTCTGGCCAGAGACTCCTGCAGATCTATTCTAGAGCATTCTCTCTCCAGTTACCTGAGAGCGACGATCCTTTATTGAACACACAATCACCTTCGAAGGTCTTCCGCTGGACCCGATCCTTGACTATTAGAGATCCCGTGGATAGGGATTCGTAAGTTAAGGTCAAAGTCCACCGACAAGGTGTCTTTGGTGTCTCAAGTCCAAGGATCAACCACGCCACTGTGATGATGAATCAAGCCGATTGACAGTCAGGTAAATTACCATTCGGCGATTCATGTCAGATCAGTTCAGTGAACTCATTCCCCAATGAACACCTATAGGTTTACCATTGTGTCTCCACACTAGTAACTAACGAGATCAGTCACCCTCATCATATGAGCTGGAATAACCTGTACTAGTCTAACCGGATGTTTGATGTCCTTCTCAAACATCCTACGACTAGGAACAATTGAGAATATGTGTTTATAAGTCATCAGTCTCATTATTATGATCTCATCATAATCTGATGACTATTGCACATATTCATGGATTTCATTATGCGCAATTATAAATATGTCAATCTACATAATGAATTTATTGCCATTAATTAGTGAACCAGATTGAAATAGGTGCCTTATGATTAGCTTAGAGGACACCTATATCCATCAATCTCCCACTTGGACTCAAGCCAATCACTTTCACATTTGATCTCCATCAAATCTAGGTGATGCTCACATAAAGTATGTGACTAAGACTTGGTCAGGGATCTGCTAAATTATCTATAGATGGAATATTTTTCATTACGTTATTCCCTCTTTATCCTTTGTCTCTGAACCTGTGAAAGAGCCTCAGAATGTTCTACAACTTCTGAAGAGACCATGGTTCGATAACACAATTGATCGCTCCCACTGTTGTCCTACAACAATAGGACAGTATCAGAGACCTTTTAGAACTACATCTAGTTCAGGGATGAACTTTTTCATCCATATTGTTCTAATAACAATATTACTTATTTATGTCGTCACCTTAATATCGAATTCTGGATTGGAACCATTCCAATCCATTCCTTTATACTAGAAGGTTGAATCCATTTTTTGACTTGAAATGTGAGTCAGTGTGACCTCATAGTTTCAAATCATCCTCTCCATATACGTGAATGCATCCTTATCACTTCTCAAGCGCTTAATGGTGCATTTCACTCATGTATTCTTTAAGGAATCTTTTCTTTAAAGGAATAAATTCCATATCTCAACAATTGAGATTTGTTATGAAATTTCTGTCAAATATCTTGACATACAGGTCAATATAATATCCCCACTGATCTATCTTAATAGATTCGTATTCCAATACGTGAGATAATATAACTAAACTTATTATGGAGGAAAATATGGTTAATAATACTTTCACAAATAGTAACATCACGAAGTCATTCTTAATGACTTTGATGTTATTATCATAAAGCATTATTAAAGCGACCTTACTCCCACTGTCCTTTCTGAACACACACAATCCGTGATCATTCTTAATGATCACATAGTTTTTGACCATTAAGTCAAAACTTTTATTACAACTTAGGAAGCTTCAGTTTGATTCAAAATGATCTTTGAAATCATAACTTGCTTCTTGGACATTCTAAAAGCTTTAAAGGTGTATCATATACATCTTTACCTCAATCACATTGAGTGGACCTTTTTAATATCCAACTGTCATCATCTCATGATTGGCAGTATAGATAAGTAGAATTCTAAGCTTATCAATCTCAAAGTTGTAATGACAGAGAGCATCATTATCATAGATTTTAGATCATAATCTATTTTGAGCTCCTCTCACCTTGCTAAATCAGATATGTTAAACATATCCTTTTAGTCACTGAGAGAATCTCAAAAATCTATGAAGTTCTATGATGTGTGTTATGAGTGGTTCCAAACAATTAAAGATTATCTAGTAATCTTATGTTAACTTGTGAATCTAGAACATCTTCCAGTTTTATCAGCTTCCACTGTCTTCTTTGAGGACATATTCCTCTTCACAGAAGACAGCTTTCAGGACAACAATTATTTCATTATCGCTTGGCCAATAAATGTAATGTCCAAACTCTTTAGATATTTACAAATTCACATCACGATAATACCTAACTTTAAAAACAGGTTTGTTCATAATTCACATCTCATATGAATTATTTAGTTTCCATATCTTATATGGACACACACTGACTTATTTGGAACTATCTTAAAAGTATGGACATCTAATGTTCATACTCATGTTCAAAAGGACAAGAATTAGGCAAATCTTATTATGCATTGCACCATATCTTAATAAGGTGCAATTCCTCATTCTATTATATTGCTATGATGCACAATGAGGATTAATCGAGCGAGGATACAATTATCCTCTTAATGATTTATGTGAATCATATACCTAAGTATTAGTTTCTTTGATCAAATCAAAAATTCTAATACTTCATATTGATCCTATACCTTAATCTTTCAGATGCATTCGTCTTGTACTTCAGTAAGTACATACAGTCGAATCATTCCAAGAGTAAACTATAAGGTAAGTCAATAGTAGTGATTATCTTTGGCCTTTGAGCTGTTTACATCAATATGCATCAGCATCAATAATTTCTTATTGTACAACCCTATGTACAATACCATAGATAATCAGGATTCACATAGTTCATTTCTATAGGAAACTCGTGAACATTCATCATATGAAATGTCACTTCAAGAATCTATAGTGCATTGACTGATTTGAACAACTATTGTTCATTTTCAGTCAATATTATTCACTGTTACAATTCTTGATATCTTATGCAACTAAATAACAGTTATTCAGTTTCATATTTGACTCCTATAGATATACAAAGATTTACTGTCTAACAGTAACCTATGAATATCATGAACAATAGTTGAGTCTAACTTAACACTTGCATTTTCTTGATTTCTTTTTACTTGTCTAAGTCTGCACACTATCGCAGTTCTAAGAATCATTTCCAATATCTCATATTGGATACGCTAATTCTCTAATAGACATGCAAAAGTTGATCACAAGAATATATGAGACTTCTTTCAAGTTTCATATTCATTTTGCCTTTACCAGTATCCTTATATTGGTTGCAGTGGGAGAACTGCTACTTCTCTATCTCAGCTGACTTTTCTTTATCCTTTCAGGTGTGGGTTCGACCGTTTAAAATCTTACCACTTGCCTTTATCAAAGGCACATCATAAATATCTCTTCATCTTGGTCTATCCAAATAAGAGATTTCATGACAATGAATGCCTTTCAAAAAGGTATACCATGAGTACCTCTTCACCTTGGTCTATCCAAGTAAGAGGATTCATGATATCTGTTTAAGATAGTGACTTTCACTTGGTCCTGAAGACATTCTTCAGAGTTTTCTAGTCAGTTTGAGTATGAGAAGTATTGGCATTCAACATGCCAAAATCTCGAATAGACGACATATTAGTGATCGAAGGAAATAACGTGATTTAAGCAGATAGTTCTAATAATTCAATTATGGTCTTTTATCTTGAATTATTTCTCATTATTTTTCGACGGACTGTATAACCTTCAGGTATACAGAACGGAAGACTCCGACGGTCTTCTAGTGAGGATCAGAATCTCTAAGAATCACAGTATAACCTCGGGTAAACACATAGTATCATACCATTATCTTAGAGCAACCATCTCATGGTAATTGCAACTCCTTGCAATATCCGATCTTATTTCGGCTCCTAGGTCTTTAATGGTCCTGGGTAAACACAGTAGACCATTATACCTGGTCTAAGCTTTACCATCAATACGTGACAGAGTAGAGTAAGAATGTAGCTCCCGGGTAAATGCGAGGATAGCTACACCGTTCCTCTATTCCAATCTCAAGGCATCATAATGCCATAGTTAATAGTCATTTCATCAGATGGTGGCAGATCTCGGGTAAACACGTAGAAACTGTCATCACCGAATCAAGTTCTGAGAACTATATTGATGGAGAGCCACGCGGTACATTCTCAATGACTCGTACTCTGGCTTAGATTTTATGTTGAAAGTTTTGTTTATATTAAGTTGGTCTCATCCTAGGTGATAGTTTATAAATATATCGAATATATTTAACTATACCTAGATATTAGTAATCGATTCATAATCAAAAACTAAAAAGCATGCATCAACCATACATGTTCATTATGTGGTCATGGATAGCACGGTGATTAACTGGAGCCAAACAATTAATCACCAAAACTATATAACATTTATATAATCTAAACATGCAAACACATAGCCACTGGTGATCTCATCTCCTGCCGCCTTCCTGGTTGCATTTGTGGATCATCCTCGCCTCTCCTCGGCCGGCTCGATCAATTACAAATATAAAACATAATTTGAAACATTTTCAAATACAGATTAATAGCAAGAGAGAGCCTTATGGCCGAGTACAATAACAGAGGGAGATAGAATTACAATGGAATGGAGAGAGGGAGGCACGCAAACCTCATTAATTAACACTTAATTAATGTACATCACATTCCATAACAATCAACATAATCACACACCATCACATGATATGAAATTTAACTAAGTGCATGTCCATGACCACCACAAATTTTAACCATCTATACATGATAAAGCACATCACATGAAGGCTAAAATTTTGAAATTATAATAATTTTGGCTTTCTCAAAACCTAGGTTCCAATCAAAATTGGATAATTTGAATTTTTCGAAAATCTCATTTTCTAACATGCAATAAATCTAATTTAAAGTATTAAACACATCAACATGCGCACACAAAGCTAAAATTAAAATTCTAAAATATTCCATGCATAATTTAGAACATTTCTAAATTAATTAATCTAACACTTAGATTAATTTTAATTCACATTAATAACAATTATTAATGTAAAACAATCTAACATTTAGAAAGAATTAAAATTTCTTAAATAACATTTATAAAAGAATTTTAATTCAAATTATTAACCCCTTAACAACTCCTTGTTAATAAACCCTTTTTATTAAATCTTATTTCTAAATAACAATTATTAAGAAATAATAATTAGAACATTTCTAATTAAAATAGTCTAACAATTAGACTTAATTAATCTTTTAATAACATTTATTAAAAGATCAATTTCAACTAGATTAGATCTTCAAAAACAATAATTAAGAGATTCATGAGTAAACTAATTAATCATCTTAATAACTATTATTAAGACTTAATTAGTGCTTAATAACTTTTATTAAGATTTATTACTCAAGAAATAATTAACTTAATGATAACAATTATAAAAAGTTAATTAATCACATAGTAACCTTTTATTATGTGTCTCTTAATTAAAATATTAGTTTCATAACAACAATTGTTAGGAAATTAAATGATCTAATCACCTAAATAATTAACATCATTTGTTGATTAATTTTAAAGTCACAACTTAATTAAATTAACAATACTTGTTAATTATAATTTAAGATCAAGATATTAAATATTAACTCCTTTAATTACTTTAATTAAAGGTAAATCAACAAATTATGTTAATTTTATTTAAGATCACATCTTAAAATTAAACCCCTTTTATCATTTAACAAAAAGATATTAACAACATTTGTTAATAACTAAATTAAGATCTCATCTTAATTAATTAATACCCCTTTTATTTAAGATCAAATCTTAAATTATAATCCCCTTTATTAAGATCTTATCTTAATAATTTGTAACAACATTTGTTAGTAAATAAATTGAGATCACATCTTAATAAATTAACCTATTATTAAGATCAAATCTTAATAAACCCATTTAACTAAAAATAGGAAAATTTAATTTTAAAAACTATTTTAAACAAAAATTAATTATGTTATTCAATTTAAATGGGTGGGGTTCATAATAATAAAAGGGTCATAGGGAAATATGGGTTAAATGGGTTGGGTGGCATATGGGCTAACATGGCCCATTAGGGGGGGGGTTAGTGGCTCGGGCCAGAGGGCTGGCCTGCGTAGCCTGGTCCGAGCCAGGTCGGCCCCTGTGGGGTGCCTGGGCTCGAGCCAGGCACCACCTGGCCCAGCCAGGTCTGGTGGCTGGCGCACCGGCCCGAGCCGAGCCGCCCCCGGTCGGGCCGGCTCGGGACCGGCCGGTTCGGGCACCAGCAAGCCCATCGTCTGCTAGGGTTTCCCCCCCCTTTTCCTATTTGCAAGTTCGTCTAGGGTCGGTGTCGCCGCCGCTAGGGACGGCCGGAAGTTGCTGGGGAGGGTTCGCCCCTTCATCCCCGATGCCGGCTGCCGTCGGCCAGCGAACCAATCTCGCCGGAAAGCCCCTCAAAAGCGGCGGTTAACGGTTTTAATAACCGTGCCTTTCTCCTTTATCCTCATCCAATGCTTGAAAAAATAGAAATGTGGGAGGCTCAATCGTCGGATTCCGGCCACAGTAGGGTCCTTGGGGAAAGCCGGGGATGGCTGTTCATAACAGCAACATATTTGATTTTACTTCTATCACCATGGAAGCTCTAATCAAACCTATAAATTGGATTGTTTATCACTATAAAGAACCCAACGAAAAACCCCAAAAAGAATCAATTTTTCTTCACAAAAAATTAATCTCAAATTAATATGTTCATCCGATGAACATCTTCCGAGAGAAAAACGATTCGAGCATGGAAATTATTTTAGAATAATAATTTAGTCATTCCGGAGCAGATTAGAGCAGAACCTGGCTCTGATACCACTGTTGGGATCCGGGTTGGACGCGAAGAAGGTAGCGGAAATGATGAACAAAATTTATCCCGCCTGATGCCCGCTGATCCGATTCGGAACGAAAAACTAAAACCGAAAACTACGAGAAGTAATCCGATTACCGTGCGTGGATTCGAATCCGCTTCCATCTCGGTTCCGTCGAGGCGATGCCGCGAGCCGCACAAGCGTCTAGCCTCCAGCGGTATCCACGCGATCCTCCGCGGTGGTTCGTCCTCGATCCCTCGTCTGTATCAGCCCGCTCGCTGAAGATCTGTTGCCGCAACGATTGCTGAAATCCCGCCGATAGGAATTCCCGACTTTCAGGAATCACACGCGGCGGAGACGGAAACTGTTCTGGCGCCTCGAACGGGATGCCCAGAGGAGGAGAGAGAAAGGAGGGATGACGTCCAGCAAGGAGAAATCCTGGAGCTTGGCCCAGGGTTTCTCAACAGCGCGTATATATATTAAGTCGGCGCGACTTTTCACAAAAGTCCCCGAGTTAATATAAAACCCACTTATGTACCACCGACTGAGAATCTTATTGCGTGTGACCCTCTAGGCCCATTTACCAGTCCGGTTTTCAGCCCGTTAAGTCCAATAACTAGTTATTGACTTATTGTAATTAATTAACATCTAGATATTAACTAATTACTTAACCGAATTATCATCGCATGTAAATTCGATCGGACTTCCGATCAAGTTGGGTGCCAAGCAACACCGCATGATCCCGGAAGGTAATGGGGTTCAGCAACCCACTGATGCAACCTGTCCGTCCACAGTTACCACGTGGCTATAATCCTTCGTTCGCACAATGCTCTCGAGTTAACCTAGGATATGGTCAACTGTCAAACCCTAGATTGTCAACTCACTTGAATCAGACTCCGCTTTACAATATCCGAAAACCTATTTTCTGATATTGTTTCTGCTCTGGCCAGAGACTCCTGTGGATCTATTCTAGAGCATTCTCTCTCCAGTTACCTGAGAGCGAACGATCCTTTATTGAACACACAACCACCTTCGAAGGTCTTCCGCTGGACCCGATCCTTGACTATTAGAGATCCCGTGGATAGGGATTCGTAGGTCAAGGTCAAAGTCCAGAAGTCCGCCGACAAGGTGTCTTTGGTGTCTCAAGTCCAAGGATCAACCATTCCACTGTGACGATGAATCAAGCCGATTGACAGTCAGGTAAATTACCATTCGGCGATTCATGTCGGATCAGTTCAGTGAACTCATTCCCCAATGAGCACCTACAGGTTTACCATTGTGTCTCCACACTAGTAACTAACGAGATCAGTCACCCTCATCATATGAGCTGGAATAACCTGTACTAGTCTAACCGGATGTTTGATGTCCTTCTCAAACATCCTACGACTAGGAACAATTGAGAATATGTGTTTATAAGTCATCAGTCTCATTATTATGATCTCATCATAATCTGATGACTATTGCACATATTCATGGACTTCATTATGCGCAATTATAAATATGCCAATCTACATAATGAATTTATTGCCATTAATTAGTGAACCAGATTGAAATAGGTGCCTTATGATTGGCTTAAAGGATATCTATATCCATCAACGATAATATCGGGAAAGGAGTTTTTCGGTATTTATCAGCGGCATCTAATACAAGTAAGTCGACCGGTTAGGGTTTGGTAGCATGCCATACCCTGAGTTGACTCGAGAGCATTGTACGAATGAAGGATTATATCCACGCGGTAACTGTCGACGGAAAGGTTCTAAGAGTGGGTTACTTAACCCCGCTACCTTCCGGGTTCACGCGGTGTTGCTTGGCACCCAACGTGATCGGAGGCCCGGTCGAATTCGATGTGCGACATCAATTCAATTGATTAATTAATTAATAAAGAGTTATTAATTGATTAATAAAGCCAGTGAGGAGTCACTGGGCTTATTGGGCTATTAACTGGACTGGTAATTGGGCCAAGAAGGTCACACGCAAATGATTCTCAAGGCGATGGATAAATAAGTGGGTTTTATACAAACCGGGGGTTTTTATGAAAAATCGCGCGGTTAGTATAAAACATAGCGAACGGGCTGAGCAGGCCAAGTTGCTGCTAACCCTAGACGCCCCTCGTTTGTTTCTCTCTCTCTCTGGCATCCCAGACAGATCCGGATCTGCTCCGCTACTTCTTCGACTCTCGTTCGACGGGAAATCGTCCGTGCGTTGCGGCGATCGTTGCGGCGACCGGTGGAGGTTTCGTGGGCTGCGAAGAACGAGGAACACGAGGATATCTGTCGCGGGGAGGATCGCGTGGACTCCGCTAGAGGCCGGGCGCTTGCGCGGCTTGCGGTGTCGCACCGATGGAACCAAACGGTTGCAGATTCGAATGCGCACACGGTAAGAACTGATTATCCGATAATCTGATTTTTTCGATTTTCGAAACGGGAAAGGATCTCCGTTTTTTTATTTTATTTCCGCTGTGTGGGAGATCCGGAGAAATGCGAGAACCCAACAATGGTATCAGAGCCAGGTTCCACTGTTTCTCGTCCTGTTTCGATCTCCATTTTAATATTTCCATGCTCTAATTCGAATTTTTTTTGGATTAATGTTCATATGATGAACAAAAGTTAATGAGATTAATTTTTATTCCGTAAAATTCGATATTTATTTTGGGATTTTGGTGTTCTCCGTAAGACGAAGAACATCTATGTTTGGGCGGCTTCGTTCGGGTATCCCCAATCGTTGGGGAGGTGGATCGGCACCCCAGATCGTCCCGAGGATGTTGCCGGTCACCACCGGACCTGAAGCCGGCTCCAGAGTAGCCTTGAAGATCAACTTAATGGACCTTTGATGTGTTCTTTTCGGTTTGCAAAAACCAAAAATAAGGGTGAATAAATGAAGGGCTCGGGCTTCTTTTGCCCATCTCCGGCCGGCCTTCGGCGCTGGGGCCGTCGCCGACAGGGCCGGGCCTGCCGCCGGGTACCCCAGCATCTCCGCCACCGGCCTCCCCATGAACTTACAACTAGGGTTTGCTGGTGTTGCAGGGGTGTCGGTTACGGGAAGGGGGAGACCCAGGCGGGCCACTCGACCCCGACCCGGTCGGACCGGGCCGGGGACGGGTGGTCTGGGCGCGCCGGGGGTGGCCCTGGTCAAGCCCTGGCTCGAGCCAAAGGGGTCGGACCAGGTCCCTCAATTGGCTTAGCGAGCTTGCTCGAGCCAAAGGGGTCGGACCAGGTCCCTCAATTGGCTTAGCCCACAGCCCTTTAAAACCCTTCTTTTTGTTTAACCCCAAACCCAATTATTAATTAAATTGAATATTACTTTAAAATTTAAAATTATTTTAAAATTTAAATTAGTATTCAACTTTAATTAATTTAATGTATTTGATGATTTTGAATCATTAAGTCATTTAAGGATTTATTAATTAGCAATTAGTTGTGAATTAATTAAGGTGAATATTAGTTTAAGTGTTAAATTAATTATTGACCTTAATTTGTCTAATTTTAAGAGTTAAAATTAATGGTTAAAAATTATTAATCTAATTTTTAGATTATTAGTTATTAATACATCTAATTGTTAATTATTAATTTGATTTAGTTATTAATTTAATTGTTAAATTATTAATTAACTTAGATGACTAATTTAAATGTTAAATTAGTAGTCCTTCATTAATTATTGTTAGTTATTAATTTAATAGTTAAATTAATGATAATTTTAATTATCTAATCTAAGAGTTAGATTAATTAATTATTGATTAGTTAGTGTTAATTATTAGTTTAAGAGTTAAATTAATTATTAACATTAATTGACTAATCTAAGTGTTAGGTTAGTAGTTAATAATTAATTATGGTTGATTATTAATTTAAGTGTTAAATTGATAATTAACTTTCTTGGACTAGTCTAAGAGTTAGATTAGTTATTAATAGTTTAATTGTTAGATTATTAATGGGGTTTAATCTAAATGTTAGATTATTAGAATTGTTCTAATTTGCATTAAATAATCTGGAATTATTAATTTGGAGTGTGTGCACATGTGATGTGTGTTTTGATGCTTTTAAATTAGATTTGATTGCAGGATAAGTTAATTAAAAGTGTTTTCGAAATACAAATATCAATTTTGATCGGATCCCAGTTTTTTGAAAGCCAAAATTATATATTTTGAAAAACCTTTTATTTTAGCCATGTGATGCGCTGAATCATGTGTGGGATGTTTAAAATATACTGTGGTCATGGATACGCACTTACTTAATTATTCATATGATGAATGGATTGTGTGGATCGTAGATGTTTGTTGGATATTTATTAATTGTTAATAAATAGAGGTCTGCGTACCTCTCTCTCTCTCTCAAACTCCGATGTACTTCTACCTCCTGTAGACACGCTAATTTTGACGTCATTTCGAGTAAATTTCATATCATATAATAATGCCTCAAAATGGTCTGATATTTAATCATTGATTAATTTTTATTGATCTTTTTAATCACCTAAAAGTGTCGGGTTTAACAGACATGTTTAAGTTAATCAAATAAATTGATTTTAACTCAAATTTCAGTTAAAATATGAAGAAGTATAAAAGACGTCTACCTGTGTGGACGCCATTTAGACTTTATTCTTATTTTAACGTTTAAATTTGAATTTTAATCAGTTGATTAATTAGCTAAAAGGCGTCTTCTAGACACAACGCGTTTTATCTTTCCTAGGCTATTTCTACTTCTCTTACGGATGTTTATCCTTATCTTAATTAGTGTAAAAGATGTCTACACATGTAGACGCGTTTTATCTAATACAGATAAAGATAAGTTTTCTTGGATGTTTATCCTTATCTTAATTAATCTGAAAGGCGTCTTCAGTTTCTGACGCGTTTTAGATAATTACAGATAAAGATGAATTAATCTGTATTTATCTGTTGGTTAAGATGGATAAATCCTAGATTTTTCCATGTAAATCCGCGGACGCAGAAGAAGCCTATAAATACCCTCCTTTTGAAGGGGGTGATAAGAATAATAATAATGAATGAGTGATCAGTTAATGCTGAGCGTTAGTAATTGAAGATCGAAGCAACGACGTCCTAACACCGAAGCGCTGCTGTTTCCAGAAGTCGACGTCCATTCTTCATCCAGTTCAAGGCTTCATCAATTTGGCATAAGTTTTTCAATTCGTTTCTTCATTTTTCATCTTCATTAATCTTGCATTCTTCATCATCACTCCATGCAACACACACAACACCATCATTTCCAAAACCTATTTGATTAAGGGGTTTCAAAAGCCATCCCAACAAGTAAGTTTGCTGTTTAGTTGCATGTTTAAAACTATGATTAGAATGGATACTACTTTTGCCTAAGTTCTCATCATTTCTTCATTTCTCTTTCTATATTTCTTGCAAGGAACAAAAGGAAGGAAATAACAAGCAAATCAAAGAACTCTGGACGATCCTCAAATTCAAACTCAACAGCAAGAACAAAAGAAGAGGAAGGACTATCTTTCTTCAGCCGGCTGAAGGAGGGGAATCAATGACTGAATATCTTCCGCGTTTCAACAGGTAGGCGATCAAAACCTTCTTTTGGAACTTTTAAGTCAAAAGTTTATGGCGATCACTTCACGTAGTTTCTTTTTAATAGGTTTATTTTGCACTTAAACAACATAGATTTTTCATGATAATCACACAATCATTTTAAGCACTCACAGCTTTTTTTGGGGATCATGGTGGGACTTGGTCTCTCCATCTTTTAATTCTTTTGTTCTTGCTATCATCAATCGGGCACCCACGGTGCACCACTTGTGTCTCTCGACACGTCCTCTCCAATTGGTGAGTGTTTTTAGTTTAGTTAATTTCCCACGTGCATCACGTGCACACCGCAGTGGCAAGATCTTGCCCTCCCCGTTGATTAGTTAAAAAAGTTGTTTTTGTCATGAAATGCTGAGTGATTGATTGACATCTTAGTTGTTTAGTTGTTAAAATCATCCTGTTAAAATCTGAAACAAAAAAAAATCTTCCATGAACTGATTATTTGCTGTTTTTATCCTGTTTAAGGAGGAATCAACCTAGAAATTCCTTCTGGAAAACTGTTTCTGCATCTTGAAAAGCGTCCAGGAACAACGACGCTTTTGAAACTGCGTCGTTATACCCAGACGCCTTTCAGTCTTATTTCTCTGTTGTCTGCGATCCGAGCTTCTGGGAAAAATTAAGGTTCTGTTTGAAAGGCGTCGACTACCCTCGACGCGATTCAGGCAGTTTCTTATTTTTCTTTAGTTCTCAGATTTTTGTGACCTGTGTGCTAATTACCCATTATGTATCAAGCATTAGAGGCCATCCAGGCTGCAGGTCATACGCATTGAGGCTAATACCCTCCTTTTCTTAGGAACACTCTACTTGACGTCATCAACTCTCTCTGATTGGGTTGGTCCCTTGATCAGACTAGAGAAGTTGGCGTTGAGGCCTCCATAAGTCCCCAAAATCAGGGTTCCTCCTTGATCATCGGGCTGGTTGTACCAGTTGAAGTCCCGGTTAGATTCCATAAACGTTGTGAGAAAAAGCCATAGAAAATAACAGTGGATACTGAACTGAAACTAGGATCCTATCCCTTGAGCGAATTTGTGGTTTATTTAAATCCAAATAACTCAACAAGGAATCTTAAAATCACGCTAAACATCCACTTGTTTGTTTAAATCTCTGTGCAACTTGTTTGTCAATCCTTGAAAAAAGAATCTAACATCATGCTGCTCTGATCGGGCAGGGATTTGAGTGTGGCTCCAGACGCCATGGTCAATTACGAGGGAGATGCTAATGCCCCTCGCGATTCTGATTACAACTATGAGAGCGGGAGAGATGCTGATGCCTCTCGTAATTCTGTCCCCATTCCGTTTCGACAAGATGGGAATGTCCAGACCCCTCTCTTTCATCCTCATAATCAATATTCTGATCCTCCCCCGCATGAGTATGCGATTCCCGATCCCATTCTCGAGGGAGACATGAATCAGAATGATCCCTCGTCCTCTGATCCTTCGGATCTCATCAATGCTTTGGGAGTTCTTGTCTCCCGTCTGGACCCTTAGCAGTTCGAGGCGATCCAGTCTATTCTGAAGGGGAAGGCACCCACGCAGCTGTAGGCGCCCGGAACGTCCCCCTGTCGCCGCGGCTGCGAGGCTTAGGAATCGAGGGTTCCTCCGTTCGTCTTAGCACTGTGGCGATTTAAAGGGGGTTAGAAATAGAGGATGTGATTGCCAGGAGCATTACCTTACGGTCCCTGTGCTCCGCAGGATGGTGAGGATGTGATCGCGTTTTGTGGGAGCGGAAGATGGTGGTTTCCCCTTCTCTTCCTCCGGCCGGCCAGAGGAGGAGAGCTCGGTAGTCCGCATGCAGGATCTGGTAAGAGCCCCTGAAAAGAAAAGACAAACAAAGAAAAGAAATAGCCCGATTAGAACTGTGACATATAGGATCCGTTCATGCAAATATAAAAATTAACTAAAATTAGAGGGAGACGCACCGGATGGGTGTTTGGGAGGGAAGGTGACCATATGTTATGGCCACCCACCTCCTGATTTTTTGTTTGAAACCTCTGGGGGTAAATAGGGATTGCTAAGTCATTCTAGGATGTATGCATGCAGATAAGTGCTCGTGTGTGAAAAGTGAAATGATGTGTTGAAGGTAAAAGAGAGTGAAAGAGGGAGGATGTTACGGCATGGACGGAATTTGGAAATGCAATGAAGTGAAAAAGGTGAAAAGTAAAAGAGAGTTAGGAAGACAAGCCCATTTGGAGTGACGTTCCTCCTGAAACAGCCTTCTGACTCTTTGCCCGCTTGACTCCTCAAAGCCGACCCGCTCCGAGAAAGAAACTCCTTCTTAATACCCTTTCCAACCCCAACCCCCTTGCTCGAGAGAACCTGGGGGGGTTTAATTAGATGAAGGGAAAAATATGAGAAAATAGGAGTCTAAATCCCCGTAAATCAACCTTCAGCCAATAGGAAGTGGTCAAGGGTCGGAGGTGGTGCGCGTGGCAGTTGCCGGAGTGGGGAGTGATCGGAGTAGTGGGGACGTGGGCGGCGAGTAGAGGAGATCGTGGGGGAGACGAGGTCAAGGTGGTAGTTGGGGGAGTGGACGGCCAGCTAACTTGCCTTCTAATCCCGTGGTGGAAGGCGGTCCGGTTGGCCTTCGAAGGGGGTGGAAGGCAAGGGGTGGCCTTCGAAGGGGGTGGAAGGCGGACTGGCTGGCCTTCCATGAAAAGGTGGTGAAAAGTGAAAAAGGTGGCCAAAAGGTGGAAGGCAAGGTGGTTGGCCTTCTAAGGGGGTAGAAGGCAAGGGGTGGCCTTCGAAGGGGATGGAAGGCGGACTGGCTGGCCTTCCACGAAAAGGTGGTAAAAAGTGAAAAAGGGGGCCAAAAGGTGGAAGGCAAGGTGGCTGGCCTTCCAAGGGGGTAGAAGGCAAGGGGTGGCCTTCGAAGGAGGTGGAAGGCAAGGGGGCTGGCCTTCCACGAAAAGGTGGTAAAAAGGTGAAAAGGGTGGCCAAAAGGGTGGAAGGCAAGGTGCCTGGCCTTCGAAGGGGGTAGAAGGCGAGGGGTGGCCTTCGAAGGAGGTGGAAGGCAAGGGGGTTGGCCTTCCACGAAAAGGTGGTGAAAGACGGGGTTTAGTTAATGGGCTTAGTTGCTAGTGGGCTGAGATGGCTAAATGCGGGGATTTTGGTGGTAAAGGGCTGATGATGGAGGGGACTCATGACCAAAAGGGTGGTCCAAAATCGGTGTCTACAAATACCCCTCCGGGACACCTGTTTTGCAGTGGAGTGGAACGGAATGATAAATAGGTGTTCCGGAAATCGAAACTGATTTTGGACAGCCCGGAGAAGGATGAGCTATCCCCAAGGATGACATGCGAATGCGGCAAATGCATGAAGGCTGGCTATTTGAGTTGCAAGAGTGGTTTAAGAAAAGGAACAAAGTTCAGTACTAGAGAATCACAGTCCGTGGGACCCCCGGGTGCTGGAACCGCGAGGCCTTGGCGTACCAGCATATAACGATCTGGCTCAAAGGGATCTCGAGCATGAAAGGTGTAGGAGTGTGACTTGAAGAACTCTCAACACAACGGGCGCGCGGTGGCCTGGCGCATCATGGGATCGCCAAGTGAGAGGATCTCAAGCACACGTGCTGAAAAGAGGAAGAGGTCTTGCAATTCAAAGGGCTAACAGACATATAACTGCCAGAATCACAGATCAGCGATGGGTTAAGCAGAGTGATGAATGATGGTCATTGCCCCTAGGGCGAGGGTGGATGCTTATGCAAATGCATGCTGGGTTGAAATTTAGAAAAACAAATTCCTAATACAATTCCTAATGTAAACAGGAGGGTTTTATTGGCCAATCGAATAACTTAGGGAATATAGACTCCTCATTGTTTTGTTTAAAGAGGAACTCCGAGTCTATACACCCGAAGCTATTAGCCTCCTGTGTCTTTAGTCCTATTCGCCTCCGATTTCCTGCAGCTGCAAGAACGTACATCAGTAAATGTAAATAATCAATGATCCACAATATCTTAATGATAAGCTGCAAGGAAACGAGGGACAAAGGTCCCTGTCGAGTCGAAGCTAGCACGGAAGATATGGCCATGCCAATCCGACTACTTTTGACTTCGACTCGACAGCAAAAGTGTCCACCTTTTGGACGTAGAATCTTTTCCTGTATGCATAAAATGAGGGGAAAACAGTTAGTAGTATCTGTTTTCGGCCCCTTACCCAAAATAGAGCAACTACCTTTTCCCTAGCCTTCGCATAGGGTCAAGGGGCCGTGTTACTATCCAAACAAAAGGAAGAATATCGAAACTGATGCAAGAAGTAAATATGCAAATGATAGTGGATATTAACAAGTGGAGTGTGTGATGAAAACATGTTTTTGATTCCGCCTGCCTGGTGACTGCCCAAACTTAGGCTGGTTGAATGATGAAAGGGAAATGCACACTCGACTTCCCAGGTATCTTAAGCACACATCTAGATTGATTTGGGCCTCTAGACTCCTCAAACTAACCTTGACAGGCTAAGACTCATACTGATGACAATACCGTCATACCATGCTTAGGCTCCCAGCTGCTTCCGACCACCAAGTTTGCCCAAAAAGTTTTCGAGGTAAATGATTTGCCCGACTTGGGTCTCTTTCCTCACAATCTAGAAGGTATATGATGGAACACCTTGGAACCCTAATGGTCAACCGCGCGACGCTGACCCGAAATCAGACGCCGTCGCACCAATTGGTGACGCGCATGCATTGACCTAAGCCCGAAGTCTTCGAGAGTGCTCATTGAGATTATGGCTAAGGAATTGGTTCACCAGAAACATCGACATTACTCTTTACCCATTTTAGACTCCTGTGATCATGTGAGCATGTGACGATTTTTGAAAAATGAACCATTTTAAAATGATGTTCGGTCTTTAGATAGTTATCTCATGCTAACCTTGAGGGGGAAAAAGTGAAGAAATTTTGGAGATAAACCTCACAGGAGGATCGACAAAACCGTTAAAAGGACGAGCTGTGACAAAACGGACTCCTTTTGACCTCCTAGATGCCCCGATTTTGACTTTTCAGGCCTTTATTGGATTTCATGGCCAGGCACGGTTACGACCAGGCTTTTTTCATGATTGCTTGAACCCCTTTTTCTTTTTTGTATTTCTTTTCCGCTCTTGCCATTTTTTGGGGTTATTTAATATTCCGCCTGCGGGGACACTGCCCTCTTCACGTGCTCTGGTCTTTTACATTTCAATTTTGGCCCCTTTTGAGGGGTTACATCTATCGGGTTGTGGAGGAACCGCAATTTGCTGAGCTTGACCGTTTAAGGGCGTCAACTGTCGAGAGGCGGGTAAGTGATTATGCACAAGACTCAGAGGGTGAAGAGCAAAGGTTGCATTTTGATAGTGCACTAAAGACTTGGAACTCACTTTAAGAAGGTTCTCAGAATGATCATAGGGATCCGTATGAAAATAAAGTAGACACGTCCAAGATTCTGGTGGACCAAAGTCTTAGCCAAACCGCAATGTTAACCCAATCTATCATGCAACTAGACCTAGACAGGGGGTTACGTGGCAGTCACCAGATAGTTGGATTTTGTGTTTTTTGATTTTTTTGCCATTTTCGTTAAAGTATGTACAAACATTTTTGATGGTTTTTAGATATTTGAATTTTTTTTTTTTTTGAGATTTTAAAATTTTTGATTTTTTTTGTATTTTTAAGGGTAAAACTTCTTCAAGTAGACTCCTATCCAAAGGAAAGCTTTTCAACAATTTTCAAATATTTACACTTATTTGCTAACTAGAAATGAAAGAACCTACTTACCTCTACAACTTGTAGATAAAGAGGAAGCTATCCAATCCCTAAGCGATTATGCACAAGACTCAGAGGGTGAGTCAAACATGTTGCAAAGGTGGGTCCTTGAGATGGAGACCCAATGATGGCAGAATTACCCCAGGAGTGTACTACGACCGATGCTAAAGCCTGAGAAGGGCATGTGCGTGGAATAATAATGGAATGAGAGCGGTGGGTACCTGTTCATTCCTCACTAAGGAGGCTCCTTCTTGTCGAGTGGTTGGTTCATAGAACAACAGCTGTGTTGCAAAATCTCCTGCATCTTCTCTTTGAGCTTCAGTGCTTGTTTCCTTCAACTCATCCTCAAGATAGTGTATCTTGAGTACCTCTTGACTTTCCTTCACAAAGTGATCCAAGAGACTCCATTTTCCTGATCCTTCAGTTGGTTTGGTTAGTATGTAACCCAATTTGAATCCTCTACTAGTCGGATTTTCAAAGATAGGTTCTTGAATTCCCTGCTTTTCATTGCCTAACCCAGATCCCGAACTATTCCCCATTTTGTCCATAAGCTTCCAACCTATGCTAGGCTGGGACTTTAGCTGAGAGTCAACCGATGAAAGGATGAGCTCTTCCCCTTTTCCGGAAGTGATCATGGATGGAATTTGTTCAGTCGAGACTGAATCTAAAGACTCAAGATAGGGGGTACCCTTCATTTTGACAATCTTCCCAGTGTATGGGAATTTATAGCACTGATGATTAGTGGAGGGCACTCCCAGGGTCTAGTCCATCCAAGGCCTTCCCAAAATGGCGTTGTATATGGGCTTGACATCAAGGATGTAAAATTCAAAGATCAAGGTCACTGGGCCAATCTCCAGGTTCCCATTTGAGATCATCATGGAAGTAGACTCAACCTTTTCTGGATCAATCCCTACTTTCTTGGGGGTCTTAAGCGGACAGACATTGATTGATGCCCCGGTATCCAACAAGATGGAGTCCAATGAGTGACCCTTGAGTGTTGCAGTTAAGCATGAGGGAAGGGATTGGCATTTAGAGGGAGCCAGATCTTTATCTGTGAAGGATATCGTAGGTGTCTGGGTGATTGAGAGAATGGCATTTGTGAGCCCCCTGATAGGAAGATCTTCGTTGAGTGTAATTCGCTGGAGGAATTTGAACAATGTCTCCCTGTGTGTAGGAGATCTCCCAATCAACTCTAGGACTGGCATCTTAACAGGGGTTTTCCCTAGATGCTGTAGGATGTCATACTTAGACAGATCTGAATCCTCTTGAGAGTCCAAGGGTTGACTTGTTGGGGGAATGATGCGATTTCCCAGTGTAACACCAATCGGACTGGGGTCTACTTCTTGATCTGATTTTAGTGGTTGAACTGGTGGTGAATTCATCAGGTAGAATTGGGTTACCGGACCTGGCTTTGGTGTTGGACACAAGATGGATGGAGGAGGTTCTCTGATTGAAATTGAAGGAACTTGGACCAGAGTAACTGGGTTGATGGCTGTGGGTTGTTCCCTAGGTCGTATCAAGACCAAAGGTTTGTCTTGGATGATAGTGGAGACTCCTTGCAACGGCTCTCTAGGTTTGGTCGTCCTAGTAGGACACTCACGCCATATCCCAACCTCTTCATACTCCCAGTACTGTCCTCTATGATCGACATTTGGTTCCAAATTTTTGACAAGGGTGCTCACCCTTTCTAGAGAGCTAGATGGATCTTGAGCCACCTGATAAGAGGGCGGAGGGCCCTTGACTTCCAAGGTTTCAGCAGCCTCTTTCATGTGCCCCCAATTGATCTTGGCACTGGAGAAAGGAGGAACTGCTGAATATGGTTTCTGATTAGATTGGTTGTCTGATCTGGACATAGGACTGGGTGACCCAAAGGGCTGCCCCAAGGCACTCACCTGTTCATTGATTGCCACTCCCTCTATTGGTGGAGTCCTCTTACTTCTGTTTTGATTTTCAAAAAAAGATGACAAAGTGGAACTCCAGATCTGAGATTGAACTACCCGAGCTCGATTATAAAGTTGTGCGAATGTGTGAAATTCGCTTAGCATGAGGATAGACCGAAGCTGCGGGGTAGTGTTGTTGACCAACATGGTGATAGCTTGAGATTCGGGGATTTCCACTTCTGCCCTAGAGGCCATTGCCCTCCACCTGTTGGCAAAATATGTGAACTCCTCTTCAGGCTTCATCTTCTCCATCACAAGATCAAACAAGGTGGGAGGCATAGTTGTCATATAACTAAACTGAATGATGAATTTTTCGGAGACCATATCAAAATTGATTAGGTCTATGGTGGGTAAGGAAGAAAACCATCTTAAGGCCTCACCTTCTAAGGATTTCTGGAGCAGATGGATAAGGAGGACTCTGTCGTAGAGCCATTGATGGGAATCCATGAGAAAACCTGACAGGTGATCATGAGGGTCAGAGGTGCCATCATATTTTCTGTACTCGGGGGCTTTGAATCCTGGTAGAAAGTAGGCCGGAGGGAGCTTGCAATAGCTCGAGAGAGAGTGTGATTGTTTCAGGGTAAGTTTCTCAGCCATGAGCTTACGCACATAGGTTTCAATCTCACTTTTGTAGATGAATTCTTTCTGCTCGGAAGGAGGTGTAGTTGGAGAGACTGGGATCGGAATGACGGGTGGAGCAACCGGAGTAGGGGTTGGCTGGTTGCTGCGGGTCTGAGCTCTGTTGAAAGATTCTCGGATGATTTGATCAGGGGTGTACCGTGATAACACGGCAATAAGTTGTGGGTCCTCACTCGGGTTTTGGAAGGTTCTGTTGGAGATTATGGTGTCACTTTCTGAAGAGGAAGATTCATCCAAGTATCTTCCCTTAAGTTCCTCTCTAGGTGTTTGGATCATGCCCACAGATGTTGGTTGTGGATCCTCTTCAATCTCAAACAGAGGGTTGTGTGTGACATTGTTACCAAACTCATACATGTCATCATACACAGTGTTAACATACAGTCGGTTCATTATGAAATACAAATCCTAAGAGATTTTATATTTCACTTGGAAGGTTAACAGTATATTATGAGAATTGGTTTCTAACAAATCAAGTTCAAACCCTTAACGACCTTGGAATTTTTCTTTCAAAACATGTTCCACCAAAGTTTAATTAGGTGTCTTTAAATTTTGAAATGATTCTCTCAGTGACACCTATAGGTGGATAATTGTGAACAGAAAGGCTCAATTAATTCCTCACACAACACCTGGGATCCTATTAGGTGGTTTAGGTACAACCTGCTCGGCGGCCAAGTGGGAATCCCTGGCTCGCGGAGACTGACGGAGGTTCCCAACAGAATAAGACTAGTCGCACCCGAGTGGGAATCCTCAGGTGGAGAGTTAGATCCTGCGGGAGAGGTGACTAGAGATGTGATGCCGGCTCTTCCTTAAAAACCCCTGCGGATAGCACCCTTGAATCAACCCACAATCCAGCAGACAGAAAAGAAAAGAAAAGACAAGAAAACAGTAAACAAAAAAGGCAAACTAGAATGCAACAATTTAATCAGAAATATAAAAAAGAACTAAAAAAAATCAGGCAGCCAGAAAAGGCCGGCGCCTGGACGGTAGGCTACTTGGCCGTCCTAGAGCCTGGACGGCCAGGTAGTCAGCCGTCCAGCCTGGACGGCCAGACGCGTGGCCGTCCTGGGCTCAGGACGGCCAGGTGCTTGGCCCTCCGGGCTGGGCTGGACGGCCAGGCGCTTGGCCGTCCGGTCCACTGGACGGCCAGGTACTTGGCCGTCCGGTCTGGGCGGCCAAGCGCTTGGCCGTTCAGGACCCTGAACGGCCAAGTACTTGGCCGTCCACAGGAGCTTTTGTATTTTAAGTTGTCTTACCTGCGCGGCGAGCAAGAGAGTGTCCCACCGTGATCGCCAAAGGGCTGTAGGCGCCCGGAACGTCCCCCCGTCGCCGCGGCTGCGAGGCTTAGGAATCGAGGGTTCCTCCGTTCGTCTTAGCACTGTGGCGATTTAAAGGGAGTTAGAAATAGAGGATGTGATCGCTAGGAGCATTACCTTACGGTCCCTGTGCTCCGCAGGATGGTGAGGATGTGATCGCGTTTTGTGGGAGCGGAAGATGGTGGTTTCCCCTTATCTTCCTCCGGCCGGCCAGAGGAGGAGAGCTCGGTAGTCCGCACGCAGGATCTGGTAAGAGCCCCTGAAAAGAAAAGACAAACAAAGAAAAGAAATAGCCCGATTAGAACTGTGACATGTAGGATCCGTTCATGCAAACATAAAAATTAACTAAAATTAGAGGGAGACGCACCGGATGGGTGTTTGGGAAGGAAGGTGACCATATGTTATGGCCACCCACCTCCCGATTTTTTGTTTGAAACCTCTGGGGGTAAATAGGGATTGCTAAGTCATTCTAGGATGTATGCATGCAGATAAGTGCTCGTGTGTGAAAAGTGAAATGATGTGTTGAAGGTAAAAGAGAGTGAAAGAGGGAGGATGTTACGGCATGGACGGAATTTGGAAATGCAATGAAGTGAAAAAGGTGAAAAGTAAAAGAGGGTTAGGAAGACAAGCCCATTTGGAGTGACGTTCCTCTTGAAACAGCCTTCTGACTCTTTGCCCGCTTGACTCCTCAAAGCCGACCCGCTCCGAGAAAGAAACTCCTTCTTAATACCCTTTCCAACCCCAACCCCCTTGCTCGAGAGAACCTGGGGGGGTTTAAATAGATGAAGGGAAAAATATGAGAAAATAGGAGTCTAAATCCCCGTAAATCAACCTTCAGTCAATAGGAAGTGGTCAAGGGTTAGAGGTGGTGCGCGTGGCAATCGCCGGAGTGGGGAGTGATCGGAGTAGTGGGGACGTGGGCGGCGAGTAGAGGAGATCGTAGGGGAGACGAGGTCAAGGTGGTAGTTGGGGGAGTGGACGGCCAACCAACTTGCCTTCTAATTCCGTGGTGGAAGGCGGCCCGGTTGGCCTTCGAAGGGGGTGGAAGGCAAGGGGTGGCCTTCGAAGGGGGTGGAAGGCGGACTGGCTGGCCTTCCACGAAAAGGTGGTGAAAAGTGAAAAAGGTGGCTAAAAGGTGGAAGGCAAGGTGGTTGGCCTTCTAAGGGGGTAGAAGGCAAGGGGTGGCCTTCGAAGGGGGTGGAAGGCGGACTGGCTGGCCTTCCACGAAAATGTGGTAAAAAGTGAAAAAGGGGGCCAAAAGGTGGAAGGCAAGGTGGCTGGCCTTCCAAGGGGGTAGAAGGCAAGGGGTGGCCTTCGAAGGAGGTGGAAGGCAAGGGGGCTGGCCTTCCACGAAAAGGTGGTAAAAAGGTGAAAAGGGTGGCCAAAAGGGTGGAAGGCAAGGTGCCTGGCCTTCGAAGGGGGTAGAAGGCGAGGGATGGCCTTCGAAGGAGGTGGAAGGCAAGGGGGCTGGCCTTCCACGAAAAGGTGGTGAAAGACGGGGTTTAGTTAATGGGCTTAGTTGCTAGTGGGCTGAGATGGCTAAATGCGGGGATTTTGGTGGTAAAAGGCTGATGATGGAGGGGACTCATGACCAAAAGGGTGGTCCAAAATCGGTGTCTACAGCAGCCTGCTGAGCCGAACCCTGTGGCTCCCCCTGCTGTCCCTCAGGAACCTCCTATTCATCCTCCTTACATTCATCAGGCCATGGAAGGCCTCCATATCACTTCTCGGCCAGCTGGGCCGCAACTTTCATCTTCTAGACAACCGGCTAGACCACTAACGCCTGCTTATCAAAATGCCCTCGGGCATGGCGGAAGGTCTGCCGGACCGCCTCTTTACTGTCCTCCTTGTCCGACGTACTCTAGGCAACAGGCCTATCAAGTACCTCCACCTCCTCCTCCTCCCCAGGCAGATCTGACCATACAAGCGTTGCTGGCGAAGATGGAGCGCATGGATGAACAATTCAACAACCTCCAGAAGATGATGGGGGTCAAAGCTGCACCAGAGATCAATTTACCGAGCCTGCCAGTGTTCCACCTACCACCCTCTGAGATGCTAGTGTACCGAAAGTACAACAGGACTGGTAACCCCTTCACACACTTGAAGGAGTTCATGTACGAATCATCCTTCTGGTAGAACGACAAGAGGTCGTTGGCCTTTTTGTTCAGGAGATCTTTAGAGTGACCCGCCCTCGAGTGGTTCTTTTCTTTGGAACCCTCCGAAGTAGAGGACTATGGTATCGTTTCTCGAAAATTCATTCAACGATACCAAGACAGAGTTGCACCCTCCCTGTCCATCACTGACCTCATAGCAGAAAAGATGAAACCTGATGAGGAGTTTGTCAGTTTTGCCGACAGATGGCGAGGCTTGGCTGAAAAAGTGAAAGATCACTTGTCCGAGTCGGAGCAAGTGAAGATGTTGATTTCCAATGCCACGCCTCAGTTCAAACTCGTCATCTCCCTGAACAATCTGACCAGCATGGCAGAGCTCTATGAAAGAGCACGGTACTGCC
Organism: Zantedeschia hybrid cultivar; assembly: GCA_030544215.1. NCBI lineage: Eukaryota > Viridiplantae > Streptophyta > Magnoliopsida > Alismatales > Araceae > Zantedeschia > Zantedeschia hybrid cultivar. The sequence continues at coordinate 16,277,545 of JARZZO010000016.1, forward strand.
AGAATTCCTTCAAGGACGCTACGTTCTCTAGCGTCTTTGATCCTCACAGACCTAGCAGGCCTCCACCTCGGAAGCCTGCAGTGCCAAACTCTCCCAGCACATGTCCAACTACTGAGGGCATGCTCTCTCATAAGCAAGTCGGTAGCATGAACAACAATTCGCCCTAGTTTGTGAGGAACCAGCAGCAGTACTAGAGGCCATCGCAGCCGAACCAGCAGGCGTATAGGCAGCAACTGAACCCTCAGTATCAGCAGCCCCAATATCAGCGGCCCCAGCAGCCGAACCAGCAACAGCCACAACAGCCGCCGCAACGGCAATTGCAGTACCAGTAGCCACAACAACAGCAGTATCAGCCGCGCGCACCGCCGGCGTACCATAATGTCCCTCCTCCTGCTGACTACAATTAGCAGAAAAGACCTCCAGGCTCGAAAAGGGCAGAATACCTAGTCCTCCCAGAATCTTTGGCAGACATTTTCAGTGCCCTAATGGCAGCTAATGCCTTAGTCTTGCCAAGAGAAAAGGCAGTTTGGCCTCAGAATGCTGATACGTCTAGGTATTGCTATTTTCATAGGCAACCTGGGCATACTATTGACACCTGCTTCCAGTTTAGAGATTACATTCATGATCTCAACGAGCAGGGCGGCATAGACTGGGAGTAGATGAAAAAGTATATATCAGCTCTGAAGGCAAGAAGACCACAGGAGCAGCAGCAAGCAAGACCACCAGCACAAGCAGCACCACCACCAAACATGGGCATAGTGCAGAACCCGCTCCCGGAGCACCAAAACTAAAACCAGGTTGCCCCTATCTTGACAAACAGCCAGTCTGAGGCTGACCGTGGGCAACAGTGGGGAATAGATGACTCTTCCTCTCTTTATTCAACGGGTCATATTCCGAGTACCGCAGAACAACCACCACGCCGCACCATCCACATACCCAGACCACAGCCCATTACCATCACCCCTCTACCGACACCCGCATATCACTCACCCGCACCCAATAACCCATTACCACCACCTGCTTTCCTCAAGCCGACTATGCCCCACACTCCTGCGCCTCCACCATATAACCCACCGCAAACCAATTACGCACCCCTCCTACCATCCAAACCGCTACTGCGCATACCATTTCCTACTTCACCCGCTACCATTACCACCTACCCAGACACCATCCAACCATCCAGACCGCTATTACGCGTACCATTTTCCACTTCATCCACTCCAATCACTTACCCATCCACCATCCAACCGTCTAAACCTTTAATCCGCACCACGCCACCACCACCTAACCCCACGCCATCACCTACATATCAACACCCCGCATCACCTACACCACCCAACTCTGCGGTACTCAAGGTGTCACCCGGATCTTCCACGGTTGAGGAACACGCGCTCCGGAGTGGAAGAATTTTCAACAAAGTATTTCCTCAGTCAACAGTTAGAGATGGCCCATCACAGCCGACTGAGGAAGCACACAATGAAGAGAGTGCACCAGGCACTCAATATGATTTGTTGAAACATCTAGACCGAACACCGGCACGGATCTCCATACTTGAACTGATCAAAAGATCGAAGAGTCACCAAGAAGCCTTGATGGAATATTTGCAGAAGGTGATGGTCAATGAGGACGTGCCGATAGAAAAGATTACAGCACTATTAGTTCCTCAGGGGGATCAGCCCTCCATTACATTTCATACATCGGAACTAGCACCGCCAGCAGCCAGAAGCATGGCTCTGAGCATCACAGTCAACATCTGCAAGAAGGCCGTGGATGCATGCCTGGTTGACACAGGGGCTTCAATCAATGTCTTACCTCCGAAGACCCTGGAGCTGTGCGGTGTGCCCAAGGAGAAATGGCTGCCTAGCCCCATCTCTGTGACAACATATGACAATTCTACCCGTTCCCCTCTGGGAATGGTTTATTTGAAAGTAGAGCTAGGCCCTGTAAGTCATGCTGAGGTCGAATTTCACATTCTGGAAATCGACCCTTCTATAAATGCTATTTTGGGTCGTCCTTACATTAAAACTCTTGAGGCGATTCCCTCCACGAATCATCAATGCCTCAAATTTCCCTTTAAAGGACGAATTATTAAGGTGACAAGCATGCCGATCCTTGCTGCTGCTCATACTTTGAATGTTAAATCTATTGCTTTACCTGGCCGACAACCTTTTCTGTCGGTATTACAGGTTTACCATCCAGTGGCTGATCCTCTGAAAGCCGCTACTATTTCTCCTTACCCGTTAAATGCCACAAAAAGGGGGAAGTGCATGAGTACCCCGGGATGGAGAATTATGATGAAGAACGGCTATAAGCCTGGGAGAGGTCTGGGCACACAATTACAAGGCAGGACCACTCCTGTTAAAGATCATCGAGCAGCACCTGGAAGTGGTCTGGGCTACAAGCCAAGAAAATTGAAACAAGATCTGGTTCAACAAGCAGAGAATGAAGAAGGTCAGAAAATCTGGGAAACAATGTCTACACCGCCCAAGGAAGGCCGAGATCCCCTAACATGGACCTTGTACACTCATTTTGTAAAAGGGCCCATAATTAGTCATGACAACACAGTGGTCATTACTTCGTGTTTTGACTTCCATGATATATATGGGAGGGACTTGGCTAGGCATTGCTCGGAACTACTTACGTACCAATCCTTGGAGGCTCTGCAGCCTATGAAGAGGAGAAAATTCCATGATCCTGAATGTGAATGGTACAGGTAGTTCGATCTGAGAGACCTCTACATTGTACTGAACAGATTATTTCTAGATCCGGCAGAACCCAAGTGGCCGCCGCAGATTGATGAGCTGATTGAAAGTCCCGGTGCTATCTTTGACAAGCGGATATTGCTGTCGGAAGAGACCGATGAAGGGGAGCCAGATGACTCCTATGAAGCTAGTTACACCACATATCTGCTCTGGAGGGGGACCTGTCCTTCTCGTGTCTTTATGCTCCATACTCTGTTTCGCACATTGCTCTTGACCCCGACTTGGTCGCGGGTCATCATTGAAGATATTCCACGGGCTCCGCCCGTTATAATTACTCTGTCCCCTCGGGACCTCATTCCACCACCTCCTCTCGATCTAGGGAGGATGTATGATTTGATCTGGGACATACTGCTGTATGATCCCCCTAATCCTCTGGCCTTGGTGCCACTTCCTCCATCTAATTCCCCTTCTATTCGTATTCATTCCTATTTTATGCTTAATTCCTCTACTGTCCAAAAAAAAAAAAACGCCAATTTTACAACAAATTCTTCTCAAATCCTCATTGAGGAAACTTCTTACTTGTCCGATCGCACCCCATTGCGCGGGTCTTTCGGCCAAGATTCTCTTCTAGATCTACTCTGCCCCTCCCCTCGGGAGGATTCTCTAGTATTTCCACTTGTATCCCAGGATTTCCATCTTACTTCATCTTCATTAGGTTATAATAGGGAGTTTAGTGAAGTTAGGCAATCTAGTTCTAGGCAGGTTAGTCAGGTTAGGAAGTCTAGGAAGCCTAAGGGTAGGCGAATTCTAGATAGATACCTCCAGGACTTAGCTGATAGATGCTTTTCTTGCTCTTTGATCCCTCAATTTTTAGAAAATCCAATTCAAATGCCAGAAGATTGTATGGACGATGAGTCAGTCAATGATGGGTGTGGGGTGTATGAATTAGTGCATGACAAAGACCCCATTATTGAAAATGAGGAAGATGAAGAGGACGCGGCTGAGGCATATGCCAGTGGAGTGAAGAGATTCGATGAACCCTCAGCTGCCATAGAAGAGCCCACCAAAGAAATCAATTTAAGGACTAAAGACGAACCTAAGGTTGTCCTCGTCAACAAAAATCTTTCTACAGAGGATGAGAAGGCAATGGTACAAGTACTTAAGGAGTATAAGGACACTTTCGCCTGGAGTTATGAAGATATGCCAGGGTTAGACTCATCTTTAGTTGAACACAGGTTGACATTAAAAGATGGAGCTAGCCCTGTCAAGCAGAAATTAAGGCGATTCCACCCACAAATGGCTCTAAAGATGAAGGAAGAGGTCGACAAATTACATAAAGCCAAATTTATTAGAGTTGTCATTTATCCACAATGGGTGGCCAACATAGTCCCGGTTATGAAAAAGGACGGGAAGGTCAGAATTTGCATTGATTTCCGCGATCTGAACCGAGCGTATCCTAAAGATGATTTTCCATTGCCTCATATTGATGTACTCATCGATAATACTGCTGGCTATGAAACTTTATCATTCATAGACGGATTTTCAGGATACAATCAGATTAAGCTGGTAGAAGAAGATCAAGAGAAAATGTCATTCACTACACCTTGGGGAACATACTGCTATGTTGTCATGCCATTTGGATTGAAGAACGCTGGAGCCACTTATCAGAGGGCTATGATGGCAATATTTCATGACATGATGCACATAGATTTGGAAGTGTATGTGGACGATTTATTGGTTAAATCTAAGACAAAGGTTGAGCACGCCAAAGTTTTGGCAAGGGTATTAGAGAGATCGAGAGAGTATCAGTTAAAGATGAACCCTAAGAAATGTGTATTCGGGGTATCTTCAGGAAAATTACTTGGATTTATCGTCAGCAAACGGGGAATTGAGATCGATCCTAACAAGGCGAAGGCTATCAGAGAAATGCCACCTCCCAAAAACTTGAAAGAGTTGAGAGGATTAATCAGGAGGTTACAATTTATTCGTCGTTTTGTCTCCCAGCACTCACAAAGGTGTAAGCCGTTTTACGAGCTTACCAAGCTGGGAGTCAAATTCGATTGGGACGATAAGTGTCAGGAGGCATTCGAAGGATTAAAGAACTATTTAGCAAGTCCTCCTGTTTTGAGACCACCATCTCCAGACAAACAATTGAAACTTTATATTTCAGTCATGGATGATGCAGTGGGGGCTGTCTTAGCACAAGAGGATGAAGAAGGAAAGGAGAGGGCAGCCTACTATCTCTCTAAACTTCTCAACCCCGCTGAACAGAGATATGCGGCGATGGAGAAAACATGTACAGTATTGGTCTGGGTTGTGCATGTTGGGATCGCTGTGTCGGGATCCGATCCTAAAACGCAGCAGAATAAAGAAGTTCGGGATCGGATCTGTCCCGTTTCGGTCGTTAAAACAAAAACCGATGTAGATCGATTTACCTTGCGCGGATTCGAATCCGCGTCCATTTTCCGGTTCCGTCGGAGCGATGCTGCAAGTCGCGCAGATGCCCGACCTCTAGCGGTATCCACGCGGTTCTCCTCGCGATGGATCATCCTCGCTTCCTCGCTCGCTGCGGCGCTCGAAGATCCCGTCTGACTGCGCGTGATCCGCCGCGACATGCGGATTCGAATTCCCCGTCGAACGGGAAATGGAGCAGTTGGGAACGGCACGCCCAGAGGAGAGAGAAAGTGGGGAAGAACGAATGACGGCTAGGTCAGGGTTGCTGGCCCCGGACGTAGAATCCGTTCTTTTATAAAAAGTCAGTTTGCGGTTTTTCACAAAAATCCAGACCTATCCGAAATCCTGTCGGATTATCCATCAACTTGATAACCATTTGCGTGTGACCCTCTAGGCCCAATTACCAGTCTAGTTAATAGCCCATTAAGTCCAGTAACCCTTTACTGACCCACTGAATTAATTAATATCCTTATATTCAATTAATCAGCCGAATTTAATGTCCCACAATAAATTCGGACAGACTGCCGATCACGTTGGATGCCAAGCAACATCGCGTGATCCTGGATGGAACTGGGGTTATCGCAGCCCTCTATTGGAACCTTTCTGTCATCGGTTAGCGCGCGGATATAATCCTTCATCCGTACAATGTTCCCGAATCGACCTAGGGCATGGTTTACTGTTAAACCCTATTTGGTCGATTCACTTGAATCAGATGCTGCTAATCTGAATCCGATAACTCCTTATCGATTACAGAGTCCGCCCTGGCCAGGGACTTTAAGCGCATCATTCCCGGAACATTCTCTCTCAAACAACCGAGAGCGGATGATCCCGTATTGAACACACAATTACCTTCGAGGGCATTTCCCTGAACCCGATCACTTGACTTATTGATATCCCATGGTTAGGGATTCGTTCGTCAAGGTCAAAGCTCAGAAACCTACCAACAAGGTATCCTTGGAGTCTCAGGTCCAAGGATCATCCACGCAACCGTGACAATTGAATCGAGCTGGTTAACAGTGAGGTGATTACCATCCAGCGATTCATAGTCGGATCAGTTCAGTGAACTCATTCACCAATGAGCACCTATAGGTTCAGCATAGTGTCTCCAGACAAGTGACTTATGGGATCAGTCACCCTCATCATATGAGCTGAAGTAACCTATACTAGTCTATCCGGATGTTCGATGTCCTATCTCAAACATCCTATGACTAGGAACAATTAAGAACATGTGTTTATAAGTCTTCGGTCCCGTAATTATGATCTCATCATAATCCGAAGACTATAGCATATGTTCATGGACTTCATCGTGATACGATAAACACAGATCGAATTAATTACACACAATGAATTATTGCCATTTATTAATAATCTGAATATGTACACAGTATCGGATTGGCTTTGAGACCATCTAATACTAACAGTGCAGAAATTAAAGCATTATTTTCTGGCCCATGTAGTCCATCTCATCGCTAGAATGAATCCGATCAAATTCCTTCTGGAGAAATCTGTTCTTACTGATAGGTTAGCGCGATGACAAAGCTTTCTATCTCAATTCGATATCATTTATATTTAGCAGAAGGCGATCAAGGACTATGCCATAGCAGAACATCTCGCTCATCATCCCCTTCCTCGATTTGATCCAATGCGATCAGAGTTTCCGGATGAGGAACTGACGTCCGTAAATCAAATCAGAGATGATATGTGGACTCTGCATTTTGACGGAGCTCTGAATTCTCATGGAAAGGGGATCGGTATCGTTCTGTTATCACCTGAATGTGTCACCATTCCACAGGCCTTTCAGCTTGATTTTCCAGTCACCAACAATATAGCTGAATACGGGGCACTCCTTGCTGGTCTCGAGGCTGCTCATTTCCATGGTGCCACTAAACTCAGGATTGTGGGTGATAGCCAACTGATTCTCCGCCAAGTACTGACCAAGTATCGAACTCTTGATCCCAAACTCAAGCCTTATCAAGAGCTTACTTCTGCATATTCAAAGTTTTTCACGAAATTGATCTTTGTCCATGTCCCTAGGAATCAAAACATCTTAGTTGACGCTCTAGCTTCACTTGCATCATCTCTTGATTTTCCAATCAGCAAGCAATCTGAATCAATCATAGTTCATAGGCGTCTTTCACCTGCCGTAAAAGACCCTTCATTCCTTAGAACTAAGGAGAAGTTGCTGAAGAAAGTCAGGGACAGAGATATTATTGAAAAGAGAGAAATCATGTTGATGGAGCTGTTAGAAGAGATGGGTGATGAACAGAAGCCATGGTATTATGAAATTGCCAAATATTATGAAGATCAATCGTATTCTAAGGAAGCTACAACTGAGGAGAAGAGAGCTATCATGAGAGTTGCTCAACGATACACCCTAGTTGGAGGAGCATTGTACAATAGAGGTTTTGATGGAGTTCTTCTGAGATGTCTAGACGAAGATGAGCTTTGGAAGGTTATGGAAGGAGCTCATAGTGGAGTTTGTGGTGGCCATGTCAATGGACAGATGCTAGCAAAGAAGATCCTTAGACAAGGATTTTATTGGCCAACCATGGAAGAAGACTGTGTAGGATATGTCCGTAGGTGTGCTAAGTGCCAACTGTTAGTATTAGATGGTCTCAAAGCCAATCCGATACTGTGTACATATTCAGATTATTAATAAATGGCAATAATTCATTGTGTGTAATTAATTCGATCTGTGTTTATCGTATCACGATGAAGTCCATGAACATATGCAATAGTCTTCGGATTATGATGAGATCATAATTACGGGACCGAAGACTTATAAACACATGTTCTTAATTGTTCCTAGTCATAGGATGTTTGAGATAGGACATCGAACATCCGGATAGACTAGTATGGGTTACTTCAGCTCATATGATGAGGGTGACTGATCCCATAAGTCACTTGTGTGGAGACACTATGCTGAACCTATAGGTGCTCATTGGTGAATGAGTTCACTGAACTGATCCGACTATGAATCGCTGGATGGTAATCACCTCACTGTTAACCAGCTTGATTCAATTGTCACGGTTGCATGGATGATCCTTGGACCTGAGACTCCAAGGATACCTTGTTGGTAGGTTTCTGAGCTTTGACCTTGACGAACGAATCCCTAACCATGGGATATCAATAAGTCAAGCGATCGGGTTCAGGGAAATGCCCTCGAAGGTAATTGTGTGTTCAATACGGGATCATCCGCTCTCGGTTGTTTGAGAGAGAATGTTCCGGGAATGATGCGCTTAAAGTCCCTGGCCAGGGCGGACTCTGTAATCGATAAGGAGTTATCGGATTCAGATTAGCGGCATCTGATTCAAGTGAATCGACCAAATAGGGTTTAACAGTAAACCATGCCCTAGGTCGATTCGGGAATATTGTACGGATGAAGGATTATATCCGCGCGCTAACCGATGACAGAAAGGTTCCAATAGAGGGTTGCGATAACCCCAGTTCCATCCAGGATCGCGCGATGTTGCTTGGCATCCAACGTGATCGGCAGTCTGTCCGAATTTATTGTGGGACATTAAATTCGGCTGATTAATTGAATATAAGGATATTAATTAATTCAGTGGGTCAGTAAAGGGTTACTGGACTTAATGGGCTATTAACTGGACTGGCAATTGGGCCTAGAGGGTCACACGCAAATGGTTTTCAAGTCGATGGATAATCCGACAGGATTTTGGATAAGTCTGGGTTTCTGTGAAAAACCGCAAACTGACTTTTTATAAAAGAACGGATTCTACGTCCGGGGCCAGTAACCCTGACCTAGCCGTCATTCGTTCTTCCCCACTTTCTCTCTCCTCTGGGCGTGTCGTTCCCAACTGCTCCACTTCCCGTTCGACGGGGAATTCGAATCCGCATGTCGCGGCGGATCACGCGCAGTCAGACGGGATCTTCGAGCGCCGCAGCGAGCGAGGAAGCGAGGACGATCCATCGCGAGGAGAACCGCGTGGATACCGCTAGAGGTCGGGCATCTGCGCGACTTGCGGCATCGCTCCGACAGAACCGGAAAACGGACGCGGATTCGAATCCGCGCAAGGTAAATCGATCTACATCGGTTTTAGTTTTAACGACTGAAACGGGACAGATCCGATCCCGAACTTCTTTATTCCGCTGCGTTTTAGGATCGGATCCCGACACAGCGATCCCAACACCAACTTCACGCCGACAAAATCCATTCTCCTGGATCTTCACTCCATCATGTTTCTTCCCCATGGCCTTTCTCCATGTGGGCTTTCGACATTATTGGACCCTTTGGTAATCCAGATTCCGGCATCAAGCAAAAATCTTTCATTCTCACGGCGACGGAATAATTCACCAAGTGGGCAGAAGCTGAAGCATACGTGGAGATCAAAGCATCAACCTTCTGCAAGTTCATCATGAAGAACATCATCACCCGATTTGGAATTCCAAGCACCATCGTCACCGACAACGGACCGCAGTTCGTGTCACAGGAATTGAAGGACCTCTGCAACAGGTATAGAATTGCATTGCATCATTCCTCTTCTTATTATCCGCAAGGCAATGGCCAAGCAGAGGCAACTAATAAGACTTTGATAAAAATCATCAAAAAGACGTACAAATCTAACAAATTCGCAGACTGGCCAGAAAAATTGGTTGAGGCTCTATGGGCCTACCGAACTTCAATCCACACGCCTACTGGGCAAACCCCTTATTCCTTAACATTTGGAATGGAGGCGGTAGTCCCATACGAGATCCTTCTACCGTCATTAAGAGTACAATTGAACAAGGAATTCTCCATTGATGAATACCGTTCAACACTCCTTGCTTAATTGGAACTCTTAGACGAGAAAAGATGGTCAGCTGCTAATCATGCTAAAGTTTATCAAAATAGACTAGCACGTTTTTATCAAAAGAAAGTCATTGAACGTAAGTTCAAAGTCGGTGAAATGGTCGTCAAAAGGATTTTTGTAAAACCTGGTGGCCCGCGTTCTAAGCTCCAACCCAACTGGGAAGGACCCTATGTTGTATCGCACGCTTTTCCTGGTAATGCTTATCATCTTGTTAATGCAGAAGGAGAAGAGTTAACTCATCCATAGAATGGCTTACATCTTAAGAAATACTACCCTTAGGTTAAAGAGTCGATCAGTATGGTACAAAGACCAGTGGAATCAGAAAATTTATAAACTCAAATTTCCTTGTTAGTCTGGATAATTTAACTTCAAACACATTACTAAACACACTGACACGTTTGATTCGTGAGTAACAAGAGATGCCAAGTCCTAAGGAATACCGAAAGCTTGACTAAAAGTGTAAAGTACAAGTCATTCGTTTTAAAGTAAAAATCTGTTTTACACTCGGCCCATGATGTCGGAACGAGGCTTAGAATAGACTACCAAGAGTACCCGCCATCTTAGTAGGAGGCCGTCATAAAAAAAATGGGAGAGATCCGTCCCAAAGAAAGAAGGAAAAGAATAGAAAAGCAAAAGGCAAAATCCAAATGTCAAATCAAAATGCCATTACACTACAAACGTTACATCAAGGCCATGAAATGAAATGAAAGGGAACGCAAGGTCGATAAATACCCCGGAAAGAAAATGACTGAACCCCAACGGATATTAGGGTAGGAAAGGAACATCTTTTTAGGTCTCCGGAACCTTCTCATGGGCTTTCGAAACTTATTCTTCCCTTCTTTCCAAAGAGGCGTACTCTAAACTTAAGGAATAGCTTAGATTGACTAAGAGTCAAATCATCAAATGGGATCACGAATGGAAACACAAGTTCAAACACGATGGTTTTAAGTTAAGTTGTTAAAGAACAATTTGATAATTAAGTTAATAAATGAATATGATCTTTTGATCTGAGTATCATGCTGATCTTTTAGTCAAAAATAAATAAAAAATACATATGTCAAAAATTCAAAAAAAATACATATGTCAAAAATTCAAAAAAAAAAAACATACATATGTTAAAATCCAAAAAAAAGTATCTATTTCAAAACCCAAACAAAAATGAATATTTCAAAACAACAAAAATATTTCAATTAGCATCTGCTTATTGCACTTGGTATGTCTCATTCCTTTTGTTTTCAGTGAGCATCTGTCTGCTTGCATGTTGCATTTTGCTTAAGTTCAATTACCTTTGTTAATAAAGGCTATGCCCCTTGACCATTTATTGAAGGAAAAAATTAATCGACCATTTATCTGGTTAGGCAAGGGGCTAAGCCTAAATAGATACTTAACCTGTTTGTCAAGTGATGTACAGGATGCAAGACAGACATAGGAACACAAGATTGGAGCCCAAAAATACATGATACATAGAAGAAAAGAAAATACATGAGCCCTCAAGGCTGGCTCTCCCCTCCGCCCTCATCAAGTTGGCTCTGGGCCTCGTCAGGCGCATCCGGTGTTGGTCCTCGGCTGGGAGGTGGAGGTGGCCCCATTGCGCTCGGCCCTGCCTGGCCAGAAGACATGGCGACACTGGCGGTAAAAGCACTCGTCAAGTCACGCTCCTGGGCACGTTGTCGAGCTCGCTGATACCTCTCCTCCACCATCTTGCGCTCGTGCTCAGCCACCGACAAGCGACCCTGCAGACTCTCCAGTCGAAGGCGGTCACGATCTCTCTCCACGGTTACGACCTCCAGGCGAATCTGGAGACGTGCAAGATCTCCAGTAGAGAGATGGGCCACCTGCTCCTCTAGAGCACGAATCCGCGCAGCATCAGCTTCGGCACGAGCAGCCGCAGCACGAGAACGCTCCAGCTCCGCTTCAGCCCTCTGAAGGGCTTCCTGAAGCTCAGCAACCTGAAGGAAATTCAAGAAAACCTGAGTAAAGCTGGAAATATCAAAAAGATCCCACTGTGGGAATTTATGAAGTACTAACCGTGGCTAAAAAGACGGTTATTTCTACCCCTGTATTATTTCATGTAATTCATTTGCATAATCTGATTATTATATGTTAAATATTTATTAGAGTATGTCAACGACCTTGTGGTTTTGATGAAACTGGAATTTGAGTTCCCCTATAACAAAAATAGTGATAATTCCAGAGGATTCTTAATCGCACGGATAGGCCGTTGGATTGTTAATTAGTGAGGACGATGGTTCCACTTTTGTGAAACGGTGCGTGGATAAACGAGCTTCGACTTAGTACTGGATTACAAGAATTGGTATCTTGACTCATTAATGACAGTTTAACAATATTATCCTTGATTAATTTATATTTTATTTGACTTTGTATTTTTCTTTTAGCCCAGCATGCATCATATAGGACTTTGAAATCATTGTAATAAGGATTAATTGCTGATTAAGTTTCAGACCATTAAATCAAACAATTTCAACATGATATGAGATATTCCATTCCGAATTGAGTATCTTGATTATCTTTGAGGTTCGCTTAAAGATATCTTTGGAATTCTATCATTTCTTGGACTCTTAATCTAATATTTCTTGTTTTCTTTTAAGATCCATCATGGTTGCAGCACGTCCACATTGGCTGGCAAACGCTCCCCATGATGAAACCTATAGTGTCTACGACCTGGGGTACCTCCCACTCCGTGGAGGTTGATCGACTTTATTTTATTTCCTTGTCTACATCATTCAGACAGGATTGATTCCATTGATTTCCTTGAACTATCTTCATTGATAATTTTGAGAAAAATTCCAATCATGTGGTGTTAAGAGCGTGTCTCATCATACCTTGGCATCACCTTTTCAGTACATTCCATTTCATTTCACTCCCTTGCAAAGACGATGCCAAGGTGAGGCAGCTGTAGACACGCTAATTTTGACGTCATTTCGAGTAAATTTCATATCATACAATAATGCCTCAAAATGGTTTGATATTTAATCATTGATTAATTTTTATTGATCTTTTTAATCACCTAAAAGTGTCGGGTTTAACAGACATGTTTAAGTTAATCAAATAAATTGATTTTAACTCAAATTTCAGTTAAAATATGAAGAAGTATAAAAGACGTCTACCTGTGTGGACGCCATTTAGACTTTATTCTTATTTTAACGTTTAAATTTGAATTTTAATCAGTTGATTAATTAGCTAAAAGGCGTCTTCTAGACACGACGCGTTTTATCTTTCCTAGGCTATTTCTACTTCTCTTACGGATGTTTATCTTTATCTTAATTAGTGTAAAAGACGTCTACACATGTAGACGCGTTTTATCTAATACAGATAAAGATAAGTTTTCTTGGATGTTTATCCTTATCTTAATTAATCTGAAAGGCGTCTTCAGTGTCTGACGCGTTTTAGATAATTACAGATAAAGATGAATTAATCTGTATTTATCTGTTGGTTAAGATGGATAAATCCCATATTTTTCCATGTAAATCCGCAGACGCAGAAGAAGCCTATAAATACCCTCCTTTTGAAGGGGGTGATAAGAATAATAATAATGAATGAGTGATCAGTTAATGCTGAGCGTTAGTAATTGAAGATCGAAGCAACGACGTCCTAACGCCGAAGCGCTACTGTTTCCAGAAGTCGACGTCCATTCTTCATCCAATTCAAGGCTTCATCAATTTGGCATAAGTTTTTCAATTCGTTTCTTCATTTTTCATCTTCATTAATCTTGCATTCTTCATCATCACTCCATGCAATACACACAACACCATCATTTCCAAAACCTATTTGATTAAGGGGTTTCAAAAGCCATCCCAACAAGTAAGTTTACTGTTTAGTTGCATGTTTAAAACTATGATTAGAATGGATACTACTTTTGCCTAAGTTCTCATCATTTCTTCATTTCTCTTTCTATATTTCTTGCAAGGAACAAAAGGAAGGAAATAACAAGCAAATCAAAGAACTCTGGACGATCCTCAAATTCAAACTCAACAACAAGAACAAAAGAAGAGGAAGGGCTCTCTTTCTTCAGCCGGTTGAAGGAGGAGAATCAAGGACTCAATATCTTCCGCGTTTCAACAGGTAGGCGATCAAAACCTTCTTTTGGAACTTTTAAGTCAAAAGTTTATGGCGATCACTTCACGTAGTTTCTTTTTAATAGGTTTATTTTGCACTTAAACAACATAGATTTTTCATGATAATTACACAATCATTTTAAGTACTCACACCTCCCTCTCTCTTGTACTCGCCATCAGGCCTTCTTAAGCTTACATGTAAATTTAAATTTAAATGTAATCTGATCGAAGCAATCGAGGAAGGAGCGAGGACGATCCACAGATGCAACCAGGAAGGCGATGCGATGCAAATCCTTTGCCTGTGTGTTTGCTAATTCTCTAATGTAAATGTTATATTAGAATTGTGTGCGCATTTGATTGTTGGCTCTAGTCAAACCCATTGTGCTATCTATGACCACACCTGACATATATGAGATGCATTGTTTTATTTTGATTATGAATCAAAACAGGTATTGTATTTATTAAATATATACGATATATTTACATATCACCTAGGAGAGACCAAGATAAAAGTTATCTAAATACTCTCATCTAAACTCTAAGCCGTAACGCGAGTAGTTAAGAACTTACCGCGTGGTCCACCATCGTTATAGTCATAGGATTCGAATCATTTTAGGCAGGTTTGTTGTGCTATCCACAAGGCCTGTTTAATTGGGAGGAGAAACTGTGGCTATGGCATTAGATGCCTATATGATCGGGGTAGAGGAACCATATAGCTTTGTTGTGCTATCCACAAGGGCTGCATGCAAATCTATGCTCGTCGGGTAACGATGGTTAGTTTAGACCAGAATTAGTGGTTTGTTGTGCTATCCATAAGGCCATTAAATCTCTAGGGACCGAAGCTATAATCAGATATTGCAAGAAAGTTGCAAGTCTCATGAGTTGGGTACTCTTTGATTGTATTACAGTTTGTTGTGCTATCCACAAGACTGTACTGCAAGTCATTGAGATTCTGATCCCCACTAGGAGACTGTCGGCGTCTCCCGTTCTGTATAATTGAGGGTTATATAGTCCGTCGAAAATTAGTGGGAGTTAAAACTTGAACAAAAGACCATGTCTTGCTTTAATTTTAATAATTGAACATCTGTTAAATAGATTTTACTTATCTCCTGTAGAGAATTATGTCGTCGAATAACCCACTCCGCGGCATACTTGATGCCCTTTTGACTAACCTGATCTACTCAGATTGGCTCAGACACTTGAAGAATGTCTTCAGATCTGAGAAGATTGCCTACACCCTTGATGCTGATCATCCTGCTGAATCGGCATTAGATGCATCTGAGACAGAGATGATCGCATACGATAAAAGATCGAAGGACAAAGGCAAAAGAGTAGTAAAGGGTGACTGCTTCTACTGTAAACAGTATGGTCACTAGAAGAGGAACTGCAAGGAGTTCCTTAACGATAAAGCTCATGGAAAGGTGAAGCTATATGAAGCTTCAGATATCTATATGATAGAGATCAACGTATCAGTTAGAGATTCCACATCTTGGTGTAGGTGCTTTGAATGACCGTGTGATTAACATGAAATATCTATGTTGTTTAGTGTAAACTAATCTATTAAAAATAGTAACTAAAGTGCAGTGATCGCTAGAAACTTTTAACTAAAAAGTTTCAAAAGAGAGTATGATCGCCTACCTTTCAAACGCGGAAGATTGAGTCTTTGGTTCCCTTTCCTCAGCCGGCTGAAGAAAGAGAGCCCTTTCTTTGCTTCTTGTTCTTGCTGTTGAATTTGAGGTTGAGGATCGTCCAGAAGTCTTTCTGGCTTTGTGCTTGATTTCCCTTTTGAATCTCTCGTTGTTGTTGAGTGCAGCAGAGACAGAAACAGAAAACGAAGAAACAATGATGATGAGAATTTAAGTAGAAGCAATATCTGAACTAATCATGATTTTGGACATATGATTGAACATCGAACTTACTTGTTGAGTGGCTTTGAAACCCCTTTAATCAAGTAGGTTTTGAAAAATTATACTGTGG
This sequence comes from Zantedeschia hybrid cultivar, assembly GCA_030544215.1. Lineage (NCBI taxonomy): Eukaryota > Viridiplantae > Streptophyta > Magnoliopsida > Alismatales > Araceae > Zantedeschia > Zantedeschia hybrid cultivar. Next base: position 16,293,565 of record JARZZO010000016.1, read on the forward strand.
TGTGTGTTTGCATGAAGTGAATGAAGAATGAAATTAATGAAGATAAAAATGAAAACGCAGAAATGAAACACTTATGCCCAATCGGTTGAAGCTTTGAAAGGATGAAGATCTTGAAAGGACGCCGACTTCTGGAAATGGCAGCGCTCCGGCCTTCCGACGTTGTTGCTTCGATCTTCAACTCGCTATAATAATGCTCTCTCTTAATGGATTTCAACTTTTTTTTAACTCTTCAACATGCAAGGTATTTATAGGCATTTCTTGCGTTCGAGATTAACATAGCAAAAAACCTCGAATTTATCCATCTTAATTGACAGATAAATACTAATTAATTCATCTTTATCTGTAATTATCTAAAACGCGTCCATCATGGCTGACGCCTTTCAGATTAATTAAGATAAGGATAAATATCCGGGAAAACTTATCTTTATCTTTATTAGCTAAAACGCGTCCACATGTATAGACGTCTTTTACACTAATTAAGATAAGGATAAACATCCGGAAGAGAAGTTAAAATAGCGTAGGAAACCTAAAATGCGTCGACATTACCAGACGCCTTTTAGTTAATTAATTAATTAATTAAAATTCAAATTTAATCGTTAAAATAAGAATAAAGTCTAAATGGCGTCCACTTGGGTCGACGTCTTTTAGAATTCTTCATATTTTAACTCAAATTTGAGCTAAAACCAATTCAATTGATTAACTTAAACACATCTGTTAAACCCGACACTTAAAAAGATTAATAAAAATTAATTAATGATTAATTATCAGACCATTTCGAGGGATTATTGTATGATATGAAATTTACTCGAAATGATGTCAAAATTAGCGTGTCTACAGCTGCCTCACCTTGGCATCGTCTTTGCAAGGGAGTGAAATGGAATGGAATGTACTGAAAAGGTGATGCCAAGGTGTGATGAGACACGCTCTTAACATCACATGATTAGAATTTTTCTCAAAATTATCAAGGAAGATAGCTCAAGGAAATCAATGGAATTAATCCTGTCTAGATGAAGTAGACAAGGAAATAAAATAAAGTCGATCAACTTCCTCGGAGTGGGAAGTACCCCAGGTCGTAGACACTGTAGGTTTCATCATGGGGAGCATTTGCCAGCCAATGTGGACGTGCTGCAGCCATGATGGATCTTAAAAGAAAACAAGAATATTGGATAAAGAATCCAATCAAGGATAGAATTCCAATGATATCTTCAAGCGAACCTCAAAGATAATCAAGATACTCAATTCAGAATGGAATATTTCATATTTGTTTGAAATTATTTGATTAATGGTCTGAAACTTAATCAGTAATTAATTCTTATTTCAATGATTTCAAAGTCCTATATGATGCATGCTGGGCTAAAAGAAAAATATAAAGTCAAATAAAATATAAATTAATCAAGGATAATATTGTTAAATTGTCATTAATGAGTCAAGATACCAATTCTTGTAATTCAGTGCTAAGCCGAAGCTCGTTTATCCACGCACTGTTTCACAAAAGTGGAACCATCGTCCCCACTAATCAACAACCCAACGGCCTATCCGTGCGATTAAGAATCCTCTGGAATTATTATTGTTTTTGTTGAAGGGGAACTCAAATTCCAGTTTCATCAAAACCACATGGTCCTTGATATACTCTAATAAATATTTAACATATAGTTATGCTTATGCAAAATAATTACATGGAATAATACAAGGATAGAAATAACCGTCTTTTTAGCCACGGTCGGGACTTGAATTCCACAATGGGATTTTCTTGACATTTCTAGCTTTACTCAGGCTTTCTTGAATTTCCTATGGAGCTTCATCTTCATCATCCTTCGCCGCGCATGATGCTGCCTTGGCTGACCTCCAGAGTCAGCTCACCTCTGCCATCCACCGGGCTTCTCTTGCGGAGGAGGACCGTGCTGCTCGGGTAAGCTTTGATTTTTGAATTTGACTTGATTTACTTGACTATCTTGAACTAACAAAATCTTCTTCTGCAGGTTGCTGAGCTCCAAGAAGCCCTTCAGAGGGCTGAAGCGGATGCCTATGCTACAGCGACTCGTGCCGAGGCTGATGCAGAACGGATCCGGGCTCTAGAGGAGCAGGTGGCCCGACTTTCGGTTGGAGATCTTGCGCGCCTCCAGACCCGCTTGGAGGTCATCAACGAGGAGCGAGAGCGGGAGAGGCATGAGCGGCAGAGGATGGATGCTGAGATATCCGCTCTTCGGGTCCAGCTTGGCATCGCAGAGCATGAGCGCCGGAGTGTGGAGGAGAGGTACAGGCGTGCTCGACAGCGTGCGCAGGAGCGTGGTTTGACGAGTGCTTTCACTGCCAGTGCTGCCGTGTCTTCCGGCCAGGCGGGGCCGAGCACGATGGGGCCACCTCCACCTCCCAGCCGAGGACCAGCACCAGACGCACCTGACGAGGCCCAGAGCCAGTTAGATGAGGGCGGAGGGGAGAGCCAGCCTTGAGGGCTTATGTACTTCTTTTCCTTTCACATATCATGTATAAAACACTTTTGATATATATACATGAAACTTTTGGGCTCCAGTCTCGTGTTCCTGTGCTTATCTTGCATCCTGTACAACACTCAACAAACAGGTTAAGTATCTATTTAGGCTTAGCCCCTTGCCTGACCAAACAAATGGTCAATCAATCTTTTCCTTGAATAAATAGTCAAGGGGCATAGCCTTTATTAACAAAGGTAATAAGAATAATCAGACTTAAGCAAAATGCAACATGCAAGCAGACAGATGCTCACTGAAAATAAAAGGAATAAAACACATTAAATGCCACAAGCAAATGCTAATTGAAATATTTTTGTGGTTTTGGAATATTCATTTTTTGTTTGAGGTTTTGAAATATGTATTCTTTTTTTTTAGATTTTGACAAATGTACATTTTTTTGAATTTTTGAAATATGTACCTTTTTTTTGAATTTTTGACTATACAATTTTTTTGAATTTTTGACATATGCAATTTTTTTGAATTTTTGACATATGCAATCTTTTTTTGAATTTTTGACATATGCATTTTTTTTTGAATTTTTGACATATGCAATTTTTTTTGAATTTTTGACATATGCAATTTTTTTTTTTGAATTTTTGACATATGCAATTTTTTTTTTGAATTTTTGACTAAAAGACCAGTATGGTACTTAGATCAAAAGATCATATTCATTTATTAACTTAATTTCCAAGTTGTTCTTTAACAACTTAACTTAAAACCCATCGTGTTTGAACTTGTGTTTCCATTCGTGATCCCATTTGATGATTTGACTCTTAGTCAATCTAAGCCATTCCTTAAGCTTGAAGTACACCTCTTTAGAAAGAAAAGAAGAATAGATTTAGAAAGCCCATGAGAAGGTTCCGGAGACCTAAAAAGATGTTCCTTTCCAACCCTAATATCTATTGGGGTTCGGTCATTTTCTTTCCGGGGTATTTATCGACCTTGCGTTCCCTTTTGTTTCATTTCATGGCCTTGTAGTGTATTGGCCTTTTGATTTTTCCTGCCTTTTCTTTTTGTTTTTTTCTATTCTTTTCTTTCTTTGCTTTGCTTTGGAACGGATCTCCCCCATTTTTTTATGACGGCCTTCTACTAAGATGGCGGGTATTCTTGGTAGTCTATTATAAGCCTCGTTCCGACATCATGGGCCGAGTGTAAAACAGAATTTTACTTTAAAAGGAACGATTTGTACTTTACACTCTTAGTCAAGCTTTTGATATTTTTAAGGACTTGGCATCTCTTGTTACTCACGAATCAAACGTGTCAGTGTGTGCAGTAATGAATTTGAAGTTAATTATTCAGACTAACAAAGAAATTTGAGTTTATAAATTTTCTGATTCCTCTGGTCTTTGTTCCATACTGATCGACTCTTTAACCTAAGGATAGTATTTCTTAAGATGTAAACCATTCCATGGATGATTTAGCTCTTCTCCTTCTGCATTAACAAGACGATAAGCATTACCAGGAAAAGCGTGTGATACAACATAAGGTCCTTCCCAGTTGGGTTGGAGCTTAGAACGCAGACCACCAGGTTTTACAAAAATTCTTTTAACGACCATTTCACCGACTTTGAACTTTCGTTCAATGACTTTCTTTTGATAAAAACGTGCTAATCTGTTTTGATAAACTTTTGCATGATTAGCAGCTGACCATCTTTTCTCGTCTAAAAGTTCCAATTGAGCAAGGAGTGCTGAACGATGTTCATCAATGGAGAATTCCTTGTTCAATTGTACTCTTAATGACGGTATAAGGATCTCATATGGAACTACCGCCTCCATTCCAAATGTTAAGGAATAAGGAGTTTGTCCAGTGGGCGTGCGGATTGAAGTTCGGTAGGCCCATAGAGCCTCAACCAATTTTTCTGGCCAATCTGCGAATTTGTTAGATTTACACGTCTTTTTGATGATTTTTATCAAAGTCTTATTAGTTGCCTCTGCTTGGCCATTGCCTTGCGGATAATAAGGAGATGAATGATGCAATGCAATTTTATACCTGTTGCAGAGGTCCTTCAATTCCTGTGACACGAACTGCGGTCCGTTGTCGGTGACGATGGTACTTGGAATTCCGAACCTTGTGATGATGTTCTTCATGATGAATTTGCAGACGGTTGATGCTTTGATCTCCACGTATGCTTCAGCTTCTGCCCACTTGGTGAAGTATTCCGTTGCCGTGAGAATGAAAGATTTTTGTTTGATGCCGGAATCTGGGTTACCAAGAGGTCCAATAATGTCGAAAGCCCACATGGAGAAAGGCCATGGGGAAGAAACAGGATGGAGTGAAGATGCAGGAGAATGAATTTTGTCGGCGTGAAGTTGACACTTGGCACACCTACGGACATATCCTACACAATCTTCTTCCATGGTTGGCCAATAAAATCCTTGTCTAAGGATCTTCTTTGCTAGCATCTGTCCATTGACATGGCCACCACAAACTCCACTATGAGCTCCTTCCATAACCTTCCAAAGCTCATCTTCGTCTAAACATCTTAGAAGAACTCCATCAAAACCTCTCTTATATAGTGCTCCCCCAACTAGGGTATATCGTTGAGCAACTCTCCTGATAGCTCTCTTCTCCTCAGTTGTAGCTTCCTCAGGATACGATTGATCTTCACAATATTTTGCAATTTCATAATACCATGGCTTCTGTTCATCATCCATCTCTTCCAACAGCTCCATCAACATGATTTCTCTTTTTTCAATGATATCTCCGTCTCTGACCTTTTTCAGCAACTCCTCCTTAGTTCTAAGAAATGAAGGATCTTTCACGGCAGGTGAAAGACGCCTATGAACTATGATTGATTTAGATTGCTTGCTGATAGGAAAATCAAGGGAAGATGCAAGTGAAGCTAGAGCGTCAGCTAAGATGTTTTGATTTCTAGGGACATAGACAAAGATCAATTTTGTGAAAAGCTTTGAGTAAGCAGAAGTAAGTTCTTGATATGGCTTGAGCTTGGGATCAAGAGTTCGATACTTGGTCAGCACTTGGCGAAGAATTAATTGGCTATCACCTACAATCCTGAGTTTGGTGGCACCATGGAAATGAGCAGCCTCGAGACCAGCAAGAAGTGCCTCGTATTCAGCTATGTTGTTGGTGACTGGAAAATCAAGCTGAAAGGCTTGTGGGATGGTGACACCTTCAGGTGATAACAGAACGATTCTGATCCCCTTTCCACGAGAATTCAGAGCTCCGTCAAAATGCAGAGTCCACATATCATCTCTGATTTGATTTACGGACATCAGTTCCTCATTCGGAAACTCTGATCGCACTGGATCAAATCGAGGAAGGGGATGATGAGCGAGATGTTCTGCTATGGCATAGCCCTTGATCGCTTTCTGTTGAATGTAAATGATATCGAATTGAGATAGAAAGCTTTGCCATCGCGCTAACCTATCAGTAAGAACAGATTTCCCCAGCAGGAATTTGATCGGATTCATCCTAGCGATGAGATGGACTTCATGGGCCAGAAAATAATACTTTAATTTCTGCACAACCCAAACTAATGCTACACATGTTTTCTCCATCGCCGTATATCTCTGTTCAGCGGGGTTGAGAAGTTTAGAGAGATAGTAGGCTGCCCTCTCTTTTCCTTCTTCATCCTCTTGTGCTAGGACAGCCCCCACTGCATCATCTAGGACTGAAATATAAAGTATCAATGGTTTGCCTGGAGATGGTGGTCTCAAAACAGGAGGACTTGCCAAATAGTCCTTTAATCCATCAAATGCCTCCTGACACTTATCGTCCCAATTGAATTTGACTCCTGGCTTGGTAAGCTCGTAAAACGGCTTACACCTTTGTGAGTGCTGGGAGACAAAACGGCGAATAAATTGTAACCTCCCGATTAATCCTCTAAACTCTTTCAAGTTTTTGGGAGGTGGCATCTCTCTGATAGCCTTCGCCTTATTGGGATCGATCTCAATTCCCCGTTTGCTGACAATGAATCCAAGCAATTTCCCTGAAGATACCCCGAATACACATTTCTTTGGGTTCATCTTCAATTGATACTCTCTCGATCTCTCTAATACCCTTGCCAAAACTTTGGCGTGTTCAGCCTTCGTTTTAGACTTAACCAATAAGTCATCCACATACACTTCCAAATCTATATGCATCATGTCATGAAATATTGCCATCATAGCCCTTTGATAAGTGGCTCCAGCGTTCTTCAATCCGAATGGCATGACGACATAACAATATGTTCCCCAAGGTGTAGTGAATGAAGTCTTCTCTTGATCCTCTTCTGCCAGCTTAATCTGGTTGTATCCTGAAAATCCATCCATAAACGATAACGTTTCATAGCCAGCAGTGTTATCGATGAGTACATCAATATGAGGCAATGGAAAATCATCTTTAGGACACGCCCGGTTCAGATCGCGGAAGTCAATGCAAATTCTGACCTTCCCGTCCTTTTTCATAACCGGGACTATGTTGGCCACCCATTGTGGATAAAGGACAACTCTAATGAATTTGGCTTTGTGTAATTTATCGACCTCTTCCTTCATCTTTAAAGCCATTTGTGGGTGGAATCGCCTTAATTTCTGCTTGACCGGACTAGCTCCATCCTTTAATGTTAACCTGTGTTCAACTAAAGATGAGTCTAACCCCGACATATCTTCATAACTCCAGGCGAAAGTGTCCTTATAATCCTTAAGCACTTGTACTATTGCCTTCTCATCCTCTGTAGAAAGATTTTTACTGACGAGGACAACCTTAGGTTCGTCTTCAGTCCCTAAGTTTATTTCTTTGGTGGGCTCTTCTACGGCAGCTGAGGGTTCATCAAATCTCTTCACTCCACTGGCATATGCCTCAGCTGCGTCCTCATCATCTTCCTCATCTTCAACAATGGGGTCCTTTTCATGCACTAACTCATATACCCCGTACCCATCATTGACTGACTCATCATCTGTACAATCTTCTGGCATCTGAATTGGATCTTCTAAAAACTGAGGGATTAAAGAGCAAAAAGAACATTTATCAGCCAAATCCTAGAGGTATCTTTCTGGAATTTGCCTACCCTTAGGCTTCCTAGACTTCCTAACCTGACTAACCTGCCTAAAACTGGACTTCCTAACTTCACAAAACTGCCTATCATAACCTAATGAAGACGACGCAGGATGAAAATCCTGGGATACAGGTGGAAATACAGGGGAATCCTCCCGTGGGGAGGGACAGAGTAGATCTAGGAGAGAATCTTGACCGACGGACCCGCGCGATGGGGTGTAATCGGACAAGTAAGATGTTTCCTCGATAATGATTTGGGAAGAATTTGTTGTAAAATTGGCGTTTTTTTTTGGATATCGGAGGAATTATACATGAAGCAGGAGTGAATACAAATGGAAGGGGAATCAGACGGAGGAAGCGGCACCAAGGCCAGAGGATTAGGGGGATCATATAGCAATATGTCCCAGATCATATCATACATCCTCTCTAGGTCGAGAGGAGGTTGTGGAATAAAGTCCCGAGGGGACAGAGTAATCATAACGGGCGGAGCCCGTGGAATATCTTCAATTATGACCCGCGACCAAGTCGGGGTCAAAAGTAGTGTACGAAAAAGAGTATAGAGCATTAGGACATGTGAAGGATATGTCCCCCTCCAGAGCAGATCTGTTGTATAACCAGCTTCATAGGGGTCATCTGGCTCCCCTTCATCAGTTTGTTCGGACAGCAGTATCCGCTTATCAAAGATTGCGCCAGGGCTCTCAATTAGCTCGTCGATCTGCGGTGGCCACTTGGGTTCTGCAGGATCCAGGAATAGTCTGTTCAGTGCTATGTATAGGTCCCTCACGTTTAACCATCTGTACCATTCGCATTCGGGGTCATGGAATTTTCTCCTTTTCATAGGCCGCAAAGCCTCCAAGGATTGGTACGTAAGCAGTTCAGAGCAATGTCTGGCCAAATCCCTCCCATATATGTCATGGAAGTCAAAACATGAAGTAACCTTCTTTCAGTGGTGTAGACATTGTTTCCAAGATTTCTTGACCATCTTCTTGCTGAACCCTGTCTTGCTTCAGTTTCCTCGGCCTATAGCCCAGACCGCTTCCAGGTACTGCCCGATGATCTTTAACAGGAGTGGTCCTACCTTGCAACTATGTGCCCAGACCTTTCCCAGGCTTGTAGCCGTTCTTCATCATAATCCTCCATCCTGGGGTACTCACACACTTCCCCCTTTTGATAGCATTTAATGGGTATGGATAAATGGTAGCGGCTTTCAAAGGATCAGCCACTGGACGGTAGACCTGTAATACCGACAGAAAAGGTTGTCGGCCAGGTAAAACAGCAGATTTAATATTTAAGGTATGAGCAGCAGCAAGGATCGGCATGCTCGTCACTTTAATAATTCGTCCTTTATAAGGGAATTTAAGGCATTGGTGATTCGTAGAAGGAATCACCTCAAGAGTTTTAATATAAGGACGTCCCAGAATGGCATTTATGGAAGGGTCGATTTCTAGAATATGAAATTCGACCTCTGCATGACTTACTGGACCCAGCTCCACCTTTAAATAAACCATTCCTAGAGGGGAACGGGTAGAATTGTCATATGCCGTAACTGAGATGGGGCTAGGCAGCCATTTCTCCTTGGGCACACCGCATAGCTCCAGGGTCTTTGGAGGTAAAACATTAATTGAAGCCCCTGTATCAACCAGGCATGCATCTACGGCCTTCTTGCAGATATTGACCGTGATGCTCAGAGCCATGCTTCTGGCGGCTGGCGGTGCTAGTTCCGATGTGTGGAATGTAATTGAGGGCTGATCCCCCTGAGGAACTAGTAGTGCTGCAATTTTCTCTACCGGCACGTCTTTGTTGACCATCACCTTCTGTAGGTATTCCATTAAGGCTTCTTGGTGAATCTTGGACCTCTTAATCAATTCAAGTACGGTGATCCGTGCCGGTGTTCTGTCCAGATGTTTCAACAAGTCATATTGAGTGCCTGGTGCACTCTCTTCATTATGGGCTTCCTCAGTCGGCTGTGATGGGCCGTCTCTGACTGTGGACTGAGGAAAGACCTTGTTGAAAATCCTTCCACTCCGGAGCGCATGTTCCTCGACCGTGGAGGATCCGGGTGACACCTTGAGTACCGCAGAGTCGGGTGGCGTAAGTGGTGCGGAGGGTTGATGCGTAGGTGGTGGCGTTGGGTTAGGTGGTGATGGCGCGGTGCGGATTAAAGGCCTAGATGGTTGAATGGTAGATGGGTAAGTGGTTGGCGAAGTGGGGAATGGTACGCGTAATAGCGGTCTGGATGGTTGGGGCATATCTGGGTAGGTGGTAGCGGGTGAAGTAGGAAATGGTACATGTAATAATGGCCTAGATGGTAAAAGGGGCGCGTTATTGGTTTGCGGGGGGTTATATGATGGAGGCGTAGGAGTGCGGGGCGTAATAGGCTTAAGGAAGGTGGGTAGTGGTAGTGGGTTATTGGGTGAGGGCGAGTGATATGTGGGTGTGGGTAGAGGGGCGATGGTAACGGGTTGTGGTCTGGGTATGCGGATGGTGCGGCGTGGTGGTTGTTCTGCGGTATTCTGAATGTGACCCGTTGAATAAAGAGAGGAAGAGTCTTCTATCCTCCATTGTTGCCCACGACCAGCCTCAGACTGGCTGTTCGTCAGAATGGGAGCAACCTGGTTCTGGTTCTGGTGCTCCGGGAGTGGATTCTGCACTATGCCCATGTTGGGTGGTGCTGCTGCTTGTACCGGTGGTCTTGCTTGCTGCTGCTGCTGCTGTTGCGGTCTCCTCGCCTTCAGGGCTGATATATATTTCTTCATTTCCTCCCAGTCTATGCCGCCCTGCTCATTGAGATCATGAATATAATCTCTGAATTGGAAGCAGGTGTCGATGGTGTGCCCAGGTTGCCTATGGAAGTAGCAATACCTGGACGTATCGGCATTTTGAGGCCAGACGGCCTTTTCCCTTGGCAAAACTAAGGCGTTAGCCGCCATTAGAGCACTGAAGATATCGGCCAAGGATTCTGGGAGTGCCGGATATTCTGCCCTTTTAGGGCCTGGAGGTCTCCTCTGCTGGTTGTAGTCACCAGGAGGAGGGACATTGTGGTACGCCGGCGGTGCGCGCGGCTGGTACTGTGGCTATTGCTGCTGCTGATACTGCTGCTGCTGGGGTTGCTGGTACTGCTGTTGCCGTTGCGGCTGTTGCTGTAGCTGTTGCTGGTTCTGATTCTGATTCGGCTGCTGGGGCCGTTGATACTGTTGTTGGTACTGGGGGTTCTGCTGCTGTCTGTACCCTTGCTGCTGTAGCCTCTGGTACTGCTGCTGACCCCTCACGAACTGGGGCGAGTTATTGTTCATGGTACTCACTTGCTCATGAGAGAGCGTGCCCTCAGTAGTCGGACCTGTGCTGGAAGAGTTCGGCACTGCAGGCTTCCGAGGCGGAGGCCTGCTAGGTCTATGAGGATCAAAGACGCTAGAGAATGTAGTGTCCTTGAAAGCATTCTGGAAGTACCGTGCTCTTTCATAGAGCTCTGCCATGTTAGTCAAATTGTTCAAGGAGAGGACGAGCTTGAACTGGGGCGTGGCATTGGAAATTAACATTTTCACTTGTTCGGACTCGGACAAGTGATCCTTCACCTTTTCAGCCAGACCCCGCCACCTGTCAACAAAACTGACAAACTCCTCATCAGGTTTCATCTTTTCTGCAATGAGGTCCGTGATAGACAAGGAGGGTGCAACTCTGTCCTGGTATCGTTGAATAAATTTGCGTGAAACGATACCGTAATCCTCTACTTCTGAGGGTTCCAGGGAAAAGAACCACTCGAGGGCTGGTCCCTCTAGAGATCTCCTGAACAAGAAGGCCAACGACCTCTTATCATTCTGCCAGAAAGAGGATTCATACATGAACTCCTTCAGGTGTGTGAAGGGGTTACCAGTACCGTTGTACTTTCGGTACACTGGCATCTTAGAGGGTGGCAGATGGAATACTGGCAGGCTCGGTAGACTGATCTCTGGCACAGCTTTGACCCCCATCATTTTCTGGAGGTTATTAAATTGCTCATCCATACGCTCCATTTTGGCCAGCAGCGTTTGTGTGGTCAGATCTGCCTGGGGAGGAGGAGGAGGAGGAGGTACTTGGTAGGCCTGCTGCCTAGAGTATGTTGGGCAGGGTGGACAATAGAGGGGAGGTCCGGCAGAGCTTCCGCCATGCCCGAGGGCATTTTGATAAGCAGGCGTTTGCGGTCTAGCCGGTTGCCTAGATGATGAAAGCTGCGGCCCAGCTGGCCGAGAAGTAATATGAAGGCCCTCCACGGCCTGATGGATATAAGGAGGAGGAAAAGAAGGTTGCTGAGGAACAGCAGGGGGAGCCACGGGGTTCGGCTCGGCAGGCTGCATGGGTGCCTTCCCCTTCAAAATAGATTGGATCGCCTCAAACTGCTGAGGGTCCAGACGGGAGGCAAGAACTCCCAGAGCATTGATGAGATCCGTAGGATCAGAGGGTGAGGGATCATTCTGGTTCATGTTCCCCTCCAGATCGGGATTAGGAATCGCATATTCATGCGGAGGAGGATCAGGATATTGATCACGTGGATGCAAAAGAAGTGTCCGAACATTCCCATCTAGACGATATGGAATGGGGATAGAACTACGGGAGGCATCAGCATCTCTCCCACTCTCATAGTTGTATTCAGAATCCCGAGGGGCATTAGCATCTCCCTCGTAATTAACCATGGCGTCTGGAGCCACACTCAAGTCCCTACCTGATCGTAGCAACATGATGTTAGATTCTTTTTCTTCAAAGATTTGACAAACAAGTTGCACAGAGATTAATCAAACAAGTGGATGCTTAACGTGATTTTAAGATTCCTTTTTTGAGTTATTTGGATTCAATTAAACCTCAAATTCTCTCAAGGAAAGGATCCTAGTTTCAGTTCAATTTCCACCGTTATTCTCTAAGGCTTTCTCCCACAACGTTTTCAGAATCTAACCAGGACTTCAATTGGTACAACCAGCCCGATGATCAAGGAGGAATACCTTGATTTTGGGGACTTATGGAAGTCTCAACGTCAACTTCTCTAGTCTGATCAAGGGACCAACCCAATCAGAGAGAGTTGCTGACGTCAAGTAATGTGTTCCTAAGAAGAGGAGGGTATTAGCCTCAATGCGTATGTCCTGCGGCCTGGATGGCCTCTAATGCTTAGTAAGTAATGGGTAGCTAGCACTCAAAACACAGAAATCTGGGAACTGAAAAAAATTAAGAAACTGTCTGAATCGCGTCGATGATAGTCGACGCTATTAAAAACAGAACTTAATTTTTCGCAGAAGCAGATGCAGACAGCAGAGAAACTGTGAATGTTGAAAGGCGTCTAGGGTTGTTGACGCGGTTTGAAACGCGTCAACTCTCCTGGACGCTTTTCAGTTCGCAGAAACAGTTTTCCAGGAGGATTTTCTGGGTTGAATCATCCTCAAACAAGATAAAAAGCAGTAAACAATCGACTCATGAAATTTTTTTTAATTCCAGGTTTTAACAGGATGCTTTACTAACTAAACAACTAGAAAAACAATCAATCACACATCATTTTTATCACAAAAACAGCTTTTTGAATTAATCAAGGACAGAGCAAGATCTTGCCACTGGGGTGTGCACGTGGTGCACGAGGGAAATTAATTAAACTAAAACACTCACCAATTGGTGAGGACATGTCGAAAGACACAAATGGTGCACCGTGGGTGCCCGGTTGATGACAGCAAGAACAAAAAACTTAAAAGATGGCGAGACCAAGTCCCACCGTGATCGCCAAAAAAGCTGTAGGTGCTTAGAATGACCGTGTGATTAACATGAAATATCTATGTTGTTTAGTGTAAACTAACCTATTAAAAATAGCAACTAAAGTGCAGTGATCGCCAGAAACTTTTAACTAAAAAGTTTCAAAAGAGAGTATGATCGCCTACCTTTCAAACGCGGAAGATTGAGTCCTTGGTTCCCCTTCCTCAGCCGGCTGAAGAAAGAGAGCCCTTTCTTTGCTTCTTTTTCTTGCTGTTGAATTTGAGGTTGAGGATCGTCCAGAAGTCTTTCTGGCTTTGTGCTTGATTTCCCTTTTGAATCTCTCGTTGTTGTTGAGTGCAGCAGAGACAGAAACAGAAAACGAAGAAACAATGATGATGAGAATTTAAGTAGAAGCAATATCTGAACTAATCATGATTTTGGACATATGATTGAACATCGAACTTACTTGTTGAGTGGCTTTGAAACCCCTTTAATCAAGTAGGTTTTGAAAAATTATACTGTGGTGTGTGTTTGCATGAAGTGAATGAAGAATGAAATTAATGAAGATAAAAATGAAAACGCAGAAATGAAACACTTATGCCCAATCGGTTGAAGCTTTGAAAGGATGAAGATCTTGAAAGGACGCCGACTTCTGGAAATGGCAGCGCTCCGGCCTTCCGACGTTGTTGCTTCGATCTTCAACTCGCTATAATAATGCTCTCTCTTAATGGATTTCAACTTTTTTTTAACTCTTCAACATGCAAGGTATTTATAGGCATTTCTTGCGTTCGAGATTAACATAGCAAAAAACCTCGAATTTATCCATCTTAATTGACAGATAAATACTAATTAATTCATCTTTATCTGTAATTATCTAAAACGCGTCCATCATGGCTGACGCCTTTCAGATTAATTAAGATAAGGATAAATATCCGGGAAAACTTATCTTTATCTTTATTAGCTAAAACGCGTCCACATGTATAGACGTCTTTTACACTAATTAAGATAAGGATAAACATCCGGAAGAGAAGTTAAAATAGCGTAGGAAACCTAAAACGCGTCGACATTACCAGACGCCTTTTAGTTAATTAATTAATTAATTAAAATTCAAATTTAATCGTTAAAATAAGAATAAAGTCTAAATGGCGTCCACTTGGGTCGACGTCTTTTAGAATTCTTCATATTTTAACTCAAATTTGAGCTAAAACCAATTCAATTGATTAACTTAAACACATCTGTTAAACCCGACACTTAAAAAGATTAATAAAAATTAATTAATGATTAATTATCAGACAATTTCGAGGCATTATTGTATGATATGAAATTTACTCGAAATGATGTCAAAATTAGCGTGTCTACACTTGGGTATTGGATACCAGATGTGCTTCTCATATCTGTCATGATGCGCAGATGCTGACAAGTAAGCGAAAGCTGAGAAAAGGCGAGGTGGAATTGAAGTTAGGAAACGGCGCAAAAGTTGCGGCGATTGCTGTAGGGACAGCTAACCTCAGGGTTCCATCGGGAGATGTCTTATCATTGGAAGATTGTTATTATGTTCCTAGCATAATAAAGAATATCATATCAATATCTTGTTTGGATAAGATAGGATATAGGTTAATGATTGAGAATAGAAGTTGTTCGATTTATTATGGTAATAAATCAATAGCTTCAACATCTTTAGTCAACGATCTATATCTTTTAAATGTTTCTTATTGCAATCTTCATATTGATAATGTTCTTAAGAAGAGCAAGAATTGTGTGAATCAAGCCTATATGTGGCATTGTAGACTTGGACACATTGGTGAAAGCAGGCTACAAAGGTTGCACCGACATGGTTATTTAACAGCATTCGATTATGAATCGTTTGCGACATGTGAATCCTGCCTTATGGGAAAGATGGCAAAATCTCCATTTATTGGACATGGAGAACGTGCCAAAGACATTCTGGAACTAATATATTCGGATGTATGTGATCCTATATCCACCCAAGTCAAAGGTGGCTTCTCATACTTCATCACATTCACCGATGACTTCTCAAGATTCGGCTATGTGTACTTAATGAAGTACAAGTCGGAAACATTTGAGAAGTTCAAGGAGTTCAAGAATGAGGTAGAGAAGCAGTTAAGAAAGACTATTAAAGCTCTTCGATCAGATCGAGCAGGAGAATACTTGAGTACTAATTTCACACAATTCCTAAAGGATAATGGTATCCTTTCTCAGCTAACCCCTCCATATACACCACAGATGAATGGTGTATCATAAAGGAGGAATCGCACCTTGTTGGACATGGTGCGATCCATGATGAGCTTTTCAGGATTACTAGTGTCCCTCTGGGGGTATGCTCTAGAGTCAGCAGCATACCTACTGAATAGAGTACCCAGCAAGTCTGTAGCCTCTACTCCATATGAGATATGGAAAGGCAGGAAACGAGAATTTAAACATGTTAAAGTCTGGGGTTGCCTTGCTCATGTAAAGAGGCATGATCTAGACAAGTTGGAATCACAAACTGATAAATGCAAGTTTGTAGGATATCCAAAGGAAACCTTTGGATACTATTTTTTCCATCCTGGTGAACAAAAGGTGTTTGTCGCCAAGAAAGTTGTCTTCCTGGAAGATGAATACCTTCTCCAGGAGGACAGTGAGAGAAAAATAGTACTGGAAGAGGTTCCAGATCCCCAAACAGTTGCATTATCATCAGATGATATATCAGTTCCTGAATCTGTTCAGGTACACACACATGAGCCTCGTAGCTCTGGTAGATTACTTAGACTACCCGAACGATATGTGGGATATATCGCTGAAGGTGAGTATAAGGTTGAATATAATGAGGATGATGATCCTAAATCCTACAAGGAGGCCATAGAAGGCCCATAAGTCGGGAAATGGCGAGAAGCCATGAACTCAGAAATCTAGTCTATGTACACCAACCAAGTTTGGAACTTTGAGGACTTGCCCGAGGGTATTGTACCCATCGGTTACAAGTGGATCTTTAAGAGAAAGATCGGTGCTAATGGACGGATCGACATTTATAAGGCAAGGTTAGTGGCAAAGGGATATCGTCAAAGGCAAGGAATTGACTATGACGAGACTTTCTCACCAGTTGCCATGATAAAGTTGATCAGAGTTCTACTCGCCACAGCTGCACACTACGATTATGAGATCTGGCAGATGGATGTGAAGATTGCCTTCCTCAACGGTAACGTTGAGGAAGAGGTGTATATGATACAACCAGAAGATTTCACATCCAAAGAATCTCCAGATAAAATGTGCAAGCTTTAGAGGTCCATTTATGGACTGAAGCAAGCTTCCCGAAGCTGTAACATAAGATTTGACGAGATTGTCAAGTCTTATGACTTCATTAAGAATGAAGATGAGCCTTGTGTGTACAAGAAGACCAGTGGGAGCGCAGTTACTTTCTTAGTTCTTTACGTAGATGACATACTACTCATTGGGAATGATGTAACTATGATGTCATCAGTAAAGATCTGGCCATTGAAAAACTTCTCTATGAAGGATTTAGGAGAAACATCATATGTATTGGGAATACGGATCTATAGAGATAGATCAAAGAGGATGCTTGGAATGACCCAATCCTTGTACATAGATACTATAGTCAAAAGGTTTGGCATGGAAAATTCCAAGAGAGGTCTCATACCGATGAGACATGGAATTAATCTATCAAAGGAGCAGTCTCCTAAGACTCCTAATGAGAGGGCATCCATGGATAGAATACCCTATGCCTCTGCCATAGGATCTATTATGTATGTCATGCTATATACACGGCCTGATGTTGCATTTGCTCTAAGTGTTACGAGCAGATTTCAGGCTGATCCAGGCGAAGAGCACTGGACGGCAGTGAAATGTATCCTTAAGTACTTGAGAAGAACTAAGGATATGTTTCTTGTCTATGGATGAGGTAACTTGAAACTGCGAGGCTTTACTGACTCGAGTTTCCAGTCAGATCCAAATGATAGCAAGTCTACATCTGGATTCGTGTTTACTTTGAATGGAGGCGCAGTGTGCTGGAAGAGTTCCAAGCAAGTAACCACTGCAGATTCGACGATTGAAGCTGAGTACATCGTTGCAGCTGAAGCCGCCAAGGAAGCAGTGTGGTTAAAGAAATTCATCACCGACCTCGGCGTAATTCCCAGCATTTCTGAGCCTGTTCCGCTGTTGTGCGACAACAATAGAGCGATTGCGCAAACAAAAGAGCCACGGTCTCATCAGAAATCGAAGCATATTATGAGGTGCTTTCATCTTATCAGAGAGATCATATCCAGAGGAGATGTAGTAGTGGAAAGAGTTCCATCTATCGACAATGTAGTAGATCCATTGACAAAGCCGTTGGCTCAAATTGTGTTTGAGCGTCACCTAGAGTCTATAGGCTTATTGTATAAAAGTGATTGGCTTTAGTCCAAGTGGGAGATTGTTAGTTTTAGGTGACCTACAAGCCAATCTGACGATGTAAATCTCGTTCATTTATTAATATAATGGCATAATATTCATTATGTGTAAATCGCATTAATTTTTGTCTCATAATGAAGTCCGTGGATATGTGCTATAGTGATCAGATTATGATAAGATCATACTAATGAGACTGATCACTTAAACATACATATTCTTAATCGTTCCTAGTCGGAGGATATCCGAGAAGGACATTGGATATCCAGTTAGACTAGTACAGATTACTCCTGCTCATATGATGAGGGTGACTCATCTCATAAGTCACTTGTGTGGAGACACTAAGGCGAATCTGTAGGTGCTCATTAGAGAATGAGTTCACTGAACTGATCCGACTGAATCGCTGGATGGTATTGTACCTCATTGTCAACCAGCTTGGTTCTGTTGTCGCAGTTACGTAGATGGTCCTCGGACCTGAGACACCAAGAACACCTTGTCAGTAGACTTCTGTGCTTTGACCTTGGTTTATGAATCTCTAGCCACGGGATTCTAAAACGCCAAGGATTGGGTACAGCGGAATACCGTCGAAGGGAATTGTGTGTCAATAAGGAATCATTCGCTCTCGGTACTTAGAGAGAGAATGCTCTAAGAAGGATGTGCGGAAGTCCCTGGCCAGGGCGGACGATAATATCGGGAAAGGAGTTTTTAGATATTTATCAGCGGCATCCAATCCAAGTGAGTCGACCGATTAGGGTTTGACAGCACGCCATATCCTGAGTTCACTCGAGAGCATTGTACGAATGAAGGATTATATCCACGCGGTAACTGTCGGCGGAAAGGTTCCAAGAGTGGGTTACTTAACCCCGATACCTTCCGGGTTCACGCGGTGTTGCTTGGCACCCAACGTGATCGGAGGCCCGGTCGAATTCGATGTGCGACATCAATTCAATTGATTAATTAATTAATAAAGAGTTATTAATTGATTAATAAAGCCAATGAGGAGTCACTGGGCTTATTGGGCTATTAACTGGACTGGTAATTGGGCCAAGAAGGTCACACACAAATGATTCTCAAAGCGATGGATAAATAAGTGGGTTTTATACAAACCGGGAGTTTTTATGAAAAATCGCTCGATTAGTATAAAACATAGCGAACGGGCTGAGCAGGCCAAGCTGCTGCTAACCCTAGCCGCCCTTCCTCTATTTCTCTCTCTCTCCGGCGTCCCAGACCGATCCGAATATGCTCCGCCGCTTTTTCGACTCTCGTTCGACGGGAAATCGTCTGCGCGTTGCGGCGACCGGTGGACGTTTCGTGGGCTGCGAAGAACGAGGAACGCGAGGATATCCATCGCGGGGAGGATCGCGTGTACTCCGCTAAAGGCCGGGCGCTTGCGCGGCTTGCGGTGTCGCACCGACGGAACCAAACGGTTGCGGATTCAAATCCGCACACGGTAAGAACTGATTATCCGATAATCTGATTTTTCCGATTTTCAAAATGGGAACGGATCTCCGTTTTTTTATTTTATTTCCGCTGTGCGGGAGATCCGGAGAAACCCGAGAACCCAACACGTCCAACTTAAGGCCCGGGAGAAGGCCCTGTTTTCTCTCACCAAGTTCAGTAAGGTTACTCAGTAGAAGGATTGCTTCTTTTGGGTGACCGAGCGGGAAGGGGGACGCTGGCTATTTCATGTTGTTTTCAAAGGCCTCTCCGTCGGGCCCTCTCTCGACCTTCCACTACCGCCGATCCCTCAAGAGGATATTGACATAGTGGTGGACCTTCAACAAAGACACCCTCCTAACATCAGTGTGGTGGTGACAGAGGATGGATTAGTGGCAGCAAACTTGAGCAGCCTAGTGGTCCCCAATAAGTGCTACTTGATTATGGTTTATAACATATCCGATAAGTTCTACTCAATAATTTTTTAATAACAAATTCACTTGTTTCAGACATAAATAATCATTTTAAAATGAGAAATTTTAAAACTGTTAGTTAAAATGACAAATTCCTGATACTTAAAGAACAACTGAATCAAGAAGAACAACGGTCGCAAGAACAGCTGAAATAACATATATATAATTGTGTTTGGATAACATATAAAGGTTAAAAATCTCAAGATTTAATCATGATGTGAATATAGAAGTCATTTTCTAAAAATTTAAGCTAAAATGACAAATTCTTTATACTTAAGAATATATACTTAAAAAGTACACTTTAGACTAATAATTTTCAACTCACTCAATTATAAATTAAAATTTTAAAATATAGATACTCGTAATAAATATATTAATCAAAGATCATATTTATATAAAGTAGAACCGACTATTTTCTATATAGCTAAAATGACAACCTCATGATATTTAAAAATTTTAATACTTAAGAATATATTTATTTTGGTATAGAAATTTTTAATAACAAATTCAATTATTTTGAACACAAATAATCATTTTAAAAATAAAATTTATTAAAAATTTTCAACTGACAAAATCTTGATACTTAAGAACAACTAAATGAAGGGGAACAATGGTTGCAAGAACAACTGAAATAACATATAAATGCTTGTGTATAGATAACATATAAACGTTAAAAATCTCAAGATTTAATCACGATGTGCATATAGAAGTCATTCTTTAAAATTTATGAACATTAATTTATTTTTATTTAAAATTCTGAAGTTGTTTCTTAAAAGTAGAAATGATTATTTTCTATTTGATCAATCTAAAATTAATGATACTAAAAATTTTATTAAAATTTTGAGCTAAAATGACAAATTCATGATATTTAAGCATTTTTGGATATTTAGGAATATAATTTTTATTAAAATTTCAGCTAATGGCAAATTCTTGATAATTAAGAATATATGTTTAAAAAGTATACTTTAGATTAATATTTTTCAACTCACTTAATTACAATTTAGAAAATATAATCTATATTAATTATTAAATAATTGATATCTTAATTATGTTAATAATTATAATAATATATTTTAATCTATTTTTATTAGAATAGATTAGATACTTTGATGTTTCTGCACTTCTGACAAGCAAAGATTGCATCTTGTTTGAGATGTTATGTTGTCCTGTAATGATATCTTAATTATGTCAAATAACTAATAGAGAGAGGTATATTTAATGTCATATGGACGTGGGCTTGAAGAGAGAGAAAGAAATAGAGAAGTGGACTTGAATTGAGAAAGAGGAAAAGTAGGGTGTAATAAAACTTTAAAGAGACGAGGAGGACAAAGAAATCTTTCAAGAATAGGAAAGGTTGCATTAACTTTGCCTCTCCTAATAAAAGTGGAACTGTTTAAGAAAAGATGGGAACACTTATTGTCTCTTCTTAAGATTTTTTTAATAGTATTTTTTGGAGGGAAAGAACAACAGAGTTCCACATTAGCTGGGCTAGAAACTTTGTTTTATTAGTATAACTAGTTTCAAACCCATGTGATGCACGGTATTTAGGTGATATTATTTAAAATATATAATAAATTTAATTTTAAAATAAAAATATCATATTGATTTAAATAACTTTGTCGTAATAAAATTTTAATTTTAAGCAAATAATCAAGTATAAAGATAATTTTGCATGAGAAACATTAAACTTTTAATTTTGCTAAATAAGGGCTCTAATATGAAGGTATTTTGCTCGCATGTTAAACTATATTAGTACTAACTATGTGAGTTTAATGGAGAGATCTCGCGAGATCTAAAATAGTGTTTAAAAAGCAAAATTAAAAAAAAACAGTAACATGCAGTAAATAACCAAGTATAAATATAATTTTGTATGAGGACTATGAAGAAATCATAATACTATGCAAATTAGATAAAATATTATTCAAGCACAATGCATGACCCTAGTACTTCTACATATTAAAGAATTTAATAATACCGCTATTCAAAAATAGATTATTCATGAAAGATACTGTTGTTGATGAAGGTTGATTTTAAGTAAGGATACATAAGATATGCTTCAAAGTTTTGGATCTTGAGTTGTCTTATTTTCTTGGGGGTTTACCATATATATATTAATATACTTAAAAATATTAATATGTTATAACTATAAATATTAATATTATATGATATGGTAATTATTAACATATAAAAATTAATTATATAAATAATCAAGTAGAAAGATAATTTTGTATAAGGAATGTTAAACTTTTAATTTTGTTCAATAAGGGCTCTAATCTGAAGGTATTTTGCTGGCATGTTAAACTGTGTTAGTGCTAGTCATGTGAGTTTAATGGAGAGATCTCAGGAGATCTAAAATAGTATTGAAAAAAAGAAAATAAAAGTAGTGATATATAGTAAATAACCAAGTATAAATTAATTTTGTATGAGGACTACGATAAAACCATAACAACGTACAAATTAGATAAAATATTATTCAAGCAGAGTGGATGACCATGCTACTTTTATGTAATAAAGAATTTAACAATACTGTTATTCAAAAACAGATCATTCATGAAAGGTACTTTCGATGAGGTTGATTTCAAGCAAAGATACATAAAATTATACTTCTAACTTTAGGGTTTCTAGTTTTTTTTTTGCAAGGTGACTTACCGTATATATTAATTTACTTAAACATATTAATATGTTATATGTTATAATTAAAGATATAATATCTAAAAAATAGTATATGTGACTATAAATATTAAATGTTATATGATATGACAATTATTAACATATAAAAATTAACAGTATAGATAATCAAATATAAATATAATTTTGCATGAGGAATATTAAACTTTTAGTTTCACTTAATAACGGCTCTAATTTGAAGGCATTTCACTCGTATGTTAAATTGTGTTAGTGCTAGTTACGTGAGTTTAATGGAGAGATCTCGGCAGATCCAAAATAATGTTGAAAAAGAAAAAGAAAAGTAGTAATATGCAGTAAATAACTAAGTGTAAACATAATTTTATAGGAGGATTACGACAAAATCATAACAACGTGTAAATTAGGTAAAATATTATTCGAGCACCATAGATGATCATGGTACTTTCATGTAATAAAGAATTTCACAATACCGTTTATTCAAAAACAGATCATTTATGATGGATACTGCCGATGAAAGTTGATTTTAAGTAAAGATACAGAAAATATGTTTCAAACTTTAGGGTTTCGAGTTGTCTTATTAGCTAGAGGGCTTACCGTATATATTAATATACTTAAAAATATAAATGTGTTATAACAAAAAATATTATAACTAAAAAATAGTATATTTGACTATAAATATTAAATATTATATGATATCGCAATTAGTAACATATAAAACTTAACATATAAATAATAAATACAAATAATATATGACAAAAAGGTACATAACATATGTGTTAAACTAATTTATAAGATAAGTTAAATAAAATACAGCAAGACAAATATTTAGGAATCATATTATTTTATATTTTATATTAATAAAATTTTAAATTTTGATTTATTTCATAATATTGTCATTATAATATAAATAAATTATAATTTAAATAATTTAAAAATAATATTTTTATTCCAAGTCCTCCATTTTAGGGGGGCAATGACCCCTCGATCGCCTGAGTTCGTCGATGAGAGAAAGTGAGAAAGAGAGAGAGTTATGACTATTAATGAATTGTTTTAAAATGGGTGGGGAGAGAGAGTGTTACGACCATCAATGAGTTGTATTGAAATAGGTGGGAGTAAGAATTATGCCTATTAATTAATTATTTTGAAATGATTGGGGTGAGCGGGAAGAATAATCATAATAGTTATGGATATTAATGACTTCTCCTAAGAATTGTTTAATATATTTTTGGTGGAAAATAATATGAAGTGCCACATCGACTAGGATAAAAATTCTATTTTATTAGTATAGTATAGATACTTAAAAATATTGATGGGGCAGAATCCGATTCGGCCCATTAAACAACCCAACAACAGTAGCCCAATAGCAGCAGCCCAACAACAACAATAGCGGCCCATATGCGGCCCAGCGGCCCTTGGCCCAGCAAGCGGCCTTCAACTCAATTGCCTTCGGCCCATTAACAGCCCAGCGGCATTCGGCCCACAAGCGGCCTGTAGCCCAGCGGCATTCGGCCCAACAGTGGCCCCCGGCCCTCGGCCCAGTAGCCGTATCCGGCCCACTCCGGTGGGTTAGGCACTATGGCGGTTTATCACTAACCTAAAACATAGTCCTATATCGGCTGCCACAACCAAGTAACATCTATCCTCCGTTATAAATACACGGCTATTTATTACAAAAGGTATGTCTTCTTGACCAAGGACAATAGTCCAAAAGCTTTTAAGCTTCTTCTTCTTCCTTCCTTCTGAATCGAATCTTCTTCAGAAGCTGACTTAGCCGTCGGAGGGGATTCTCTTGGGCCGAAGCCCAGCACCCTTACTGTCTGGTTCTTCTTGCAGGGGTTTCGGTTTGAATCTTCGGCGACCTCTTCCGAGCCGGCCTCGGCCACCGGTCTCGGTCTTCTTCCTCCAAAGGTCTCGGCCTCGCTCTTCGCCGGCCCGGTCCCCTTCAGCCAGCGGAGTCAGCTTCGCCCCCGGCAAGTCTTCGTCCGGGTGCCTCTCGGCCTTGAAGCCTCGACCCCATACTCTGCCCACGCCTCGGTCTGAATCCCTATCGGTCTTTTTCTTTTGTCTCGAATTCTAGTCCCGGAATCCGACCGTGATAGCTTCGACTACATCACGTGGCGCCGTCTATGGGAAACCAACGAGAGGTCATGTCTCATCGTCCGGTGACCATATGATCCAGGTAAGACGAGGCGAAGATGCGGGCGACTCCAGCGCAGGCACTCCACTCCGAAGGTACTCCGTCCGTTCTTCCCCAAGGTTCTGCACTTCCAGTTATACCTGAGTCCGTCGCTCCCCTAGACGACCGGGTGGAAGAACTCTAGCAGCAAGTGGCCACGCTGGCCGCCACTGGCACCTCCTTGGCGCCTTTGCGAGATATGGTGTCTGTTATCGCCCAGCATATGGTGTTGCTGAACTAGCCTCCGCAACATGTACCACCTCCTCAATTCTGTCCTGCTCAAGCCGCGAGGATGCAGCCAACCCCCTCGCGGGCGTCTCACGACGAAGCAGTTTCGGCACGTAGCGAACCACTCGGGCCGCAAGGTCAGGTTCCTCGCGCTAGTTATATTCTGACGGAGCCGAACAATGCTTCGTCTGGGTTTCATCCGACCAAGGCCGAGGGACGTTCGGTCACCACTTCAACCACCCCAGATCTACACCGACGGCTGACGGCGATGAGGAAGGAAATGCAGAAGATGGTATCTCGGCCCAATGGAGCGCCTCTTGCAAGCACCATTCTGGAGCAAACTCCTTTCTCTCCAGAACTTCTGGCCATCGAGGTACCTTCCAACTTTAAACTGCCGAAAGGGCCTTTGTATGATGGAATGACAAATCCGGTCTGCCACTTCCAGAGATTTAATTCCTATCTCTCCGTCCAAGGGGTTTCCGAGGCAGTCCGCTGCCATCTCTTCCCCCTCACCCTTGAAAAAATAGCCTTAATTTGGTTCTAGACGTTGGCCCCAATTCCATTCATTCTCTAGTGCAGTTAGGCCAACAGTTTATCGACCAATTCTATGATGCCACTAGGCAGTGTAAAACCTCGGCCAGTCTGCTTGCCATTCGGCAAGGACCGACTGAAATCCTTCAAGAATATTTCACTAAGTTCCGGACCGAAGCAACACAAATTCCAAACCTGGACAGTTCGATTGTGGTCTCGGCCGTAATCAGTGGATGCACGGACGAGGGGCTTCTCAGCTCCATCAGAAAGCGTCATCCTCTCACCTTCCAGGACCTAGTGGCTCGGGCCCATAAATATATTAACCGAGAGGCCCTGATGATGTCCAAGGGCAAGAGTACTACCGAGGTAGTATCAGCGGCTCCCTCTCCAGCAGTTCGTCCTCGCCCAGAAGACCAGGAACCCTCTCGCAAGCGATACCAGAGGGAAGAATGGGACCGAGACAAGCGCCGGGATCCGCAGCAGCGGTATCTGCCACTACCTGCTCTACCCTCCCAGATGCTTATGGAGGTGAAAGGTATGCTTCGCCAACCTGAGCGTATCAAGACTGATCCTCGCCGAAGGGACCCCCACAAATACTGCGAGTACCATCGGGAAACCGGCCATTCGACTGACGAATGCCGGCACCTTCGGGAGGAGATAGATCGCCTCATCCGGGAAGGCCGTCTACCGCAGTATCGACGAGAGCAACCTCAACAACAACAGAACCGAGATGCCCCCGAAGCACCGAGGCAACATCAACTCCCGGATAAAGAAGCCCCACCTCAGTCGAAGGTGACTTCAGCCCCGGCAGAAGCATCACATCAACGACCCAGTGCCGGGTCAATAATGATGATATCCGGAGGACCGGGAGAAGGAGCAAAGCGTTGTCGAGCCGATGCAGCCACAGAAGTAGCATCGATCGATGCTGGGATGAAGCAATCTCGTCTAGAAGATATCGTCTTCGGCTAGGAGGATTTGACCGACGTCCAGGTTCCTCATGACGATGCTCTTGTTATAGGTGTTGTAATGAAAAGTTATGATGTTCATCGTATCTTTGTTGATAATGGAAGCGCTCCCAACATACTTTTTTATGATTGCTTCCTGAAAATGGGTTTGAATGAGGCTGATATGAAGCCTCACCGGGGGCCTTTATTCGGCTTTAATGGTTCACCTTGCCGAGTAGAAGGCATCGTCCGGCTACCTGTAACACTAGGTACAGCCCCTCGGCAACTGACCGTTGAAACGGATTTTGCCGTCGTAAAGGTCGATTCGGCCTACAACGCCATTTTTGGTCGAAGGCTAATCGGAGGAATTGGAGCTGTACCTTCCTCTTTCCATCAGAACCTGAACTTCTGCACCGGCCACAGAATCGGCGAAGCCAAAGGAAATCAGGAAGCTGCCCGACAATATTATATGATTTCGGTCAAAGGGAAGGCTGCAGCCGAATCCCTCTTGATCGAATCTTCGGCCGAAGCGTCCCCAGGAGAGGAACTTACAACTTTTCCAGCTCCGGGAGAAGAAGGCCGAACGCTAATGATAGGTTCCGGCCTCGAGAAGCCTGAAGCCGAAAGACTTGTCAGATTCTTGAAAGAAAACCTCGATGTCTTCGCCTGGTCTCCTTCGGATTTGCCCGGAGTCGACCCGGAGGTAGCAGAGTATCGGCTGCATGTCGACCCGAACCTGCCTCCGGTCAAGCAGAAGCGACGTACCTTCAATCAAGAAAGGAGGATGGCCATCCAGGCTGAAGTACAAAAGGGGCTGAATGCGGGACATCTCCGAAAGGTACATCATCCCGAATGGATTGCTAATGTCGTGATGGTGTCTAAAAAGGCAGCAAGTGGAGAATGTGTGTAGACTTCACCAACCTCAACAAGGCCTGTCCGATGGATAGTTTTCCCCTGCCTCGGATAGACCAGGTGGTGGACACCACTTCCGGACACGAACTGCTCAGCTTCCTCGACGCCTATTCAGGCTATCACTAAATCCGAATGCATCCGGACGACGAGGATAAAATAAGCTTTATAACGGACCTCGGCTTATACTGCTATACCCGGATGCCATTCGGCCTGAAGAATGCTGGAGCAACTTATCAACGTCTCGTCAACAAGATGTTCGCTCCACAGCTCGGCCACAATATGGAGGTCTACATCGACGACATGCTGGTGAAAAGTCGCATCGCTGTGGACCATCTGGTCGATTTGGCCGAGACATTCTCCACCTTACGCAGGTATAAAATGAAGCTAAATCCTGCCAAGTGCGCCTTCGGCGTGGCCTCCGGGAAGTTCCTCGGCTACATGGTCACCCGCCGAGGGGTGGAGGCAAATCCTGCGAAGGTTGCAGCCATTATCCAGATACGCCCTCCGACCAATGTCCAAGAGGTTCAGAAGCTAAGTGGAAGGATTGCCGCATTAAGCCGCTTCATGTCAAGGGCGGCGGATCACTGTTTCCCTTTCTTCAAGCTGCTGAAGAAGACTAGCAATTTCTCCTAGACGGACGAATGTCAGTCGGCCTTCGATCAGCTGAAAGCTTATCTCTCCGATGTTCCCGTCTTGTCTAAACTGGTCCGAGGAGAGCGGTTGTTAGTTTATGTTGCCGCATCTGAAGCAGCTATCAGTGTCGTCCTCGTCCGAGAAGAAGATGGTGTGCAGAGGCCAGTTTATTATATAAGCCGAGCCCTCTACGGAGCAGAGCCTCGGTATCCGGCTCTTGAAAAGCTGGCTTTGGCCCTCATCGCTTCCGCGAGGAGGTTCCGGCCCTATTTCCTCGCGCATTCAATAAAGGTCCTCACAGATCAACCTTTGAGGCAAGTCCTCTCTCGGCCAAAAGTGTCCGGGAGGCTAGCGAAATGGGTGATCGAACTGGAGAGTTCGACATCTCTTATGGGTCTCGGACCGCAATAAAAGCTCAAGCTTTGGCCGACTTCATTGCCGAGCTCACTCCCGAAGCATCCTCGGCCCCTCACCCGGAAGTCAGAGCAAACCCTAAAGCCGAAGTCGCTTCGTCTCCTTCGTCCTCGGCGGATGAATGGCAGCTATACGTTGACGGGTCCGCATGCTCTTCGGGCAGTGGTGCAGGGTGGATCTTGGCATCTCCATAAGAGGTCATCACGGCGTATGCGCTGCGCTTCTCCTTCCCGGCTACCAACAATGCCGCTGAGTACGAAGCCCTTATATCGGGCCTTCGGGCTGCTAGAAGGCTCGGCGCGCAAAGGATAAGGGCGTTCAGCGACTCTTAGCTTATCACCAACCAAGTCACCGGGGGGTACGAGGCCCGGGACGCATTGATGACGTCCTACCTCTAGGTAACCCGCAAAATCCTAACTGAATTTGTTTCTTTTGAGATTGTGCGGATCCCTCAGGCCGAAAATGCTCGAGCCGACGCTCTTTCCCGGCTAGCATCAACTCAGGATGGCGGGGGAGGCCGAATGGTCTTAGTAGAAGAATTGTCTGAGCCAAGTCTCGACAAATCCGAGGTCATGCAAGTGAATGAATCCGAAGCAGAGACCTGGATGACTCCCCTAGTCGCTTTTCTCCTCCGAGAGGAGCTTCCGTCCGATCCGAAAGAAGCAAGGCGCGTCCGGCAACGCTCTTCCCATTTTCTAATTCTGGAGGGTATGTTATATAAAAAGTCCTTCGGCCGGCCACTCCTTCGATGTTTCGGCCCGGCCGAAGCTGATTATGCCCTTCGGGAGGTACATGAAGGAATCTGCGGAGCACACGCAGGAGGAAGGGCCTTGACCCATAAACTCTTAAGGCAAGGGTACTGGTGGCCGACACTCCGAGAGGACGCTGCTGCTCTCGTCTGTTGTTGTGACCAGTGCCAGAGGTACAGTTCCCTCATTCATCAGTCGGCAACCCTCCTGACACCTCTATCAGATCCTTGGCCTTTCGCCCAGTGGGGGATTGATATCTTGGGACCTTTTCCCATGGCCACCGGCCAGAGGAAATTCCTTATTGTGGCGGTGGATTACTTCACCAAGTGGTCGAAGCCGAACCTCTCGCGTCTATAACCGATAGTAATGCATGGAACTTCTTATGGAAGTCCATCATCTGCCGCTACGGCATCCCTCGGGCAATCATCTCAGATAATGGAAAGCAGTTTGACAGCCATTGGTTCAAAGAAAACTGTGCAAGCTTTGGTATTCTTCATAAATTCGCTTCGGTAGCTCACCCTCAGACGAATGGCTATGTCGAAGTCACTAACCGAAGCCTATTGCGAGGACTGAAGACTCGCCTCGGCAAGGCTAAAGGCCGATGGGTTGAAGAGCTGCCCAGCGTTCTATGGGTTTATCGGACAACAAGCCGAACCCCTACCGGAGAAACCCCATTCCGAATGGCCTACGGGGTGGAAGCGGTTATTCCTATTGAAGTTGGCTTGCCGTCGCCGAGGGTTCTTACTTACGATCTGAAGGCTAATGATGAAGCCCTGAGGGATCACCTTGATCTTATAGAAGAGACAAGGGATCAAGCTCGCATTCGGCTGGCGGCATATCAGCAACGCATGGCGAGATACCACAACGCTCGAGTAAAGCCCCAAAGTTTTGAAGCCGGGAACCTCGTGTTGCGGAACGCCCACGCGTCCAAACCAGTCGAAGCCGTAGGGAAACTTTCTCCGAATTGGGAGGGCCCTTATCGCATACGAGAGGTAATCCGACGAGGGGCCTATCGGTTGGAGACCCTTTCGGGCCAGCCTCTCCCTCACACCTAGAATGTGGAGCGCCTTCGGCGCTACTTCATGTAAGTTACTTTCCCGGGGTTCAGCCGGACACCATGAATATATTTTTTGTTTTGAAGTATTGTGTCCGGCATTATTCTCTAAGTCCGTGCAAACCGTACTGGGAGTGGCTTCGGCCATGCAAACCATATCGGGAGCGGCATTATTCTCTAAGTCTGTGCAAACCATACCGGGAGTGGCTTCGGCCATGCAAACCGTATCGGGAGCGGCATTATTTTCTAAGTCCGTGCAAACCCTACCGGGAGTGGCTTCGGCCATGCAAACCGTATCGGGAGCGGCATTATTCTCTAAGTCCGTGCAAACCGTACCGGGAGTGGCTTCGGCCATGCAAACTGTATCGGGAGCGGCACTATTCTCTAAGTCTGTGTAAACCGTACCGAGAGTGGCTTCGGCCATGCAAACCGTATCGGGAGCGGCATGGCTTCGGCCACGTACAGGATCGAATTCGGCTATCTATTCAGAAAGACATGCCATGAAGCAAGCAAGAGCAAAATGCCTTCTATATATATACAAGTACAAAAACGGGCCGTGTGCCTGGCCTCAGCATCTTGAAAAACAAAAATAACCGGGACAAGCTCCCGGACTAGCTTTTGGCGTCATCGCCATCCACGACAACAGGAGTATGGCCGGGAGATGCCGAAGGGGAAGCATGGTCCGACCCGGCCGCGACGCCTTCCGGAGAAGCCGGGGTTCTTTCGGCCTTAAGTGCTTGCCACCAGGCCAAGATCTCTTCGCCTTCTTCGTTGGTGGGGTAGCCGAAGCCGGTCAAATCTGTGTCCGGACACGCCTTTTGGGCAATGGCCATCCCCAGATCAAACATGGTCGAGGCCGCCTTAGCCCCGGCCTCGAGCATCTCGTCGGCATACTCTGGGCCCTCCTTATAGCTCGCCACGGCCGTGCGAGCGACGTCATCGGCTTCCTTGGTCTTGGCCTCCAAGTCCGCCTTCAGGGCCGATACCTCCTCGGCGTGGCGGCAGCACTCCTTGTCCCGCTTCTTGGCCTTGTCCTGGATCTCGACCTTCAAGGACGCGATCTCGGCCCGGGCCCGCTCCAGCTCCTTCTCGGCCTTCTTCTTGGCCTCTGAGGTGGTGTGGATCACCTCCTTTTGCTCGTCCCGCTCGGACCGCAGCTGCGAGTTCGCCCCGATGAGGACGTCGATGCTGGCCTCGAGGTCGCGCCGCACCGAGGCCACTTTGCCCGAAGCCAGCTGGTCCGAGGCCTGGTCGATGTCCTGAAGCTTCTGCTGAATGAGGGCCTGGCGGCGAGCAAGAGCCCCGCACATGCCCGCGGCCTACAGTAAAAAGAAAGATGTGAGACGAAGCCATTAACGGAGACAACGAGAAGTGAGGATGAAGGAGATCTCACCTGGACGGCGTGTCGGACACATTGCAGGGACAAGCCTTCAGAGGAAAGCTCCTTGATCTCGTCCCTGGCCATCGGAAGGGTCCAACTATGAGCTAGGCACAGACACGTCCGGGAGTCATCCAGACTCTCGTCTGCAAAGACCCCCGTGTCCGGGCGCCAAGGCTCGTGCCCGTACTATCGGGACATGTGGGTCCCGGCCGCCCCAAAGGGGTAAGACAGCATCTCCGCAGCGGCCCCGGTAGCCGAAGGAGAGTCGCCCCTCTGCGGCTGGGGAGGCGACGAGAGCGGGGCGTCCCTTCCCGACACGGGCCTCTTGGTCGCCGGGGCGGATTCCCTCTCGTCTAGGTCATTCGGGCGCCTCCGTTTCTCAGGTCGCCCACTCCCCCTAGCGACTGCCTTTCGCTTCTGCCGCTCCCTCTCGAGAGTAGCTGCGGCAGCGCGGCCTTCGGCGGAAGCCGTTGTCTGCCTCGTGGTCCGAGTGCCAGGGGCCAGAACTCTTCCGGCCATCCTCCCTTCCGTAGGCCGCGGCTCTGACGGTCAAGACGGTGCGGACTGCTTGGAGATCCGGCTTATGAGGCCCCAGAGACCAGACATCCCTGAAAGCAGAAAAGAAGTTAGCAAAAGTTCGAACAATAACTTTTGACTCAAAGCCGACTTACCCCCGGCTGTAGCTTCGGCGCCCTCTTCGGACGGACGAGCTTCGGCCGGAGCCCTGGTTGCGGTAGCTCTCGCCTCGACCTCTCCCGGGGTATCCTCGAGAGGGAGGTAGGGAAAGACCCGGGGAGGAGAGTACGATGGGTCCGGCCAGGCTCCCATCTCTATAAACTTGTCCTCGTCCTCGAAGAGCTCCGCAATGTTGTACGGAGCCTCATCCTCAAAGAGGTGCGCGTCAGCAAGCTGCTCGGGGCTGAGGGTGGGTGGGTCCGAAAGGCCCTCGGCCAAGGGTGCCCATTCGGTAGGGAAGGGCCAAACACTCTTATCCTCCTCCGGCAAAGAAATGAAAAGGAACTCCTCCTTCCAATGATGGATGGATGAGGGCTTCCCGGAGAAGATCCCCCGGCCGAAGCGGGGGACGAAGCAAAACCAAGAAGACTTCCCCTGAGGCTTAATCTTGAAGAGATAGCGGAAAATATTTATAGAGGGGTTGAAGTCGAGATGGGAGTTCAGGGCTAGGAAGGCATAGACTATCCGCCAGGAATTCAGAAAGAATTGGGACGCGGCCAGTCCGTAAAAGCTCAAAAGATTTACAACAAAAGAATGAAGAGGAAGGAGGAAGCCCGCCCAGAAGCTGTGCTCATAGATCGAGAAGCTGCCCGGCCGAACGGTGTTGGCTCTGGTGTGCCTCCCGGGCCGGATAGGAATCATCCAAGAAGGAATCAGATAGTAGTTAGTTATGACCTTGATGGCTTCGACATCAAGAGCACTAGCTACATTCAAGACCATCTCGGCCTGACGGCGGCCCGTAGTGGAAGGCTCAGCAGCAGCCGGAACCGCTTCTGCCTCATCCGACATGACGGAAAGGAAAGAGTTCAAAGAAAAGGGAGATGACAGAGAAGACTGGGGAGGTCTGGATGAGGAACACGATGAGCTGCTTTCGGCCGAAAAGCTACTCTCGGCCGAAGAAGAGCTACTGGACATGAATCGAAAAAGAGAGAAGGTAGGAGCTGAGGCTTACCCTCAGACTAAGATCTCCCCGGCGACTAAGAATCTCCCCGGCGAAGGAGAGCCTCCCCGGTGACAACTCCCAGCAACAAGGAGCTCCCCGGCGATGGACAAGGCGTCCCCAAACTCTCTCTATAGCGCACTCACTGTCGGAGAAGCAAAGGTGCTCGCGGGAACACACTGGCGCGGGGAGGAAAAGAGAGCAGGCGAAGGAACAGTGATAAGGAGAAGGGGGCTGGTATTTATAGGAAGACTTGAAGGGGTCGGATTGTGAACCGACGGCCGAGATCCTCCCACCCCTCGGCTCCGCCCTGTTCGGATGCTCGACGCATGTCCTGTCCTTCGTCATGATGACAAGCGGGTTGCCGGATCAAGAAGAGGCGATCAACGGCCGGATGCGGCCTAACCCTTCGGCTATTCGTCTGGATACTCGCCACGTGTCCCGATCCTCGTGCCGAGGGCCGGAAAGGCGGCAATCAAGGTGAAGTCTCGGGCAGAGAGCCGAAGTGATCGCGATCTGAGTGATCATTGTTAACGGCTGAGATCTTTTTGTGCTTTCAGCAGCCCGGCCGGATGATAGACACATGTCCCGTGTTTGTTGTGATGCGACCATGAAGGCGGGAGACGCGAGATCTTTCCCGCTCTTTCCTAGTGTTCTAAAGTGTTCTGAAAGCCTTGCCCTTTCACAACTGGGGACGAAGGTATTCGTCACCAAGTCTCGGCCTAAGACGAAGGTGTCTACGACAGGGTTTCGGCCTGAGACGAGGCTGTTTGTCACCAGCCCTCGGCCGACCTAAGGCGAAGCCTTCTCCCAGTTTTCGAAACAAGGATGGTAACAGTTTCGGACATAGTTCATATAAGATGATATTTTTTCGTGAGGGCTTCGGATTTTACTCTCGGCATTTCATGAAATTGAGAACGACAAGAGTAGGGGGCCATGTGATGGGGCAGAATCCGATTCGGCCCATTAAATAGCCCAACAACAATAGTCCAATAGCAACAGCCCAACAACAACAATCGCGGCCCACATGCGGCCCAACGGCCTTCGGCCCAGCAAGCGGCCTTCAGCCCAATTGCCTTCGGCCCATTAACAGCCCAGCGGCATTCAGCCCACAAGCGGCCTGCAGCCCAGCGGCATTCGGCCCAACAGCGGCCCCCGGCCTTCGGCCCAGTAGCCGTATCCGGCCCACTCCGGTGGGTTAGGCACTATGGTGGTTTATCACTAACCTAAAACATAGTCCTATATCGGCTGCCACAACCAAGTAACCTCTATCCTCCGTTATAAATACACGGCTATTTATTACAAAATGTATGTCTTCTTGACCAAGGACAATAGTCCAAAAGCTTTTAAGCTTCTTCTTTTTCCTTCCTTCTGAATCGAATCTTCTTCAGAAGCTGACTTAGCCGTCGGAAGGGGTTCTCTTGGGCCGAAGCCCTGGACCCTCACTGACTGGTTCTTCTTCTTGTAGGGGTCTCGGTTTGAATCTTCGGCGACCTCTTCCGAGCCGGCCTCGGCCACCGGTCTCGGTCTTCTTCCTCCAAAGGTCTCGGCCTTGCTCTTCGCCGGCCGGGTCCCCTTCGGCCAGCGAAGTCAACTTCGCCCTCGGCAAGTCTTCGTCTGGGTGCCTCTCGGCCTCGGAGCCTCGACCCCGTACTCCGCCCACGCCTCGGTCCGAATTCCTGTCGATCTTCTTCTTCTGTCTCGAATTCTAGTCCCGGAATCCGACCGTAATAGCTTCGGCTACATCAAATATTAATAAGTTATGCATTATAACTAAAAATATTATAACTAAAAAATATTATATGTGCTGATAAATATTAATATAATTATATAATATGACAATTAGTAACATATAAAAATTAACATGATAAATAATAAATACAAATAATATATGACAAAAAAGTATATAATATATGAGTTAAATAAATTTATAAGATAAGTTTAATAAAATAGTAGACAAATATTTTAGAATAATATTATTTCATATTTAATATTAATATAATTTTAAAATTTTTAGTTTATCTTTTGATTTTTTATTATATAAAAAATAAATTATAATTTAAATAATTTAAAAATAATATTTTTATTATCAAATAAGTTCCTTAATTTTGAGGGACCATGGCCCCCGCTCCCCTACATTCGTGCCTGAGAGAAAGAGTCTGTAGAGAGAGAGAGAGAGATGTGACCATTAATGAGTGATTTTGAAATAAGTGGAGTGAGAGTTATGACTATTAATGAGTTGTTTTAAAATGAGTGGGGGTAAAAAGGAGAATGAATAATTATAATAGTGATGTGCATTAGTGACTTCTTCTAAAAATTGTTTAACAATTTTTTTTGGAGGAAAAGTATTTCAGAGTGCCACATCAGTAGGGTTACAATAAAAAGACATACTTTTCACCTGCGTCATCTCTCGGCTGAAAGCACATAAGCAAACTTTGGGAATAGAAAAAGTTGCATTAACTTTGCCCCTCCTAATAAAAGTGGAATTGCTTAAGAAAAGATGAGAACACTTATTGTCTTTTCTTAAGATTTTTTTAATAGTATTTTTTGAAAGGAAAGAACAACAGAGTGCCACATAAGCTAGGCTAAAAACTCTGTTTTATTAGTATAATATAGATGTACCTTAACATCGTAAAAAAGATTGTAGTATATTCCTTCCATTAAAATATCACAAAAAGATTCAAATATTTTTACGCATGTTCTCCTCAATTCACCAAAATTAAGTATCCCTAATTTTATCAAAATTGAAAGAATCCTTCTAACATATTTGGTCAAACTTCATGACATTTTGATTGAGGAATATCATTGCTATTTTTCTAAAGATGTCAAGAATATTTATAACATGCGAAGATCAGAGATACACTTGCAAATAGAGTACTTTATGAAGGTATACATAAAAATTCCTTATATTATTAGGAATATGTATATGCCTTTTTTAATTGTCATATTTGTACGTATACCTTTAACTTCTAAGGAGCGTTATAAATGTCCTAAAATCTTCACAAAAGTCATAGTTATACTCCTCCATCAAAATGTCGTGAACTTCAACCAAATATGGCAAATAATTGCATGTATAGCCCTAAAGTCACTTGAATATTCATATGTTCCCCCTAATTTCACTACAATTTTGCATGTAACTCCTAACTTGATTGGCATTTATAGAATCTTTTTGACATAGGAATTCATAATATTCTAAAGACTTTAAGGGTATCTATAATAATATATGAGAGTCAAGAATATATATATATATATATATATACAATAATTTACAAGGATATGTACATATAAAAT
Organism: Zantedeschia hybrid cultivar; assembly: GCA_030544215.1. Classification (NCBI taxonomy): domain Eukaryota; kingdom Viridiplantae; phylum Streptophyta; class Magnoliopsida; order Alismatales; family Araceae; genus Zantedeschia; species Zantedeschia hybrid cultivar. The sequence continues at coordinate 16,329,691 of JARZZO010000016.1, forward strand.
CCACACCATCATCTCGTACATTTGCGGACAGTTTAAAGAAAAGCCAGAAGAAAGATGGGTGTTCTTGTCCTATGCTTCCACCCTCTTTGGAGTTGGGAATTATGAGGGGGCAGACTTGGCCCCGAGCGTCTCTCCAACCGGAATGAGAACGAGAGGTTTGAAGAGACGGCACGCTTACTCTACTCCCAGCCGCCAGATACGTTGTTGATATAAAAGCGGTGTGACACCCCTCGTTCGACGCGAAGAATTGTCCTTTGTGCGTTTCTCCTCGGTCTGCCAGCGCAGTAGGGCCTTGTAGTAGCTCCAACGTGGATGGAGCAAGGTTCTTCGACTCGAAGAGATGGATAGATTCGAATTTTTTATGATTCAGTACGAATTGGATTGACTTGTGTTGATTTTTATTAGTCACATGAATTTTCTTTTTTTTAAATCATACAAATTCAGTTGAATCACACTTATTTGAATGCGTTTTGATACGATTCGAACCATTTGAGTTGACATGAGTCGATCCGATATGATAAATCATGAGTCGAAGTGAGAAAGAGTTTAAGAACACCTTCCCTTCATAGTTCACCAAACGTTGGTAAAACGGATTCAAAAAGATTGATTGGATTTATTTTCCTAGCTGGGTGCTCTTCAGGGAAAATTACTCTGACGAGTTATCCCCTCCATGTTAGAATACCCCTTACCCAGCACTCCATACTTTTTGAGGATTTTTTTTTTTTTTCTCCAACGTCATTAACTTTCTTCTAAATAATCAAATTTTTTTCTTTGTCTTGTTCACGTGTCCCATCCGCAATAACAAAAGTGCGCGTCAAATGAATTATTTTTTTCAAATCTTGCCGTCCGATATTTAATCGAATGACCTAAAAAATTCAAGAAAAGAAAACGGTAGACTTAATTTAGGATTGTGTCTTTTGCTGGGACTTTATTATCTTATTTCTTTTTTTAAAAAAAAAATAGTCGATAAAAAAGAATCGGATGATACGGATAGGTAGACCCCACTGGGAGTTACCTCCAACCAAAATATTTTTTTAAAATAATAAGTATAATTTAATATTTATACTATAACATTTTAAAAATTAACATATTTGATAACTTAGTACTTTCACATTTAAAATATTAAGATCATAGATGTTAAAGACTTGGAATTAAAAAGTTAACGTAATGTACGAGTGCCATTTTGTCCTATTCACCTATCCCATCAGCGACAATAAAAGACAACAAATGAATTATTTTTCCAAAACTTGTCATCCGATCCTTAATCAGATGACTTAGAAAAATTATTAAAAAAAAGTTGGTTTAATCCTTAGAGTTGTGCCCTGCCCAGGGACTTGATTCTCTCTCTCTCTCTCTCTCTCTCTTTTTAATTCATCAGAAAAAAAAATCAAATGGTACGGACGGATACACCCCATTGTAAGCTACCTCTAAGCAAAATAAAATTTTCAAATCGAGTTCAAGGCTTTCCATACAGCATGTGGTATGTGCCTGGAGGGTCATCTAGCAAAATATGCCCTGCTGATAACCGTTGGCGAGAAGTTGGAAATTTAAATTGGGGCCAAGACAAAAATACCTGAGGCAAGTCCCCAGTATTGTTGCCTGTGCAGATTCAACTAATGGGAGTCATGGCTCTGCAATGGAAGAATCAGATAAAAGAGAAGATTGCCCAGACAAAGAGGTTGTCAATCAAGATGCTAAAGGCCCTAGCAAGGTTACATAATTAGAATAATAAGTTTTTATATTAAAATTTTTTTGAAATATTTTCGAAAGAATTACATTCTGCAGCTCCACCTTTTGCATAAGAAATATAAATATTAAAGTGACAATGTATTAAGTAGTAATACGTTAAAGCATTAAGATATTAATATATTACCTAATATATACTTCTTTAATTCTTTAAAACTAATTTTTAAAAACTTAATTCTTTAAAGGATTTAAGTTTTAAGGACTTAAAAAATTAAATATTAGGTAATTATTAATATTTAATGCCTTAATGTTTAATACTTAACATTTTTTCCTCTCCTTCATGAAAATGGCCATAACACTTGTACATTGCGTTAACTCTTTAATTTTAATAAGTCTTTAACACTTATGATATTAATATTTTAAATGTGAAAGTATTAAGTTATTAAAGAATCAATTTTAAAATATTATAATATAAATGTGAATTATACTTCTTATTTTGAGAAATTATTTTAGTTGAAATAACCCTAGTAGGATCTACCCGTCCGTACCATCCGATTTTGTTTTGATGGATTTAAAAAATTAAAAAATTAAAAGAATGAGATAATGAAGCCCCAACAAAAGACACAACCTAAGGACTAAGCCTACTGGTTTTTTTTTGGTAGGCCATCCGATTAAGGATCGGATGGCAAGATTTGAAAAAAATAATTCATTTAAAAGAAAGGTTATAGGACAGGTAAATAGGACAAGAAGGGTAATCTAACCATTTAAAAAAAAGTTGATGACATTGGAAAAGAAAAAATAAACCCCCCAAAGAGCAAGAAATGCAAGACAAGAGGTTTTCTAATAGGAAGGAGAAAATAAGTCTGGTCCCTTGACAGGAGTGCAGGACAATTTTCCCTACTCTTTAACCTCATTTGGAGAGAAAAGTCTCCAGTTCAAGCTTTATTATTACTGTTTGGTTCAACAAGTATCATAATAAAATATAATAATTTGATATTATACATAAAAGCAAACAGCCCTTATTCCGTTTTTTGTCAGAAATGTTTACAACGCCTTCCTAACGGAAAGAATGAACGTGGACACGCTAAATTTCTACTTCTAGTAGAAGATTTCTTTCGCACAGCTGTGACAGCTCGGTTAATTATTTTGAGTTTGACGTCATACCACAAGGAGCAATAGATTCCTCACAAGCCTCACATCTATAGAAAGTATATGGATATAAGTTTTCATAAATCTGTAAGACAAATATCTCTTTCCACACAACCTATATAAATAAGATTTGAATTCATGACCTCCCATATAAAGAGAAGTCCTTTGTTTTTAAACCACTGGCTTTTTGGTAAGCAACAATTATTCATAGAGGAGGGCATAAATTTAAGACTGTTTGGCAAAACTTCTACTTGAAAGTTACTTTTGACTTTCACTTCTTATATAGAATGAGTTGAGAGAGAAAAGTTATAACTAATTTTAATTTGTTACAAAAGTCAAAACTCTCATGACAACTTCACTTTTTCTCTAATCTTGAAAACTCCTCCCACAACTTTTGATTGGAAGCCAAAACACAAAAAAAATACCACATAAATTTTAATGACTTCCATAAAAAATAACTAAACGAAAACATAAAAATATTTTCAAATGAAAGTTGCGCCAAACACGAACATAGAGTGATAAACTTTTGACTCAAAATAAATTATTAGTCAGAATAATTGCATTCGAACTAAATAAAGATTTCCACGTCTGAATACTCATGAGATTTCTCTCTAATCCGCGAAAAGTAATGCATTAGCAACTAAGCACTCTGACAAAAAGCAAAACAAGGGCATCAAGGAATTCGATACCATTCCTTGAAGCGAACGAGGACAGAAGATAGTGGCGAAGATGTGTCCATGTCATCATGTGTCGGCCGCATAACAGCTAGGTGGAGAAGCAAAGTGGCGAAGTGAACTGCTTTGTTACAAGACAAAGAAGATATCCTATCAAATTTGCGGCAAGCTCCTCAAATCTCTGTTACCAACCAACCAATACAAGAAAAGAAAGAGGGGGAGGGAATCAAAATCAAAATATTGGCTCTACCCAATGCCAGATATTACCCAGACAACACAAATTAGAGATTAATATAAAAGCAGAAGGGATGAAGGAAAAGAAGATGGGAGGGCGTACGGAATTTTTTTTTTAAAAAAAAGAAGGCAAAATGTAAGATAAGAAAAAGAAAAGGAGAGGGGTGGCGTTGCTAAAACTTAACTTGGTGGGATTTGTTTGTACACTGGGAGTGGACGAGTTGGTGGTGGTGGTGGTGGTCATGGACTCATGGGGGGTAGATGGGGACGACGGTGTCGGGATAGTCGGTCCTCTTGCCGGCGAGGGAGTAGTACGCGAGGATCTGGGCGGGCTGTTCCACGGTGGCGACCGCGCCGTCAGGCTGCTCCATCAGCAGCTGCCGCGGCGGGATGAACTCGATGTTCCAGAACCGGCGGGCCATGGCGAGCAGGTCCCTGCCGTCGGGGGAGGCGTTGTACCCCTGCACCCATACGTACCGCAGCGAGCTCAGCTGCAGCACGGCCAGCGCCAGTGCGCGCTCGCTGAAGCAGCAGCCCCGCAGCTCCAGCTTCTGCAGGTCGGGGCAGCCCCGGGAGAAGTCCAGCAGCCCCCGGTCGGACTCCCCCACGTACCCCAGCAGCATGTACCGGATGTTCTTGCTGGTCTCCCCTATGTAGCGCAGCCCCGTGTCGGTGAGCCCCCCGTGCCGCAGGTAGAGCGCGAACCGCTGCAGCTTGGTGCACCCCCGCAGCAGCGCCCGCACGCCGTTGTCCAGCGGCAGCTCCGTGATGCGCTCCTCTCGGTCCAGCAGCACCAGCCGGAAGTCCCGCAGGTTCTTGCTGAAGGCGCCCATCGACTCGAACGCCGCGTTGGTGATGTCGGACACGTACACCGCCAGGTACTCCAGCTCCGGGCACCCCTGCGCCAGCGCCGACAGCCCCCTGTGCGACACCTTCCCCTGCTCGTCCTCGTACTCGTCCTCCCCCCGCTCTATCCTCAGCCTCCTCAGCTTCTTGCACCTCTGCCCCACGATCTCCAATCCCCGGTCCCCGATCACATTCCTCACCTGTCGTGTTGTCGTCTCACAGAATTGTCAAAACAAGAACAACAACCGGTATCGATTCATTTGATGAAAAAGATTCGATTTTTGGATGGATACCTCAAGAACCTCCAAACTGGGGCATTGTTGGATCAACTGGCAGTGGTCCTCAGTGCTGAGGAATGTGAACTGCAGGTCCAGCTTCTTCAGGTTCCCAGCAAACGGGAAAATTATGGGCATCTCATTTGTGCCCATGAAGCTGAGTCCCAGACGGCACAGCCTGGGCGGGAAGCGCACGCTCTGGTACCTGTTGGCTTCTCCTCCTTGGTCGTTGAACGAACCCCCGCCGAACTCTTCCAACGCCGTCGCCGCACCGAAGAAGTTCACCAGATCCAGCATATCACAGTCACTGATCTTTAGGGACGTTAGGAACTTGCAATTTGTTGCGAGCAGCACAAGGTCCTCGCATGAAATCGCCCGGAGCTCCGTCATGTAGAAATTCAGGGCCTCGAGGACAGTGTTGTTGACGGCGAGCTCGTGCAGCCATTCCCCATCTTTCTCAATGATGGAACTCTCTTCCAGAAACAGTGTCCTCAAGCGACTGCGCAAAGAACAATGCTAAAGCCTAGTTAAACTTATGGCCGTGTACAGGGTATTGAAATAAGATTAGTGGAAACATTTCATGTTAGCTCTCATGCCAGAGGAAAGGAACAGTTGATGGAGACACGTAATCAGAAACACAACTAACAAATGGAGATCATTTGAAACCGGTGGATCAATCAGAACCTCACCCTGATCCCACCAATCTTTGCAATGGATGGACGATATCAAAGATTTTACAAGTTTAAAGAGTCCGTTATGCTAGAATTAACAGCTGAAGTCACCTATCTTTATCATCTGTCCACGGAAAGTGATTACGGATGCGGACTGTGCGGGGTATTATATTGTGTAAACAGAAAAAGAGAAGATTGGACAGGGCAAGGAGCCTCTAAAAACCCTTTTCTCTTACACTCAGAAATTTGATAACCCTCTGATTTTTAGCCTCTAAGCAGAAGAAACACGCAAGAGAAAGTAACTACAAAAGTAAAACGTTTGAAGAATGTTTTGGGATATGTTCCCACAGGGCATTTTAACATGATGCATCCTTGCATCTTTCCTCAGATTTGAAGTTCACTGAAAGCTTATTAAAAGATTTCTAGATGGAAAGATAAGCATATTCCAGAACAGCAAGAGAAGAAGTTGCAACTCGATTTGACAAACTACTGAATAGCTTAGATTCTCAGTCAAGTGAAAGCCGACAAGCTTTGCCAGAAGATAAAACTGAAGACAAATGAATTCTGTAAATATCGAGAGGAAAAGCTGACACTTGATGGTATCACATAGATTTCACCTAAACATCCAAATACAGTGGTGGGACATGCAGAGGTAAAGCAATGCATTAAAGATTGACGACAGGATAGTAGCCAGGGAAGCTTCAATGCATTCCAGCCACCATTAAACAAACAGTGTTTCAATCGCATCAAAATTTGATGTCGCCAAGATATGCTTATGTGGCATCATTAAGTGGCCCATTGCCTCATGATAATTAAGCAGCTTGCCCTAAAAGAAATATGGGAGACTGAACAAACTACCATGTACTTGCCATTAAGATCTTGAACCACAGTGACCTGTGATGCCAAGAAATAAGAAGATATGGCTAGATGAACTGGTTATAAAGGGCAACCCATGCCATGAGACTTCCACACCACTGCGGGGTCTGGGAAGGGTCAATTGTATGTAGTCTTAACATTGCTTTTTACAAAGGGCTGTATCTGGATTTGAACCTGTGACCTCCAGGTCAAAGTAGAGCAACCTTACTATTGTACCAAGGCTCCCCCTCAGTTAGCTGGACTGGTGTTATCCAACTATAGCTTGTAAAAACCAAGTGCTGATAAAGCAAAAATATAAAAGGAGTGTAATTGTTCAGAAAAAAACTGTCCTAGATGGAAATGCATACCAACCATGCCAGAAGAGTTGTTCCAGACTGAAACATCACAGCAAAAGAGGAACAAGATAGATGGAACTTATATTTTTTCTTCTCCTCCAATCCATGTCTTATGCAGGCATGCAGCAACAAAGTTGAATTCCATATAAGGCCTTATTGATCCTGTATCGTGAACTTGGTAACAGAAAATATATCACACCAGAGATATCCTGATGTGAGCACTAGAACTGTATGACAGTTTAAATCACTCGAACACCAGACCCCTGTGCACCGTCTGCCCTCGGTGCGTTATGAGAGCATTCCAAGGAGCAGTCCCATTTTTTAACTGCCATCAGATGAAAGCATGTCTAGCACTAATACACAAGATGAAACTTAATATTCGACCTAAAGAAAGTTAAAATCATCAGTGGGACGAAATCACATTAGGTAAAGTTCCACATGTTCCGACGTTCTTCAGGTTCGAGGGTGCGTGAATTATGCCCTTCCAATTCAAAAGAATGGATTATTATATCTTCTCTACTACGCGTATTTTTTAGAATGATAGCCAATTTTGTTAAAAAAATGGACTTGGCTGATATGATGGTGATAAAAAGATACTTTTCTGTCTTTCATAAAGACCAGTTTAAACATAAAATCGAGAGTGGGTTATTGGACCTTGGCACTCAATAAACAGAATGTGATTTTCTTCCTTCCCCGGGAAGCCAATTTTGACAAAGCAAAGATCAAGTTTAACTTCCATAGCCATTTAAGTCACCAAAAGACATGCATATTCCGCAAACTGACTCTTCCATTGCAAAAAAAGTTAGATGTCTCACATGCAAGCATCAAACATCAGACCAAATCTCACTAATGTCCTATTATTGTGTTCCTTGCACCCCAAATACAACGTCAAAATATTAAAAAAGCAAGTAATCCAACAACATTCATATCCAGTAGGGTAACATTCGGCGGTTAACTGACCGCTCCTGATACCTAGTTTTAAAATAATAATGCCTAAAGGGATGTCACAGCAACGTACTATTTTGCAGCGTTTTACGTCAAACCAAACATCACTTTCTAAAATGTTACCCAACTGCAAAAGGCAAAAGCTGACCCCACGAGTCACAGCCACCAGAATACAATGGGAAAATGACTTCTAGCACAGTACGCATAACATGACAGCAAAGCATAAGAAAATAAATGCAAAAATAAAATCAAGAAATCATTTTTTTTAAAGGGAATAAAATCAAGTAATCAGTTAGCCTTAAACAACAACAAAAGCTGAAAGAACAAGAATTGTTAGCCAAAAAAAAAAAAATCCACTTTCTTTCCTAGAACTTCCCTTCTCATGATTATTTCACCATGGCCATGGGGTATCAATAGCCAACCAGAGTCGTCAAACTTGCAATCCTACGCTAACAAACGTGTGGGTAATCACGGGAAAGAACAAGCCAATAGAACAAAAAGGAGGCGGAAAGAAACAATGTAGACACTGCTAACTAACCCAAACTCCATGCCAATGCCAAACCAACATTTGTCAAACGATGGTGCCAATTAATTCCAGAATCCAGATCAACACATCCCCGTACAAACATTATGGATACAAAAAAGATAGGGTAATACATATATATATATATATATAAATCTGATGAATTTTTTTTTAATAATGGGCAATAGTAGCTACCTGCAAGAGCGGGCAACCAGCTTGAGGGCATCGGTGGAGAAGCCAGAGCACTTGTCGAACTTGAGGGAGATGAGAACTGGGCCGCGGGCGCGGATGAGGACCTGGATGTCGGCGTCCTTGATGATCATGCGGCGGAAGTGGACGGACTTGAGGCAGTCGAAGGCCTGGGCGATCTCGGCGACCCAGGGGCCGGCGTAGCCGCCCCAGTCCTCGGGGATGAGGTTGAACATGGCGGCACGGGGCTTGCCCTTGAGCTTGAGCGACTCCAGGCCGGGGAACCGCTTGCACAGGCGGGTCGGAGTGGTGGAGTAGCAGAGCGCGATGGTGATGCGCTTGCGGGTGATGGAGTCGATGTGGTACCACTTGCGGCACACCTGCGAGATGGCGTCCCGGTCCCTGGGGTCGTCGATGTACCCCATCACGAACTCCAGCGCCACGTCCGATATGCCGAAGCTCATCATCCTGCTCAGGTTCCGGTTCTCCATCGAGTAGCGAGGCATCCAGAGAGAGAGAGAGAGAGAGAGAGAGAGATACACACACGCGGAGATAGATAGATTGAGAGAGAGACAGGAAGAGATAGAGAGCAGATCGAGGAGTCCCCCTAGTCGAATCGAGAGCTGGGTCTAAGGATTCAATACAAGCAAGCGCCACGGCACTAAACTCGCTGGGCGAGTACTTGCTGTAGCCAAGAGCGCACTGGAGCTTTCCAAGCGCCTAGCACCACGGCGAGGGAGAGGAAGCGAGGAGAGGAGAAACTGGTGAGGCCCCGCAGCCTCTTCCTCTGCCGCCAAACGCCGCAGAACAGACCGGAGAGCTGAGGTAATCGGAGGAACCAGAAGTTACAGAAGAAGTAGCAGCTGCAGCAGAAGAGAGAGAGAGAGAGAGAGAGAGAGAGAGCTAAAGAGAAGGAGAAGGAGACAGAGAGCAAGAGAGAGCTCGAAAACCCAGGCGACCTCAGCAGGCACATGCGACCATGGCAGACCCCTGATACCCCACCACCACCACCACCATCCACCTCCCTCCCCCCTTCCGATCAGGTTTCCGGGATCCCCTCCGCCGCCGACTACCGCCGGCCGCCGCCGACCTCGATTAGGAGCAGGTACGGCACCCTGGCCGATCGGCGATCACCACGGCGGATCCGACCGCACGGGATCCAGCGCCGCGGCGAGATCAACGCGGGGGACTGCCGCCTGTGGCGCCGCTGGTCGGGCCGCGGCCACCGCGCGGGGAGCTCCACGGCAGCGTCGATGCCTCCCCCCCTCGGGTCTGCATCACCTGAGCTCGCCAACCATTTTTTTTCCTTTTTCTTGGAGCTTCGTTTTTTCCTCTGCTAATGGAGTAGGGGATTAGAAAAAGGAGGAAAAAAATGAAGAGGCGGAGGAGAGAGAGAGGAGCGAGAGGGGAGTGGAGAGTTTGGAGACCAGCAAGCCACTGGTGGATCAGAATTCCTACGCACCGCCTTTTTTTTTTTTTATGAGTTAAGAATATATAATTTAGGGAAAGTTGTCTTCATACCCCTAGGTATTTGTAGATAACTTATATACATTTTGCGTTGTGGAAATCACCCTAATTCCTTTGACATATTAAGATTCTCACCTCTATACCCCTATCATTATCATCCGGTTATTAAGCTACACCACCCGGTTAACTTTCTCAACCCATAAGTGAAAAGACAAACGCACTCTTAAAAAGGTTTGAATTTGTAGAACTTTATCCTACATTTTCAATCTTCTATATATATATATATATATATATAGAGAGAGAGAGAGAGAGAGAGAGAAAGAGAGATCTTGTTGGTGATTCCCCCTGTTCCCCTTGATGTTGTCCTCTCATAGTAGGTTAGAGAAAGGAAGAGGTGGAGAGAGGGTTTGGATCACTGACAATCCCTGTCTCCACTCTAGACCCATAAGCGCAACAACAATTGCTAGCACAATTGTTGACACCGATTAGGCCGACAAATTGAGAGAGGAAGGGAGCATGGAGAGATGAGAAGATCACATTTAATGTGAGGGTTGTCTTAAGCATGGCAAATTGGCAGCAACTTCTCACTGGCATGAAGGGAAGTGAAGCACATAATCACTAAGCACTAGTAATTTTGAGAGGACGAGGGTGATGTCACAAAGCCAAGGTGTCAGATGTGAAGGGGTCATGATCAAGGCTGGCAATGAGCCGAACCGAGCTGAGCTTTGGATGGCTCAAGCTTGGCCTGGGTAAAAGAAGGTTGGTGCAAGCTCGATCTCGGTTCGAGTTCCAAATATGGACTCTAATTCGGCTTGCTCCGTTTTTGCCAAGCTCGAGCTCGCTCAACGCGAGTTCGAACCACTCAAATTTGGACAGTCACATAGACACACCTACACAGGATGGGATACCCACTTCCACTTGACCAAATTGGGGATTAAAAAATATATATTAAATATATCGAGCTAGCTTATGAGCCTACGAGCCGAGCCACAGTAAGCTTGAGCTCAGCTCATTAAGCTATTCGAGCTTTAATCTAGGCTTAAACTTGGTTTGTTTGAGGTTTCGAGCAGAGCGGAATCGAGCCGAAACCGAGTCCGAACGTGGAGAGTTTGTAGAAGGTGTCCTCACCATTTGTAGAAGGTGTCCTCACCACTCCATTGGGAGGAGGATGTTATAGGTTTCAAAGGGTCCATCCATGCCATCTACTTCATTCATAATTTTACAACCACTGGAAAGTAGGGGAGGTCAGATCCATTAAAGAATACCATGCCTTCAAAGAGTGAGGAAGCAACACCATCATGATTGTTGTTATTCACATAATCTTCCAGGCCTCTTCTACTTTCCTCCACTGTCATTGATGCTTCCCTTATTGAGACACTGGTGACACAGTGACACCATGAACTAAGGAATATCAATAACAACCAGAGTCTTTCTTTCATTATCACCATTAGGGAACATTTAGGAAGTACTTTCCATTCATGCTGCCACTTGGAGGAACAAAGGTTAGTGCCCGAGGACTTCACAAATATTGTGATAGTTTTCTCAAAGATAGAAGTACATGAGTGAGTTATAATGATTTTAGGAGTGTACAAGTAATGTTTTCATAAATTTGTAGGGGCCACAAAGCCACTTTAAGTAGTCATACTTAGGTGTTTAACTTGTTGAGATTTCTAGAGTCAAAAAGGCCCTTAAGCATTCTATGTGATGAAGACTTAGATTTCTTCTTTGTCCTAAGAATTAAAATCATGCTTGCTTGTTTTGAACACTATAAACTTTGGAAGGGACAATCTCACCAGTTGTTGTAGGTTCTAGAAATCTTTGGATATAAGATATTCCTAGAAGGTACTTCTTATATATTCTCCATTCTTATAATTAAGAAAATGTTTTTGAATACATAAGGTACTTCTTATATACTCTCCATTCTTATAATTAAGAAAATGCTTTTGAATACATATTCTCAAACTGAGAGTGACTTTTTGTAAGTTGGAATGATAATGAAACTGACTAAGGTGTCGTTTGGTGCGTCGTAAAATGCCGTAAAATCTTGATTTTGAAATCACCGGTTTAAAACCAGCGAAAATAAGATTCTTGATTTTAAAGTCACAAGTTTTGAAATCACCGGTTTTAGTTTACAATGATCGTGGACTATAAACCGAAATCAGAGAAAAGAAGGATTTTAGGAGTCAAGATTCTGAATTACAATAAATAATTTACGACACACTAAACAAATACAAAAGTACCGTAAAATTATTTACAACATACTAAACGTAAGGAAAACATCATTTTACGGCTATTTACGATGGACCAAATGACACCTAATGCATTCCTCAATGTCTTAGGGCTGCCTCTTAGCCGCCCGTTTCCGTCGGCGCATCTTCTCCATCCTGGCTAAGACGTCGGCACCAATCGACATCGGGCCTACCACAAAAATGTCCTCAGGGTCGTCGAAGTAACCGAATGAAGGGCCGACCTCCAGCCCTTGAATCACTATAGGAGGTGGGCCCGCCGAGGCTCCCTTGCCATCTTCGCCCTACCCTAAGCTTCCTCTGCACAAGAGACGCCCAAACAATCGTCTCGGCTGAAAAGTAAGACATATTATCAGGATCACAAAGAGCCAAAAACATGATAGAAAACAAGACATGCACTCACTCTTGGACTCCCGGAGAGTAAGGCCAACCCTCAACAAGGTCCTCTCGGTAACTTTGAGGTTAGCGTCAATCACAAGCTAGGCCTTGAGGATTGCTGTAAGGACTGAGGTTTCGGGTTCGATATTCGGGTCGGGTTCGGGCCGGATCCCCTGGTTTGGACCCTGAGGGAGGGGGGGGGGGGGGGTCTTGAGAGTTTTGACTAAATGACGTCTGCACTTCTCGACGCCTTTCAAAAGGCGTCAGGTTGTGTGGACGCCATTTAAGTCTGCTTGCTGTTGTGCCACGTGGGCGGGTTTCGGGCCACGAGAGTACGGCCCCTGTCTCGTCGTCTGAACGGCGTCAGTAATGCACGACGCGATTCAGACTGCGACTCTGCGATGTCAGTGTACGGTGCCTGACATGTCGTCTGAACGGCGTCCGTGGTGGTCGACGCGTTTCAGAGCGCTGTCAGTACGGTCCGTCCTGTCACCTGATAGGCATCTGTCTCTGTCGACGTGTTTTAGCCAGTTTCTGATTGACCCCGCGAGCCTCCCCTTCTTTCCCTCATTCTCACCTTCACCCTCTCTCTCCTCGTCCTCTCTGCCTCTCCGACCCTCTTTCCCCCTTTCCCTTCCTCTTCTTCCTCTTCCACCACTCCAACACCTCCCCACCTCTCACCTCTACCACCACCACTTCCTTCGCGGCGTTCCATTCTTCAGACGGCGGCCGACGTCCCGGCGGAGTGGCGACGTCCTCGAGGGTATCGGCGGCGGTCTGCGGTGCGGCGGGTCGGCGGCACGGAGCTTGGTGGGGTTCAAGAACCGGTAGGGGGACGAACCTTGCATGAACTGTTGTTATCTTGCTCGTGATTTCCTTGGCGTGGCATGATGTGTTTTGGGTTATAATGAGCATGTTTAGGGGGTTTTCTTGTGGGAATGGCCGTGTTCGGGATTGTGGAATTGTAGCATGCTTGTGGTAGTTTGATTTCCCATTTCTCCCCCTTCCGTTTTGGACGTTTTGGGGTGTTTGGGCTTAAGGGGAGAAACCCTCGGGTTGAACCATGGAACTAGGTTTCTGGCGCTAAACGGCGTCGTGCCTAGTCGACGCCTTTTCGAAGGACGTCAGGCCAGTATGACGCCATTTAGGCAGAAATCCCCCTGTTCGAGGTTCCATGAGTTTGGGGTTCTGGCGCTAAATGACGTCATGTCTGGACGACGCCATTTCGAATGGCGACGTGCCAGTATGACGCCATTTAGGCAAGAAAATCCCCCGCCTGAGGCTTCTGCAACTCTAGAATTATGGTGTGAATGGCGTCTGTGGACTCTGACACGTTTTAAACGGCGGGTTCCCAGGACGGCGCGTTTTAGGGCATAATCTGATTCAAATGAACCTGTTTGAGGGGCTTGAATGGCGTCGACCTCGGTCGACGCGATTCAAGACAGAACTGCATTAACTCCTGTTATTAACACATGTTTCACGGTTGGATGGTTCAAATGCATGCTTTAAATTGTACGCTGAGACGGAGGTTTACTGTGTGAATGGAATCATGTTATGTGTGTATATGTGCTTATGCGAATATGGAATCGGAATAACTGTGGTTTACGTATGTCACCTTGGGCCGATGGGGAAGGGCCATGGTGTCTGTGAGGCATTGTGCCGTACCGGTGGGAGGAGTGGTACATGTTGTGTTTTACCTTTGGCTGAGGGAAGCAGAACCACCTTGAGCCCGTCGGGGAGTGGTACATGTTGTGTTTTACCTTTGGCTGAGGGAAGCAGAACCACCTTGAGCCCGTCGGGCCGGAGTAGCCGGTGCGCTATCCGAGGGGTTGCTGTTTGGTCTCAGCGAGTCGGGGTTTCCCTGTTTGTCGTGGCAGCTTCCGGCGCGTTTCCTGCTGTGGAGCTGGTTGTGGTACTGTTAGAGTTGTTTTACCCCTTTAGCCATTGGGCCTGATGTGACCTTTGATCAAGGTTACGAGTGGTACCCTTCGCCCTTTGGCCTGACGCAGCTCGGGAGGTTAGGGTTGTGGGTAGTTCCTGTAGCTTCGACTTGACGGGGGTTCGCCGGTCCCCAGGGCCCTCCTGAAGCACCGAGGCCTGGCTTGGAGGAAATCCGGTCGATAGGACAGTAGTCTAGACTGCTTGTGTGCACACGTAGCTGGGCAGTGGTGGTTCACTGGTCCCAGCTAGTCCTAGTTTGACTCACTGCCTTACCCTACAGTACCCCGGAACACTGTAGGGGCGGACAGGCGTGAGCAGCGGTGGTAGTGTTGTGAGGCGACGTTTGACTTCGGTCGACAGTGTGGTTCGGTCGCTTTGTGGACTTTGGCTATGAGACGTGACTTTGTGTTGGGTTCTTCGGGTTACTTAGAATTGTTCCTGCTACACCGCTTATGCGTATGTTTCATATCAGATTTGAGTGCTATGTCTACTGCTTTACTTAATTGCCATATATCCGTATTGTTGCACTTATGGGTGTGTGAGTGGGAGGCAGGGGATCGGATGATCCCTACTGATCCCATTTCTGGTGTGGCTCACTCCCTGCTGTTTCAGGTGTGGACCTCGTGGCGTGTGGCGGCGTGTGGTGTCTTCTTGGTGTGCGGACCAGCAGCTATCTCAGTTCCGGGGTATGCCCCGATGTTGTTGTACTTTACTTCTGCATGTACTTATTTAATTTGTTGGACCATGTAATTATTGTTGGACTGTATACGGACATTGCTATCTTCCTTTCTGCGCACTTGTTATATCTTGTAGTCCGTGTGATTGTTATATTTAGCCATGTTTAACGCTTACTCCTCCAGATGTGTTGTGTGAGATCCGGGTGCGAACCCGTAGTTAATGGGCCGACATCCATTTAGTGATCAGGTCTCCGGTCATAGGATGGCGGGTCGTTAAAATTGCCTTCCGCAACTCCACATCCGGGGGAATCCGGCCATGAAAAGAATCATCCCGCATGAGAGTAAAGTTGAAGGTAGAGCGAAAGTCCCAGGGAGGAATCACCGCGGGGTCTCGGGTCAGGAAGAAGAAATGGTTCTTCCAAGACTTGTGACTCGAGGTGGTGGAGCTCAATCGGAGGAATAGGTTACGGGGATGGACCTTCATGAAGAATAGCCCGTCGTCGATTTTGAGTGTGAAGAAGGCATTGAAACAGGCAGCGGAATAGAATGGTTGTGGGGTTGACCCTCCCTCCGCTCATGACAAACGAGAAGAAAAGCGTAGATGTAAAACTAGGCATTCGGAGTAAGCTAAGCAAGTGCCAATCGGTACTGAACAAGAAGATTGCAGACGAAGCGAGGAATCGAGAGGCGAAACCCCGCGAGGAACATCTCCCTGTAAGCCACAAAAGAGTTGGGGGCCTCGGAGGAGAGTCGCTCATCTGGACCGGCCTTAACCAGGCGATACCCATGGGGCATCCGGTACTCCTCCATCATCTTCCCTAACTCCGCCTGCTTAATTAAGCTATGGTATGGCGGGCTAAGGCAGGAGCCTTCCTCTCAGATTGACCAAAGGAACTGGCAGCCTCATCTAAGGCCATAGAGGAAAGAGTAGAAGAGCACTCGAACCATGAGGAAAACTCGCTAAACGAGGGAGAAGAGGACTCCGGAGACCAGGAAGTGATTCCGGAGGAAGAAGGAAGCAAAGAAGAAGTCCAGAGGGACCCTAAAGAGCCTACGGAGCTAGAGGCCAGGATGGACGGACTTACGGGAGAACGCAGGGAAAGCCTAGGCGATGAGAGACCTCCTCCTTCACAATTATGGTGATCAACAGAGGATTTCGGGTAGGCGCGAGAATGGGGCTGGCTTCCCCCCAAACCCCCGCTTTTATAGGGGAGGGGCAACCAGACATCTTGTCCCTTCTTCCCGCCTGGAATCTCGAGAGACGACAAAACGGTTCATCATGATGACTGACTAGGTGTTTCGTCTGAAGATGAAGAGGCGCGCCTCCATGGTGACAATCCTTGGCGTCCAGTCACCTGTGAGATGTCGCTACGTGGATAACTGACATCCCAAGAGATGTTCGGAGATCGCAAAAAGTGAAAGGACATTGTCTCCTTCTATAAATGGACGTCCTTTCGAAGTACAACCAATATGCCGAGGATCGTTCGGGAATTGCAAAAAGCGAAGGGACGCCATCTCCTTCCATGAGTAGGCGTCCTTTCGATGTACAATCGGCGCCACGTGTGTCCCACGCCTGTTGGCGCAAACAACCTCCTTTAGGCTTCCCGCTCAACATCACTCTCATATTCGAAATTCGAATTTAGGAGTGAGGGGGCAAGTAATGAGGGCTGATTGGGATTCGGCCCAAGCAAGCCCATTTAGCCCAGAGGCCCAAAGGCCCGCGGTCAGTGGGAACTTGCATGAGGATGTCACGAGGGTTCTCTCGGTATCCCGACTGGCAGGTTGAAGGTGGGAACCTAGAGCGCATGAGCCCGAGTCCTGGGAACACTAGGCATAGGAAGATGCAGGGAACGCCCGAGTCCTGAGCTGAGAGGAGCCTACCCTCTCAACTCTCGGTTGAGGAAAGGCCAGGAGCCTAGACTCAAAGGCCGCTTCCTCCTGACTGTCTGAGAGGTTGAAGGTCCTCCCAGGGTCGACCCATAACTCCTCCCCGCCATCAGGCGGGTCTTGCAGATTAACGAAATAACCGTTTGCTTAAGGCATGTCCGTACGATCTGCTTCTCCCAATCACGAGGAGATTTCTCTTTGACCAATATCTCACGATCTCCTCAATCAAAGGGAGTGGATCATGAGTCAAATAACTCCCCAAAGGAAACGGTTCCTACGGCGCCTCTGGGGAGAGGGACTATATAATCCACACATCTTCTCCGGTCAAAGGTATGCAATACACAACCTAAAAACCCCTAGAGAGTCCATCTTCTTCTGGGACCTGAGTACGATCAATCATCAATGTCCCAGTTCAGCTGTCATTATGCTAACTCTGTGTTGATGCACTTACTACAAAAGGTTATAAACTTTGACCATAATGTCATAATAGGTACTACAAGGACTTCACTTCTTAAGTAATCAACTGTTATTTTGGAGGGATTATGAACTGTTTTATCAATTGGCTGCTAGTCCTAAAGATAAATCCTTATGAAAGGACCTACTCCAGCATGCATGTCTCTAAACATTCCCCATTTCGTAAGAGTGGCCCTTAAATTTCCCGTTTGCACTGATACCCAATCATGTTGATCTATGACCCTTGTTTTTTTATTTTCTTTTTGGCCATAACCCTTAATTGTCCTTTTGAAGAGAGGACTGCCTTCCAATGATAGGTAACAAAAGACAGCCAAAAAGTCTCAAAAAATAGATTATCTTGTTCTTAGCCTTCTAAGGTGTTGTTTATACACCTAAGCCATTTTTGATGCATGAGAGAACTCAGAAAACTAGATTGCATCTCATGTAAGACTGCCCTTGATGTAGTGTCTAATTAGACCAACAATTAACTGATGATTAATGGTTAATGTGACATATAATGATCACAGAGTTTGCTCTGCATGTGCAAATTCTAAAAGGTAAAAATTTCATGCATAAGATATTCTTTGAGGAAGAATATGAGAGAAAAAGAACTAACTAGTGTCATTGTACTTGATATATATTGGTCAAATTTAGTTAATTTCCATTAAGTAATTGATGTGGACAAAGGAAATGGCCTTCGGCCATGAAGATGAGGCATTCCTTTGCTAGCTTTTAAATCATTGTGAGTGCAGGTGCATTTTTCTCATTTTCTAGATTTAAATTGCTATAAGCCTGCAAGGCATATAGAATTGTCAGGTCAATTTCATGAGCATTTGCCTTTCGATGCTACTTCTATTAAATATTTTCCGTCGATTATTCTATATTTCTACTAATTAAATACCAATTGGAAAAATAGCATATTAACCCTTCTTTTTTTACCTATTTGTAAAACAGTTAGTTATTTAATATCCAGAACATCCCACCCTCCGCTCCATTCCGAGTGATGGAACCAACAAAGGCCAGCTGTCGCGCAGGACAAAGCCTGTGCCCGTTAGCCAACTGCTTGCTGACGTGGGCTCCTCCAATTGAATGGAACAGTGGCAAGGACAGTTCTTCTAGGTTAAATTTCAGAATTATTCCTCTTGTTAATGATGTATAATTACTATAAGCATAATTTCAAAACTACCCTTTTGAGTTTAAAGGTTGTTTGTTTCCTTGCAAAACTCTATACATGTCCAATTTTAACATCATTAAGTTTAAAAATAATACATTTTTATAATTTTAAAATCAATAATACGAAAATTTATGGTGGTTCTTCTGTGGAAACCCAGACGGGAATATGAGCCATCAAATAAGTTGATAGAGGTCAAATAAAACTTTGCTTTACATTGTTTTAACTTGTACTAAACTTCTGAAAATATTACAAAAATAAAATAGTTTTTAAAAGTATATTATTTTCCATTGAAACAAACAACTCTTTAATGTCATTAGTCTCCTTTTATACATTTGCCCTCGTTAATTTATTAATTTACTGAACTAAACCCCCAACCCCCTAAGAGGAGAAAAGGGAAAGATATGATAAATTAAAAAAAAAAATTATGTTTGTCATCTAGAATTATGATTACTAATGTCACGACAAGGACAAATTTGAATGTGTCAGCAAGAAGAGAAATTTTATAATCTACCCTTTAACTGGAATATGTTTGCATGAGAGAGCTCTTAGAAAGTATATATTGAGGACATCCAATATTCCAAGTAAAACTATACGAACAAAAGGGAATAGGAAGCCTGCCCCTGCACAGACAATTCTGTATAGAGTATCACTTGCCCCATCACACTGACGCTGAGCAAGTTGTGTAATTTTTTTTTATTTTTTATTTTTAAATTTGTCAAATGAAGAGAGACATCAGCCTGACGTCCATATCATCTAACCAAAGATTAGATGATTAAATTACACACAGTGCAGCTCATTACTTCATTGCGTGCTGTTTAACAAGTATTATTCTTCTACATAAATGGTCAAATCCCCCCCACTTCCTCGTCTTTATTCTCATTAGAAAAGTGACTACACCCCACATATGGCCACAGGAATTCTCCTCCAATGTTGTGCTATTAAGGTTCCTCGACTCGTTGATCCGAATTATATCAATTCTTCTCAGATACGGTACTATATTGATTCGACTCAAATTGACTGGGTCCGACTTGAATCAGTCGTACAAATTAAGTCAATGAATTTGTTAAAAAATTTAAAAATAATAATTTTAAATTATATTTAAAAAAATATATTCTATTAATTCATATAAAAGTGTGATTTACTTATCAAATGAATAAAACTCAATATAAAACAAGTCATTATATATGTATGACTATATTGAGATGTTATAATCCGTCCTCATTCGGTCCGTGCCAGCAGATCGGGTCAACCTAGATACGAGTCGACCCATGCGAGTCAAGTCGACCCGATCCAATACGAGTTAGCAAACCTTGTGTGCTACCTTAGCATTATCTGATCAATTCTGTAGCAAGGCAAACTAAAATGGCCACAAACTTTGCGGCCCCAGCTTATGGTGTGTTCCTAAATTTCTCCTATTTTTAATTATTTCTCTTGATTTGACAAATAGTTTTCCCCAACAAATGGAACACAACATTAAGCACTGATGTGAAAAATTACAAGTGGCAAAGAATAACGGCAAGTCGATATGGTCATGGATGTGGTTGTGGAGGAGGCCTCATGCTCGGCCAATCAAATGCCAATTTGGCCCCAATAATTAATTGTCCAAGCAAAGCAACAACGTACTTATATATTCCACAAATTGTCAATTCAGAATCATAAGGGTTTTACAAGCTGCGATCTTCTGAACTCAAAGTTTAAATTCTCACTGGTTCGATGTAACTATTAATTTGAGGAATATTAATATACTATACTTTTTATCACTTTCTTTGTACGCTCACGGGAAACCATCTGATTACTTACTCGGATGGCTCCCATTAAATGCACTTATCACACAAAGATTGAGTCAAAAATAATTGTAACAAGGTCCATCTGATCAAGGGATCAAATAGTTCCTTATTAGCGTGATAAACAATATAGTATAACTACTTAAATTTTAAATTTTTAATAAATAATAGTATTCCTCTACTTAAATGCTCTAGTGCTTTTTCTCTGTCTCTCCCTGCCTCCAATCTCCTGGTGTCATTTGGTACGCATTAGAATATCATAAAATCTTGGTTTTGAAACTACCGGTTTTAAAACTAGTAAAAATAAAATCTTTGATTTTTGAATCATTAGTTTTGAAATCACTGATTTTAGTTTGCAATGATTTTAGACTGTAAATCAAAATCAACTAAAAAGAAGACTTCAAAGGTCAATCGGCTTTAAACTATGACGATTTACAACAGCCAAACATATGAAAAAATATTGGAAAATAATTTACAACACTCCGAACACATGGAAAACAACTTTTTATGACTATTTACGATATTTTTGCATCATTTTACAATACACCAAAGGACACCTCTCTCCTTTTCACCCTCCTAATAATCCTCTCTTCACTCCCCATCTGTACTCCCCTCCTACTTGTTTCGTAAAGTTTGTTCACAAAGTAAGAAATGTGTGTAACTTAGTGTCATAAAGAATAGGACTAGTACTCTTATGGCAAAGGGTCGCAATCTTGACAAGAAGGAAGAAGACAGTTGGATGTGCATGTACCAAGATAAGTTTTGCTTCGAGTGGCCCATATTCTATGTTGCTCGTACGTAGGCTGCTCCAAGTGCAAACGAGGAGGAGGTCAATGGCCCATATATAATATTCCTCTACAACTATACCACAAATATATGTATATATATTTATATATTAAATATATTATCATCTAAATTCGTAATAAAATCTATGACATAATTAAGAAGATTTGGATGACTAGTTGCATGGGGCAGATGAAGGATCTGGATGAACTATGAAAAATAAAAGGGATAGTTTCTTAGTAACCCTTCTCATATGCTAAATTTCAAATGTGCCATACTTATTTGCATATCATCTTATATACTCTTACAAAATAACGTATGTAGACATATCAAATAGTCGCTAAGACAATTTTGAAACATTATAGACAATAAGTAATGATATTTTTGGAATTTAACATACAAGAAGAGTTAGTATAGACAATAAGTAATGATATTTTTGGAATTTAACATACAAGAAGAGTTAGTAGGAGATTATTCTAAAATAAAAAAAATACAGTTGATGTAGGGGGAAAGGGTTCAGTGTCAAAAAAAAGGTAAACTTCAGAACCCAAACATCAAAATCATGGAGCAGCATATAGTTCATGAAAGTTCAACACAAACAGGACTGGCAATGAGTCGAGTCGCTCGCGAGCCACTCGGGTTCGGTTTGATTCCGACTCAGTTTGGTTCGACTCGGAACCTCAAACGAGCCAAGCTCAAGCCTAGGTTAAAACTCGAATGGCTTAATGAGTCGAGCGCAAGTTTACTGTGACTCGACTCGTGGGCTCATGAGTCGTCGATATATTTAATATATATTTTTAATTCTCCAAATTAGATCAAATAGAAGTGGATATCCTATCCTGTGTGGGTGTGACTGTGTAACTATTCAGATTTCAGTGGTTCGAGTTAGAGCCTGACAAAAACGGGGCGAGCCGAGTTCGAATCCAGATTTGGAATTTGAACCGAGCTCGAACTCGAGCCAACCTCCTTTGACCCAAGCCAAACCCGAGCCATCAAGGTTCGGCTCGGCTCATTGTCAGCCCTAAGCACAATCCTCTCTCTCTCTTTCTTTCTCCATGTGTGTGTACTGCAAGTTAAACACAAACTCTCTCTCTCTCTCTCTCTCTCTCCTGCACTTCAACAGAAGAGACATCTAATTTTCTACAAGAATCTAGGAAGTTTCCTAACCCGCTAGGAACCAAAACAACGGCAGACCATGGGATAAGGAATACATTATGCCCTAAGACTTGACCTTGGGATGCAATGAATGGTCACTTGCATAATAATGCTACCATCATCACTGTCAACGTCAAAACTCATCAATGAATAGACCATCAGCTCCAATGACTTTTGTGTGGGGTACTAAAAATGATGCAAGGCAGACTTTCAGGGCGTTGCCTACCTGAATGATGCAATATGTTAGGAAACAATGCATGCACCAAGCTGCTGCGAAGCAAGGTCTTACTTAGATGATATTACCGCATGAAAGAAATGGTGTATTAGTCGCTCCAATCAAGGCCTCTACTGTCGAGAAATAAGCATTCTATTATTAAGTCATTAGTAAAAAGATTTGAGGAATGGATACTGAGTTGCTTGTTTCAATGCATAGCATTATAATGTAAATAAATTGTTTCATTTCACAGTATTTTCAGTCATTTGGTATAATGTAAAATAATGTAAAATAAAATCTTGTCTGCCCACTTGACAATTGACATGCCCATTTTCTTTTTTTGGTTTTTAGGGAAGCCTTACATTAAATGAAAATAAGAAGATTTAAATATTTTCTTCTTTTGTTTTACAAGCAATCAAATAAATGCCCTCCAATTTTAAAGTCATAAAATTTTACTTATTCTATAAACGGTGACTTTGAAATTGATGAATTACAAAATTTTACATTAAAACAAATAACTGTTGAAACGATTCTATGACCGGATGCTGGACTCAGAAGTACTCAGGTGATCAGATTGAAATTTTGGCTCAAATCAACGTGAGAAAGATTGTAGAACGGTTGGGTTCTGAGTTCGAGTTATAGATCATGTTGACGCTCAGATTTATAGAGTCCCCACTGAAGCCTCTTAATTATGCTTAGTAGGGCTAGAATTAGATCTCAATTTGGACAAACTTGACCCGCATGTGTTTCCTCGAGAGTGGTCACATAACTTTGTTTAAGATGAACAGAGCAGGGGTGTTCATTATTTGGTTCAACCCGAAAAATTGAACCGAACCAAACTAAATTGACGATGTGGTTCAGTTTGAAAATAAGTTCGGTTTGATTCGATTTTATAAGTTAACTTTGTTTAAGATGAACAGAATAGGAGTGTTCACTATTTGGTTCAACCCGAAAAATTGAACCGAGCCAAACTAAATTGACGATGTGGTTCGGTTTGAAAATAAGTTCGATTTGGTTCGATTTTATAAGTTGTCAAACCATAAAAACCGAATCAAACCATTTTAAACCGAAATTATATATATATTTATTATAATTTTTTTTATTCTATATACATTCTGGCAAAATTATTAGACTTCTTTGACCTGGGTCGTGACCCAACCTTTCCTTAGACCCAAGCTAGCACCAATGGGCTCGGGAAGGCAGATAAAAAAAACCAATGCTGGTTAATAGGTCGACATGCTAAAAACATCTCCCGGGTCTTCTTTCACAATTTTCTTCGATGTAAGACTAAAGGAAGGCAAGCAGCTGTGTGCACTCCTGTTCTTCTTTGATAGGTGAAAAGTGCTAGTTAAGAAAGAGAACATTAGAAAGAAAGAGGCGACAAGAAGAGCAAGTCTTAATCCAAGTGAAAGGGGCAAGACAATCACAGTCACTATTGTAAGATGGAAAGTCATTGGGAGGAAAATTGTCCTAAAAATCAGAAGAGAAATCCAAGTAAAAGCAAAAAGAGCCTAAAGAGGCAAGCATTACTTGTAGAAAAGAAAGGAGATGTGCTGACCATCTCCTCAGGTATAGACTTTTCTGTTGTCTGGATTCTTGACTCTAGATGTTCCTATCATATGTGCTTATATAAGGAACAACACTGAGTGTAAGACCGTTAGGATAGGGACAGTGAAAATCAATATATTCAATGGAACTGTGAAAATTCTGACAGAAGTTAGGCATGTGTTTGAGCTAAGGAAAAGTCTTGTCTTCTGAGCACTCTTGATGCCAATGGATGCACTTTTATAGGTGCTAATGGTGGTCTTGATATTATGAATGAAGAGAAAAGTGGGTCTCAGCATATATTGATTAGTAAAATTATGACAAGTGATGCTTCTATTTTATCCTCCTCGATTGAAGATGCCACACTATTGTTGTTAGTTATATATGTTTGCCAAGCCAATCACATAATTATTATAGTCTTGTTCTTATTAATAATAAATGCATCATATTCGCTATATGTAAATCGATTGTACTATTTTGTGTGAAGCCTATGAATGTGTGTAAAGGAGATTAAATTATGATGAGATTATAATAATAAAATTAATTTTTTGTAAATATATATTCTTAATTATTCATATTTGAAGGATATTTGAAAAGGACATCAAATATCCAGTAAGACTAGTACATGTTACTCTTACTCATAAGGTGAGGGAAACTGGTCTCATAGTTACTTGTGTGGAGACACTAAGGTGAACCTGTAGGTGCTCATTAGATAATGAGTTTATTGAACTAATCTACTACTGAAGTAGTGGATGGTAATTTAACTAACTATTAACCAATTGACTCATTGTCATAGTGGAGTGATTGGTCTTTGGACCTGAAACACTAAAGCATCTTGTTTTGACCTTAGCTCAAAGATCTCTAACCATAGGAACTTAATTAGTTAAGTGACCGAATCCTACAGAATATCTTTAGAAGATGATTGTGCGGGCAATATAAGATCATTCGCTCTCAATAATTAAAGAGAGAATGATCTAGACAGTGATGTCCAGGAGGCCCTGACTAGGGCATGACAACATATCAAAAAATGTGTTTTCTGATGATGGTTTGAAGCATCCAATCTGTGTGAGTAAACATATTAGGATTTGATAGTTAACCATATCTTAAGCTCACTTAAGAGCTTGTACGAGCGAAAGATTATATCAATATGGTAACTGATGATGGAAAAGTTCGTTGAGTAGGTTGCTAAACTCCAATGACTTCTAGTATCGTGTAGTGTTGCTTGGCACCCAACTTGATCGGAAGTTCGATTGGTTATTATGAGATGATAAATCGATTAAGTATTTATTTAATATTAGATATTAAATAAATTGCTTTAAGTCAGTAAAGAATTATTAGGCTTAATGGGCTCGAAACTGGACTAGCACTTAGCCCTAGAGGGTCACATGCATAAGGTTCTCGGTCAATAGATAACAAGTGAGAATCTATATTATTTAAAAAAAAATTATGAAAATTTGTGCTGAATTAATATAAATATACGTCAGAGGGAAATCGTAGACTAAGTTCCAGGGTTTCTCCTAGCCCGGCCATCCCCCTTCTCTCTCTCTCTCTCTCTCTCGACCGGCCCTCCCTTTAGGGGGCATCCCCTTTTGTCTCTCTCGCTTGCTATGTTTCTACCTTATCGGAAGAGATCATCTGCATGCTGCAAATGCCTGTGACGAGAAGAAGGGTGAGAGATCTGGTAGATCCGGTCGAGGAAGCGAGGACAATCCCTCACTCAAAAAA
Organism: Zantedeschia hybrid cultivar; assembly: GCA_030544215.1. NCBI lineage: Eukaryota > Viridiplantae > Streptophyta > Magnoliopsida > Alismatales > Araceae > Zantedeschia > Zantedeschia hybrid cultivar. Next base: position 16,355,523 of record JARZZO010000016.1, read on the forward strand.
TCACGTAGATACTGCTGGAGGCTAGGCACTTGCGCAGCAGCGACGTTGCTCTGGCGGAATCACATTTCAGTTGCGATTGACTCTGTGCAAGGTGATAAAAAATACATCATGATTTTAATTTTTGTTGCGTTCATGTTGATTATAATTTTAATCTACATTTTCCTATGCCATCCTTACAGTTGTAGCATGCTAGGCTTGGTCATATTAGTGAGAGGAGGACGCTGAGCTGCACAATAGGAAGTTGCTCAAGGATATAAAATCATGTACATTTGACTTCTGTAAATCATGTGTTCTTGGTAAGAAACGTAGGGTAAAGTTTGTTACTTCTACCAAAAGGAGCAAGAACATTTTTGAATATGTGCAGTCTGATGTTTGGGGCTAGACCGAATGGAATGTCTTAAAAGATCTAAGTACTTTATTACTTTTATTGGTGACTTCTCCAAGAAAGTCTAGATTTGTTTCTTGAAGCACAAGTCAAAGGTATTCAAAAAGTTCAACTATTGGAAAGCCAACGATGAAACTAATAAATATATCAAATGTCTATAGAATGACAATGGTGGTGGGTTCACCTTAAAGGAATATGAAAAAATTTCCTTGAAGGAAAGTGTCTCTTGGCATTACATTCCTTGGAAAGCTTAACAAAATGGAGTAGTTGAAAAGATGAACAAAACCCTTCTACAAAGAGCTTGTTGTATGAGATTGTTCGCCAACCTGCCAAATCAATTTTGGGCCAAGGTTGTTAACACCGCATGCTACTTAGTGACCTGGTCTCCTTTAACAACGTTGGAGCTCAAGGGACTAGATGCGATATGATTTGAAAAACTAGTTGATTATTTTGACATTCATGTTTCCACTTGTACTGTGTTTATGTTGCTATATGATGAGGAAAGGACTAAGGTAGGTGCTAAGTCTAAAAAATGCATCTATGTGAGTTACAAAGTTGGTGTGAAGGGTTACAAGCTGTGGAACCCTATCACGTCTATGGTAGAGTTTAGCAGGGACGTTGTGTTTGATGAAGCTTCCATATTGAAGAAATTTCAGCATCCAATCTATGATGAGAAGAGTTCCAAGATCTTAGCTCAGGTGGGGTTGAATATAGAAGAAAGTGTCATGACATTGATCAAGAGAAATCTTCACATCAAGATGAGATGACTACACAATCACATCAACAAAGAGAGGGCCAAAAGAGATACTCAAGTGCCTCTAAAATTAAGAGATACAATTGCATAGTGTTTCCTATTATATCTTTTGACCCATGTACTTTTGAAGAAGCTATCAAAAGTAAGGACATCCAGATATGGCCAAGTGCTATGTAGGAAGAGATGAACTCTCTTCATATGAATTAGACTTAGAAGCTAATGAAACTTCCCAAGAGCAAGAAAGCAATCAACTGCAAGTGAGTGTACAGAAAAAAGGAAGTTTTATTTGAAGGAGACCCAGTCAAGTGCAAGGCAAGACTGGTGGTCAAAGGCTATGCATAGAGAAAGGTATAGACTTTGGCGAGATTGTTTTTGTCAGTGGTCAAGCACTGTTCAAAAAGAGTCTTGCTTGCTATAGTATCAACTGGATGTGAAGGCTACTTTCCTTCATGGCAGTCTTGATGAAAAGATCTACAAGTTGCAGTCAGAAGGCTTTCTAAAGGCTGGCAAAAAAACAAAAAAAAAATTATGTACAAGTATAAAAGACTTTTTATAACTTGAAGTGAGCTCCAAGATAGTGGTACAAAAGGTTTGAAACCTTTATAACTAGTGAGTCATTGCTACACAAAGATCAGGTATAACAGCTGTATCTACTTTTGATTTCTTGATGATAGTTCTATTATCTTACTGATCCTATATGTTAATGACATGTTGATAATTTGCAAGTTTATGCTTAAGATTTCTAAGTTGAAATAAGAATTTAGTTCTAAATTTGAGATGAAAAACCTAAGAAGTGCCAAAACGATCATAGGCATGGAAATACATGGTGATGGGTACTGTGACAAGCTTTAGTTAACTCAAAAGGGATACATTGAGAAGGGATTGGCCAAATTCAATATATGCGAGGCCAAGCCTGTGAGTACACTCTTCTAGCTTAGCACTTCAAGTAATCATAGTAGCAGTGTCCTAAATTTGAGAAAGAATATCATGAGATGCTTAAAAACATCATTAGATGCTTAAAATATCATATACTAGTGTAGTTGATTTTTTGATGCTATGTTATGCATTAGACCTTATTTGTCTCGGGAAGTCAGTGTTGTCAGTAGGTACATGGCAAACTAAGCAAAAAGCATTGAGATGCTATCAGGTAAATCTTGTGTTACTTGAAAGGCTCATCAGATGTCGGTTTATTATTTTCGAAAAGCACTTAGGATAATGTTTTAGCTAGTTTTGTTGACTTTGATTATGCACGTGACCTTGACAGGAGAAGGTCTAGTACAAGATATATCTTCACTCTAGGTGGCGGTCCCATTAGTTGGAAGGCGATGCTACGAGTATGGTATTGTCAACAACTGAGGTAGAGTACATCGTTGTAGTACAGCTACTAAGGAGGTAAGGTGGCTGAAAGGCTTGGTGAAGGAACTCATAATAACATTGGTTAAGTTTAAGCATTGTGTTGACTTAGCTAATGTCTGTTCAAGCTAAGGAATGAAGACCCTAGAAAGAGGGGATACTCATACCAAGGAGAATTTGCTCGTTTGTTGCTAAAGAAGACTATTTGTGCTCTACATTTGTTTGACCGAATCAAAGGTAGGGAATGTTATGTTTGACTTCTGGTCAAACCAGGACCTCTTCCACTCGGAGTGGAACTCTTTTTAGCGCACGGACATGCACACTCATGCAGAGAGGGGCAGAAAAGCTTCCCTCTCGGGACAGGATTCCCCACTGACGTCTATGCATAAGATGGGCGTAACTGTCTCTTGTTCGTCTCTGTCTGGAACATGCTATCCCTTGTTTCCTTTTCTCTCTATCTCTTGCATCTACATATACAAGGTACATGGTGGATGTTTTGAATGTGTGACTCTTTTGTGAGAAACTAGGAACGAAAGAAGAGAGAATAAGATAAATAACTATAAAGAGTTGTGAGGTTCCTTTGTTGTTTTTGTTTTCTCATTTTGAGTGCTCGTCAGTTTTTGGGGTACCATATGGGTGAGAGTTTCTAGGCATCCATGTGTTACATCTCTCTGGGGAGACAACAGAAGTTGGTGTAAAGTCGATCTTCTACCTATTCTTCTTTTATCGTAAATTCTCTCTTAGTGCTCTTTTTGTAGACATAGGGTGTCTTTTTGGGATTTGCTATCTTTAGATACAATTTATCTTCTTTGTTTCTTTTGAGCGATGGAGAGTCCATTTTTGCTACGTAGAGGACAAGTTGCTTGAGCTTGATCCTCTTCTATGTGATATTTCACAATAATCTACACCCATACTTGGGACTTAAGTTGATGCTAGGAGATAAAAAAAAGACATTACTAGTAGCTTGATGCAAGGGAATAGCTGGTCAACTGTGTGAGTAGGAAAACATAGAAAAGCAACTAACAATTTTATATACAAGCTAAAAAAAATCTTCCATGATTACAAAATTTTCTTCATGACGAGACAAGACTTCATAATGTAACATTTCAGTTTTTTTAACAAAAAGCCTAGTGTTGTAATTAGGGTTGCAAATAAGTCAAGTTAGAATAGTAAATGGCTTCTTCCATATGCAACTAGTTGCAGATTGAAGGTCAAACTTTTAACCCACGTTCCGTCATAGCTTGGATCAAAGACGTTCTTGTAGTAATCGCAGATGGCGGGGATAAGATTAGGCAGGGAGGACGTAAACTAAATGCGATTTATTTTTTGTGTGGATGGAACAAATGCCGATTGGAGTAGATTTTACAACATATTATGAATTACAAAAAAAAAGAGATTTTGAATACTATAAGCAATCTACATAACAACAATGAAAGAAAACTCAATCGAGTAGAGACATTGGATTGTCATAAAAATGGTACTAGAGAAGAACTAAGACTTTGAGCGAAGGCCTAGAAGCCACCATGGGAAGAAGCTTAAGAAAGCTTAAAGTAGAGGTCAGATATGTTATTCACATTTTTAGCCTCTGGGATCATTGCATGTACTACCCAAATGCAAGTTTCTTCTATAATTTAAGGAAAACAATAATCAGATAATATCTATATTCTTAAAATTTAAATATAATTTATTTATAAAGTACAGACGGAAGCAAATATCAGCGGCCATACACGGATTTAGAGATCAGAGATCTAATCTAATCCATAATGACATATAGATCAGATTGGATTTGTGTTTACGTTAATCAGTAATCCGGTCCAGAAGAAGTGCCAATGGAGTCTTTTATCCAAAAAATACTCCAATCCATTACTTTGCAGATCAGATTAGATTTCATGGATTGGAGCCAATTTGATAGATGCATGAAAATCTATCTTTGGTAGGCCTGTCCTTTATCCGCATATTGCGATATTGGTGGAGAACATGTAATGTGAAGGGCTGGAGAAAGTTGCACCCAGTGCCGTAGTGCAACGGTGCACCTCTCGTCCGGAGAGGTCGCGGGTTCGACCCTCCCGCCGTGCGTGCATGTTCACTGGTCTGGGTGGAATTGTCACTCTTTTGAGCAGTCTTTTGTGGGCTGCGCGTCCCCGTCGCTTGTTTGGCGATCCTGTTGCATCGAGTGAAAAAAGAAGAACTAGAAAAAGCCGTCAACAGCTCAGACAGTAGTCCACCATCTATTTGAACTGTACAATCCGCTTGCCAACAGTTGGCTTCTGAAACTTGCCTGTCATCAACAGTGCTAGCTCTAGATGGTTTCAACTCTCAACCTTTTCCTGCTAGAGTTAGCATGTTCTCTTTCAATTTCTGAGAGTATTGGGCCTTCGGGGGTGAGAGAGAGATCGAGAGAGATTTCTCTTTGTACTGTTGGTCCTCATTTGCATAGTAGAATCGTTCATCTCCGCCTGTTGACGTAGACCATGAGTCGAACCACGTAAATTCTTGTGGGCTGTCCTCCTCTCCCTCTTTTCTTCTTCTTTGCGCTAGTCTTACGTTTTGTTCGCATGACAGCACCATCTGGAACAAGAGCAAAACCTAACACCCAGACTCTTAGCTCCATGTTCAACAAACAGGGGCCGACATGTACTCCAAACTACTGGGCATGCAGGGCCACCTTTGCGGGTGCCAAGGCCTTTCTTCTTCCAAGTTAAGCTGCAGCATAGGCTGTGTTGTGGGGAGCCCCTTTTGGGATGGTCCCCTGAAGTAGCCATGTGAGGCAGCTCTTGGTGGATACACAGTGGGGGAGGGGTTGGATAGGGAGAAGGGTGAGCCAGTGGAGATGGGGACCCTACAGGAGGGGAGATGTGAGTTGGAGGATTCGATGCCTCCCCAGCCTATGACAGGGGCATATGCTGCCCACCACCAAGTCCCTGCAGCAAAGCAGTCTTTGTTTTTGAATACCATGGGCTGGCAACACAAAGGGGTGGAGACTTGGAGTGGAGCTCAATGGCAGGGTTTTTTGCTTCACTAGTCAACCAATGAGCGAAGCTCCACAACACACCACAGGGAGCATATAATATTTTCTTCCCCCCCACCCCACCAGCTCAGTACTATTGGGTTGTCCTCCCCTTGCCCAAGCAGTCTGGGGTTTCTATTTGCATTCCCTTAGACCAATGAACAACCTAGGACACCAATGTGGGTTACCTCTTTGCCTTCACATCACCATATAAATTTGTTATGATTAATCATGAGATGTGTGAGGATCATCTGGACACGTGCGGAAGATGACTGTTTGATTGACAGGGTGGAAGAAAAGGGAGGGGGACTTTGCCCCTTAGGTCAAGCAAGAAAAGTTGATTAGAAAATGTTGGCTAAGATGATTAGTTGGAAATTATTTTGGGCCTCAAGAATTTTAACATAAAAAAAAATAACTAGTTTTGAAATCACTAGTTTTGGTTTATGAGAGTTTTGGACTGAAAATTGAAATCAACTAGAGGAGAATTGTAAGGGTCAGTTGGTTTTAGAATACAACACTTTAAACATATAAAAAAAATGTAAAATAATTTAAAGCAATCCGAAAATAAGCAAAATGACATTTTATAGTTATTTAAGATGTTTTACAGCATTTTACGACACACGAAAAGGCCCCTCAACATAAAACACTGTAATCCAAAAAAATAGTTTATCTTAGAGTACTTACAAATATCTGGTTAAATGAAAAATACTGTAAAACGTACGGAACCTTGTGGGGCCTTTGTCAACCCACCTAGATGTCCATTCATTTGTTTTAATTTCTAATGAATGGCCACCAAGGTTTATGCATTTCCTTGTTTTGTTTTTATGTGTTCTACAAATATACAAACAAAATGTTCTGTGATCTTAAAACCAATTACATGTTTTAGGACGCAACAAACAACTCCTTAAACAATCACTAGTAGTTTAGTCCCTAATTATTCTATAGCCTACTTTTTTCACTCACTGCTGTACACAATAATAGGAGATCAATATACAACGAGGTGTACATCAACTAAATTTCAATTACTTTTCTAACAAATTATGATTATTTTAAATTTATTATTATACAATAATTTAAATGATTTTCTTCTCAAGGAGGGGAATATGCCAAGTAGAACAAAATGAATGTGGTAAGCTGTCAGAATCATATGAGAGTGAGGCTTTTTTTTTATTTGACAATGGTCCAGTCAATAGATAATGATTGGACAGTATGAGATCCGTGCTCAGATGATTCCTAAACTTGATAATTTATTTTAACTTTTCTGACCACAGGTAACCTCTTATGCCGAGGTGGTGCACCAAGTCCTACTAAAAGTTAGAGACGGTTGTGTAAGGTGATTTCGGAAAGATGGTTACACTTGAATTGAAGGAGTGCAGTTGGGTCACATCTCTAATATATTTATTGAAGGGATGATTATATATATAATTTTCTTAAATAATTGATTACACTTTTGTCTCTATTATTTTCGTCCCATGATTAATAATTCTACTAAATGAAGATTTTGTCAAAAAATGCCCCCTACATCACGTCATGTAACTAGGTCTAACCAAAAGATAACTAACTATAGTTAAATTTTAACTTTACATAAAAAAAGATAATAATACTTTCATCGCTACCCTCCCACCCTTCTCTCTCCTCTCCGAATGCACGCCATCGCCGTGAGTAGAGCCCCATGCCTACTCTCTCTCTCTCTCTCTCCCCGACACCCCAGGGGGTGCCGACATCATAGTGCTCTTTTTCTCTCTAAAAACAAGTGTTAACAGCATAATCCGAATATATTTTTCTGTTTTGAGGTGCTTTTAACTCTTTCACATTGAGCTTAGTTTAAAGAGAGATCCTATGAAAAATTGAGTAGCTTCCAATTAATGAATGTGATATATTACACTTTTATGTGATATATCATCATTCTTATAAAAATAATTCGTATAATACAAATCTATATTTATGGGAAAGTAAAAGGTGAAAAGCAAAACTAGAAATAAAATTTAAAAAACTACATTGCAGGATATGGGTTATGATTTTGACCAAAAGTCAATGAAATCATCCATTCACTTCAACATGGTAATCATGTTCACTTGGTAAATAATTTTTTATTCATTATCTGAAAGCTATGAGGATAATAGGAAAACAAACAGAAAGAGATCAAATTAGGTTCACAAACATTCCCATTGACTGGAGCTTACCCGGATCTGCCCACAAGTAGCCTACTAACGTTTGGTTGGTCAGCTAGCACACTGAGTTCTGACCAATGAGAGTTTTTCTATGTTTGATATGATGATTCATCTCAATCATTTAAATCCTAATACAAAATATTTAAAAGCCCCTTACAAAAGGAGTAAGCTGGGGATGGCCGAGCACATTTGCACGTCTGCAGTATGCTTACTACCATGGCAGACATGAGGTCAGCTACATTGGCATGGGGAGCAAACCAGTTGTAACTAAAGTTGTAAATGGTACACCGACTTTTCGATTTTTGATCTGGTTATAATATTTCAGAAATAGATGTGAAAACATAAAAAAGAAGTCTTTTCTTTCCGATTTCGAAGTACTTCCAAATTTGAATTTTATGATAAGTAATAGATGCGGAAGTGGAAATACTCATTTTCACATCCGTTTTTTGATATTTATTCGGATAATATTATTATTAGTTATACTTTTCTCTCGTCACGAGAGCTAACTAGTACTATCTAGGATTTGAACTTTAGTTTCAAACTAAGTAGATACAGGTTTTAACTCGATAAATGATGGCACTTTCATAGAGGAGGATAAGATCTTTACTCTTATTCTTGTTTAATATAATATTAAACAATAGAGATACTATCATAACCTAATATAATAGACATCACATTACATATACATTAATGATATTTGAGGAGAAGTAACATACATTACATGTAACTTATAAGAAATATCACATTATATGTGTCTTATAGAAAATGAATATTTCCGTTTTCATTTTTGTTCCTACGTTCATATAATAAATAGATGCGAAAATGGAAACATGTATTTTTCGTTTATGCTTCTATTTTTTATGTCTATGTAGAAAACGGACGCAAAAATGCTCATTTTATTTTCCATCTTTGACCCATCAGCAACCCTATTATAACCCCATGCATGCCGTAATGTGCCAAGCCCCTTTTCTCCTTTTGAAATGGGATTTGACCGATCAAGATCAAATAATCCCAACCAAGAAAGAGAGCGGATTCATATAGGAAAAGCACACATTGAAAAATTGGACTAATCTTTACAACAACCAAGAGAAGGGTTGATAAATGATTCAAGGGAAGTTGAAGCAAAAAATATGGAGTCTACACGCAAGGGAATTGCTGTAAATATTTGAAAAAAATATTTTTAGGTCGGCCCCAGGATGTTTAAACCGTCCGTACAGTACTACACATTTTTACTGTTTATTAGAACTCGATTTTTTATTTTTCAGATCTTTTGAGGCATTTGATCGGGCATTGCGTTGTACGGACGATTAGGGTACCTTGGGGTCGACACATAAAAAAAATATTTTTTTTTTTTTTACCCAATGCAATACCTCTGCGTGCAGCAGCAAGCATGAGAATTACAGCAAATATTACTCAAAAACATGTCCCTCCAAATGTTGGTTAGTCCAATGAATCATGAGCTGAAGTTTTGAAGGCAAAACATACATACGATCTTTCTATGTTGAGTAATACTCAGGGGGGCATTGCTGCAATGCCCTGTATGCGCCATCCGAGTGCCATCTGATCAGTTGATCAGACGGTCTTTTTGTTAGACTAATAAAAAACAAAAAAAAAGAACAGAATCATACCTCTTCTTGATCCAATGACTCGCAATCTTGGCTGCTGCTATGCACCTGCGTACAACAGGCATTTCTCTTCTATCTCAAGTGCGAGACAAGTTGCATATCATTATCTGCGAAGTCATATCTTATTAATTTAAAAATTACAATTGGTTGTACTAATCTTAAATAAAACAGAGCCAAAATATGTCATAAACGTGCACATCCAGAAAAGAAATAATGGGAATGTCGGTATCTTATTTTTGACACCTTGCATTTGCGAGTAATATTTGTTGTATTAAGGATCAGTGCAGCAAGTTGAGTCATCTTAGAATATAAGATATCATTGGTCTAACTAAGTGGGGCCCATAAGTTGGGCAACTTTTTCAACACATGGATTACATAAACATTGTGAGTGTAGAATTTGGTATGACAAATGTGTGTACGTGTGACAAATATTTCGGAGACATGATAAATATTATTTGTCATGTCTATGGAGTATTTGTCGTGCCTAAACTTATTTTGTCATATTTAAGTATCTGTGTAAAAATATTTTGACATGACAAGTATTTTAACACAATTCGTAGGTGACAAATAATTTTTAGATGTATAGGCATGCTTACGAAGTATTTGTTATGCTTGAAAAGTAGTTATCATCCATATGCATATGTGTGTAGATGTATCGACATGATAAATATTTTTTAGACATGACAAATACTTCGTAGACATGACACACAATATTTGTCTTTCCCACGAAGAATTTGTCATACATACACATATTTGTCATATCTAAAATTTTACACTCGTATTTAATATTTGTGTGACTGTTGAAAAAGTTACCTAATCCATATGCCTCCTACCCAGCTGGACCAATGACACACAGTATTTGTCTTGCCCACGAAGAATCTGTCAAACATACACATATTTGTCATATCTAAAATTTTACACTCGTATTTAATACTTGTGTGATTGTTAAAAAAGTTCCCTAATTTATATGCCCCCTATCTAACTGGACCAATGATATCTTGTGTTACATGATAACTTAGTTTGTTGTATTGACCAAGTATTACTCTTCACAGTAATATAAAATAGGGTCCATAAAATAGGGTCCGTAAGTCATGATCCCATTAATTTGTAGGAAAGGAAAGAAAATTGAGAAGGTGCTAGTACCCAAGTGAAGGATAAGACTTCATGGACAACGTTGTAGGTTGCGAGGGTAATTGTTGGTTAATAGGAAGATGGGACATTTGCAGTAGAATTGTAAAGAGACATTAATTGTAGCTTAGAAATAAATAGCAAAACTACACTACCTAACTTTTACTGACATCTCAAAAAGATAAAGTAAGAAAATGAGGTTTAGCAAAAGCCTTCTAAAGAATTTATAGTATATGCAAAAAAAAAAAAAAAAACTTCTATATCATACGCATATGTTGACAATACGTAAACTTCTTATTTTAAAATAAACTTCAAATCATACACATATGTAGCCAATTACCTAAACTTCATATTCTAAAATAAGTCTTAATTTGTAAGTGATGGGAGTTATGATAGACTTGACAATAAAGGACTTTTTGCAAACCTACATGACTTTTGCATCTATGTATGTTATGAGGATTCTCTGCATATATGAGACTTTTTAGGGAGTTATTAGTTAAAAATCTTGTAAAATTGATATATATTCCTTTAAAATGAAAATTAATGTCACTCGCTACTTATGTACTTCTACTTCTTAAAATTTGAGTTTAACACAATTTCATGATTGAAAAAAATGTCAATGAATGTTTGGCTTAGCCATATTGGCTGCTTCCTCCCCCGTGGAGAAAGTATTAGGTCAAAAAAAAAATTTATTTGTGAGGGGAGATTATTCTCATGGACTCTTGGATATCTTTATTCGTATATTCTCTCCGAGTGTCAGAGACTTATGGAGAGGTTAATATTGTACTCTATAGAATCTCGAAATCTAAATTCTAAAATATTAACCCGAAGAAGGTGGAATGTGTGTACAAAAATTCCTCTGCTCATGGGAAGCTGATCTGATACTAGATAATAAGTTATAAATATATATACATACACACACAAATTACCATATTTGTATGTATAACTCCTATAGATTGTTATGAACATTCATGAAATCTTTAGAAAGGTTGTACTTAACACTCTTCTCTCAAGACCTAAAAGATTTTACATATATACTTCTAAATTCATTAGAATTGTGCACATGTACCATTGACTTTGTTAGAATTTACGACATCTTTTGGTATATTTAGTTGGAATTCATAATTAGGTGCGCCTTTCTGAAGATTTCAGTGGTATTCATAAAAATACATATGTGGGAGTTGGAGATATAGACATAAATATGTAGTTTACAGGGGTATATATACAAAAATCCTAAGATAATCTAAACCTAGAACACTTAGTTGAGGAAGACAATTTTTTTGTGAAAGGATATCCAACTTGGGAGAAACACCCAATGATCTAGTGCTTCTAGATAAGATAATAACAAGTGGTTTGCTCTATGCTTGGAATACCACTTGCTCGAGGAAGAGGGAATAATCTGTGCGGAAAACCCTTAATTAGTTGGGGGAAATACGAACCAATGTTCTGATACTTCTACATATGACAACAACTAGAAGTTAGATTTGTAGATGGGTCATATATTAATTGGATTAGAAGTAAAAAACTAATTCAATGAGTTCGGTATCACGGCGAGGTCGAACTTACATCTAAGTCATTTTCCATCTTACTCTTTTTGTAAAAAATGGAAAGGATAAAATGAAAAAAACTCTCGACTGTGGAGTTCGATCTCATCGTGAAGTCAAACTCACTGAATCATTCTTCTTAAAAATATTCTTGCAAATTATTTTTTTAGTAGAAGGATTGGTATTTGGGCAAGTACATTAATGGTGATCATGTTATAGAGATGGATGCAGCAAAAGCACCCCTTGCAAGAACCTGGAGCAGGACTAGATTATCTGAGGGTTGCCAACCCAACACTAATGTTTAATGATGAAGCTAGAACCCAACTTGGAACTTGGTTCTAAAATTAAAATATGGAAAAATTGGTGAGTTGCTGGTATCCAAATAGCAGGAAACAGCACACAGGACGGTGGAGTAACGCTTCTGTTGGACAAACTAACATATAAAACATGTTTAACGGTGCAGCAAGTTGGCAACGTGGGATGGGATCCACATCGCAAACATCCAAGCTGGTGCAGCTAGCTTTCTATCCCAGACAGATCCAGCAAGTGGGCACTTATGTGGAGAGGGTTTTGGGAAGATGAGAAAGAATGGGAAAGAACATGTCTCACTTGACCAGGGTCCATGACATCTGCACCTTACCCTCTATGATTTCTGATGTTGATGGATCAGAAAGATGATGGAAGTGAAAGGATTTAGATTGGGGTACTAACTGGGTGGGTCAGTTCGTGGTCCAGTTTAGTTCAGTCCGTATTATAATAAATTAAGTTGGTTTAAATTATCTAAATCCGGTGGAGTTAAATTTGAGTTAACATTATTCAAATTTGGATAGGGTTGGACTGAAATTGGGTTGACCCGATTTGACTTATTAATTTTTATGTTAATTAATACAAAAAAATTACTTCTAACAAACTTTCTACAGATAAGACTACTTCAACCCAACCCAACTCAGTCCATTCACTGCTGAATTTGGATTAAATTTTGAATTCGAGTTAAATTGAAATTAGATTAAGCTATTTTGAGTTTGAATTAAACCTAAATTACCACATAACACAACTCAACCCGTCCCAATACATCTCCAGATTTCAAGAAGCCTCTCTCTCTTTCTAATCAAGACTGTTTTAAGATGAGATCTATTGAATTTCATTTTTTTAGATTAGGAAGTGTCCTTACTCACATAGGACTCACAATAAAAAAAGGATGAAGTCGATACTTATTCCTGTCCCATGCCAGCAAAAGTACAATCTAATTCAGAGAATGGGATCTCAAAGATCTCATCTCAAGCTTTCCTTCTCGATCATTTCTCTCGTCCTCTCTCTCTCTCTCTCTCTCTCTCTCTCTCTCTCTCTCTCTCTCTCTCTCCTATGCACATGTACGAGAGACCCACATCATCTCTCTTAAGAGAAACACTGAAACACCACACTTTTAGGTCGCTTTAGAAGTTTCTCGAACAATCAGTACTGTAAGAGTCATACTCAGTATTGGAGGGTGGAGGTAGATGGTAAACTCAGTTTAAATAGAGCTTATATTGAATTTTAGATACAACAAGAATTTTGAATGACACCTGTCTTGACATAAGGGCTTCTATTAAATTTTGAACTTATATGGGCATGAAGTTTTATTGGCTGCATAGCTAGATAACATAAAATTCAAACATTAAGAGGGGGTAAAGCCTTGTATTATGTAGAAAACCTAATGGAAAGGAGACACTTTTAATGCTTCGAGTCTATATACTTTTAAAGAGGCATTAGGGTTCGCTAATACACTGAACCTGTGTTATGTCTTGGATTCGTACACGCCATTAATTTGGGATGGCCTTGTCCAAAAGATATATACCTCTAACTCTTCTCGGTTTCTCTCTCCCCGTATGTCCTTGAGTAGAGATTATAATATCTGTTGGGTCAACATCAACTGGTACTTAGGGGAAGGCTCTAAAACTATGTTCATTTACATGATTATGAGCCTATCTTAGTTAGTTTATCAAACTAGGAGTGGTAAGATTTTCTCTATATCCAAATTTTATAGGATTCTCCCAAAATCAAAAGAATGGATGGAGAGTAGATGCAAGAATGACACATGTTTGCACATATTCATGTTTAAAAGTTTGATTTTTTAACTGCCACTTTGATTGCAGAATAAAATAGAATAAGATGACTTACTAATCCATGTTATTCCTTCTTATTCACTTTGACTGTGCGGATTTCTTAATTCAAGCAAGAATGACTTACATCGGAATAAGGAAGAACAAGTAATTTGAGTAACAAACTTGGAATTAGTTATTCTAGTTAGATAGAATAAGCATTAATAACACCTCTTTTCTTATATTTATATTTAATTTATTTTACTTAACTAGAATGATTTAATTATTCTGAAAGAATATGATTTACCAAAGTACAATGAGACCTGTTCTTGTATTAGTAAGTTCGAATTGCTTATGCCAAACAGAAAATTTGACTCTCAAATTAGGAGAAGGTGACCTTTTTTCATTTATTTGAGCTTCTTACGCTTCTAATTTTTATTTAAATATTGTGGATCCCAAAATTGGGGCTTAAAGCTTAGATAAACGCAGCCCAAGTGAGGGACAACTCCATATTTTTGTCCCCATCGTTTTGAAAAAGGAATCAAATCTAGGTGGTTGTGTAGAAATATTGATGCTTATTATTCACTAATTTATATCATATTAGAGAGGATGTCATCGTCCATCATGAGAAGAACCTTTTTTTCCATTGGTTTACAGCTAGCTAATACCCTTCTAAATATTCATTTTTCAGAGACTTTTTTTTCAAAATATTCTACAATATTCAAGGGCATCTTTCAAATTTTGTAGAATATTTTTCAAATAAAAGTGAGATTGCTCCGTGTCAGCAATACTATTCTCTCTCCACTGTCCCCTTATTCACTTCAAAGTTGCCCTAGTTGTGGATGTCCTTGTATGTTCACATAATGCACCTTCATTTGATCCTCCCTGTCTTGGTGACCACACATTATAAATTATAAGCTCATGAGGGCTACGAAAGTTGAGCTTATAAAAGAATCTATTAAGCTTACATTGAGCAGACAGCTAGTTGGTCAACTTATACCGTGAGGCCCCATTGCTGTCCCCAGCCTCGCATGTAGGTGTGTCATGGTGTGTTAAGATATCATGGTGCTTGTCCTTGCTCAACTTAGATGGACACACCACGCCACCCAAGGTGCATGTACATATGTATTATTAATTTGAGGGAGATAAGAATCTCTCGACCTTAATTTTGATATGTCTTTCACATAATTTAATGATATTTTTATCATTTTATATTCTTTCTGTTTTAGATGGCGAAAATATTTTATGTGAGAAGATATTAACTAAAGAGTTCCTTCATTTTTATGGCCAGCAGCACTGGCTTCAAACAGACCTATCTTCGTTCAGCTTCGGATGGTGAGTACAATAGTTGGCCGTTCGGCCCCATGTGCTGCTTGAAAAGACTAGAAATTCTTCGGGGAAGTCCATGGGCTTGGGCTCTATGTTTATATATTTCAAATGAGAAATGCAGACTTTAATACCAATGAATTGTATTTTCTAAACAATTACGTGCCTTCCGAACTCGTGATCAGACAATAGTTACAACCACCATACTTTTGGAATTGAAGGAGAAGAATTTTGCCTGGGCCAGTAACTCATGGGCTGACCTGCTCTATCTTCTTAGACATAGGCCGAAAAGCCTTGGCGGACCGGGTAGCACCAAAAAAGACAGCGACCCTCTCAGGGGGCTCAATCTAGTTCTGATCCCAAAAGGGATCTCCAGCAGTACTTTCGAATCTAATACGGATTTGACTCTCAATTCATGACAACTCTACCCAGGATCCTAATTTCCTCGGTTACGGATCTATTCACGATCAAGAGTTTATCAAGAAAGGTAATCAGGACCCCGCATGGATACACACCCCTCTCCCCCCACAGAATAAGCCTTTCCTATTCAGGACGCGACTAGCAGATCTTTTGACATCCTGCCTTCCTAATTAGAATTGACCTCTAACAGGATCTTTGCTACCATATTAGGACCTCCAGTCCAACAGGCTAAGGTACGCTCCTCAAAGCCCAATTCGTCTTGCTTCTCTTTAAAATCTCCAACTTTCTGACTTAGGCATCGCAGGGAGATCCTCTGGATCATTGCTAGGGGCCTTTAACGGTATTCTCTTTTGTAGGAACAACTGATTCCCGACCCTCCGATCTCAAACGGAGGGGTCTAACCGTGGTGGACAAAATTTTGACCGATCATCTTTTGACACCATTTGTAAAAAATCGCAACTTAAGGTCACATTTTTCACTTCCTTCTTCTTCACTATGATCTCATGTTATCCTTGCCTACCCATGCCCCAACCATTCTCATCATGAAGATCTTAATAGAGGCCAATGCTAACCGAGCTATACACTTGACCACCATTATTAATCGGACTGTGTCACTCAACATCGGCCAAGAGCTCGCCTTCTTGCCCAGCATGCAATAGTAAAACCTACACTTCACATGGAGCTTGCACTTCTCATGAACACATTGACAAGCTAGCCGCAGTAAGCAATGCTTATCCATAACTAAGGAACTTGGCCTTCGGCTGGGGTCTTCTCTTGGCCTGCATCAAGGACGTCATCAACAATGATGACGCACTCGATTGTCATCCCCGACTTAAAGGAGTGTGCGTTGCCCAACTACATCTGACGAGGTTATCCTCATGGAAAAGGAGACCCGTTGTTTACCCAACTTGACGACGCTAATCAAGTCACCATCTCCCCATTAGCATAAGCATCGTCCTCAGATATCGTTGTCCGCGGGGTCAGCTCTGACCGCAACAGATCGAGTGTCCCACTTCACTGATCAATTACGAGGCAAGGGCGACACTGCACTTACCATGATTACGTGTGCCTGGAGCACCGCCGGACCAAGGGACATTGCCCACCATGCACCTAGGTTGTAGATCAAGAGACATCGCCCGCCCTTCACTTGGGGTGATTTGCCCATCAATTAGGGAGGCAACACTAATCATTGCCTCCGATCACATCAAGGCTGAGAATACGTGAAGCTACCAATGCAGCCCAGAGACCAGAGGAACTTGGACCCGCTCTTTCCCACCCTACATCATTAAGGTGGGGTTTAGTTCGACCAACATCTTTACGTGACCATCCGCATTATCATCGTGCTTGGATCGATGTTGTAAGTCAGATCTGACCTGCAAGTAGCAACATGAACTGAAGATTTGCAGTCCCTTCCTGCTAAGCACAAGTTTCTCATCAATGCCTGTATGCCACTTCTTGACAACGACATGATGGATCTTGCCGTCGGCCAGTGGACCTGGGAACGGGGACCTCTAATGTCCCAAGGGTCAGAATTCGACGATGACGATGAACCTCACCATGGAACGAGCCAAATATGCGGTCGTGCCCGACTATTTTTCCTTCTCCGTCGATCTCTTGAAGGCCCATCATCTTGTACGCTGAGGCAATTTGTCACCCTCGTAATAACAACCTCGGGGACAAGACAAGGAACATATTCACACGAGGTCGTCGACTCATCATGGTTGCCAGCATTCCTAGGCTCAACGCTAATGAGCCATCGATAGTGGACTGATCAAGACCTTTGAACGCAACATGGACAAGCTGCGATAGCCCGAGGCCACACTGGATCTGGCCTTCATCCACGCGGACTTCCGCCACCACTAACCCCAGTAATCCCCTCCCCTGTGCTGACCACTCAACTTGAGGCTCCTGAACTTCCTAGCACAAATGCACGAGGGGCATACTCAACTTGGTTAATTGCCACCAAGGCACCCTGGCCACATCTATCTCGTCACCTCCTTCTCAATGTCCACATGTCCCCTATGGTCCATCTTACTTTATTGTGCAGATTCCTTACCTATCTCTTCGCGTGTTGCGGTTGTGTGTGGGATGTGGAGATCGCAGGATCTCTACTGAGTCCATTTTTCAGTACACCTCACCCCCCTTACGTTTTCAAGTGAGGGTTCCCGATGGGCTTACGAGTTTCAAGAGAGTTTCACGCCAGCAACCTTCTATTTTGGAGTATGCTCCGATATAGTTGTGCTATTTTCATTTTGACATGTACGCACTTATATTTTCTTTCAATTGTGGACAATGTATTTACTTGCTGAATTGAGTCGAACTATTTTCTGCACTTTCTACTTTACTGTTACATATTTAGTTGTTTGTTTAGCTTATTTTTTCAGTTATTCTCTTGACCTTTTTTGTGATCCTTGTTTGATCCATAAATAACAACTCAAAATCTATTTAGTAATTGGTTCTCCAATTATAGGGTAGCGGGTCGTTACAGCCATCCTCCAGAAATTCGGCAATAACTGGACAGAATCAATCTGGAAGTGCTGTAGCATTTGTTCGATGAAGGCTAATACAGATAGTATGAACCCTGCCTCAAATGTAGTCGCGTGAGTAGCGAACAAGTCCTAACATTCTGAAAAAATGTGATCTATAACAGACAGCACCGTCGAGCAGTACTCCCCTGAAATGTGATAGGGCTCCCGAACTTTAGCGAAGAACTCCGCTGTGGCCCGGCGGGTCTCATGGCGCCACGGTTCATAGCAACCTTTGCGACGTAATCTATGATCTCTTTCGAAATTCAAGAGTTTCTAGGTACTAAGATGACTCTCCCCTTTGGGGAGATATAAAGCATATGACAAAACTTGAACGTCGTACGTTTCCCACTTTGAAGAGATGCAACAGACGAATGGACTACTCGAGAACTCACGACATGAATGTAAGAGATTTTACATACAAACTACCATTAGAACATGAAGGAGATGAATTTTGCCTGGCCCAAAAAGTCGGCGGGCCAGCCGGCCGAATAACCTTGCTCGTGAATCATCAAGATGTATATTGAGGGAAGAGAGCATGATTGTCCTGTTTAACACAAGTATAGAAAAATCTATAGATATATAGGTCCGAAGAATCTTGTTTCGTTAAGTTCTTATTAGGAGAAGGGGGTTAGTGCCTCAGAATCATCTAGTGTGCCCTGCGTACACAAGAGCGTGAGTCACCTAGTTGATTGATCATATGGCTTTTTTTTAATCTATATAATTCTATTCAGGGTAAAACATATTGCACCACCAGGGGTTATGTTTGATGAGCTTTCATAAGTGCGCTAGGCTTTGATGAGATCTAAGGTAGTGAAACATATGCCTTTCTCTAGTAAGTAGATTGATAGCCAAGATGGTCTAGGTCGAGTGTTGTCCAGTCTTTCTTGTTAAAAAGATAAAAGTGTTGGCAAGTCGAGGTAGGGTAAAAGAGCAGCAAACAATTGTCAACTGTTGTGTCCACAAGATATCAGATTTTGATTGCCTTGGTGCAAATTATTTTTGCCTAGTTTTGGAATTCAAATGTTGTGGTTGCACCAACCTTATGCGATCCTCCAAAGGGGGGTCCTAGGGACACCATAGAAAGAAGATGCTTTCTCTTTTCGACGTCTATAACAGCAGTTTAAAAGAGCTTCTAAGAGCCTATTTCACGTAACTGTTAGTAAAAGCACACTTTCTAATTTTTTCTTGTAACATAAAAAATATAGATAAAAATAATTATAATTAATGTTAAATAATTATAAAAGTCAAACTTCTCTCAATAATCTCATTTGTTTCTAAGGTAACTGATGTTGCCGAAGCAATCACTATCGGACTCCGGACGAAGAATCCAATAACCAGCTGATGACCAAGAGCCGAAGGGGATCCGGACCGAGAAGGACGAATCAGGGATGAAAGCTATAGTTCCTACAAGAAGAAAGGAACCAGTCAGGAAGGGTCCCGGTTCTAGACCCGAGAAAACTCCTTCCGATGGTTAAGTTAGTAACAAGCTTAATGAAAACTTTAGTGTTAAGAGAGAGAGAGATGGAGGCTTGATCGCTTGTATATCTTTTCTGCAGTTAATAGTGTTCATCTTATAGCGGGGGATGGGGGTTCCTCTATTGTAGCAAGCGATGTAGGACTATAAAAATTGAGATAAAATCTCGAGAATACCTAGAGAATTAGTAGGCCGAAAGCCCATAAGAGATTGATTGAGACGGGCCGGACCCGTCTCGGCCCTTTATGCACCTCGGTCGAATTTGAGTGATTCATATTCGCCATGTCGAGTGGGTTAGACCCTCGTCGACCCAATAAGCATTTGGTCGGATTAAACTGGCTAAGTTTAGTAGTTGGGCTGGGTCCAGTATGAATCTGGGTCGCCGATAGTGAATGAATGTCACTCTACTCATTCTCGAATTAGGACTGGACCCAGTCATCAGGCTCAATTGAATTTTCCCCCATCAATAACGTTTGTTACACGTTTCACATGTGCCAAATGCGGCCTAAGCTTCTATGTTATCTCCTAAGTTCCTTCTCCATCAAGCTTCTATTTTTTGATTCTAGAAGAAAGAAGAAGGAAGAAGGAGCCACAGAGGATACCTTCACAAGATGATACAAGTGTTCTCTTCATTAGGGATTGGGTCTACAAGAATCTAAACCGGATATTTTTCTTTGTTTTTGAGGAATTAAGCTTCTGTTCTGCTAGTTTGATATTGTGTATTTGCCATTGTGTGGCATGTGTGAGGTGCAAGGCCACATGTTTCAATGTCTTGGACGTCATGGGGTGGTAAACTAGTAGTATACAACTAGCTTGGTGCGTTAAACTCAGATTGTTTTTATAAATAAAGTAGTGTTAGGATGAAAAGTACAGATTTATCCCTCTTCACTTTTGATTTTTCATATGTATTATAAGAATCCCAATTATGTACCAAAAAGATGATTTTTTTTTTATGTGTAGAAAGGCCACTTGGACGTGTACGAAATATTATTCCTGCACGTCATTTGCGTTCTTCATTATGTACATGAAACTTTAATTGTAGCAATGATAAATTTGTAATTTTTGTTTTAATAAAAAAATATTTATATATCAATTCTTAAATTCATAATTTACTTTGATGGATCAAAATCTCATTCACCATGATCAAATTAAGTTTTTAGCCCGTGATCAGAGGATCGGAATTCAATTGTTTCTGTAAAAGAGAATACTGTTAAGGGCTTCCGATGGTGATCCAGAGGATCCCCTCCGATGCCTAAATCAGAAGACTAAGAGTCTAAAAAGAGAACAAAGAGAGATTAGACTGGTTTTAGCATACCTTGATACGTCGAATTGAAAGGTCCTTATATAGTGATTCTGATGCGGCTTGGATCCAGTTCCGATTAAAAAGAGTATATCGCATAGGTCTCCTATCCTGTGCACCTATGAGAGGGAGGGGACACATGAGGATCTATGAATGTGGATTAGGATTATTTATTACTTCCCAGCTTAATATACGACGGCAAACAGAACGAATCATCTGCTTTGAAAAAAAAATTATTTCGTGAAGATTTTAAGATCCTTGAGATGACCAGCCAGCCATCATGAGTTGCAATTTCCATGTAACCCCAGTTTTAGGGGATGCAAAAGTCACAAACGCTCATCCTTGCCTCCTTTTTATTGAAGTTATTGCCCCGCCCTGAATGGAATAAATACTATTTATTAAATATATTTTGTTGAAATTTTTAATTGTATTTATTGTAATCTACCCAATTTATAATGAATTCCCTATGTCTTTTATGTTTAGTAAAATCTCCCTGTGATATCACTTTTATTTGAAAACACCCTAGAAAATTCAGAGGAAAATCCTAAATACTTTAGAATATTTTGGAATAACTCCCTAACAAAGGATCTCCCTGTAATATCACTTTTATTTGAAAAACACCCTAAATAATTCAGAAGAAGTCCCTGAATGCTTTAGAATATTTTGGAATAACTCCCTGAAAAATGATCTTTTACAAATAAAAGTATTGTGGGGAGCTTTTCCTAAATTAAAGAAATTAGAAGGACTAATAACAAAAAATATATATATTTACCTTTCAATATCAGACTATTCTACTGCGGCCCCTTACTTAGGGGTCAGCTTTAAACTCTGTCACATATAACACAAAAATCAAGTGCATGGCCCAGTTCGTAACCATACGCATCGATAACATAATGAAATTATTGGCTGTCCAACTTAGGGACTTGAGACATTGAGTAATGTAAGCACCATGTACTAAACATAGTTTATTTTTATCCATTTTTATTATACAACGATGCTCACGTTTTCCTTGTCTACTGCTTTACTTGATTGATGGCTATTAGCCCAATTGAGTTTGAACTTTCTTCAGATCTTCTAACGAGGGAAGATGCAATTGGCATCAACCCACAGGGAGGTAGCAAAGTAAGAGGCAAGCAAAACCAGGTTCCTTCTAATTAGCATAAAAAAGATCAAGCAGTGCAGCTACATCAGCTGGCATCATGTTATACCTGCCCACCCACCTACACCAGCTCATTTCACGGATCAGCTAGCTAGAATAGACTGCTGGGAACAGCTTCTTGATAATGCTGGATTAATGGCCATATGCCGCCACCAACCAGTCACGCTAGCATGCTTGTTTTTTTTCGGAGTGATGTTATTCTTACACGCTTAATAGGTGTTGTTTGTTTCAGTGTAAAACTTTGTAAATCATCGATTTTAAAATAAGTAAAATTTTCTTGTTTTCAAATCAAGGAATATCTGTTTAGCTACTTGTAAAACAAAATAAGAGGGATATTTCAATCTTCGTGTTTTGATTTACGGTGAATCTTTATTGTAAATCAAAATAAGGAAATTAGACTATCAAGTGAGTAGACAAGACCCAAATAAGATATTATTTTACATCATTTCAAACAACTGAATACCGTAAACTGAAACAAGTATTTCAAATTACGCTATTTTATGCTAAAACAAACAATCCTTTAAAAGACTCCATCGCTACCATCAATTAAATATACTTTGATCATCATAACAAAAGGTTTACTGTAATATGAAATTCAGTTGGATGATGGAGAGGTTAAGAGTAACTAGAGGAACTACAAAAAGTACTTCCCTTTTCTTCGTTAACTATACATGGCTCGGCTGAGCTCAAATGGAGGTTTCTGCTGAAGTAATCAGCATCAGGTAAGTCTCCAAAAAACAGGAAGATGACACCCTTCGCTATAGTTTGTGAAATATGTACACATTTACATCCCTTTTGGAATAAGGATAACATGTCACCTTCCAATAGTGAAAAATGATATTTTTTTCAGAAGAGGGATTTGCTGCTACATGTGGCACAATAAGCAAATTACCACCTACTCTAAAAATATTAATCTAATCAACTTCTAAGTTTTAATCTAAAACATTAAATCTTCCCCACCAAAGAAGCTATCCATGGATCAAGAATCGCATGCATCTGATACTTATTCCTAAGCATCAGAGATTCACAAGTGGATGGTCTAGGTAGTGTCATCTAACATGTGACTTCTAGATATCAATATGTACCTTTTTTTCTCACATATTACTGAAGATTCAATGATTTAGATCAGTAATTAGAAGTTGAATGTACTACTTTGGAGTAGGTGAAATAGCAGCTATCTTATCATCGATGGCAACGGATCCTCTCCTTATTTTTTTGATATTGTCTTTGTCGCATCTCCAACTTTGCAAATAAGTATATAAATGAAACCTCCAGTACCACAAATACAATGGGCAAGCAGATTTGGACGTGACAGTTGATGAATGAAGTTAGATGGTACCACCACTATGTTATCGGCTACTACCAAACCACTTTGGAAAAGAAATTTAGAAAAGACAGCACCAGAAGAAGATGTCCCACAACAACATTCGAATGGAACAGATGACAGGCTTTTAGATCTCTCAAGGCTAGCTGCTTGGGTAAGCTTTTGCGATGCAGATCGATTCCTTTTGTAAATTATTCCTTGGGAAATATTTGGCACTCTCTGCCCTTTAGTTTATAATGGCAAAAAAAGTTGGAACTTAAAAACTGTTTTACCGCCTGGAAAGCATAGGGTTTTCACGTCCATCATAATTGCAGTAAGTGGCGGACGTAGAAATTTTGTCCAATGTTGACCTCAGACATTAAGTCATAAGTATGATGAGGTCAATAGATTCTTGAGTGAGGCCATATAGAATCTTGAGTTAGACCAATGACGTCTTGAGCTAGATCAGTGGGATTTTAGACCAGACTGCATTAAATTAGAATGGTAAATTTGACAAAATTTAGTGGGATTCCAACCCCACTGAATGCACATTGAATCCGCCACTGATTGCAGTACAATCTTTTGTGAGGAATGCATGCCATGACAGAACGAATTAACCTTGAGAAGAAGAACTCGACATAGATCAGGAGCATTGTAGAAGCTTGACATTTTCGTAGTTACGTAATGCTACGTTGCATACCTTGACATGTACGTTTTTCTTGTGCTCTCACGTCAATGCTGTTTTCAGGCTTGCATTTCACTTTTTAAAAAAAAAAGAATAATAATGTTAACAATAATAACTATTATCCAGTTCGCATGGTCCAGAGACCTGTACAAAGTACGGCCCATTTAGGTATTGCAAGCTTCCTAAGTAGAGAAATACTTGCTGCGTTAGATTTTAGACATGTAGTCCAATTGAAAGTGCTCTCTTTTTAACTCGAAATGAAATGATCCCTCGCTCCGTAACGGAGTGGACACCTACCGCCTCTCCAGTTGAGAGGTCGGGTGTTCAATCCCGTCGTGTGCGGGGTAGTGTTGCTCTCGGCGTTTTTTCGCTTCTTTAAACAGCTTGTGGGTGCTTGTTATTATTTCTCTTCTTTTGGGAGATGAGAACTTTGTGAGATTCGATCCATGCTCCTTCTGATGATGTTTAGAAGTCTTGTACCACTGTGCTACTAGTCCAAAATAAAAACTCGAAATGAAATGGCCAAGAAGAGTAAGGTTTCGGTTACATGGTACACCATTACTACATCTCCAACTCCGAGAGGTGCCTTAAATGTGATACGGCATCCCAGTCTGCTAATGGGATAATGATCGTAATGCAGTGCCTAAAGAGACATTGCAGTGAGTTTTACTCTTCTAGATATCAAGAAATTCTGCTGAAGAAGGCTTAGGAATTATTTGATGAAACACCAGAAGATATCATCCCAATTACGACATGCATGCATGGTTTCTATCTCATTGGTTGAGGTCCAATGGGCCAGTCCCCATCCGATTACAGCTGGTCATGTGAAAGGTTGGGGCTAGAGTACATAGAGAACCTTGCAAAGTTGTCTTTTCGTGTGGATTAGGTGTTAGACTAGTCCCCATCTCACTTAAAGTTAAGCGATAAGATTAAAGAATAGATAAATTTAAACATGATAAAAATCTGCCCTAATTACAAAGGCTTCATTTTTAAATTAAAGGGCATATATATATACATATATATATACTCTGACTCTCACATTTTCAGAAGGGTTGAATGTATACTCTTCCGTCAAATGCCGTAAAGTTCAATCGAATTTGTACGAAAGGTTGCATCAATTTTGGTGAATTCTTAGGTATGTATGCAAACTCTCAGAATTTAGGGGTAAATGAGCAAAAATATCTAAATCTTTTTAGCATGTTCGGTTTGAATTTATGACATTTTAATGAAAATGCTCATAACCACAATCGTCAAAGGATCTCAGAGATATTTCTAACAATATGTGAAAGTTGGAAATATATATGCAAATATAATAGTTTACAAAAATGTGTATGTGTTTGTGTGTCTAAAGATATATATATCTGCTAAAATAATCCTCAATATAAAAAAATACTTGAATTTAAAAAAATTTAACTTTTACATGGCAGCCCAATAATTCAACAGGAAAATTAGAAGACACGGTTGCTTAGGAAATAGTTGTCACCTCGGGTGTACCAAAACTGACAACCCCAGCTGGTCTCCAATTTGCCTCCACTAGTTTTACTGTGGTACCAAACCCCCAAACTCCTGGTTTCCATCCTGGCTCCCTTTGTTTTCCTGTGGGTGTGGAGGTGTCCCCACCACCAACATTAGGGCAAGGATTAGCATCTAATTATATATCACTATGGTGATCTATTTCTTTTTAAGTGCGGAAGATCTCCAATGCCATTATGCCAATGGGGCCAACCCACGATGCAGTTCGCGTGCATCAACCGCAAGTGTGTGCTTGTAAGTTATTGGCTCCCTAGACTAAACGTTATTGTCTAGTATCTAAGAACTTTTAGGGTTAGTTTGTTTTGTGGACGTGGTATTCTGAATTTTTTGTTTTAGGCTCTCTTATTATTAGAATGAGAAGAATTCATTTTAAGTAGAACTGTAGAATAAGTAGTTCAATAGAATAAATAATTTTTATTTTTTAAGTGAAATGATTTATTCTACTTATCTAAAAAATAACTCATCTGTGTCAAGAATAACAAAAAAACAATACGTTCGAACTCCCAAATAAAATAAGCCAAATAACGCGGAATAATACGTCTTGTTCGACGTTTATTCTCAAAACAAACTAGTCCTAAAAGAAATAATAATTACCAGTGGGAATGGGAAACACAAAACATTTATTAATTATAGATTAATCCGTCTTGTCGATGATTGATTGCGGAGGTTGAGAGGATAAGAGGAAAAAAGAAATGAAAATGGGGAAACGAAGAGATGTAAGTACTGTACGTAAATTTAGCCTTGACATTAAGGATTGAGAACTCGAGTTTGTTTGGGTTTTATTTCACGAGTGGTTATTGTTAAAAAGATTGAAAAAGTAATCATTAGAAATCAGTATGTGTGGCTATGAGCCTATGAAGTTTGGAGAAGCTTGTGAAAGTTCTCTCTCTCTCTCTCTCTCTCTCTCTCTCTCTCTCTCTCTCTCTCTCTCCATACACAGAGAACTCCCTCCTTGTATGACTATGTATACGTGCGTGCTTTTGCGTAGACATGAGTATGTGTATGCGTGTGTGTACGTGCGTGCATGTATGTGCACGTCTTCCCTTTGCACATACATAGACCTAATGTTCTTCTTGTATGATTATATTGTCCATGACTTAGGGACCACCGTAAATGGAGAGAGAAAGTTTTGAAGTTATTGTGTCATTCTTATTCAAAACTTTAAGGCATTGAGTGGAGCAACCAGTATAGAACTTTTCTAATATGCCTCTTCATGTGCAAGTCAATTTTATGTTATATCACATAGACAACAAAGACGGAGTACTGCGTGAACCGATTCATAGTCATGGGCTCTAATATCATGTTGAAGATGTTGGGACATCCAACTCAAAATCTTAAGACGTCGAGTGTAAAAGACATCATCTATTAAACATATTCTGAATTTGTCCTTCTTTCAATATGAAACTATTCTAACAGCTAGAGAGATGACATGATGTCGGAGAAAGTGTGAAGCCTAATTTCTATGTTAATAGTATTACATGAATGAGTTATTCCAGATTCTGTGTATTTATAGAGGTTGTACTCTCTCTTGTAATTCTTAGAAAAACCGAAACTCAATGCGCAGCCATGGATGTAGGCAAATTAATTGTTATTAATTACGTAAAAATCTTATATGTTTTTGTGTGTACTATTCATTCTCTCTCCATTCTCTCATCTCTTCAATTCTGTGCGAGATATCTCAGCCCCAACCTATATGCATCATCACATATGTATGCATTCCTTTGCACGATATGTATAAGTGCATTATATCAACACCTATGCAAACTAACCCCCGCATGGTGTGAATCAGAAAGTCGTGCCCCACCTCCCGCATGGTAACTTTCCTCAGTTTTATCGGACAAGCAAGTTTCCTTCGACTTTGAAAAAAAAAAAAAACACCTATGCAGACTAGCAGGATCACGAGCTACTGCATGCCTGGTAATCACTTGTGATTTCCTCGACAACGGTTAAAGTTGGCAATTATTTGGCCATGCATGACCTCACCATACTCCTACTGCCATGGGCTCCATTTCAACCGCACATTAGATAAAAAATATTGTGAGGCAGAGCACTTACCATGTCCCTCAAGCAATGCTTTGGAAAACCATCACCGAACACGTTCGAGTCAGATATAGTTAAGGGAGAAATGGTTAAAGATATAGACATATAAATTATGAGCCGTTCTTTGGAGTCATCATAGGACAACAAGTGAATAGATTGATACATAGCACCTGAGAAGATCTTACTCTGGCAACTTCAAATCACACGTAAAGACACGTCTTTTACGTCCTCTCATGTGCCGAAATGATTTATGAAAAGACCATGCACCTACGATGAGCTTGACAGAGAAATGGTAAGGGATCTTAACCGAAGACTTCAGAGATGAGATCCTCTGTCTTTTCTATAAAAAAAAAATTATATACCATCACTCACGTGGGGATGACTTGACGTGACACTTACCCATCTTCTAATTTATACAAATAACTTGTTTACGTGTGCAGGGGGTTTACAAAAGTTAAGACTTAAGGTAGGATCCCATCTCGTCAGACACTTATAACGTACAGGAAGAAATCACATCTTTAGATACATGGGCAATGTAATATTTGATTTGATTTGATTTAAATTTAATTTAATTTTTTTAATAAAATAATTCAGTTCGATTTAAACCAAGTATGTTACATTTTGCACTAGTATAACCGCTGAGAGTTAATTATATTATTCGCACCTATGCAGTCTGGCGTCTCATTAAGATGATCAGCGTGTGTAAGGCATGCGAATGTAAAAAAGTTCTAAATGACCTGATTTGACTGTATCCTAATGTGAGTAATGGTTGCTGCATGTTTGCGGCCAATTTTGATCAGACGACGGCAGTACAGTGATGTACATTTTTTTAATTTCAAAAAGAATTTTGACCTGTTACTTTTGATCTGGGCGTGTCTATTTATCCATTAGGAGCTACATTGGCATATTATTATATGTAATTAGGAGTGGCAATCGGACAGATCAGCCTGCAGCTCAACCCAGTTCAACCCATGTTCACCCAAACTTGTTACTTGATTAGCTCACATGAGAGAAAGCGCCCACCGCCGTCTAAATTTTATTAGTTCTCACAACAGAGAGGGATAACAAAGTTCCAACAAAAACAACTGTGCTGAGAGTCGGCACACTCTCCCTTTGTATAGTTACTCATCTCTATTAATCAATATTATAGATAAAACATTCCCATGAATTTGCAAAATTACCTGCATAAGCTTCTGGCATGCATGTGACGAGTCACATGACAAGTCAGGTATTTGTTTCCCTTTTTCATTTTTTACTTAAAAATTGGTACTTGAAAATAGGGATGTAAACAGGTCCTATTCGGTGCGATCTATAGTAGATCCAAGATCGTATCTATTAAGCTATCGATTTAAAAATATTATCCATTAATTGTCCCATAAATTAATAATCGGATCTTAGTGTGCTAGAGTTATTCAATTAGGAAATTTTATATCTATTACCTTATTATCGATTTCAAAAGACCATCCATTAACTAACTTATTTCTGTTAATATGGTCTAAACGAAAAATATGATGCGGCTTATCCCGGATTTATATTCCTTAGTCAAATTGCATTATAATATTTTCTTAATGAGGGAAGGTACATTTATCAAATAAGCAGCAGGACAATCCTGTTGATTTTTTTTATCCCACAACCCATGCAAAAGCAGTGTTGCAAAACAAAGTGATGTTTATACAATTGATTGTTGCTGTGATTTGACAGATATCATCAAAAGAACAAGAAAAATATTCTGGGTGTCATGTTTAATTTTCTCTTTGATTTTGGACTCTTTTATACTTTACGACACATTAAATGATCCCTTGATGAAAAGATTAATCATTCGTTCTTTAAAGGCTGCAAAAATGCAACGATGTTGACATTAAAAATATATATATATATGTGCCCTGCTCGGCTGTCGTCCAATTTACATCGATCAGGTGGTAGTTGCAGCAAGTGTTTCTTGTTAGATTAATATGTTTAACTTTGAGATATTAATATGTAAAAATTAGTGATTTAACTACTACAATAATTTATAATAAGTTGGACCACAATGGACTAGCCCAAGTCCCGCCCCAAATTAATAATTTTATTTTGGGTTGGGTTGAGTTGTAATAATTTGTACATAATCTGGACTTGGCTGAATTTGGGCTGGTCCGTTTTCAAACTGGGCTGGCCCAATTTGAGCCCTAGCCTAGCCCAGCCCGTCCAGTTTACATGCTTATATGTAGCAACATTGTCATATCATTATATGTTGCGCAAATTTTTAAGGAGACTTTTATGATATTAAATATGAAATCAAGCCTATTTACGAAGTGCATTACAATTTTTAGACAAATGAATTTTCTTTTATTTATTTAGTTGTAACATCAAGAAAGTGAAGGGTAGACCCAATACCCCATTTATTTAGTAATGCTAGTGAGTCTATTATGAGTCTAGATATATTCATTTCATGTGTGGATCCAGCCAGATCCATATTGTTTATAATCCTACTAATGTGTACACAAATATATGTTATGTATAAAATATATGTTTATAACAAATTTAATTCACATTGATATTGTTTGTTCAGTTACACAGACTTGTGAAATTCAATTAAATTGAACAATCATTTTTTCCCTTCTTCGGTGGCTAAGGGCCTTCTATACCATTGATAAGTTCATTGAAATCATTCAATTCTGTTTTCCAATTTGAATCAAATTATGCACAACCCAAGAACTCATCAAGCACTAAACAGCTCCCCGATGTGTCCAGAGACAAAAGACTAGCTGTGATTGCACTAATTGATTAATTTTTTTATTTAAGATTACATTTTTCATTTTCTTTTATTTTTGCGGGCCTTTCGCAAAATACTGTGGCTACAATCTTAAGTTACTGATTGTTTCGGACTCTCAAGGTAATGTCCAAAAAATGCGTAAATATAGAGATGGGTAGGAGGGGGAGATAGAGAGATCTTAGGTTTTAATGTTTCACAAGACAACGTTTCATAATCTTAGCCCATGTTTAGTATCAAGAATTCAAGATAGTAAAATTGAGAATAGATAAAATTCACCCTAGAGATAATTTATCATTTATTCTCATATTTTTTAGCCGTGATTTGAATCAATTTGGAGATAAGATGAAATCCATAATTTTAACCGCAAATGGGTGCAGATGGCAATGGCCACCATCTGCGCCAGAGCAAGGGGCAATGGCTTCTAACAATGGCCTACAATGGGTGGTGATGGTAGCACACATAGCAATTTTAAAGAAAATGACAACAGCAATGGTCCATGATAGTGAGAGGCAATGGGCAGCAGTACTGATGGCAATGGGTTGTAGTGGTAGTGACCAAAGTAGTGGTTGGGGGTGAGGGTTATTTCTCAAAGAACATTGCAAAAATAAGAATAAAATATATATCTGTCTATAAATTTTTAGACACTATTTATATAGCTCACCCCTAACATTAATATATTTATCTATGTATAATTCAATTTTTTAATCCCCCCCCCCCAAAAAAAAAAAAATTCTCTCTACCTGCACTGTTGGCCCGAATGTAGTTAACACTGCACAGGGCACTATATATATTAAGTGAAATGAGTTATCTCTATATTTTTATCTAAAAAAATTCAAAAAATAATACTAAGATTCAGAAAATGTTCAAAATTATGTTAGAGACAATTTATTCCTGTTCTCAAGTTCTTTCCGAGAATGTAGTTAACCCTTCGTATATTAGGACACGCGGATCTTGGGACTCTATCATGACTTATTCTTAACATCCCCCCTGCAAACTCAACGGGGGAAGGACGTTGAATTTGTCATGGAGGACCTGAAATCGTGAGCCAGCAAGTGGTTTAGTGAGGACATCTGCCAGTTGATCCTGGGTTGGCACATATCGAACGTCTAGTTTCTTCTTTGCAACTTTATCACGAACAAAGTGAAAATCAATTTCCACGTGCTTAGTTCTTGCATGAAAAATAGGATTAGCAATAAGATATGTGGCCCCAATATTGTCGCACTATAAAATGGGCTTATGAGTAACATGAAAACCGAGTTCTCGCATAAGGGATTGAAGCCAAATAACCTTAGCAGTCCCATCAACTAAGGCTTTATATTCAGCGTCAGTAATAGAGCGTGCCACAGTTCGTTGCTTACGAACTCCCCATGATATTAAAGAGGGACCAAGAAAAATGAGGAAACCACCAGTCGACTTTCGATCATCATGATTGCCCGCCCAATCAGCGTCACTATAAGCATGAAGCTGCAAGTCAGATGAGGGGCAAAGGAGAAGACCATGATCGAGAGTCCCTTTGAGGTATCGAATTACGCGTTTGACGGCTAACCAGTGTAGCTCACTGGGGTGTTGCATAAATTGGCAAACTCGGTTGACAGCAAAGCTAATGTCCGATCTTATTAAAGTAAGATATTGTAGAGCCCCCACCGTACTCCGATATAGGGTGGGTCTCGAACCGGCGGTGGACCATCAAGGTGAATCAAATTTTCATGAGTTGGCAGGGGAGAGCTTAAAGGTTTTAAACCATAAAGATTGATGCGCTTCAGTAAATGAATGATGTATTGGCGTTGAGACAGATGGATGCCATCCTCAGAACACTAAACTGCAATGCCCAAAAAATAATGAAGGGGCCCAAGATCACGCATGGCAAAGGAGTCACGTAGGTTGGTAAGAATAGAAGATATGACTGTCTCATTATTGCCAGTGATGAGAATGTCGTCTACATAGACAAGCATATAAATAATAGCACAACCAGTATGAAGAATGAATAAAGAAGTGTCGAACTTCGAAGGAGAAAATCCCAATTCAATCATCCGCTCACTGAGCCGTTGAAACCAGGCCCGCGGTGCTTATTTAAGGCCGTATAAGGATTTCTTGAGATGACATACATAGTCAAGATGGATGAAGTCAACAAATCCCTGTGGTTGGACCATAAACACATCTTCATGGAGATCACCATGTAAGAAAGCATTAGATACATCAAGTTGCCGTACATTCCATTTTCGAGAGGCAGCCAAAGTGAGCACAAGACGAATAGTGGTTGGTTTAACAACCGGACTAAACGTCTCATGATAATCGATGCGTTCTTGTTGCTTGTAGCCCGTTGCCACTAAGTAGGCCTTGTGACGCTCAATGGAGCCGTCGGCACGGCGTTTAAGTTTAAAGAGCCATTTAGAATCAATGACATGCATGGAAGGAAGGCGTGGAACTAAGCACCACGTACCTTTGCATAGTAGAGCATTATATTCATAATGCTATTGCATGCCGCCAGACAGAGTTTGTTGGCATGTGAGTAACATGTAGGTTCCATAGGTGCAGACGATTTGACAGCATCCGCTGGAAGAGGATATTTAGTGGCCATATACAGCTTAGGCCGACGAGTCCCGTCTTGGTCCGAGTAATCATGGGATGAGTTGAGGTGACCACCGATGGTGATGCTGAAGTGGGGGCTGCCTGAGATGATGTAGGTATTGAGATCGTGATTGGATTTGGTGGTGCACTTGGTGAGGCAGACGGGCCGGTTGATGGTGGTAGAGATCGAGGCCAAGATGTGGTGGGTGTGACTGTAGTAGGCATTAAGCCAAGGACAGAAATGTACACCCCGTGATCAGCATAATGTTGGGCATTAGGGATACAAGAGTCACGAAATGGAAATTGAGTTTCATTAAATAAGACATGCGGAGATATATATAGCCGACCACTAGAAATGTCCAAACATTTGTAGCCAACACATCGAGTGGACCGTGATTCAAGCTTATTATGCATGTAAGGCCGTAACAACGGATAGCAAGCACATTCGAATGTGCGTAGGAACTTGTAATCAGGGATTTTGTTAAAGAGTACTTCATATGGAGACCTATTATGTAGAAAGGTAGTCGGCATGCGATTAATGAGATAAACTGCAGTACACACTGCATCATCCCAATAAGTGCGAGGAACGGATGCAGTAGAGAGGAGTGTCAGAGCAATTTCAATGATATGTCTATGTTTCCTCTCAACATAGCCGTTCTGTTCATGAGTGTGAGGGCAAGACAATCTGTGTGATATTCCAGCAACGTCTAAATGGTGAGTAAGAGACCGATACTCGCTACCCCAATCAGAATGAAGAGCCTTGATACGGCGCCCAAAATAGCATTCCAGATGACACCGAAAGCGATTAGCATGCATCGGATTTTAATTTAAGTGGAAACACCCATGTGTATTTACTATAATCATCAAGAAAGTGCACATAATATCGAAAACCACCATTAGAGGGAATTGGGGCTAGTCCCAAAAAACAAAAAAAAAGAAAAGAAAAGAGGAACTTATGGTAGGAAAAGGTCCTGCTCTGATACCATGTGAAGGTGACTAGAGAATATATGCTCTGTAACGTGATGCCACTCTTTGAAGGTTACTATAACGCTGGGATTACAAGAGATGTGAAGGATGGTTACAAGCGATATATATCCATCCACTTGTATTTGTTACAACAACATTTATCCTTAAAGGATGAAGCTAAACTATTTACATTTGTTTCGGAGTCTGTCATGACTTATCCTTAACACCCATTAACTCTAATTCACATAGCCCCTACCATATCAGATAAACATATGTAAGGGTGGATCTGAACTTCCCCATCTCTATCTTCAAACTTTAATAGAGCATTTTTTAGAAGGAGCTAGCCTCCATAATAAACCAAATCAAAAGCAGCAATTGGAGATTTTGACTCCACTCCAAGCAAACTGTGAATGTCCAATAACCGGTAGTTCTGTGATTTGAGTAAAGAAAATATAAACAAAGGGAAAGCACCGAGTCTTCTACCCAATTGCACTTCCAAAAGTTATGCCACCTAAATAAAGGGAATTGCTCCACACAAAAATAACATGTCAGTTATATAGAGGGAATCTCCTATTACAAGAGAAAATATTTAATGGTGAAGATTATTATGTGTAAAAGAGGCAGAAGTGGATAAGAAAAAAGGATCTAGCCCTTTTGGATGGGTGGAAATGTTATGTAAAATGGATAGGTTAGATCGATCTTATGTACGTAAGATGGACAGGTTAGATCTAAAACCTAATTTAAAGGTCAATATTGACAGATGAATATACGTAGAATATTTTATTGCAGCAAAAGATGCACATTAATTAATCTTCTCAAAGAAAAAGAGATATATAAATTAAACGAGGATATAAAGAGAAATAGCAGAGGGAAAACAAGGAGAAAGAAATGGGAGAGGGAGGGAGTGAAAAAAAGAAAAAAAAAAAAGGTTTAAATATGTGTTTCTTTGGCTACACCGCCCTGCCTTCACTCCTTAGCAAAGAGGCCACCGAAGAAGCCGCCGGACTTCTTGCCGCTGTCGGGGACGGAGACAGAGGTGGTGCCCCCGGAGCGGCGGGCCGCCGTGCCGGTGCCGCCGCTCTTCTGCTCCACCTTCTTCAGGATGGGGTCCGTCTCCAGCAGCTGGTCCTTCTTCTGCAGCCCCCCCAGGATCCAGTCCAGCAGCCCCTTCTCCTCGCCGCCCCCGCCGGTGGTCTTGCTCGCCGCCGTGGCTCCGGCTTTGACCACCCTGCTGCCTCCCGCGGCCGCCGCAGCGCCAAAGCCCATGCCCATCCCCATGCCCAGCGAAGCCATCACAGCCTCCTCTTGGCAGCTCCCTTCTGCACCCCTCCTCTCCTTTCCTTGTGCACGATGAGCAGTAGTACTAGTTCTATAAGACCAGTGCTTCTAATCGTCCACCAGAAGCGGCACCAGTGCAGTGGGAGAAGGGCAGCCGCGTGGAGGCGTGTGGGCATATAAGATGCGTCTGGCCATCCACCACCAGGATAGGCGATTTTTCTCTGCCTTACGTGAACATGTAAGGAGTGCGTTCGCCGCACGAGCCATCCACAAGCGCCTTATCCGAACAGCGCCGGCGCTCTCCGGCTGTTAAAAGAGTCGGGATTCTCTCTATATTATTTTAGATCGGACTTCAGAAATAACCAGTCTCGAGACATCATGTATAAAATAATATCATTTTCGAGTAGACAAGTTTTTCTAATTTTTTGATTAAATAGGAACATTTAAATTATGATAGTAATCTTGTATTTTTAGTAGTATTTAAATGTTCTACGTAATATTGAGAATTTATTAAACCGAAAAATTAAAAAAAATTATCCACTTCAGTGGAATGCACGTGGAACGATGAAACTATTTATACATGACACCTTTAGACTGGTTATTATTAAAGTTCGGTCCAATTCCTGTTAAAATGTGGGCATGAGCGGGTGTACGTGGAACTGAAGTAAAATGACTACTTGTGTCCGAGCCAGAGGAAAGACGAGGGACGAAGTGGTTGGCCTGGGGTACCTCAACGTGCACTAGCCTTAGGACCAGTCACGCCAGCCTGAGGC
This sequence comes from Zantedeschia hybrid cultivar, assembly GCA_030544215.1. Taxonomy (NCBI): domain Eukaryota; kingdom Viridiplantae; phylum Streptophyta; class Magnoliopsida; order Alismatales; family Araceae; genus Zantedeschia; species Zantedeschia hybrid cultivar. The sequence continues at coordinate 16,391,673 of JARZZO010000016.1, forward strand.
TTTTTCTCCTGACATGTGGCAACATGATAACCGTCCATGCGCGTAACACTACTCGGATTGAGATTCTTTACTTTCTTTACATTATTTATACTCTACTTAATCGGATTAGGTTTAAGATTAGGACCTTAATGAACCAATATGCTTAGACGAATTGCACGTGAGATTGTTATTGTTTATTAAGTTAAATGGACGAGTTTGATAAAAATTTAAGTTCATTCATAAACGAGTCAAACTTGAACACAAGTGAACTCGATTGTGTTTGTGAATAAGCTTAGTTAAGTACTCGTTAAGAAGTACCTGGTGTACACCAGGTGTTAGTGCACACTTGTGGTGTGTACTAAGTTTTTTTGTTTTTTTATTTTTAAAAAGTTATGTTTTTAGGTTGAGGCCGAGTTGACCTACACGTCCGTATAAGGCACATCTTATTTTGAAGTTAAAAAAAAAAAATTCAAAATTCAAAAATCGATCAGAAGAATAAATTTTTTATTTTTATTTTTTAAACTTTTTTAGACATCGAAATAAGGTGTGCCTTGTACAGACGCATAGGTTAGCTCAGCCCCTTCTTAAAAATATAATTTTTAAAAAATATAAAATAAAAAAACTCGGTACACACTAGAGGTGTGCACTAACACCTAATGTGTACCAAATATTTCTCTTATCAAAAAGACGACTTAAGGCATTGAGTTGAGTTTATACATACAAATACACCATGAAGAAGGGTGCATCATCCTATTCATAACTATAGACTCTGATATTATATTAAAGTTATTAAGCCTTCAAATTTAAAACCTTAAGCCATTGGATAGAATATGCATCATCTATTAAACATATATTACTTTTGTCTCTTTTTTCAATGTGAGACTATTCTAACATTAAGAATCATTATGCTGCCATAATGCTGTAAAATGTCACAAAATGTCCATTTCTTTTAATGTTTGGAGTGTTGTCAGTTATTTTAGGGTGTTTTTCATATAGTTCGAGTGTATTGCCGTTTTCTGTAATGTTTTTCTAAATTTTAGAAATAGTTGATCCATAAACTACTCCTTTTAGTTGATTTTGAAGAAACAAAACCAGAGGTTCTAAAACCCTGATCTTAGAATTAGGAATTTTGTTTCCAAAACCACTAGTTTTAAAATCGGCGATTTCAACACCGATACCTTAGCCCTTGACTTGATAATGTCTGCATATTTACATTAATATAATGGTTCCTGTTCTTACTTCCCTTCCTCACTAATTGCCATGGAAGCGCATACATGTTTAGAGTTCATTACTGCTGAGAGTGCCTTGAATTTACTACGGAAACATCCACGGCCTATTCTGATTGATTTCATTGTGTTTCACTGAGATGGAAAAATTTTACATGGGACCAAATGCATACAGGGGTTGTCTGTTTAAATATAAAACTTTATAATTCATTAATTTTAAAATCAGTGGTTTTAAAATAAGTGAAATTTTATGATTTGAAAATTCGAAAGTATTTGTTTGGTTGCTTGAATAAGATAAGAGGATATTTCAATCTTTTTGTTTTAGTTTATATAGGACCTTTCCCGTAAATTGGAATAAACAAATTAGACTGTCAAATAGACAGATAAGGTCCAGACAAGATTTTAATTTACACTATTTTATATCATTTCACACGTTTGAAAACACTGTAAAATGAAATAAATATTTTAAATTATGCCGTTCTACATGGAAACAAACAATTTTGGTAGGCCGGTATTCAGCTGGGACAGAGTTTCTGGTGAGGCCCACTCACCCTGGACCGGCCCGCTAAAGGAAGTCAGGGCCAGGTCGGATATCAGGCCGGGCCCCGGCTTAGCCGACTAGTGAATCCTTCTTCTACTTAGGACTCTCGCATGCGGCCCGACAAAGGGTTTACACATGGGAAGTTTTTCCCTGTTTTATTCAGCCACGATCAGTTCCATGCTCGAGTAATTTAAGTTGCACTCTATGTAGCAGTATAGGGCACGTGTCATGTATTACTGCACGCAGGGTCATCTGATTCAGTAGATCAGACGACCGTGCAATGAGCACGTCCTATTTTTTTTATTTTTTTGTCAGATTTTTTAAATTTTTTAGAGCGTCGGATCAAAAATCTGAGAGTACATATAAGGAATTCGGATCGGATCCAACTGTGTATTATGATTTTATAAACAAAAATTCTTTACACACAAATCGAGGTTTTCTTCGAATGATTTTTAAAGAAAATAAATACACAATCAAGTTGGGGCTGATCCAAACTCCTCAAATTTTTGATCGGACACTCCAAAAACAATTTAAAAAATCTAACAAAAAATAAAAAGAAAAATAAGACATGCTCACTGCACACCGTTCGATCTGCCGAGTTGGACGGCCCTGCACGCAGCAGTGCAGGACATGTATCCTGCACTGCTGCGTGAAGTGCAAGTGCAGCAAGCATTACTCTTCCATGATCATTGGTTACGATTTCAGTGTAAGACTATAAATGGGTTGGAGGTAGTTTCATTGGCATGCAATTTATTAAATTATAAATCTATTCAGAATATTAATGCAAATCGTATTGGACGATAATTCTTTTGATAGTTTTTTAGCATATTTATATGTATATGTCTAAAAATATAATACTTGTATTTATACTCCCAACTTCATCATATTGTTTTCAACACTGATATCTTAAAAATATTACGGTTATACCCCTCCATTAAGATACCGTGAATTCTAATTAAATGTGTCAAAAAGATTCCGTAAATCTTGATTGCATCAAGGTATATATGCAAAATTCTAATGAATTTAAGAATATATATATATATATATATGCAAAATTCTAATGAATTTAAGAATATATATATATATATGCAAAATACTATATTGAAAATAATATGCTGGAGTTAAGAGTATATATGCAAATATAATATTCTTCATAAGTATATATGAAAAAATCTCCATTCGTTTGTGCATCGTTTGAACAATATCACGATAGATCGTAATCTGCATGTAATTTCCCTTTTCCACGGAGTGTATGCAATTTAAAGCAAATTCTGCCGTTGGTTTTAAGACAACCATAAAATGAGTATTTAAATGATAAGATATCAGAAAATTACTATTTTAAACATCACGACTGTGTCTGCACTGCAAGAAAACAATCCCAATATCTAATAGCGCATAGATGTTGGATTGTAATAAAAGTGCTTGAATTTAATACTTTGAAAAATCTAGCCATACTAAAAAGATTAAAAAAAATGAAAATTAATATACACAAGTTTATATATTCATATTTGATCTGTTGGAGAATAACCAATTAGATAGCTTGTGTCCTCAAATATTACACACACACATGTATATAATCTCTAAATAAGAATGTACTTTTCTAACTAATACATTACAATCTATTATCAATCTACAAGTTGGAGTAGACATCTACGAGTCATAAATATAAAATTTAACCCGATTCATATTGAACTGCAAATCAAAGTGGGTCAGGTCTATTTGTTTTTTGGAATGGTACGTAATCCAATAGAATAAGTGCAGGTGTAATATATACTGATCCAACACTACTTTGAACTATAAAATTTAGTTTTGGCTATGATTTGGTGGACACTTCTATTTATATTTGATGTAGTCGAGGCACTCACGGATCGATCGCAGACATAGGTTCCAAAACCACTGGAAAAGATCCGAACGAGAAGGGTTGGCCCACCTGCAAGACGAGACACTCTGTCAGAAAAGACCCCAGGTGTAGTCCCGAGGGAGCTCTCTCCGACGGTCAAGTAAACAGCCAGAACTTAGAGGATATTAAAGAGGATAAAATGAAGGGTTTCAGGTAATAGATGTCATGTATCTTTATTTGACGTAAGCAATGTCCTTAAACAGAGGATAGGTGAGTGACGATGTAGGACTATTTTTGTGTATAGAGAAAGCACGTTGGAACATGTTGTTGCTTCCCTTTAGCTGCGCCGAGACCCCTGTACAAAAAGATGTGACCAATGGGTTCGGTTGGAGTGGAATGGGAGTAAAAGCCGAGAGATATTTGAAGTTGAACGTGCTTCGTGTCCGAGAGCACAAGTTGAACCGTTGTGTGGAGGACGTGGGCGCCAAATTCGGATGGCAATAAATTCAAAATTCCCCCCCACGGCACTCCATTCGAAGGGGCACGACACATGGCACGAATTAAAAGACAAAAGTCATACGGACCTAATCCTTGTTGTTGATCACATACCGGACCCTCCAGTGATCCCCTATAAATAGTTGCCAGCCCCCACAAGTAGCACTATTTGCATGCGCTTGCTTGGGGGTCTCAATTGAGGAGCCAAAAAGTGGTGGCCCAAGTACATCCTTTTGATTGACAGCAGTCGATTAAGTCATAAGGTAAGCCTCTGACTTCATCTTGTCATTCGCCTTTTCAGGTCCCTCTCTTCTTCTCTCTTCTCGAGCAACTTGTCCTGCTCATTCACTAGTCTGAATCAGCCCAGCTTTCCCTCTCATCTTTTTTCTCTATTAATTCCTTCTCTTCCATAATGGCAGACGAGGTTAGGAAAAATCCGCAGGCGGAAATATCCCTTCAGTTGCTATTTTTTTATATATTTTCAAAACAAACTTGCAAGAAAAATCTTCCTAGTTCTATTTCATTATCCGCTCGAGTCCTGCTATCTTTTTCGATAAGCCCTCATCCATCCATCATTAGAAGGAAGGATTTTTCTTTGTTTGTCTCTCGAAAGGGAAAGATGGCGCCTGGCCCTTCCTCACTGAGTGGAAGTCCTTGTCCAAAGGTGTCGCAGATACCTTGGGACTCATCAAACAAGAACTGGCCTGGGCCAGAAGATCATCAACAAGGCGCTGGTGGACATTAATAAACTACTACAGGACACTCGTAGGCTGATCGTGACGAGCACTTGGCTGAACCCCGATAAGATGCCGACCCGAGCGGGGCCTTCCATGCCACCCGGTTAAGGATCGGAGGAACCTGTGGCAGTTGAAGCTAACGAGACCGCTCCGGCACCGACTATAGTGCATGCGGCTGAAGGGTTGGCAGAAGTCCATGAAGTGTCCAGCAACTCGGACGCTGATGCCGGTGTCGAGTAAGTTGGTCTCATGTTGATTCACTACTCATACTGATGTTCTTTTGCGTATTGTCTTCTTTTGGTTGTAGACATGGCCCTCAGCATTGGATCGATTCTAAGGAAGCTCAGGGGCGCAAGTTCAACCTTGCCTACTCCTGCTCAGACAGTCGCTTCCCTGGAAGGTCGCACTATCATCGAGGCAGTGGAAAGGGAGAGAGCTTCCAAAGGCAAGTCTATTGCCCCCAACTACGACTTGGCAGATAGATAGAAGCGGAAAGCCAAGCGGGACGCAGCAAAAGTGGCAAAGAAGAAGAGGGATGCAACACGAGACACACCACTCTCGGCCCCCCCTTCAAGGGAAGGACTCTCCGGAAAATCTATATCAGCTGGGGGACCTCGATCTCCTATCCTTTTGGCAAGATTCAGACGCACATCTCCCATAAATACGGGCATGAACCGTGGTGTCTGGACTTCGAGGTCTTCATGGACGAGTCTATGGAAGATTCGGCGACTTGTCTGAAGTTGGACGAAGGTCTCGCCCTCCCCATAGTCCAAGACAAGCTGAGGACGGTGCCCACCGAGGGCCTCACAGTGCAGTGAGTGCACCACGCCGTTAAGGTAAGATGTTTTGACTTTTGTCCTATTCGTAATTTTAGGTGAGACTGTCTACAAACACCTTTCTTCTCTATGCCGCGACCTTTTGTGGAGCTCTTGTCGATCGCTTTGCCCACAACCAGAAGAAGCTGAAGGATGTGAATAAGGCCGCGGATCATTTGGCCTTGGTGAAGGTAAGCGTCGTTCGTCGAGACTGATCGTTCAAACGTGTGTGTCGTTCAACACTCGTAAAAACGCTAATCTAATTTAATCCAAACTCATATGTTTTTAGCAAATAGCATGGTGAGCATGGGTCGAATTCACAGGGAATTAAATTTATAACCTTTGAAAACTTTGGATTTTGATTATCTAAAACATGTAAGAATTTGAATGAACTAATTAATTACCTATTTAAACAGCAAACCAATTAACGAAAATATCTAAGGAAATAACAAAAAAAAACTAATTATGTGAGATACTTCTAAAACAAAATAAAAATAAATAACTACAACCACATATGAAAAATCTAAGTTAAAACACATCTCTCTTTTTTTTTTTTACTCTTAGCAACTTTAACAAAATTCCATCAATAAGCTAAAACAAGAAATAAAACTACAAAATTTCTACTTTAATATCCCAAGCAATAACTAAACTTAAACAAATAGCTGTCTAATAAAAAAAAAATTAAATAACACTACAGCAAACAGGGCTCGGAGGGCTTCTGTGTGTAGGGCGGCGAACTGGACCGGCCGCAGGGATGCTCGGCACACTACGCCGGGCGGCTCGGAGGTGCGAGCGTGGGCCCGTACAGTGGGCGCAGTACAAGGCGCGTGGCATACGGCGGGCGGGCGCGCCGAGGCTAGCGGCGCAGTGGGCCTAGCGGGCACAGTGCGACGCGTGGCCGGATCCTAGCGGCGGCGAGCGGGAAACTGCGTTGCCCTGCGCAGCACACGAGGGGCTTGGCTCGAACAACGATGCTCCGGCGACGAGCATCGCACGAACTTGCTGGGGCCGACACGTGGGCGTTGCGAGCCCGCTCTGCTGGGTATGGCGGCTGCGGGTGCGTGGAGAGAGGGAGAGAGAGAGATGAAGAACGTAAGAGGGGGAGAAAAAGTAAGAGAGAGATGGAGATAAAGGGGAACAAGGAAATAGGAGGCCTGCGGGAGAGAGAATAAAGAGGGAGAAGGGAGAGAGAGAGACACCTTGTGGCTGGACAAAGGGGGGTCTGACAGGGACAGATGTGTGAGAGAGAAGGAGAAAAAGGATGAGAGGGAAAGAGAGAGAGTTCTGACAGAGAGAGAAGCCACAAAAAGTGAGAGAGAGAGAGCTAGCGGGGAAGAGCAAGAGAGGGAGAATGACAGAGAGCGTAGAGAGAGATAGCTTCCAAGAGGGGGAGCCAACGAAGGGAAGAAAAAGTATCTAAAAAGAGGGAGTGTTTTCAAAAAGAAGAATGGAGGGGAAAAAGAAGGCGGCGGTTGCTCCAAGGAATTTTCTTGTGCAAAACTTAGGGCAATTTTTTTGAGAGTTTTAAAAGATCCTTTCTATTATACCCCGTACTTTTACAACTACTAATAAATTTTATTAATTTAAATTAGACCAAATAACTAATTATAAAAATCTATGATTGAGCTTAAGTAACTTAATTTAATTCAATTAACTCAATTATGAAAACCCAATAACCCAAATTATACTACTAAGAATAGCCTATTAATTTAGTTCAAATTCTATGTTGATGTATTAGATAACAACATAGTAAAATAATTATAACTTTCTATAGAAAATTCGGATTAAGGCATAATTGATATTATTAGAAAGATAATAAAAAGATTCAGAACTTTGTAGAAGACTATTTTTATTAATTCAGATGTTTTATGGGTCAAAAATATCAAAGATCAGATTTAGAAAGGGCTACCCACAGAGAACAAGTCCTAATCGGATTAGGATTTGAATTTGGAAACAAAAGATGGTACAATTAATGTTAACCACGACCTAAAAAACTATGTATAACATATTTGACTTAGATTAGAAGTAAAAAATAATAAATTTAAATATAATTAAGATTCTAATTAATGGGTAGAAAGTCATAATATGAATCCCACTTGGACTAGGATTCTATACACAGATTTACTTGACATAGTTCTAGTAGTTTAAGCATAACTCCGTACATAAAATTTATAAATAAGTAAGACAACTCACATTAGAACTATGACTCAAATATATATAAGTTTTATGAATAACACATATTTAAAATAAGTCGTTTCTTAATCGGAATCAGGACATCTTTAGACATGAAGGAAATCTGTCAGATTTCTGAGTTCGGAGTACTCAGGATAGCATGTCAGTAAAATAAGCATATCTTCTTGTATAGAAATCCAAAAATAGTGAAATTAGTTGCATTGGAAAGGTAATAAAAAGTTTTAAAACTTTGTAGAATAAAGTATTTCTTAATTAGGATGTTTAAGGAAATGAATTTAAAGGTATTCATAAAATAAAACTACAGGTAGCGTGAGTAGAATCCGATTTGGACTAGGAAGTGACTTTGACTTAGAAATTAAGTTATGGAGAGTGGGAGTTCAACTCCAGCAAAGAAAGGGGGTGTTGGTGGTTATATTAGGAAGGTAAATAATCATAAATATAGCATTGGGTCGTGCTCAACCTCTATAGCATGCAGCTCTCTTCTAAATGGTAAGTTCATGTGATGTTTTTAAGATAATAGAGTTGTTCATGGTTATTTCTTTTGAAGGTTTGATTCTAATCAATATTTTGTATTATTGGAGGCTTAGAGAACGTGGGGAAGAACTTAAAGAATGTGGAAAAGAGTTTAGATGAAGAAGAAATCATGGATAGATAGTAAGGAAGCCATAGGAGAATCAAGAGCCAATCTTTCTTCAAGAGGTAGGTGGATAACTGTACACATGATTTATTTTGTATTACAAAACTATGTTATTTTCGAAAGTTTTCAAAAATAAATCAACTGGTAAGAACTTTGATCTATATGTCTACTTCAAGATATTCAAGTTTCAGATTTTGTGAACTTATTTTCTATTTATTTCATGATTATTATCTCAGCCTATGTAATCTGTCCGTTCAATCTGTTCTGTTTCTAATTATGATCATACGAATCACAGATATTTGTTCTCCTTGGTCTGATGCTCAATTGAGCTTAACTTTTGAAATAAGTTTATTTTTTATATTATCTTAATTTTCAATAAATTTTAAAATTTTCAGAACTTTTTTTTATATTTATTCCATAATATTATTTTCAGACTATGCAATCTGCTCAGACAGTTTTGAAATCTCAACTTGTGAATCCTATATCTCATTTGATTCAAATACAAATTATACCAAATTTTTTAGAGACCTTTGTTATATTATCCTTAACTTCTCTGTAAAGTTTTAGAATTTTATGACTTCGTTTGGTATTCAGTTTACCCTCTATTTTGATTTGCTGGAATTATATTTAACTTAGATTCTCCGAATCAAAGTGAGAATCCAAAATTATAGCAAATCTATTCAGAAATTGATAAAACTTTGTCCACAATTTAAATATGAACTTTTGGACATGTTCTCCAAGTTTGATAATTTTCTGAATCTGTTTGATATTATTCAGCTTAATTGTTGATTTGTTAGCTTTGAAAATCAGTTTTGATGGCCGAAAAATATGTTTGTTATTTCGAAAATTCTAAGAAAATTCCTTTGACTATCTTTTCTATCCAGCAATATATTTTGATCAGATTAATCTGATTTTTCATATATATGACGATGATGACTCTCTAAGTGGCTATTTTGTATATAAAAGTATGTATTTTAACTCTTATATGTACTTATCAATTTGATAATTCAATTTTCAGATCTATGCCCATCTTTTGTCATCATTTGATCTCTGTTAATCTGATTGTGCCATAATTATTTGACTTTGCTTAGACATTGCCATCTTAAGGAGATATTTGGTCCGATTCCATTATAAGCATCCATATTGGATAGGGTATTTTGTTTGAAACCCGAGGGCAAACGGGTGGAATCTTGATTTCTGGCCGACTAAAACTAGGAGACGGCGATACGTAATGTCCTGGCGGTTTGGAGTTGGGTGGGACTTAGACTCTCTGGTTATGCGCAGTGACTAAGACCTTTACATCATTTGCCTTGATGATTTGGTATTTGTTGTGGTTTGGGTACATGTCCATTATGATATGATTTGATTTGTTTGATTGGCACATAAATCTGAAATCCTTATTCCATATGTTTATTTGAATTCAGTTTAGTCATTTGGATCTTTTGATCATCCTGTTCGGCTATCCCTTTGTAATCATATGAATATGTCTTAACTATATGATCCATGATATGAATCGGATTTGATAAGCTACTACGCCATGATAATTGCTATTTGATATAACATGTGCTTAGGGGACAACGATACGTAACGCCCTGATAATTTGATATGTTATGTGATACGTTCTGATCATGACTAGTAGAATTTGATATGTCTAATATGAGTTCGATCATGTCATATATGCTATATGTTAGTTGATCTATTTATATTATTAGAAAACATATTTGATTTGATAACTTTATATCTGACCATGTTTTGTATCATGTTTTTATTTGAGTTATATGTAGAACTGTATAAGATCATGTTTAGTATAATTATATAACGTGATTTGTAAGGTTTACTATATGTTAAATCGTGTGGATTGTTTGAAGCCTACTGAGCTGTTGTACTCATAAACCTATTAACATTTTCAGATATGAGAAAGAGAATCCGAAATTTAAGAAGACTTCTGATTGACGCATTTGGCATCTTCAGGAGGTTATTTAGATTGAATTTACAGCTTTCTTAGACTTGATGTAATAGGGATAATGAGAGATTAATGTATTTTTATTTATTTGGTGAGATTGAGAATTTTTACACAATTGATGAAAATTGTAATTTTTGAACTTTGGTGTTGGCTATATTTGGATGTTTTGGGTTACATGATAGTTATGACATTTATTTAAAATCACCTTGTGGTTGTTTAGCTCTCATATATGTTTATTATGGTGGAATTTTTTCTGAGAATACGTGGTTGGATTCCGAGTTTAAAAAAAGAAAAATGAACCGGATCCGGGGCGTAACACTTTCGCCCCTGCTTTAGCCTTTTAGCCAAAATAAAGTCGAATTTTGTTGAGATTCAAACACTGGACCTCCCACAAATTTTCAGAAACTTTACCAACTGCACTGCATCATCTGCATGTCCTGTTCATATAGAATAAATATAAATTAGCATATTATCATAAAAATCATTACATTTATTTATTTTTTTCATCTCGGTTTTGTCGAAAAATCGCAAATGTGCTATACTCCATTATTCACATGAAATGACGATGTTTTTAAGTCGAAAATTGATGAAATTGGTACCGTTGGAATTGGTACGAAATTATCTATCATTTTATGTTATTTTTCAGATAAAATTGTGAGTATGATGCGTGTAATTGCCCTTAAATGATCAACATTATCAACTTAACAGAGACCTAGAGGGTAACATCGACACCCTTCTCGACTTGAACGCCAAGCTTGGCATGGAGCTAGTGAAGCAAGGGGACGAGAAGTGCGCCGCCGCAGAGGCGCGCTAGCGAGCAGAGAAGGAAGCAGGCGGCCTCTGTACATTATTGTCAGAGAAAAATGAAGTCATCTCCCGACTGTAGAGGGAGGCTAAGGAGGAGGAGAAGAAGCATGCCGAGGTCCTACATGTAGCTGAGGTCCGGGCCGAGAAGGCCGCAGAGGATGCATGCAATGTCTTTGCGCTCTACAAGTCTGGGCCAGAGCACACTGAGGCCCTGGTGGAGGCCAGGGACAATGCAGCCCAGATGGTCTTCGACCTAAGGCTGGCCCTGGCCCAGAAGGCTTGTCCTAGGTTCGACTTCATCGGCCTCCGACTTTCGGACGATGCTACCGTGGGCGAGCTCCTGGACAGGTAGAGTTAGTTGAAGGCCGAGAGGAGCTCGATAGTGCCCGCAGATCAAACCCAAGGTCTCCTAAAGTCAGAGCCTCCCGTGGCACTCTAGCTACACCAAACAACTCTCTTCTTACCTCAGACAGGGAAGTAGTGGCGGCAGAGTGATTTTGTCCTCCCCCCCCCCCCCCTTCTTCCTATGAGACAGTCGGCGAGCTAAAAGACTTTTTATACCGGCTCTTTTGGAGGCCGACTCCTTTTGTAATATGGGACTTTACTCCCGTCTTTTTCCTACTTTGGAAAGAAGCACCTTTTTTATACAAATTCTATCATATGCAACATATTCGTACTAGATGTGATTGCGTAAAATCGTCCTTCGATGAATTCTAGGTAGTCATCTCCCGATACGGTTCACGATCTTAAGGATGAGTGCCACTTTCGATACGATTTGCACGATTGAGGCTGCTCTCAATACGGCCTGTGTGGACATAGAGTAATGTTGCTCCTGATACGGTTTACACAATTGAGGTTGCTTCTAGTACTGTTTACACGGACTTAGAATAATGCCGCTCCAGATACGGTTTACACAATCGAGGCTACTCTCAATATAGCTTACATAGTCAAAGCTGCTTCCGGTACAGTTTACACGGACTTAGAGTAATGCCGCTCCCGATACGGTTTACATAGCCGAGGCTGCTCCCGGTACGGTTTACAGGACTTAGAGTAATGTCGCTCCTGATATGGTTTACACAGTCAAAGCTTCTCTCGATACGATTTACATAGACTTAAGATAATGTTACTCTCGATACGGTTTACACAATCGAGGCTGCTCCTGATACAGTTTACATGGACTTAGAATAATGCTACTCTCGATACGGTTTATACAACCGAGACTGCTCCGGTACGATTTACATGAACTTAGAGTAATGTCTCTCCCAATATGGTTTACACAGTCGAGGCTGCTCTCGGTACAGTTTACACGAATTTAGAATAATGCCGCTTTTGATGCAGTTTACACAACTGAGACTGCTCCTAGTACAGTTTACACAGACTTATAATAATACTACTCCCGATACGGTTTACACAGCCGAGGCTACTCCCAGTACGATTTACACAGATTTAGAATAATGTCTCTCCCGATACGGTTTACACAGTCGAGGCTGCTCCCTATATGTTTTACACGGACTTAGAGTAATAGACCAAGCAGATTGGCTCTTTAACTTCGACCTTTCACTAAATTCAAATCTTATAATCGGCTAAGATATTCATAAAAAATAGCAACAAAGTCACTCTACATTCCATGTACGAGGGATGGGTTGTCCTCCATGTGTTTCAAGCCGATATGCCCCTCGGCGAATGACCTCATTCACTCGGTAGGGTCCTTCCCAATTTGGGGCCAACTTCCTTAAAGCTTCGGCCAGCTTGGAGGCATGAGTATCTCAAAGTACTAGATCTCTAGCTTTGAAGCTTCTGGGTTTCACCCTCACATTGTGATACTTAGGGATATGTTGTTGGTATGCCGCGAGCCGAATATGAGCCAGCTCACTTGTCTCTTCTATAAGATCCAGCTGGTCCTTTAGGGATTCGTCATTCAAGGCAGGATCATATGTAAGAACTTAAGGAGACGGGAAGCCGATCTCCACTGGAATTACTGCCTCAACACCGTACACCATCTAGAAAGGTGTCTCTCTGATAGGGTTTCGGCTCGTTGTCCTGTAAGCCCATAACACACTAGGTAGCTCATCGACCCATCAGCCTTTCACCGCACCGAGGCTTGCCTTTAACCCTTGCAAGATACTGCAGTTAGTGACTTTGGCTTGTCCATTTGTCTGGGGATGAGCCATCGAAGTACATTTGTGCAAGATGTTGAAGCTCTGTAGCAGCACCTGAACAAGCTGCTTTCCAACTGCTTACCGTTATCAATTATGATTACTCGAGGGATTCTATAATCGTAAATTATGGACTTCCATATGAATTTCTAGGTATTATTGTCGGTGATGGTTGCGAGTGGTTCGACTTTTACCCATTTGATAAAGTAATCAAAAGCTACAATAAGAAATTTCCTTTGACCAATCTCTACGGGAAAAGGACCAAGAATATCAATCCTCCATTGGGCAAAAGGCCAAGGATCAAACAATGGCGCCAATAAGATGGCCGACTAATGGATGACAGGACTGAACTACCAGCAGTTGTCGCAGTGCCGAACCAGCTCAACAGCGTCCTGACATAGGATCGGCCACCAATACCCCTGCCTCAGCAGTTTGTAGGCCAAGGCCCAAACCCTGGCATGTCCTCCGCATACTCCTTCATCAACCTCTCGGAGGGCATAGTCGGCTTCAGAAGTACCAAGACACCTGATGAGAAGCCAGCCAAAAGACCTTTTATACAATACGCCATCAACGAAGAGAAATTGGGGAGACGCAACTGGATCCGCCGCACTTCCTTTTCATCTGGTGGTAGCTCCGCTCAGAGAGGATAGGCACATATTGGAGTCATCCAAGTCTCGATATCCAAAAGGTCACTTTGCATTACCTGTTCAGGCTGAGCAATACTCAGGATCTGCAATTCTTCTACAAGGACCATACAGTTCTCTCCCCTACCATGGGTGGATGCTAGCTTGGAAAGGGCATTGGCCCTAGCATTCTTGGATCGTAGAATCCGGTTGAAGCCAAAGTGGCTAAATTTAGCTATAACACCCTTCGCCACCTGGAGATAGGCTGCCATCAAGGCGTCCCAGGCCTCATATTCTCTTGATATCTAGTCGACTACTAGTTGCGAGTCGCTGAAGGCATTCAATTTCTGGGTGCCTAACCGCTTTGTAGCTTGGAGGTCAAATATCAGAGCTTTATACTCGGCCACATTGTTAGTGACGGGGAAGAAAAGCAGAGAGCATACTCGGCGACGACCCCTTCAGGAGACATCCAGACCCATCTAGCTCCACTCCCCGAGGAGCAAGCGGACCTGTCAACAAAGAGGTCCCAAGTTGGGTTGTCTGAGTCAGGCGCTCGGGCAGAAGCACCAATCGTCGAGGAAGAAGACGAAGCGGGGACGGGTGTCTCGCCTTCAGGCTGAGTCAGTGTCAGAGTGTCTTCAATGGTTAACTCGGCGATGAAGTTGGCGAGAACTTGTGCTTTGATCGTTGTGCTTGGTCCATAATTCCCCAAGCTCAATGGCCCATTTGGCCAACCGTCCCGACATCTCCGGCCAAGAGAGGACCTATGACAAGGGTGATCTGTTAACACCTTTATAGAATGCACTAGAAAGTAAGGCTGAAGACTCCTAGCCGATGGGACCAGGGTCAACGTCAGCTTTTCTAAAGCGGGGTACCGAAGCTCTGCGCCATGAAGCACCCGACTTATGTAGTATACGGGCCTTTAAATGCCACCTTCTTCTTGGACAAGGACAGAGCTCACTACCAATTCAGATGCGGCAAGATACAAAAATAGTTGCTATCCATCAACTAGCTTGGACAGGATGAGGACTTCTACGAGGTTCCGCTTGAGCTGGTCAAAGACAATTTGGCATTCGTCCGTCCATTTGAATCCCTCGATCCTGTTCAACAACTTAAAGAAAAGAAAACATAGATCTGCTGCCCTCGACATAAAGCGGCTGAGTGCAACCACCCGTCCACTGAACCTATGGACTTCCCGAACAGTTGTCGAAGGGCACATCTGGAGGATGGCAGTCACCTTCTCCAGGTTTGCTTGCATGCTGCGGCTAGTCACCAGGTAGTCGAGAAATTTTCCGAATACTACGCCGAAGGCACACTTTGCCGAATTCAACTTCATGCGGTACCTACACAAAGCAGTGAAACTTTCGGCTAAATTGGCCAAGTGGTCAGAAGCAAGTCGGCTTTTCAACAACATGTCGTCAATATAAACTTCCATGTTTCGGCCAAGTATCTTATTGACGAGCCATTGATAAGTAGCACCAGCATTCTTCAATCCGAAGGCATTATAAGATTAATAGTGAAACTTGTCTTGTCCTCATCATTCAGATGCAGTCGGATTTGGTGATAACCCAGGTAGGCGTCAAGGAAGCGAAGGAGCTCATGGCCAGAGGTGGCATCCACCAACAAGTCTATCCAGGCTAGTAGAAAGCTATCCATCTGGTAGACTCTGTTGAGGTCAGCGAAATCGACACATATCTGCCACTTGATGTCCTTCTTGGGTACCATGACTATATTGGCTACCCACTCAAGATAATGGGCCTCTCGGAGATGGCCTGCGTCCAAACTCTTTTGAACTTCTGCATGATTTTTTATTCGTCGCTCATGGTTGAAGCTTCGACATTTCTGCTTCATCCAGATCTACTCCCAGCATGTCCGAGGGTGACCATGCGAACACATCAAGATTGTCCTTCAAAAAATCTGTCATCTTTTTTACCTCTTTGGTCGTAGGTCAGAACCTATCAGTAAAGTTTGTCCATCGCCATCGAGAACTGGGATGGCTATCAATTCTTCCCCCTAGGAGGTAGCGTCAGCCGAGGACTCGATTGCCAGTGATTCGGCAGCCGCCATCCCTTTAACTGAGATCATGTAGCATTGGCGGGCCGACTCCTGGTTCTCTTTGGCTTCTTCCACTCCTTGATCAGTGTGGAACTTAAGCTTCTAGTGATAAGAGGATGGGACAGCTTTGATCCGTCTGATCAGGTGTCAACCGAAAATGGCGTTATATGCCGAGTCCACTTTAACAACTGCAAAATCAGTTTCAAGAGTCAGCTGCTTTGGGATCGTACCGAGGGTCACCGGCAACCTAACTATGCCTTCCACCTAGCAAGGGGACCCATTAAAGTCAAACAAACGTCCTCGATGGGCCCTTATATCGGCATCAGTCAAGCACAGTTTAAGAAAGCAATCATAAAAATACATATTCGGTGCACTTCCATTATCTACAAAGATTGATGCACATCATAGTTCTTGATTACATCATTTACGATGAGAGCATCATCATAGGGGACTTAAACTCTTTCAAGGTCAGCATCGAAAAACGTGATTTCTTTACGCTGAGGACGCTTCGGGTTAGCATGTACCACTACGATAGTCGATGACGCTCTGCCTCGTCCTTGCCTTCGAGATACCTCACCTGATCTTCCCAAGATCACCATGATTGAACACGCACTCGACCATTGATGCAAGGTCTCCCCTACCGAGGCAATGGTAGGCTAAGATCCCCCCTGCGGAAGCTGCTGTTGCAGCAGAGGTGGTTGCTGCTAGGACCGAGGCTGGTACCGTTGTTGTGGTTGTTGCTCTCGAGTTGTGTACTGAGGCAATGGCTGCTGCTAGGACCGAGGCTGGTACCGTTGTTGTGGTTGTTGCTCTCGAGTTGTGTACTGAGGCAGATGCCTTCCCAGATGAGGCACTCTATCTCCTGTCAGAGATGGCGACACTCGTCCGTAGAGTGGCCCTTTTCATGGTGGTACTGGTAGTACTTCCAAGAGTCAAGGCGCTAATTATCTATCTTCATTTGCTTCCACTGCCGGAGCATACCTTTTACTTCCATCAAAATCCTAGAAGGTGGAGCCGGCAGGGGAAGATGATGTTGGTGTTGAGGCCGGCGCTTCTCTCAACTTTGATCTTATTCTCTTTGAAACCTCTTCCGGGATGAGTCGAAGTAATCTTGTCGATGTCGCTCGGCCGAGAAGGCTGCGGCTGAGGGAAATTCAGCTATCTTCTACTCTTTAGCTAACATCAAGGCTTCCTGATTGATATATTTGTGAGCACGTGCAACCAGGTCTTGGAATGTTGGGGTATGCCTCTTCCCAAATGAGCTAAGCAATCCCATGTCGGTGCAACCATTAATAACCGCCAACACAGCGATGGAGCTATCAAGGTTGAGGATCTATGCCACCTCCATTCGGAATCTCGCAAAATAATCCTAAAGGATCTCACTCGACTATTGACGGATTGATAGGTGGCATTAAAGAATTGGTCAATAAATAGTTGACCAAGCTGCCCCAGTGATTGAATTGAGTCGGGCTAAAGTTCGAACTAAGTAGATGCAATCTTCTCAAGCGTGAAAGGGAATAGTCGGCACCAAACAGGCTCAGGTACCCCTCGAACCGAGAGGTATGAGTTGAAACGTTGAAAGTGACTGACCAAGTACGATGTCCCATCATACAATAGTCCCTTCGGTAGCTTCACATTTTTTGGGACATGGAGTGCTAGGATCTGCAGGGAAAAAGGTGATTCTTCCAAGATATTACTGGCCCAAGGTGTCTCCTAAGGCGGAGTGACCATCTGTTGCATCTCCTTCCTTATCTCAGATAGCCTCTAATCAAGCTCCAGAGTTGACGTTGTAGTTGCAGCAGAGCGTCCCTCGGCCCCAAGTAGATGAGCATCAGACGAAGCTTGTCAGGTTTCGTCATTAGCGTCCACTAGTGTAACTCTCCTTGGCTAGTGTGCAAAGCCCGAGTCTGAGGCCCGATGTACTGATTGCCCAGGGTCGAAGTTCCCTCGGTCGAGTACCCCCGAGAGTGACCCACCTAGCCCACCGAAAACTGACCAAGAGGATTCAGGGGGGGCTACAATGGCAGTGGCGCTCTCTCTAATGGGTTCAACAACCCCATGTGATGGGCGATAGTAGACATCATCTCGTACACTGGAGCAAGAGAAGTGACGGTGCAGCCAGATGGGGCATCTGCTGGGAGAGCTCCTCCACTCTATCATCTCTAGACACTGTAAGATCCAGTCCTATCGGGAGCAATGGACCCTATGGTTGAGTTGAGCCCAGAGTCAGAGGTGCACCTTTAGTCTGGCTGAGAGACAAGGTTGGTGCGTTCTTGATCTCGAGTTCCTCTCGTCACAGATCCGCGGTGAGCCATGACTGCATTTCTCACAGATGGTACTAGTTGATACAGTCGAGGAACTCATTGGTCGCGGACACAAGTTCTGAGACCGCTGGAGAAGATCCGAACAAGAAGGATTGGCCCACCTATAAGACAAGGCATTCGATCAGAAAGGGCCCCAGGTGTAGTCCAGGAAGAGCCCTTTAGACAATCAAGTCAGCAAGCGAAACTTAGAAGATATTAAAGAGGATAAACTAAAAGGTTTCGGATAATAGATGTCATGTGCCTTTATTTGACGTAAGCAGTGTCCTTAAATAGGAGGTAGGTAAGGAACCCCTTTTTGTTGCTGATGATGTAAGACTATTTTTGTGTATAGAGGAGGCACATTGGAACATGTTGATGCTTCCCTTTGCTGAATGGGCCAAAAGCCCATTAACTATCTTCGTCCCATAATGGATCTAGAGCAGGATAAGCTATCCTCTTGGCCCACTTAGGCCCAACTCTCGACTTACCCCATCAATATTAGAGAGTCGTGTCGGATACTCGGACACAACAGGACACTCGAACACCCGTCTCTAATCCTCTACTACAAGATTTTAAAATAAATACTAAAGTTTCTTAGAATACTTAAGATATCTTCTCAAAATACTTAGTCTACATAATAGAATTCAATATATTTTAGTTATATCATTTATACTTTAAACAAATTATAATAATTATATTTTATTATATACATGTATAACTAGATATTCATGTGTATATATTCGTATATTCTCCGTATCCTCGTGTCCTATTTTTTAGATATTGTCGTGTCTAACACAGGTGTCTATGTCAATACTTGACACTCGTTTCCATATCCCACAAATCATATGCCATGAGAGATGAATTGAATTGAAGATTAACTCCATCAAATCATGTCCACTAGAAGAAGTCAATATTTTTATCAAACAAACTCCTTTGCATTGACCTCAATGCGGGATAAAACTTTTGTAAAAGAGTCTGGCTCGGTGCACACCCGTGCGGCCATGACTGACGCACAGTGTGCATTAAGAGTTTTCCTTTGTGCAAAAGAAAATACTTGGTGCACACTAGAGGCGTGCACTAACACCTGAGAAGAGATCCTCTTAGTACAACATTGGACAGAAGTCCAGTAGCACTGAGAGGAGGAGGAGGGTCAAATATTGTAAAAAAGTCCCTCATGTGATCTAAAATTTTTATAAATATATGAGTCATCTCTCTCTCTCAGTACTGTTAGACTCATATCCAATTCTGTACGGAGAAGATCACTTCTCCTAACACCTGTGTACCAAGTATTTCTCTTTTAATAATTATAACATCAACAATATAGGTTAAGAAGAAAGAACCATATCAGATTACATGCAGCATGTTGTCCTTCATAGCTCCCTTTATTTAAGCTTAGTTTTTTCTTGTCATCTGATATATAATTAGGACCAGTATTAATCATAAATCTCTACACCAGCAGCTACTCCTGTTTGTTGCCATCGCCACCGTCCTTGTCCTTCTTGGTCGGCACGCGGCCATCGGTTCCGGCAAGCATGTGGTACTTGTCCCGCCGGGTGAGGTTGGTGCACTCGAACCCCAGCGTCCTCGCCAGCACCCCCTGGATGTAGTTGGCCACCTCGATAGCCGGCTTCCCGCCGGCGCTGCACGTCTGGCCCGCCGGCAGCTGGTCCAGGAAGGTGATCTCGTACGTCGGCCGGGGGTTCATGAAGAAGAAATAGGGGTCCAGCAGCTTGTAGCCCCTCACAGTCGTGCCGTGGAACGTCCCCTGCTTGGTGTTGATGGCGACGGGTACGATCCTGTCGGTGAGCTCGGCGAACAGCGCGCTGAACCGGAGCAGGAAGGGCTCCCGGCACGTCGTACCCTCTGGGCAGATCACCAGGTCGCCCTCCTCCAGCAGGCGCTTGATGTTCGCGGCGTCCCGTTCCCGCTCCCTCGACAACGAGACGGCCTTGATGGGGCAGATGAGCTCGTTGAACTTGCTGATGCTGTAGGTGACGCAGCTGACCTTGCGGCCGAGCGCGACGGCGATGACGATGGGGTCGAGCATGGTGCGGTGGTTGCAGACGAAGAGGACGCCCGGGTGGCCCTTCTTAGGCGGAGGAGGGGGGTTGCCCCGGACGACCAGGTTGATGCCCGTGAGCTTGTAGGTGTAGAAGACGACGCGCTCCGGCAGGGGGAGGTTGAAGTAGATGCGGACGAGGGAGAGGGCGAGGCCGACGGGCATCCACAGGAAGGTGAGGAGGGCGACGAAGGGGGTCGGGCGCCGTGCGAGGCGGCCATCGTAGAGGATTATTGGAGCAAGCAGGTTGTTCTTCGGCACGGGCTTGCATCCGGTGGGCGGCACCAAATAGCCCTCCTGCTTCCAACCAGTCATGTGCAGGACTGTAGCGTAAGAGACGCAAACTCACAATGCATAGCAGTACTCCTATCTATAGAAAGAAACTTTGAAGGACAGCCTAGCACGCAGAAGTTAGAACTAAGGACAAATCAGCAGAATTTAAAGCCTGTAACTAATGGCAGAACATAAATACGCGAAGAGATTCTCTCGGTACGTGTTTAGATCAGAGTCCAGCAGGAGAAAGATCTAAGTGGTTGCGGAATTTTATGGGGAAATTTTTTACAATATTTGATCATTTTCTCTTTTTTAATACTGTTGGACTTCGATCCAAATGTACATTGAGATGATCTCCTCTCTATAAGCGTATAGCAAAACTAATAAGATCGATATCCTTGGCTGCAATTGTTAATTAAATGGCAGAGGGAGCTAGTTGAATTGTGCAAATCGATTGATATGTAATGCATGTGAGCTTAAGTACTTTATTTATAAGATTAGCTAACACTTGATTTCAAACATGACTTAAGTGTCTCAATGTATGTTAATAGTTTACCGTTACTATTTTAACATTACCTTACACATGGACATGAACCCGATGTTGTCTTCTCTGCCACCGATCCCCAAGTCTGCCAACCTATCGCCAAGTTCCCGCCGGAGGGCCTCCGCCACGGGCTGCCCCACCAGCACCCCCGGCCTCTTGACGAACCCAGTCGCCCGTCCAGAGCTGGTGACCTCTATCTCCGTCCCCACCACCCGGTCAGCCCCAAGATAGCCCTTGGCGAACGGCTCCACCAGGACCCTGGGGCTCGCCGTCACCACCACCCGCCTGCCGACGGCGCCGCTGCTGAACACCCGCCAGCTCTCCGGGTGGACGTCCTCGGCGTAGAACTTGGGCAGCACCGCCCGCGCTGCAGTCTCGATGTCCCGCACCTTGAGCCCCGCGAAGGAGATGAAGACGAGAGCCTGCATGGCCAGCGACTCCGACAGGAGGGCGTGGATCAGGAAGACGAGGGGGAAGGAGGCCAGGAGCAGGGCGCCGCGCAGGAGCGAGCCGGCCTCAACCGCGACGAGCATGAAGTAGGGGAAGGCGCTGCGGGAGATGAGGAGCGCCCCCTCGAGGCGGGCGACGACCGTCTGGCCTGACCTCCCCTCTGTGCTGCATTGGCTGATCGGTGGGAATAATGGACGGAGCCCCATGACTCCCCTAGCTCGCGCGTTCTAAATGTGCTTCTTCTGCAAGTCCCTCCCTGTCTCACACACCTTGTGGAGTTACGCCTACCTGTTTGCTTATATACATCTGCTGTGCGTGTAGCTCTCTGTGTGTGGATATTAGAGAGAGAGAGAGAGAGATCTAGAGAGAGAGAAGGAGAGGTGAGTGTACGTACGTAGGACATGCATATGGTTCAGGATGGAGTTAGAGGCGGATTTAAACGTTAAGAGGGACCTAGATTGGTCGTGGAGTTTGGGAAATGCGGACTTGACTTCCTCTAGAGTTTGTTTAGCTGCACTTATAGTTGGGGGATTAGGCTGCCTCCTTGTGCTTCTTTTCTCCTGGGTGGGTGGATCATAAGTGAGGGCGGGTGGAGGGGGAGGGCCGAGTAGTTGAGAGTTGAGAGTTGAAACGGACGCCTAATCTCTCGTTGGATGGGCGGGTGCTTGCTTGTTGGGCACCTCGCACACGCGTTGGTGTCAATACAAGTTTTCTTTTTTTTTTTTTTTTTTGAAGTATTTACAGAAGCTCTCATTAGAGAGAGTGTATATATATATATATGGATATTAAATCAATGTTTTTAAATATTATCTAAGATTTTTTTTACTGTAATGATAACTTCAGATTTTTCAGATGATTATTCTAAATTCGAAAATCCCATTACAAGAGGTAAAATTTGAATAGAGACCTTTCTTATGAAAAATATATATATTAAATGTTACTGAACTCTAATCTCTTTGGCCTCTCACATGTTTCTAAGCGACTCAGGAGCGGTGGGAGTAACGAGAAATGCTCGCTGCGAAAGCAAAATAGGTGAGCTGAAATGAGCCCCGTAAAATAGGTGAGTTGGAATAAGTCCTTTTAAGTACTCTCGCTCGTGCCATCTAGAAAACATATATGACCTTTGTCACCCGCCTTAAATGCATGCTGATGTTAGTTGTGTGTCAATGCTTATGGGGATTAGATTAAAAGATAATAAAAATGTTTACTTGCTAAACTGTTTTTTTAGAACATCAAAAAGTTCTCGAGATTATCTTCAGGTAAGGTAAAATTTTTTATTAATTTTTTAATCTATGCGGTCCCATGTGCACTGACATGTGACTGCCCAACGTCGATACGCATTTAAAGTGGGGGATAGGGGTCACGTGTGTTTTCTAGGTGGCACGAGCAAGTAGAGCAACTTATTCCCTCCCCCCTCCCACCGTACCCCATGCCGTGCAGCAAGCATTTTGAGAGTAATAAGATAAGCACTTGGCAAATTACTATGGTCGTCGAACACGGTTACAACCTATCTTACCTCTTCCCCTTTGTCGTGAAACATTTGGGTAAACTCATTGCACAGTACACAGTGCACGGCATGCCTGTTCTTGGGAGGGCGTATGTGGTGTAGAGCTGCATGCACTACGCTAACATTAACAGCACTAGCTATGTTGCCGGTGATTAATTTGGGGTTCCAAAAATGCTTGCTTACTATAACTGAGTATAGTGTTCCCAGGGAATTGTTAGGTCGACTTGCTCTGCTTAATTGAACTTACAAGGTTGCGTACCAAAATGGTACACGCCAGTTGGGATATTGATCATGTCACAGGCAGAGCATTAGGAATTTAGAAGAGGCTGCAAAGTTTAAGTTGGGTAACCTAATTTATTTGGGTCAACCGCAGTTGGGACTCGCATTATTTTTGGTCGAACAGATTCGCGCGCACGTTTAATACGGTCTCGGGTCTCTCCTCGGTCAGGGCCGGTTGGAATATTGCTTAGGATTCACTATGGTTTATCAAAAAAAATACCTGAGTTGGTGTAGAATCGAATCGAATAGTAGAAAGTCAAATCACGTTAGGAAAAGATTGTCGATAATTTAGTTGGGTTAAGGAAGGTCGGATCAGCTTTAAGTTGGTCATCTTAAGTTGAGATGAGATCTTCGGATCTCGTTGGGAGGATCTTGGTGTATTCTTTTTTTTTTTCTTTTTTTTTTTTTGGAATGAGTAAATTAGTGGTAAGGAAGAGGGAGATTCATAACCAAAGTCCTGGATTCAAAACTCGACATTCCTTCGGATTAAGCATGAGAAAAGGAAAAAACACCCGCAAGAGCACCTTCGCAAGGTTCGAACCCTGGTCTCTCCGCTGAAGGCGAAGAACGGTCCGTTGCGTCATAGGCGCGGGACTGATCTTGGTATATTCTTATTCACAAAGATTATCTTTGAACTAATCATTTTACGAAAAAAATAAAATTGTACATCAAATTCAAAATTTAAAGAATGAGTTTCAAAAGATATCATGTTTCTTATTAAATTTTGTTAAGATGATACAGCATAAGCTAACCCAATATGAATTCCCACCCTTTCTCGAGTCCTCACTTGATACATAATGTGGTACTGATTATAGTGCACAAATTAGGCCCCATCAATCCAAATTTATGCTCAAGTGAACGTGACATGCACCAAAGTAATTAAGAACATTAATTTTTGCACCTAAAGGGACAGGGAACCCCTTAGGCTATGGGTATCCAGGTCCAGTAGTCTCCAGTTGTCACGCAGAAGTTGGGAACAATTCGATCGAATTTTACACAGTTCAAATTTATTTTTTTTTATTATTGGGCCAGATTTTCATTGAATTTGGATTATTTCCTTATTAGAAGGAGCAAAGATTTAGTCTGTTCAAGTGAGGCTTCTTTAATATCAAGTCTAATTCGAGTTATTTAAATATTAGAAAGCTCTCTAATTTAATATTTATCGACTTCTTGGAAGTATTAGGTAAATAAAATGGAAAAAAATATTTATCATGAACTTAATTATTAAATTATTAAATAGGATGTAAATGAACTTTAGATGATCAATGTTATTAAATAAATATAATCAGGTCTTATACGAACATAAATAACATGAGCATGCTTGTGTACAAGTAACTTATATTCATGTATAGAATATTGTTGAGCTCAATGTCAAAGTGTTCATCAAGCGTATTTTTTCACTTATTCCCCTCAAGATGTGACCTCTTTTATGTTTATTTTAGAAAGGCTCTTTTATGTTCAAAAAAATATAAACTTGAGTGCTAGAACAGTTGTATATTTTAGTTAAGAGAACATAAATTATGTTTAAAGTGTAGGAGTCTTTTCCACTCTCCACCATTAAGATTTGGAATGCACGATTGATAACTCTAACATGATATCAAAGCCTACAGTTTAGATTATGAGAAAATCTTACTGCACAGACACTGGCTATTACACTGCCAATGTTTCTTATTATTCATTTAGGGTCATGTTTTAGTTTTTCATCATTTTTTGGGTCGTCAGGTACAAGATACAGATTGTACGACCATGTAGGGCACTATGGGACCGATCAAAAAAAAATTCAAAAAAAAAGTTATTTTTAAATGAAAGCATACCAAAAGACGTAATAGCCACTAGTGATGCAATAAGTTGTTCTCATTATATTATAAGTTGTGTACCTCATGCTTGACCCACTTTCCTTTTTCAACATATGGCACAATAGTTCTAAGGCATCAATCTTAAGCAAATGACCTGGGTTCGAAATCCACAAGTCCTCTCATAAATGGGAGAATAAGTAGGCCCACATATTTCAACTTAACATAAGAATGTATAATTATATTTTAAGCCATATACCCTACATTTGTTATTGTCCTAGTAACGATGGCAACTATGCAATGATCGGGAAAGGGTTGGGGATTTAAAGACTACCACATCCCTTGTACACCAACAAATAGTATTGATTGCCTAAGTCTACAAAGAAAGAGAATTGTGTCGGGGGGACCCAACTCTTGGAGAGTGAGAATCCTTCGATGCTTAAGTTAAAGGTGACCCTTCGGCTAGTTTGCAAGAGAGATTGAAAGGTGAGAGGCAAGAAATCCTATGAATAACCATGAATAAACTTTATTCTCTCAAGACTTACTTTTGGAAGAGAGTTGCAAACAATAGATCTTTGAGCATGACTTCAAAGCTCTATTTATACTTATTTCCTTACCTAATACAACTACTAACACCTCATTTCTTTGCTGGAGTCAAACTCCTACTTCTCGTAACCTAATCTGTAAGTCAAAATCACTTCTTAGTGCAGATCAGACTCTATTCACGCCACTTGTAATTTTCTTTTCTAAAGACCTTTAAATTCAACCCCTTAAATGTTCGCATTATGAAAATCTCTCTTCTAGAAAATTTTAGAATTTTTAATTATCTATCTAATGCCACCAATCTTACTATTTTTAAATATTTATATAAAACGTTAAGCATGTTTTACTGGCATGCTATCCTGAGTACTCCGAACTCAGAAATCTAGCATATTTTCTTTCCATCCAAAGATATCATAATTCTGACTAGTAAACAACTTATTTTAAATATATGTTCTTCATAAAACTTCTAGAAGTTTTAGTCATCATTATAATGGGAGTTGTTTTACTATATTTGAAATTTTATACACGACATTATGCTTAAAAGATCGGGACTATGTCAAGTAAATCGATGTTCAGAATCTCAGTTCAAGTAGGATTTCAATTATGACTTTATACCAATTAGTTATAATCATAATTATATTAACAATTTTTATGTTCTACTTCTAATTTAAGTCAAATATGTCATATATAACTTTTAAGGTCGTAATTAATTTTAATTATATCATCTTTTATTTCTTTAATGCAAATTCTAGTCCAATTAGGACTTATTCTTTATGGGCAGCCATTTCTAAAACTGATCATCGATATGTTTGACTAGTAAAATATTTGAATTAGTAAAAATGGTCTTCTACAAGATTATAAATCTTTTTATGTCTTTTCCAATAATATCAACTATATCTAATTAGAATCTTTTACATAAATTTATCATTATTTTACTATGTTGCTATCTAATACATCAACCCTGAATTTAAACTAAACTAATGAGCTATTCTTAGTAGTATAATTGGACTAATGGACTTTCATAATTAGGTTAATTAGACTAAATCAATTCACTTAAACTCACTAATATACTCTCATAATTAATTAATTGATCTAATTTAAATTAACTAAATTCATTAATGGGTTATAAAAGTACGGGGCATAACATCCTCTCCTCTTTGAATTTCTAAGGCCATAGAATAAGATTAAGGGATTACTCAATCAAGATCTGATCATTACAACAAATAGATCTATATCTAAGGAGCATTTGTAATGAGATTAATATACACTTTTGATTTAATGTATCTTTAAACTTTAGATCTAATCTAGTTAATCAACTTAATTAATCGATGAATAAACTTATCTTGACATAGCGAAGGTCATAGGGTAAAAAGAGATTGATGACTAACTAATTCTCATATGGTTGAGTATGTACTAAAATAACTAAGATACAGATAATGACTCTAACAATCTCATTGTAGTTTATAACTACTTCTTAAAAGTACTTAGGATATCATAAGAATATGTCAATTAACTTCTATGCATATTTTCAACTTATGATACGTGAGTTCTAACTTCACAGTATGTTGCTAAAGATTTATCTATTTTTCAAAAAATTATAATATTTTGAAAATCTAATATAAATATGAGTCATTGATGTTCTGCTTCTAATTTGGTAGCTTTAAGAAGATAGATATAATCAAAATCAGGATAATGTGTTTAACTCTCAAATATCCTTTACAAATCCACTCTCATAACTAATTTACAGATTATGTATGCTTAGCAAATCTACTTATCATGAAATTAGAAATAGTCTACATTTATATTCAAGGGTAAGACTTAAAGGATAACATAGAAGGGCTTAATCATATGTCTTTAAGTGGCCTAATAGATCAGTAGAAAAGATTATGAACTCATATCCGATGTGTCCTCTATACTTTCTCTCGTAGAAGTACTAACGATCAATAGCATAATATGATTATAGTTACTCATCCCAAAAGAAGATTAGGATCATCGACATTCAATTAAACACTTATAGAATTAGATATGTGTCACTTATAAAATTTAGAGGCACCATCTTACACTAACATTTAAATATGTTAACCGATTCTTTCTAATTCATAGGCAACATAAGTGAATGTAGACGAATAGATTGTTAATTAAATATAAAAATTTATATTGTGGTCAAGACATCTCTTAGTACTAATTATCAAAAAATCGGAAATAAGAATAGGTCAATTTTCAATAGTTTAACAAACCTAGTAGAAAGGTATAAGTAAGTAGCACATGTATCCTATAGTTGACTCTCTTCCTTAAAAGGATAAAATTTAATCTTTTTAATCCCCATCCAGACTAAGAATTCTCTTTATATAAGTCTAGTTGTGGGAACCAACTAAGTACGTCATTTACAATTACCTATCTCCAAATTTTCAAGCCATAATTTGAAACTATACATTATTTTAATTGTTAATCTAAACCTAAGATCATACTAATTTTAAACTTTACCATATCATTTAAGATCGATTGGTATGGTTTAAGATCAGATGGTTATGGATGCTAAAACTCTCATAATTGCTCTGATACCATACTGTTATACTCCGGATCTGGGTTTTTTTTTTTTTTCAACTTGGAGTCCGACTGCATAATCTCAACACAAATTCCATCATAACAAACATATATGAGAGATAAACAACCACAAGGTGGTTTAAATAAATGTCATAACCATCAATTAATCTAAAATATCTAAGTATAGTCAATACTAAAGTTCACAAATTACAATATCCATCAATTTGTACATAAATTCTCAATCTCACCAAATAAAAAAAAATACATTAATCTCTTATTATCCCTACTATATCAAATCTAAGATAACTATAAATTTAAATCTAAATAATCTCTTGAAGATGTCAAATATCTTAATTAGAAGTCTCCTCAAATTCCAGGTTCTCTTTCTCAAATACTGAAAATGTTAATAGGTTTTATGAATACAACCACTCAGTAGACTTCAAACCATCCACATGATTTAACATATAGTAAATTTTACAAATCACATTATACAATTATACTAAACATGATCTTACACAGTTCTACATATAACTCAAATAAGAATATGATACAAAATATGGTCAGATATAATCTTATCAAATCAAATGTATTTTTAATAGTATGAATAGATCGACTAACATATAGTATATATGGCATAATCGAACTCATATCAAACATATCGAATTCTACTAGCCATGATCAGAACGTATCACATATCAAACAAAACATATCAAATTATCAGGGCATTACGTACCGCTACCCCCTGAGCATATCTCATATCAAATAGCAAATGTCATGGCATAGTAGTTTATCAAATCATATTCATATTATGGATCATATAGCTAAGACAAATTCATATGGTTGTAAAGAGATAGCTAAACAGGATGATCAAAAGATTCAAATGACTAAGCTGAATTCAAATGAACCTATGGTGTAAAGATTTCATATTTATGTGTCAATCAAACAAATCAAATCATATCATAACGGACATGCACTCAAATCACAACATAAGGAGCCAAAAAAAACAAATACCAAAACATCTAGACAAATGATGCAAAGGTCTTGGTCACTACGTAGAACCGAAAAGTCTAAGTTCCACCCAACTCCAAACCACCAGGGCGTTACGTATTACCGTCCAATAGTTTAGCCGGCCAAAAATTAGGATTCCACCCGTTTGCCCTCGAGTTCCAAACAAAATGTCATATCCAATATAGATGCTTATAATGAAATCATACCAAATATCTCATTAAGATGGCAATGTCCAAACAAAATCAAATAATTATGGTATAATCAGATTAATAGAGATAAAATGATGACAAAATATGAGCATATATCTAAAAATAGAATTATCAAAGTGATACATACATATAAGAGTTAAAATAAATACTTTTACATATAAAATAGCTACTTAGAGAGTCATCATAATCATATATATGAAAAATCAGAGTAAAACTGATTAAAATAAGTTTTTGGACATAAAAGATAACCAAGAAAATTTTCTTAGAATTTTTGGAATAAGAAACATATTTTTTAGCCATTAAGACTAATTTTCAGCATTAAACAATCAACAAATAAGGCAGATAATATCAAACTGATTCATAAAATTATCAAACTTAGAGAACATGTCAAATAGGACATATTTAAAGTTGGACAAAATTTCATTAATTTCTCAATTGGTTTGATATGATTTTGGACTCCCACTTCGATTCCAAAAATCAGACTTAAATAAAATTTCACCAAATCAAAATAGAGGAAAAAATAAATAGCAAAATGGGTCATAAAATTCTCAAACTTTACATATATGTCAAGGATAATATAAGAAAGTCTCTACAAAATTTGGCATGATTTGGACATAAATCAAGTGAGATCAAAGATCCACAAGTTGGGA
Source organism: Zantedeschia hybrid cultivar (assembly GCA_030544215.1). Taxonomy (NCBI): domain Eukaryota; kingdom Viridiplantae; phylum Streptophyta; class Magnoliopsida; order Alismatales; family Araceae; genus Zantedeschia; species Zantedeschia hybrid cultivar. The sequence continues at coordinate 16,421,902 of JARZZO010000016.1, forward strand.
TTTCAAAACTGTTATGATAGATTATATAATATGCAAGGAATATTAAAAAATAAATATCCAACTATCTCCGAAAATTATGAAATTTATTGGACATAGTGGTAACAGGAAAAATAGACTTTTGTCAAAATTTTAACTCAATTTAACATCGTACAAGGGAGAACAAATATCTATAATTCAAGTAACCATAGTTGAAAAAAAAACAGATTGAACGGACAGATTATATAGGCTGAGATAATAATCATGAAATAAATAGTAAAGAAGATCGTAAAAATATGAAGCTTGATGATTATGAAGTAGATATAGATCAAAATTTTTATTAATTTATTAGTTTTTTAAAAAATTAAAAATAATATAATTTTTAATACTAAATAAATCATACTTAGAGTTATTCACCTACTTCTTAAAGAAAGATCGTCTCTTAGCTCCCTTATGACTTCCTTGCTATCTATCAATAATTTCTTCCTCTTATAAACTCTTTTCTACATTCTCTAAACTCTTTTCCACGTTCTCTAAGCCTCTAATAACACAAAGCGTTAATTAAAATCAAATTCCTAAAAGAATAACTATGAATCAACTTTATTCTCTCAAGAACACCACATGAACTTACCCTTGGAAGAGAGTTGGACATAATAGAGTTTTGATCACGACCCCAAAGCTCTATTTATGCTTATTTCCCTACCTAATACAACCACTAACATCTCATTTCTTTGTTGGAGTCGAACTCGTACTCCTCATAATTTAATCTCTAAATCAAAGTCACTTCCTACTGCAAATTAGACTCTGTTTACGCCACTTGCAGTTTCCTTTTCTGAAAACCTTTAAATTTTATCCCTTAAACATTTGAATTAGGAAAACCTCTCTTCTACAAAGTTTTAAAACTTTTTATTATATTTCTAATGTTACAATTCTTTCTATTTTTAAACATTTGTATAAACCGTTATGCCTATTTTATTGACATGAGTACTCTAAACTCAGAAATCTGTCAAATTTTCTTTATGTTCAAAGATGTCCTGATTCCGACTAGTAAACGACTTATTTTAAATATATAGTCTTCATAAAACTTTTAAAATTTTGAGTCATAGTTCTAATAGGAATTATTTTGCTTAATTTAGAATTTGATATACGACGTGTGCTTAAAAGACCGAGACTGTGTCAAGTAAATCAGTGTACATAATCCTAGTTCAAGTAGGATTCCAATTATCACTTTCTACCAATTAATTAGAATTTTAATTATATTTAAATTTATTATATTCTACTTCGAATTCAAGTCAAATATATCATACATAACTTTTCAGATCTATAGGCTTATTGTATAAAAGTGATTGGCTTTAGTCCAAGTGGGAGATTGTTAGTTTTAGGTAGCCTACAAGCTAATCTGACTTTGTAATCTCGTTCATTTATTAATATAATGGCATAATATTCGTTGTGCGTAAATCGTATTAATTATCGTCTCACAATAAAGTACGTGAATATGTGCTATAATGATCAGATTATGATGAGATCATACTAATGAGACTGATCACTTAAACACACATATTCTTAATCGTTCCTAGTCGGAGGATATCCGAGAAGGACATCGAATATCCGGTTAGACTAGTACATATTACTCATGCTCATATGATGAGGGTGATTGATCTCATAAATCACTTGTGTGGAGACACTAAGGCGAATCTGTAGGTGCTCATTGGAGAATGAGTTCACTGAACTGATCCGACTGAATCGCTGAATGGTATTGTACCTCACTGTCAACCAGCTTAATTCTATTGTCGCAGTTGCATAGATGGTCCTCGGACCTGAGACACCAAGGACACCTTGTCGGTGGACTTCTGTGCTTTGACCTTGATTTACGAATCTCTAGCCACGGAATTCTAAAACACCAAGGATTGGGTACAGCGGAATACCGTCGAAGGGAATTGTGTGTCAATAAGGAATCATTCGCTCTCGGTACTTAGAGAGAGAATGCTCTAGGAAGGATGCGTGGAAGTCCCTGGCCATGGCAGACAATAATATCGGGAAAAGAGTTTTCCGATATTCATCAGCGACATCCAATCTAAGTGAGTCGACCGGTTAGGGTTTGACAGCACGTCATACCCTGAGTTGACTCGAGAGCATTGTACGAATGAATGATTATATCCACGCGGTAACTGTCGGCGGAAAGGTTCTAAGAGTGGGTTACTTAACCCTGATACCTTCCGGATTCATGCGATGTTGCTTGGCACCCAATGTGATCGGCAGCCCAGTCGAATTCGATGTGCGACATCAATTCGATTGATTAATTAATTAATAAAGAGTTATTAATTGATTAATAAAGCCAATGAGGAGTCACTGGGCTTATTGGGCTATTAACCGGACTGGTAATTGGGCCTAGAAGGTCACACGCATAAAAACCGCGCGGTTAGCATAAAACATAGCGAACGGACTGAGCAGGTCAAGCTGCTGCTAACCCTAGCCGCCCCTCCTCTGTTTCTCTCTCTCTCTGGCGTCCCAGACAGATCCAGATCTGCTCCGCCGCTTCTCCGACTCCCGTTCGATAGGAAATCGTCCGCGCGTTGCGGCGATCGTTGTGACGACCGGTGGAGGTTTCGTGGGCTGCGAAGAACGAAGAACGTGACGATATCCGTCGCGAAGAGGATCGCATGGACTTCGCTTGAGGCCGGGCGCTTGCGCGGCTTGCGGTGTCACACCGACGGAACCAAACAGTTGCGGATTCGAATCCGCACACGGTAAGAACTGATTATCCGATAATCTAGTTTTTCCGATTTACGAAACGGGAATAGATCTCTGTTTTTTTATTTATTTCCGCTGCGCGGGAGATCCGGAGAAACCCGAGAACCCAACATATATAAGGTAGAGGGGGGGGTTTAATTTGGTCTAGATCAATGTGCATAATGGAAATTAGTAATTAATGAAATGGTTGGTAAAACTTTTTTTATTTTTACTATTTTTGCATTTTCAATGCTTGGTGGATAATCGAGGAGATGAAGGGGAAAATTGAAAGATGGACTAGGGAAGAAAATTGGGAAAGAATTGGGATGGAGAGAGAGAGAGAGAGAGAGAGAGAGAGAGAGAGAGAGAGAGAGAGAGAGGAAAAGGGGGAAGAGAGATGGGTGGAGAAGAGACAATGATCTAGAAGAGACATGTTTGTAGGGAAGTGACATTATAATGCTTGGCTGGCTTGGTCTAGGCTAAGTAAAAAAAGCCCACAAAGTGTAACTCACTTGGTTTGACATAGACGTTGGCAGGACTAAAGATTGGAATGAGCCAATCCGAAGTATGTCAAGTTCGAGCTCGGCTCAGGGACTTTAAAAAAAATGATCTTGTGCCAAACCTGAGTCATAATGAAAGCTAAACATAAATCAAGCTCAACTTGAGTAGAAGAAGCTTGAGGAGGTCAAGTTGAACCTAGACCTGGATCACTGAGTTAAATTATTAGAGGAATTTAGTAAACCCAAGTGTTGCAAGGTGCAAAGGAGGCAATCCAACTTGTAAATATTTGAATCTTCAAACACCAATGACCAAGTTATAATTGTTGCATGGATTACTTATCAAGTTCACATGAAGCATGTGGATTGTTATCCATATATTTCCATATATTCTAAAATATACATAAACATTATATAAATAATGTACCCCATGCCGATCATCTCTCTTCTTCCTCCTCCGTCGTCCTCACCCTTTCCTTCATCCCCAAACTTCGATTGCTAGATATATAAGTGCTGCCAAAGTTCCAAAGCGCAGCAACGTACAGTATCACTTGGTAAAAGAGAGAAAAATGGTCCTTTGATCCTTACCAAAAGAGAATAGGCATAAGAACAAGTATAAGAAGGTGATGAAGCTGCAATTGTGGCAGTGGACATGATCCGCAGATTATTAGAAATGAGAGAATGATATAATGTCTAGAAAGGAGAACGCGATGCGGTCCAAGAGGGCTTATTTGACTTAAGGTAATTGTATCTGATGTTACCAGTCCGCAGGCCTACACGATGGTATATTTATTTTTGTGAAAGTCGAATTAGTCGAGCCAATTTTTCACCAAAACTTGAATACACGAGTTGTTTCTCAAACAAAACGTACGTACACCTTTATACTTCTTGTCCTAAACAAAGGTTAATTAATTAACATACTTGGAATAAGAAGGAAACAGTTAAATGAAGGAGATAACACCATCACTACCATCCACTTGCTCACCAGTGAAAACGTACGTATTTCTCCATGGGCTTTTGGGGATAATTTGATCATTGACCAGATACATAGGCTAACACATGCAGCAAAACATACATATAGAACAAACCGATGGCACCTTCAAACGTACGTCACAATATGTATCATGCTTTGCAGACGCCGGATAGCATTGGCTGTAAGAGTTACACTTGAAGACGGGGATAGGGAGAGAGACCCAGCACATTACACAACTTAACATTATTCTCTATTTGCTTCCAGATGCCAGTACACACGACTTGATTTGACGACTGGTGGAGCTTGACGGCCGGCTCATGGTTCGTTCACCAAATTAGGACTTGAATGGAATGGCTCTGATCACAATCTGGTGGTACATGGCTGCTAGCCCTGCTCCAATGAATGGCCCCACCCAGAAGATCCACTGCATATATGCACAAGGAAAAGAAAGTGAGACAACCATTATATATATATATAGAGAGAGAGAGAGAGAAAATAAAAGAGAGAGTGAGACAACCATTATTTATTTCTATCTTACACACTCTAATTTAAAAAATGAGGTATAAAAAATTTCATCTGATTCAACTTAAGGTTAAACCAATAGCTGCAACTTGCGCTAAGGATAGGACCATCGATGCTTAATTAATCAAGTACTGGTCAAATGAGGTACCCTAGGTAACAAGATAACGTTTAGAAATATTATTTTACTCTAATCATAGTTGAGGAAAATATTATATGCGAGGTACTGTATTTTTCTAGCCTTCCAAGCTGATCCACATAACCTAGCTAGTTTGACTTGATCGCCCATATATAACTCAGATGAAACGGATAGATCAATTGGTGAGGAAAATAGCTAGGCTTCATTTGGATTTGATCAACCTTCTTCCCAGGTCAAGACATGAGAAGGATAGAGATTGGCTGCCTACTCAACCAGCCCAAATTAGTAACAGGGCAATGGATTGCACACGTGTGGTTGGAAGTTGGAACAAACAAGAGCATCCGGCCGGTTGCACATATATGCAATATGCATCCACGTATGTAACCAAAGAGCACCTCTAGCTACCACGACAATAATTAAGTATTCTTGTCCCACTTTGTTAGCCGAATTAGAGAGGAATAAGGCATCTTATTCTTAGAATAAGGTTAATTTTAATTTAATGAACGGAATGATTTATATCGTGTCAGAATTGTTTATACTAAAATAAAGAGAATAAGCAATTCGATCTTAGACTTAAGAATTACTTATCTTTTCTATTTTGCCAGTGAGGTTTATAGAACTATCAAAGTTAAACGCCTCTTAGTCTAATATATGTTATTTCGAATAAATAATTTTAGATAACCTATTCTGCAAACAAATTGAGGCTAGAAGTTGAGATAAATAATAACTTACATGGTCATCCCAAGCATGCTTCGTGTTGTAGATGATGGCAGCTCCCAGGCTCCTCGCCGGGTTGATACCTGTGCCGGTGATGGGAATGGTGGCCAGGTGAACCAGGAACACCGCGAACCCGATGGGCAACGGAGCCAAAACCTGCCCATTAACAATGGATCCACACACATACACAACCCAACACAAACCCCATCCATCAGCGAGCGATTAATTAAAAGAAGAAGATTAAGGGGGAAAAAGAAGATCTATCTCATTACAGCGATGATGCCATAATATATAATTAATAATGGACAAGGGGAATTAATTAAGAAGCAAAAGGGGAATAGGGATAGTGACTCTAGTGATGTGGATGTGAAAGAGTGTGAATCCTCTAAGCATGCTTATTGATTAGAGTCAAAAAGTGTGAGAAATAAAAGTACGAATATTTGTATAAAGACTGTGTATGTAAAATTAAAAAATTCACAAAAAAGATTACACTTAGAGATCTTGATGATCTTGATCTGATGGTGGATCAGAATTGAGATCGTCTGGGGGGAGGGAGGCCAGCCAAAATCCACTCCACCTACGCCCCCCTAATTGCAAAATTTTGGCCCCCGTCCCCTTCTCTTCAGTGACTGTCTACGGTCCATCGAAGACTGTAGACGATCTCAACTTGGTGGATCACTTCATCGGACCCTTATATATATTAAAAAATACAGTTAAATGGGCATAGTTTTTAATATATAATATATATCAATTAAATATTTTCATATTAACTAGCTCATAAATCGGATGACCCAAGTCACTAAAAAAACTAAGATCGGTAGAAATGGGATCTCAAATTCCTGGTTTTTAAGCACTCATCAGAGAATCTGCACTTGGATGAGAAGAGGTAGTGATGGGTGCGCGTGCTGACCGGGACGTGGGAATCGCGGGCGTTGCGCTTGGCGTCGGTGGCGGAGAAGACGGTGTAGACGAGGACGAAGGTGCCGACGATCTCGGCGCCGAGCCCGTCGCCCTTGGTGTAGCCTGGGGCGACGGTGTTGGCACCGCCGCCCAGCATCTGGTAGGGCGACTTCTGGAAGCCCTTGACGACGCCGGCGCCGCAGATGGCGCCCAGGCACTGCATCACCATGTAGAAGAGCGCCCTCGTCAGCGACAGCTTCCGCGCCAGCAGCAGCCCGAACGTCACGGCCGGGTTGATGTGCCCGCCGGAGATGCCGGCGGTGCAGTAGACGAGGGCGAAGATCATGCCGCCGAAGGCCCAGGCGATGCCCTGGATGCCGACGGAGGCGCACATGGAGGACGAGCGCTTCACGCCCATGACGGTGAGGATGGTGATGTAGAGGAAGAGGAAGGTGGCCACGAACTCGGCGATGCCCGCCCGGTACAAGGACCAGGACCCCAGCTCCCCGGGCTCGAACAGCGGCGCCGGCGGGGGCTCCACGTAGTCCTTGTCCCCGTGCGCCGCCGTCCCGATGTCCAGCCGCTCCGAGTACCTGTTCACGCCCACCCTCACGTCCTCATCCCGCCCCTCCGCCATGCTCGATCGATCTAGACTAGCAAGATATATCTTTCTGCTGCACCGCCACAACCTCTAGAATAACCTGCAGTATAGTTCGTTCTCCCTAGCTAGCTCTTCGTTAATTAAAGAGACTGGCGTCAGTTTATATAGTGCAGCAGATCGTGGAGTAGAGTGAAGTAGGCTTCGGGTTCGACTGGGCAAAAATTTTCTACTCTAATGTCACAAGGACTCGCTCGTTGTAATCGCCGTGCGGTGGCTCTGATGATCTCACGGCACCGACCAGCCACTACAAGTCGCGGGGCTGGGCTAGTAAGTGATGGTGATGGATGATTACGGCAGCCATCAAAATCTTACATTAGCCTTCGAATTCGACTTAAAAAAGAAATAGAGGCTTTAGTACTGAAAGATTGGTCACCGTGACAATTTTATCAACTACCTACTAGCCTCAGTTTGGTAGTAAAATCTAGCAGATATTCTTGGAGTAAGTCAGATTCTGGCTTGATAGGTAAGGTCTGTTATTTGGTTCAAAATGACATCCTCAAAAGAAATGAGATCTTCGCAATACATGTTTGACCCTCCTCCTCTTCTCAGTACTGTTGAACTCCGGTCCAAACGTATATTGAGAGGATCTCTTCTCTTCTCAAAATAAGCAGATAAGTCATCCCTTCTTCTACCCAAGAATTGGGTATTCTGTCTTGTATTCTATTTTTTATCAAATTATTTTAACACAATCAATTCAGAATAATTCATCTCGTCATAATGTAGTTAGCTATCAAAATGAGGTTAAAATCATTTTCTTTTTATGTATTGGTTCAGTTGACCTGATATATATACAAGAAATAAGGTTATATATGATTCTAGATAAAACTCAATATTTTCTCTTAATAAGAAGATAATTCTGCACGGGGTTGATAATTTCACCTAATTAGACAATAATTCTAAATCTAAATTGATCTCCAAAAACATAATCTCACAAACCTAAAAAACAATTCCTCAACACTTATGGTCGAATAGAAGAGACTTTTTAGACTTCCAACTCATTAAACATTAGACCTCTTAAAGAGTAGTCAAAGAGTAAAGCTAAGTGAGCTATTCGATTAGTTCACCAAAGTGATTCACTTCCAAAAAAAACAGTCTCGTTTCGATCTCACGACACCAAATCATCATTTAAGCCGCCCCATCTTCGGACGTATACATGCATGGTTTTACTCGTACCAAGTAACCTTTTGTTGTGAAATGCAGTTAACGTCGGACCAACATTAATAGGATCTGGAAAAATTTATTGCTTTCGTAATAGAATAGGTTACGACGAGATTAGTTAATTTAGATTATTTATTTTAAAGCAAAGGATGTTTTACTTTGATAACAAGACTAAATCTAAGATAAAATATCATTTTCTTGACTATACGTAGAATAAATAATTCCACCTTGCTAATTCGGAGAATAAGCAAATTCTGACGCGAAAGAACTAATCCCTCCACCTCAAAGCAGAATTAATTTTATCCTCACAAGGCATAAATAGGCAACTTGATTAAGAATTTACGGAACCGGCTCAGATTTTAGAATCCACCAAACTCTGATTCGATATAATTAGATCGAGATCAAAATCGGTTCAAAACCATTTTAAGGTCGGCCAGCTTCAAACCAATTTCAATCAATCCAAGCTAATTAGTATCTTTTATTTTTCATTGGAATAAAATTATGCCACTCTAAATTGACGTAGCATAAGTAAACCGTGTGCAACCACCGGGTGCAGAGGCCCCGGCCAAGGGAACACGAAGACTAGCCAGCCGTATAAAGCAATGGTGAGTGGTGTCCAGGCAATCACGGTAATGCTAGGAAAATTTCGGCAATCTTCCATCGTCTTCTTCTGTTTGGAAACTGAAGCCCGGGAAAGCAAGGATGAGGGGAAGGGAATAATAATAGCACGCATGACGCATTCACCAGAGGGAGGGGATGCTTCTTCTTCTCTCTCTCTCTCTCCCTCTCCTTGGGCTTCCACCACCATGTGAATGTGCATAGTCTGTAGATTGTGGCTAGTGGGTGGTTTGGTGACTGGACAATGGATGAACCGGGTGGTGGGAAGATGGGTTTCTGTCACCTGCAGAACATTCTTCTCCAGGAAAGAAACAAACACTACGAGGTGGAATTCACTGTGACAAAAGTTTGGTATGTACATGTCCGCGCGCACAATATTGTCATTGTTAAGATTAGATATAACTAGTGATGTAATTTTGATGGATTGGGTTGAATTACATAGTAATTTGCGATCTAAATTCAAAGTAGTCTAACTCAATTTCAGTCCGGTCCAAACTCAACTCAGATTTAACTTGAATTCAACTCAAATTTAATAGTGAGTAAACTGGATTAAGTTGAATTGGGTTGCTCTTATTTATAGAAAATTTGTTAGAAGTATTTTTTCTTTGTATTAATTAATATAGAAGTCAATACATCAAATCGGACCATATCAATTTTTACTCGGCTCAATCTAAATTTAACTAATGTCAACTCAAATTTAACACAACTCGATTTAGATAACTTAGACCAACCTAACTTATTATAATATGGATTGGACTGAACTATAGACTGACCTGCCCAGTTGCATTCATCGTCTGATCAATATAGTAGATCGTGCAGCAAATGTGTGATCTCATGTCTTTCAGTCGAGTAGTAATTACAGTTACAATATTTACAAGTGTTTTTTAGATAACAGTCAAAAATTTTCTTTTTTAATAATATTCCTAGCTATGGTTATTTTAGCAGAGTGAAAACATATCCCTTTTATGAAGAAGCGTGTACTCTCGAAAGATGCCTTAGGTAGTTTATAAAAAATTTAAAGAAAAAAAAAAAAAAAAGATGCCACGTCAGTGCAGCGTACCACAGTATTATTGTATGCCGCCCTCTAGGCTCTAGCCTCTAGGGTTGGGTCCAGCAAACGTTTGGGCAATACAATTTAAAACAAAGGTCTTTAAGTATATTATTCTTAAAAAGTCTTGCATAAATAAAAGATGTTTTGTACATAAGACAACCTCGACGAATCCTATACGTCTCTATCTCCAGCTACCTTCTGCTCCAGTTAAATTCTGAAACAGCAAATTAAGATTTAAACAGTCCCTAACCTTTTAGCATCATAGTAGTTAATGCCAAAGTGATCTTTTCAGGTAATTAGATGGAAAAAAAAAAAGGAACTCTTCGTGATCTGGGACGTCTCGTTGAATCGTAACTCATGAGTTCAAATGGTAACGAGTCTTTAACATTCATACATTCAGATGTGTTTAATCATTGGATCGAATGGTGCGTGTCTTTTAAAATATATTATTCTCTTTATTCGTTGTCATTGAATCCTTTTTTAACTAATTTTTAATTAAATTTATATTTTAATAATAAAATTATGCGATGTTGATGTTACTTAATTGAACTACTCTCAGTCCCAAAACCAATAAAAGGTGATCATTTGCCTCAAGGTTTAGAAAACTGACACATCCATCATATGATTAATTTACCAGCGCAGTCTCAAGATGATCACTTCAAGCCGGTACTAATATGCTGAGGAGAGTACAGAGTCCGATTATTCTATTTAATTAAGTGATAATTTTAAGTTAAATTGATCTTTGGAGAAGTAATTATATGGACAAAATTATGCTGAAGAGAGTAGAGGTCCGATTATTCTATTTAATTAAGTGATAATTTTAAGTTAACTTGATATTTTGAGAAGTAATCATATGGACAAAAGAAAATTAATTTTGTAACACATGGTACCGAACAATATGAGGAGTTTTTAATTTTTTTACTGAATTTGAACTCACGACTTCTCAAGATTAAGGGGGTAAGGAGTGAAGCCAACCTACCTACTTGGTTGATTCAATAAACTAGTTTCTAATTAATCCATCCAACACCGTCCTGACAATATTATAGCATCCATGGGATTTGATCACTACGCCACCTTGAAAACATATAACCAAAAACTATAAAAAATTACAGAGACAAGAGATGAAGAAAAAATATTCTAAAACTAGTGAAAAAGATAAGAAGGCGGAAATGGGGATATGAGCTAATGAGAGAGAGGGAAGAATAGATGGGGGTGTGCAGAGGTAGGAGACTGTTGACTTAATAACGAAGTATATCCCTGATTTTAAGAATGAAAAATACACCTCCTCTTCCCACAAAAATCAAAACAGATGATGTCTAACTATTATTATTATAATGTGGTTTAGGAGATAAATGACTCGTTATATAATACATTGTTGTTGTCTATTACTAACACATGAGTGGAGCTTATAATAGATCAACCAACTTCTAGAGGGGTAGGACCTCCCCATATTATTTAATGCCTTGGCCTCTTTGTCTTTTTTTTCCTTTCTTTCTCCGGCGCGGTATTCTCAGCCACAAGTTAAGGACGAAGTCACGGGCCGGCCGCCCCTCGCCGACAGCCGCCGTCCGAGCCTTATTTTATGGGTACGACAAACTAGATAGAGAAGATTAGCACGCATTTGTGGGGTGGATCTAGCGATGGTCAGCTCCATCGACCCTGGCTTATATATCCTCATTTTATGTCTAATTTTTGTTTTACTTGGTTTGTTTTTTAAGCATTGCAGCTGCAAGTTCTGTCCCATGAAATTATATAAGCCTCAGAATCTCGTCCACCATGATTAGTGGCCCTTCGTCTTTGATTGGAAAGACGTCGCTCGGCAATTCTTACAAAAGATAACACTGTTAGAGGGTCTCCGGTGGCAGTTCAAGACATTCTCATCCGATGCCTAAGTCAGAAGACTGAAGATGCGGAGAAAAAGCCAAGGTAACTTAGATTCTAGAAAGTGTGTATGTACCGGTTGGACCACGGGTCCTTGAGGGGATCAGCGACAACACCTCGGTCGCCCAAGGCAATGTAGTTCTGGAGGTTCTCAAGCAGCTTCGCTTTCCCTCTGACGACTGGGTGCTACAAGACATGACTATCGCCACGCAGCTGGAGGATGTGGCTTCCACCACGTTGCAGGCAGGTCTCTGCGATGCAGTCCTTTCGGGCCACTGGCGTTCGGAGTCCAAATTGGCATCATCCGTGCTCACCCGACTTTGAGAGCTTAATGGAGAGCGTATGTCGGACACAGTGGAGGCGGAGAGGCTCCGACGAGAGTTGACCCGAACATGTTTGGATACAAACCTCGATTTACGTGCAACATGTTTCTTTTTTTAAAAAATATACATTCAGGTCAAGGCCGACCCGAACAATCCAGATGTATCTTCGAATTTTTGATCAGACGTTCTAAAAAAAATTAAAAAAATTCAACAAGAAAATAAATAAAAAATTATAAAAACATTCTCAAACCGCTCTCGATATTTTAGACGGACTGCATAGCAGTCGTCCGATCGGACAGCTGTTGTGCCTTGCATTACAATCTACGTTAGATTGCAATGCATGACATTACAGCAAGGATTACTCTTTGATCAAAAATTAGACAGCCAAAAACTACCATATGACCAGTACACGTAAAGCTGTACTGCCGCGCAGCAATGTTCTATAGTAGCACACCTCCACTTGCTCCAGATCGTGTCAGGCTTATGGCCCCTCTAGATGTAATTTGGGAGGATTGGGTTAGGTTATGTGATAATTTAGACTTAATTTAAATTTAAAATAGTTCAGCTCAATTTTAGTCCGACCAAAATTCAAGTTAGATTTAGTTCAAATTCAAACTAAATTGAATAACGAGTGGGTTATGTTAGGTTGGGTTAGATTAGATTGACCTTATTTGTAGAAAATTTGTTAGAAATATTTTTTTTATATAAATTGATGTAAAAGTCAATAGGTCAAGTCGGGCCAATCCAATTTCAACTCAATACACCCAAATTTAATCCAACTTAATTTAGATAATTTGGGTCAGTCCAATTTATTATAATGTAGATTGGACTAAACTGGACTACAGACTGGCCTGCCAATTGACGCCCTTAATGACCCTGATTGACGTCATTTCCCCTTGGAAAACCCTGGGTTTGGCTTAGGCCCACCACAGGCATTCGCTTTTCAGTTATCTTTAGAACTAGCAAAAAGCAGAGGAGCATGCTTGTTTGCTTATGCCCATAAGTCTGAGTCATCCTTGTTCAATTTATTCAGGTTCGAAATATCACCACCAAGAACAACAACCGAGATTTCTTTAACTTTTTTTTTTGTAAGGGTGACTCAATTGACCGGATTTGCCAGTTCTCCAATCCAAGTGAAGTCGAATATTTTTTTCTTCCAATAGAAAGATAATTCAACACAACCGACTATTCCGTCTAATAGATAGTAGTTCTTGACTTAAGTCAATTTTTTGGAGAAGTTTATCGTACAGGCCAAAAGAGATATTATTACGACATCTTTGCCCAAACAATTAGAAGAATTTTGAGACTCCCAATCGACCCGAACCCGTGACCTCCTAAAGGAAGGTTAAGAGGTGAAACCACACTTTCTGAGCCTGACTGGTTCAAGGGTCACCCCTGTTAACAGTTACGCATGGTAACCACCATGCAATGCCCACGTGGGGCTGAGGAGTGGGTTATAGGAGTTGAGGGGAGAGTGATTGTGGGAAGTTACCCACACATGTGTTTCCCCCTTTGATTATAACTATTCCACCCTTTATTTGAAAGGGTAGAAGAGAGAAATATAAAAGAGGGTAGAGTGGGTTTACGTGAATGAGAACTCACTCAACTTTTGGGCAACCCTCTCTCTCACTCAACACTCCTCTTCTTTTTACACATTCCCTCTCTTTCTCTAAGTGTTGTTCTCTAAGAGACTATAACCAAGAGCCTAGGATTTGCAGTGTGAATTTTGAGAAGAAACCCGTTACGTGGTTCTCCTCTTCGTCTTCACGGAGTCGTCGCCGTCCATCTACGAACGTCGCCGTTAAAGTACGTTTTCCGTTACGATCCATCTCCGTGCATGTTTCCGTTTGTTCATTTGATGCATGGAAATATATATATTTGTGTTTTATCAACAACCCCCAATGAGCTGATCAGGAAATGGGTCAAGGTGGGCTCTTCTGAGGAATGCCAAGCTTGGGATTCTTGTCTGGTGGTCTTGTCTTCTCGTGACCGTGGATCCGCCTTCATCCCCGAGGCTTCCGATGTCACTAAAGGTGACCTGGTAGAGAAGTTCACTGTAGGTGTCTCCATGACCCTCGCGGTCCTTGCAGTTGGCACTATCCCACCCAACTCTCGCAGCGGCGTTGCACACGCTCATCAGTGCTTACAAGAATGTGCTTGCGGTTGCAGTTGCCACAGAATACTCTTTTCCATAAGCTGAGAAGGCGGAGCATCTAAAGATAGGTTTCCTGGAACGAAGATTAAGGGGTGGTTTGGTATGTCGGAAAATATTAATTTTAAAATAAAAAAGTTAAAACTCCCAATTTTGGTTTTCAATAGTTTTAGGGTGAAAAGTGAAATCAGTTTTAAAAAGTGTTATATAGATTAACCGATTTGAAAATATGACAATCTACAGCATTTCAAATGTACCGAAAACGCGGTAAAATAGACATCAAATATGAGGAAAATGCCTTCCCTAAGAAGGCTCTTCCCGCATTGAATTCTTCCTTGTAAGAAGACTCTTCCCGCATTGGATTCATCTTGGTAAAAACTTGTTATTCTTTTCGTCTTCTGTAAACGCAGGATTCTGGCAAGTTTGTCGTTGCTTTAGCTCCTGCTGTCGAGGATCCTCTTGCTGTTCCTGCCCCGGCTGGCGGCTGCCAAGAGGAGAAGAAAGAAGAACGTGCAGAGGAATCTGACGAGGATGTGGGATTTAGTCTACTTGATTAGAGTATATATGGGTGATTAGGACAATTGAAATAAACAATTAGTTTCTGTTACCATTTTCTCACTTTTTAGGTTGAATCTTTTTTGTAGGATGCTGGTTCCGACGACCACGGGGTCCATAACTCTCACTGTGCTTGGTTTTCTTACGCCATTATTTTTGTGGTGCTAAGGATTTAAATGCAAGTAATCTGGGTTTCACTGGAACTCAGTTCTTTTTTTATCTTTTTTTCTCTTTCTTTTTTTTGTAGTTGTATTTTTTTAAAAACAAATAGACTAGTAGTAATGGAGAGAAGGTTCTTAATCACGATCTCTAGTTCGAAACTCAGTATTCCACGGATTAAATGTAAGGAAAGAAAAAGACACATGCGAAAGACACCCTCGCAGGATTTGAACCGGGTCTTCCCACTAACGACGAGCAACGTGTCAGTTGCACCACAGGCACCGGACAGTTGTACTGATGTTCCTAACCGTGCATGTTTTGGATATGTATGACATGGAACTAAGTCTGATCTAGGATGGCGCGAGTTGGCAGCAGGTACACGATGTCTGATTTACCAAATCGTCAAAGACCAACTTGAGCAGAGGGCCATTTTTATTCTTAATGTTGTTTACAAGTAACGGTAAGAGTTTTAAGTGATCGCCTACTAGCATTGGTGGTTTGAAAGATAAATTGCGTTAGTTGATGTGATTTGAACCGGAGGCCTAATGCCCTCATCTTTATCATCCCTTTTTAACAGGACTAAAAAATGTGCAGCTCTTCCCTAGCTCAAGTTGATTTTACATTGCATTACACAGACCATTTGGTCATTTTCGATGATACAACTTTTGCCTCTTACGTCCAACGGTCTTCAAAGCTTCCGCACAAGAGACTCCAGAAGATAGAATATTTAGCTAATATAAGTAGGGATCCTTGATGGCAAGGCATTCACTGCCATTTACACTCTTCCCAGAGTTTACAAATAATTTGCAGCTACGTAAGTTCAGCTTGATCTGTTTGGTTTGGTATGGACTTTCAAAGCTGAAGTAACCTCAAAGTTGGTTCAGATTTTAACATCACTAAATATGCTACTTGCATGTTTTTATGAGCAAGTTGAATGGCCCGTTGAAGTTATTCCTCTTCAGTACCACAAGCATTCTAAAACTTGTCAGTTTATTAAAAAATTGAAACAAGGTTTTATATTCGTACATCATTAGGAGCCAATTGCAGAGTGGCAATTATTATGATTTTGAATGGAGGCATATCCAATGAATCCTCTCTAAAACAATTGTGTAACGCAACCTGGACTTAATCAACATCCCAGGAACCTAGGCTTCTGCCTTTGGTTGGTGATCGCTGGATGACGGTTTCAACCCTGGTCAACTTCGAACTTCATTGATTTACCTGAAATTTTTAATATAAAAAAACAGTTAGATAATAATTCACCTAGCAACAACAATCAAGAGGAAAAATGGAAATAGTTTCATTTGAAGGGGATTTTGCATGTGCATCAAATTACAAATATGAAGTATTACGATCTGTTGTATAGATTCCATCAGAAGATTAAAAGCCACTAACCTCGTAAACGTAAATTTTAGAACATTGCGAGCACGACTGCTGGTGAAACTTCAGTATGGATTTCCTCTTCTTTGTTACCTACTCTAGACAATTCCTAAAGAATCTACTTCCCTGCAGACACAAAATTCCAAATGAGTTCTGTTGAAGGCTAAAAGAGTTTACAACTGAAATCCAAAACTCAAGCATTGGAACTGCCTATCCACCTTCAGGGAAAAGGTAACATCTGCGCAGTCAATTGCTAGCACCACCCTCTTCAATTTTTCTTCACGAGATTGGCCGAGTTTGAGAAGACCCTGAACTTCAAAAAGAATGACTCTCACATTAAGATAAAAATAAAGCACTTAATAAACACTTTTTAAATTTAGGTTCAGGCTTTGACCTGATCGCTGAGTACTTTACACATGTTTGAAAATTCTGTCATGCAAGCTGCTGGGAATTGAACAGATTTGCAGATGTCTGAGTATGTTTTGTTCAACTGTCCAAGGAAGAAAAATTCAAGAGATCAGTGCATATCACATGACAGTACTGGCAGTACATTGAACTTTAAGGGATCATGTGGGGTTCGTGCTAGTTGCTAGGGTTCACAAATGTGTTAGCCAAATCACCATTCATCCTGCAGGAAGATTTTGAATAGAGGCTGAAAGAAATAACCCATAGCAGCGTAAGTGAAGGACATTTTGTTGGAACTGGATGTTCATGCATGGACTGGTATAAATACGAATTGCACGTATTCCCCAAGTGGATTTTTTTTGCTAATATCTATGCTACAGCATACTCGAGTTGCCAAAGGAAAAGCACACTTACATCCCCCATTGTTGAACTCTTTCTGCCTCGTAAAAGCTTCGACAAAGCACACAATATTATCTGCAGCAGAATCAACGTTAGACCAAGTGTCCATGTCCAGAATTACAAAAGGACATTACATGGGCAATTTCTTGTAAGAAATCCAAAAAGATTGTGGTTTTGTGATCTATAAATAAGAAAGACTGGAACAGCCTTGAAACATCTCCAAATAATAAAATGCAAATAATGATTAGTTCTCAGATTAGCATTCAGATGAAAACTTTAAAAAGAGAAGACAGTCCAAGATAAGGTAAATTGAACATTCTCATCACCTACGCTAATGCAACTGAATAATTAATACTCCCGGAATTTTCTTCAAGGATTCGACAAGATCTTCATCTGTTTTCAGGCTTGAAGATCAACATGTCTTTCAGGAAGGTATGCATTGCCAGCTGATGTGTAAGACTGAGAAGGGGCGTCTATGACGATACATGGGGAAGCGATGAAAAGAACACTTGCAAGGGAACCATGTTTCTGGATATCCATATTTGTGGAAGAAAATGGTCATTGTTAAGGGTCACTTTCAGCCCAAGAAAATCAAGCCCAAAATGCAGTGGTGGCAAGACCAACATAGACATACCAAGGCCAGAAATCTCTACAAAGCTCTAGAGGCCAGCCTAAATCAATTGGCTGAATGGAACCGGATTAACTCAGAGCTCTAGGCACATGCCATGATCCCGGAATATGCTGCAAAACTCCAATGTTCTAATGATTAATCCCATGTTGCCAACCCTTCGGATAAGGTTGGCCACTAATCCCTATAAGAAGGCAACCCCATGTATATTCCCTTACAAGACCACTGACTTGCGCAACAGTGTTTCTCACCTAGAGCATCCCAGGGTCTCACTCCTTTCCTGTGCTGCACGTTTCACCTTGGATTCAAGATCCAAAGTCAGTAAATTGTTGCTATTGTCATCTCCCTTCCCCCGGACTTCAGTCACAAAAATCGTTTTGCATCTTCCTTCTTCCACTCTTATTTATCCCTATGTGGGTATTATTTTTCAACTTCCTTTCACGCACTCATCACTCTCTTCAACTTTTGCCAAACAACCACCTCAGAAGCAAGGATGGCAGTACCGGTACCGGTATCGGTGGGTACCGGTACCGGTACGTACCGGCCGATACCCAGGGTACCAATGCCGGCCGATACCGGTACGTACCGGTATCGGCCGGTACTGCCAACCATGCTCAGAAGTGTCGGTCACCATGTCCAACTTGGGATAAAAGGACAATCATTCCCACTTATGCTAGTAAAGTTTGAAGGTTAAATATAAATTCCAGAAACTTACAGCAGCTGTCTGGATCTGGAGCACTAACTTTTGGTGCAATCTTTCTTGCAAAAGATAAAACTATCAATGGAAAAATTAAGGCACATCCAAAGCAACTGTTACATGGATGTGGTAAACAAATGAGACGGAAAATGGACATGCAAACAAGTATAGGAATAAAGAAAGGCAGTCACTGCACGTCTTCAGGTTGAATAAAGTAGATATACAATGATGTTTGTCTGGAATCCAAAATTTACCTGTTGATGTTGTGGAAGAGCTTGAATAGTATCTACTACTGGTGATTTGAATGCCTTTGATAAAGCAATATCCATATGATCAAAGGTTACCTGCAACAAAACTTGAAACTGTTCCATATAATTGTGCAACCAAATTATAATATAACAATATTGTTAAATTATGACATTGAATTATACGTTGCCTCTGTCATAGATACTTACCTTTTTATGTTTTGTTTTTTTTTCTCTTTTGCGGGACAAGAATTCAAACAAATGTCATCATAACCCCAGTTTAACAGAAGGTTTTGTTTTTCTTCTAGGGGGAGTTTGAAAATCTGAAACATGACCAATAAGCTTACAGAAAGTCTTTGCCTGCACTGGCTCCATAACTAGGTGCATGTTGTTGGAACAAGAAAGGGTTTAGGGGCTTCGGTTCAAACATGTCAGTAAGAGTGATCAAGTGTTGCTTTATTCATTGTTGTTCTAAGTCGGATAATGATAGCAATATGATAATTTTCTGCTTGTTGTGCAATGTAGTTATAGCCACATGTATATAATAAATTCAATGAAATGTTGTACAGACAAATTTGTCTATCATAAGGAAACAGTAGTACAAACTGTAGTATTTGTGAATACCAACACTATATAGACATTTAGTCAAAGAAAAATATTTTAAGGCATATAATCAAATGTAAGCTTCACTATAATGATGAGTAAGGTTCGCTTACAATTTCTGCTTTTTGCTTGTTTGTAGCGCACTTCAATTCTCTTTCAAGCATCTCAATTGCACTTCTGAAATGGTGATAGACTACATGTTACTCCTTGTTGTTAGATAATCCAAATAATGTTTTCAATTTGTTGAAAAGGATAAGCAGGCATAAGGGGAAAAGTTAAACATATATTCAAGAAAATTTTGCATGAATTTATTCACGTGTCAAATGATGATGGAATGACAGCAAAGAAATTTTGTGGCCAAACAAGTAACAGAGTGGATTTTTCCATCCTTTTATGGCATTTTCACAACTCAAGCTTTCTGTTAAACTCAAAGCTCTACCTTTTATTCTATTTCCTCAATAAAGTGGACATAACCAAGAATCGAAAACTATATAATGTGCAGTGATAAGGTTTTTTGTCTAAACATGTAAAGATAGAATAAAGAGAAACACTATTAAGATATGGCACAGAAAGAGATGGATATTGAAACACACAACAAAAGCCAACCAGAAATATGTGATAGGCGTATATATGATTAGCGTTCGAATATGCATGAGATATGTTTATACATCAGAATCATATCTATGTATGTATCCAATCATGACTTAGGAGAGAGAATAGAAAGTTATATTAACAAAGGGGATACACTAAAGAGACATGAGACAAAATAAAGACATAAGGAATATAAAACATAATGAAGACTTCTTTGACAGTGTTAAGTCTGAGTAGATGGAGAAATGATTGATGGGTAAAGCTCCAGATTTCAAGATAAAGAGTTTGTAAAATTTACTTAAGCAATCTAGCATGGTGAATATGTTAAAAATTTTGCAATCAGTCCTTAGAAACAAAATGTGGGGGCAAAAGTCTCTTTGAACCATCTTTCTTCGATATCATAGTGGCAGATGATGATATTTAACTTCCAGCCAAACTTAGTGATCATAAGTGGGTATTAGGGGTGTAACCTGGGCAGGTTGACTTGAGTTGGGAGTCTTGGGACAAATCCTAACCAAGCTCAATGTAAAAGAATGTGAAATTAAACCAACTCAAAGTGCAACAAAACCCATCTCAATGTGAACTGAGCCCATCTACACTAGTTCTTAAACTGACTAGACACCCCAAGTCACACAACGACACAACCATAATCTGACCCAACCCAAAAATGCAATGCATAAAATATTTACACTTATTAATAATACACAAACAAATCCCATAAGGCCCAAGAAGACGAACATGAATCTATTTGTCAAGGGTTTGGGGTGAGCTCGTTTTCAACTCTAACCCAATTCGGGTCACTGGAAGGCCAAACCTGACCGGATTACCGGACTTGACCATGTTTTGGTTGGTCGACCCAAGCATGAGGTCCTAGTAGATATTCTCTAGCAGTTCTATAATTGGTAGACAAAAAATTAAAGTTGTAAATAAAAATGATGTCATTTTTCCTACTAATTTTCATGTGACAGTTTTCATGATTTTTATGTTAAAGAAAGGGTCACAAACAATGCTTGAACAGACGTCACTACATTATCATTAGCAAACAAATTTTATCCTAGCACTCAATGGACCCATTTAAGGATCACAAAGAATTCTTTCCTTCAAAGATTACTTAAAATTATATTTATATCAATGAACTCCTCATAGGATGACCTTAGTCGGGATTTAGAGCCAATTAACAGAGGGATGACATTCACTAACAACTGGTTGTGAAAATTGCTAGATTCTGCAATTGTTGAATCCCAGTGTAGGAGTCTTTGAAGCAATTGCAGATGGGATGACGCCTTTGAAAACAAAGGTAATGAAGATGTTTGGAGGATTTATAAGGGACCAAGTTTTCAGAATGAAGAACAGGTGGAGGCCACACATTTGCACCAAAAAATGAATGCAGAACATAGAATGCATCATCAGATGATTGACGACAGAACATAAGATGCTTACACGCACACACCAAGCACCCTTCTCATGTCTCCTGATGCTGCAGCAACTTTCTGGCGCATTTAGAAGAGTACATATAGAGTTAATGATTGGCAGATATGTTCATAGATGTAAACTTGAGAGATAGCAACCATAAGATGACAAGTGAAACTGACTTACTCTGGCACAAAACTCAAGTGCTAGAGGTTCAAACACATCATATCCAAGAACCTAATGGCAAAGAAGTCAGATACAATTGAGGTTTTAACACAAAGGTAATAATTAAGCATCAAGTTTAATAATAAAGGCAGAAGATCGAAAGAGATTGGGTACCATGAGCCTCTGTTGAAGAATTTTAAGTATCTGGTCTTTACTGTAAGCACGAAAAGTTACAACCATGGGCTTGCCTAGCGTCATCATGCATGAAATAATTTGTAAGTCAGTTACAGATTTCACTTTAGATGAATCAGAGATTAAATTATGATGAGCAGTCATATTAAATTTCAAACAGGCTGTAAACACATGGAAAATATCATAACCATCCAGCTGGTTTAACTTGAGACAAAAACCAATTATCTTACCCACACAGTTCAGTTTTGTAGTGAGACAAATTACTTTATGATCTTTACAATTTCATCTATGCTGGATGAAGGCAGTGGAAATGTGGATGGAAAAAGAACTTACAATCCAAAGACTCAAGCCTTGGAAGAAATCGATCTGCCAGATCTATAGCATTGGCTATTCCTACAGGTATGTAAGCAACAAAAACTTCAGTTTATGCATTTACCATTTTAGTACTTACAATCCTTGACTATTCAGGAGTTTCAATCCATGCAAAGTACATTTCACCACCTGATTTCCCAATTTTGATGGTTATTACCTACAAGTATGAACCTGGAGAATGGGTAAGTTGTAAGCATGAAAAGATCATGAAGAACCGCACGGTCCTTTGTTATCAGGTAATCCATCTCATCAACAATGACCAATCTGTTAAAAAAAAAAAAGAAAATTTATCAGTTACATAGTAAACAAGATCACATGAATATGAAACTAGCATTTCAGTTCTACATACATCATTCTTGTGGAGGATGGCTGTTTCTTCTGTGAGAAGAGGTTCTGGAGCTGCTGCAGAGGTGAAGAAGCACCATTAACCTTCTTTTGTGAATGGCATTTCTCAAGGATCTGCAATAGAGCATTCCAGCTGTTGCCATGACTTGATGGATTAACTACAAATGTTGTAAGATTGGACATATAGTCAAGTACCTTGCTAAAAATGTCTGAGGTGGCTGTAAGAGACGTGCAGTTTAAGCTCAATGCATCTGGTGACTGAAAACCCGCCTGGAAATCAAACGTGAGCATCTTGGTTACATATTTGATCATAGAATGTAAGTACATGAGAAATATGATCAAGACCGATGACATCAATGCGGACAGTTTAATCATATGTTCACCATCCAATAGAAAATGTTAAAAATCCATCTTCAGCCTCATCCAAAATGTCAATGATTTCATGATAATGCCTGTCATTGTCGATGGCAATCTATAAAAGCCACAGTCACGGATTAAACTTCAAGGATCCTGCTTCATAAAGAGAAACTATAAAACATCATAGATTTTTGGTGGATGTCTGCATGATAAAATAGAAGAACTGCATGTTTTATTCAGGATTCATGCCACTGTATTAACATTAGATGTTCGTGACACTAAATTCAGCTACATTCATGGAAATATACTTAGTTCGTTTTAGCTTTATCTGCTCTTAATTAGACATATCTGAAGCGCATCTGCTGGCATTTTATCAATGATTCGGAGTTTCATATTGTTTCCCCATAAAGTTTTCTAAGCCTACTACCAATTGATGAAACCTAACGAGGCTTTTCTTTTCCCACTTGGCATAATGGTGGTGACAAACTTCTACCCAAATCAAGCAACACAATTGGCAAATGCAATCTGACTGCTATTTTGTTTCCCCTATGCATAGGTTGATCCTGTAAGTGGAAAAGGCACTAAAGCGAATGGAAGGGAAATCCAAAGCATACATGTTGTTATCTAATAGTTACGTGTAACCGAATTCAGATGATGAATAAAAATGGCAGGACTTGAGCTTATTCACCTCTATCGTCCAAGCCGTCAAGAGCTCCCT
This sequence comes from Zantedeschia hybrid cultivar, assembly GCA_030544215.1. Taxonomy (NCBI): domain Eukaryota; kingdom Viridiplantae; phylum Streptophyta; class Magnoliopsida; order Alismatales; family Araceae; genus Zantedeschia; species Zantedeschia hybrid cultivar. The sequence continues at coordinate 16,445,418 of JARZZO010000016.1, forward strand.
CACCCTTCCCATCGACAGCGTCTTCCCCGTCCCAGGGCATCCGCACACATAGAGGCTCCCCGCTCTTTGCTGCTCGACGCAGGTCTTGCAGAACTCAAGTATCTGCATCTGCTCCTCCTCGCGGCACAAGAGCGTCGAGGGCGCCGTAGAGACATGGAAGGCCTCCTTCGCAGCCCTCATGTGCCTCGGATCTACAAAATCTCGCCACTCTATAAAAATTAACCCTCCCTACACACACATACACAGAGCGATCGCATCCAAAAGGCAAGAAGCACACAAAAGTTGAAGAGTAAGCAAGTACCCTGGGGATTCCATTTCGGCTTCTGAGGCGAATTGGCGAACAGCCGCTTCCTCGGGGATTTGGGGGAACAACAACCGACCATCTCCTGCCCATGGTGATAGATCCAAGAAAAAAACCCAAGATCAGAACGACAAGATGGATTCCGAGGAAGGAGAGGGAGGGAGCAACAGCAGTAGCAGCCACTAACGTAAGCGCCGGCGCCGCCATTGGCGCATCGGGGAGAAGACGTGCGTTTAGCGGGGGAGCGAGGAGTGGCGGGGCTCGCCGGGGACGATCCCTGGGGTCTCGACCGCTTTCGGCTGGGCGGCGTGGCATCGGGCGGCTGCGTCACCTCTTCTGCCTTCGCGGCGGCGGCGTCCACGGGCTCCGCCCCCGTCGTCTTCCTGCATCGCCTCGTCGTGGAGCTCTTCACCATGGCACCCCTCTCTCTCTCTATATCTCGTGCGGCTCTTTCTCTCTCTCTCTCTCTCTCCTTCTCTGAGAAGATCATCTGAGAAAAAGAGAGCCAAAGGGAGGCAGGGGGCCTCGTGTCGTGGGGAATATGGTTTTAGGCGGGAAAGGGGTTGGCGGGACGAAGGGCTTCCCGCCAGCTGCCGGTCTTCGTGCGAGACCGCATCGTGCCAGGTCCGAATTGTTCATCCGACGGACGTAAAACCGGCTCCATGGCCGGACTTGATCAGAGCCACCTGAGCAATAGACCTTCCAGTGCTTCTCTGCACTTATTTTGCAATGAGTAATCTTTCTGCACCGCTGGGGTGCAGTAACATTTAAAAAAAAAAAAAAGCTTTTATGTTTTAAAAACTTTTTAATATTAAGTTTATCGTGCCAGACATGTTTGTGTAATCCGATCTTTGATAGTGCAATATAAAAAAAATAAAAATTACAAATCGAACCCTTTTGTTGGGCTCAACTCATTAAAGATATTTTTTCACTATATTTTTAAGTTGATCTCAATTTGATCTACATATCTGTATAATTTTGATCTTCTATTGAATACATCTAAAAAATCTGAAAAATCAAAAATTGGCGTTCAATGGAATAAAATTGTACGGTCATGTAAGTTAGATTGGGTGCAGCCTAAAATATTAAAAAATACACTTAAAAATACCAGCAACCCATGTGGCACTGGCTTCTAAGAATGTAAATGATATCCAAAAATCTATTTAGCCATCAATTTTGAAGCTTAAAAGTCATAAAAGTATATAGTTTAAAAAATAAGGATAAAGATACTATCTATATTTGAACGGATAAAGGATATGGATACACCTATGTTCAAATCTGATTGTCCATCCCTCTATTTTTCTTTCACACATCTTAACTACAACTCTCATTTTTCACTCATTTGTAAATGAAATTCTCGATCATCTACTTATATAATGATATGTCTTGTTGTGCATACCATTCTTTTAACCCTCTATCCCTCATTCCCTAGTTTGAAATATTTATTTTTACATATGTCACGTGCTTTACAAATAAATTTATAATAACTAATTAGAAAACAATTATTCATATTGTTCGTACATAAGTATTGTCAATAATTTAAATTTTATGTATCCATCTTCGATATTTCTCAATAGTTTAAAAAGATAAGAATACATGAGAAAATATATAAGGATAAGAATACATATGTTGCTTAAAAGAAAAGATAAAGATTAAAATAGGGTCATTATTCGACTCGATATGTATCCTTTTACATTCCTACTTGATGCAACAAGTATAACTCAAAGAACTTTACTCTCTGCACTGTTGCCGATGCAAGCATGATGAGGTGGATTGCCACTCAATGACGTCCCGCCTTCTAGACAAAGCAAATAGGGGATATCTCCCCCATTAAATACGTATTGATGTCAACTACGTGCCAGCACATGTAGAAAGTTGAATTAAAAAAAAAAACATTAATCAAAATGCTCTCAAGATAATTCTTTGTATTCTAGAGAACATGATCAGGGACTCCACAACATGATCATGGTCTTGAGAGCATGATGCTATGAAATTTTTTCCACGACATCATGCTCTCAAGAGTTTGATTGTGATGTGAAGAGGTTGATTATTGTTTTTGAGAGTATAAAAATGCTATGCAGAGTTTGTCATATTTTTTATTTTTATTTTAATTCAATCTTTCATATGTGTCGACACATTGATGATGTCGACGCATATTTTCATTGGGAGGTGCAATCCACTTTATGATTGCTATACTTTATGTCGTTAGTATAATTCTTTGTAAACAATCTCTTCACTCCAATTTTTTTTTATTTTGTATAGAGAGTTTTTATGCAAATATTATTATCCCTCCTCTCTGCATGTACCGACTTCAATCATTAGATGCGTTTAAAGGAATTGCACTCAAACTCAATTGCTACCATTCAAAATCTATATAATTCATTGTCTATGATCAAATTATAAGAAACCTCTCGTGATGCTAACCGTGAAGAAATTTAATGGACAAACTCATATTTTACCTGAATTTTCATTACTATTAAGTCGAATCGAAAGTTAAATTTACGACAAATAATGATCTTTCACGTATTTGGACTTTTTCTTCTCGATCTACCATAATTATGATATAAACTCAATTTCCTTCTGCTATAACAAACTCCATCCATTATTGACTATATTCGACCCCCTTAATGGCTTAATTAACAAAAAAACACCTTTCTTGAAAATTCTATTAACTTAATTATCTTTTTAACAAGCCTAATTTTTATCTAAACTAGACATTTTTATCCGTAGTAATTCCCTAAGTGATTATTTAGAGAAATCCAAGTTCAGTGGATTGAACATGCTAATTGGCCAACTATTTTGACGTAATCGATTTTATATTTAGGATCCGTTTGATAAGTCTTAATGGACCTCTAATGTTTGAAGCGATTAAATGATAGGAATTTTAGACGGTTTGGTTCAATGACTGAATCGATGTCTGATTTGATTTCTTAAATCTGAAACTCCCCTGAATTTTTAAGCAATTGGAAGGACACTTTTTATTTTTCAGATACCCTAGAGCCCTAGCCCTCAACGCTTCTCGCGCCGCCACCGCAACTCCTCGCGCTCCTCTCGTCTGCACGGTGTGCAACTTTGTGCACTCTTATCGTCTGCTCGGTGCGCTGTAATCGTCCTCACAACGCTGCCGCATCTCCGCATCTCACTTGCCGTCGCATCTCCTCGCAACAGCGCCGCCGCATCTCTCGTCTGGTATGCTCGGCAAGCGAGCTGCCTCGGCGAGCAACTGGCGTGTTCCTCTTCTGACTTTTTATACAAATGTCTAAAAATAGTGATATTCATGACATTGAAAAGATAATAAAAAGTTATAAAATTTTGTAGAAAAGAGTTTTCCCTAATTCAGATGTTTAAGCAGTCAATTTTAAAGGTTTTTAGAAAAGAAAACTGTAGGTTACGTGAATAGAGTCCAGTTTAAATTATGAAGTGACTTTGACTTAGAGATTAAGTCATGAACAGTTAGAGTTCGACTCCAGCAAAGAAATAGAGTGTTAATAGTTGTATTGATAAGGAAAATAAGTATAAATAGATATTTGGAATCATGCATAAGCTGTCTTGCATGCAGCTCTCTTCTAAAGGTAAGTTCATGTGGTGTTATTGAGATAATAGACTTGATTCATGGCTATTTCTTTATGATTTGATTCTAAGCAATGCTATATATTTTTGGAGGCTTAGATAATGTGGAAAAGAGTTTAGAGACTATAGAAAAGAATTCAGAAGAGGAAGAAATAATGTAGCCGAAGCTATCACTAATGGCTTCCGAGGACAGAATCCGGATGTGAACCGAAAGACCAGTTGCCGAAGCCGACCCGGACAAAGAGACTGGCGAAGATTCAAGCCGAGACTCCTGCGAGAAGAAGAACCAATCAGCGAAGGTCCAGGGTTTCAGCCTAGGAGAACCCCCTCCGATGGTTAAGTTAGCCTCTGAAGAAGATTCAATTCAGAAGTGAGGAAGGAAGAAGCTTGAGTGCTTCAGGTGTACCTTTTCCGCAGTGAATAGCCTTCTTTTTATAGCAGGGGATGGAGGTTCTCTTCTTGTTGCAGCCGATATAGGACTATTTTGGGGTTTGAGAGGAAATTGCCGAAATACCCTGTTAATAGGCCGATGGCTAGTCAGCAGTTAACCGGAATGGGCCAGGCCCACTTCGACCTATTGTTTGCTATGACTGAGCCGAATACGGTTGTTAACAGAGCCCACCGCTTGGGCCGAAACCGTACTATTTCAATAAGACGTCTGGGCCGTTTCTGTTCGATTTACTTGATGGGCCGAATGAGATTCGGTTGTCTCTCTTACATTGGGCCGGCCCCCTAGTGCTAGGCCGAATCGGATTCTCCCCCATCACAGGGCCCCCTACTCTCGTCGTTCTCAACTTTATGAAACGCCGAGAATAAAGTCCGAAGCCCTTATGGAAAGATAAAATCCGACAGATGGTCTTCGTCTGAAACTGTTATCCACATTCTTGTTTAAAAACCGGGAGTCACGGCCTCATCTCAAGCTAGCCGAGAGTTGGTGACAAATAGCCTTGTCTCAGGCCGGGACCATGTCACAAACACCTTCGTCCCAGATGTGAAAGGGCAAGGTTACCAGAACACTTTGGGACGCCAAGTGATGGCGAAAATGACTTTGAATCTCCCGCCTTCACAGTTGCATCACAACAAACACAGGATACGTGTCAAACATCCGGCCGGGTAGTCGAAAACACAAAAAGATCTCAACCGTTAACATTCATCACTCGGATCACTGCAGTTTCGGCTCTCTGCCCGAGAATTCACCTGGATCACCGCCTCTCCGGCCCCCGATACGAGGATTGGGACACGTGGCGAGCATCCGGAGGAGTAGCCGAAGGGTCAGGCCGCTTCCGGTCGTCGATCGCCTCTTTTCGATCCCGCAGCCTACTCGTCATCATGGCAAAGGACGGGACACGTGGCAAACATCCGAGCGAGGGGGAGCCGAAAGGCTGGAGGATCTCGGCCGTTGGTTAGCCACCCGACCCCCTTAGGTTCTCCTATAAATACCGGCTTCGTTCGCCTCAAAATTGTTCCTTTGCACTCTCTCTCTTCTTCTCCGCACCAGAGCGTTCCTACGAGCAGCGCCGCGTACGTATTTTCTTCTCCGGCCGCGAGTGTTCCATCGAGGTCGTCCGGGGACGTCTTGTCAATCGTCGGGGAGTTCCTAATCAGAGGGTAAGCCTCAGCTCCAGCCTTTTCTTCTTTTGATTCATGTCCGGTAGTTCTACTTCGGCTGAGAGCAGCTTTTCGGCCGAGAGCAGCTCGTCGTGCTCCTCGTCCAAACTGTTGGGATCGTTGTGTCGGGATCCGACCGAAAAATGCAGCGGAATAATAAGTTCGGGATCGGATCCATCCCGTTTCGATCGTTAAAATAAAGCCGGGGAAAATCGAGTTCACCTTGCGCGGATTCGAATCCGCGTTCGTTTTCCGGTTCCGTCGGAGAGATGCCGCAAGTCGCGCAGATGCCCGACCTCTAGCGGTATCCACGCGGTTCTCCTGGCGATGGATTGTCCTCGCTTCCTCGCTCGCTGCGGCGTTTGAAGATCTCGTCTGACTGCGCGTAATCCGCCGCGACATGCGGATTCAGAATCCCCGTCGAACGGAAAGTGGAGCAGTTGGGAACCGCACGCCCATAAGAGAGAGAAAGTGGGGAAGAACGAATGACGGCTAGGTCAGGGTTGCTGGCCCCGGACGTAAAATCCGTTCTTTTATAAGAAGTCAGTTTGCGGTTTTTCATAAAAACCCAGACTTATCCGAAATCCTGTCGGATTATCCATCAACTTGAAAACCATTTGCGTGTGACCCTCTAGGCCCAAATACCAGTCCAGTTAATAGCCCATTAAGTCCAGTAACCCTTTACTGACTCACTGAATTAATTAATATCCTTATATTCAATTAATCAGCCGAATTTAATGTCCCACATTAAATTCGGACGGACTGCCGATCACGTTGGATGCCAGGCAACATCGCGTGATCCCGGATGGTACTGGGGTTATCGCAACCCTCTATTGGAACCTTTCTGTCATCGGTTAGCACGCGGATATAATCCTTCATCCGTACAATGTTCCCGATTAGACCTAGGGCATGGTTTATTGTTAAACCCTATTTGGTCGATTCACTTGAATCAGATGCCGCTAATCTGAATCCGATAACTCATTATCGATTACAGAGTCCGCCCTGGCCAGGGACTTTAAGCGCATCATTCCCGGAACATTCTCTCTCAAACTACCGAGAGCGGATGATCCCGTATTGAACACACAATTACCTTCGAGGGCATTTCTCTGAACCTGATCGCCTGACTTATTGATAACCCATAGTTAGGGATTCGTTCGTCAAGGTCAAAGCTCAGAAACCTATCAATAAGATATCTTTGGAGTCTCAGGTCCAAGGATCATCCACGCAATCGTGACAAATGAATCAAGCTAGTTAACAGTGAGGTGATTACCATCCAGCGATTCATAGTCGGATCAGTTCAGTGAACTCATTCACCAATGAGCACCTATAAGTTCAGCATAGTGTCTCCACACAAGTGACTTATGGGATCAGTCACCCCCATCATATGAGCTGAAGTAACCTATACTAGTCTATCCGGATGTTCAATGTCCTATCTCAAACATCCTATGACTATGAATAATTAATAACATGTGTTTATAAGTCTTCGGTCCCATAATTATGATTTCATCACAATCCGAAGACTGTTGCACATGTTCATGGACTTCATCGTGATATGATAAACACAGATCGAATTAATTACACACAATGAATTATTGTCATTTATTAATAATCTAAATAAGTACATAGTATCGGATTGGCTTTGAGACCATCTAATACTAACACAAACCTACTCCCCAATCTTCTCTGTCATCTCCCTTTTCCTCGAACTCCTTCCTTTCCGTCATGGCAGACGAGGCAGAACCGGTCCCTACTACTGCCGAGCCTTCCATAACCGGCCGTCGTCAGGCTGAGAAGGTCTCGGATGTAGCTTGTGCCCTTAGTGTCGAGGAACTGACGGGCATAACTAATTATTATTTGATTCCATCTTGGATGATTCCCGTTCAGCCTAGGAGGCGTACAAGAGCCGACTCTCCTCGGCCGGGCTCCTTCTCAATTTATGAGCACAACTTTCGGGCAGGCTTTCGTCTTCCCTTTCATCCTTTCATCGTAAAACTCTTGAGCTTCTATGGGCTGGCTCCATCTCAGTTCTTTCCGAATTCCTGGCGGACAATCTACGCCTTCTTGGCTCTTAATTCTATACTTGACTTCGTCCCTTCTGTAAATCTCTTCCGTTATCTCCTCAAAATCAAACCCCAGGGGAAATCTTCTTAGTTCTGCTTCGTTCCCTGCTTCGGCCAGAGGATCTTCTCCGGGAAGCCCTCGTTCATTCATCATTGGAAAGAGGGTTTCTTTTTCGTCTCTTTACCGGAGGGGAATAAGGGTGTTTGGCCCTTTCCCACTGAATGGGGGCCCTTGGCCAAAGGCATTTCCGACTGCCCATCCCTCAACTCCGAACAGCTCGTTGACGCCCACCTCTTCGAAGATGACGCTCCATACAGCATTGCTGAGCTTCTCGAGGACGAGGATAGGCTCATAGCAATGGGAGCCTGGCCGGACCCGTCGCACCCTCCTACCCGAGCTTTTCCCTACCTTCCTCCTAGAGACGCGCCAGGAGAAACCGTGGCGAGGGCTACCGCGACTAAGGCTCCGGCCGAGGTCCATCGTCTGTCCAATGAGGGCGTTGAAGCAATGGCCGAGGGTAAGTCGGCTTTGGGTCATACAATTATTGTTGGATTTCACCAAACTCTTCTTCTGCTCTGCTTTCAGAAATGTCTGGTCTCGAAAACCTCATGGGCCGGATTTCCCGGCAATCCTCGCCATCTTGACCGTCCCAGCCATGTCCTAACGAAGGGCGGTCGGCCGAAGGGATTTCGGCACCAGATGCTCACCTGGCGCGACAAACGGCAGCCTCTGCCGAAGGCCGTGCGGCCGCCGCTGCTCTCGAGAGAGAGCGACGAAAGGGCAAGGTAGTTGCCGGGGGAAGCGAGCGGTCCGAGAAGCGGAAGCGCCGGAACGACCGCAACGAGAGGGGATCTGCTCCTGTGACCAAGAAGTCAGTCACAGGTCGGGATGCTCCGCTCGCATCATCTCCCCAGCCGCGGAGGGACGATTCTCCTTCGGTCACAGGCGCTGCGACGGATACGGTGCTGTCATATCCTTTCGGGGCGACCGGGACCCATATGTCTCGGGAATACGGGCACGAACCATGGCGTCCGGACACGGGGGTCTTCACAGACGACAGTCTAGATGACTCCCAGACGTGTTTGCGCCTGGCTCGGGGCTTGACCATCCCGATGGCGGAAGATGAGATCCGGGAGCTTTCTTCGAAGGGCCTGTCCCGGCAGTGCGTCCGCCATGCCATCCAAGTGAGACCTCTCTCTTCATCCTCACTTCTTCTTGTTGTTTCCTTTAGTTGTCTCGACTTACGTTTTTCTTTCTTTCTGCCGTAGGCCGCGGTCATGTGTGGGGCTCTCACTCCCCGTCAGGCTCTCATCCAGCGGAAACTCCAGGATGTAGACCAAGCCTCGGACCATCTGGCCACGGGCAAGGTGGCCTTGGTGCAGCAAGACCTCGAGGCTAACATCGATGCCCTTATTGGGGCAAATGTGCGGCTGCGGTCCGACCTTGACGGACAGAAGGAGGTGGTTCGAATAGCCTCCGAGGCCTAGGAGAAGGCCGAAAAGCAACTGGGTCAGGCCCGAGCCGAGATCGCGTCTTTAAAGGCTGAGATCCAGGACAAGGAGAAGGAGCGGGACAAGGAACGCCGCCGTCACGCCGAAGTCGTCTCGACCCTGAAAGCAGACTTAGAGGCCAAAACAAAAGAAGTCGATGACGTTGCTCGTACGGCCGTGGCGAGTTATAAAGAAGGTCTGGAGTATGCCGATGAGATGCTCGATGCCGGGGCTAGAGCGGCCGCAACCATGTTCGATCTGGGGATGTCCATTGCCCAAAAGGCTTGTCCGGACACAGATTTGACTGGTTTCGGCTTCCCCACCGAAGAAGAAGGCGATCGGCTCTTAGCCTGGTGGCAACAGCTTAAGGCCGAGAGGATCCCGGCTTCTCCGAAAGATGCGGTAGTAGGTTCGAACCATGCTTCTTCTCCTCCGACGTCCCCAGACTACACTCCTGTTGATGTAGATGGCGAGGACGCCGATAGCTGATCCGGGGGCTTGTCCCGGATGTTCTTGCTTTTGAGTTGCCGAGGCCGGGCACATGGCCTACTTTTGCACTTATATATATAGGAGTTATTTGTAGTTACCCGTTTTGGACAATCCTCCGTATTTTGTTTTCCTCGAATACTTTATCCTTTGGCTGTACCAATGGCATCATGTTCTAAGTAGATAACCGAGTTCGGTCCTGTACGTGGCCGAAGCCATGCCGCTCCCGATACGGTTTGCATGGCCGAAGCCATTCCCGGTACAGTTTACACGGCCTTAGAATAATGCTGCTCTCGATATGGTTTGCATGGCCGAAGCCACTCTCGGTACGGTTTATACGGACTTAGAATAATGCCGCTCCCGATACGGTTTACATGGTCGAAGTCACTCCCGGTACAGTTTACACGGACTTAGAATAATGCCGGACACAATATTTCAGAACAAAGTATTCATTTAAGGTGTCCGGTTGAAGCCCGGGAAAAACATTTTACATAAAATAGCGTCGAAGGCACTCTACATTCCAGATGCGAGGGTGGGGTTGGCCCAAAAGGGTCTCCAGCCGATAGGCCCCTCGTCGGATTACTTCTCTCACCCGATAAGGGCCTTCCCAGTTTGGAGAGAGCTTTCCTACGGCTTCGGCTGGCTTGGATGCATGGGCATTCCGCAACACAAGGTCTCCGGCTTCAAAACTTCGAAGCTTCACTCGAGCATTGTGATATCTCGCCATGCGTTGTTGATATGCTGCCAACCGAATGTGAGCCTGATCCCTGGTTTCTTCTATTAGATCAAAGTGATCCCTTAGGGCTTCATCATTATTCTCTTGATTATAAGTAAGAACCCTCGACAACGGTAGGCCGATTTCAACAGGAATAACAGCTTCCACTCCGTAAGCCATTAGGAATGGGGTTTCTCCGGTAGGGGTTCGGCTTGTTGTTCGATAAGACCATAGAACACTCGGCAACTCTTCGACCCATCGGCCTTTAGCTTCGCCGAGACGAGTCTTCAGTCCTCGTAATATGCTTCGGTTAGTGACTTCAGCTTGGCCATTCGTCCGAGGGTGAGCTACCGAAGTGAACTTGTGTAGAATGCCGAAGCTTGAATAGTTGTCTTTGAACCGGTGGCTGTCAAACTGTTTGTCATTCTATTATGATCGCCCGAGGGATGCCATAGCGGCAAATAATAGACTTCCATACGAAGCTCCATGCATTATTTTCAGTGATAGACGCAAGGGGTTCGGCTTCAACCCACTTTGTGAAATAATCTACTGCTACAATAAGGAATTTTCTCTGGCCTGTGGTAATGGGAAAATGTCCCAAAATGTCAATCCCCCATTGGACGAAAGGCCAAGGGTCTGACAGAGGTGTTAGAATGGTCGCCGATTGGTGAATGAGAGAACTGTACCTCTGGCATTGGTCACAGTGGCGGACGAGAGTTGCTACGTCCTCTCGGAGTGTCGGGCACCAGTACCTTTGCCTCAAAAGTTTATGAGTCAAGGCCCTTCCTCCTGCATGCGCTCCGCAGATTCCTTCATGTACTTCCCAAAGGGCATAATTGGCTTCGGTCGGGCCGAGACATCGGAGGAGCGGCCGACCGAATGACTTCTTATATAGCATATCATCTAGAATTAGGAAATGAGAGGAGCGCTACCGAATGCGTCTCGCTTCTTTTGGATCGGACGGGAGCTCCTCTCGGAGGATAAAAGCAATTGGTGGAGTCATCCAGGTTTCGCTTTCGGAATCATTCACTTGCATGACCTTGGATTCTTTGAGACTTGGCTCAGATAGCTCTTATACTAAGACCATTCGGCTTCCTCCCCCATTATGGGTTGATGCTAGTCGAGAAAGGGCATCGGCTTGAGTGTTCTCGGCCCGAGGCATCCGCACAATCTCAAAACAAATGAATTCATCAATGATTTTGCGAGTTACCTGGAGATAGGACGCCATCAATGCGTCTCGGGCCTCGTACTCCCAGTGATCTGGCTGGCGATAAGCTGAGAGTCGCGAACGCCTTTATCTTCTGCGCACCGAGCCTTCTAGCGGCCCGAAGGCCTGATATGAGGGATTCGTACTCGGTGGCATTGTTAGTGGCCGGGAAGGTGAAGCGCAGAGCGTACTCTGTGACGACTCCTTCTGGAGACGCCAAGATCCACCCGGCGCCACTACCTGAAGAGCATGCGGATCCGTCAACATATAGCTGCCATTCATCAACCGAGGACATCGGAGTTGAAGTGCTTTCGGCTTCAGGATTTGCGACAACTATTTCCGGTTGAGGGGCCAAAGACGACTCGGGAGTAAGCTCAGCGATGAAATCGGCTAAAGCTTGAGCTTTTATTGTAGTCCGAGGTCCATAGGAGATGTCGAACTCCCCCAGTTTGATCGCCCATTTTGCTAATCTCCTGGACACTTCCTGCCGAGAGATAATCTACCTCAAAGGTTGATCCGTGAGGACCTTTATTGAATGTGCGAGGAAATAGGGCCGAAGCCTTCTCGCGGAAGCGACGAGGCCAAGGTCAGCTTCTCTAGAGTTGGATACCGAAGCTCTGCTCCGTGGAGCGCTCGGCTTACATAGTAAACTGGCCTTTGAACACCATCTTCTTCTCTGACAAGGACGACACTGATAGTAGCTTCCGAAACGGCGAGATAAACGAACATTTGTTCTCCTTGGACTAGCTGAGATAAAACAGGAACATTGGAAAGGTAAGTTTTCAACTGATCGAAAGCCGATTGGCATTCGTCTGTCCAGGAGAAGTTATTTGTCTTTTTTAGTAGCTTGAAGAAAGGGAAGCAATGGTCTGCCGCCCTCGACATGAAGCGGCTCAATGCTGCGATTCATCCGCTTAGCCTTTGAACTTCTCGGACGCTCGCCGGAGGGCGCATTTGAAGGATAGCCGCAATCTTCGCAAGATTCGCCTCCACCCCTCGGCGGGTGACCATATAGCCGAGGAACTTCCCAGAGGCTACGCCGAAGACGCACTTGGCAGGGTTCAACTTCATTTTATGCTCGCGCAAGGTAGAGAATGTTTCAGCCAAATGATCAGCAGCGACGCGGCTTTTTACCAGCATGTCGTCGATGTAAACTTCCATGTTTCAGCTGAGTTGTGGAGCGAACATTTTTTTGATGAGGCGCTGATAAGTTGCTCCAACATTCTTCAAGGCGAAAGGCATCCGAGTGTAGCAATAGAGGCCGAGGTCTGTTGTAAAACTTGTTTTGTCCTCGTCCATTAGATGCATTCGTATCTGGTGATAGCATGAATAGGCGTCGAGGAAGCTAAGCAGCTCATGGCCGGAAGTAGCGTCCACCATCTGGTCTATCCGAGGCAGCGGAAAACTGTCCATCGGACAAGCCTTGTTGAGGTTAGTGAAATCAACACACATTCGCCACTTACCGTCTTTTTTGGGCACCATCACCACATTGGCGATCCATTCTGGATGATGCACCTCTCGGAGATGTCCCGCATTCAGCCCCTTTTGTACTTCAGCGTGGATGACCATTCTCCTTTCTTGGTTGAAGGTACGCCGCTTCTGCTTGACCGGAGGCTGATTCGGGTCGACGTGCAGCCGGTGCTCTGCTACCTCTGGGTCGACTCCGGGCATATCCGAAGGAGACTAGGCGAAGACGTCGAGGTTCTCCTTCAGAAAGTTGATAAATCTCTCGGCTTCAGTTTTCTCAAGGCCGGAACCTATCATCAGTGTTCGACCTTCTCCTCCTGGAACTAGAATAGTTACAAGCTCCTCTCCTGGGGATGCTTCGGCCGAAGATTCGATCGAAAGGGATTCAACCGCAGCCTTCCCTTTGACGGAGATCATATCGCACTGTCTGACAACTTCTTGATTTCCTTTCACCTCGCGGACTCCATGATTGGTATGGAACTTCAGTTTTTTATGGTAGGACGAAGGCACAACTCCAATTCCTCCGATCAGCCTTCAGCCAAAAATGGCGTTGTAGGCTGAATCAATTTTCACGACGGCAAAATCTGTCTCAATAGTTAACTGCCTCGGTACTGTGCCGAGGGTCACAGATAGCCGGATGATGCCTTCCACCTGACAGGGTGCACCATTAAAACCGAACAAGGGCCCCCGGCGAGGCTTCATATCAGCCTCGGTCAAACCCATTTTCAGGAAGCAATCATAAAAAAGCACATTGGGTGTGCTTCCATTATCAACAAAGATACGCTAGACATCGTAATTTTTTAGTACAACATTTACAACAAGGGCATCGTCGTGAGGGACCTGAACGTCAGTCAGATCCTCCTGGCCGAAGACGATGTCTTCTTGACGAGGTCTCTTCAGCCTAGCATCGATCGCTGCTACATCTGATGCGGCCTCGGCTCGACGACGCCGTGCTCCTTCTCCTGGTCCTCTAGATATTATCATGATTGACCAGGCACTGGGTCGTTGGTGTGATGCTTCTGTTGGGGCCGAAGTAGCTTTCGGCTGAGGTGGTGCTTTATCCGGGAGTTGGGGTTGCCTTGGCGCTTCGGGGGCGTCTCGGCTCTGCCGCTGCTGAGGTTGCACTCGTCGGTACTGCGACAAGCGGTCTTCCCTGATGGTACTCACAATATTTCCGGGAGTGCCTTCGGCGAGGATCAATTCTGATACGCTCAGGCTGCCGAAGCATACCTTTCACCTCCATGAGCATCCGGGAGGGTGGAGCAGGTAGTGGCAGATACTGCTGCGGCGGGTCTCGGCGCTTGTCTCGGCCCCATTCTTCTCTCCGATATCTCTTGCGAGAGGGTTCATAATCTTCAGGGCGAGGACGAGCCGCTGGAGGGGTAATAGCCAATACTGTCTCGGCAACATTCTTGCCCTTGGACATCATCAGGGCCTCCCGGTTTATATATTTATGGGCCCGAGCCACCAAGTCCTGGAAGGTAGGAGGATGACGCTTCCCGATAGAGCTGAGAAGCCCCTCGTCTGTGCATCCGCTGATGATGGCCGAGACCGCAATCGAGCTGTCCAGGTTCGAAATCTGGGCTGCTTCGGTTCGAAACCTGGTAAAATATTCTTGAAGGGTCTCGATCGGCCCTTGCCAAATGGTAAGCAGACTGGCTGAAGTTTTACATTGCCGAGTGGCATCATAGAATTGATCGATAAACAATTGGCCTAATTGTACTAAAGAATGAATAGAATTGGGAGCCAATATTTCAAACCAAGTTAAAGCTGTTTTTTCTAGAGTAAGGGGGAAGAGACGGCAGCGGACTGCCTCAGAAACCTCTCAGACGGAGAGGTAAGAATTAAATCTCTAGAAATGGTAGATTGGATCTGTCATTCCATCATACAGAGGTCCTTTTGGTAACTTGAAGTTCGAAGGTACCTCAACAGCAAGTAGCTCTGGGGAGAAAGGTGTCTGCTCCAGGATGGTGCTAGCGAGAGGTGCTCCATATTGCCAGGAGACCATCTGCTGCATTTCCTTCCTTATTTCTGTTAGTCTCCGGTCCAGCTCCGGAGTGGTTGAGGTAGTGGCCGAACGCCTTTCGGCCTCGGTGGGATGAAATCCGAACGAAGCATTGTCCTTCTCCGTCAGAATATGACTGGCGCGAGGGATTCGACCTTGAGGTCCTAATGGTTCGCTGCGCGCCGAAACTGCTTCGTTGTGAAACGCCCGCGAGGGTGTTGGCTGTCCCTTCGCAGGCTGAGTAGCAGGACAGTATTGAGGGAGAGGCGGTACCTACTGTGCGGGCTGATTCAGAAACCCCATGTGCTGGGCAATAGTAGACCATATCCCGCAATGGTGCCAAAGAAGTAACAGTAGCGGCCAGTGTGGCTACTTGTTGTTGGAGTTCCTCCACTTGGTCGTCCCTGGGAGAGAGGGGCTTCGGTATTGTTGGGAGGACGGAACCTTGCGGAAGGACGGACGGAGCACCTTTGGCATGGAGTGACTGCGCCGGAGTCGCTTGTGTCTCCGCCTCATCTTGGCCAGATCGTCTGGTCACTGGTCGATGAGACATGGCTATAACGCTTCTTTCCCACAGACGACGCCAAGTGATGTAGCCGAAGCTATCACTAATGGATTCCAAGGATAGAATCCGGATGTGAACCAAAAGACTAGTTGCCGAAGCCGACCCGGACGAAGAGACTGGCGAAGATTCAAGCCGAGACTCCTACGAGAAGAAGAACCAGTCAGCGAGGGTCCTGGGTTTCGGCCCAAGAGAACCCCCTCCGATGGTTAAGTTAGCCTCTGAAGAAGATTCAATTCAGAAGTGAGGAAGGAAGAAGCTTGAGTGCTTCAGGTGTACCTTTTCTGTAGTGAATAGCCTTCTTTTTATAGCAGTGGATGGAGGTTCTCTTCTTGTTGCACCCGATATAGGACTATTTTGGGGTTTGAGAGGAAATTGCCGAAATACCCCGTTAATAGGCTGACGGCTAGTCAGCAGTTAACCGGAATGGGTCGGGCCCACTTCGACCTATCGTTTGCTATGACTGGGCCGAATACGGTTGTTAACAGAGCCCGCCGCTTGGGCCGAAACCGTACTATTTCAATAAGGCGCCTGGGCCGTTTCTGTTCAATTTACTTGATGGGCCGAATGAGATTCGGCTGTCTCTCTTACATTGGGCCGGCTCCCTAATGTTGGGCCGAATCGGATTCTCCCCCATCAGATAGATAGCAAAAAAGATATAGGAGAATCAAGAATTAATTTTTCTTCAAGAGGTAGGTGGATAACTCTAAGTATGATCTATTTTGTTTAAGTGATCAGTCTCATTAGTATGATCTCATCATAATCTGATCACTATAACACATATTCACGGACTTCATTATGAAACGAGAATTAATGCGATTTACACATAATGAATATTATGCCATTATATTAATAAATGAACGAGATTTACATAGTCAGATTGGCTTGTAAGCCACCTAAAACTAACAATCTCCCACTTGGACTAAAGCCAATCACCTTTATACAATAAGCCTATAGACACTAGGTGACGCTTAAACACAATTTGAGCTAACGGCTTTGTTAGTGGATCTGCTACATTGTCGACGGATGGAACTCTTTCCACTACTACATCTCCTTTAAATATGATCTCTCTGATAAGGTGAAAGCGCCTTAGAATATGCTTCGATTTCTGATGAGACCGCAACTCTTTCGCTTGCGCAATGGCTCCATTGTTGTCGTACAACAGTGGAACATGCTCAGAGATGCTGGGCACTACGCCGAGGTCGGTGATGAATTTCTTCAACCACACTGCTTCCTTGGCGGCTTCAGCTGCAGCGATGTACTCAGCTTCAGTCGTCGAATCTGTAGTGGTTACTTGTTTGTAACTCTTTTAGCACACTGCGCCTCCATTCAAAGTAAACAAAAATCCAGATGTTGACTTGCTATCATCTAGATCTGACTGGAAACTCGAGTCAGTAACGCCTCGTAGTTTCAAGTCACCTCCTCTATAGACAAGAAACATATCCTTAGTTCTTCTCAAGTACTTAAAGATACATTTCACTGCCTTCCAGTGCTCTTCGCCTAGATCAGCCTGAAATCTGCTCGTAACACTTAGAGCAAATGCAACATCAGGCCGTGTACATAGCATGGCATACATGATAGACCATATGGCAGAGGCATAGGGTATTCTTTCCATGAATGCCCTCTCATCAGGAGTCTTAGGAGACTTCTCCTTTGAGAGACTAATTCCATGTCTCATCGGTATAAGACCTCTTTTGGAATTTTCCATGCCAAACCTTTTGACTATAGTGTCTATGTACAAGGATTGGGTCATTCCAAGCATCCTCTTTGATCTATCTCTATAGATCCGTATTCCTAATACGTAAGATGCTTCTCCCAAATCCTTCATGGAGAAGTGTTTCGACAGCCAGATCTTTACTGATGACATCATAGCTACATCATTCCCAATGAGTAGTATGTCATCTACGTAAAGAACTAGAAAAGTGACTGCACTCCCACTGGTCTTCTTGTACACACAAGGCTCATCTTCATTCTTAATGAAGTCATAAGACTTGACAGCCTTGTCAAATCTTATGTTCTAGCTCTGGGAAGCTTGCTTCAGTCCATAAATGGACTTCTGAAGCTTGCACACTTTATCTGGAGATTCTTTGGATGTGAAACCTTATGGTTGTATCATATACACATCTTCCTCAAGCTTACCATTGAGGAAGGCAGTCTTCACATCCATCTGCCAGATTTCATAATCAAAATGTGCAGCAATGGCGAGTGTGAGTGCTTAAAATGAGTATGTGATTACCATGAAAAACTATGTTGTTTAAGTGCAAAATAAAACCTATTAAAAAGAAACTAAGTGAAGTGATCGCCATCAACTTTTGACTTAAAAGTTCCAAAAGAAAGAGTTTGATCGCCTACCTGTTTGGTCGTGGGAGATGTTGAGCTCTTGGTTCCCCTCCTTCAGCCGGCTGAAGAAAGAGAGCCCTTTCTTTTCTTTGTTCTTGCTTTGATTGATGTTGAGTTCTTGAGGATCGTCCAGAGTCCTTGTTGCTTGCTATTGATTTTCTCCCTTTGATTCTCCTTCGTACCTTGCAGGAAATAGAAAGAAGAAAGAATAATGAGAATTCATGCAAAAGTAGTATCCATTCCAAACAAAGTTTTTAAACATGCAACTAGACAGAAAACTCACTTGTTGAGTGGTCTTTTAAACCCCTTAATCAAATAGGTTTTGAAAATGATGCTAGTGTTGTGTGTGTTGCATGGAGTGATGTAATTAAGTATGTGAAAAATATGCATAAATGAATTGAAAGTTTAATGATGGATGACCCCTGGAAGCCTTGGTCTTAGATGGATGAAGAATGGACGCCGACTTCTGGAAACAGCAGCACTTCAGCGTTTGGACGTCGTTGCTTCGATTTTCACTCAATGATCACTCTGATATCACTTCAATCACTTCAATCACTAACTTTGTCACCCATTCAAAAGGCAGGGTATTTATAGACTTCTTTGCGTCTGCGGATTTACATGGAGAAATTTTGAGATTTATCCATCTTAACCAACAGATAAATACAGATTAATTCATCTTTATCTGTAATTATCTAAAACGCGTCACCCATGGAAGACGCCTTTTAGACTGATTAGGATAAGGATAAACATCCGGGAAAAATTTATCTTTATCTGTAATTAAATAAAACGCGTCGCTACTGGTAGACGCTTTTTATACTAATTAAGATAAGGATAAACATCCGGAAGGGAAGTAAAAACAACTTAAGAAACCTAAATGGCGTCGTTTCATGCAGACGTCTTTTAGCTAATTAATCTACTGATTAAAATTCAAATTTAAACATTAAAATATGAATAAAGTATAAATGGCGTCTACACGAGTCGACGTCTTTTAGACTTCTTCATATTTTAATTGAAATTTGAACTAAAATCAATTTAATTAATTAAATCATATATGTCTGACCTGACATAATTTAGATAATTAAAAAGATCAATAAGAATTAACCAATGATTAAATATCAGACCATTTTGAGGCATTATTATATGATATGAAATTTACTAAAAATGATGTCAAAATTAGCGTGTCTACAGCTACCTCACCTTGGCATCGTCTTTGCAAGGGAGTGAAATAAAATGGAATGTACTAAAAAGGTGATGCCAAGATGTGATGAGACACGCTCTTAACATCAGATAATTGGAATTTTTCTCAAAATCATCAATGAAGATAGTTCAAAGAGATCAATAGAGTCAATCATGTCTGGAAGGTAGACAAGGAAATAAAATAAAGTCGATCAACCTCCTCGGAGTGGGAAGTACCCCAGGTCGTAAACACTGTAGGTTTCATCACGGGGAGCGTTTGCCAGCCAATGTGGACGTGCTGCAGCCATGATGGATCTTAAAAGAAAACAAAAAATATTGGATAAAGAATCCAAGAAAGGATAGAATTCGAAGGATATCTTTAAGCGAACCTCAAAGATAATCAAGATACTCAATTCAGAATGGAATATTTCATATCATGTTGGAGTTATTTGATTAATGGTCTGAAACTTAATCAATAATTAATCCTTATCACAATGATTTCAAAATCCTATATGATGCATGCTGGGCTAAAAGAAAAATATAAAATCAAATAAAATATAAATTAATCAAGGATAATATTGTTAATTTGTCATTAATGAGTCAAGATATCAATTCTTGTAATTCAGTGCTAAGCTGAAGCTCGTTTATCCACACACCGTTTCACAAAAGTGGAACCATCATCCTCACTAATTAACAATCCAACGGTCTATCCGTGCGATTAAGAATTCTCTGGAATTATCACTGTTTTTTGTTGTAGGGAAACTCAAATTCCAGTTTCATCAAAATCACAAGGTCCTTGACATACTCTAATAAATACTTAACATATAGTAATGCAAATGATTTACATGAAATAGTACAAGGGTAGAAATAACCGTCTTTTTAGCCACGGTCGAGACTTCATAAATTCCTACAGTGAGATCTTCTTGATATTTCCAACTTCATTTGGGTTTTCTTTAATTTTCCTGCACTCAAAATTTCATTAGTAACTTCAAACAAGCGTTTAATTAAGCATCAAAATATGGAATTTCGGGAAAATAACAGAAAGCTTGAAATGCATCGTGTCGAGCCGACGCCCTTTAACTGTCTAAAATGCGTCTCTTGTACACGACGCATTTCAGTCGCAGAAACAGAGTTCTGGCTGTTCTCTACTCGGATTCCAACTCTTCCAATGCACATCCCTTTTCAAATCCGGAAAAGTCTTCCTAAGATCGCAGTTCCTTCTATATAAACATCACTAACTTGTTTCCAAGCAATCCTACCACAATCTAGAGATCCAGGGTTGAGTTTTTCTTTAAGATTCAAGACTTTTTCAAGGTTTTCAAGCTTCAAGAAGGAAGAAATCCGAAAAAGAGGATGAGTTCTTCAAACATGAGGATGAAGAGGTTGCTGGAGAAGATCACCGACGTAGAGAATCACCTTATTGGAAGGGATCCCAACCTCCAAGTAAGTTGAATTAACTTTTCTTCAATTCTTCTTCCTCTTTTTTTCTCCATGTTCTTCATGTTCTTCAATTTTTCCATGTTCTTCAATTGATCCTATTTTCTTCTATTTATTCAGACATATCCCATGTTTCCCGGCCCAAGGAAATTTACTTCTCTCCCTTGGATTCGCAAACTCGCCAAAAGTCTTAAAACTTTCCATGCAAGCCTTCATCTCAAAGTGGAACCTTCAAGGACTAGTGGTGCATGCCAAGCACTACAAAAGCTCGAACGTGGATTGGGCGACCATGGGTGCCTTGATCGAACAATGGCATCCTCAAACCCACACGTTTCTCTTCCCTCAATTCGAGTGCACTATTCTTTTAGAGGAGG
Source organism: Zantedeschia hybrid cultivar (assembly GCA_030544215.1). Taxonomy (NCBI): domain Eukaryota; kingdom Viridiplantae; phylum Streptophyta; class Magnoliopsida; order Alismatales; family Araceae; genus Zantedeschia; species Zantedeschia hybrid cultivar. Next base: position 16,466,217 of record JARZZO010000016.1, read on the forward strand.
CGGAGCTCCTACTGGGTCTCCCAAAGACCAAGGACAAGATGGCTTTGATGAGAGAAAGGATCACCGGTCAACAACTGTTGACGTCAATCATGAAGGATCCCTCAGAAGCTAAATGATGCCTTACCAATAAAGGGATCAACCTTGCAAAGCTCGCTGAATGGACTTTGTATGAGATCGATGATCTAAGGGAGGACGAAGCTGAAGACGTGACGAAAGCCTTCGTCACATGCCTTGCCGGTGCTTTGTTCTTTCCCGCGCAAGACAACATTCTAGAAGATGATCAGGTCAGTGCTATCTGCGCGATCTTCGTAGGTAAATCCATTAGAACTGCGATCTTGGCTTACCTTTGCAGCGGGCTTTCTGCGGCATCTACGGGTCATCCTCCTTACGGATGCATGCTACTCTTCGCTTTGTGGGTCGAGCTACACTTCAAGTTCGAGTACTGCTCGAGGATGTCACTAAGACCGTCTCAAATTTACATGAACAGTCTGATCCACTGCATCGCCAACATCGTGAAGTTCAACGAGCGCATGGTCAACAAAGTACCAAAGCTCAAGACCCGAGCCGACTGGAGGGAGTTCCTGAGATGCATGTCGTCCAACATGTTTGACTCTTCTCCACTCGCCCTTATTGGAAAGCCCATCAGAGTACGCCGTGCGGCGGGACCAGAACTTAAGTTAATTGGGACTACTGAGCTTGTGCTGTACAAACCCCATCGGTGCCTTACTCAGCTCAGCCTGAATCGTCATGAATTCCCCAAGTTCTCCTTTACATCCCCGATCAAGAGGCGTGCGTTGGAATCCGACGAGGACTATGAAGCTACAGAACTTATTATCACTTTGTGGAACCTCGGCTTCAGTTATCGTGTAAAATCCTCTAAAAATAGTGATAGAAGACTGAAACTTCCATGCATTCAAGGACTTTATGAAATTCTTCCTTAAGTGTCTTCTTTTCTTTTCTTTTTCTTTTTTCTTTTTTTGATGTAATAAAAGATTTCATTGAACAAAGAATCATTTTTCATGCCTTGGAATCTTTCCTTAACTTCCTGTGATGTGTTCATGATTTTTCCTTTAGCAAAAACTGAATTTTTCCTTAAAATCTGACAGTTCAGGTTTGTTAAATGTAAAACGCATCCACTCAGAAAGACGCCTTTCAAACATAATTCATTTTCTAAAATCCAGATTAATCCTCAAAATCGCGAATTAATCTTAAATTGCGTCTTTCAACCAAGACGCCTTTCAACTCTCTCTCTTATTTTTTCCAGAATTCCGCCACCAATTCTGTGATTAATCCTCTGAAACGCGTCTTGATGGGTAGACGCCTTTAATGATCATACCTTGTACGGTTTTGACCAAAATTGGCGGTAACCTGAAACACGTCGTCATGTGTGGACGCCGTTAACTTAATTTCAAATAGCTGGCGTACCGCCTCAGTTTATGCGCTCGAAAACGCGTCGCTTTGTCACGACACCTTTTAACTTATCCAAATAGAAACCGCACAGCCTCCCCTTTCTTCCTCACTTTCTCCTTTACTCTCTCTCTCCTCGAGCTCCGGCGATCCTCTCCGGTGATTTCTTCCCTCTTCCTCTCAAAACCCTTTCTTTTGACCCCCATGGAACGCGGCGAAGGCTCCCGCAAGACCAAGGCCTTGGCCAAGAGGTGACAGATGGCGGCTCCCGTGGAAGATGCTTCTGAGGAAGTGCCGCCCGCACTCGCCGAGGCAGCGGCGTTTTTGGAGGAGGAGATGGCTCCTCCGACGCCGGTGGCCATAGAAGAAGAAGGGGAGGGCAACCTCCACCTGGTAAGTCTCTATGGTTTGAACGGAGTGAGCAAAGGAGGGAAGAAAGGGTTCTTCAAGAACCCGGAATTCAGCCTTGAAAGGCGTCCAGACCAGGTGACGCCGTTCAAACGGCGTCGCCCTGGTCCGACGCCATTCAGGGCAAAATTCCCAATTTTAATTAGGCAGAAAATAATCTCAAAGCGCGGCAGGACCTGTGGACGCCTTTCAAAAGACATCCATGTGGCTCAACGCCTTTTAATACAGAAATATTTTACTGATGAAATTCCTTGTTTTTAATTGCAGGGAACTATGAGGGCGAGGATTTCCTGGGACTTAGTAATAGGTGCCTATAGGGGACTCCTGGACTTCCAGAAGGCGCGCCTGCGCCGGATGGGGTTCGGCGAAGTCTTAGATATCGAGCCATTTTGACTCGATCTAGTCCTCCTGCACGCGCTGCGGGAGAGGTGGCATGCGGAAAGCCGGGCTTTCCTAATGCTGTGGGGACATATGGTCCCCACCCTAGAGGATGTGGCCAGGATCACTGGCCTCAGGGTAGAGGGCCGACCGGTAAGTGGGGTGACTTACCCCAACTACCAGGGATTGGCAGAGGCACTATTAGGTATAGAGGTGTCCAGCTTAGGCAGGGAGTCTAGGATGGTCCCTAAGGTAGAGGTGGAGGCTGCCCTAGGATTAGATGAGCCCCGGCGGCGATTTGATGAGTCCCGAGCAGAGTTTAGGGATAGATTAGCTGAGTCGTCCTCCCTTGTATATTGTAGCGATCCAAGTCAGGGGAAGGAGGTAGACAGGCAGTTGAGAGTCTTTCTGGTCTTCTTCTTTGGTCGGTTACTCTTCGGCACGAAGGGTGACTATATCCATTGTAGATTCTTGTACCTGCTAGATGACTTAGATAGTTTAGGAGAGTATGCTTGGGGTGCGCCCCTTCTGGCCCACCTTTTTGCTGATCTGTCTGCGGTCACGCCGGACCGTGAGATGACTGTCAGTGGCTTTTCGTCATTTCTCCAGGTATTAAGTTATTTTATTATTTGTTCATGCAATGCAGTGTAATATGATGCTTTACTAACCTATATGTCCCTATATGCAGGTATGGAGCTATCATTATTTTCCGTTCGGCAGAGCGAGGATCGTACGACCGGGTGCTGTCCCATTGGCCTGCCGTTGGCAACCGATAGTGGACACCCCCCCCAGCACCATCAATTGACGGCCCTCCGCTGTCAGTTCCTTGATTATCCGGAGCTTCTGGTGAGTTTTTAACTTGTTCAATTTTATTCATTAAATGCAATCTTTCCTTTATTAAATGCAAAATTATTTATATGAATGCATCTAACTTATATGTAGGTGATCTGGCGCCCATACTTGGGCATGGGCGAGGAGGGTCAGCCGTGGGTGACGGCTGGTAGGAGGAGGTTCGGCAGGCAGATGTGGCTGCACTGCTTGAACGAGATCGAGCCCCTCCGCCTCCGGCTCGTGATGAGGACCCTGGGCCTCCACCAGGAGTGGGTCGATGAGGAGGTCCCGGAGGGTGTCGGACGGAGTATGAGGGGCAAGCAAGCCCTCACTGATTGGCGAGCAAAGTTCCCGGAACAATATGAAGACTGGCACCGCCGGGGTGTCCGTGTTGAGTCACGAGCGGAGAGTAGCGCAGCCTACCTCCAGCAGTATCGGACACACTACGCCGATCAGCTGCGACTCCTCCGACCGCTCGATGTAAGTATGCTTTTATGCGTCTTTTCATTTTATCATTATCTTGATTTATATTTGTAAATGAATGTATGTGTGATATGCAGGATGCGCGCGATGCGGTCATCATCGACCTCCGGGCCCGCCTACATGATGCGGAGGCCCAGCTGGAGCAGGTCCAGAAGGAGCTCTTTGACCTAGTATGTATGCATGAATATGAATGGATGTTTTAATTACTTAGTTGTTTTGACGATTAACCACTGACAGTTTGTCTTTTGGTGTAACGAGCCGCCTACACCCAGGCGGCTCCCCCTACACATGGAGGATCATCATCCTCTTCCTCTACTGCCCACGAGGCTGCTCTGGCTGACCTCCAGAACCAGCTTGCGTCCGCCATCCACCGAGCTTCTCTTGCGGAGGAGGATCGTGCTGCTCGAGTAAGTTCTATCTTCTGAATCTGATTTTTGATTGTTGAGTTGCTTTGGACTAACAATATCTCCTTCTGCAAGTTGCTGAGCTTCAGGAGGCCCTTCAGAGGGCTGAAGCCGAGCTAGAGCATTCTCGCGCAGCGGCTGCTCGGGTTGAGGCTGATGCTGCGCGAATCCAAGCCTTGGAAGAGCAGGTGGCTCGTCTCTCCACCGGGGATCTTGCACGTCTCCAGGTTCGCCTGGAGATCCTGACTGAGGAGAGAGACCGCGACCGCCTTCGCCTGGAGAGTCTTCAGGGTCGCCTTTCGGTGGCTGAACATGAGCGCAGGATGGTGGAGGAGAGGTACTAGCGGGCCCATCAGTGGGCTATTGATCGTGGTTTGGCGAGCGCTTTCACTGCTAGCGTCGCCATGTCGTCCGGTCAGGCGGGGCCGAGTGCGATGCGACCACCTCCACTTCCTAGCCGAGGACCAGCACCAGATGCGCCCGACGAGGCTCAGAGTCAGCTTGATGAGGGTGGAGGGGAGAGCTAGCCTTGAGGGCTCATGTATTTTTGACTTTCTTTTGTATATCATGTAAGGAACATCTTTTGACATATATACATGAGACTTTTGGCCTTCAACCTTGCGTTCCATGTGTTTGCCTTGCGTCTTGTACGTCACTTAACAAACAGGTTAAGTATCTATTTAGGCTTAGCCCCTTGCCTGACCGAGTGAACGGTCGATCAAAAAAAAATTTCTTAGTGGAAGGGTCAAGGGATAGCCTTTATTAACAAAGGTAATATGAATAATCAAACTGTAAGCAAAAATGCAACATGCAAGCAGACAAATGCTCACTGAAAATAAAAGGAATGAAACATACTAAGTGCAATAAGCAAATGCTAATTGAAATATTTTTGTTGTTTTGAAATATGTACTTTTTTTGAATTTTGACATGTGTATTTTTTTGCTTTTGAAATATGTATTTTTTTTTGGCTTTTGAAATATGTACCTTTTTTGGATTTTGACATATATATATATTTTTTTGATTTTGATATATGTATTTTTTTCTGGATTTTTGAAATATGGTGTAAACTAAAGACCATCATGGTACTCAGATCAAAAGATCATATTCATTTATGAACTTAATTCCCAAATTGTTCTTTAATAATTTAACTTAAACCCATTGTGTTTGAATTTGTGTTTCCATTCGTGATCCCATTTGATGATTTGTCCCTTAGTCAATCTCGGCCGTTCCTCAAGTTTGGAGTACGCCTCTTTAGAAAGAAAGGAAGAATTGGTTTAGAAAGCCCATGAGAAGGTTCCGGAGACCTAGAAAGATGTTCCTTTCTTACCCTAATATCTGTTGGGGTTCGGTCATTTTCTTCCCGGGGTATTTATCGACCTTGCGTTCCCTTTTGTTTCATTTCATGGCCTTGATGTAACGTTTGTAATGTGATGGCCTTTTGATTTGACGTTTGACTTTTGCCTTTTGCTTTGCTTTTCTTTTCTTTTCTTTCGGACGGATCTCCTCCTTTTTTTTTATGACGGCCTCCTACTAAGATGACGGGTATTCTTGGTAGTCTATTCTAAGCCTCGTTCCGACATCATAGGCCGAGTGTAAAAACAGAATTTTGCTTAAAAAGAATGATTTGTACTGTACACTTTCAGTCAAGCTTTCGGTATTCCTTAGGACTTGGCATCTCTTGTTACTCACGAATCAAACGTATCAGTGTGTGTAGTAATGTGTTTGGAATTAAATTATCCAGACTGATAAGAAAATTTGAGTTTCTAAATTTTCTGATTCCACTGGTCTTTGTACCATGCTGATCGACTCTTTAACTTAAGGGTAGTATTTCTTAAGATGCAAACCATTCTAGGGGTGAGTTAGCTCTTCTCCCTCTGCATTGACAAGACGGTAAGTGTTACCAGGAAAAGTATGTGATACGACATAAGGTCCTTCCCAGTTGGGTTGGAGCTTAGAACGCGGACCACCAGGTTTTACAAAAATCCTTTTGACAACCATTTCACCAACTTTGAACTTACGTTCAATGACCTTCTTTTGATAAAAACGTGCTAGTCTATTTTGATAAACTCTTGTATGATTAGCAGCTGACCATCTTCTCTCGTCTAAAAGTTCCAATTGAGCAAGGAGTGATGAACGGTGTTCATCAATGGAAAATTCCTTGTTCAATTGTACTCTTAATGACGGTATAAGGATCTCATATGGAACTACCACCTCCATTCTAAATGTTAAGGAATAAGGAGTTTGCCCAGTAGGCGTGCAGATTGAAGTTCGGTAGGCCCATAGAGCCTCAACCAGTTTTTCTGGCCAGTCTGTGAACTTGTTAGATTTGCACGTCTTTTTGATGATTTTTATCAAAGTCTTGTTAGTTGCCTCTGCTTGGCCATTGCCTTACGGATAATAAGGAGATGAATGATGCAATGCAATTTTGTACCTGTTGCAGAGGTCCTTCAATTCTTGTGACACGAACTGTGGTCCATTGTCGGTGACGATGGTGCTTGGAATTTCAAATCTGGTGATGATGTTACTCATGATGAACTTGCATACGGTTGATGCTTTGACTTCCATGTACGCTTCGGCTTCTACCCACTTGGTGAAGTATTCCGTTGCCGTGAGGATGAAAGATTTTTGCTTGATGTCGGAATCAGGATTGCCAAGGGGTCCAATGATATTGAAAGCCCACATGGAGAAAGGCCATGGGGAGGAAACATGATGGAGTGAAGATGCAGGAGAATGAATTTTGTTGGCGTGAAGTTGACACTTGGCACACCTACGGACATATCTTACATAGTCTTCTTCCATAGTCGGCCAATAAAATCCTTGTCTAAGGATCTTCTTTGCTAGTATTTGTCCATTAACATGGCCACCACAAACTCCAGCATGAGCTCTTTCCGTAACCTTCCAAAACTCATATTCGTCTAGACATCTCAGAAGAACTCCATCAAAACCTCTTTTGTATAGTGCTCTCCTAACTATGGTGTATCGTTGAGCAACTCTCTTGATAGCCCTTTTCTCCTCAGCTGTGACTTCTTCAGGATACGATTGATCTTCACAATATTTGGCAATTTCATAGTACCATGGCTTTTATTCCTCATCCATCTCTTCTAATAGCTCCATCAGCATGATTTCTCTTTTTTCCACGATATATCCATCTCTGACCTTCTTCAGCAACTTTTCCTTGGTTCTCAGAAACGAAGGGTCTTTCACGGCGGGTGAAAGACGCCTATGAACTATGATTGATTCAGATTCCCTGTTGATTGGAAAATCAAGAGAAGATGCAAGTGAGGCTAGAGCGTCAGCTAAGATGTTCTGATTCCTAGGGACATGGACGAAGATCAATTTGGTGAAAATCTTTGAATAAGCAGAAGTAAGTTCTTGATAAGGCTTGAGTTTAGGATCAAGGGTTCGATACTTGGTTAACACTTGGTGAAGAATCAATTGGCTATCACCCACAATCCTGAGTTTGGTAACACCATGGGAATGAGTAGCCTCGAGGCCAACAAGGAGTGCCTCGTATTCAACTATATTGTTGGTGACTGGAAAGTCAAGCTGAAAGGCTTGTGGAATGGTGATACCTTCGGGTGATAACAGAACAATGCCAATACCCTTTCCATGGAAATTCAGAGCTCCGTCAAAATGCAGAGTCCACATATCATCTTTGATTTGGTTTATGGACATCAGTTCCTCATCCGGAAACTCCGATTGGACTAGATCAAAACGAGGCAGGGGGTGATGAGCGAGATGTTCTGCTATGGCATAACCTTTGATCGCTTTCTGCTGAATGTAAGTGATATCGAATTGAGATAGAAAGCTTTGCCATCGCGCTAACCTATCAGTAAGAACATATTTCTCTAGAAGGAATTTGATCGGATTCATTCTAGCGATGAGATGGACTTCATGGGCTAGAAAATAGTGCTTCAATTTCTGAACAACCTAGATCAATGCTGCACATATTTTCTCCATCGTTGTATATCTCTGTTCAGCGGGGTTGAGAAGTTTAGAGCGATAGTAGGCCGCCCTCTCCTTTCCTTCTTCATCTTCTTGTGCTAGGACAGCCTCCACTGCATCATCCATGACATAAATGTAAAGTATCAATGATTTGCCTGGAGATGGTGGTCTCAAAACAGGAGGACTTGCTAAATAGATCTTTAATCCATCGAATGCCTCCTGACACTTATCGTCCCAATCGAATTTGACTCCCGGCTTGGTAAGCTCGTAGAACGGCTTACACCTTTGTGAGTGCTGGGAGACAAAACGACGAATAAATTGCACCCGATTAATCCTCTTAACTCCTTCAAGTTCTTGGGAGGTGGTATCTCTCTGATAGCCTTCACCTTGTTGGGATCGATCTCAATTCCCCGTTTACTGACGATGAATCCAAGTAATTTTCCTGAAGATACCCCGAATACACACTTCTTGGGGTTCATCTTTAACTGATACTCTCTCGATCTCTCTAACACCCTTGCCAAAACATTGGCGTGCTTAGCCTTTGTCTTAGATTTAACCAATAAATCATCCACATACACTTCCAAATCTATGTGCATAATGTCATGAAATATCGCCATCATAGCCCTCTGGGAAGTGGCTCCAGCATTCTTCAATCCAAATGGCATGACGACATAACAATATGTTACCCAAGGTGTAGTGAATGACGTCTTCTCTTGATCTTCTTCTGTTAGCTTAATCTGGTTGTACCCTGAAAATCCGTCCATAAACGATAAAGTTTCATAGCCAGCGGTATTATCAATGAGTACATCAATATGAGGCAATGGAAAATCATCTTTAGGGCACGCCCGGTTCAGATCGCGGAAGTCAATGCAAATTCTGACCTTCCCGTCCTTCTTTATAACCGGGACTATGTTGGCCACCCATTGTGGATAAAGGACAACTCTAATGAATTTGGCTCTATGCAATTTGTCGACCTCTTCCTTCATCTTTAGAGCCATTTGTGGGTGGAATCGCCTTAATGTCTGCTTGACAGGGCTAGCTCCTTCCTTTAACGTCAACCTGTGTTCAACTAAAGATGAGTTTAACCCCGGCATATCTTCATAACTCCAGACGAAAGTGTCCTTATAGTCCTTAAGTACTTGTACCATTGCCTTCTCATCCTCTGTAGAAAGATTTTTTCTGATGAGGACAACCTTAGGTTCGTCTTCAATCCCTAAATTGATTTCTTTGGTGGGCTCTTCTACGGCAGCTGAGGGTTCATCGAATCTCTTCACTCCACTGGCATATGCCTCAGCCGCGTCCTCGTCATCTTCCTCATTTTCAATAATGGGGTCTTTTTCATGCACTAACTCGTACACCCCATATCCATCATTGACTGACTCATCTTCCATACAATCTTCTGGCATCTGAATTGGATTTTCTAAAAACTAAGGGATTAAAGAGCAAGAAAAGTATCTATCAGCTAAGTCCTGGAGGTATCTATCTGGAATTTGCTTACCCTTAGGCTTCCTAGACTTCCTAACCTGACTAACCTGCCTTGAACTAGACTGCCTAACTTCACTAAACTCCCTATTATAACCTAATGAAGATGAAGCAGGATGGAAATCCTGGGATACAAGTGGAAATACAAAAGAATTCTCCCGAGGGGAGGGGCAGAGTAGATCTAGGAGAGAATCTTGACCGAAAGACCCGCGCAATGGGGTGTGATCGGACAAGTAAGAGGTTTCCTTAATGAGGATTTGGGAAGAATTTGTTGTAAAATTGGCGTTTTTTTTTTTTTGGACAAACGAGGAGTTAATCATAAAACAGGAATGAATACAAATAGAAGGAGAATTAGATGGAGGAAGTGGCACCAAGGCCAGAGGGCTAGGGGGATCATACAGCAGTATGTCCCAGATCAAATCATACATCCTCTCTAGATCGAGAGGAGGTTGTGGAATGAGGTCCCGAGGGGACAGAGTAATCATAACGGGCGGAGCCCGTAGAATATCTTTAATAATGACCCGCGACCAAGTCAGGGTCAGGAGCAATGTGCGAAACAGAGTATGGAGCATGAAGACACGAGAAGGATATGTCCCCCTTCAGAGCAAATCTGTGGTGTAGCCAGCTTCATAGGGGTCATCTGGCTCCCCTTCATCGGTCTCTTTAGACAGCAATATCCGTTTGTCAAAGATAGCACCGGGACTTTCAATCAGCTCATCAATCTGCGGTGGCCACTTGGGTTCTGCCGGATCTAGAAATAATCTGTTCAGTGCAATGTAGAGGTCTCTCAGATCGAACCACCTGTACCATTCACATTCAGGATCATGGAATTTTCTCCTCTTCATAGGCCGCAGAGCCTCCAAGGACTGGTACGTGAGTAGTTCCGAGCAATGCCTGGCCAGGTCTCTCCCATATATATCATGGAAGTCAAAACACGAAGTAATGACCACCGTGTTGTCATGGCTAATTATGGGCCCTTTTACAAAATGAGTATATAGGGTCCATGTTAGGGGATCCCGGCCTTCCTTGGACGATGTAGACATTGTCTCCCAGACTTTCTGACCATCTTCTTTCTCTGCTTGCTGAACGATGTCTTGTTTCAGTTTTCTTGGCCTATAGCCCAGGCCGCTTCCAGGTGCTCCTCGGTGATCTTTGACAGGAGTGGTCCTGCCTTGTAATTGTGTGCCCATACCTCTCCCAGGCTGATAGCCATTTTTCATCATAATTCTCCATCCTGGGGTACTCATGCACTTCCCCCTTTTTATGGCATTTAACGGGTAAGGAGAAATAGTGGCAGTTTTCAAAGGATCAGCCACTGGATGGTAAACCTGTAATACCGACAGAAAAGGTTGTCAGCCAGGTAAAGCAGTAGATTCAACATTCAAAGTATGAGCAGCAGCAAGGATCGGCATGCTCGTCATCTTGATAATTCATCATTTGAAGGGGAATTTGAGGCATTGGTGATTCGTGGAGGGAATCGCCTCAAGAGTTTTTATATAAGGACGACCCAAAATGGCATTTATAGAAGGGTCGATTTCTAGAATATAAAATTCGACCTCAGCATGACTTACAGGGCCTAGCTCTACTTTCAAATAAACCATTCCCAGAGAGGAACGGGTAGAATTGTCATATGCTGTCACAGAGATGGGGCTAGGCAGCCATTTCTCCTTGGGCACACCGCACAGCTTTAGGGTCTTCGGAGGTAAGACATTAATTGAAGCCCCTGTATCAACTAGGCATGCATCCACGGCCTTCTTGCAGATGTTGACCGTGATGCTCAGAGCCATGCTTCTGGCTGCTGGCGGTGCTAGTTCCGATGTGTAAAATGTAATGGGAGCTGATCCCCCTGAGGAACTAATAGTGTTGCAATCTTTTCTACCGGCACGTCCTCGTTGACCATCACCTTCTGCAAATATTTCATCAAGGCTTCTTGGTGACTCTTCGATCTTTTGATCAGTTCAAGTATGGAGATCCGTGCCGATGTTCGGTCCAGATGTTTCAACAAATCATATTGAGTGTCTGGTGCACTCTCTTCATTGTGTGCTTCCTCAGTCGGCTGTGACGGGCCATCTCTAACTGTTGACTGAGGAAATACTTTGTTGAAAATTCTTCCACTTCGGAGCGCGTGTTTCTCAACTGTGGAGGATCCAGGTGACACTTTGAGTACCGCAGAGTTAGGTGGTGTAGGTGATGCGTGGTATGTAGGTGATGGCGTGGGGTTAGGCGGTGATGGCGTGGTGCGGATTAAAGGCCTGGATGGTTGGATGGTGGATGGATAAGTGGTTGGAGTGGATGAAGTGGGGAATGGTACGCGTAGTAGCGGTCTGGATGGTTGGATGGTATCTGGGCAAGCGGTAGTGGCAGCGGGTGAAGCAGGAAAGGGTATGCGTAGTAGCGGTCTGGATGGTAGGAGGGGTGCGTAATTGGTTTGCGGTAGGTTATATGGTGGAGGCGTAGGAGTGTGGGGCGTAATGGGCTTGAGGAAAGCGGGTGGTGATAATGGGTTATTGGGTGCGGGTGAGTGATATGCGGGTGTCGGTAGAGGGGTGATGGTAATGGGCTGTGGTCTGGGTATGTGGATGGTGCGGCGTGGTGGTTGTTCTGCGGTACTCGGAATATGACCCGTTGAATAAACAGAGGAAGAGTCCTCTATTCTCCACTGTTGCCCACGGTCAGCCTCAGACTGGCTGTTCGTCAGAATAGGGGCAACCTGGTTTTGGTTTTGGTGCTCCGGGAGCGGGTTCTGCACTATGCCCATGTTGGGTGGTGGTGCTGCTTGTGCTGGTGGTCTTGCTTGCTGTTGCTGCTGCTGCTGTTGTGGTCTTCTTGCCTTCAGGGATGATATGTACTTTTTCATTTCTTCCCAGTCTATGCCGCCCTGTTCATTGAGATCATGAATATAATCTCTAAATTGGAAGCAGGTGTCAATAGTATGCCCAGGTTGCCTGTGGAAATAGCAATACCTAGACGTGTCGGCATTGTGAGGCCAAACTGCCTTTTCTCTTGGCAAGACTAAGGCATTAGCTGCCATTAGAGCACTGAAAATGTCTGCCAAAGATTCTGGGAGGACTGGGTATTCTGCCCTCTTTGGGCCAGGAGGTCTTCTCTGCTGATTGTAGTTAGCAGGAGGAGGGACATTATGATATGCCGGCGGTGCGCGCGGCTGATACTGCTGTTGTTGTGGCTGTTGGTACTGCAATTGCCGTTGCGGCGGCTGTTGTGGCTGTTGCTGTTGCTGGTTCGGCTGCTGGGGCTGCTGATACTGAGGGTTCGGCTGCTGCCTATACCCCTGCTGGTTCGGCTGCGATGGCCTCTGGTACTGTTGCTGACTCCTCACGAACTGGGGCGAATTGTTGTTCATACTACTGACTTGCTCATGAGAGAGCGTGCCCTCAGTAGTTGGACCTGTGCTGGTAGAATTCGGCACTACAGGCTTCCGAGGTGGAGGCTTGCTAGGTCTGTGAGGATCAAAGACGCTAGAGAACGTAGCGTCCTTGAAAGCATTCTGACAGTACCGTGCTCTTTCATAGAGCTCTGCCATGCTGGTCAGATTGTTCAGGGAGAGGACTAGTTTGAACTGGGGCGTGGCATTGGAAATCAACATCTTCACTTGTTCCGACTCGGACAAGTGATCTTTCACTTTCTCGGCCAAGCCTCACCATCTGTCGGCAAAACTGACGAACTCCTCATCGGGTTTCATCTTCTCTGCTATTAGATCGGTGATGGACAGGGAAGGAGCGACTCTGTCCTGGTATCGTTGAATGAATTTTCGGGAAACGATACCATAGTCCTCTACTTCGGAGGGTTCCAAGGAAAAGAACCATTCAAAGGTTGGTCCCTCTAAAGATCTCCTGAACAAAAAGGCCAACGACCTCTTGTCGTTTTGCCAGAAGGATGATTCGTACATGAACTCCTTCAAGTGGGTGAAGGGGTTACCAGTACCGTTATACTTCCGGTACACTGGCATTTCGGAGGTGGTAGGTGGAACACTGGCAGGCTCGGTAAATTGATCTTCGGTGCAGCTTTGACCACCCCCATCATCTTCTGGAGGTTGTTGAATTGTTCGTCCATGCGCTCCATTTTCGCCAGCAACGCTTGCGTTGCCAGATCTGCCTGGGGAGGAGGAGGAGGTGGAGGTACTTGATAGGCCTGTTGCCTAGAGTACGTCGGACAAGGAGGACAGTAGAGAGGAGGTCCGGCAGAGCTTCCGCCATGCCCGAGGGCAATTTGATAAGCAGGCGTTAGTGGTCTAGCCGGTTGCCTAGAAGAGGAAAGTTGCGGCCTAGCTGGCCGAGAAGTGATATGGAGGCCCTCCATGGCCTTATGAATGTAGGGAGGATGAATAGGAGGTTGCTGAGGGATGGCAGGGGGAGCCACAGGGTTCGGCTCAGCAGGCTACGTGGGTGCCTTCCCCTTCAGAATAGACTGGATCGCCTCAAACTGCTGAGGGTCCAGACGGGAGACAAGAACTCCCAAATCATTGACGAGATTTGAAGGATCAGAGGACGAGGGATCATTTTGATTCATGTCCCCCTCGAGAATGGGATTGGGAACCGCATACTCATGCGGGAGAAGATCAGAGTATTGCTTATGAGGATGAAAAAGAGGGGTTCGTACATTCCCATCATGTCGAAGCGGAACGGGGACGGAATTACGGGAGGCATCAGCATCTCTCCCGCTCTCATAATTGTAATCGGAATCACGAGGGGCATTAGCATCTCCCTCGTAGTTAATCTTGGCGTCTGGAGCCACACTCAAGTCCTTGCCCGATCGGAGCAACATGATGTTAGATTCTTTTTTCACGGATTGGCAAACAAGTTGTACAGAGATTTAAACAAACAAGTGGATGTTTAGCGTGATTTTAAGATTCCTTGTTGAGTTATTTGGATTTAATTTAACCACAAATTCGCTCAAGGGACGGGATCCTAGTTTCAGTTCAGTATCCACCGTTATGCTCTATGGCTTTCTCTCACAACGTTTATGGAATCTAACCGGGACTTCAACTGGTACAACCAGCCCGATGATCAAGGAGGGGTACCTTGATTTTGGGCACTTACGGAGGCCTTAACGTCAACTTCTCTAGTCTGATCAAGGGACCGACCCAATCAGAGAGAGTTGATGACGTCAAGTAGAGTGTTTTTAAGAAAAGGAGGGTATTAGCCTCAATGCGTATGACCTGTAGCCTGGATGGCCTCTAATGCTTAATACATAATGGGTAATTAGCACACAGGTCACAAAAATCTGAGAATTGGAGAAGAAATAAGAAGCTGCCTGAATCGCGTCGAGGTTAGTCGACGCTATTCAAACAAAATCTTAATTTTTCGCAGAAGCTCAGATTGCAGACAACAGAGAAATAAGACTGAAAGGCGTCTGGGTTAACCGACGCAGTTTGAAACGCGTCAGTATTCCTAGACGCTTTTCAAGTCGCAGAAACAGTTTTCCAGGAGGAATTTCTGGGTTGATTCCTCCTTAAAAAGGATAAAAACAGTAAACAATCAGTTCATGCAAGATTTTTTTTTTTGTTTCAGATTTTAACAGGATGATTTTGGCAACTAAACAACTAAGATATCAATCAATCACTCAGCATTTCATCACAAAAACGGCTTTTTAACTAATCAACGGGGAGGGCAAGATCTGGCCGCAGGGGTGTGCACGTGGTGCACGTGGGAAATTAACTAAACTAAAAACACTCACCAATTGGTGAGGACGTGTCGAGAGACACAAGTGGTGCACCGTGGGTACCCGATTGATGATAGCAAGAACAAAAGAATTAAAAGATGGCGAGACCAAGTCCCACCGTGATCGCCAAAAAAGCTGTGAGTGCTTAGAATGATTGTGTGATTATCATGAAAAATCTATGTTGTTTAAGTGCAAAATAAACCTATTAAAAAGAAACTACGTGAAGTGATCGCCAGAAACTTTTGACTTAAAAGTTCTAAAAGAAGGTTTGATCGCCTACCTGTTTAAACGTGGGAGATGTTGAGTCCTTGGTTCCCCTCCTTCAGCCGGCTGAAGAAAGAGAGCCCTTTCTTCTTTTGTTCTTGCTGTTGAGGTTGAATTTGAGGATCGTCCAGAATTCTTTGTGATTTGCTTGTTTTCCTTCCTTTTTGATTTCTCTTTCTGCAGCTTGTAAGAAATAAAAAGAAGAATGAAAAAATGATGAGAACTTAAGTAAAAGCAGTATCCATTCTAATCATAGTTTTAAACATGCAACTAAACAGCAAACTTACTTGTTGGGATGGCTTTTGAAACTCCTTAATCAAATAGGTTTTGAAAAATGATGCTGTGGTGTGTGTTGCATGGAGTGATGATGAAGAATGCAAGATTAATCAAGATGTAAATATGAAGAAACGAATTGAAAAACTTATGCCGAACGGATGAAGCCTTGAATTAGATGAAGAATGGACGTCGACTTCTGGAAACAGCAGCGCTTCGGCGTTTGGACGTCGTTGCTTCGATCTTCAATTACTAACGCTCAGCATTAACTGATCACTCATTCATTATTATTATCACCCCCTTCAAAAGGAGGGTATTTATAGGCTTCCGCTGCGTCCACAGATTTACATGGAAAAACTTAGGATTTATCCATATTAACCAACAGATAAATACAGATTAATTTATCTTTATCTGTAATTATCTAAAACGCGTCCATAATAGATGACGCCTTTAAGATTAATTAAAATAAAGATAAATATCCGGGAAAACTTATCTTTATCTGTATTAGATAAAACGCGTCTACATGTATAGACGTCTTTTACACTAATTAAGATAAGGATAAATATCCGGAAGAGAAGTAGAAATAACCTAGGAAACCTAAAACGCGTCGTATCTGACAGACGCCTTTTAGCTAATTAATCAATTGATTAAAATTTAAATTTAATCGCTAAAATAAGAATACATTCTAAATGGCGTCCACACATGTAGACGTCTTTTAGACTTCTTCATATTTCAACTGAAATTTGAGTTAAAATCAATTTAATTGATTAACTTAAACATGTTTGTTCGACCCGACATTCAAAAAGATCAATAAAAATTAATCAATGATTAAATATCAGACCATTCTGAGACATTATTATATGATATGAAATTTACTCGAAATGACGTCAAAATTAGCGTGTCTACAGCCGCGTCCTCGTCATCTTCTTCATCTTCAACAATGGGGTCTTTCCCATGTACTAACTCATACACCCCATACCCATCATTGACTGACTCATCGTCGATATAATCTTCTGGCATCTAAATTGGATTTTCTAATAATTGAGGGATTAAAGAGCAAGAAAAGCATCTATCAGCTAAGTCCTTGAGGTATCTATCTGGAATTCGCCTACCCTTAGACTTCCTAGACTTCCTAACTTGACTAACCTGCCTAGAACTAGACTGCCTAATTTCACTAAACTCCCTATTATAACCTAATGAAGATGAAGCAGAATAGAAATCCTGGGATACAAGTGGAAATACAGGAGAATCCTCCCGTGGGGAGGGGCAGAGTAGATTTAGGAGAGAATCTTGACCGAGAGACCCGTGCAATGGGGTGTAATCGGACAAGTAAGAGGTTTCCTCAATGAGGATCTGGGAAGAATTTGTTGCCAAATTGGCGTTTTTTTTTTGACAATAGAGGAGTTAAGCGTAAAACAGGAATGAACATGAATAGAAGGGGAATTAGATTGAGGAAGTGGCACCAAGGCCAAAGGATTAGGGGGATCATACAGCAGTATGTCCCAGATTAAATCATACATCCTCTCTACATCGAGAGGAGGTGGTGGAATGAGGTCCCGAGGGGACAAAGTAATCATAACGGGCGGGGCCCGTGGAATGTCTTCAATAATGACCCGCAACCTGTTAGAATTGGGTGGCCTCAAAGCCAATCATTGTACATTCTAGTTCAGATTATTAATAAAGGCAATCATTTCTTCATTTAATAGTTCTCGCAATTAACTATCGTAATGAAGGTCCATATACAAATGTATGGGATATTGAATCATGATGAGATCATGATAGTGAGATCAATATCCTAAGGCAATTGTCTTAAATAGTTCTCGATCATAGGATATTTGAGATGGACATTAAATATCCGATAAGATCGACACAAGTTATGTCTGCTCATATGATGAGGGTGAATGATCTCACATTCACTCGTGTGGTGACACTAAGACAAACAAGTGGGTGCTCATTAGAGAATGAGTTCACTGAACAGACCCAAATAAGAATTCCTGGATGGTAATTATACCTATTAGTCAACCAGGGAATTCAATCGTTGCAGTAGCACAGTTGGTCCTTTGACCTGAGTCACCAATGATACCTTGTTTGTGGACCATTGTATCTTGATTCTCTGACTCGTGGACTTTAACCATTAAGTCCACCATAATCGGTCTTTCAGATACAGTGGAAAGCTTGCGAAGGTAATTGAGTGAACAACAAGGGATCATTCACTCTTGGTATAAGACTGGAGAGAGAATGTCCTATGGATGTGTATACAGAAATCCCTGGCCAGGGTCAAATGAAAGAGATGTCTTTCTAGATATTAACTGTGTACTGGAATCCATCTGGATAATGCGATAGAGGGTTTGACTATAAAACCATACCCTTGCGTTATCGGGACATTGCATGAGTGAAGGATTATATCTGTGCGGTATCGGCAGACGGAAAGGTTCAATTGAAGGGAACAATATCCCTTATATCTTCTGGGATCATGAGGTAGTGTTTGGTGTTGTTCATGATCAGAAGGCCAAGTGATTTGATCATCAGATGATAATTCACTTGTTTATTAAATTAATCATTTAACATATGATGTTTAAATGTTAATTAATAAATATTAAACTCAAGAAACAGTTCTAAGTTTAATGGGCCTGCAACCGGACTGATATATGGGCCTAGAGGGTCACACACATAAGAGTTCTCATCAGACGGTGAGAGACGTTAAATTTCATACTTATCTGGGTTTTTATGAAAAGCCGCAGGATAAACATGAAGATTTAATGGAGAATTATTCAAGGCCAAACTCTTGGATAATCATGAGGATTATTTCCTGTGCTTATCCTTATTTCTATATAAGGAGGGCTAAGGGGAAGGGGTAAAAAGTTAGTTGGACGAATTACTCACCCCAGATTCTCTCTCTCCTCTCTCTCTCTCCTTCTCTCTCTCTTGGAGTGGATCTATCTCTCTCCGCGCATGGTGGATTTGAGATCTGGTCGGAGCACTCAAGTCGAGGAGGAAATCGTGTCTGCTGCGGGAACTCGTGTGGATACCTCTAGAGATCGTGCGCGTGCGCGATTACCGAGTCGGCATCATCTACGGGAGATTCGAAACCCGGCAAAGGTGAAGAATTGTTCTTCCCGCTTAGATTTTAATGTCCGTTTTACGACCCCAGCAACCGATACAATGGAATCATTTTTTTTTCCGCTACGTTCATGGCGATTCATTACACAACCAAATCGGGGTCAGGAGCAATGTGCGAAACAAAGTGTGAAGCATGAAAACATGAGAAGGATATATCCCCCTCCAGAGCACCCCTTCATCAGTCTCTTCTGACAGCAGTATCCTCTTGTCAAAAATAGTGCCGGGACCTTCGATCAGCTCATCGATCTGTGGCGGCCACTTGGGTTCTGTAGGATCGAGAAACAGCATGTTCAGTGCAATGTAGAGGTCTCTTAGGTCGAACCACCTGTACCATTCACATTCAGGATCTTGGAATTTTCTCCTCTTCATAGGCCGCAGAGCCTCCAAGGACTGGTACGTGAGTAGTTCTGAGCAGTGCCTGGCCAAGTCTCTCCCATATATATCATGGAGGTCAAAACATGAAGTAATGACCACCGTGTCGTCATGGCTTATTATGGGCCCCTTTACAAAATGTGTATACAAGGTCCATGTTAGGAGATCCCGACCTTCCTTGGGCAGTGTAGACATTGTCTCCCAGACTTTCTGGCCGCCTTTATTCTCTACTTGCTGAACAATGTCTTGTTTCAGTTTTCTCGGCCTATAGCCCAGGCTGCTTCCAGGTGCTCCTCGGTGATCTTCGATAGGAGTGGTCCTGCCTTGTAATTGTGTGCCCAGACCTCTTCCAGGCTGATAGGCATTCTTCATCATAATTCTCCATCCTGGGGTACTCATGCACTTCCCCCTTTTTATGGCATTTAACGGGTAAGGAGAAATAGTGGCAGTTTTCAGAGGATCAGCCACCGGATGGTAAACCTGTAATACCGACAGAAAAGGTTGTCGGCCAGGTAAAGAAGCAGGTTTGATATTCAAAGAATGAGCAGTAGCAAGGATCGGCATGCTCGTAACCTTAATGATTCGTCCTTTAAAGGGAAATTTGAGGCATTGGTGATTCGTGGAGGGAATCGCCTCGAGAGTTTTTATGTAAGGACGACCCAAAATGGCGTTTAAAGAAGGGTCGATTTCCAGAATGTGAAATTCGACCTCTGCATGACTTACAGGGCCTAACTCTACTTTCAAATAAACCATTCCCAGAGGAGAACGGGTGGAGTTATCATATGCTGTCACAGAGATGGGGCTAGGTAGCCATTTCTCCTTGGGCACACCACAATTCTAGGGTCTTCGGAGGTAAGACATTGATCGAAGCCCCGGTGTCAAACAGGCATGCATCTACGGCTTTTTTGCAGATGTTGACCGTAATGCTCAGAGCCATGCTTCTGGCTGCTGGTGGTGCTAGTTCCGATGTATGGAATGTAATGGAGGGCTGATTCTCTTGAGGAACTAATAGTGCTGCAATCTTTTCCACCGGCACGTCCTCGTTGACCATCCATCACCTTCTGCAAATATTCCATCAGAGCTTCTTGGTGACTCTTCGATCTTTTGATCAGTTCAAGCACGGAGATCCGTGCCGGTGTTCGGTCCAGAAGTTTCAACAAATCATATTGAGTGCCTGGTGCACTCTCTTCATTGTGTGCTTCCTCTATCGGTTGTGATGGGCCGTCTTTAACTGTTGACTGAGGAAAAACTTTGTTGAAAATCCTCCCACTCCGGAGCGCATGTTCCTCAACCGTGGAAGGTCCGGGTAATACTTTGAGTACCGCAGGGTTTGATGGTACGGATGGGGTGGAGTGTTGGTATATAGGTGATGGCGTAGGGTTAGGTGGTGGTGGCGTGGTGCGGATTAAAGGTCTAGATGGTTGGATAGTGGATGGGCGAGTGATTGGGGTGGATGAAGTGGGAAACGGCATGCGTAGTAATGGTTTGGAAGGTTGGATGATATCTGGGTAAGCGGTAGTGGTAGCGGGTGAAGTAGGAAATGGTACGCATAGTAGCGGTCTGGATGGTAGGAGGGGTGCGTAATTGGTTTGCGGTAGGTTATATGGTGGAGGCGTAGTAGTGTGGGGTGTAATGGGCTTGAGGAAAGCGAGTGGTGGTAATGGGTTAGTGGGTGCGGGTGAGTGATACGCGGGTGGTGGTAATGGGTTAGTGGGTGCGGGTGAGTGATACGCGGGTGTCGGTATAGGGGTGATGGTGATGGGCTGTGGTCTGGGTATGTAGATGGTACGGCGTGGTGGTTGTTCTGCGGTACTCGGAATGTGACCCGTTGAATAAATAGAGGAAGAGTCCTCTATTCTCCACTGTTGCCCACGGTCAGCCTCAGACCGGCTGTTTGTTAGAATAGGGGTGACTTGGTTTTGGTTTTGGTGCTCTGGGAGCGGGTTCTGCACTATGCCCATGTTCGGTGGTGGTGTTGCTTGTGCTGGTGCTCTTGCTTGCTGCTGCTGTTGTAGTCTTCTTGCCTTCAAGGCTGATATGTATTTTTTCATTTCTTCCTAGTCTATGTCGCCCTGCTCGTTGAGATCATGAATGTAATCTCTAAATTGGAAGCAGGTGTCAATAGTATGCCCAGGTTGCCTATGGAAATAGCAATACCTAGACATGTCGGCATTCTGAGGCCAAACTGCCTTTTCTCTTGGCAGGACTAAGGCATTAGCTGCCATTAGGGCACTGAAAATGTCCGCCAAAGATTTTGGGAGGACTGGGTATTCTGCCCTCTTTGGGCCTGGAGGTCTTCTTTGCTGGTTGTAGTCAGCAGGAGGAGGAACATTATGATATGCCGGCGGTGCGCACGGCTGATACTGCTGTTGTTGCTGGTACTGCTGTTGTTGTGGCTGCTGGTACTGCAATTGCCGTTGCGGCGGCTGCTGTGGCTGTTGTTGTTGTTGTTGCTGGTTCGGCTGTTGAGACCGCTGATACTGGGGTTGCTGATACTGAGGGTTTGGCTGCTGCCTGTACCCCTGCTGGTTCGGCTGTGGTGGCCTCTGGTACTGTTGTTGACTTCTCACGAACTGGGGCGAATTGTTGTTCATACTACTGACTTGCTCATGAGAGAGCGTGCCCTCAGTAGTTGGACCTGTGCTGGTAGAATTCGGCACTACAGGCTTCCGAGGTGGAGGCTTGCTAGGTCTGTGAGGATCAAAGACGCTAGAGAACGTAGCGTCCTTGAAAGCATTCTGACAGTACCGTGCTCTTTCATAGAGCTCTGCCATGCTGGTCAGATTGTTCAGGGAGAGGACTAGTTTGAACTGGGGCGTGGCATTGGAAATCAACATCTTCACTTGTTCCGACTCGGACAAGTGATCTTTCACTTTCTCGGCCAAGCCTCACCATCTATCGGCAAAACTGACGAACTCCTCATCGGGTTTCATCTTCTCTGCTATTAGATTGGTGATGGACAGGGAAGGAGCGACTCTGTCCTGGTATCGTTGAATGAATTTTCGGGAAACGATACCATAGTCCTCTACTTCGGAGGGTTCCAAGGAAAAGAACCATTCAAAGGTTGGTCCCTCTAAAGATCTCATGAACAAAAAGGCCAACGACCTCTTGTCGTTTTGCCAGAAGGATGATTCGTACATGAACTCCTTCAAGTGGGTGAAGGGGTTACCAGTACCGTTATACTTCCGGTACACTGGCATCTCGGAGGGTGGCAGGTGGAACACTGGCAGGCTTGGTAAATTGATCTCCGGTGCAGCTTTGACCCCCATCATCTTCTGGAGGTTGTTGAATTGTTCGTCCATGCGCTCCATTTTAGCCAGCAACGCTTGCGTTGTCGGATCAGCTTGGGGAGGAGGGGGAGGTGGAGGTACTTGATAGGCCTATTGCCTAGAGTACGTCGGACAAGGAGGACAGTAAAGAGGAGGTCCGGCAGAGCTTCCGCCATGCCCAAGGGCATTTTGGTAAGCGGGCATCAGCGGTCTGGCTGGTTGCTTGGAAGATGAAAGTTGCGGCCTAGCTGGCCGAGAAGTGATATGGAGACCCTCGATGGCTTGATGAACGTAAGGAGGATGATGAGGAGGTTGCTGAGGGATGGCAGGGGGAGCAGCAAGGTTCGGCTCAGCAGGCTGCATGGGTGTCTTCTCCTTCAGAATGGACTGGATCGCCTCGAACTGCTGAGGATCTAGGCGGGAGGCAAGAACTCTCAAAGAATTAACAAGATCCGAAGGATCAGAAGACGAAGGATCATTTTGATTCATGTCCCCCTCGAGAATGGGATTGGGAACCGCATACTCATGTGGGGGAAGATCAGAGTATTGCTTATGAGGATGAAAAAGAGGGGTTCGTACATTCCCATCATGTCGAACCGGAACAGAAAGAGAATCACGGGAGGCATCAGCATCTCTCCCGCTCTCAAAACGGTAATCAGAATCGCGAGGGGCATTAGCATCTCCCTCATAATTGATAATGGCATCTGGGGCCATGCTCAAGTCCCTGCCCGATCGGAGCAGCATGATGTTAGATTTTTTTTTTCAAAGATTGACAAACAAGTTGTACAGAGATTTAAACAAACAAGTGGATGTTTAGCGTGATTTTAAGATTCCTTGTGGAGTTATTTGGATTTAATTAAACCACAAATTCGCTCAAGGGATGGGATCCTAGTTTCAATTCAATGTCCACCGTTATATTCTATGGCGTTCTCTCACAACGTTTATGGAATCTAACCGAGATTTCAACTGGTACAACCAGCCCGATGATCAAGGAGGAGTACCTTGATTTTGGGGACTTACGGAGGCCTTAACGCCAACTACTCTAGTCTGATCGAGGGACCGACCCAATCAGAAAGAGTTGATGACGTCAAGAAGAGTGTTCCTAAGAAAAGGAGGGTGTTAGCCTCAATGCGTATGACATGTAGCCTGGATGGCCTCTAATGCTTAATACATAATGGGTAATTAGCACACAGATCACAAAAATCTGAGAACTGAAGAAAAGGTAAGAAACTGCCGGAATAGCGTCGAGGTTAGTAGATGCTATTGAAATAGAGTCTTAATTTTTCGCAGAAGCTCAGATTGCAGATAGCAGAGAAATAAGACTGAAAGGCGTCTGGGTTAACCGATACAGTTTAAAACGCGTCAGTGCTCCTGGACGCTTTTCAAGTCGCAGGTTCAGTTTTCCAGGAGGAATTTCTAGATTGATTCCTCCTCAAACAAAATAAAAACAATAAATAATCAGCTCATGCAAAAAAAATTTAGTTTCAGGTTTTAACAAGATAATTTTATCAACTAAACAACTAAGATATCAATCAATCACACAACATTTCATCACAAAAATAGCTTTTTAACTAATCAACGGGGAGGGCAAGATCTTGCCGCAGGGGTGTGCACGTGGTGCACGTAGGGAATTAACTAAATTAAAAACGCTCACCAATTGGTGAGGACGTGTCGAAAGACACAAGTGGTGCACCGTGGGTGCCCGATTGATAACAGCAAGAACAAAAGAACTAAAAGATGGCGAGATCAAGTCCCACCGTGATCGCCAAAAAAAGTTGTGAGTGCTTAAAATGAGTGTGTGATTATCATGAAAAATCTATGTTGTTTAGGTGCAAAAACAAACCTATTAAAAAGAAACTAAGTGAAGTGACCGCTAGAAACTTTTGACTTAAAAGTTTCAAAAGAAAAAGTTTGATCGCCTACCTGTTTGAACGTGGGAGATGTTGAGCTCTTGGTTTCCCTCCTTCAACCGGCTGAAGAAAGAGAGCCCTTTCTTGTCTTTGTTCTTGCTTTGATTGTTGTTGAAGTTGAGGATCGTCCAAAGTCCTGTTGCTTTGCTTGTTGATTTCCTCCCCTTTGATTCTTTGCAAGAAAATAGAAAGAGAAATGAAGAAACAATGAGAATTCAAGCAGAAGTAGTATCCATTCTAAACAGAATTTTAAACATGCAACTAAACATAGAGAACTCACTTGTTGGGATGTTCTTTGAAACCCCTTTATCAAATTGGTTTTGAAAATAATGCAAGTGTAGTGTGTGTTGCATGGAGTGATGTGATGAAGAATGCAAAATCAATGAAGATGTGAATATGAAAAGAATGACAAAATGAATTGAAAAACTTATGCCGGATGGACGAAGAATGGAAAGTCTTGATCTTGAATGGATGCCGACAGCACTTCAGTTCTCCAGCGCTTGGACGTCGTTGCTTCGATTTCTTCTTTAACTCTTTTTTTTTTTGTTTTAATCACTAACTCTAATTTCAACTCTGTCACCCATTCAAGAGGAGGGTATTTATAGACTTCTTCTGCGTCCGCGGATTTACATGGAGAAATTTGGGATTTATCCATCTTAACCAACAGATAAATACAGATTAATTCATCTTTATCTGTAATTATCTAAAACGCGTCGACAATGGGCGACGCCTTTCAGATTGATTAAGATAAAGATAAACATCCGGGAAAAACTTATCTATATCTGTAATTAACTAAAACGCGTCGCCCATGGAAGACGCCTTTTACACTAATTAAGATAAGGATAAATATCCGGAAGAGAAGTAGAAATAACTTAGGAAACCTAAAACGCGTCGTGTCTGGCAGACATCTTTTAGCTAATTAATCAACTGATTAAAATTCAAATTTTAAACGTTAAAATAAGAATAAACTCTAAATGGCGTCCACACAGGTCAACGTCTTTTAGACTTCTTTATATTTTAACTGAAATTTGAGTTAAAATCAATTTAATTGATTAACTTAAATCATGTCTGTTAAACCCGACACTCAAAAAGATCAATAAAAATTAATCAATAATTAATATTAGACCATTATGAGGCATTATTATATGATATGAAATTTACTCGAAATGATGTCAAAATTAGCGTGTCTACAGATACCACTGTTGGGTTTTCTCGGGTTTCTCCGGATCGCTCACGCAGCGGAAAATAAAATAAAACAGCGATCCGTTTTCCCGTTTCGAAAAACTAAAACCTATGATTATCGGATAATCGATTCTCACCGTGTGCAGATTCGAATCCGCAACCGTTCGATTCCGTCGGTGCGACACCGCAAGCCGCGCAAGTGCCCGGCCTCTAGCAAAGTCCACGCGATCCTCCTCGCGACGGATATCCTCACGTTCCTCGTTCTTCGCAGCCCACGAAACCTCCGCCGGTCGCCGCAACGATCGCCGCAGCGCGCGGACGATTTCCCGTCGAACGGGATTCGGAGAAGCGGCGTAGCAGATCTGGATCTGTCTGGACGCCAGAGATAGAGAGAAACAGAGGAGGGGCGGCTAGGGTTAGCAGCAGCTTGGCCTGCTCTGCCCGTTCGCTATGTTTTATACTAACCGTGCTGTTTTTCATAAAAACCCCCGATTTGTATAAAACCCACTTATTTATCCATCGCTTTGAGAATCATTTGCGTGTGACCCTCTAGGCCCAAGTACCAGTCCAGTTAATGGCCCAACAAGCCCAGTGACTCCTCACTGGCTTTATTAATTAATTAATAACCCTTTATTAATCAATTAATCAATCGAATTGATGTCACACATCGAATTCGACCGGACCTCCGATCACGTTGGGTGCCAAGCAACACCGCGTGAACCCGGAAGGTATTGGAGTTAAGTAACCCACTCTTGGAACCTTTCCGCCGACAGTTACCGTGTGGATATAATCCTTCATTCGTACAATGCTCTCGAGTCAACTCAGAGTATGACGAGCTGTCAAACCCTAACCGGTCGACTCACTTGGATTAGATGCCGCTGATGAATATCGGAAAACTCCTTTCCCGATATTATCGTCCGCCCTGGCCAGGGACTTTCGCGCATCCTTCCTAGAGCATTCTCTCTCTAAGTACCGAGAGCGAATGATTCCTTATTGACACACAATTCCCTTCGACGGTATCCTGCTGTACCCAATCCTTGGCGTATTAGAATCCCGTGGCTAGAGATTCGTTAACCAAGGTCAAAGCACAGAAGTCCACCGCCAAGGTGTCCTTGGTGTCTCAGGTCCGAGGACCATCCACGCAACTGCGACAATAGAATCAAGCTGGTTGATAGTGAGGTACAATACCATCCAGCGATTCAGTCGGATCAGTTCAGTGAACTCATTCTCTAATGAGCACCTACAGATTCGCCATAGTGTCTCCACACAAGTGACTTATGAGATCAGTCACCCTCATCATATGAGCAGGAGTAAGATGTACTAGTCTAACCGGATATCCGATGTCCTTTTCGAATATCCTCCGACTAGGAACGATTAAGAATATGTGTGTTTAAGTGATCAGTCTCATTAGTATGGTCTCGTCATAATCAGATCACTATAGCACATATTCAAGGACTTCATTATGAAACGATAATTAACGCGATTTACACATATTGAATATTATGCCATTTTATTAATAATGAACGAGATTTACATTGTTAGATTGGCTTGTAGGCCACCTAAACTAACAATCTCCTACTTGGACTAAAGCCAATCACCTTTATACAATAAGCCCATAGACTCTAGGTGACGCTCAAACACAATTTGAGCCAACGGCTTTGTCAGTGGATCTGCTACATTGTCGACTGATGGAACTCTTTCCACCGCTACATCTCCTCTAGATATGATCTCTCTGATAAGGTGAAAGCGCCTCAGAATATGATTCGATTTCTGATGAGACCGTGGCTCTTTCGCTTGCGCAATCGCTCCATTGTTGTCGCACAACAGTGGAACAGGCTCAGAGATGCTGGGAACTACGCCGAGGTCGGTGATGAATTTCTTCAACCACACTGCTTCCTTAGCGGCTTCAGCTGCAGCGATGTACTCAGCTTCAGTCGTCGAATCTGCAGTGGTTACTTGCTTGGAACTCTTCCAGCACACTGCCCCTCCGTTCAATGTGAACACGAATCCAGATGTTGACTTGCTATCATCTGGATCTGACTGGAAACTCGAGTCAGTAAAGCCTCGTAGTTTCAAGTCACCTCCTCCATAGACAAGAAACATATCCTTAGTTTTTCTCAAGTACTTAAGGATACATTTCACTGCCTTCCAGTGCTCTTCGCCTGAATCAGCCTGAAATCTGCTTGTAAAACTTAGAGCAAATGCAACATCAGGCCGTGTACATAGCA
The DNA here is from genome assembly GCA_030544215.1 of Zantedeschia hybrid cultivar. NCBI lineage: Eukaryota > Viridiplantae > Streptophyta > Magnoliopsida > Alismatales > Araceae > Zantedeschia > Zantedeschia hybrid cultivar. The sequence goes on from JARZZO010000016.1 coordinate 16,493,852, forward strand.
TGGCATACATGATAGATCCTATGGCAGAGGCATAGGGTATTCTAACCATGAATGCCCTCTCATTAGGAGTCTTAGGAGACTGCTCCTTTGAGAGACTAATTCCATGTCTCATCGGTATAAAACCTCTCTTGGAATTCTCCATACCAAACCTTTTGACTATGGTATCTATGTATAAGGATTGGGTCATTCCAAGCATCCTCTTTGATCTATCTCTATAGATCCGTATTCCCAATACGTAGGATGCTTCTCCCAAATCCTTCATGGATAAGTTTTTCGACAGCCAGATCTTTACTGATGACATCATAGCTACATCATTCCCAATGAGTAGTATGTCATCTACGTAAAGAACTAGAAAAGTGACTGCACTCTCACTGGTCTTCTTATACACACAAGGCTCATCTTCATTCCTAATGAAGTCATAAGTCCATCAGCACCGATCTTGCTCTTAAAGATTCATTTGCGTCCGATGGGTACAATACCCTCGGGCAAGTCCTCTAAGTTCCAAACTTGGTTGGTGTACATGGACTGGATTTCTGAGTTCATGGCTTCTCGCTATTTCCCAGCTTCTGGGCCTTCTATAGCCTCCTGTTAGGATTTAGGATCATCATCCTCATTATATTCTACCTTAGACTCACCTTCAGCAATATGTCCCACATATCGTTCGGGTAGTCTAGGTACTCTACCAGATCTACGAGGCTCATCTGTGTGTACCTGAACAGATTCATGAACTGATACCTCATCTGATGATAATGTAGCTGTTTGGTGATCTGGAACCTCTTCCAGTACTATTTTACTCCCACTGTTCTCCTGGAGGAGGTATTCCTCTTCCAAGAAGACAGCTTTCCTGGCGACAAACATCTTTGTTCCCCAGGATGGTAAAAATAGTATCCAAAGGTTTCCTTTGGATATCCCACAAACCTGCATTTATTAGTTCGTGATTCCAACTTGTCTAGATCATGCTTCTTTACATGAGCAGGACAACCCCAGACTTTAATATGTTTAAATTCTGGTTTCCTGCCTTTCCATATCTCATATGGAGTAGAGGCCACATATTTGATGGGTACTCTGTTTAGTAGGTATGTTGCTGACTCTAGAGCATACCCCCAGAGAGACACTAGTAATCCCGAAAAGCTCATCATGGATCGCACAATGTCCAACAAGGTGCGATTCCTCCTTTTTGATACACCATTCATCTGTGGTGTATATAGAGGGGTCAGCTGAGAAAGGATACCATTATCCTTTAAGAATTGTGTGAAATTAGTACTCAAGTATTCTCCTCCTCGATCTGATCGAAGAGCTTTAATACTCTTTCCTAACTACTTCTCCACCTCATTCTTGAACTCCTTGAACTTCTCAAATGCTTCCGACTTGTACTTCATTAAGTACACATAGCCGAATCTTGAGAAGTCATCGGTGAACGTGATGAAGTATGAAAAGCCACCTTTGGCTTGGGTGGACATGGGACCACATACATCCGAATGTATTAGTTCCAAAATGTCCTTGGCACGTTCTCCATGTCCAGTAAATGGAGATTTTGCCATCTTTCCCATAAGGCAGGATTCGCATGTTGCAAACGATTCATAATCGAATGCAGTTAAGTAACCATGCTTGCGCAACTTTTGCAACCTACTTTCGCTAATGTGCCCAAGTCTACAATGCCACATGTAGGCCTGGTTCACACAATTCTTGCTCTTCTTAAGAGCTTTGTCAATCTGAAGATTGTAATGAGAAACATCTAATAGATATAAACTGTTGACTAAAGATGCTGAAGCTATTGATTTATTACCATAATAAATCGAACAACTTCTATTCTCAATAGTCAACCTATATCCTATCTTGTCCAAACATGATATTGATATGATGTTCTTTATTATGCTAGGAACATAATAACAATCTTCTAAAAGTAAGGCGTCTCCTGATGGAAGCCTGAGGTTTGCTGTCCCAACAGCAATTGCCACAACTTTTGCGCCGTTTCCTAGTCTCAATTCCACCTCACCTTGTCTCAGCTTGCGCTTACTTGTCAGCATCTGCACATCATGGCAGATATGAGAAGCACATCCGGTATCCAATACCCAAGATGTGGAATCTCTAACTGACAAGTTGATATCTATCATATAGATATCTGAAGCTTCATATAGCTTCATCTTATCATGAGCTTTATCATTAATGAACTCCTTGCAGTTCCTCTTCCAGTGATCATACTGCTTATAGTAGAAGCAGTCACCTTTCACTACTCTTTTACCTTTGTCCTTCGATCCTTTATCGTTAGCTGTCATCTCTGCTTCAGGGGCATCCAATGCCGATTCAGCAGGAGGATCAGCTCCAGGGACAAAGTCAATGTGCTTAGATCTAAAGACATTCTTCAGGTTTCTGAACCAATCCGAGTAGATCAGGTGAGTCAAAAGGGCATCCAGTATGCCACGGAGTGGGTTATTCGACGACATAATTCCCTACCGGAGATAAGTAAAATCTATTTAGCAGATGTTCAATTATTAAAATTTAAAACAAGACATGGTCTTTTGTTCAAGTTTAACTCCCACTAATTTTCGACGAACTGTATAACCCCCAGTTATACAGAACGGGAGACGCCGACAGTCTCCTAGTGGGGATCAGAATCTCAATGACTTACACTACAGCCTTGTGGATAGCACAACAAACTGTAATACAATCAGAGAGCACCCAACTCATGGGACTTGTAACTCCTTGCAATATCTGATCATAGCTTCGGTCCCCAGATATTTAATGGCCTTGTGGATAGCACAACAAACCATTAATCCTGGTCTAAGCTAACCATCATTATGCGACGAGCATAGATTTGCATGCAACCCTTATGGATAGCACAACAAAGCTACATGGTTCCTCTACCCCGATCTATAGGCATCTAATGCCATAGCCACAGTTTCTCCTCCTAATTAAGCAGGCCTTGTGGATAGCACAACAAACCTGCCTAAAGTGATTCGAATCCTATGACTATAATGATGGTGGACCATGCGGTAAGTTCTCAACTACTCGCGTTACGGCTTAGAGTTTATCTGAGGGTATTTAGATAACTTTTATCTTGGTCTCTCCTAGGTGATAGTATACTGATATATCGTATATATTTACTAAATACTATAACCTGCTTTGATTCATAATCAAAAGAAAAACAATGCATCACATACATGTCATTAGTGTAGTCATGGATAGCACAGTGGGTTTGACTGGAGCCAACAGTCAAACGCACACACAATCTAATCATAACATTTACATTAGATATCCTGCAATCACATAGGCAAGAGATCTCCATCTTTTCGCCTTCCTGGTTGCAGCTGTGGATCGTCCTCGCTCCTTCCTCAGTTGTCTCGATCATATTACATTTAAATTCAAGAATTTATAAGTAAATTGACGAAGGCCTTATGGCGAGTACAAGAGAGAGAGGGAGGTAGAAATACATCGGAATATGAGAGAGAGAGGGAGGTAGAAATACATCGGAATATGAGAGAGAGAGGTGCGCAGACCTCTATTTATTAACAATTAATAAAAATCATACATCCATGATCTACACAATCCATCATTCATCACATGAACAATTAAATTAAGTGCATATCCATGACCACGGTGTGTTTTAAACATCCCACACATGATTCAGCGCATCACATGGCTAAAACAAATGAGTTTTCAAAATAAATAAGTTTTGGCTTTCAAAAAACTGGGATCCAATCAAAATTGGCATTTGAATTTCGAAAACTCATTTTATTAACTTAACATGAAATTAAATCAAAATTTAAAAGCATTTAGCACACATCACATGCACACTCACTCTGAATTAATGATTCCAGATTATTCCATGCAAATTAGAATATTTCTAATAATCTAACACTTAGATTAAAACCCCATTAATAATCTAACAATTAGACTATTAAAGACTAATCTAACTCTTAGATTAATCCTACAAAGTTAATTAATAATTTAACACTTAAATTATTAATTAACTCTAATTATTAATTAACTACTAATCTAACCCTTAGATTAGTTAATTTAAAATTAATTATTAACTTAACACTTAAATTAACAATTAACCTTAATTAATTAATAATTACTAATCTAACAATTAGATTATAAGATTAATGTTAATTATTAATTTAACCCTTAAATCAATAACTAACAATTAATCATTAAAGACTACTAATTTAACATTTAAATTAGTCATCTAAGTTAATTATTAATTTAACTATTAAATTAATAACTAACTCAAATATTAATTAACAATTAGTTGAAATAAAATTTAATGACCAATTTAACCGTTGAATTAGTCACATTAAGGTTAATAATTAATTTAACATTTAAATTAATATTAACCATAATTAATTGACAACTAATTGCTAATTAATTTACCCTTATATTACTAAATGATTCAAAATCATTAATAAAACCCAATTAAATAAAATTGAACAATAATTTAAAATTTCAAAACAGTTTTGAATTTTCAAATTAAAATCAAATTTTAATTTCATTGGGTTTAGTAGGAAATAAGGGTTTAATTAATATGGGATTTTGGGGATAATGGGTTCAGCTCATAAGGGCCAAATGGCCCGGACCCTGGCTCGGCCAAGGTCGAGCCCTGGCTCTGCCAGGGGCTCCGGCCCGGTCTGGCCAGGGGCCCGATCCGCCCGGCCCGGCTCAGCGTTGGACCGGTCGTCCACCCCCACCCGACGCCCAGCACCTGCAGAACCCTAATGCACTTGCAGGTCGGCGGCGGGAAGGAGGAGCAGGCCCGCCCGGCGGCCGGCGCCGGGCCCCGCCGGGCCCGCCGGCGTCGCCCCGGCACAAGCGACGTCGCCGCGAGCCAGAACAAGCCGCAACACCCCCTTTTAAGATCCCAAAAAATTGGTTTTTCAGGGTTTCTAAACCCGAATTAGGGCTCGATTTTGCAGCTCTACAAGGCCACTCCGGCGGCAGAAAAATACCGGATGTGCAGTGGTGACTATCACCTAGAGATCCGGGCATTCGGGCCGCCATCCCAACGCTTGGGAATCGCTTACGAAGCCGCCGAAAACACCCCGTTCATCGTCCCACGAAGAACACGAAAAACCCAAAAAATTACAAAAAAATAATCAAATTATTTGTGTTCATCTTATAAACACTATTCCGTTATTTTAATCGGATTAAACGCATGAAAAAACTCAAGAAAAATTAATTTCGGAAACCGAAACGGGACGAGAAACAGTGAAACCTGGCTCTGATACCACTGTTGGATTTTCTCGGTTTCTCCGGATCGCTCACGTAGCGGAAAAACAAAAATATTTACAGCGATCCGTTCCCGTTTCGGAATCTAAAATACGATAATCGGATTATCGAAGTTCTCACCGTGTGCGGATTCGAATCCGCAACCATTTGGTTCCGTCGGTGTGACACCGCAAGCCGCGCAAACGCCCGGCCTCTAGCGAAGTCCACGCGATCCTCCCCGCGACGGATATCCTCGAGTTCCTCGTTCTTCGCATCCTACGAAGCCTCCGCCGGTCGCCGCAATGATCGCCGCAACGCGCAAACGATTTCCCGTCGTACGGGATTTGGAGAAGCGGCAGAGCAGATCTGGATCTGCCTGGACGCCAGAGGAAGATAAAAACTGAGGAGGGGCGGCTAGGGTTAGCAGCAGCTTGGCATGCTCAGCCCGTTCGCTATGTTTTATACTAACCGCGCGGTTTTTCATAAAAACCCCCGGTTTGTATAAAACCCACTTATTTATCTATCGCCTTGAGAATCATTTGCGTGTGACCCTCTAGGCCCAAGTACCAGTCCAGTTAATGGCCCAACAAGCCCAGTGACTCCTCACTGGCTTTATTAATTAATTAATAACCCTTTATTAATCAATTAATCAATCGAATTGATGTCACACATCGAATTCAACCGGGCCTCCGATCACGTTGGGTGCCAAGCAACACCGCGTGAACCCGGAAGGTATTTGGGGTTAAGTAACCCACTCTTGGAACCTTTCCGCCGACAGTTACCGCGTGGATATAATCCTTCATTCGTACAATGCTCTCGAGTCAACTCAGAGTATGACGAGCTGTCAAACCCTAACCGGTCGACTCACTTGGATTAGATGCCGCTGATGAATATCGGAAAACTCCTTTCCCGATATTATCGTCCGCCCTGGCCAGGGACTTTCGCGCATCCTTCCTAGAGCATTCTCTCTCTAAGTACCGAGAGCGAATGATTCCTTATTGACACACAATTCCCTTCGACGGTATCCTGCTGTACCCAATCCTTGGCGTATTAGAATCCCGTGGCTAGAGATTCGTTAACCAAGGTCAAAGTACAGAAGTCCACCGCCAAGGTGTCCTTGGTGTCTCAGGTCCGAGGACCATCCACGCAACTGCGACAATAGAATCAAGCTGGTTGATAGTGAGGTACAATACCATCCAGCGATTCAGTCGGATCAGTTCAATGAACTCATTCTCTAATGAGCACCTACAGATTCACCTTAGTGTCTTCACACAAGTGACTTATGAGATCAGTCACCCTCATCATATGAGCAGGAGTAATCTGTACTAGTCTAACCGGATATCCGATGTCCTTTTCGAATATCCTCCGACTAGGAACGATTAAGAATATGTGTGTTTAAGTGATCAGTCTCATTAGTATGGTCTCATCATAATCTGATCACTATAGCACATATTCAAGGACTTCATTATGAAACGAGAATTAATGCGATTTACACATAATGAATATTATGCCATTTTATTAATAAATGAACGAGATTTACATTGTTAGATTGGCTTGTAGGCCACCTAAACTAACACCAATATCATAGTCCAATGCTCATAAGTCATGAATTACATCCACAATCTAATAATCTTCTCAGGAATCATAAATCAAAGCTGCTTATGGATCCCAAGAAGTCATTTCACATGAGCATACAAAGTTCACATCTATAGTCTTTCTGGTGAAGAATCACTTGAACGAATCAAGGAGAATCTTATGGACATATTTTATATTCCTAAGTGAGAATCATCCCTTAGTCATTCCACTGCACATATAATCACATGAAATTTGTATCAATGTTGACTCATATCTATTGTGTATCTATTAATCTTTTTGATTACATGAAATCTATATCAAGGTGGTTCGCATCTATCATGTATCTATCAATCGTTCCTTGGACCCCATTCCAGGCCAATTCATAATTTTTCACATATCATTTACCTATTTCGGGTCAATTCTCAATCTGTTTCATGACTATTCATACATTAACATGATATCTAAGAAAGATAAGGAACACATCACTAGCATCATCATCTTTGGGTTTGGAACATCTTGAAGGATTCCTTGCCTAATCAATGCCACTTCGCCCTTATTGAATTTCGGAAAATTCGCAAAGATGTGGCAAAGAAGAAAGGCCAACTGAGGTACGAGACACACTACCCATACAATCTAACCCCTCAACCGCGGTACACATACAAGTTGACTCCCCCACTGCCTTTGGTTAATCAAATCATAAAAGTCGGGTTTGGATATCTAACCCCATTACATAGCTAAGCCGCATCCTGACTTGACCCCATCATATGGCTAAAGTGAAACCTATCCCTTCCCCAGGGAATACTTCAATATAAGCAGCTATGTCATTAAAGTGGTCATTCTAGTCTAATCATAGGAACGTAGTTAATAACCCGTCAATTCTTATAGAGAGAAAAGATAACAAAGTAAAGATATGAATTTTCCATAAGAATCACACTCAATTATCTATAATTGAATCATTAAAATTATTAGACACAAGTCTAGAGTCAATTACAAAGATTTGGGTCAAAACCTCTTGTTCCGGCTCTTGAAATCATAGTTATAGCCCAAATGGTTGGCCGAACTAAATGAATGGTCGACTGTTTGGCAATACAGAAGCCAAATAGATCAATATGCCAGAATGGTCGATCGTTTCTATGGTCAGTTTGACAAAAATGAATCCATTTGAATTTTTCACTTTTCACCCCTTACCCAATTATTCAAAATTCACAAATAAAATCCAGTTCTACTCATGGGTATTAAAGAACACCAAGTTGGCTATATCATAGATGAATTTCAAGTTGAACAGTAAACTTTACACAACAAACAAATTCGAGACATCTTTAGATGCAAATTTCTAGAGAAAGCTCTACATTCATGCGAATGCAAGCTAAAATCCCTCAAATATCAACCAACATAGAACTTCTAGACATGAAGACAAAATAATTCTCAAACATGCATGGCGATCTAAATAACATATCACTTGCTTAACTTAAAATCCTCCAATTCCACAATTCATGGCAAAGCAAGGACTAGAGATGATAACACAACTTAGGAGACATCAAATTCAGCACATGCAAGCCCATTCTTATCATCTATGTAAGGTTCGCGGTGAGAAGAATGATGGTGCAATAGAATAAAAAAATAATAAAATCTTTCCTCGATCTACGTGCATCAATTCTCAGATGTTTAGATCACAATAAAATAATAATTAAAATATGAAGATCGGATCTTCACCATCACAGAGATGAAAATCTCTCGTCAAATCAGATACGAACGAGTGGTCGATCTCGGGATCGTGAGATGTTCAAGCGTTCGCCTCTAGATGTATCCACATGAGTCTGCGTGGTAGTCGGGATCTCCTCTATGCTCTGCAAACTCCGCCTGAATCTCAACTCTACCATAAACAGAGAGGGAGAGGGAGGGCGGCTCTAGAGAGAGAGAGAGAAAGAGGAAGAGGGAGGATGACGGTTGGTCATTGTAGAAAACCCTAAAGTTTGTCTATGCTTCCTCCATAACAACTATTTATAGACTCCCGACATTTTTCACAAAAGCTCAAAAGTTAATAAAAAGTTAAATCTCTCCAGATCAGCGAAAATTCTTTTGTGTGCAATCCTCTAAGCCCAACTGTCCATTTGATTTTCAGTCCATTAAGTCAATAACAACTTATTTGACTTAGTTAATTTATCTTATAATGAATTTCAATCTGATTATCATATAATCGATAATCCATCATCGCATGATGAATTCTTCGAGCTTTCTGATCATGAACGACACCAAGCTACACCTTATGATCCCAAAAGACATCGGGGATATGCAACCCACTAATCGTAGTCTTTCATCTACAGATCCCACATAACTATAGATCATCATCCATGCAATGTCCTAGTCAAATCAGGGTACAGTTTAACTGTTAAATCATGATATGTCTTAACCTATTAGAATCTTGTACTCAATAGTAAATTAAATAAATTTTTTATCATTTAATTATCGAACCCTGACCAGGAATTTTCGAGTACTATTCCATAGGACATTCTCTCTCTGATGATATACCGAGAGTGAATGATTCCATATTGTCAACTCAATTGTCTTCGCGAGAATCCCATTGAATTCAAATAATTGACTATACATAATCACAAACTTGAAATTCTTAAGTGAGTAATCAAATACTCAGTAACACTCAAGCAAAGCATCCTTGGTGACTCAAGTAAAAGATCCAATTATGTTATTGTGATTGTAGAATACACCGATTGTTAGTCAGTATGATGACCATTCGAAAATTCTAAGTCAGATCAGCTCAGTAAACTCATTTCACTAATGAGCACTTACACATGTTGTAAGGATTGAGGTTTCGGATCCGATTATCGGGACAGTTTCGAGGTCGGATCCCTTAGTTTGAGCCCTGGTGGGGCTGAGGTCGCGGTTCAAACGGCGTCCAGCAATGTGGACGTGTTTTAGGCTGTGCCACGTGGGTGCCACGTGGGCTGGCCTTGGGCCGCGAGAGTACGGCCCTGATCTTATCGTCTGAATGACGTCTTGTATGGGCGACGTCATTTAGAGTACGACTATGGTTTGTCAGTGTACGGCCGGTCTTGTCGTCTGAATGACGTCGGACTTGCACAACGCGTTTTATCCAGTTTCTGTTTGACCCCGCGAACCCTCCCTCCTTTCCCTCATTCTCTCCTTTCCCTTTTCTCTCCTCTCTTCCCTCCGATCTCCGGCGACCCTTCTCCCTCTCCTCCCTTTCCTCTCCCCATTCCTCCTCTCCCTCCACTTCATTAACCTACCAACTTCCTCCACTACCACCACCACTTCTTCCGCGGCGCACTTCTCTCCAGACGACGGCCGAAGTCCTAGTGGAGTAGCGGCGTCCACGGCGGTACCGGCGGCGGCGTGTGGCGAGGCGGGTTGGCGGCTTGGAACTAGGAGGAGTTCGAATAACTGGTAGGGTGACGATCCCCGTTGTATTATGTTTAAAAACTATATTTTTCCCGCTTTGAAGCATGTTTAGGGGATTTTTGAGAGTGAAAACACTAATTGCATGAAATGAGAAATTGAGAGTTTTAATGGGTATTTAGGTTCTTCTCCTCCTTCTCAACTTTTTTTAGTGTTTTATACGATTTGGGGGAGGAAATCCCACCCCGTGGATTGGGAGATGGCGGAGGAAGAACTTGTCTGTGAGGGTTAAATGGTATCGGGGGACAGTGACGTCTTTTAGAAAGGCGACTTCCAACCGCGACGCGATTTAGCCTAAATAACAAACTCTGTCTCTAGACTGATGAGAGTCCACGGACAGCGACGCCTTTTTGAACGGCGACTTGCATGCACGACTCGTTTTAAGTGAAATCACCCCGAAGCCTGTCTCTATTTCTGTCGTTATCAGGCGACTAGGGACAACAACGCCTTTCAAAAGGCGGCTACATATGACGACGCGTTTTAGGCCATTTATTGGGGCCAGTTTTTATATAAGCCAGTTTAGGAAGCTTGAATGACGTCGGCCTTGGGCGACGCGATTCAAGCCAGAATTCCATTAATCCCTGCAATTAACACGTATTTACATTGTTAAATAGTTTAGTTAATTGCATACTTAGAAATGTACTTGATGATGATGGGTTCTATGTGATCGGATCGCATCGTATTGTGTTTTGTGTGATCGTGGGCCTAGAGTGACAATTGTTAGCGCTTAGGCACCCTGTGTCGGTGTGGAAGTGACACGGCGCCGTGTGGGAGTGGCGGGGTGACGTCTAAAGAGAGGGTCACCTGGTGTACCCCGGAGTATAGCTAATACCGGTGTGAGAGTGGTACATTCGGAGTGTCACTCGTGCTGGATGAAGCAGAAACCACCTCGAGCCAGTTGGACCGGAGTAGCTAGCGTGCTATCCGAGGGGTTACTGTTTGGTCTCAGTGGGTCGGTGTTTCCCGCGTACGACCTTGTGGTTGGCGTGTTTTGCTGAGACGCTGGTTGTGGGTTCCGTGGTAAAATGATTTCAGAATTATACATGTTATATTTCGATTGCATGTGTTTTATATCGAAATTTAAGAATTGTGTTTATTGTTTTACTTGCTTAAATTATCTATAATTGTGTTGCTACACTTGTGGGTGCGTGAGTGGGCGGTGGGGATCGAAGGATCCCTACTGAGTCTTTTCGATGAGACTCATCCCCTGCGGTTTTCAGCTGAGGGTTCCAGACAGGCGTAGCGAGGAGAGTGCTATCTTGGGTTGCGCGCCAGCAACCGCTGTTCCGGGGTATGCCCCGATGTAGTTGTTATTTTATTTTCTGGCATGTATGCTTAATTATTTCTTTTCAGTTGGAGTATCTAATTATTTGCTGAGTCGAGTCGCATTGTAATAATTTTTAATTCTTGCACTTTCTTTTCAATTCAATGCGATGTTAATGTCTAGTTTAATTTATTATTTATTTTCCAGACTTATCTAGATTCTGGCTTGGCTCCAAATTAATGATTTGGTATCCATTTAGTAATCGGATCCCCGATTATAGGGTGGCGAGTCGTTACACATGTACCTTAATGTCACCACACTAGTGACTATGACATCAGTCACCCTCATCATATGAGTAAGTATCACGTACATTGGTCTATCTGGATCTTCAATGTCCCGTCTTAGATATCCTATCACTAGGAATAATTCAAATACATACATCTAGATGACTGATCTCATTATCATAATCTCATTATGATTCAGTCATCATCGCATGTGTTGCAAGACTTTATCACGTCAAACGATTAACGCACATAAAATGATAAGACATAATGAAGAATTATCATTTATTATTCATAAAAATGAGATAATTACATGAAATGATACCATCCCATATCATGTAATTGACTTGCAGGGTATATATTTTTATCAATCTATACTAACGTGTATACCATGGATCTTGAGAAAATCTAAACAAGAGCATCATTCTACCTCAAACTTGAACTCCACCACTTAAAGGGCCTTCTAAAACTAATCCAAGCTAAGGAAAGAATAATAAGAGGAAATCCATGGGCTTCTCACAAATTCCACCTTCAAGAGAGATTCTTCCTCTAAAGGAGCTTCAATGCCACCACCTAGAGCCTTCAAGAAACAATTTTCAAGATTTCCCAAGCCTCTAATAACACTGAGCAAGCTTCCAAGATCAAATCCATCCACATGCACTAGGAAATCCTCTCTAAGAGCCAAGAGAGAGTGACTGGGAAGATGATGGTGATCTTAGGAAGGAGAAGAAACAAGTGTGGTTCGGATCTCTCTCTTTCCTATACATAAACCTTGTAAAAATTCCAATTTAACTCTCTAACTTTTTAGAAAATAGGCCTTCACTTATATATATATATCTAATGGGTCATCTAAAACTCAGTTTCTAAGACCTAGTAACTCTCATTTGGGTCTCAAAGTCTAGCCCAACAACTAAAGTCACTCAAAAGCTTTTTCGTTTACTAAATTCAATTTCTTCTAATTTAGTCAAACCCACTAAAAGGTAAAACCGAATCCAAAATCCACTAAACCATATTTAACCCATCTTATCAAGCATAAATCATACATAGTTATCACAAAACTCAATTTAAACTACATTAATAAATTTAAGCCAATTCATTTGCGCTCAAACTTGGTCAAAGCTAGTAACCGGATTCAAAAATTGTGAACCAGAGGATCGGGACATTATAAATGTCATAATTCTATCACCATCCCATTTTCAAATGGTGAAGAACGCTAAACTCTTTCAACGACTGGTTTAAACCTCCATTTCCATCCATCAGACATGCAACATGTTAAGTAAAAAACCTGACATTCTACAACTAAATATAAAATATTGCTTCAAGTTTAAATGCAAATCTAAGTGTACATTATTTAGTTTTTAAGATATATTGAGATATATTATTTATCTTTAATTAGTGTATAAGCTACGTTACTCTTAGTTCAATTAACTTATTAATAAACATAATAATTTTGAAAGCCTACATGCAATACTGAAATCTTCCGAAATCAAAATTTAAAAACTACTATTCCAAGTATAAATGCTAATACAACTGCATGCAATTATGTACAAATCAAATGTTATATATTTTTCTCTTCAAATTATCTTGCAAGCATTGGTGTTGTTTGGTGTGTTGTAAATAGCTGTAAACAATTATCCCATGGGCATGGCCATCCTCCACGTCATGGTCATGTTCATGACCGGCTTCACCTTGACTGTGACCATGTTCTCCCTATGCAATGAGGACACTTAAAGTGGTGGATCTCAATTGCAGCCCATATCTACAAGAATACATGTTGTTTTATGTTATGTTAGTGTTAGCTTGCTAAAATGCCATGTTTTTTTTTAATCTTTTCTCGTGGAATTAATGAGGTCTCTTTGCATTCCTCATTTTTACTAAAGAAATCGTCGCTTGGTCGAAGAGGACATTTAAGGTCGTGATTGTACGTAGTAGCTCAAGCCTACATTACATGTTATCTTGATCGTTTATCTTTTTGTTAATTTATTTTTATATCTTTTTCTGTTTTTTATGGAATTAATAAGGTTTATATTTTGTTCTTTTCAAAAATAAAATGATTCTTGAAGAGGCACTTTAAGTTCTACTATCACAAAGTAATTCGTTGTATGTGTGAAGATTTGAAAACATTAAGGAGATAAGTAAGTTGATATTTGGACCTTTTATGAACTTATGATATTTGTTTTATTATGTGAATTAGCTGATCTCAATATTAAGCTCATCCTATGAATTAGTATATTTTATTATTGATTTTACTTTGTGAGGCCCCTTATGTATGTTTATTTCGTTATCTTTGTCAGTCTTTTTTATCATACCATCCCATTGCTTCTATTTTGTGCAGAAGCATAAATGGTTCTGGATAATTATGAAAAATGGGAGAACAAGAGGTGTATAGTTGCATTTTCTGTCATGGTAGTAAACCTTGCTATGGATCGTGCTCTTCAAGAGGAGAGGAAAAGTAAACTAAGGGGATATGTCTATTCATATAGAATTGGACAGGACATAATACATCCATTTAATTATTGATGCCTCTCATAACGTCCCTTTGATTGGAGAATAGGAGAAGAATAAGAGGAGAATAAACTTAATTTTGCTTTGACAAGCGGAATGACTTATGCTGTGTTGAATAGCATATTCGGAGAATAAGGAGAATAAGTCATCCCACCTTAGACCAAAAAATTATTTATTCTTCTTATTCCGTCAACGGGTCTCACAAAACTATCAAACCGAAACATCTCTTATTCTAGCATACGTTATTCCGTCAGTAGACCTCATGTAATAACTTATTCTATAAACAAAATGGGACATAAAGAATGTATAAACATGACTAGAATAAGCAGATTTTGTTTTCACCACTTGTGTGATTTGTTAAGAACAAGAGGATTGCTTAAAGATACATCTAATACGATGGTTGAAGAACAACTTTACATGTTCTTACAACACTAATGGCATAGTGTGAAAAATCAGGTCCCTCGTCGTAATTTCTTTTGCTTAATAGAGACTGGTAGTCGCTATTTTACTACTGTTATAAGTGCTATTGATTCTTTAAAAGATGAGTACATTCGCCTCCTTCTCTTGTACCTAATGAGATAAGGTCAAATGTTAAATTTTGGCCATCGTTCAAGGTAATTCTACACGAATTTTCATTTAACTTATTTTATTAATATTTTTTGTAAAAAAACTAATATATGATTAAATCTTAAGATTGCATTAGAGCAGTTGATGGCACACATATATATACATAAGTTCCTAAAACCATGCGCCCTATATTTCGTAGTAGAAAATATTATCCTACACATAATGTAATGGCCATGATGCATTTTGACCTTTCATTATGCCGTTTATTAGCTAGCTAGGAAGGTTCAACTCATGACTTAAGGGTCTTGGATTAGTAGATTTTCTACTGGAGGAGGGATTCAGTGTTCCAAACTTCCAAAAGACTTCTCCAAAGGAAGGACAGTTGGATCATGGAGAACTTACTGCAGTGAACTCAAATTTCATTGTGTTCACATGTCGTAGTTAGACAGGGGATGACATTAAAGAAGATTCATGATTGTTATGAAGTTTTTTTTATTGTACATCATAACTATATTAATATTGTCTCAGTTTCAGAAGGTAATAAGGATGTTGAATGTGTACAAGCTGCCGAGTAAGTGGGTGTTGAGATTTTGCACAAGTTCTAGAAGTAGCCAAAATTATTTCATAGTAGCAATAATTGAGCAACCTAGCCCCCTCTCCATGGAAAAAATAAATGAAAAAAGGATTAGGGGACATTATAAAATGTCCTTAAATAATCGGATAACAGTGCAACAACGCACAATTTCTTTTGGAATTTTTTTTTACTGCGCTTAGGGACCACCTCAAATTCAACATTCGTATTATTTAATAAAAATTAAATATTTTAAAAAATAAGAAAGATGATCATGCACTGATACAATCTGAACCATCAGATCGTGCGTCCATAGGATCCTAGCTATTGAATTATACAAGTGCACAATCTCATAGTAAGCATTGTTCTCAATTATTCATTAACAAATCACATCTGAGGAGTATGAAAGGTAACTTTACCTCTCAAAGCTAGAGGTAAAATGATCAAAAACTTCAGCACACACGAAGGAAGTATCCGATTTTATTTTCATGCATTTTACAGCAAATTAAACAAAGTTCATCGATTTTAATATCTTTTAGATTTCACCAGTTTTTAAATTGATGGCTTTAAACTTGAAGAATGACGACTGTTAATGACGTGCCAAACAACACATAAACTACAAATAATAAGAATCAAAACATGTTTTCCTTTGACTGTCAATGAACTTTGATATTCCTTCTTCTGCTTTTACTCTCCTATGTTCGTACATGAGAATGAAATTTATTTCCAAAATAACCTATATTAAAATGAAACATGCGTTATAATTAAGTTCCCCTTCGTTGGCTTAAGAATGAAATTTATTTACAAAATAACCTATATTAATGACGCCTAACCATGCCGCCCGTCTTTTTTTTTTTTTTTAAATTTACCCACTTACTTGCTATTAATTATTAAGCATGATACTTAACAAGTGCGAGCTCACTAAGTCGGAACCGTCTTCGTACAAATGGTACGGCGAGACAGCCTGCCCGAGATGCCCGGGTTCGGATCGGCTCAATAGGGCGTTGGAGGGAAGCCCCGCAGTCACGTGTCGTCGCGCAACACGTGTCTGCGGGGCCCACCAACGCAACATCCCTTTCCCGTTCCCTATTTCCCCGTTTCCCCCGTAGCCCCGGCATCCTTACCTGGTTTCTGTCTCCCTGAAACGGAAACGACAAGTGCAGCGACGCTGAGCAGGCAGTGGAGGTCACTCTGACGGCGACCACCTCCCCCGTACTGTGTTCTTGCTCCGCTCTCACTCGCCACCGCCGCCGCCGCCGCCGCGGCTTGCTGCCTGTGCTCGTCGCCGGGTCCCTCTTCGCCCGAACGATGCCTCGGAAGCGAGCCAAGGTCGTCCGCCTCCCGTGCCCTCCTCTTCCCCTTCTCCCCATTTCTCTTGCTTCCTCTCTTCTTGTTCTACTAGTGGTTGATCTGGGGGTGTCTCCTCTCCGGTGGCGGCGCAGGCGCGGCTGACGCGGATGGACGCCGCCTGCGACCACCTGGAGCGGATGGGGTTCGCTAGGGCGGAGGTTCGCAGGACCGTGAACTACCTCCTCAAGGTGTGCATCCCCACCGCCACCATCCTCTGCTTCCTCTTCGTTGGCTGCCGCGATCTCCCGCAACCATTACCTTTTCTCGCTGCGCATTGTTGTTGTGTTTTTGGGTGTCTCTGCAGGAGGTCTATCTCGGGGCGGATGCGTGGCCGTTCCTGGAGGAGGACTCATACAGGGTGGTCTTTGAAGCCATACTCGAGAGGCAGGCCGCGGAAGGGGGCGGGCCTCCTGAACTGGTAAACTCGTCGTTCGCTCTTTGCCCCCTTCTATTTTTATTTTATTTTTTTCCCCTTATTGAAGTGATGACGAGTGACTGGGTTAATCTTGGTTACGGAATGTCTAGCAGCACCCAACGTTGTTCATCGAGTAGATTTTAAACAGTGATTGTAGAATTTTCGGTCCAGAATAAATGTTGTCCGCCGAAGTTCCCATGAAGTTAATCTCCTTGGTACAGGTGTGGTTGCTGCTGTTGCTGTTGGATGGATAAAAGGGAAGTGTTGTGTTTTATTCATTTTCGTGTGTCTGAATCCCTGAGTTGAAAAGCTTCTATCTTTTGGATGACTAGATCTCTGTGTCGCATTTGTATATGCTTTATGTAATACAGGGGAATATGGTACTGAAATTCTGGTGTATGCTTGGGGGTTTCATGTGAACATCTGGGTTGACAAGTAATGATTGAATCTGATAGTTGAGGGTTTTCAACCATCAAGTACTTTTTTGCTTGTGCAGTATAATTGTCTGTGAGAATCTCTGTTCTACGACTTATGCTTGTTACTGTTGATTATTACTTACTGTGCATGGTTATATGGCATGTGTATGTAAGATGTAAGACTAGTTTAGGTCGTCCTGCATCATAGTGACATATGATTGTTTCGTAACTAAATTTTAATTCTTTTATCCTTTAATTTTGAATCATTCTTTGAATCTATATTGTGAAGTAGGTTAGAAACGTTTTACCTTCTGTAAGGTGCTACTTACTAGAACCTTGGTGCTGAACTAAGGTTGTTATGTCCAGTACTATCCTTGCCATGAAGAAATAGTTGGATGTCCTCAAGCCTGCGATCAGTGGATGAATCAAATGAACCACTATGCATTGGAGAGAAAAGCACATATAATGTGAACTTGATAACATATGCCTTTAAATTTTCTTTTACAGAAATGCATGTTATTTTTTTTAATGAATGATGAAAAAGACTTCCTTCTACATGCTGTTATTCAGCTCAACATTTTCTGCTGTTACTGTGTTTAGGAGGATGAGGAGCTTACAGAAGAAGCAAATCCACTCGGCATTGCTGGGTGTGCTGAACAAGGAGGCAGCCCACATTCTCCATTGGATGCAGTTAGTGCAAGTATTTCCAGTTTTCCCCTAGTTATTTTTTGAGCATATTCATATTATATTGTGATGGCTGACAGCGGGTTGAAGGAATAGAGCTTTAGGATTTTTTTGATGATTATTATTTAATCTTTGGTGGAATATATGCAATTCCTTCATAGGTTACATGATTCAAGCCCATCGTTGTGATGATTGAACAATTGCAGGTGATATCTGCTCAGCTGCCAATGTGAGTGCGGGAGATGTAGAAGAGGAAGGAAGAGAGGGCTGCACACTCATTGCCAATGTAAATTCCATGAGAAGACGTCCACCTACCTATGGATGGATAAGTGAAGACGAAGATGAAATTGTTGCTGCACTTCTGCCTACCACTTGCAAGGAAGAAGTCATGGTGCAGGTTTCATTCTGCTGCCACCGTGACAGGAAGCGCAAAAGTCGATGGGATGTCAAGCCTGAAGACAAGTAAGGACTACTTTTTACCAGTTGACAATTTGTCTCGATTATTCTGATATCCTTCTAAAAAGTTGTTGTTCTCTTTGCGACTCTTGCCTCTTTGATCATGGAGAGGAGGTACTTGAGTGTGGAACAGCATGGGGTTTTTAACTGGCTGGTGATGTCCTTGCCGGATAGCCTTTGAGAACAATGGCACTGCAAGGTAAGGTAGAGGCAGAACTCCCAACTTCACACCCAGTGCATCCTTGATTTCTATTTTGTGCCTGGACTGAGCTCCAATATATAAGTTGCTATTCTGTGTTTCAACTGAAGACCTGATGAGCAGTGAAACTTAGACAGAAGAGAGGCTGACTTCCTTGCTGTTTGTGTATGATCCTTGAAAGGAGGACAAGATCATCAGGAAAGATTATATCAGAGTTTCCCTGATATCTGGGTACTTTCAGTCTTCCATTTGTCACTTTTCCATCAATTAGACTTGTAAGTCCTTCCATCACTATTGTAAATAGATAATGTGGTAATGGATCACCTTGGTGGATCCCATTTGATGCTAAGAAGAAACCAGTGGGACTATTATTGAAAAGAATAGAGAATTTTCCATCCTTAAACACACTTGCACCCAAGACATCCAAAGAGCAGGAAAACCGATCAATGGCATGATATGATATATGAACTTTCTTGACACAGTGACAATTGCCTTATTGAGATCAACTTTAACACAGTTGACCTGTCCTCTAATCAGAGAGTAGATATCCTTAACTAGGCAGTCATTAGCCGGAGGAACATTCCCTTGAATGCTTCTGCCTTTGATGATGGTTGACTGATATGTGCTGATGATAGTTGGAACGACCTGTTGAAATCTATTGGCAAGCAGCTTGGATACTACTTTGTAAATAAAATTGCACAAAGAGATCGGTCTAAAGTTGAGATCAACTTTAACACACTTGACCTATCCTCTAATCAGAGAGTGGATATCCTTAACTAGGCAGTCATTAGCGAGAGGAACATTCCCTTGAATGCTTCTGCCTTTGATGATGGTTGAGTGATATGTGCTGATGATAGTTGAAGCGACCTGTTGAAATATATTGGCGAGCAGTTTGGAGACTACTTTGTAAATAAAATTGCACAAAGAGATTGGTCTAAATTTGTCCAAGCAGTCATCACAATCCAAAGTAGGAAATGAAAGTCGAACTTATCTCACGTACCCATAGATCTTCACGAAGCGTACTTTGAACAACCAAGACTACCTGGGGATTCAGCCATCTCCCAACACTCTTGGTAAAATTGTGAAGCAGTTTTTGTATGCAAGTGTGTCAACACATGTAGCATCCAATCCATATTTTCATACGATAGTGGATGCAATTGCAGATACTTGACCTGATATAAAGGCTCCCACACCTTGTTATATTTATGATGTTGGCTCGAGGAGTATAATGAGTTGAAGGTATGGGTGGACAACTTCAAAAATGTGTGGAAAGAGCGTAGTTGTACCATCATATGTAATAGTTGGACATGGACGACAATGAGATTTATGATTATTTTTTGTGTCTATTGCAACGATGACACTATTTTTTTGAAATTTGTGGATGCCTCCAACAAAATAAAGAATGTTGATTATTTGTATAGACTCATAGATGAAGTGGTGGAGGAAATTGATAAGATAATGTTGTTCTTGTGGTCACTGATAAGAAGCAAACGATAAAGCAGTTAACAGATTGTTGATGCAGAAGATGGAACATTTATACATGATGCCTTGTGCAACACATTCTATTGACTTAATGATTGAGGACACAGACAAAGATCTTTTTGTTGCTGAGGTGGTAGGACATGTTCATATGATCACCGGATTTATTTATAGTTACAATAGGATCCTACATATGATGAGAGAGCATATAGCTGGACGTGATCTCTTTCATGTTGCCCTTACCAAATGTAAATCCAACTTCATAATTTTAGAGCATGATGACGTACAAGTATCAGTTGGCCCAGTTAGTCTACTTTGACGATTTTCTGGCACATATAGGGACACTGAGGGCCGATGTTAGGGATGTTGCCGTGGCAGTGCAAACGTTGCTTGGGGGAAAAAAAAATTTGGGATAAAGTTTCTCGTTATTTGAAAGTGGTTGAGCCTCTGGTACATGTTCTGAGGTTGGTTAACGAAGATGACAAAAATGATATGGGATATCTGTATGAGACAATAGATAAAGCAAAAGAGTATTTGAAGGCAAACAATCCTACAACTTTTGAAAAATGGTGGAGGATCATCGATGATAGATGGGAGTCGACTCTCCATCATGATCTCCATGCTGCTGGTTAATTCTATTTTTTAGTTGATTTTGTTTTATTAATATTAATGATATTTATATTGATAACTAATGAACCTTAATTTAAATGCATTATATTTTTTCAGCTTAAAATATCAGTATGATGAAAGTGTACATAATGATAGAGAGGTCCTTCGAGGCACAACTAATGTCATTATTAAGATATCAAGGATACGAACAAAATGATAGATGCCTTAGCAGAGATAACATACAAAGTAGGAGTTTATGAAAAATCTAGTATTCTATCATTAACTATGTCATTTACATTTATTTTGTAGAGGGAGATATTCAAATTGAAGATTGTCATTTGTGGAGATGGGGATGTCAGGACTGCAGTAATGAGGACAACTCTATGTTAATTACATAATAAATAGTCAAATACTCAATTTAATGAATTACTATAATTAATTATTAATATCATTTTTTTTTCCAACAACTGAATGGTGGATCCATATTAATTATAAACAAGCTGCCACAAAGCCTTTGGCGTATATCTCTGTTGTCAAGGTGTCCGCCTAGGCGTCGCCTAGGTGCCCAGACGCTTTTACAGTACCAAGGCGCCTGGGCGCCTTTCCAATATGTGAAAAGGCGCCCAAGGCGTTCGTTAAGGCGCCTGCCTAGGCGCCCTAGGCGCCCAGATTTATGAAATCCAAGGTTCTTGCCCCTCTCTTTTTGTATATATACATATATGTATATATATACACATAATTATATAAATACATACTAATACATATATATAGACATATTACATACATATATTTAGGTTTATATATACAAACATGCATATATATATATATATGTATGTATATGTATACATCTAAATATATATATCATGTATGTAAAATGTGTATGCATATATATATACAAATATGCATATATATATATACATATATACATATACATATTACATACATATATTTAGATATATTTGTGTATATATATGTATGTATATATTATATAGTTAGACATATACACATATTACATACATACATTTATACATATATATATGTATGTGTGTAAATATAAATGTATATATATATATATCTAAATGTATGTATGTAATATGTGTGTACATATATATATATATCATAAATTAAAATATTATATTATGAAGTTGACGCCTAGGCGGACGCCTAAGCGCTTAGGCGGTCCAGAACCCCAAGCACGCCTTGGTCGCCTTACTGTCTTGACAACTATGGTGTATATTGCAGTGAGAGTACTCAGTCAAACCACTTCTTCCAGCTAGTGTAAAAGAAGCTGGAGTACATTCAGTCTCGTGCACACGAAGATTCGTAATAGATTAGGAGTTTTGAGACTGGAGAGGTTGGTGTACTGTCACTACAACATGCGCTTAAGATTAGGTAGATTCAAGAAAGACAGATACATGAATGACAAAGATTCATGGAATTTACTGGCAAATCAATTGATGAACCTCTATATCAGATTGATATCGATGAACTGCTGGATGAAGAACACCTATTGCATTCTTAGGTGGAGACTAGAGCATCCAAAGATGCTATTTCAGACAGTAGATGAAGGAGGTGTATCCTTTCTTAGAGGCGTCGAAAGTCAGCCACACTACTAGACAATGTTAGAATTTCTGTCTCTCAGCCAGTATTTATGAGATCAGCTACTCAGGTAGATCCACATAGAGGAAAGGATAAAGACCTAATGAGAACTTCATTGCAGTCATTGACAGAAAAAAAAAGAGTAATTAAAAGGAAAGTCTAAATAACAAGTGGACTTGTCGGAAGAAGAACAAGGGGGAGACAGTTAGAATTCAACAGATCGAAGAGATGCTTGAGGACACCCCAATTTTACCACCTCATTTGGCCAACATGTACGAGACAGAGAGACAAACTTACAGGCATAGAAGAAGGTGCCCATGAAAACATGCCAAGTGGGGAGTGATGACTCCACTCAAGAATAATTAGATGATGATGGAGATTGTGATGGTGATGATGGTGCTGTTGCTGTTGGACTATTAGGAGGTTCTGAACTTGGGAGCAATTATTTAGGATATGAAGGTTATTCCGCACCTCTGAGTCATTCTGAATGAAGCTAAGGCTAAAGACAAGGACAATAAGGGGGATTTAAAGGCCAACAGAGACAAACATGATATGATTGGCCCAGTTGAGAATATGGATTTTCTTATCCACTCATTTTTCACATTCCTATACTGCCGTCTTCAGACATCAACAGTACTGTTGAGGGGTACTCTAGACCTCCACTTATTCAGTATGACATTTATATCCCTCCAGTACAATCAAGAGAAAGTTCAAGCTAATAAGCAAACACATCTCGCGGTATTCAAAGGAGATTTGATGACCTCGCTAGTTCTTTATTTGGCTATGGGTATCTAGCGTATATCCCAACAAATTATGGGCCGCTAGCTCAAACTTTTGAGCCAGATGATGAAGGATTACATATGTGATCTTTTTAAGGTATTTTTCATTAATTTCATGTAAAATGCTTCATAACATGTCTTTCTTAATTAGTACACAATAATAATTATTAGCGAGTTATTTGTCTTTAATGCTTATTTTTTATGGATGTCTATGATTTACATTCATTTTTATTGTACATTCATTGAATAATATGTGTATTTTTTTTATGTTTTCTGATTTCTATTTTATTTTATTTTTTATTTTTTTCTTCTGATTTTTTATAAATTTTAATTAATTTTTTAATAGGGCCGATCCGGATCGGCCTGTCTTTATCAGGATCAGTCGATCCGGATCAGATCGGATCGGGATCTGCGGGTCCTGATCCTGGGACCCGACCCGGAATTTCATGTCAAGTAGTGCAACTGATGCTACCCTGCAGATGCCAACACTTGCATCACCTTCTCACAGATTGCCCCAGTGAGCTTCCTTGTCATTTCAATCGATGTCAACCTTTGAGATGCCTCGTGCGAGATCACCTTCCCTCTTGCAGAACCTGCTGACCTTTGGGCCTTTACACTGAGTGGCCCAGTGTTCTTCCCATTGCACTGAGGATATGATCCCGATGAGACCCATATATATTGCCTTCTTTCTCTCTCTGTTCTCCCTCCCATATCCTTTATTCCCCTACTTTTCCTTCTTGGCTTTCTTTCCTCGAGGCATCTCCCACTGCTTTCTCCACTCCCACCACATATCTCCTTCTCCCTTTGCTTTGTTTCTAACTTACCTCCCACCTTTACAATGTAAAGTTTTGTTGGTTTGCCAAGCTGCTAATTATAAAGGTAGTTCCCCAGTTACTCGCAACACTTGCTTAAGATTGACTATGGTGATTTGAGTTTTCTTAGAAGAAAGAGTCTCTTTTAGTTTCGTTCCTGAGTTAGTTGTCTTCCTTTCCATAGAAGAATTAGTCTGCAAATCTTACTTTTCAATTTTCTATTTCATGGATGATCATACGTTCCCCTCTACAATTGGCAAGAAAGGGGCCTACTGCTGAAGAATTATATAGAAAAATGATTAAAAGATATCGACCATGAGATAAGCTTGATTTCTGAAGGCTTTTAAAGGGTGGAGGGAACTAACTGGTGCTCCCTGATCAGTTTGGTTGTAGTTTTCCATTTGTTACCTTTTCAGTCTAGGTTGGAATTTCTTAGTAAGATGCCAACAAAACTTCTTGGTTTCTTAACTTTGTAGTTTCTACATTATTTACGCCATTTTTGGCCTGAAGTTTCTTGCTGGATTATGGTTGAATGTGGTCAGAGGCTCATAGGAGGATACAAACATGAGCAGAATGTGCATGGTTAGAAGAAATCTGAAATGTTTGGAGAACATGAGGTGCCAAGGAGAAAGATTAGGATGACAAAAAGACTATGTACAGCAAGCTGCTCCAAAAAAAGGGTGGAAAAAGGCTTCTGTCCCTCATCCCTCACAATTTTTATGCCAAATTTCCTTTTTGAATGAAGAAACTTATGTCGAGTTTTACCTATTACAATCATGCATTTCTTCTCTCACTGGGAAGGTTAGGTGAACAAATGGTTTTGTACATGGAAGTTATGCCTTGGTTGACAATTTTATTTTCCAATGTTGAGCTTTTGTCTTTCTCCTTGGTTGTTACAGACTGTTTGCCAATGATAGTGAGTTGAAGGGTACAAAACTTGTGCCTGATTTATTCCACTAGTCTGCTCCCCATTCATTTTTGATGACAGCATGCATTCAGTTCTTCAAGCAACTAATACTCTCGGCCACTATATGATCTACATATCTCCACAAGTCAAGGATCTTTTGGCAGATGTGTAGCCGGAAATGTTTGTACATTCGCTTGGACAATATATACTGCCAGTTCCATGCCGTTTCAGCTTTATCCTTGTCTTCACTAGGATGTGTGTATTGGTGCATGTGCATGACGCCAACATCTGCATGGATGTGATGCCATTCATGTTCATATAACTGCATCGACATGATATCTTGCATGGTTACACCCTTCAATAACCCTTTCTTAGATTTGGAGAACCGGTATCTCTGTACTATCAAGGCATTAGATTTCAATATTATTGTGATGGGTCTCATTTGCACTAGTTTCTATCTCTGTGGAATTTTGATTCTTGGTTAAGGTTACCTCTTTGCTTTTGTCAATATTAGCTCCCAGTCCACTCTTGTGCATGCCAGTTGTGATGCTTTGGCTGCTGCTCTTGTTTGTCTTTATCATGTTAATTTACTGGTTCATATTTTCTTAAAGGGTACTTCTCCTTCGGCATTCAGGTGTTCTTGGGAGCCAGTTTGGCATCCTTGTTACCTTGTTCTTGGCAAATGTGATATTTCGCGAATCATCCAAGTTATTTTACTGACTTGTCTTTTTTGCAGACAATGATGTTCTTCAATGTTGAGAATGTTCGTTCCAGTCCTGTCACCACCAGAATTGACCATTGGACAGTTTCAAAGTGCGGGACAGGTAGTAGTTGGGTGGGATGATGGTAAAGAAACCCATGGGGACTAACTTTATACCTTTTTCTTATTTTTTCTTTAGGCTGCCCAGAACATTGTAAAGAGAGTTGTACATGGCACAGAAGCATCGTAAGGTAGCAGGAAAAGTTGAAACTTAGTTTAAAATTTGACTTCTTTAAAGCCTTCTCAGCCTATTACGGACCTTAACATTGTCTCTTACGTGATACATTCTACCATATTGCTTGCCAACATCATCGAGAGTTGTCCGGTTGTTAGAATGAATGATGCTTGTAAGATGTATCTATTGTCGTGCTGTTTTAAACCTTCAATTTTACGTCAACGTAGAGTCTTGTAGATTGTTGGAGCTAATTGTATGTGTACTGGTTGTAAATTGAAATAGGTGGCTAGCTCCGCAGGTTTACAAGTTGGTCATTTAAGGCATGTTTGGCAAAAAGTTTTAGATGAAAGTCACTCGGATGATCATTTATGTTATTTTTTGTGATACTAGTCGCATAACTCTTTTTTTTTTCTGAGTTTACTAGTTTAGCAAGTTGTAATTTAGAACTTTTCGTTGAAAGTCATAATTGACATTCAGGATCTAATGTTTAACAGAGTTGAAATATATGGAAAGTTAAGATTTGGACAGTTTTATTTATGTTAGAGTTGTTGGATACAGACATGACATGGCATAATGAGCATTTGGACATCCGAGACTTTATTTTAAAATTCTAGTGTCAGCACTTCAAAAGATCTCTAAAATGCTTGTTTAATGCTAACATTTAGTAAGTTATTTGATATTTTATTTTTTGTATTTTTTATAAAATTTAACGATTATACTTTACTTTATATATGTATACATATATATTTTGTCTTTATATCTTCTTTATAAAAGTTTGTTGTCTGATACAAATGTCTACGCGAATATTGGACATGCACTTCCATGTGCCACAATCATAGATGGAGAGAGAAATCAAAATAGGATGTAAATCTTATTTTTTTAAAATAAAAATTGAGCGAAAAAGAGTTTTAAAAATTGTAAGCAAATACCTTATAAAAGTTATATGAAACATAAAACATCGCAAGTTTAGTTACATTGCACAATTATGTTCGGTTGGATCATGTTGCAAATTCAAACGGTTAGATGAGTTGACATGGTCAGTCCTATAATATTTCAATTGACAAATTTATATTTTGATTAATAAATATAATTTTTGATTGACAAATATAATATAATTGTCAATTGTCAATAGGAATATATATTTTTTTCAATTGTTTATTAATCGAAATATGTATTTGTTAAGCGAAATATGTATTTGATAATTGTAAATTATATTTGTCAAGTGAATTGTTATAGGATTGGTCATGTCAGCAGCCCACCTAGTTGGTCGAGGTGGCCATATGATCTAATCCCACGGAATTGTGTGGTGTAACAATAAGTATTACTCTTCAAGGAATTGAAAAATCTGCTTTCTGCTAAATGAAAATCAAATTAAAAAAAGAAAAGTAAGCAGCATGTTTTTGAAGTAGAACAGGAGACCGGGCATGGGTCTCCATTGACCCAAGTGGGAGGGAAGACGCAATGTTTAGCTAAAACGTACGAATGCTAACTTTTTTTTTTATTAGTGCGTACGAATACTTACAAGTTGGATTCAGTTCAGATCTAAGGTAGATCCGTAACCTTGTCTGGTATATTATCGGTCCAGAAAGATTGTCTTTTAATTAGTCTATAGGCTAATCATAAAAAAGATAATTAAATTCTTAGTATATCATATTCGTTTTGTTAGGAAATTGTCTACTGCTTTATGCACATCGATTTGAAAAGATCATATGTTAACTAATCCATAATCTCATAATCGGTCAAATAATTGGAGTCTTGGTTATTGTTTATGACGAGGGGTGATTGAGTTTTAGTCCAATTTAAGTTCAATGAAACGAGCCCCTTACTAGAGGCCTGCGGCTTACAAGTAATCATGTGCAATGGTCACGTGAGCTTTTACAAGTCCCCAACGGGCACGCTAGGACCAAAGACCTCGAGTAGGGGGGCTGAGTTCCCGAGAGAGTTAACCCTCAAGGGGGCCACTGCCTCTTGAGCAGCGTCTTCAGAGAAGAGTTAATTTCTTGGAAGATATCCCCGACTTCCGAGAGAGTTAGACTCTCGAGATTCCAAGTCCCTTGCACCAATTAGGTAAAGTAATGGCCCCCGAGGTTAAAAGACTGAGACCCCCTACTTCTTGAGAAGGTAGGAACTCTCGAGACAATTCAAATCTTCCCATGCCTGCTAACCAGTAGGAGTCACGGTCAATCCCATGATCTCCACCTGAGAAGGGGAGAGAGGATTACGCTGGAGGGTCATGATCCTCTCAATTAGAAGATCCAAATCATGGGCCATTCAAGACTATTACAGAACCATCCTCCAGTGCCTCACTTCGAAGGAGTTATAAGTACACTAGCCTTTCTCTAGAATAAGGCATGCTCTTACGCACACTTACACCTAGAAAACCCTAGTTATCAGTGTCCTTCACTTAAGGATCTGATTTAGGTATCAGAGGATCTTTTCTCCACCTAGACGGGACCTCTTGACTGGCTTCTTCTTCTTGCAGGTCCTTACATCCGTGCATCTTCTACAATACAAATTCTATCATGACGAATAGTTAGAAATTAGATCGGATGGTCCTATGCATTGGACCAGTTTTTTACTGCTACAATTTACATCCCTAGTTTCTGGTGCAAGTTTTGCTAGCACTAGAGTTGGTTATTTCGTATGTATTTTTTCTGAGTGACACCATCTTTCAAACCCCAAATTCAATATCACAAGGTAGCAGGACCATAGGAACAAAACATTTGCTTGAGAACCAACTGCTAGTGCAGTTAGCTTCACCACTTACCTTCCAATTGGGAGGTCTCAGGTTTGATCTTAGTTGGAACCTAAGCACTCTCTAGATGTGTAGCCTTAAAGTGTTGTTAGGATCTTTATCTCCTGGTCCATGAGATTACTTTCCGAATAATTAGGCGGATTTGGAATTCTCACCTAATTAGACAGACCTATCAATTAGCTCAGAATTATCTCTAACTCTGGAGAATATCTCGAATTCGTACCCTGGTTGCTTGTATCTGTTTGTACATATCCGACCACTGTGCCACCATTAAAAAAAAAGAACGTTTGCTTGAGTGACGTCGAACATTCATTGAAGAATTTAAAAATTGAGCTGAGTAAACAAGTCTCTTCATAAAACTGGCCTTTAAGTCAAAAACTAACTACCGATGAAGAGTAATGCTTGCAGTACGTAGTGCAGCTCATGTGGATTGAATGGTAAGTTGTCATTTGATCACATTAATCGGATGACAGTGTAATGGCAGTTCAACTTACATATTATTTGATCTTTGATTGAATAATTTAAAAAAATTAAACAAGACATGCATATGAACTACCGACTAGGGAAACAAACGGTAGCCGATAATCCGATTATTTGACTGAACTTTAGCGTATAGGTCAGATTAACAGATAGTCTTTCTAAAGCGATATGTATATAGGATAAGGCAGCAGACGCAAGATCTTTCAATGCCCGAACACATATGATACATTGAGAATCCGATTATCTGGCCATAAGCCTCACTTTGTTTGCATAATTAGAGAAGAATGAGGCATCTTATTCTTAGAATAAAGTTAATTCTAGTTTGACGGATGAAATGACTTATACTACGTTAAAATTGTTTATACTAGAACGAAGAGAATAAGCAATTTGACCTTAGACCTAGAAGTTATTCATCTTTTCTGTTCCATCAGTAGATCCCATAGAACTATCAAAGTTAAACATCTCTTATTCTAGTATACATTATTCCGAATAACCTATTTTCCAAATAAGTTGGATCTTAATGCCTTATAAGACAGTTAAGATAGTCTTTTTAAACTGATAACATAACGAGCATAGTCACAGATCTACCTCATATTCTCCCACTGGTTTGCATACCTACCGCCGACCCTGCGGCACGCGGCCAGCAGCACTCATCCATGGTGGCAAGAATTACCGGTGGATGAAAAGATAAACCCCGGACCCCGGTTGTGGGCCTTCCCACAGATACCGCCGATGTGGCGAGCAACCATCTGTCCGACGTGGCACAGGCGCCTCACTCGAGTGGGCGTGGTGGCGGGCAAAGATTTTCTGAAAAAAAACGAACAAAGGAGAGCAGATAAGCCGGCGAGGAGCGGACTCGGACAGCGAGCGGGGAAGCGAGAGAATGAGAAGCACACAGCAAGCTCCTCTGCCTTCTCCTCCTCCTTTCGTCTTCCTCTAAAAACCTTATTGTTAGACTTTTGAGACGCCCACAGAGAGAGAGATGGAGATAGCCCCGCTCCATCCTATCTGCTTTCCCTAAAATGGAATAAACTTCTACTTTTAGAGAGAGAGAGAGAGAGAGCTGTTTAGAGAGAGAGAGATGAACCCGCCTGCGTCCGTTTTCCGCGGGCACCTCTCCCTCTCCTCTCCCTTGGCATGTTGCTCCCCTTCCCACCACCTCGTTTCTGGTCGCTTTGCGTGGGCTGGTGCTGCCGGCGCGCTCCGACGGCGATGCTTCTCCAGCAGCTCTCGGCTTCTGCTGAGCCGCTCGTCCAGGTTTTCTCTTCTCTCCTCTCTTTCCCCGGCTCCCCGCCTTTCCTTTCCTTTCCGCATTATAGGTTTCGAAGTTTTCCTTGTCGCTGGCTGGAATGGGTGGGTCTTGCACTTGCGTACTGACGAATGTGTGGTGTCTTACGTGCTTAATTAGGTCCAATTCCTTGTGGAGGCGAGGGATGGTGTGCCGGGCACTGATGGGAACCGGTCCGGAGAACCACGATGACAAGGTAACTGCTGTTTCATTTGGGTTTTGAGCTTGTTGTCTCTCTTCAGATTTATGCATTTCTCTCAATGCACAAACAGATATCTCTGAGCTGTTTCAACCGCCTCATATGTAATTTTCTGGGCTCTATCTCTGTGGTGCCTTAATTCATACTATGGATGTAATGCATGGATCAGTGCCCTTGATTTTTATCGCATTTTCTCAAGCAATGATTTAATTTTGGTGTGGATTATGTGGAGGCCGTCTCTCTTGGATTCAAAAATCGGTGGAATTGTTGGCACTTGGTTATATTCTATTGTTGGCTCGGTTAATCATTTGAATCCATTGTGGCAGGAAAAGGAAGCTGTTAAAGATGCAGACTCTTCGACTTCCATCAATGGTGTAGAGCAAGAGAATGGAGCCTCCGATTCCCAATCAACTGTTACTCAGGTGAATTCCGTTTATGTAAACCTTTGCTTTTTACATACATATTACTTTGGCTTTTGACGACTCAGTTTTCTAAAGTAATTGTTTACATTGTGATATGTGCTGAACTTATAAGACCACTACTGTGCCTATAGTCTCGCTTTTGGATTCCTCAGTTGTATCTGTATCCAACTCTCATCTTCTGCAGTTTGGTCTTTTCTAAGTTAGATGTAGATGGGCAAGGGAATACTTCTTTATGTGTTGCCAATTGATTTTTGAGCCCGGAAAACATGACGATGGTTTGAGCAAGCAATTATTATTTGAATTTTTTTGTTGTGTACTTTCTAGAATAAAGATGAACCTGTCAGCAACATGGATTTTCCCAGTTCCACTGATGCAGTCGAAAGTAGTAAACATGATGCCATACTTCAAAGTGGCAATGAGGTACGACTATATTTGACGGGAATGCTAGATTCCAGGAATTGTTTGTGAACTCTATTTCTCTAACTTTCATGTAGTGCATAGTGTGGTCTTGTGATTTGTTTATTTGCTGAAAAATGACCCTGCCATAGGAAAACGATGACACCGATGAGGTTGCAACTGGATCTCCATTGCCAGGCATGAAGGTGAATGTTCCTTCAAAACTTGGGATCTTTGGCATGATGCTTTTCACTTATCTTTCTACTTCTGCATTTTGAGTTAATTGACTTGGTGTATTCGACATCTAATCTTTATCCTTTTCTTTGAAATGCTAATGATCAACTGCAGCAAATTGGTGAACCTATCAGGATTCCGAAAGCAACAATAGACATTCTTAGGGACCAAGTTTTTGGTTTCGACACATTTTTTGTTACAAGCCAAGAGCCCTATGAGGTGATGTTTTGAGTTGGATTTTTGCATTACTCAATGAAAGGTTTTGTTTCTAACGATGTTTCCATGCATGATCTTCATGAGTAAGAATATTACTTTCCTGTTGTGTGTTGGTTATTATTTCCTGTGGATTGATTTTGATATTCACAATAAGGAGGAACCACTAAATAATGTTGTTTAGTTGCAAATATTAGAGATAGCCATATGCTTACTCTTTTTATTATTTATGATTTGTTGCAAGCCAACGATTGACAAGTGATAATCAAGCATCACCAGTTGTTGCATTAATGTGGTGATCAACTACTAGCATCACCACGAACTTTACATGTGAAATGTTTACTTGCATGGATATCTAGGATGTCACTGTAGTGTTATTGAGCTCTTCGGATGATGTTAACTGCTATCTAATGATTACTAATATGCTTAGTGAGTCATAAAAAAGCCATTAATCTTTGGCATGAATGATCCTTGAAAAACTTATTTAGTTTCTTCAGGTTGCTGATTCCTATTTTGCAAACACTTTCTGATCAGAGTGGGGTATTGTTCAAGGGGAATCTACGTGGACAGGCAGCTAAAAGCTATGGGAAGATAACAAAACGGATGCAGGTGATTCACGTTTTGCTTCTCTGATTTGTCTAGTGCAGATGCCCAATTATTCAGGCATAGTTTTGTGTAATTTCCAGCACATTTAATTCACAGGATAAATTTGGTGATCAATATAAGCTTTTCCTTCTCATCAATCCAGAGGATGATAAACCTGTGGCAGTGGTGGTTCCTAGACAAACACTACAACCTGAATCAACTGGTATACTTTTTTTTTTTTTTGCAAATAATCCTGGATAGCCTTTTTGTCTATCTAATAAAAAAAATGATGAGGAAATGATAACCTGATGGCATTTTCTTTGGGCTTTCTCTTGCCTAAGATTCGTGTTCTTTTGGATTTGCAGCTGTGCCAGAGTGGTTTGCAGCTGCAGCATTTGGACTAGTTACTGTTTTCACCTTACTGCTCCGGAATGTACCCGCATTGCAATCAAATCTAGTGTATGTTTATTGTGCCTTTTATCTATTTATTTTCCTTCCATAAGTTTTTGGTTCTTCAATGATGGATTAAGATGTCCTTTCTATGCCTAACAATCAACATGATTCTTTAATGTACGTCACTCAAGATTCGCCATATCGGTGATGCGTATCAGATCATATCCTCCTAAATACGGTACGATACTGATCCGATTCGGTCCAACTCGCACAATTCACTCTAGTCAAGCCAATGAGTTTGTTAAACGTAACAAGTTTAAGCCATATTTTGGAGAAATGAAACCTATTAATTGATATAAAAAGGGTAATTTTACTTGTCAAATGGGAATAACTCAATTTAAAAACAACCTATTATGCATGTATGAGTTGACACGATCCTGTCTGACTCGGTGCATGCCAACGGATCGGACTCGTTCAGATACAAGTTGACTTGTATGAATCGGCAATCCAGTACGATACGGAAAACCATGATGTTTTTTTTTTTTTGAAAGAAATCCGGATTGTACCGCTAATTTTATTATAAATAAATAGAAGCAATACAATCAATCAAAGATAGGGGAGATTCCTATCTTAGAGAAAACCAAAAACTAAAAAAATAACTCAAGATACTACTCTCGACCAGTCCTCAGCAGACACCCCAATGATATGTCGGTTCCAATTATACACATGAGATGATCAGCATGACAATATTCTCAATATATAGCCTGCTGCCCCTAAAAACAATGGCATCCCTTTCCTACCAAATGGCCCAGCAGATGGTATGAGGTAGTACTTGTAGAATCTTCCTTTGAGCACCTTTTGGTAATTGAAACTTCAGATTGTAAAAATAATCCCACATCTCTTGCAGACTGCTGAAAGTAACAGAAATTTTCATCCATTTGCCGATAATACTCCAAACTTCTTTGCTGATCTGGCATTTAATGAACAAGTGATCTATGTCTTTAGCGTCTACTCCACATAATATACACACTATATCATTGTTCTGACACCACTTTGTTCTGTAGACCTTAGTAATAATTCTCTTTTTGAAGACCAACGACATAAAACACTGTACCTTACATGGTGCCTTCACTTTCCATGTCTTCAAGATGCCTGATCTCCTTCCAGAATTTTGTAAAAAGACTTCACAGAGAAGATTCCTTTATTTTCTGCCCACAAAATCTGATCCTTTGCATCCAGATTGATCCTCACTTCTGATAGCAAAAGCATTAAAGATAAATACTACAGCTCCTCATGTTCCTTGAATTCCATTCTCAACTGAACAGACCATTGAATAGTTCCATTCTCCACATGATAGACTTCACTGATGAAACTATCTTTTTTGCATGCCAAATGATAAATACTAGGAAACTTCTCCTTAAGAGTCTCATTCCATATCCATTTATCCAGCCAGAACAAAGTCAGATTTCCATTGCCCACCTCGGATACAATATATCTCTGGAATATTATAGTGCCCTTTGTAATGTCTCTCCAAATGGATGACATCCATTTCAGATTCTCCAGCTGAAGAGAAGAAACCTGCGATGACCGGTAATGCTTCCACCTGATAATTTTCTTCCATAGAGACTCCTCCGAAATCAAATCCCAGATCCATTTCCCTAGTAAAGCAATATTCATCAATCTTAAGTTCTTCACTCCCATTCCCCCTTTAACTTTAGAACAACACACTTTGTCTCATTTCCCCAAATGAATGCAATGGGTATCTTTGTTAGTACCGCCGCATAAGAATCTTCTCCTTATCACATCTATCTTATGTCAAACTGATGAAGGCATCAGAAAAACAGAAATATAGTGCTGTGGGATGGCTGAGAGTACAGAGTAAAGCAGAGTGATCCTCCCTCCTAAAGACAGACTCTAGGCTTTCCAAACATCTAGCCTCCTTTGCATTTTGTGAATTAGTGGATCCCAGACTGACAATGGAATCCTTTTGTAATGTAATGGTAAGCCTAAATAAGAAATAGGCAAATCAACTACATTACAGCCCAATATTTTAGCACACTGCCTACATAAATCACCATCCATGTTAATACCTGTGATGTCACTCTTGTCAAAGTTAATCTTCAAACGTGAGCAGGCCTCAAAAGTTTTCAAGATACATAGCAGATTCGTCATTTCCTCCTCAGCTCCTTCTAAGAATGTAAGTGCGTCATCCGCAAATTGCAAGTGGGATATGCCTATAGCCTATAGGTATTCTGAATACATAGACACTATGCAACCAACCTTGACCTTCTGCTTTCTGACATAATCTGCTGGGAAGATTAACCACAAGTACAAATAACATAGGGGACAATGGATCTCCGTGTCTCAGCCCATTGGAAGTGGAAAAATATCCATTCACCACTCCATTAACAATAACAGAAAACCTGGCTGTCGTAACCCAGTTCTTCATGGCCTTAATCCACGCAGGTGGAAATTATTGAATGTGCAGAACATGCCATAAGCAATTCCAAGATACTCGATCATACGCTTTATTGAAGTCCAATTTACAGAGAAAACCCATGATACCTTTCTTCCTCAAAGAGAAAATCAGCTCATGTGCAATGAGAAAATTGTCCTTTAACCTCCTACCTGGCATGAAAGCTGATTGATTTTCTTATATCAATTTCCCCAACACTTTCCTCAATCTGTTTGCTAAGACTTTGGCATAAATCTTGTTAAGAACAGTTGAGAAGACTTATCGGCCTAAAATCTTTTAGCTCCATAGCTTCTTCCTTTTTAGGCAAGAGTACTAGCAGTGTTTGTTTAAAGCATTCACAGCCCACACCTGTGTTAAAGCACTCCTGAACAGCTAGAAATACATCATTCTCAGAACATTCCAAATTTTTTGATAAAATAATATAGGAAACCCATCAATGCCAGGTGCTTTATCACTGCCAAGATTGAAAACTGCTTCAGTGACTTCATCTTCTGAAATTCCTGAATCAACATGTGCTGTTCTTCTTCTGATAATGTCTTTATATCCGGGTCAAGCCAATGAGGAAACCATCTATTTTCTGCTTTAAACAAGTCTGAATAGGATTTTACCACCTCTAATGCAATTTCTTCTTGCTCCTCAATCCAGCTATTACCAACCCTCAGTGTAGATATGATCTTCCTTCTTCTTCTTCCATTAGCTATGCGATGGAAGAAGTTTGTGTTCAGATCTCCTTCTTTCAGCCAAGTCGCTCTTGATTTTTGTCTCCATCTGTTTTCTTCTTCATTAAGCCAATCTGTATAAAAACATTTGATCTGTGTTCTCTGTTTCTCCTCCTCTTCACTTAAACTTCTCATTTCTTCAATTTGTTTGACATTGCTCAATTGCTCTTTCCAGGTCAGTACTTTAAAAAAATCTTTCATTCCTCCACTCCCTGTCCCAAGATTTAATTCTTTCTTTCAACAGTTTAAGCTTCCAAAAGAGTAATTTAGTAGACCCAGAAAAATTTTCCATCCTCTGCTGCCATGTTTGATTTACCAGGTCAACAAAATGCTGGTTGTTCAACCAAATCTTCTCAATTATGAAGTTGTGATGGTATTCTCTATTGATACCACAATCCAACACGAGCATTATGATCAGACACACTTCTGGGCAACACATACAATCTTGCCTGAGGAAAAATGGATTCCCATTGCGTATCCACAAAAACTCTATCTAGCTTCGACATTGAAGGCTCCTCCCTATCACTGCACCATGTAAATTTTCCTTGTGCCAGCTTAGTTTCCCTGAGTCCACATTCTTCGATCCACTGATTAAAATCCTTCATACCTACTGTAATGACACCACCCCTATTTCTATCATCTGGTTATCTGACTTCATTAAAGTCCCCTAAAACACACCAGGGAACTTGATACTTATCTTGGCAATTTTTCAGCTCCTCTCGCATCTGTTTTCTTCGTAAGACAGTAGACGGCCCATACACATTGGTGAGCATCCAACTAACATCTTTATTTTTCTTAAACATAATGGAGATATAAAATTCTCCAACTGTTAAGAAATCCCCAATCCATTTGTCCAAGTTCCATGCAACAAGAATACCACCAGACTGACCTTCTGCTCTTCTGAATGAGAATTGAACATTGTAAAAACCTGTCACAGGTTTTACCATAGCATCTGTTACCACAGCCATCTTGGTCTCCTGTAAACACACAAAATCAATTTTTCCACTCTTCACAATATTACGGACAACTAGATGCTTCATCTTATCATTCATTCCTCAGGTGTTCCAGGACAACACTAACATTGTTGACCTTGATTCAACTCCTGATAAAGTACAATTGCTTTATGTATTTGGTCCTCTGTTATGTTCGAGGTCTTCAGTAGGCTCCTCAATGCCCACTGCCCTTTCTGCCCAGTCTTCTTTTTCTTTGGCTCCTCACCATCACGGCTACAAATTTTACGAAATTGACCTACTTTCCCTTGTAACTGCAATCCCAAATCTTCCACTTTTTTCACAATCTCTCGATTACCCCATTTATCAGGAAAAAAACCTTTCTGTTCCTTTCCATTTACCAGTGCTTCCTCTGTCATTGTTTTTTTCATGCACCCAGTGGCCACCGGGTTGTCGTTGACGAGCGAAGAAGGGGAAATGGAGGGGACCCTGCTATGTTTTGATGTTGCGTACATGTAATCAGGAGTCCTTCCCCCAACTCCGCCATCGGCTCCCCACAATCTTCCAAAGTTGGATTTGCAAGATCGAAACTTTCCTCTGGGATTCATCTCTGCAGAATCGTCCTCACCAGTTGGTGCGCCAGCCAGCTTTGGTGGAGACCTCGCCTTCTCCGCCCTCCCTTGTCGCTCATGGGTATAAACCCTAGATAGCCCGGCCTTCCTTCTATTCTTCATACCTTGCCACATCCTGTCGATCACTGGCGAAACAAGAGTTGATATAGCCTCTTTCCACATGGCATCTGCTGAAATACCCAAACTACCCTCTGTGCCCCTTTCTTCGACAGCCTTCACAGGGATAATATTGTCCTTCACCTCTTTTTCGGCCTCCACGCCTTTAGAGTTCATCACGTGATGAACTAAGCCCGCACGTGTTTGAGTGAACTCACAAGCCTTCACCGTTTCCAGATGAGTTGGCTCAGTGCAACTCGTCGTCTTCTTCGTCTCTCTCAAAGCCTTCGTTGCCCTAGCTTGCCTGTAGTTTCTGTACTCTTTCACAACTTCAGCATATGCCCATCCCTCCCTTGCCTTGACACTACTGGGATCGTCTTCCATCTTCCTTGCTTCTACTGATAAGGACACCCATATATTAGTTGATTGCCATTGAACCTTGATGGCCTCCGGTATGACCGCTTCTTCATTTACTTCTCCCAGAATTCTTGCATAGCCTAGGAACTCCCAGTCCAAAGTATCTCTGCAAATACCTTTAAGGGTATTGAAAGAAGATACAATGGCTTTGAAAACTTTTGCATCCCACAAAACAAAAGGCAATCCTCTCACCTGGATCAAACGACGATCCCCTGTTCTAGCCATTGTCATACCAAACAATGGCCCCCCAAGAAGACCATGTTACCTCCCCTGTTTCCATTAACAATGAATTTTCACCTTCCAAGAAGACGGCACAACAAGACCGCATTGTCATCTATCTCTGATAATTTCCACAACTTTATTTCGGCCATTTCTCCTAAAGATGCTCCTGAACAGTGCTAATGGAAATCTTGCCTGTGGAAGATGACCCTATCAAACAATTCCTAAAAGTCTCCATGTTTCTTCTAAAAGAAAAGAACCATGGCATATTAGCTGATGGTCCCTTCTTGTCTCCTACAATATGATCTTCCTGAGATACCATCTTCTTATCCTCATCTACTCCATACACATAAGAATAACTCTGATGACCCACTCCTCGGCACTTCCAACAGACCACACTGTTCCTGCA
This sequence comes from Zantedeschia hybrid cultivar, assembly GCA_030544215.1. Classification (NCBI taxonomy): domain Eukaryota; kingdom Viridiplantae; phylum Streptophyta; class Magnoliopsida; order Alismatales; family Araceae; genus Zantedeschia; species Zantedeschia hybrid cultivar. The sequence goes on from JARZZO010000016.1 coordinate 16,532,775, forward strand.
ATCTTTCACCAAATGATCTATGGCCAGACACTGGAAACACCTGTTTCCCCATCCATCTCCTACCACCTTTGCATCATTCTTTGCTGCTATCCTCTCCTCCCCTCCCCATCTCTTCCTCTTCACCTTCACCTCTATCCATTTTGTACATCCTTGCCGCTCCCTCCCAAGACGCTACTCTCCTCTGTGACCCCCACTCATCGCTCCCCTCCTAAGAGTCCTAAAGAAAAGTACACATACGAAAACCATGATGTTGTTTCGTTCACCTACCATTGGGCGGGTAAAATCCTCAGTGGAGAAGGGGGATGGTCTAACTTTGTAGGCACTTGTGACACTCATTCTTGTGCTATGGTTTGGATATTCTAATGATGTTAGTTGCTTGGACCTATAAGAAAATTTCATCTAATAATACTGCATGAACCTAGAGTACGACTCCATAAGTACTGTACAGTTTTCTTTTCCAATTTGATTACTGTATAAATTGAATGACAATGAATGTTGTGCCTTGTTTGAATATTTTATCACTTGGATTTTCTGAAAAGCAATGAACTTGTAGGCCCTAATAATGTGGGACTGATCATCTGATGTTGGACAAACATTAAAGGATATGTTTCTTGTATTTTTTGGGAAACATGAATTTCCTCAAACAATGTGTTGATCAAAGGTTCACCGTATCACTGTTCTGTACAGAATTATATCTTCCCAGATACGAGTCGATACTGATCCGACTCAGTCTAGCTTGCACAAGTCGCATGAGTCAGGCTGATTAAGGCCTATGAGTTGTTTAATGGCAATGAGTTTAAGCCACGTTTAAGAGAAATACACCCTATTAATTGATATACAAGTGTATATTTACTTACCAAATGAGAGAAACTCAATCTAAAACAACTCATTATACATGTAAGAATTGGCCCGATCAGGTCCGATATCCGATCCAGTCCGATATGATGCATGCCAACAGATCAGACTCGCCCAGATACAACTCAACTTGTATGAATTGGCATGATGTAGTATGGCATGGTGAACCATGGTGTTGTTTACAGGAAGCATAATACAGAACTTGGGAGTAAATAAGAAATCAACAAAAGAAACACATTTCTCTTGAAATTCACTCAGCACCTCTAATTTGGGTTCCATGTGAGTGATGTCTTCATGAGACTGGTGGAATATCTCCAAACAATTTGCTGAACATAATGGATTCAAAACTGATCATATTAGTTTTAACAGTGGGTCTTGCCTGCTTGGTGGAAAGAAAGTATGATATGAAAAATGAGAGAGAAAGAGAACACAACTGCTCTAAAACTCACTAGCTATATTAGGATTATATACCACTGTCTAACTAAGCTTCGTGCTTCCAAACTTGTTTCCCAAACTGCAATAAAAATCTTCAAACCTGCCTAAACTAAAGGCTCTTGTCTTAAGTAAACCAACATGTGAAAACTTGTCCGAATATAATTGGTTGTAGGGGTTTGACCAAAGTGTGGATGAAACCACCTTAGGAGTTTCCTGTTATGAAGGCATTTTGAAACCTTGTAAACATGCTAGCCAGAGCCATTGGTCATTTATCTCATGGGCTGGTTTAATTGAGAGCTGACTCTTCATTGGTGCTTGGGGTGGGCTGTCTCCTGGATCCTTTTTCCTTTTTCTTCTTTATAGAAAATATTTTTCTTTATATCCTCGATTAGCAGTTGGTCAACTTTGACATTCTTATGGATAGTATAATTATCAGCTGTCGATGCTATATTGGCATTCATCACAATCAAGATTTGATCTTAAATCAAACCCAAATTTTCTCCAGAAAATTAAGCCAGTTTGGCCATACAAGGGCATGCTGGAAGCCGGATATTTCAATAGTCAACAAAGGAATGTATATTTCTTGTTGAACGAATTGGAAGAAGAGAAAGGCCCAAGAAAACTTGGTTGGAAGTGGTGAGAGCCTGTTTGAAGGATCTGACAATGTCACAAGAGCTGGCTTTTGATAGGAATATGTGGACTAAGATTATGTTTATTGATCCTATGGCTCGAGGTGATTGCTTCCCAACTTGTCATGGAGGTTCTTTTTCTTAATCTTCCATCCCTCTTTTAGCAGCAAGTTAGTCCTCACTATAGCGGCTATATGAATTCTATTTACTTATGTATTTTATATGATATGATACTTAGATTGTTATAGTCGTGTCACAGGGGTTATTCCACTGGCCAACTAGCTATAGCTTGGAACTTGGTATCTTCTATATCCCAAAAACTGTTATGTGTCCGGATTATGGCTTGACAAATGGGAGGTTGGCATCAGACTGGCAGGCACCCCAAAAATGTTGTCCAATTCTTTGGGACTCTCGAGTCCTGGGTTGACTCTAGATTTATAGGTCAAGGCTTTATGATGAGGGTGAAATTTCCTTTGGAGATCATTGATCATTAAATTGGCAAAGCTGCTATTAGGATGGAGCGTATTGAAATGAACCAGTAGACATTGTATGATCAGCAATGAGACAGGATATCTCTCTTGGAGGAAAGGAATGTGTTCTCCCAGATTCGTCTCACTTGGATCCAGTGATCAAGCATGTCCCTGACAGATTCAAGCTCCAGTTCTCACTGCAAACTTCATCTGGGTTTAATCCATATTAGTACATCGTTTAATCTAATGTTACACTCTTCAAAAATTCATACATTGCAGGTTCCAAGTTACTTGGTTCTCAGGGAAAAGAATTTGCTTTGAGATACTGCATTCCCAAGTCCCCTTTGACTAAAGTTGCTAAGCAGGAATTCTAGAGTCACAATGAAGTCTATGGCTAAAGTTTTGCCTTGTCTACTGATATTTGCTTGTCTTTCATCTTAGGTTGATACAGAACTTGGGGTGCGATAACTTGGGCCAGCAAGCATTAGTTGGATCTTTGTGTAATCTAACTCCCCGGCTTCCGCTCAAACATTGTAGGTTCCAAGTTACTTAGTTCTCAGAGAAAAGAATTTGCTTTGAGATACTGCATTCCCAAATCCCCTTTGACTAAAGTTGCTAAGCAGGAATCCTAGAGTCACAATGAAGTCTATGGCTAAAGTTTTGCCTTGCCTACTGATATTTGCTTGTCTTTCGTCTTAGGCTGATAGAGAACTTGGGTTGCAATAACTTGGGTCAGCAAGCATTAGTTGGATCTTTATGTAATCTAACACGCCGGCTTCCACTCAATGTGGTCTATTTCTTTGTTTATGAAAGAGGCAAGTGGCATAAGAAGTACTCACACAAGCATGGTATTAAAAACTGGCTGAATTGGACTGAACCGGCTGAACTGGATCAGAACCTGCCAGAAACAGTCTGGTTCGAAATGTCTGGAACCAGGCCAAAACAGGCCTGGGAACCGGAACCGGCCCTGGACGATCCGATTCCACAACTCTGTTTTTAGAACCTTGCACATAAGAAGTACTCGGTATTTATTAAGTTGGAAAATGTTTGATTGGAGAATTGCTTATTCCGGTGTAATTGGTCCTTGCTTATACCGGAATTGGGTATCCAAAAACTTTTGTTTAATGCCATTGTCACTGAGAAGCTTGTTCCCAACACACCTATTAGCCTTATTGAATGAGCAAACCAACTGTTCCACCACAAGTCCTTTATTAAAGATTTAATGTATTTAAGATTACTAGACTTACATTTCATAATCAAGCAACAAGATTGTAAGTACCTCTATCTTCTCCTGTTCTTTGTTATATTCTGGTTCATGAATATGTGAAATACTTACATTATGATTGTGGATTCTGATTTGTGTTGAAGTCTTTTTCTGAGGAATCTTCACATTTAGTATCCTTGATTCTATGCACATGTAATGTTCCAGGTCCGCATTTGACAATATTGGCTTGTTGACGAATGGACTTCCTGGAGCCCTTGTGACAGCACTTGTTTTAGGGGTCCATGAAGTTGGTCACTTTCTAGTTGCAAGAGACATTGGGGTCAAACTTGGAGTGCCATACTTGGTTCCTAGTTGGCAGGTGGGGCAAGTCAATTTTCAGTTTGTATTAATATGAATGCTACTACATTGGATTATTGAGGTTGCATAGACTGGCAATGCTTCATGCCCTTTGATTTTTTTGCGCACATGTTCAGTTTCTAGCTTTCATATTTCAGTCAATTGTTTAGCTACAAATATGGCATTGGATAGATTAAAGTGACGGGACATGATTCCTGTAGCCAAATCCAACTAAATAGGATAAGGTTCTGATGATGATGATTTCAGATCAATTGTTTTAACCTTTTGCTATGGTTTATCAATTGCTTGCAGATAGGTTCTTTTGGAACAATTACTAGAATTCTCAACATTGTGCCCAATCGTGAGAAGCTTTTGAAGCTAGCAGTTGCTGGACCTTTGGCTGGATTTTCGTTGGGAATTTTTCTCCTACTTTTAGGGTTCATTTTACCTCCCAGTGATGGCATTGGTATTGTTGTTGATCCTGCAATTTTCCATGAATCATTTCTTGCTGGGGGCATTGGTAATCTCTTCCTCCTGTATTCTAAGGGCTCAATATCGATTTTTTTTTCACTTCATTAATTAATAGTTTTCCCATTCAATTGTTGATATCACTTTTTGCCTCAATTTTTTTTTATGACTGTTCCAAATCTTGTTTCAATGATTTTGATCAATTAAAGGTAGGAAAAATCTTGTGTTCTCCTGTGAAACAAAATTTAAAGCTTTTGGCCTCAGTTTCCAACAACTTATAAGTTAGCTCAACCTTTAGCTTATTCTTTTTTCAAACTGAGTTCCAAGATCAAACACGTGTGCATTCCTTGGGTTATGAAGCCAGAAAAATATTTTGAGTTTGCTTGATCCTTTAAATCTGTATGTGATAAATGGAGTAAAACTTACCTTTCTTACTTTGGCAATCTTTGGCTCTTTAATCTGGGAAACATACGATTAGATGTCTGCTGTTACCTTTGTGAGACAAAAGTTTCCTTTTTTGACAGTTGGGAACAGTCTTGTCCATGCCACTTTCCAAAAGAGCTGTGTTGTCTCTGTATTAGACACCTCTAACATTCAATTTTCCATAAAATTCTGGTGTAGTCTGGTGGATGAGGGTAGCGATGATACCCTAGTATTGTTTAGTTAGGTTGGTGTACAATGGACAAAAACCAGATGAAAGGTATATCTCTGAGTCCCTGACATGGTCTCCCATCATTTTCTTCGATGGTTAGTAGAATCTCCTTGGCACTCCCTTTATAACTATGGCAATGAACGATAGCTTCTCAAATTTTACTGGCTGCATTGTGTAGTTCTAGTTAGTGTGACATCGTGACCCCCAGAATGGGAAGCTGGTTCAAGGATGTCAAAAGCTGCCATTGCATTTTTTCCGTTTGAAAAATATAATCTTCTAGATTCTAAGTTTGGTTCATTTCTTTTATTGCATCTTATATACATGTGATTCTTTGATACAAAAGGGAGTTCAACAAAAAGAATTATTAGTTAACTTGCATGATTAAGAACTAGGAGCTTTCACTTTTTCCTCCTTTTCAGCGAAACTACTTCTTGGAGATGTTCTAAAGGAAGGCACCCAGTTATCAATCAACCCACTTGTTATCTGGGCTTGGGCTGGACTTCTTATTAATGCGATTAACAGCATTCCTGCAGGCGAACTTGATGGGGGCCGCATATCTTTTGCTTTATGGGGCAGAAAGGTATTCCTCTTTACCTTGGAAAAACACAGAAATTCTTCATCGTTTCATATACAAGATATTGTTGGATGTGGACCTGTTGTACTCTCAGAATTGAATGCTCATTTGAAATTGTTACCACAGAGTTAAAGGTGCCTTGTGTCTCCATGTATGCAGACAACAACTCTTGTAGGTGAAACGATTGGATCTTTGTTTGCTGACATCATTTGGATCTGATTTATGTTTGCTCATCTTCATCCATTAGAACATTATTTGGTTTTGTAAAGTCCTTTTGTAGCAATTCTAATATCATTTCGTTCTAAACTCTTCTAAATTCACTTATTTGTATGTAATGGGTGATGGCACAATGTGTAATGCTTTTGATGCATGGAACCAACTTGTAGAAATGGATCATTCAGCTCCCCTCAGCTGTCAGCTTATATTATTTTCTGATCTGTGGATTGTTTTGGCAGGCATCAGTTCGTATCACCAGTGTCGCGCTTGCCCTGCTTGGCATATCTTCACTCTTCAATGATGTTGCGTTCTATTGGTTGGTTCTGATATTCTTCCTGCAGAGGGGTCCAATTGCTCCACTCTCTGAAGAGGTCACTGACCCAGAGGACAAATATGTTGCGCTTGGCATCACAGTTTTGATCTTGTGCCTCCTTGTATGTTTACCATATCCTTTCCCTTTCACTACCCAAGAATTAAATGTTGATTTTTGAGCATCTCTTTGCTTCTTTTTCAATGCTTGCTTGTACATATGAGTAGAAGTTTGCAGAGTTACATTTTGTCCATTGCTAATGGGGAGAGAGAGAGAGAGAGGGAGAGAGAGAGAGAGATGGGTGCTTAGTGCGTAAGAGGTCCAATCAAGGGAGATGGTTCGATTCAAAAAGAACTGACGTGCAGGCGAGTGGCAGAGGCGGTATTTGATGGTGGGTCGGTCACAGCCAGGGAGATAGTGTGTAGGAGGGCGGCAGTGGCCTTTATCATAATGTATGGCTGTTGGCAATGAAGACCTGGATGGAAAGGAGGTGATTGTATGGAAATAGTTGTGATTGTATCCTTATTCTTTAACATCCAAAGATAGATAACATTGTTATTCTTATTCTAAAAACTAAAAAAGGTTCTTTATCTTTTCTTTAAGTTCAGAATAAATGGATTATCAGATGTTATTGTCATCCCTAAAGGCAAGGAGGGCATTGAAGAGTGAGTTTGAGGATGTAACGGTGTAGCTTTCTATTTGAAACCAGGAAAAAGAAATGAAGGAGTCAGTGGTCTATCGTCCCCACCACAAAGAGAAATGCTTGTGTAATATCCCTGAGCAATGCAATGCAAACCGCCGTCTAATTAAGTGGATCAGATGGCTTTCAGTCACTGCATCTATAGGAGGAGCAGTGTGCCTTAATGACCTACACCGTCCGATCAACCTGATAAGACAATTGTTATACTGCAATACCAAAGGAGTATTGCAGCATGTATTTTTCTTCAAGGAAAGCCAATTTTTAACTATACGAACCATTCTCGTTGACACGGCCCCAGTGTGCATTCGTCGTTTGATCGTAGCTGGCTCTCCTAGAAATATGTATACATAGAGGGATTAAACTCCCATTTCTGATTTCGCAAAGGCTCTGATGACTAAAAAGCGTGAGGTGGATGGGTGATTCTCTTGTAAGCTTTGTTGGAAACAACGTGAAAACTGTGAATGCTCACGTAATCGGAGAACATATTATGCAATGGGAGATAAAATAGTGCCTGTATACATGATAATACAATACTATGCCTTTTTTTTTTTTCTCCAGTATCGACCATAAAGCTTTAAAATGTTTCTGAAAAATGGCAAAGAAGAATTTAAAAAGAAAACGAAAAAGAAGTTGTTGCCAAGTTATTGGCTATAATAAAAAAAGGTTTTTTACATATATACCCGTCAAATATACTGTATTTGCATGTATATTTCCAACTCCCACATATTATCATCAATACTCGTGAAATCTTTAAAATGTTGCATTGATACCCTTCTCTCGTCAAATTTAGATGAATTTCAACAAAATATGTCAAAAAAATCATGATATATTGGAGGTGTTGGTGGTACATAATGCAAGATTTTAGTGAATTGAGAGGTATACATGCGAATATTAGTGAATCTAAGGGTACTTATGCAAAATCATTAGATTGAGGGGCATTAGTGCAACTTTCTAAAGATTTCAGGGGTATTGATGCTAATACGTGAGAGTTGGGAGTCTATATGCAAATATGGTTTATTTGAAGGGTATATGTAAAAAATCCTAAAAAATGAAAAGTGCTAAGATACTGGCTAGGTGAAAGATGACTGTTGACTAAGGAGAAGAGGATGATGACAAGGTGAGGCTTGTAAGTATGGAGAAGATTTGAAAAGGTCTCTGACCTAGTTTTGAAAGGCATTTTGACATTCAAGTCAGTTATTGGCCTAGGGTAATAGCTAGAGTAATAGCAGATTAGTAAGTAGTGACATAAGAAGGTTTTTTGTCTTTTGTCCTCAATTGCGGTAGCCTTTCTAATGATCTCTCACATGATTTGAGCACATCTTTGTCATTCAATATTTTTTTACTATACATTTTCTATTTTATTTTAGATAAATAACTTAAATACTCTCAAATCTTTTAACAGGTCCAAAGAATCTCTTTTCCTTGTCCATACTTGGGTCCCTTTTTATATGAGAAATACTTGCTGCGTCGTGCGAGGGCAGCCATTTGTTCAATTGGACCACTACAACATCAAGTGACATTTTTTTTGTCACCTTTTTAAGAAAAACCTAGGGTGGAGGGACTGACCCAAGGGGCTCATTGGTACTGTCCCATCTTTGATCGGATGGTTAAAAAAAAAAAAAAAAACATTAGTTTTTATTCTTTTTTAATTTTGTTAACCGTCTGATCGTAGGGATGTGGCCCTTAGGATTGTCCCTCCCACCCCTGGGTTTTTAGGAAAAAAAATTGTTGTTGTAGCTATCTGATTGAATCGATCAAATGATTGCCCACGCACAGTGCAGTAGCACTACATCGCATGCGATGTAACAAGTATTACTCTTTATATAGAGTGGCGATGAACTCTTGTAGAACTTACAAGTTGTGGATTCATGGATTGGGCTCTAATATGATTTAAGTAATACTTACTATATCACCCCCAATGTTGCAATTGGACAATGATAGTAATTCTAGAGGTATTGTCATGTAACCTATAATAGCAACATAATGGTCTAAAAGTTTTTTTTTTTTTTTTAAAATTGAGTTTGAGACCACTTGAGCTTGACTTCTATAGTATCTGATCATAGATCCAATGTCCAAAAAGAAAGACCAAACTTTCACACAATGTGATAGTTTGGATTATGCGAGGCACAATCCAACAACTATGAGATGAGATCCTTTGCATCTCTTTCTCTGGATCTTCATATGTCCCTTGATACATGGAGACGAGGGTCTAGGCTATTTATCATGAAAAGACATGAGAGTACTAAGTGTACCCATTCCCATATGTCAGGACATATAAAAGTTTAAATAAAGAGGTCTAGAAGATCTCATTCCCAACAATTATCTGCCTTGTTGCAGTGTTATTGGAACCGTGCATGGTGCAACAAATATTACTCATTTAATCCATGGTCAGCACTTAGAGAGACTTGATGCACTAAAGGGGAGCATTGTAAATCCATGTGGCTTGCAATGCCCATTGTTGCCATCCAATCTGCTTTGATCGGACGACAATTGGGAGGTGCATAAAATTTTTTGTTCAAAATTTTTTTTGTCGAGCTTGGGACTTACCCTAACTTGGTGTCTATATTGTATAATCAACAATCGAATAGTCAAAAAATAATAAAAAAAAGGTATCGCACTCTCCATGATCTCCAGGCGCGCATCCATATGTACTTGGTGCAGACCAAGTGCATACGAGTGAACGCCCTAGATTGGAAGGCAGCTTGGGGGACATTACAATCTATATGGATTTACAATGCCCTATCAGTGTTGCAAACCTTTCTCCGGGACTCGACCTGGCCATCACACACAGGGAGGTAGTTTCTACTGGTCTTGGGCTTTATTGGGCCCATAATGATCCATTGGATGTTATTTCTATTAACTGAGTGATAAAAGAGTTTTCATCGCCGAGAAAAACTATCTTCCATAAAAAAGTATGTGTCCTTAGAGAAGATAGTAGAAGCTGGATAGAATTTGATTTTAGACTGTACAGGTTTGTTGTATTGACCACAATACCAGTTTTTCTATTTCCAAAGGCTAAAATTATGGCATGTTGATGCTTCACCACGGAGTAGAAAAGGATGTTACTTTGTTGTGCTATCTACAAGGATGACATCTTGCTCTATTGCTGTAACATAACCATGGTAATGCTTGAACCATAAACTTAGTAGTTTGTTGTGTTATCCACAAGGCCACTAAGATTATGGGGGGTAAAACTATATTTAGACATTGCCAGTATGCAAGTCAACATGAGATGATCTCCTTTGAATGGAACCTATCATCATACACAATTAAAAGCGACATAGGCTTTTTAGTGTTCTCTTAACAGCCAAATGGATATGTTTGACATATAGAAGATAGCAGAAGGAGATGAACTCTAAGAGGTGGATGATGATCCAAATATCTATGATGAGACTTTTAGTAGATCTGATTTCGAGAATGACAAGATATTTTGATATCCAGTTTGTCCATGCCAGTCAAGTTCAGAACTTGATAAGCTTGCTTGAGGGTAATGTACCCATCAACTTTAAGTAGATCTTCAAATAGAAGACATGTGTTGATAGACTGTTTGACTCGTATGACAAAGAATAACTAAGGACAATAGTCAAAGTCAAATTGTTGACCATGATGAATCCCTCTCGGTAGTTGTCGTAGTTGAGTCAATCAGAATTCTCCTTGCCACCACTGTCAGTCATGATGATGACTAAGGGCAGATAGATGTTAAAGCTAGCTTTCTCAATGTGATTGAGGAATAGACATATATGATATGAGCTTGAAATTTTACATCTACAGAATAAGCTTTAAAGTAAGCTTCTCGAAGTTGGAACAAAGGATTTGATCAGGTGATCAAGTCCTATGAGTTTATTTAGAATAAAAATAAACTGCGTGTATACAAGAAGGCTAGTGGGAGCGTGGTTACACTATTAATGCTTTTATATTGATAACATTCTAGTCATTGAGAATGATAAGGGGATATTACTTTCGGTGAAAGCGTGATTATTTCTCCGCAAAGAATTTGGATAGAGCATCTTGTGTATTGGGAATATGGATCTATGATGATAGATCAAGACAGGATTACCTAATCTAAGACCTAATATAGTATCAAGCTAATACCGAGAAGAGTGTGTTCCTAGTATACTTGAAAGTGATTTGAATCTATGATGTCACACTGACTCATGCTTCAAATCTAACATAATATGGAGTTGCAGTGAACTGGAAGAGTTCCAGAAAAGAAGCCACTGCAAATTCGACGACAGAAATAGATGTACACTGTTGAAAGAACAGTGTGGATGAAGGAGTTCATCTTTGAACTACAAGTGATTCTATATACTTATGGTATCATCCTATTGTGTGACAACAGTGGAAGTAACTTATTAAGTGAAAGAGTCACGGCCTCATCAGAAGTTGGAGAATATCCTGAGACAGTTTCACATGATCAGAGATATTAATTCCAGAGAAGATATCATAGCAAATCTACGGACTAAGCTATTATCTCATATTATACTCGAGTATTGGCTAGGTTTGATGATGATCAAAGAGGCAGGTGATTGGCTTTAGTCTAAGTGGGAGATTGTTGGATATAGGTATCCCCAAAGTCAATAAGAAGACATCTATGGACATTCTGGTTCACAAATATATGGGAATTAATTCATTATAGCGATTGGCGATTAGATAACTGAGTATAATAAAGTCCGTGAAATTATGAGAGAAATATTAGATCACAATGAGATTGTGACAATGAGACTAATACTCGTGACCATAATTCCTAAATGTTCTCAATCATAGGATATTAGAGACTGAACATCTAATATCCATATAAACTGGTGTGTATTGTGCCTGATCATAAGATGAGTCTGACAGGTCTCATTGTCACGAGTGTGGGGACACTAGGAGAAACACATATCACTGGGATTGAGTTCACTGAATTGATCCAACATGAATCGCTGGATGACAATTTACTTGACTGTCAGTCGGCTTGATTCATCATTATAGTAGCGTAGTTCGTCCTTGGACCCGAGACATTAAAGACATCTTGTCGGTGGACTTTTGGGTTTTGACCTTGGCTCACGAATCCCTATCGACATGATTTCTAATAGTCAAGGATTTGGTCTAGCAAAAGACTTTTGAAGATGATTGTATGTTGGATAGGAGATCATTTGCTCTCAAATTATTAGAGAGAGAATGCTTAAGGAAAGATGCGCGGGAGTTTCTGGTCAGAGTAGACACAATATCAGGAAAAATGTGTTTTATAATATTATACAGTGACATCTGATCCAAGTGAAATGACTATCTAAGGTTTGACAGTTGACCATATCCTTGGTTGACTCGAGAGTATTGTACGAATTAAAGATTATAGCTACGCGGTAACTGTAGACGAATAGGTTCCATGAGTAGATTGCTAAACCCTATTACCTTCCAGGATCATGCGGTGTTGCTTAGCATCCAACTTGATCGGAAATTCGGCCAAACTTACATGAGATGTCAATTCGGTTAAGTAATTAATTAAATATAAGATATTAATTAATTACTGCAACTCGATAAAATATTATTGGACTTAATAGGCTGAAAACCGGATTCGTAAATGGGCCTAAAGGGTCACACATAAAGATTCTCAATCGGTGCTGGTTAGTGGGGTTATTAATTCGAAGACTTTTGTAAAAAGTCTCGTCGACTTAATATATATATATATATGTTGTGTAGAAACCTTGGGCCAAGCTCCAGGGCTTCTCCATGCTGGTAGCCCCCCTTTCTCTTTGCTCCACCTCTGGGCACCCCGTTTAAGGTGTCGGTTTCTTTTTCGTCTCCGCCCCGCGATTCTCGATGGTCGGAAAATCTCCGTCCGCTTGATGCAAGCACCATTGCAGTGAAGAATCTTCGACGAGTGCACTGATTCAAACGAGGGAGCGAGGACGAACCGCTGACGAAGATCGCGTGGATATCTCTGGAGGTCAGATGCTTACGTAGCTAGCGGCATCGCTCGACGGAATCAACATGGACGCGGATCCGAATTTGTGCACAATGATGTTCGATCATCTGGGTTTTTCGATTTTTATTTGTTTTATTTGAAATGGATTGGGGGACGGGCATGATCGATTTTTGTCCTTTGTTTCCGTTGCGTTCTTTGTCGTCCTGCCCCGATCTTTACAACCACAATATAAGGGGTCACACATACATATATTGAGTAATTAGGCAATGGTACCAAGTCTTGGCTACTGCGGAACTAGAGATCAAAATATCCCACTACTGCACCATACTGAAGCAGGTTTTATGGATTTTACCCATTGTCCTTGAGTCACATAATATCCTATCTAACAATGACGCTTATATTAGAGTCGGGACACATAATCCTTTTAAGATGGCAATGTCTATAATCACACATTTTCATTTTAATGACACATGAATTAGAGAAATTAAAATTCATTATATTGCTAAAAATTTAAACATTCACATAGCCACTGATATAATTTTTCAGAAATAATAAATCTTGAATAAAAAGAGACATATTTAAAGTATTACATATCTTTGCTGCAAGTTTTCATATGAAACAAATTGCAACAAGTTAAAATGACCTCTGAAATATTTTAAAAATTTTACAGAATTTTTGAAATTATTTTCATAATTTTCTAATATGAAATCTTATTTATTTAAAACTAAAATATGTTATTTACTGCAATAAATATCAAATAGATTCAAAAATTTATGAAATTTGGTAGACATGTTAGAAATATCATATGGGCCATATCAGCAAAATGTTTATAATTTTTTGAACCCATTTTACTCAAATTCGAACTCGAAGTTAAATTTTGATTTTAAGTTACACTGTCTATAGTGCAACATATCTAAATTTAATGTCAAATAAATACTAAATAAATTCTAAAAATTTTAAAAATTTACATACATAAACTAAACATGTTGAGGAACAATTTTAAAATTTTGAAAACATTTGGATGAAAAATAAATGAATTATAAACTTTTGAACATAATATAAAAAAGCTGGGCAGACAGATTACTATTGGCTTGTATAGGTTGGAAAAATAATTATTAAATAAATATAAAATAAATTTAAATAAATATAAAATTTTGTGATTAGAAACTAAACAAGTAGAAGAACGTTTAGTCAAAATTTCAAGTCATTATGAGGTCAAACTAGGGAGAACGAATCTCTGAAATTCAAGACAAAAATCATGATCGTCTAGTGGAGCATTAGACAGCCATCAAGGTGGCTGTCTGATGCTAACCACTAGATGCGCAGGAACACACCGGAACTTGAATTTTTATGAGGTTTGAAATTTTCTTCAAAATAAAAAGCTTCCAAATAAAAATAAAAATATTCTTATGCGAATTTAGACTTTGAAGTCATCAAAACATTTAGATCTTTCTATAGATACAAATTCAATCATGTGAGAGGGTAATCATCGCCTACCTTTTACGTTAGAATTCATAAATCTGAAATCTGCTAAGAGACTTCGACTCCCAGCACGAATCACTATTTCTTATCCTTCTTCCTCCACTCCCAATGCTCCTAGAAGATTAGAGAAGCACAAAATTATAAGTTTTTCTCAAAAACAACCTTCATCTTCTTTTCTTTCTTCAAGTACATGAACAAAACATCCACCTTTCACAATATAGAACGACAATTAGATTTAATCACGTTCCCAATATCATATTTATAAAATTAACACTCAATTTCTGATCCAAAGCAACATTTACAAATCACCTTTAGTTTGGATTAATCCTCCCTTTCACGAATTAGAGATAATCTGACTTCAAATCGGACTCATCTTCTCCAACTTTTTCTTCTCAAACTGAGCTTTCAATTTTTCAGCTTAGTAAACAAATGAATTAGTAAAAATAATTTGCTACAAAGTTGTTGATCTCTTCGGACTCTTTTCAACGGTACCAACTACGCCAAAATCCGAATTCTACACTGAAAGTTATCATCAAAACTCTGACCTGTTGTCCTGCAAATCCGAATCCAAAAAAATTCTCTAACTTAATAGGCTAAACTACCTATAAAGTTAAGTTAATGAGCTTACTCAATTAATCATATTACACTCTATCTGACCTTTTAATTATTATTACTTATCATTTTTTTAATTATTATTATTTTTATTTTTAAAAATACCGGTATTACAATGTCAGACATCATATTATCATTTTATTATTCTATATGGATGATATTATTCTTACTAGTGATGGTATCCTTTACTTTCAATTTCATTTCACTTCTTGGGAAGACTTTCTCTCTCAAAGATCTTGACTCTCTCAAGTCATTCTTTGTTATTGACGTATAGCACAATAGGCATGGTATGGTCTTATCTCAAGCTCAACATGCACGTCCAATTCTTAAACGGGCTCATATGCAAACATGCAATCCTATCTCCACTCCAATGTCTGCTCGCCCTAGTGCTCTCTCTACTGATCTGTATGATGATCCTTAATTATATTGCAGCTTGGCTAGCACATTACAGTACCCCACATTTACTCGTCCAGACCTCACATATAGTGTTAATTTTATCTATCAATTTATGCATGTTTCCACTGTTGGACACTTTCAACTTCTCAAAAGGATCCTACACTATGTTAAGGGCACCAGCGAGTGTGGCTTCCAGCTGTACTCTCGGTTTCACTTTGTTTGCGGAATAAGTTATTACGTGGAGTCTACTGATGGAATGACTTATACTAGAATAAGAGGTGTTTCGTTTTGATAATTTTGTGGGGTTCGTTGACGGAATAAGAAGAATAAGTAATTCTTAGGTTTAGAGTAGGATAACTTATTCTCCTTATTTCTCGAATACGCTATTCTATATCGGTATAAGTCATTTTGGTTGTCAAAGCAAAATTAAACTTATTCTCTCTTTATTTATCTTTATTCTTCTCCTATTCTCCAATTAAAGTGGCGCTCGGGCATCTATGAATCTTTATGTCTATTCTGATGCCAACTGGGCTGGGTGTCCGGACTTTTTTTTTTTACTTTTTTTGGGGGAGGGAGGGAGGGGGCTAATAGAGTACCATAATGAGATTCCATGGATCCGTGTGAGTTATATCATGCATGCATGTTTTAGAAGAATCTTCTTAAAGCATGTAATCTTGGTTATTCATAACAAGCCATATTAGTAATCTTGGATAAATAATTGTTCTTGTAAATAAGTGCCAAATCCAGTTTTAGTTTTCCTTTACTATTGTTCTCGAGATCCACTGATCTCCCTGTACCCAATGTAACCTTTGTGCATTCTGTATTTAACTTTCTTCACCCAAAATCTAAATTCTCACAAGTTGTCCCTTGAGATCGTTGGAGTTTATGCTCGAGTGTACTTTTCAAGTGGTGAGATCCGTAAGAAGAATATTGCTCATTACAGCGAGATCTCCAAGTTTGAAATGATTACTCAAAGAACATTTATGGTAGCATAGAAAAATCTCGACTAAGAAGGACACCTAAATGCTAAATTTTACATTCTCTCCACTAGGATGGCTTTGTAAATACATCTGACGAAAAAGAAAAAAAGAACACACGATATTGTTAAAGAGTTTATGATCATAGATTCAAATTCTACCTCCAATAATTGTGAAAAACGAGGAATTTGTCGCACAAATTTACGGATACTTTGAATGCTGAGTCGTGTACTCTCTTTCGAATTGTAAATATTTATAATAATAAAAATTGCATGCGAAATGTTATACATGTGTCATTTTATCTTAAAATCATTTAATTTGATATAAAATAATATAAAATATAACACTTTATATATCACAAAAATATAATATCTTGTGATGTTTTTCGTCAAACCATACAAACATGTCCAATATGTATTGTTATGATTAAAGAACATGGATTCGGACCCCTGGACTCGTTAAAACTTCACTAAGGTCCCGTTTGGTATCGGGATAGAAAAGGAGAAGAATAGGGATAAATTAACTTAGATTAATTTATCCCTATCCTTATTCTGTGATGTGTTTGGTATGTGAGGAGATAAGAAAAAAGTTAATCCTATTCTCTATTTGGTGAAAATGAGCACAGTATGGAAGATAAGTTGTGAAAAAGACATTGCTACCCTTCTAATCTAAAGTAACATGGGTATTATATTATTTTATGTAATATAACTATATATTCAATATATATGTAGTATATTAAGTGTAAATATTTTTTTATTTTTTATTATTCGTATCATGATACACTAAACATACTTAATTCAAGTTATTGAATTTAATTATATTTTAAAGACACTCAATTTATACTACACATAATTAACATATAATTAGAATATAATAATATATTAAATAAACTTAATAGTATTATTCAATATAGTAAATGAACCATTATTAAAGTTAATTATATTATTATTTTATAAATCCGATGTAATACTACTCTATTAGTACTAATACTAGTATGTAAGTACTAATACTAATCTAAGATAATAATATATGTATTATATTATATAATAATCTATTAAAATATTTATTAGTGTTATTTAAAATAATAATGTATATTATTATATTACATATAAAATATATTAAAGATGCTTATAGATTTATTTAAGTATTATATATATTATTTTAAGTATTATTGAATTTAAGTATATATTAAAGTACACATTATGTCATTAGCTAGTAATGAAGCCGTTATTGAATTTAAGTATGTTATTTTATAAATCTAATGTAGTACTAATGCTTATTAATACTAATATTAGTATGTAAGTACTAATATTAGTATGTAAGTACTAATATTACTAATATAAGAACTAATATTAGTTTAAGATAATAGTATATGTTATTTTATAATATATAATAATATATTAAAAAACTTATTAGTACTATCGAAGATAATAATATATATTATTATATTATGTATAATAATATATTAAAGATGCTTATTACTATTATTTAGTATAATAATATATTCCATCCGTATTGGCTTGATTCATATTTCTATTTAATGACATAATGTCATTAACTAGAAATAAAGTTGTTATTAGAGTTAATTATATTACTATTTTAAGAACACGATGTAATACTAATACTTATTAGTACTAATACTAATAATTTAAGTACAAATACTAATTTAAGATAATAATATATGATATTATATTATATATAATAATATATTAAAATACTTCTTAGCACTATTTAAAGATAATGATATATAAGATAAATATAATAATATATTCTATAGGTGGTATCGATTTGATTAAGAATTTTATTTAATAATATATTTAACGTCATTAGATAGTAATAAAATAATTATTAGAGTTAAATATATTATTATTTTATGAACCAAGAGAAGGGGCAAATGAGGGTACCAATGAGGTTAAGGGGCAAGGATAAGTCATTTCACCTTTTTGGTGGAATAAGTTATCCCCATATCTAACCCCAAAAATGGGGTTAAGCTCCCTTATCCCTATTCCCCTTAACCCCTCTTATCCTCGTGACTTTTTGTAATACCAAACGACGGGGATATCCCTGGCTTATCCCAGGCTTATCCCGATACCAAACGGGACAAAAGTCTAAAGGTGCCGCTCACGACCCTCGCGGTTGATTAACTCACAAAATTCTCTGATAAAAAAATCACAAAATTTTAACACTTTTTTTTAAAGACGAAGATTATGAGAACATTGGCACCAATTGACCGGGACAACCAACATGGATCAGACAGTAAGTAAGGTGGACTCACAGCTCACCTTTGAAATGGGTAATATTTGCTGTATTGACTTTAGTACTACATCTAAAAGTGGATACAGTACAGTGGTTAAAAAATATTTATTTTTTGATATTTTTTAGATGAATTTTGAGGACACTACATATCTATTTGTATAGGTCTATTTTGATCGGGGCGACCAAAAAATTTGAAAAATGAAAAATCGAACTCTTAATGAATAGTAAAAAATATATTTAATAAGTTAAACTTAATAATAATTTTTTATTTTTTTGAATTGTTTGATCGGAGATCAAACTGTACGGGAGTAATACTTGTTACAATGTCACGACAGCAGCCGTCCGATCGGATATAGATCAGACGGTTGCTGTGCAGCTTGTCTAAATTTAGGGTATCCGGTTGGCGGCATTTTTTTTTTTTTTTTTTTGTTGAATTTTTTAAAAAAATTTGGAACGTCCGATAAAAAATCTGACAGTACATTCGGATTGCTTGGATCGACCGCAACCTGACTATATATTTATTTATTTTTTAAAATAGACATAAACCTCGATTTACGTGTAAAATGTTTTCTTTTTTTTTTTAAATATACAGTCGAGTCAGGGCCGACTCGAACAACCGAATGTACCGGCTACTCTACTGTGTTGAATTACAATGCATGACATTATAGCAAGTATTACTCACCTGTACGGACATGTAAACCACGTTAGAGCCCACGCAAAATATTTCAAAAAATATTTTTTTTAAACCCACTGCGCTAGTACACTAACCCTTGGTGTAGGGTTAGTGCAGCAAGTCGGACCTAGAATTATTTAATCCTCACCCGCTTGCGTAATACTTGTTGTATTGAGGATTAGTGTAGCAAATTAAGTCATCTTGCAATACAATATGTCATTGGTCCAGCTGAATAGAGGTACATGTTTTGGACAACTTTTTCAACGGGTGGACCATATAAATATTAAATGTGAGTGCAGGTCTCTGAACGTGATAAATGTGCGTACGCGTGACAAATATTTCGTGGGGGTGATAAATATTATTTGTCATGTCTAAAAATTATTTGACATCTTTACGTACCGATGTATAAAATTTTTGACATGATAAATATTTTACAGACATGACAAATATTTCATAGACATTACAAATAACCTAAAAAATAATCATAATCTTTATGCATATATATATATATATATAAATTTATAGACATTACAAATAACTTGAAAAATAATCATAATCTTTATGCATATATATATATAATAGACATGATATATATTTTTTAAATATGATAAATATTTCGTAAACATGATATTTATCATGTCTACGGAATATTGTTTACGTGTAAAAACATCTGCACTCACATTTAATATTGTGTGGTCCACCCATTAAAAAAGTGATCTAACTCACCCATGAGCCACCTACCTAGTTGGACCAACGACAAGTTGCATTACAAGATGAGTCATCTTGCTGCACCCTACCTGGATACGACCTCGAGTTTTTCTCGTGTGGATCCACAGGATTGTAATAGCACACGAACGAGAAGAACAGGGTATTTCCCCTACCTTCCTCAAGGTAAGAACATATGCATGTAATTGCCAGCAAATCTATTAGATGTTGTGATCTTTCGTCGGAGTTGGGCTGATCTCTCTATCTTCTCTGCTGCTTGGAAGGAAAAAACCGAACAAAAAAAAATAAATGCGAATTTTAAGTTTGAACCCACCCATTTCGATGCCTCCTTCCCTTTCTTCCCCTGCACGTTGTCGTCTTCTTGTTTTTGGGAACTGTCACTGGGGTTCTGGTTTGGTTTGCTAAGCTGACATGGCATGACATGGTGGTGATGATGATGATGGGTGGTGCTGCTGCGCCCGCCTTCTCTGCCGTCGGCGGCGCCCGTGGGGTTGCTGCAGCGTCGGCGGTCTTGCGGAGGCAGCAGTTCCTGATAAGGTCTCTGCGGGGAGGGATTCACCGGCAGGGGATGGCGGCGGCAGCGGAGTCCGCGAGTCTTGCTTCGGGATTGGAGGCCGATGCCGTGGGCATTCTGAGGAGGATCACGCCCGCATTCGACCCGGCTCGGTACAAAGGGCAGGCGGGTGAGATCTTTCATCTCATCTCATCCTCAGTAATGTCCAGACTGATTAGGCAGCGTACTAGTATCTTTAGATGCAAAGTGTTTTTTTTTTTTCTGGCATGACTTTGTGGAGTGCTTTGACTGCAGCATCTAATTTTCCAAAGTACCGCGATATCTTGTCAAGATGGGCAAATGGCACTACCTTGTCAATTTTTTATGCTAATTTACCGAAGTAATTTGATTTTTTACTCAGAGTAGCATTTGTAGTGAGTCTTAAGAGACAATTATGTTCATGGAAGTATCCTTGGTCTGGGTTATAATAAGGTAACTGAAAGAGGCTTCAATTATTGCTTCTCAAGGGCCTGCCCAACTGCTCAACATTTAGCCTTTATGTTCTGAATAGCATTTTTAATCGACGCCTAACTCTTTGAATATTGTCCATAACTTTCTGATCCTAGAAATGTCACATCATTATTTGTATAAATGTTTAAGTGTGAGCCTTGCTATCTAATCATTATTGTTATTGCGGTTCAACATAGTGCTCATCAGATTTTGTTGCAAATTATCTCTTGACAATGCATCTCTGCACAGGGAAGATAGCAGTTATTGGTGGATGCCGTGAATACACAGGTGCTCCATATTTTGCTGCCATATCAGCCCTGAAAATTGTCCGTAATTGTTGCTCATATTCCTTATCTCTGTGCTTGTCTTTTGCATCACTTGAACTCGGGGAATTTAGTCCATCCAACCTCATAAAATCAATTGTAGTTGTCACTGATCGCTATTTTCTGTACATCCTGTAATGGCCATGCAGGGTGCAGATTTGTCGCATGTATTTTGTACTAAAGATGCTGCATCAGTTATAAAAAGCTACAGTCCTGAGCTGATTGTGCACCCTTTGTTGGAAGAATCATATAGCATACGGTAGTATTGTATGCCTTCTCTACATGCTTCATGATAATCATAGCTAGCAGTAGCTGAATGGTGCTATAATTTCATTCAGGGATGATGAAAAAGCATCTGTTTCTCATAAGGTTCTTGCTGAAGTCATAAAGTGGATGGAAAGGTTTGATTGTCTCGTTGTTGGTCCAGGTCTTGGAAGGGATCCATTTCTTATGGTTGGTTAAAAAGCCTATGATCTTCTTGAGTTTCCTGGCATGATGTTTGGTAGATTCATTCTAGCCACATGTTCATGGGATAAGGTCTGTAATATGATGATACAGATGCAAATGTTACTTTGTCATGGGAAGTTCACATCATAGGAAAGAGTCAAAAGTTAATGAAATTGTGTTAACAATTTCCACCTGTGGAAAGCAACTAGTAAGGTGTCTCATGACTCTCATCTCACAGTCTATGGACAAGTGCTTCATAAATCACTGTTTATACCACATGCGAAAGGAAGAAAATAGTCTCATCTCGTGACATCTTCAGTTTCCAAATAGGAAAACCATTCTACGTTAGCTTTTTAATTAGGCCAGATACATATCTGCACTGTATGCAGAATTAATATTCAACATATCTTCAGTATAATTAGCTGTAAACTAATGATGATTTCCCTGGTCTATCTCCCTTGATGCATCCTAGGCTCTAAATTTTAATGGGGTCTTTCTTCAAGAGAGTTTGCTTCCCTTCATCCTTCATTGACTTCACGTGATCATGCACGAAGTTTTGTATAAGTGGATCCTATCATGGGAAGCTGTTCAATAGTGTCTACTTATCGCTCATTCGTTCTTTATATGAAGCAGCATACCTCACATTCAGAAAAAAAAAAAAATGAAGCAGCATACCTCTTCTTCATGATCAATGATGAAACTTCTATACTTTTGTGTCAATTGATATAATTATTTTGTCATCCAGGACTGCGTGAGTGAAATCATGAAGCATGCACGACAGTCAAATATCCCAATTGTCATTGATGGAGTATGTCTCTGCTGATGAACACCTAGTGCTTCAACTATTACTCAAGGGAAATGATTGATTAGCCTATATTATCTATGATGTAAAGGACTACATTTGTTAATGATGATTGTAAATGTTTTGCAGGATGGGCTCTTCTTAGTCACTAATAATCTGGATCTAATCAGAGGCTACTCTTTAGCTGCCCTAACTCCAAATGTGAATGAGTACAAGCGTCTCGTTGAAAAGGTTTTGGACAAAAATGTGGATGATGAAGATGCTTCTGAGCAATTGTTGTTGCTTTCAAGAAGGTAATTGCCGTCCAATTTGCATACAACATTTGCCTTCAGATAGGCCAATGGTCAACTATCGTGTTAATTGTGGCTCAGGATTGGGGGAGTAACAATCTTACGCAAAGGAAAAACAGATCTTATCAGCGATGGTGAAACCGGTATGCTTAAGTGGCGGGATCATTCCAAGGGATCTAATTCATCATTTGGTTCACAATCTGCTGTTGGATTATTTAGCCAGTACATCAATAGTTTTAATTGCATCAATATAATGTTCCTTGTGCACTATTCATTTATCTCTGCAGTTAGTACAGTGAGCACTTTTGGATCTCCTCGCCGTTGTGGTGGCCAAGGCGATATTCTCTCTGGGAGGTTGGTTTCTTGCAACTCTTTTGTTTTCCCCATATGTGTATCATGCGTTAAGAATAAAACTGCCTATTGCATCACAAGTAGGCATTTCTTCCCGTGACCATGGTTGTCAAGGTGACTGAGGCCAGCAAAGTAGAAATTTACTGCCTTGCTAAATGGATGAGAAGGCAATTTATTTATATCAATGAGCAGTATCTACTTGTTGTCATGGTGTTTGGCTAGTTCATTGTTATTGTTTGCAATTTTCTATGATTTGTTCTTTTATAAGGATGTTGCAGTTGTTTTGAATTGTCTTTTAGACATGAATGGCAGATAATTCTAATTATTTCCAACCAAGTTGATGCGGCACTAACATATGGGGCCCATGGGTCAACATTCTAAATGGACAGAACACTGTTGTTTCATTTCCTCTGATGCTCATACCAATTTGAAGACTTTGCTTACCTGGGAAGAATTTAAATGGCAACCATAACAAAGGAAAGTGGGAGAAATTACTTATCTTTTGCTTATCTTCATTATCTTCTCCTCTGTTCCTCGTCTATTTTGCAGAAGCTGAAATAGCAAGCAATAGAACTGTTTGGTATGGGTAGGCATCCCCCACCTAACATCAGTACTTTTTAAAAAAAAAAGGCAGCCCAGTGGCAAGAGGCTCCCTCCACTGCTGGGTTTGGGGAGAGGGTCAGTTGTTTGCAGCTTGACACTGTTTTTTTTTTTTTGGCAAATAAGCTATTTCAGGATTTGAACTTATAACCTCCAGGTCACAGTTGAGCAACCTTACCATGGCACGAAGAATCCCCCTCTCTTACCATCAGAAGATAAATCCTTAAAATAACCTCCTATACTAACACAAAGAAACAATAAACATGGAGTCTTCTCAAGGCACCGAGGTGTCAAACTAGGACCAAGGAATAGAAGGTGTGCCAACTGCCAAGGCAAGTGCTTCCTATTCATGTTTGCCCGGGCACCTTGGTTACATTGGATGCATTCATAATACTTAATACCTTGATGTCTAGATGTTGTCTAGACATCATCCAGACAATGCCTTGAAAACAATGGCAGCAACAAATATGTGCAGATATACTTCACCAAAACTTGATGTCTCCTCAACTCAATTACACTTTGTTTTGTAAAGGTTGAATGGCCGAAATGCTTCCCACATGATACTAGGGCTTCATATGCTAGGACTTTAAGAGGCTATTTTGGTTGGTTAAAAGCTAACCATCATTAAAACAGAATATTCTTCCCGTACTCTGATGAAGGCAGTGGCTCTTATACACAGTTCCAACTTTAATAAGAATGTATGTGAAAAACCATTTAAGGAAAAGTCCTCTGGTTTGATTATCTAATACAAGTATTCATATGGTCTTGCTACAGTAAAGTAATCAACGAAGTTAAAGTCTCACCTATTCTTGATGGATATTTCTCCTAGGAGAGTGTCTGCTGCCTGACTAGCATGTCTATATGTATACACAGTGTCCCAAGTCCCAACTGTCAAACCCAAATGTTTTGGATATAGCAATATGTGTTCCACGTTCAGTGCCTTTTGCCATCAAGTCCTAAGACCACCCTGGAGTAGTTATTGTTGTCGTCATTGTCATCACCATCATTGGCGCCTTATTTCATTTATTTGTTGTTGGCTACTTGAATCCTGTTGTGCCTTTTAATCTATCTAAAGCCATGTTTGTTCTTTAAGTTTAGGAAAGTGATGCCTTTTCTTACTAAATCAAACCATCTTATGTCAGGTCTTCCTCAACCTTTTGCCATCCTCCACTTAAATTTGATAATGCCTTGTGACTGGCAGAGAACCCGGACGACAGTGCACATATGCAGAACATCTAGTCTGTTTTCCCTAGGTCTCCACATATACATTCTTTCCGAATTTATCCTTTCTGATCTTTCCACACATTTAACAAAAGAGCCTCATCCTTACCGCACACACTTTGTGGTTTCTTTTCTCACCGACCAACTCTCAGTTCCACTGAATGTGGTTTTGAGTGACTAAATTTTTGTAAGTGACTCCAGGGTGACCCTAGAGTACCCTGTAGTCATCTCCAAAATTTAGTCATTCAATATTTACATAATTCTCAGTAATGATACCGCACACCCCCCATCCTGGTTCCTATTTTGGAGCTATGTGCACCACATATTCCCCATCTGCCTTCCATAAGTGGTGCTCATTGTGGTATTGCACTGTGAACCTCATACCTATTCTATGTTGGTTAATTTATCTGTTAAAGCTCAGATTTAGTTGGAATGTATGAATTGCCTTTTGATAAAGATATGGTCCCTCCCACCCCCCCTCATCCCTCTTATTCCTGTCCCTCCCTCTTCTCTTCTCTGCTCTTTCTCCAGTTGAACCTGAATAGCTCTCAATTGAGCTTGTTAATGTCATCCCATTGCTCTTTCTCCAGTCAGTTAAAATGAGCCATTTTTTCTCTCCATCAATCTCAGTGCACCTAACTAAGATAGGTGACGTCCAGTGTTACATGAAAGTTTTTTTCCCCTTAACAACTGTTGATGTAAGGATGGAACAGTCTAAAACAATAGAAGGATTGCTTGTTCATTCATCTTCAACCCAGTCTCCCTTGCGTTCAGAATACTTTGCTTTTATGTAGGCAGCTTTATTCCAGTTGTTCACTATGATTGCAATTTTGCTTTGGCGGTCTTCTCACCAATGAACAAGAAGTAATGTTTAACTAACTATTTCAACCACAAGAAATAATTTTCAACTTTCTATGTTTGGAATGCTTACAGCATATAATAACTGCACGAATACATTGATAAAAGCTCTTGGCAACTATTACTTTTCCTTTATATTTTTTAGCTGATAAGTTCTTTTTATCACTAGCCAATGCTGAGTGAGGTTAGCTTATGAGGTACTCAACTCTTCCAGCATCTTGGCCTTCATTATTTCCAGTTTCCATGCCATGAATTACTTGCTCTTGTGTCATGTTGACATCCCCCTCCCCCAAATCTTGGCATGTTGGTTGCCATGCTTTTCTTTATAGGCTGCATTCTGCATGGTTTTCACTAGAAGTGTTGATAGTTATTCTTATTTATGTGGTATCCAGTGTGGCAGTCTTTTCATCTTGGGCACGTCGACGAATGTCAGAGAGCAATGAGGGTTTGAATAGCAGGTTCTATGAACTCCCATTATATATACTTGGTAGGAGATTTGCTTTTATTTGTAGATGACATCATAGTTTTCATGGTTTGTTTCTGGGTTGTCCTATGAAGTTCATCAAATCCAATGGTCTTGGGGTGCATAGCTGGTTCAGCATTGCTCCGGAAAGCTGCGTCCCTTGCTTTTGCAAACAAAAAACGGGCGACCCTTACCACAGATATTATTGAGTTCTTGGGAACAAGGTACTTGACCCTTGTACCAACATAGTATCTTTTACATTTATTTCTAATGTTTCCTTCTTTTTGCAGTTTGGAGGACATATGCCCAGCAAATTGATGCACTGTGTATCTGAGCAAAATTGCAAGGTAACGAGTGTTAAAGTATTTAGGGCTTTTGGCAAATAATCCCGTAAAGAATATCATATATAAAAAAACCCCTGTAAAATGTGTATATGGAAAAAAAAAAACCTATATATTCACTGTATACGTAAAGAACCTCCTATAATCCAGCAAAAAAACTTCTTGTAAATTGCGTATACGAGATTCTTATTTCAGAGTATAAAGAAAGTTTAGGGGGTTTTCTGCGTACATGTATAATGCATGGGTGTTTTCTGTATATACAAGATCTTTGGGGTTTATTTGCAAAAACCCCAACTATTTAATCTTAAAGTTCATTGTGCTTGTAGTGCTATCAGTTAGCAACAGATGGATAGTCCACCATTGTAATGAATGTCATTCTGATTTTGATCTACTATGTTTGTCTACATTCCTTTAGTTGTAGTTATACTTGATATCATTTCCCCTCTTTTTGCCCCTTTCCTTGCTGTAGGAGATGTTATCTCCTCTAATACAGAACAATTGGGGAAAGACATGGTGTGATCAAGTGGATAGAAGCAGAACAAGTTAACAATGTGGATTTTCAAATGGTTGGGCTGTTTTGTATGTTAAATCATGCTATCATTAAGGTAGTGGAGGACAGGATTTGCAAAATTTTAAGATGCGAGTACCCTGGCCAAATGTTTCATTGAGACTCATGTATACACTGCAGTTTTGGTATGACCTGTAAACCCTGTGCATTGATCCACCCAGCAAAGGTCTCATTGAACTCTTTCTGCCTGTCTTATTTGGTACGATAGAAATACCAAATTATTTGTGATATCTGAAATGTGGATGCTCAATTCCTTGAGTCAGCTAGCTAAAGGATTTCCCAATTTTGAACCATTGCGTGATTGTGGATATGTTTATTTTTAGTTGTATCCACTCTTGGACCAGTCATTTTGAGTAAGCAGCAGTAGAGTTCTGCAGTTCAATGAAACCCTTTGTTCATCGAACTAAGAACTTCTGGTTAAAGAATTACCATGAGCATGTTCCCTCCCTAGAACAGAATGCATGGAAATGTTTTTTTCCCCTTGCACTGAAAACACGACATACGTGCACAGTGCATTACCTTCTCCGATGCAATGAATTTATTTTGATGGTTCTGCTTTAGGGTCCTCAACCTGTTGACCTTATGCTTACCTTTCCACCGCATGTTCAGCAGAGTTTTACTTGGTACGTCATTAAGGCTGTGTGTGGATCAGCTTTCAACAGGCAGCACTTTTGGGCTTCCACAGCTTTCTGCTCAGTTGGTGAGGGGGATAACACTAGGCTTTAAAAGACATCTGTGCAGCCTTTTATTTTTTCAATATGAGATTGTTAGAGAAAGTTTGACACGTACAACTACTTAAAATTAGTTATAATCACTCTCACTCAATGCTTTTCTATCAGCTGTGGAATTCAGAAGTAGCTTTCAACTAAAATTTTCGCCAAACATGCCTTAAACGTGTATGATAAGATGCTTTCATCTATTGGCTTAGTTGAATTCTTTATGAATAACTGGTGAGTAGATGTCTTCTTTGTTAATTAATGTTAAATTGCAATATTTCAAAATAGTGGATGGAAACACAGTTCAATGTCCC
Organism: Zantedeschia hybrid cultivar; assembly: GCA_030544215.1. Lineage (NCBI taxonomy): Eukaryota > Viridiplantae > Streptophyta > Magnoliopsida > Alismatales > Araceae > Zantedeschia > Zantedeschia hybrid cultivar. Next base: position 16,560,969 of record JARZZO010000016.1, read on the forward strand.
TGCTTATGACTCGTTTTTCTTCTTTTCTGACCAGCTATAGCGGATAATTATATACTGGATTGGGATGATCTGGTCACCGTCACCTACATTATCACACCTTGAAGAGTGGAATACTCGGTCATAATTAGCTGCACCTGCTCCAGCTTAAATACTCTTGATGCTGGTGAAGATGGTCATACGGATGCTAAGATCTCTGGGTGAAGATTTTGTTGTGTGGGCCTTTAATAGCGTACCTGCATTTCATGTATGTTTTGATGAACTTGAGATCCCTCTGGACGAACTGAGATCCCCTTCTGTGGAATGGTTTACTTGTGGCTTTTCGATCATTTAATGTATTGTCTGTGACAATGCCTGGTTCTGAACTTGGTGTTTGGAGTTGACTATAGGACCATTTGGTTTGATGTAAAATATCGTAAAATGCTGTATACACAGAGTTTTTAGGTGTTTTACATCAAGCCAAGCAACAGCTATATCTTTTATTGTAACAACATAACATAGATACAACTCCCTTGAATGGCACTGTCCTTTCAGTACGGACCAAGGAAGGCTGCTCATACATAGGTGCTCTGAGGTCCATTCCATCGATTCCTTTTCTAGAAACAGGTTGTAAATTGTCATTTTATTTAACAGTCTGAGATACATGGCTCTTGATAAACGGTGGTGGAGTAGGATTTTTCCACCAGATTAGTGATGGCATATCTAGCTAAGCAGTGGCTACTTGATTACATTTTCTAGAAATGTTGGTTGACCTTTATTTCGAAGGTTGATCGGCTGATGCGGGCATGCCATTGCTGGACGCTTGTCCGAAGTTTCTAGGGAGGTCATCAGCATCTGTGATGATATGGCTATCACCTTGGATGATGATTGGCTAATGAAGGTTGCAAGCTATCCATCCGGATTGCTTTGAGCATTGCCTTGGCTTCCACTATTTCTGATCCATGATACGTGGGTCTGAGAATTTTACCCACTTGATTCTCGATAACTAGGCCCTCGGTTGATGTGGCTCCACCTATGTTGATCATCAAACAGGTTGGTGGAGGGGGAGATCAGGGCTTCTTTGGATCAGCCGAGGGAGTTTGGCAGGTGACATTTATAGGATGCCACATGCCAGTGATTCAATTCTCTTGCAGTCCTCATCACTGCTATGGGATGCTGTGTTCTCTGCCTTCCCCCAAACATTTGCGTGCATCTTGCCGTCCAGATGCATCAGCATATAGAGAAACAGAGGCAAATGACTGATTTGTCTTCCTTTCCTTGAGGAGAAACACTTGCTGCACCGCACGCGGTGTGGACGTGCAGGCAGCCGTCTGACGGCTGCAGCAACGGTAATTTTTATTTTTTTATTTTTTTAGGTCGGTTTTATCATGTTCGATACTTCTTGTACAGGTCGATCTTAGATCGGACGAGTCAAAAAAATTTGAAAAATAAAATAACGAGTCTAATATACAAAGATCACCATTCATTAGGTTCGTTTTTTAATTTTTCAATTTTTTTTGAGTTGTGGATTGGAGATTGGATTGTATAGACTTGTAGAGCATGATGAAGTTCATCATAAAAAAAATCCAAAAAAAAAAAAAAAAAGTCGCACCCCGCGTGTTGCAGCAAGTGTTTCTCTTCCTTGAGACCTAGTAGTTCAGGTCCAATCAATGATTCTGTCCTCAAGGGATATTGCCTCAGGATCAGACCTGTAATCTAGTGCAGAGATCTTCCAAAGAGTACTCGCCATCTCGCAATGGAACAACTGTGTTGCCTCCTCTCCTACATTGCAAATTGGGCAAGTGTTGTCTATAACTTACTGAATCTTCTGAGAGTTACCTAATGGGTACTGCATTTGTTACACATTTCCTTGGCCAGAATATCACAATTCCCAGATCCCAGATGATTCTCCATATAGAGATGGGGAAGCCAGACATTCTCTCAGATTTGTGTAGGCTGATCTGGTTTGAGAAGCAACGCTCGAGGATCAGTGATCTTCCTGTGGTCGTAGTGTTGCCCGCCTTCTCCGTTGCCTCTAGTCTTCGACTTAGGATAAAATTTAAAGAGTTGAGAGGAGATCCTCTCAGTACTCGTTTAGATCGGAGTTCGGCAGTACAGAGAGGGGGTGGGGGTCAAATATTGTAAAAAAATTCTTCATATGATCTCAAAATTTGACAAATACTTTGATTTTCTCCCCTCTCAATATTACTGGACTCCGATCCAAACGTGTACAGAGAAGATCTCCTCTCAAATTTAAAATGCATACAAAGGTTATCCTAGACTATAGATCAGCCCTTTGATTACAGTCGGCATCTTGCACCCGTCAATAAGAAATTTCTTTACGTGTCCACTTTCTAGTGGTCCGACAGTGCTTCATGGACTATGATGTAAATTTCTTATCGATAAGAATTTAACTTTTACCAGTGTGCTATATACCTTAGCTGATCGGACCGTCTGAATTTTGATCAGATGACTCTGACTATTGTGTGGTTATACGGTAATTGTAAAGTTAGAGTAGCTCAATCAAAGATTGAACTACACCGTATTTTTGTTGCTGCAGTGTAAATTCTTACCAATTAAAATTAGGATATGATGGTGCCGTTTGATCTTAATTTAGATGACTTCGACTATTATATAGTCAAATCATAAAAGATTTTTTTCGATGTCGATCCTTATAAGCATAGTAAATTCAAAATAAATTCCTATATGATACGCAGTTTGATATTAATTAGTCTCTATAAATCTAATATAATTTAGTAATAAATTTTTCTGGTTAAAAATCATATAAAATAACAAATATTCATTCAATATTCTTCAAACCAATGTTGAAACGGATAAGAATACTTGTAATGACTCTAAAAATAAAAAAAAAAGCTTCAATGAATATAAAAAATGACTCTAATGGGTCGAACCTAGTAATAAAATTTTGATTTTTCAGATTTTTTTTAGATCGTCCGATCAGAGGTTATGTATAGGGCTGGTTATAACGCATGTCAAGGTGCTGCATCTAATTTAGATGTCTCCCCCTCCCTCCAAAGTTGCCTCCTCCTTATGTTAAAAAGAAAGCAAAATTATCAAAAATTTAAAATATTTAATTATCCTCTTCCCTCTATTAGGTTTGTTCCCATCTCTTGGTTTTTAATTTTAATTGTCCTATAGTAAAACTCAGCCATAGCCATCTAATAAAGCATTCTTCGTTCGGAGTCAAAACTAAAATCTCAAGGGATGAATCAACCCTAAGTATCAATGTGACTAATTTTCTATTTTTTGACTTATGTCTCTCCCAAGAGAACTTCCATTTTCAAATGTTATAGTAGAACGGAGTTCAACTCTAGTTAGAACTTTAGCATTCACATTAATGGATCGACCTGGACCTGACTTAGTGAAGTCCTTCTCCATATGCGAAGAGGAGTCTAGGAGTTGGAGTGTACGTGAGAGACCCACATCTATAAAAGAGAGATTCAAGAGATGAGAACGAGTTGCTGGTGCTTCATTCTCCCTCCCTCCCTCTCTTTCTCCCTAGAGCCTCCTCACTCGGTCTCTCTCACCTTGGGATATCACCTGTGATCCTTAGATCTTGCCGTACGGAACTTTGTAGGAGACTCTGATAGCCTTCCCACATGAATGAAAACGATCTCACTCAGTCTTCCATTGTGCGACGAGCATCTCTCCATCGGCCACATTATTCAGGTATTTGTTCATGTGTGTTAGACCTTAAAATCCAATAATGGTGTCATAGCTAAGTTGATAATATTCATCTTAGCTCCACTCAAGTTTGGGATTGTTTGACTACTTACAGGCTGCTTGGGATGCCCTCGTACGCCATCAATTGCGATTCTGCCGCCCTCGTGTGCGAATGGTATGCGCGCAGGCAAAGGTGCGGCCATGGCTGGTCACCTAGGTGACTACCTGCGGCGTGCGTGCACGCGGGTGCCACTTGGGCTGGCGCCCTAGCACGTGTGCACGGGCAGGTGATGCCTTGGCTGTGCTTAGGCATGGGCTTGTTGGCATCGGTGCTCTTCGTGTTGGGGGGAGGACTGGGGGGCTGTTTCTTTTTGACCAGTAAAAGCCACCTTTGTTAAAGCGAAGTACTAAGAAGAAACACAAAGATCCGGATGTACAAAAACAAAATGACAAGGAAAGGGAAATATACGTACTCGCCAGCCAGCAGGAGTAGGGGCTCGACACAAGATGCTGTCAGAAGCATAACGGAGCAAAAGGAAAAGCATAATATAGTAGTGTTGGAGCGACTATATAATAATCTTATATCGGTTAAATTCAATTGTAGCCGGTGCTTATGATTTTGGGTCCCTTTAAATCCAACACTCGAGTTTTGTGGTTTGTAAGATGGTATCAAAGTCTACGGTTACGAATCGGGTCGTGTACCCCGTCTTTGTAGTCCACATGACAGAATTTAAAATCGGCATGCACGTTAGATGATCTATTAACTTCAATATAATATCAGAGCTCATAATTACGAATCAGGCTGTGCACCCCGTATTTGTGGTTCATGTGACAGAGCCTAAAATTGACATGCACATCTCCTATATTGACAGAGCCTAAAATTGACATCCTAAAATCGATATGCACGTGAGGGTGAGAAGACGTGTTAGAATAATCCTATATTAAAAAAAAAGACAAAATCAAAAAATATTTAATAGATGATGTCTACTCCATTCATAACTTTAAGATTTTAAGTTAGATGCCCTGATACCTTCAACATTACAAACCACAAAACTCAAGATTATAAGTACATACTACAGAAATTAACCGATGTAAGACTACTGTATACCGCTCCAACAAGTAGTTAATAACCATTAGCAACGTGACCGGCGAGTAGCGATGAGACTTCGAAGCTCCACAGGGGATTGGAGTCCAAGTGAATCTACCTTCACCAAGGAATCGACGAACATTGTTGGAGATGAGCCACAACACCAGTCGAGCAGCCGAAAAGAAGATGAGCTCGGGGAGGTGCGCCGACAATGAGGGACGCACAGAACAAGTCCAAATACTCGAGCATCACCAAGAACTCCCACCATCTTAGAACGGGATCCAAGTAGGGGCAAGTAGAACATCTTGAAGCACCAGGACTCTCTCCAAACGTCGGCACAGTGGTAATGACAAACCTAGAGAAACAGAAACAAACAAAGGCACACAGGCACTCCACCACAGGAGCGAGCAACAAAAGGGGTGGCAAGAACAAAACCTAAGGCCGAAATCCGACGAATCCTCGGAGGAGGTCGGGGGATCTCAAAACTGAGAACAAAAGGTAAGATCCAAAGGATTTGCTGACCAAAATAGGCAAAAGATGAGAAGCACAAGGTGCCGCACATGGATGCACCCACAGGGCCTCCTCCTTGCCGACCTTTGGCCATGGTTAATTCCGTAGGAGAGGAAGAAGATGGTTTTTGGTGTGATACCTTGTGTTCCATGATATTAAGTTTTTTGCCCTAGGTTAGAAAGTTCAATATGATTACAAACTGAATTGTTTAGGTCCTTTAATGTTAAGGTCCATTAAATTTTGACAAATTGTTGATTAATATTTTTGATGATTTGTTGTATCCTTGTGATTATTTAGTACCTTCATCTTTAAAACAGACTATAAAGAACTCTTATTGGTACATTATGTTATGGGTTTTGGCCCATTAAGTTTTGGACAATTATAAGTCTATTCACATTTTAAAAGACTACAGGGATTGTTCCCTAAATCTGTCTCAATATAAATGCAGTTCTTTGAATGTTTCTGCAAACAGATTTGAATATATCTATAATAGCATGATTAAAACTTTTTTTTTTAGGCACTAAAACTTGCGATCCATTTGCCTATTTTTTCATGAGTTTCCTGTATGATTAAGGAAAATTAAATTCATGCCATGATTATAAAAAAAACTTAAATCATATACTTTTTGAGCATAAAACTTGTGAATTTCATTTAGTGCCTTATTTAAATGAGTTTAAGTAAGATAATTTTTTTAATTACCAAAAATTTCTCATGATTACATAATTTAGTAACTAGCTCTCACAAATTAGTTAACTGTGATCTATGTGATTTATTTAAGATGGAATTTTTAATTATGATGCAGGTTGGGATGCACTTAATTTTTTGAGCTCAATAGCTCCATAATATGGAATTTGTTTAATGTGTTAATTATTGTGATGCATGTGGAATGATCATGGAGGCTTCATGAATGCATGAATTAGTATAATGCACTAGTGGTCATGATTTATTATTCGTGCAATTTTAATGTGATGGATAATTGAGAATATTTATGATCACGAGTGACAAAGTTTTGCAAGGAACTTTTAGAAATTTGTTTATAATTATTTTGTTCTGCAATTTAATGGCATCAATTAAGTTGATGCATAGTTTATCATCATAAAAATTGGAGTAACACTTACTGCACCGTGTGCAGGGTACGGCCATTTTTTTTTTAAATTTTTATGGTGGGCCCCATCATGCTCTACATGGCCATATAATTTGATCTCCGATTGGATGACCCATAAAAATATGAAAAATAAAAAACCTAGCCTAATAACAATAAAAAATCACTATTCATTAGGTTCGATTTTTTATTTTTCATATTTTCTTAGATCGTCCGATCTGAGGTCGGCCCATACAATAAGTGTCCGATGTAATGGGGGCGACCTAAAACATTTTTAATAAATAATAAAAAAAAAGCACGTAGTGCAGCAAGTGTTACCCTAAAGATTGAATGTCGTGTATGATTTAGATAATTGATGGCAGCATTAATTATTAGTTTTTCGTTTAGTTGTTCTAAATTTAGTGTTGATCCAACTTATTGTTGGGATATGGGCGGGACGTGAAGAACGTAGCAGAAACACAAAACAATATCCCGCTTGATGCCCGCAGATCCGTTTCGGAACGAAAAATTGAAAATCACAAATCGGTTATGATCTTATCACCTTGCGCATATTCGAATTCGCGATCGTTTCGGTTCCATCGAGGCGATACTGCTAGCTGCACAAGCGTCCGGCCTCCAGCGATATCCACACGATCCTCCGCAGTGGTTTGTCCTCGATCCCTCGTCCAAATCAGCGCGCTCATTAAAGAATCCTCGCCGCAATCTCATCTGGATCATTTGGACGGGAATTTTCGACTCTCGGGAATTACGTGCGGCGGAGACGAGAACTCTCTCGTCGCCTTGAGAGGGGCACCCAGAGGAGGAGGAGAGAGAGAGGGAGACGGCCAGTCTTGAGAGCTCTAGGAACTTGGCCTAGGATTTCTCAACAGCGCGTATATATATATTAAGTCGGTGCGACTTTTTTATAAAAGTCCCGAGTTAATATAATTCATACTTAAATACCACTGACTGAGAATCATTTTGCGTGTGACCCTCTAAGTCCATTAACCAGTCCGATTTTTAACTCGTTAAGTCTAATAACATTTTATTGACTTACTATAATTAATTAATATCTGATATTTAATTAATTATTTAATCGAATTAACATTTCCTGTAAATTTGATCGGACTTTCGATCATGTTGGGTGCTAAGCAACACCGCATGATCTCGGAGGTAATGTGGTTCAGCAACCCACTCATGGAACCTGTCTGTCCACAGTTACTGAGTGGCTATAATCCTTTGTTCGCACAATGCTCTCGAGTTAACCTAGGGTATGATCAACTGTCAAACCCTAGATGGTCAACTTGCTTGAATCAGATTCTGCTGTAGAATATTAGAAAACACATTTTCCGATATTGTGTCTGATCTGGCCAGAGACTCCTGCGGATCTATTCTAGAGTATTCTCTCTTCAGTTACTTGAGAGCGAACTATCCTTTATTGAACACACAATCACCTTCGAAGATCTTCCGCTGGACCTGATCCTTGACTATTAGAAATCCCGTGGATAAGGATTCATAAGCCAAGGTCAAAGCCCAGAAGTCCACCTACAAGGTGTCTTTGGTGTCTCAAGTCTAAGGACCAATCACGCCACTGTGACGATGAATCAAGCCGGTTGACAATCAGGTAAATTACCATTCGGCGATTCATGTCCGATCTGTTCAGTGAATTCATTTTCCAATGAGCACTTACAGGTTCACCATTGTGTCTCTACACAAGTGACTAACGAGATCAGTCTCCCTCATCATATGAGCTGGAATAACTTGTACTAGTCTTACCGGATGTTTGATGTCTTTCTCAAATATCCTACTACTAGGAACAATTTTAAGAATATGTGTTTATAAGTCATCAGTCTCATTATTATGATCTCATCATAATCCGATGACTATTGCACACATTTGAGGACTTCATTATGCGTAATTATAAATACGCCAATCAACATAATGAAATAAATGCCATTTATTAATGAACCAAATTGATGTAGGTGCCTTATGATTGGCTTAGAAGACACCTATATCTATCACTTATATCATACGCGATGAGTTATATACTCTACTTATATGGATATCTATCAAGATAATGTTGAGTCAATAGTGAATGGTGTGGCATCCCTATTTATTCTTTCAGTAGATTTGATGTAGCAGCTCTCTGAGGGAAAAGTAATGTATAAATCATTATATTGTTATTCAAAGTCTTGTAAAGGGTTGTGTTTATGCACCGGATAATCTTGGATCAATTTTTATCTTAATTGGCATGCGCTCATGTATTTACTAAATGATTATCACATGGATATAGAACAAGCATCCCTAAATCGTATTTTCATTGATTATTAAAGTTTTTAAGAAAAATATCCTTAAAATGATATTTAATCATAAAATTATATCCTATAGAATACGTCCCGAGGATTTACGTGTTTTTTCACTCTTATTGATTAGAAGTAGTATTTGTGGTACGTATGAAGGTGATGATTATGAGTCTAGTGAAATTTTCGATCCAAGATATGTATTACAACTGTATAAATTAGTGTGAAGAGAAAGAAAATATTTTTTGATAAGTGCCTTTTTTTTTTTCAATTTGCACAATTTATGTAGTAGAGACGGCCACAAAGGACCTGTTTTATGAGTTGTTCGGTCAAAATAAGTTAATCGATGCTAATTATGATGTGTAGCACTGAAAAATGATGTATCTCTTTAATGAGAAGAAGGTACTTGTGACGTTGATTGATGAGATGTCACTTCCATGAGATGATGGACAACTTGTCAATCGTGACAAACATGCATATGACAAGTGACTGAATAAAGACAGAAGCGTGTATGCTGTATGTATGATGACCTTAGGAGAGAGTATCGAGATTTTCAGATTGCTAAAAATATGTGTGAGCAACTAAGTTAGGAGTAGTAACGGGATGGATAACCTCCTGGGAAGTCCCTATTTTAGAGCAAATTATCTTTAAAAAAAAAAGAAAAAGACAAAGCCGTGAGACTCTTGGGCTAAAACGAATAATACCTTGATGGTTGGAATACAAGACATTACAAAATGATATCAAAGCCATGAACCAACAAGAAGTGTGGGTGATAAATAGGGTGTCGCCTATATTAAGGGGATAGAATGTAACACCCCTCAAATGTAACTTAATTGTATCACCAAACATCGAGGTGCCTTTTTTAGTATTGTCTTAGTTCTTGTAAAGAACTTTGTAGTTCAACGTGCTTAGTCGGGAGTAACAACGGGATAGGTGACCTCCTGAAAAGTCCCCACTCTAGAACCAATTACCTCTAAAAATAGGACAAAATTGTGAGGCCCTTAGGTTAAAGCCGACAATACCTTGATGGTTAGAGTTCAAAGCGTTACATTAGCAGACGACTAAGATGAGCCTGATCGAAAATCAATTAAACATAGATTTATTCTTCCGTATAGCCAGTAATAGCCAAATATGATGAGAGCCATTTGGGCAACCAGATGTGCTTAGTAGAGTGCAAGACTATTGATTCGTATAGTGTATGAGCGTGATGTATGTTGTTTTATTGCTTCACTATGACATACAAATCATATTGTATGTGCTATTTTGACGACCATTAGAAGAGTGATTGAATGGATCCCTACTTCGTCACTGTGTGAGTCTTTACTTTTTTATGTACCATTTAGGACTATGCACCTTATCATGAAGTAGATACTTGATGATACTACTTTACCTTGTTATTTAAGGATCATGAGTCATCCTGTCTAACATTGTATGTCTAGGAAAGCAGTCAAGTAAAAATAGATTGACATGAGTGGCACATGAAAAGCCAATTTGCGTTATACTTACAATGTTCTGATTCGTTGTCTGGGTGATTATGTTGGATATGTCCAATGCAACTATGAGTACAGATACATTGTTTAAGAGTTCAAGATAGAGATTTCAGAGAGATTAGATCAACTTGACTTGGTGTGAATTTGTGATTTGGGGTATGAGACGAGATTTAGAATTATAAGATTATGTTAGTCAGGTGGTGACTTGATGTATCACTCATCGCTATTAGTCTTCCTCGTCTGGTGGCACATGTCATTTTTTTATATGAAAGGAAGAATTAAATGAGATATGATGAAGGATTATGTGATGACCAGTGTATCTGAATGGGAGATATAGAACAGAGTTCAACTTTGGTTAGAACTTAGCATCCACATTAGTAGATCGACTTGGACCTGACTCAATGTAGTCTATCTCAACATGGGAATAAGAGTCTAGGAGTTGTGGTGTCTTTAAGAGACCCATGTCTATAAAAGAGGGATTCATGAGAGGACAACGAGCTTCTGGTGCTTCTTTCTCCCTCCCTCCCTCCCTCCCTCTCTCTCTCTAGCCTCCTCTCTCAGTCTCTCTCTCTTTGAGGTACCACCTATGACCCTTAGATCTTGCTACGTAGAACTTTGTGGGGACTCTGATAGTCTTCCCACACGACGAGGACGATCCTACTGAGTCTTCCGCTGCGCGATGAGGATCTCTCCATTGACCACATTATTTATGTATTTCTTTATGTGTGTTGGACCTTAAAATCCATCAGTTATAAAAATAACCATCAAAGGTTTTTCTTTAACTTTTTAATATGTTACACACACTCACCTTTTGTCTTCTTCTCTTTAAAATTCGCCACGTACCCCGTATACTATTTATCATAATTTTTATTTTTTTTATTTTTACTAATATTTTATAAAATTTTAAAATTTATTTAATACAATTAATATCTAAAAATATTAAATTATTTATAAATTATCTTATTAAGATATAATACATCACGTAACTCCCTACTTTTGTTTTCTTCTCATAAGAAATCTTCTCTTGAGAAATCATCACATGCCCTTTGTGCACTATTCCTCATATTTTTTTTTCTTTCTATTCTGATTAATATTTTATAAATTTTAAAAAATTATTTAATATATAATTGATATTTAAATTATTTTACTAAGATATAATATGTTGTGCAAACTCTCTGTTTTTTGCCTCATTTTCTAAAAAATCACCACATATCTTTGAATACTATTAGACCATTATAGTATAATAGAAAGATAAGAATACTTTAGCATTAGAAAATTTTAACACTAAAACATTTTAAAGTGAACAAATAGACTTTAATACTAGAATATCTTAATATTATAGTATTCACTTTAAAATGTCTTAGTCTTATAGTTTAACACGTTAAAATATTAACACTAACACCTATTAAAAGGTATATTTTAACACTAACATGTATAATATTTTAACAGTATAATACTTTAAAAGGTTGTTTGGCATCAAGACTATTATAATGTTAAAATATTATACCTATTAGTGTCAAAATATACTTTTTAACATGTATTAGTGTTAAAGTATAATCCTTTAATAATATAATATTTCAACACTATTAAACTTTAGCACTAAGATATTTTAAAGTGGATACTATAATACTTTTATACCACAGTAGGTGTTAGTGTTAAAGTGTCTTAGTGTCGAAGTTTTATGGAGTTAAAGTATTCTTATCTTCTCATGTCACTATAATATTTTAACAATATAATAAGAAGATAATAATACTCTTTAACACCGTAAAACTTTAACACTAAGATATTTTAAAGTGATAGTAAGACATTTTGACATTAAAACATTTTAAGACTAACACATGTTAAAATATTGTAGCGTGAAGGTGTTATTATATTCACTTTAAAATATCCTAATGTTAAAATCTTAAGGTGTTAAAGTAGTATTATCGTCCCATTATATTGTTAAAGCACAATTTGACAAGGGGGTTACGGTGCAGTTGTTAAATGGCAAGCACTGTTTCGACTACATTCTCTATAAAAATAAAAAAATGTAATAATTTTTAAAATTTTAATTATCCTTCTAAAGTTGTTTTCATTGATTCGAATTTAATTTTTGTCATTCAATTCCGAAGCATGCAATCTTAGTTGTTCAAGTTTTTATACATAAAATTGATGATGAACACTAAAATCTCGGCGCCACTTTGATTGGAGAATAGGAGAAGAATAAGAGTGAATAAGGAGAGAATATGTTTAATTTTGCTTTGACAAGCGGAATGACTTATACCAGTGCACAATAACGTATTCGGGGAATAAGGAGAATAAGTCATTTCACCCTAGATCTAAGAATTACTTATTATTTTTATTCCGTCAACGGACTCCACAAAACTATCAAAGCGAAACATCTCTTATTTTAGTATAAGTCATTCCGTCAGTAGGTCCCACGTAATAACGTATTCTACAAATAAAGTAGGGCTCGAGGAATAAGAACACTCATAAAGACTAATCTGACGATATTTTTTTATTTTTTAAATTATTTGTTATAATTTTTTATGAATAATATTTACCTACATCCAATGGACAGTTGTGATCGAGTTTGACGACCTGACGATAAAAATTAAAATTTAAAAAACGAAAATAAGTTTAAAAAAGATAATTAAATATTTAAAATTTTATCATAGTGCCTGCAGTAAACTGCATGCTAATACGTCTGCACTAAAATCTTCTTGGTCGACACTTCTCAAGAAAGAATAGTGTCGACACTCCGGAAAGAACAGCGTGCATGTGTGCCGTCCTACAGTTCCTCCGGCGAGCTTCGACCCTTATTTATAAGTGATCATCGCAGTTCCTCTGGCAAAAGCTTCGCCGTTGGTTCTCGTTCGAAGTGACCGGCGACGGACAAGACGCCTGTCATTTCACTTCGACATGCATGTTGGCACTGACGTTGGTCAGTTGGACGCTCTCTGCCTGATCCACGTGAACCTAGTGCCACCGCCGGACACGGGCCCGCAGGGATCCACCCTTCTGTTAGGGACCGTCGAATTTAATAAAGGAGTTGCCAACAACTTAGCTGCCCCCAGGGCTGGTACGTCTTCTGTCGATGTTTTTATTTAATGTTTTTTTGGAAGTTCGCAGCTTGTCTTACATGAGTACAGTGTTGTAAATTTTCAACTATTTTTTAAGTGTTTAATCTAAAATTGGACTATATAAGCTACTATAGAGTTTTTTAAAAAAATTAAATTAATTTTTTAAATAAAAGTAATGCCAAGCGATGCAACAAATTTTTCTCAAAGGAGTTTTACCGCCGGCATATGATTTAAGTTTTTTAATGACGTATATAAGATTATTCCTAGTATTAAAGGTGCATTGATGTTAAATCAGTCAGTCAGTTGTATATAGGGTCAGATTTTAAAAATAAAAAAAAATACTTATCAGATTTTTTTTCTTTTTTTTATTTGAGGGACACTATTGAGAGCATGAACCTGATGGTGGTGTGGAGAGCACATGAATGCTGTCGAGGCATCATGTTCTTGGAATACTTGATCGTGCTTGAGCATGCGAGATATTCGGGTTAAGGGTCCTTTTCATTTACGATAAGAAAAAAAAAACAACTGTATCCATATCTTCTAATATGATTATTCATCTTTTTATATTTTATATTGTGTTATGTTGTAATATTATACCAATAAATATGAAATATCTTTCTATACATATGTTATATTTTTATGCATATGTTATATTATAGTAACATATTTATAAAAACATAAAATCTCTAAAAAAATTTGACAAATGTGAAAATTAAAGTATGACATCTTAATATATACTTATATATGGCATAGTCTTTACCTTCTAGATTTTCCTTTACATGTAGGTAGTAAAGTTGTTAGTTTACCTTTCCTATAGATATGCTTTTATTATGCTATTTGTTCATTCACAATCATAAATTTAAAGTTAGAAGTAGTCATATCGTTTCTTACTTTATGTTAATTGTATTTTCTGTGTACGAGGAAAATTTATAATTCAATTATTTGTGTGAAAAAGTGTAAAATTATATGTCATCTTATAATTTAACCTTTGTGTATTCATATCTTTTTAACTTTTCAAGAAAAGGATAATGATGTAGATATATAAAGATAATGATTAGATTAAGGATATATTTCTTGTTTGAAGGATAAAAATAAGAATATAACTATTGTCGTTACTGTTAAATAACTTTTTTCATGGGTACGTGAATGTGCTCTTTGTGGGTGGGGGGTATTACTATAAGAATCGAGATCCTCTAAATGCAGGTGAGAATGAGATTCAGTGAGTGCAGAAAGAAAATTTTCGAAAAAAAACCTCCCCATCTCTGCACTTACTCAATTCCCTCCTGACCTTCACTTGAAAGAAGAAGCGTGCACACTGTAGGTTGATAGGCCAGCACGTGTGAGCTCCACACTTAAAAGAATCGGAGTCTTATTACAATCTTTGAAAAGAACTGTTTATATAATGTTTATATATCAGTGTTGTAGTGCATTTCTTCCGTTTCCCTTCTCTCTCTCTCTTATTCTTGGTGCAGTTTGATCGGGCTTGGCGAAGACGCAATGGAGGCGCTGAGGAGCCCATGTGCGACTAAGTGGTTGTCCGCAGCCGGCGGCAGCGGTTGGACAGGCTCCGGCGGGACCAGGGGAGAAGGTGACGCTCGGTGCCGGGCTTTCACGGTACTTAACTTGCAGGCTCCGAGTGGCTGCATCACCCAGCCCGGTGGCTTCTTCCCCATCTTGCTCTGCCGCAGAGCCACGACAGTCGCTTCGGCCTTCCCGCGGCAGCCGTCTCCCTTCTCAGCTGGCTTCTCCTCCGACAAGAAGCCTGATCAGGTGATCCCCTCCGCACACTAATCGTATACATATGCATGGCGATCGTTGCAAGGCAATGTTAAAGCTTACTGAATGATCAGCCCAGCCCGTACCTTTTGTCACCGGTCCTTTCCTACTTGTGTCCACGCTGCTAATCCCATATATAGTTTGCGTTCTGTTCCTTGCAGTGCTTCAAGTTTTTGTCTTCTGCTTGCTCACGAGATCTCCATGTTCTTAAATTATTTGATCGCTCAATCGAGCTGGGGAGGGCGGCTTACATATTCCCAATCTCATCTGCACAAGCCCCTTTGTCTTCGAACCAGAATTCCTATCTACTGAAAAAAAAGGAATGCCTTTTGAGTCAAAGCTTAGTTTTGAATTTTAACAATAAAAGTTGGGCTAGGTAGAGAGGAAAGAAGAGAAAGTTCCAAACTGGAAAGCGCTTCATTTTTTGTAGCTTCTGATTCGTGAACTTTTCTCCATCCCAATTGCATCATTCTTGGAAGATCAGCTCTACTCTAACTCGACAACATGTTGTGCACGGGTGGACTGATAGGACCCGGAATTCCATGGAGGATCCAACTAAAAGATCCACGTAGCTGTGACTCCCGCACGTTTAAAGTTGGCTAGTGATGAAGGTTTGAAACAACTCCCTCATGCCCAGCTTTGAAAATTTTCCTCTCACTGAATCCCAACTAAGTTTGCAATGACAAGATTCAGACTCTTGAAATATACCCTTAATTAACAAATACGTGCGACCCCACCCTTTTTCCATTCAAGCATCTAGCTAGCCAGAAAGGGCGTGAGCTGAAATGTGGGCCGTTTAGATAACTCGTGCTAGGCCACTGTGATTATGAAGTGATTTGTCTTGCGATGGCAGAAACCATATGTGCAGACTGAGATCCCCAAAGTGCAAAGTGAAAAATCAAGTGGATCGTCCGAGGCAGCTGAAGAGAGTGAGGGTGAGCAAGTCCAAAACCAAACACAAAGTGAATCCTCGCCGATGGAAGAAACGAAGGCCGAGAACGCTGAAGTTGTTCAACCTCAAAAAGCTACCGAATCACTGGGGGCAGCCGCAGAGGTGGAGGCCACACCAGTTGAAGCTCACGCTTCAAGTGAATCCCTGCAGGAAAGTGCAGAGACTGGGACTGTCGAAGTTGAAACCCAGACCCCAACTGATGACTCAAGTGCGGAGACTGGGACTGTCCAAGTTGAAAGCCAGACCCCAACTGATGACTCAAGTGCGGAGACTGAGCCTATCCAAGTTGAAACCCAGACCCCAAGTGACGGCTCAAGTGCGGAGACTTAGACTGTCCAAGTTGAGACTGAATAAAGTATGTGCTCGTATGCATCAAAGGGAAATAGTACTCAGTAGCGTGTACTAGGCTTTAATTTGTTTGTATTTCCAATCTCCGCTCGAACTTATGTAGCTATGCCTGTTGTTGTGCAGTGACATCTGTAATGCCTCTTATGTATCATTAGAGTGATATGTATGTGCTTGTGCGTACGTGGCCCATGTGTGTATTGTGTATGTATGAGTTGAAAAGAAGAGAGGGCGAAAGAGAAGAGAGATTAACTTAAGGGGTCCTCTCTCTCTCTCTCTCTCTCTCTCTAATCTTTTATTAGAAGGACTATTAGGGGAAAAGTCCTTATTAACAAATAATTACATTACTCCCCTTCAAATGGGACGAAGATATCACAAAGATCCATCTTGCCAACCAATACAGAAAAAATAGAGGGACTCAATCCCTTACCCAAAATATCTGTCACCTGACCAGAGGACTAAACAAAAGGAATGCAAACTTGGCTCCGATCAATCTTTTTCTTGATAAAATGACGGTCGATCTCGATGTATTTGTTACGATCATAGTGTACTAGATTATTCACAATCTCGATCGCCGCTTGCTATCACAATACAGGCGAAGAGGGGACCCATTCCTTAGTTGCAACTCCTAAAGTAGTTTCTGTAGCCAGAGAAGCTTACATACACCCAGTGCCATTGCTTATACTCTGTTACTGCTGTTGACTGAGTCACCACATATTGTTTCTTACTCTACCAAGCAACTAAATTACCTCTAACATACATATAATATCTAGAGGTAGAACGCATGTCATCCAGTAATCCAGCCCAATTGGCATTAGTAAATCCGTTTACCTGAAAGGCATTATGCCTAGAGAACAATAGACCCTGAGCTGGACACCGCTTTAGGTAGCGTAGCACCCTATAAGCCTCCTCTAAATGTCATTCTCGTGGATCATGTGTATACTGACTGATAACACTAACTGCATAAGCTATATCAGGTCGGGTATGTGACAAATAGATCAACCTCCCAACTAGCCATTGATATCTCCCTTGGTCAATAGACTCCCCACCACCTGCTACTAATCGATGATTCGGGTCTATTAAGGTAGTAGCAGGCTTACATCCCAGCATCCCTGCTTCTGTAAGTATGTCTAACATATACTTTCATTGTGACAAAGAAATCCCTATGGATGACCTTGCAACTTCTATACCTAAGAAATATCGTAGTGGACCCAAGTCTTTCACCTTAAACATTTACTTCACTTGGACTTCAATTGCTTGCTCTCGATATGATCATCACCCGTAACAACAATATCATCAACATAAACAAGAAGAATAATTCTCCTCCTCTCGGAATGCCTATAAAACAGAGTATGATCTGCATTACTCTGTTTATATCTCATATTTTTCACAGCTCGGCTAAATCTATCAAACTAGGCACGAGGAGACTATTTGAGGCTATACAATGAGCACTTCAGTTTACAGACCTTTCTAGCAGTTGCTTCACTATCAAAACCATGTGGTATCTACATATAAACCTCCTCCTGAAGATCACCATGTAAAAAAGTATTCTTTACATCTAGCTGATGTAACTCCCCACCAAAGTTAGCAGTGCATGAAATCAAAATACGAATAGAATTCATTTTTACTACATGAACAAATATCTCATCATACTCGACTTCATATATCTGACTGTAACCTTTTTCTACTAACCAAGTTTTGTACCTCTCCACTTTGCCTTCTGGTGTTTGTTTCACAGGAAACACCCATCTGCACCCAACAAGACGCTTACCAGCTGGTAGGGAGACCAGCTCCTACGTTTGATTTTTGGATAAAGCACTTATAAGGACTAAGGTTTCGGATTTAGTTATTGGCTCGATTTCGATATTGGATCCCTGATTTGGGTTTTTGTGAGGTTGGTGTATGGGTTATGAACCACGTCAAGCAGGCAAGATGCGCTTTCAAAAGGCGTCGGCTATAAGCGACGTGATTTATAGACTATGCATGTATGACGCGTGGTTGAGCGTTGGGGCGCGTGTGTACGGTCTCGATCTTGTCGTCTGAATGGCATTACGCGTGGTTGATGTGATTCAGACATCTGTCAGTGTACGGCTCCGGTCTTGTCATCTAAATGACGTCGCGTGTGGTCGACAAATTCAGACATCTGTCAGTGTACGACCCCTCGTCTTGTCATCTAAACGGCGTCATTCAGGGATGATGAGATTTAGGTCATCGGATTTGACACCCGAACCACCCTCCTTTATCCCTCTTTTGGCTCATTCTCTCCCTCACTTTCTCTCTTTTATTCCTGTAAGGATTGAGATTTCGGATCTGGTTACCTGGTCAGTTTCGGGGTCGGATCCCTTGGTTTGGGCCCTTGTGGAGTTGGGGCTTAGGTTCCTTTTCGCATCGAGCTAGCTCGACGCTGTTCAAACGGCATCCGGCGATGTGGACGCGTTTTAGGTTGTGCCACGTGGGCTGACTTTGGGCCGCGAGTGTCCGGCCCCGGTCTTATCGTCTGAATGGCGTCTTGGCCCTGGCATGTCAGTGTACGACCCGTCTTGTCATCTGAATGGCGTCGGTTTTGAATGACGCATTTTAACCGGTTTCAGTTTGACCCCGCGAACCTTCTCTCCTTTCCCTCATTCTCTCCTTTCCTCTCTCTCTCTCCTCTCTTCTCTCGGGCCTCCGGCGCCTCCTTTCCCCCTCTCCTTCCTTTCCTCTCCCCATTCCTCCTCTCCCTCCACTCCATCAACCTCCTAACTTCCTCCACTACCACCACCACTTCCTCTGTAGCGCGTTTCTCTCCGGACAGCAGCCGACGTCCCGGTGGAGTAACGGCGTCCACGGCGGCGGCATGTGGCGAGACAGTTCGACGGCTTGGAGCTCGGAGGAGTTCAAGTAACGGTAGGGTGACGATCATCGCGATGTTTTGTTTAAAACTATGTTTTCCCACTTTGGAGCATGTTTAGGGGATATTTTGGAGTGTAAATACTAATCTTATAGAATGTGAAATTGTGGGCTTTTAATGGGGATTTAGGTTCTCCTCCTCCTCCTCGATTTTGTGTTGTTTTTGCGAATTTGGGGGAGCAATCCCATCTTGTGAATTGGGGGAAGGCGGTGGGAGAACCTGTCTGTGAGGGTTAAATGGCGTCGGGGGACAGCGACGCCTTTTAAAAAGACGGCTTCTATCCACGACGTGATTTATCCCAGATGACAGACTCTGTCTCTGGATTAAATGGCGTCCAGGGACAGCGATGCCATTTAAATGGCGACCTCCGTGAACGACGCGTTTTAGGCCACCTTCCGAGGCCAGTTTTCACATGAACCAGTTTAGGAGTCTTGAATGACGTCGGCCTTGGGTGACATGATTCAAGATAGAATCTCATTAATTCCTGTAGTTAACATGTGTTTACATTGTTAGATAGTTTGGTTAATTGCATGCTTGAAATCATATTCGTAGACGATGAATTCTACGTGATCGGATCGCACCGTGTTGTGTTTTGTGCGATCGTGGGCCTAGAGTGACAGTTGTTAGCACTTAGGCACCTTGTGTCGGTGTGAGAGTGACACGGCGCCGGTGTGGGAGTGGCGGGGTGACGCCTAGAGAGAGGGTTACCTGGTGTACCCCGAGGTATAGCTAGTACCGGTGTGAGAGTGGTACACTCGGAGTGTCACTCGTGCTGGGGGAAGCATAACCACCTGTAGCATGTCAGGCCGGAGTAGCCAGCGTGCTATCCGAGGGGTTGCTGTTTGGTCTCAGCGGGTCGGTGTTTTCCACGTTCGGCTGTGTGGTTTACGTATTTAGCCGAGACGCTGGTTGTGGGCTCCTTGACGGAATGGTTTCAGAGTTGTGCATGTTACATTTTGAATGCATGCGTTTTATATCGAAATTTGAGAATTGTGCTTACTACTTTACTTATTTAAATTATCTATATTTGTGTTGTTGCACTTGTGGGTGCGTGAGTGGGTAGTGGGGATCGAAGGATCCCTACTGAGTCTTTTCTATGAGACTTACCCCTGCGGTTTTCAAGTGAGGGTTTCAGGCAGGCGTAGCGAGGAGAGTGTTGCCTTGGGTTGCGCGCTAGCAGCCGCTGTTTTGGGGTATGCCCCGATGTAGTTGTTATTTCATTTTCTAGCCTGTACGCTTAATTATTTCTTTTCAGTTGGAGTATGTAATTATTTGCTGAGTCAAGTCGAATTGTAATAATTTTTAATTTCTGCACTTCCTTTACAATTCGATGTGATGTGAATGTTTAGCTTAGTTTATCATTTATTTTTCAGACTTATCGAGATCCTGGTTTGGCTCCAAATTTAATGATTCGGTACCCATTTTGTAATCGGATCCCCGATTATAGGGTGGCAGGTCGTTACAATTCCTCTCCTCTCCTTTTTCTCTTCCTCTTCCTCCTCCACCACTCCAACTCCCTACCACCACTTCTCACCACTTCCACCACTATCTGGACGGTGGCCAACATCTTGACAGGGTGACAGCGTCCACGGCGGTACCGGGGACAGCTTATGGTGTGACGGTTCGGCGGCGAGGAGATGGAGCTCGATGATTCGTTAGCGTAGCGGCGGTGCTTCTGCGAAGAGGGGATTCCCTGAGGAGTCAGGAGGAGTTCAAGTAATTGGTAGGGTGACTATCCTTACACGTATTTCGATCAATTGATGTCAAATTATTACAACCAAAAAGAAAAGCAACATCTGCCAGAGCTTTGAGTCGAGGGCCAACCTTAGGGGGACACCGGCGGCGATAGGGCCTCCACCGCCCATGCGGCCAGAATGAGTTGTCGATTCCAAAAAATAATAGGAATGGAGAGAGGGCAATACCTCTGTCAAGACCCAAGAATCTAAGGCTACGAAGAAAAGAAAGGAGAAACTGAAGAAGGAACCCTAAGCAATTGCACTTACGGGAAACAGGGACTCCAGATAGGCCCGCTCGCCACAGGGCCTCCTTGCTGACTAGCGTACCAGTGTCAGGAGCTTCTCCCCCTAGTACAACATCCACCGCATCCTGGTCACCAACCGGCAGCGGCAAGGTTGTTTGTTGATAGAGCTCTCAAAAGAAAGATCCCAGAAGGCGATTGGGAAAGGCACCATCCCGTGGGGCATTCTACCACTCAGAAGAATCCTTCCAAGACTTTACACTTGAGAACTTTCTGAGCTAGATAGACTTCTTATCGCGCACCTGGAAGTTCACGAATCCCCTATTTGCTACCCTGTATAGGCTCGTACAAGTTTACAAATATTTTCGCTATCGGCACTGGGTTCCCCTTGTCTCGGTCCAACACAGCGAACACGAACACCAACCTCCACACATTTGTATCAGCTAACAGGGGGCAACCTGAAGCCACTCCAGTAGTTGGATGGCAAAAGGGAGGATCGAAAGACAGAACTCCGCCTCGAAGATGGCCTCGTAGACCATGAAGGAGCGCCTCTTGACAGAGTATATCCATTCCTCAAGCATTGACAGTGCAAGAGTGTACTTGGGGGGAAGGGGGGGGATCGGTAGACCTCCCGTAGCCTCATTAGGAGCTCCCCGGAGGCACAGGAAGGCCCCAACATCTGATAGTCCTCTTCCACCATCTTAGCGTACCAGATGTCCCTCGATGCTCAGTGAGCCATCGCGGTGAGAGTGACACAAGGAACTCCCAAGAACTTCCGCTCGAACTAGCAAAGGAAGACTTTGTGGCAGGGGGGCAGAAGATAGGGGATTGTCAGTAACGTCGAAATTCCCTTTTCGATCCTCTACCCTGCCCCTTATAGCCACTGGTGTTAGGGTAGTGGCGGCGTAGCATTTCTCGAGGAAGATGCCTCCCGGGAGATGAAGGGACTGTTAGTATTAGATGGTCTCAAAGCCAATCCGATACTATGTACTTATTCAGATTATTAATAAATGGCAATAATTCATTGTATGTAATTAATTCGATCGGTGTTTATCGTATCACGATGAAGTCCATGAACATGTGCAACAGTCTTCAGATTATGATGAGATCATAATTACGGGACCGAAGACTTATAAACACATGTTCTTAATTGTTCCTAGTTATAAGATGTTTGAGATAGGACATCGAACATTCGGATAGACTAGTATAGGTTACTTCAGCTCATATGATGAGGATGACTGATCCCATAAGTCACTTGTGTGGAGACACTATGCTGGACCTATAGGTGCTCATTGGTGAATGAGTTCACTGAATTGATCCGACTATGAATCGCTGGATGGTAATCACCTCACTGTTAACCAGCTCGATTCATTTGTCATGGTTGCGTGGATGATCCTTGGACCTGAGACTCCAAAGATATCTTGTTGGTAGGTTTCTGAGCTTTGACCTTGACTAACGAATCCCTAACCATGGGTTATCAATAAGTCAAGCGATCGGGTTCAGGGAAATGCCCTCGAAGGTAATTGTGTGTTCAATACGGGATCATCCGCTCTCGGTAGTTTGAGAGAGAATGTTTCGGGAATGATGCGCTTAAAGTCCCTGGCCAGGGCGGACTCTGTAATCGATAAGGAGTTATCGGATTCAGATTAGCGGCATCTGATTCAAGTGAATCGACCAAATAGGGTTTAACAGTAAACCATACCCTAGGTCGATTCGGGAACTTTGTACGGATGAAGGATTATATCCGCGCGCTAACTGATGACAGAAAGGTTCCAATAGAGGGTTGCGATAACCCCAGTGCCATCCAGGATCACGCGATGTTGCTTGGCATCCAACGTGATCGGCAGTCCGTCCGAATTTATTGTAGGACATTAAATTTGGCTGATTAATTGAATATAAGGATATTAATTAATTCAGTAGGTCAGTAAAGGGTTATTGGACTTAATGGGCTATTAACTGGACTAGTATTTGGGCCTAGAGGGTCACACGCAAATGGTTTTCAAGTCGATGGATAATCCGACAAGATTTCGGATAAGTCTGGGTTTTTATGAAAAACCGCAAACTGACTTATTATAAAAGAACGGATTCTACGTCCGGGGCCAGCAACCCTGACCTAGCCGTCATTCGTTCTTTCTCTCTTTCTCTCTCTTCTGGGCGTGCGGTTCTCGACTGCTACGGCTTCCGTCCGACGGGAGATTCAGAATCCGCATGTCGCAGCGGATTACGCCCAGCCAGACGGGATCTACGAACGCCGCAGCGAGCGAGGAAGCGAAGACGATCCATCGCGAGGAGAACCGCGTGGATACCACTAGAGGTCGGGCATCTGCGCGACTTGCGGCATCTCTCCGACGGAACCGTAAAACGAACACGGATTCAAATCTGCTCAAGGTGAACTCGATTTTCTCCAGTTTTATTTTAACGATCAAAACGGGATGGATCCGATCCCGAACATATTATTCCGCTGCGTTTTTCGTTCGGATCCTGACACAGCGAACCCAACAGTGGTATCAGAGCCAGGTTCCACTGTGTTTTCACCGTTTCGGTCTCTAAAAATTGTGGTTTTAGAATTTAAATCCATGCTGGTAATTATTTTCTTGAAAGATTTGGATTCATAAGATGTTCATTGCGATGAGATCGCGATTTAAATCTAAAGAAAATATTTTTTTTTTGGGTTATTTCGTCGTGTTTTTCGTTGGACGAAGAACACCTTGTACTTGGCGTTTTTGAAGGGATCTAAAGGGTGTTTCCCCAAGATCCAAGATCTTACAATCCTTAGCAATAGGTTGCTGTTGGTGTTTTGGAGATTTTTGGGTCGCCGGCCATGATTTTTATTCTTTGTTTTGGGTTTTTGAAACCTGAAATTTGGGGACAAAATAGGGGGCCTAAAATCGGATTTTAATCCCTCTCAAGCCACCGCCGGTGGCCGGATGTCGCCGGCGAGGTCGACGTTGCCGGCGGTCGTAGACCGGTGGCCGTCCGCCGCCAAGACCGGCGCCGGAGAAGAAACCCCACAGGGGTTAGCACCGTCGGGTTCCCTGCTTTGCAGGGAACCCTCAGGCGCCTCCTGTCGTGCGGCTAGGGTTTCCCCTAGCCGCCGACAGGGTCCAGCCCAACTGGACCCTGGCCCGAGCCAGGCGGCTCGAGCCAGGGGCTTAGCCGGGCTGAGTCCCCTTCAAATCCCCAATTCCTTTATGTTTTTTATTATTAGTGGCCCAGTTAAAATTAATTTAATTTAATTTTATTGTTAAAATTTGATTTTGACATTAAAATTTTAATTTTTGGGTCCTAATAATAAAATATGAGTTTTTCATTATCATATTAACAAATGTTGTTAATACTAATTATTAATCTAAGATGTTAGATTAATTGTTGTATTCAATTGTTAAATACCCCCATAATTATTTGAATTGTTCAAATTAAGCATGGAATATTTCTAAAGCCATTATTTTTAGATTTCATTCACTTTTGATGTGTTATTAATTGTTTGTTTAATTTTGTTTTAATGATAGTCATTAGTTTGCTTATTTAAATTAGATTTAAATTGGCATGCTTAGACTTATTGAAAATTTTTCGAAAATTCTAAATCTAAATTTTGTTTGGTCCCTGGTTTTATGAAACCTGAAATTATTATTATTTTCGAAAATTTTATTTAGCCATTTGATGCGCAATTCATGTGTGGTTTGTTTAACTAAAACACATGGTGGTCATGGACGAGCATTAATTGTGGATGTGGAATGTGATTGTGTGGTTTATTGTTTATTAATAAATAGAGGTCTGCGAACCTCTCCCTCTCATATTCCATTGTACTTCTACCTTCCTCCTTGATGTAATCGCCATAAGACTTCCTCATTTAAGTTATCATGTAATTGAGAATTACGATGTAATTTGATCGAGGCGGCTGCGCGCGGAGCGAGGATGATCCACAACTGCCGACCAGATGAAAATGAAGGAGTTCATTGAATCCATGGGTTTGCAGACTCATGATATAAGTTGTTATATTGTGTATGTGTGTGCGTTTGAATGTCTGGCTCAAGTCAAACCACAGTGCCATCTATAACCACACTAATGACATGTATGTGATGCGTGTGCTTTATATTTGCTAAGTTATTAGTATTTATAATATATTCAATATATTTAATATTATCACCTAGGATGAGACCAAACTAAATAAGTAAAACCTTCGTTACAAACTTTAAGCCGTAGCACGGGTTATTGAGAATGTACCGCGTGGCTCTCCATCAATATGATTAATAGAACTTAATTCGGTGGTGGCAGATACTATGTGTTTACCCGAGGTTTGCCATTAACTGATGAGAGAACTGCTGATCATGGCATTAGATGCCTTTGGATAAGAGTAGAGGAACGATATAGTTATCCACGTATTTATCCGAGAACTATATTTCTACTTTACTCTGTCACGTATTGATGGTAAAGCTTAGACCGGGGATAATGGTTTACTATGTTTACCCGAGACCATTAAACTTGGGAGCTGAAATATGATCGGATATTGCAAGGAGTTGCAATTATCATGAGATGATTGCTCTGAGATAGCGGTATGATACTACGTGTTTACCCGAGGTCATACTGTGATGTTTGGAGATTCTGATCCCCATTAGGAGACAGTCGGCGTCTCCCGTTCTGTATATCTGAAGGTTATACAGTCCGTCGAAAATTAGTGGGAGTAAAACTAGATAATAAACGACCATATCTTATTTTAGTTAATCTGAATATCTGCTAATTATCAATTGATTATCTCCTGTAGGCGAGAATGTCACAACATAACTCGTTGCGAGGCATACTTGATGCCAACCGTTTGACATGCACCAATTACTCAGACTGGCTCAGAAACCTGAAGATAGTCCTTAGGTTTGAGCAGATTGCCTACGTCTTGGATAATAAACCTCCTGCTGAACCAGCATTGGATGCTCTAGAGGAGGAAATGATAACGTATGAAAAATGGAAGGAAGATTCCACCATGGCCCAATGCTACATGTTAGCCTCTATGAGCAATGAGTTGCAGAGGCAACATGAAGAGATGGATGCTAGATCCATCATGCTCCATTTGAAGGAGCTATTTGGTGAGCAGAGCAGAATCGAACGATATGAGATATCGAAGAATCTGTTCAAAGCTCAAATGGCAGAGGGAACTTCAGTACAGAATCACGTGCTGAAGATGATTGAGTGGGTGGAGAGGCTGGATGCTCTTAGGATTACACTTCCCAAGGAGATGCACACAGACCTCGTGTTGTCTTCACTTCCACCATCATATGTTCAGTTCATCGTTAATTTTAACATGAACAAGATCCAGGCCACCTTAGCTGAACTGCTGAACATGTTAAAGACTGCTGAGGGGAACCTTGTGAAGGATAAACCCCAAGTCCTCATGGTTGGTAAGACCAACAGAAAAAGACTTGCAGTCCAAGCTTTTCGAAAGAATAAGAACAAGGTTCAGAGAAAGGCAAAGGTTGCCAAGAAAGACAAAGGTAAAAGTGCTGAGAAAGGTGATTGCTTCTACTGTCACCAGAAAGGGCATTGGAAGAGGAATTGCAAAGAATACCTCAAGGACAAGGCTCAAGGAATTGTGAAGCAACAAGACGCTTTAGGTATCTATATGATAGATGTAAACTTGTCAATCAGAGATTGTACATCATGGGTATTAGATACTGGATGTGTATCTCATATCTGCAATTATGTGTAGGCACTGACAAGAAGGCGTAAGCTGAGGACCGGCGAGGTGGAGCTGAGGCTAGGTAATGGCGCAAGAGTTACGGCGATCGCTGTGGGGACAGTGAAGCTCAAGCTACTATCCGGAGACACATTTTTATTAGATGAATGTTATTATGTACCTAGCATAATAAGAAACATCATTTCTATTTCATGTTTAGATAGAATTTGATACAATTTAAATTTTGGGAACAATAGTTATTCAATTTATTTCGGAAATAAATTAATAGCTTCTGCTATTTTGTCCAATGGTTTGTATCTATTGAATGTGTCTCATGATAATTTACACATCGGTTCTTCAATCAAAAGAGTAAGTATGAAATGAACAAAGCCTACTTGTGGCATTGTAGGCTTGGACACATTAGTGAAAACATACTCCAAAGGATAAATAAAGATGGATATTTGGATCCATTTGATTATGAATCATATGCAACCTATGAGTCATGTTTAATGGGTAAAATGGTTAAGTCTCTATCTAGTGGAACTGGAGAACGAGCCAAAGACATATTAGAACTCATACATTCAGATGTATGTGGTCCTATGTCAACCCAAGCCATTGGTGATTTCTCATACTTCATTACATTCACTGATGATTACTCAAGGTTTGGATATGTATACTTATTGAAGTACAAATCTGAAACATTTGAGAAATTCAGAGAATTTAAAAATGAAGTAGAAAAACAAACAGGAAAAAGTATAAAAACTATTCGATCTGATCGGGGTGGTGAATACTTGAGTACTGAGTTCATTAAATACTTAAAGGATAATGGTATCCTTTCTCAGCTTACACCTCCTTGTACACCTCAGATGAATAGTGTATCAGAAAGGAGAAATCGCACATTAATGGAAATGGTGCGATCCATGATGAGCATGTCCAAATTACCAGTGTCCTTATGGGGATATGCACTTAACTCGGCTATGTATATCCTGAACAAGGTGTAGACACGCTAATTTTGACATCATTTTGAGTAAATTTCATATCATATAATAATGCCTCAGAATGGTCTGATATTTAATCATTGGTTAATTCTTATTGATCTTTTTAATTATCTAAATAGTGTCGGGTCAGACAAATATGATTTAAGTTAATCAATTAAATTGATTTTAACTCAAATTTCAGTTAAAATATGAAGAAGTCTAAAAAGCGTCGACCTGTGTGGACGCCATTTAGAGTTTATTCTAATTTTGATGTTTAAATTTGGATTTTAATTAATTGATTAATTAGATAAAAGACGTCTACATGGCACGACGCCATTTATCTTTCCTAAGTTGTTTCTACTTCTCTTCCGGATGTTTATCCTTATCTTAATCAGTTTCAAAGGCGTCTTGAAGTGGCGACGCGGTTTAGCTAATTACAGATAAAGATAAGTTTTTACCGGATGTTTATCCTTATCTTAATCAATCTGAAAGGCGTCTTCCATGGGCGACGCGTTTTAGATAATTACAGATAAAGATGAATTAATCTGTATTTATCTGTTGGTTAAGATAAATAAATCTCAAAGATTTCTCCATGTAAATCCGCGGATGCAAAAAAGTCTATAAATACCCTGCCTCTTGAATGGGTAACATAGTTGGAATTAGAGTTAGAATTGAGTGAAAATTGAAGAAGAAATTGAAGCAACGACGTTCAAACGCTGAAGAACTGAAGTGTTGTCGGCATTCATTCAAGATCAAGGATTTCCATTCTTCATCCATCCAGCATAAGTTTTTTTTTCGATTCATTTCTGCACTTTTTCTTTTACATTCACATTTTCATTAGTCTTGCATCTTTCATCACATCACTCCATGCAACACACATAACACTAGCATCATTTTCAAAACCGATTTAAAGGGGTTTCAAAGACCATCCCAACAAGTAAGTTCTCATGTTTAGTTGCATGTTTAAAACTTTGTTTAGAATGGATACTGCTTTTGCTTAAGCTCTCATTGTTTCTTCATTTCTTTCCATTTCTCAACAAGTGCAAAGAAGAATCAAGGGGAGGAAATCAACAAGCAAACAACAAAGACTCTGGACGATCCTCAACTTCAACAGCAATCAAAGCAAGAACAAAGACAAGAAAGGGCTCTCTTTCTTCAGCCGGCTGAAGGAGGGGAACCAAGAGCTCAACATCTCCCACGTTCAAACAGGTAGGCCATCAAACTCTTCCTTTTGAAACTTTTAAGTCAAAAGTTTCTGGCGATCACTTCACTTAGTTTTTTTTAATAGGTTTATTTTGCACTAAACAACGTAGTTTTTCATGATAATCACACACTCATTTTAAGCACTCACAGCTTTTTTGGCGATCACGGTGGGACTTGGTCTCGCCATCTTTTAGTTCTTTGTTCTTGCTGTTATCAATCGGGCACCCACGGTGCACCACTTGTGTCTCTCGACACGTCCTCACCAATTGGTGAGTGTTTTTAGTTTAGTTAATTTCCTACGTGCACCACGTGCACACCCCTGCGGCAAGATCTTGCCCTCCCCGTTGATTAGTTGAAAAGCTGTTTTTTATGATGAAATGTTGTGTAATTGACTGATATCTTAGTTGTTTAGTTGATAAAATCATCCTGTTAAAATCTGAAACTAGAAAAATCTTGCATGAGCTGATTATTTATCGTTTTTATCCAGTTTGAGGAGGAATCAATCCAGAAATTCCTCCTAGAAAACTGAACCTGCAACTTGAAAAGCGTCCAGGATCACCGACGCCTTTCAAATTGCGTCGGTTAACCCAGACGCCTTTCACTCTAATTTCTCTGTTGTCTGCTATCTGAGCTTTTGCAAAAAATTAAGGCTCTGTTTGAAAGGCGTCGACCACCATCGATGCGATTCAGGCAGTTTCTTACTTTTTCTTCATTTCTCAGTTTTTTGTGATCTGTGTGCTAGTTACCCATTATGTATTAAGCATTAGAGGCCATCCAGGCTGCAGGTCATACGCATTGAGGCTAACACCCTCCTCTTCTTAGGAACACTCTTCTTGACTTCATCAACTCTCTCTGATTGGGTCGGTCCCTCGATCAGACTAGAGTAGTTAGCGTTAAAGACTTCCGTAAGTCTCCAAAATCAAGGTACTCCTCCTTGATCATCGGGCTGGTTGTATCAGTTGAAGTCCCGGTTAGATTCCATAAACGTTGTGAGAGAAAGCCATAGAATATAACGGTGGACATTGAACTGAAACTAAGATCCCATCCCTTGAGCGAATTTGTGGTTTAATTTAATCCAAATAACTTAAACAAGGAATCCTAAAATCACGCTAAACATCCACTTGTTTGTTTAAATATCTGTACAACTTGTTTGCCAATCCTTGAAAAAAAAATCTAACATCATGCCACTCCGATCAGGCAGGGACTTGAGTATGACTCCAGATGCCATTGTCAACTACGAGGGAGATGCTAATGCCCCTCGCGATTCTGATTACAATTTTGAGAGCGGGAGAGATGCTGATGCCTCCCGTAATTCTGTCCCCGTTTCGGTTCGACATGATGGGAATGTCCGAACCCCTCTTTTTCATCCTCATGATCAATATTCTGATCCTCCCCCGCATGAGTATGCGGTTCCCAATCTCATTTTCGAGGGAGACATGAATCAGAATGATCTCTCGTCTTCTGATCCATCGGATCTTGTAAATGCTTTGGGAGTTCTTGCCTCCCGCCTGGATCCTCAGCAGTTCGAGGCGATCCAATCCATTCTGAAGGGGAAGGCACCCATGCAGCCTGCCGAGCCGAACCCTGCGGCTCCCCCTGCCATCCCTCAGCAACCTCCTCATCATCCTCCCTATATTCATCAGGCCATGGAAGGCCTCTATATCACTTCTCGGCCAGCTGGGCCGCAACTTTCATCTGACAGGCAACCGGCCAGACGCTGACGCCCGCTTACCAAAATGCCCTCAGGCATGGCGGAAGCTCTGCCGGACCTCCTCTTTACTGTCCTCCTTGTCCGACGTACTCTAGGCAACAGGCCTATCAAGTACCTCCACCTCCCCCTCCTCCCCAGGCTGATCCGACAACGCAAGTGTTGCTGGCGAAGATGGAGCGCATGGACGAACAATTCAACAACCTCCATAAGATGATGGGGGTCAAAGCTGCACTGGAAATCAATTTACCAAGCCTGCCAGTGTTCCACCTGCCACCCTCCGAGCTGCCAGTGTACCAGAAGTACAACGGTACTGGTAACCCCTTCACCCACCTGAAGGAGTTCATGTACGAATCATCCTTCTGGCAAAACGATAAGAGGTCGTTGGCCTTTTTGTTCAGGAGATCTTTGGAGGGACCAGCCCTCGAGTGGTTCTTTTCCTTGGAACCCTCCGAAGTAGAGGACTATGGTATCGTTTCTCGAAAATTCATTCAACGATACCAGGACAGAGTTGCTCCCTCCCTGTCCATTACTGACCTAATAGCAGAGAAGATTGTAGACACGCTAATTTTGACATCATTTTGAGTAAATTTCATATCATATAATAATGCCTCAGAATGGTCTAATATTTAATCATTAATTAATTTTTATTAATATTTTTGAATGTCGGGTTTAACAGACATGTTTAAGTTAATCAATTAAATTGATTTTAGCTCAAATTTGAGTTAAAATATGAAGAATTCTAAAATACGTCGACTCATGTGGACGCCATTTAGACTTTATTCTTATTTTAACGTTTAAATTTGAATTTTAATTAATTAATTAATTAACTAAAAGGCGTCTGGTAATGTCGACGCGTTTTAAGTTTCCTAAGTAATTTTAACTTCCCCTCCGGATGTTTATCCTTATCTTAATTAGTCTAAAAGACGTCTACACAAGTGGACGCGTTTTACCCAATAAAGATAAAGATAAGTTTTCCCGGATATTTATCCTTATCTTAATTAATCTGAAAGGCGTCAGCAAAGGTGGACGCGTTTTAGATAATTGCAGATAAAGATGAATTAATCAGTATTTATCTGTCGGTTAAGATGGATAAATTCGGAGTTTTTCAATGTTAATCTCGAACGCAAGAAATGCCTATAAATACCCTGCATGTTGAAGAGTTAAAAAAGAAAAGAAAAAGAGAAGAGAACAGAATTGAGTTGAGCCATAGCGTTATAGCGAGTTGAAGATTGAAGCAACAACGTCGGAACGCCGGAGCGCTGCCATTTCCAGAAGTCGGCGTCCCTTTCAAGATCTTCATCCTTTCAAAGCTTCAATCCTATTGGGCATAAGTTTTTCATTACTGCATCTTCATTTTTCATCTTCATTAATTTCATTCTTCATTCACTTCATGCAAACACACACCACAGCACAATCTTTCAAAAACCTACTTGACTAAAGGGGTTTCAAAGCCATCTAAACAAGTGAGTTTGCTGTTTTAAATATACTTAAAATCATGATTAGTTCAGATATTGCTTCTACTTAAATTCTCATCATAATTCTTCTTTATTCTGTTTCTGTTTCTGCTGCACTCAACAACAACAAGAGATCAAAAGGGGGAAATCAAGCACAAAGTCAGAAAGACTTCTGGACGATCCTCAACCTCAAACTCAACAGCAAGAACAAAAAGCAAAGAAAGGGCTCTCTTTCTTCAGCCGGCTGAGGAAGGGGAACCAAGGATTCAATCTTCCGCGTTTGAAAGGTAGGCGATCATATCTCTTTTGAAACTTTTAAGTTAAAAGTTTCTGGCGATCACTACACTTTAGTTGCTATTTTTAATAGGTTAGTTTACACTAAACAACATAGATATTTCATGTTAATCACACGGTCATTTTAAGCACTCACAAAGATGAAACCCGATGAGGAGTTCGTCAGTTTTGCCGACAGATGGCGAGGCTTGGCCGAGAAAGTGAAAGATCATTTGTCCGAGTCGGAGCAAGTGAAGATGCTGATTTCCAATGCCACGCCCCAGTTCAAACTAGTCCTCTCCCTGAACAATTTGACCAGCATGGCAGAGCTCTATGAAAGAGCGCGGTACTGTCAGAATGCCTTTAAGGACGCTACGTTCTCTAGCGTCTTTGATCCTCACAAACCTAGCAGGCCTCCACCTCGGAAGCCTGCAGTGCGGAATTCTCCCAGCACAGGTCCAACTACTGAGGGCACGCTCTCTCATGAGCAAGTCAGTAATATGAGCAACAATTCGCCCCAGTTCATGAGGAGTCAACAACAGTACCAGAGGCCACCGCAGTCGAACCAGCAGGGGGTATAGGCAACAGCCGAACCCTCAATATCAGCAGCCCCAATATCAGCGGCCTCAACAGCCGAACCAGCAACAGCAACAGCAACAGCCACAGCAGCCGCCGCTACGGCAATTGCAGTACCAGCCACCACAACAACAGCAGTATCAGCAACAGCAGCAGTATCAACCGCACGCACCGCCGGCATATCATAATGTCCCTCCTTCTGCTGACTACAACCAGCAGAGAAGACCTCCAGGCCCTAAGAGGGCAGAATACCCAGTCCTCCCAGAGTCCTTGGCAGACATTTTCAGTGCTCTAATGGCAGCTAATGCCTTAGTCCTGCCAAGAGAAAAGGCGACCTGGCCCCAGAATGCCGACACGTCTAGGTATTGCTATTTCCATAGGTAACCTGGGCATACTATTGACACCTTCTTCTAATTTAGAGATTACATTCATGATCTCAACGAGCAGGGCGGCATAGACTGGGAGGAGATGAAAAAGTACATATCTGCCTTAAAGGCAAGAAGACCACAGTAGCAGCAGTAAGCAAGAGCACCAGCACAAGCAGCACCACCACCGAACATGGGCATAGTGCAGAACCCGCTTCCGAAGCACCAAAATCAAAACCAAGTTGCCTCTATTCTGACAAACAGCCGGTCTGAGGCTGACCGTGGGCAACAGTGGAGAATAGAGGACTCTTCCTCTATCTATTCAACGGGTCACGTTCCGAGTACCGCAGAACAACCACCACGCCGCACTATCCATATACCCAGACCACAACCCATTACCATTACCCCTATACCAACACCCGCATATCACTCACCCGCACCCACTAACCCACTACCACCACCCGCTTTCCTCAAGCCCATTACGCCCCACGCCACTACACCTCCACTAAATAACCCCCCACAAACCAACTACGCACCCCTCCTACCATCCAAACCACTACTACGCGTTCCATTCCCTACTTCGCCCGCCACCACTACCGCTTACCCATATACCATCCAACCATCCAGACCGCTACTACGCGTACCATTCCCCACTTCGTCCACACCAACCACTTACCCATCCACCATCCAACCGTCTAGACCTTTAATCCGCACCACGCCACCACCACCTAACCCCACGCCATCACCTACATTCCAACACTCCACCCCATCCACACCATCCAACCCTACGGTACTCAAAGTATCACCCAAACCTTCCACGGTTGAGGAACATGCGCTCCGGAGTGGGAGGATTTTCAACAAGGTTTTTCCTCAGTCAACAGTTAGAGACGGCCCATCACAGCCGACAGAGGAAGCACACAATGAAGAGAGTGCACCAGGCATTCAATATGATTTGTTGAAGCATCTTGACCGGACACCAGCACGGATCTCCGTGCTTGAACTAATTAAAAGATCGAAGACTCACCAAGAAGCTCTGATGGAATATTTACAGAAGGTGATGGTCAACGAGGACGTGCCGGTGGAAAAGATTGCAGCACTATTAGTTCCTCAGGGGGATCAGCCCTCCATTACATTTCATACATCGGAACTAGCACCACCAGCAGCCAGAAGCATGGCTCTGAGCATTACGGTCAACATCTGCAAAAAGGTCGTAGATGCATGCCTGGTTGACACCGGGGCTTCAATCAATGTTCTACCTTCGAAGACCCTGGAATTGTGCGGTGTGCCCAATGAAAAATGGCTGCCTAACTCCATCTCCGTTACAGCATATGATAACTCCACCTATTCCCCTCTGGGAATGGTTTATTTGAAAGTAGAGCTAGGCCCTATAAGTCATGCTGAGGTCGAGTTTCACATTCTGGAAATCGACCCTTCTTTAAACGCCATTTTGGGTCGTCCTTACATAAAAACTCTCGAGGCGATTCCTTCCACGAATCATCAATGCCTCAAATTCCCCTTTAAAGGACGAATCGTTAAGGTTACGAGCATGTCGATCCTTGCTGCTGCTCATACTTTGAATGTCAAATCCACTTCTTTACCTGGCCGACAACCTTTTCTATCGGTATTACAGGTTTACCATCCAGTTGTTGATCCTCTGAAAATTGCCACCATTTATCCTTATCCGTTAAATGCCATAAAGAGAGGGAAGTGCATGAGTACCCCAGGATGGAGAATAATGATGAAGAATGGTTATCAGCCTGGAAGAGGCCTGGGCATACAGTTGCAAGGCAGGACCACTCCCGTCAAAGATCACCGAGGAGCACCTGGAAGCGGCCTGGGTTATAGGCCGAGAAAAATGAAGCAGGACATTGTTCAGCAAGTAGAGAATGAAGGCGGCCAGAAAATCTGGGAGACCATGTCTACACCACCCAAGGAAGGTCGAGATCCCCTAACATGGACCCTATACACTCATTTTGTAAAGGGGCCCATAATAAGCCATGACAACACGGTGGTCATTACTTCATGTTTTGACCTCCACGATATATATGGGAGGGACTTGGCTAGGCATTGCTCAGAACTACTCACGTACCAGTCCTTGGAGGCTCTGCGGCCTATGAAGAGGAGAAAATTCCAAGATCCTGAATGTGAATGGTACAGGTGGTTCGATCTGAGAGACCTCTACATCGCGCTGAACAGACTATTTCTCGATCCTGCAGAACTCAAGTGGCCGCCACAAATCGATGAGCTGATCGAAGGTCCCGGTGCTATTTTCGACAAAAGGATACTGCTGTCATAGGGGACTAATGAAGGGGAGCCAGATGACCCCTATGAAGATGGCTACACCACGGATCTGCTTTGGAGGGGGACTTATCCTTCTCATGTTTTCATGCTTCACACCTTGTTTCGCACTTTGCTCTTGACCCCGACTTGGTCGCGGGTCATCAATGAAGACATTCCACGGGCCCCGCCCGTTATGATTACTCTGTCCCCCCCGGGACCTCATTCCACCACCTCCTCTCGATCTAGAGAGGATGTATGATTTAGTCTGGGACATACTATTGTATGATCCCCCTAATCCTTTGGCCTTGGTGCCACTTCCTCCATCTAATTTCCCTTCTATTCATGTTCATTCTTGTTTTATGCTTAACTCCTCTATTGTCCAAAAAAAAACGCCAATTTGGCAACAAATTCTTCCCAGATCCTCATTGAGGAAACTTCTTACTTGGTCGATTACACCCCATCGCGCGGGTCTTTCGGTCAAGATTCTCTTCTAAATCTACTCTGCCCCTCCCCTCGGGAGGATTCTCCTGTATTTCCATCTGTATCCCATGATTTTCATTCTGCTTCATCTTCATTAGGTCAGAATTGGGAGTCTAGTGAAGTTAGACAGTCTAGCTCTCGGCAAGTTAATCAGGTTAGGAAGTCTAGAAAGCCTAAAGGTAGGCGAATTCCAGATAGATACCTCCATGACTTAGCTAATAGATGCCTTTCTTGCTCAATTATACCTCAGTTATTAGAAAATCCAATTCAGATGCCAGAAGACTGCATGGATGATGAGTTAGTCAATGATGGATATGGGGTGTATGAGTTGATACATGAAAAAGACCCCATTGTCGAAGATGAAGAAGACGACGAGGACGCAGCTGAGGCATATGCCAGTGGAGTGAAGAGATTTGACGAACCCTCAGCTGCCGTAGAAGAGCCCACCAGAGAAATCAATTTAGGGACTGAAGACGAACCTAAGGTTGTCCTCGTCAGCCAGAATCTTTCTGAGGAAGATGAGAAGGCAATGGTACAAGTACTTAAGGACTATAAGGACACTTTCGCCTGAAGTTATGAAAATATGCCAGAGTTAGACTCGTCATTAGTTGAACACAGGTTGACATTAAAGGATGGAGCTAACCCTG
This sequence comes from Zantedeschia hybrid cultivar, assembly GCA_030544215.1. Classification (NCBI taxonomy): domain Eukaryota; kingdom Viridiplantae; phylum Streptophyta; class Magnoliopsida; order Alismatales; family Araceae; genus Zantedeschia; species Zantedeschia hybrid cultivar. The sequence goes on from JARZZO010000016.1 coordinate 16,597,731, forward strand.
TCAAGCAGAAGTTAAGGCGATTCCACCCGTAAATGGCTCTAAAGATGAAGGAAGAGGTCGACAAATTACATAAAGCCAAATTAATTAGAGTTGTCCTTTATCCACAATGGGTGGCCAACATAGTCCCGGTTATGAAGAAGGACGGGAAGGTCAGGATTTGCATTGACTTCCGAGATTTAAACCGAGCGTGTCCTAAAGATGATTTTCCATTGCCTTATATTGATGTACTCATCGATAACACTGCTGGCTATGAGACTTTATCATTTATGGATGGGTTTTCAGGATACAATCAGATCAAGTTAGCAGAAGAAGATCAGGAGAAGACATCATTCACTATACCTTGGGGAACATACTGCTATGTTGTCATGCCATTTGGATTAAAGAATGCTTGAGCCACTTATCAGAGGGCTATGATGGCAATATTTCACGACATGATGCACATAGATCTAGAAGTGTATGTGGATGACTTGTTGGTTAAATCTAAGACGAAGGCGGATCATGCCAAAGTTTTGGCAAGAGTGTCAGAGAGATCAAGGGAGTATCAGTTAAAGATGAACCCCAAGAAATGTGTATTCGGGATATCTTCAAGGAAATTACTTGGATTTATTGTCAGCAAACGGGGAATTGAGATCGATTCCAACAAGGCGAAGGCTATCAGAGAGATGCCACCTCCCAAGAACTTGAAGGAGTTAAGAGGATTAATCGGGAGGTTGCAATTTATTCGCCGCTTTGTCTCCCAGCACTCACAAAGGTGTAAGCCGTTCTACGAGCTTACCAAGTCGGGAGTCAAATTCGATTGGGACGATAAGTGTCAGGAGGCATTCGATGGATTAAAGAATTATTTGGCAAGTCCTCCTGTTTTGAGACCACCATCCCCAGGCAAACCATTGATACTTTACATTTCTGTCCTGGATGATGCAGTGGGGGTTGTCCTAGCACAAGAGGATGAAGAAGGAAAGGAGAGGGCAGCCTACTATCTCTCTAAACTTCTCAACCCCGCTGAACAGATATATACAGCGATGGAGAAAACATGTGCAACATTGGTTTGGGTTGTTCAGAAATTGAAGCATTATTTTCTAGCCCATGAAGTCCATCTCATCGCTAGGATGAATCCGATCAAGTTTCTTCTGGAGAAATCTGTCCTTACTGATAGGTTAGCGCGATAGCAAAGCTTTCTATCTCAATTTGATATCACTTACATTCAGCAGAAAGCGATCAAAGGCTATGCCATAGCAGAACATCTCGCTCATCATCCCCTTCCTCGTTTTGATCCAGTCCAATCAGAGTTTCCGGATGAGGAACTGATGTCTATAGACCAAATCAGAGATGATATGTGGACTCTGCATTTTGACGGAGCTCTGAATTCCCATGGAAAGGGTATTGGCATTGTTCTGTTATCACCCGAAGGTATCACCATTCCACAAGCATTTCAGCTTGACTTTCCAATCACCAACAATATAGCTGAATATGAGGCGCTCCTTGCTGGCCTCGAGGCTGCTCATTCCGATGGTGTTACCAAACTCAGGATTGTGGGTGATAGCCAACTGATTCTTCGCCAAGTGTTAACCAAGTATCGAACCCTTGATCCCAAACTCAAGCCTTATCAAGAACTTACTTCTGCTTATTCAAAGCTTTTCACCAAATTGATCTTCGTCCATGTCCCTAGGAATCAGAACATCTTAGCTGACGCTCTAGCCTCACTTGCATCCTCTCTTGATTTTCCAATCAGCAGGCAATCTGAATCAATCATAGTTCATAAGCATCTTTCACCTACCGTGAAGGACCCTTCATTTCTTAGAACTAAGGAAAAGTTGCTGAAGAAAGTCAGAGATGGAGATATCATGGAAAAAAGAGAAATCATGTTGATGGAGCTGTTAGAAGAGATGGATGATGAACAGAAGCCATGGTATTATGAAATTGCCAAAGATTGTGAAGATCAATCGTATCCTGAAGAAGCCACAGCTGAGGAGAAAAGGGTTATCAGGAGAATTGCTCAACGATACACCCTAGTTGGGGGAGCACTATACAAAAGAGGTTTTGACGGAGTTCTTCTGAGATGTCTGGACGAAGATGAGCTTTGGAAGGTTATGGAAGGAGCTCACGCTGGAGTTTGTGGTGGCCATGTTAATGGACAAATGCTAGCAAAGAAGATCCTTAGACAGGGATTTTATTGGCTAACCATGGAAGAAGACTGCGTAGGATATGTCCGTAGGTGTGCTAAGTGTCAACTTCACGCCGACAAAATTCATTCTCCTGCATCTTCACTCCATCCTGTTTCTTCCCCATGGCCTTTCTCCATGTGGGCTTTTGATATCATTGGACCCCTTGGCAATCCTGATTCCGGCATCAAGCAAAAATCTTTCATCCTCACGGCAACGGAATACTTCACCAAGTGGGCAGAAGCTGAAGCATACACCGAAGTCAAAGCTTCAACCGTCTGCAAGTTCATCATGAGGAACATCATCACCAGATTTGGAATTCCAAGCACCATCGTCACCGACAATGGACCACAGTTCGTGTCACAAGAATTGAAGGACCTCTGCAACAGGTACAGAATTGCATTACATCATTCGTCTCCTTATTATCCGCAAGGCAATGGCCAAGCAGAGGCAACTAACAAGACTTTGATAAAAATCATCAAAAAGACGTGCAAATCTAACAAATTCACAGACTGGCCATAAAAATTGGTTGAGGCTCTATGGGCCTACCGAACTTCAATCCGCACGCCCACTGGGCAAACTCCTTATTCCTTAACATTTGGAATGGAGGCGGTAGTTCCATACGAGTTCCTCATACCGTCATTAAGAGTACAATTGAACAAGGAATTTTCCATTGATGAACACCGTTCAGCACTCCTTGCTCAATTGGAACTCTTAGACGAGAGAAGATGGTCAGTTGCTAATCATGCAAGAGTTTATCAAAATAGACTAGCACGTTTTTATCAAAAGAAAGTCATTGAACGTAAGTTCAAAGTTGGTGAAATGGTTGTCAAAAGGATTTTTGTAAAACCTGGTGGTCCACGTTCTAAGCTCCAACCCAACTGGGAAGGATCTTATGTCATATCACATGCTTTTCCTGGTAACGCTTATCGTCTTGTCAATGCAGAAGGAGAAGAGCTAACTCACCCCTAGAATGGTTTACATCTTAAGAAATACTACCCTTAGGTTAAAGAGTCGATCAGCATGGTACAAAGACCAGTGAAATCAGCAAATTTATAAACTCAAATTCTCTTATTAGTCTGGATAATTTAACTTCAAACGCATTACCACACACACTGACACATTTGATTCGTGAGTAACAAGAGATGCCAAGTCCTAAGGAATACCGAAAGCTTGACTGAAAGTGTAAGGTACAAATCATTCGTTTTAAAGCAAAATTCTGTCTTTTACACTCGGCCCATGATGTCGGAACGAGACTTAGAATAGACTACCAAGAATACCCGCCATCTTAGTAGGAGGCCGTCATAAAAAAAAGGGGGAGATTTGTCCCAAAGAAAAGAAAAGAAAAGAAAAGCAAAGCAAAGGCAAAAGTCAAACGTCAAATCAAAAGGCCATCACATCACAAACGTTACATCAAGGCCATCAAATGAAAGGGAACGCAAGGTCGATAAATACCTCGGAAAGAAAATGACCGAACCCCAACAGATATTAGGGTAAGAAAGGAACATCTTTTTAGGTCTCCGGAACCTTCTCGTAGGCTTTCTAAACCAGTTCTTCCTTTCTTTCTAAAGAGGCGTACTCCAAACTTGAGGAACGACCGAGATTGACTGAAGGTCAAATCATCAAATGGGATCACGAATGGAAACACAAGTTCAAGCACAATGAGTTTAAGTTAAATTATTAAAGAACAATTTGGGAATTAAATTAATAAATGAATATGATCTTTTGATCTGAGTACCATGCTGATCTTTTAGTTCACATCATATTTCAAAAATAAAAAAAAATACATATGTCAAAATCCAAAAAAAATACATATTTCAAAAATAAATAAATAAATATACATATGCCAAAAATCCAAAAAAAGTACATATTTCAAAAAGTCAAAAAAAATACACATGTTTCAAAAGCCAAAAAAAATACATATTTCAAAATCCAAAAAAAGTATATATTTCAAAACAACAAAAATATTTCACTTAGCATCTGCTTATTGCATTCGGTATGCTTCATTCCTTTTATTTTCAGTGAGTATCTATCTGCTTGCATGTTGCATTTTGCTTACAGTTTGATTATTCCTATTACCTTTGTTAATAAAGGTTATGCCCCTTGACCCTTCCACTAAGAAAGAGATTGATCGACCGTTCATTTGGTCAGGCAAGGGGCTAAGCCTAAATAGATACTTAACCTGTTTGTTAAGTGACGTACAGGACGCAAGGCAAACACATGGAATGCAAGGTTGAAGGCCAAAAGTCTCATGTATATATGTCAAAAGATGTTTCTTACATGATATACAAAAGAAAGTCAAAAATACATGAGCCCTCAAGGCTGGCTCTCCCCTCCACCCTCATCAAGCTGACTCTGAGCCTCGTCGGGCGCATCTGGTGCTGGTCCTCGGCTAGGAAGTGGAGGTGGTCCCATCGCACTCGGCCCTGCCTGGCCGGACGACATGGCGACGCTAGCAGTGAAAGCGCTCGTCAAACCACGATCAATAGCCCGCTGGCGAGCTCGCTGGTACCTCTCCTCCACCATCCTGCGCTCATGTTCAGCCACCGAAAGGCGACCCTGAAGACTCTCCATCCGAAGACGGTCGCAGTCCCTCTCCTCCGTCAGGATCTCCAGGCGAACCTGGAGTCGTGCCAGATCTCCAGTGGAGAGGCGCGCCACCTGAGCTTCCAACTCGGAGATGCAAGCAGCCGAAGTCCGTGCTTTTGCCAACTCTGCATCCCTCTGTCGAAGGGCCTCCTGAAGCTCAGCAACCTACAGAAGAAGATTTTATTAGACCAAGGCAATTAAGCAATGAGAATCAAATTCGGAAAAGTCAAAGGATGGAACTTTCTCGAGCGGCCCGGTCCTCCTCTGCAAGGGAAGCCCGGTGGATGGCAGAGGTGAGCTGGCTCTAGAGGTCAGCCAAAGCAGCCTCATGAGCGGCAGAAGAGGAGGATGATGATGCTCTATGTGTAGGGGGAGCCGCCTGGGTGTAGACGGCTCGCTGCACCTAAAGACAAGCTGTCAGTGGTTAATCGTCAAAACAACTAAGTAATTAAAACATTCATTCGTAAACATGCATACATACCAAGTCGAACAGCTCCTTCTGGACCTGCTCCAGCTGGGCGTCCGCATCATGTAGGCGGGCCCGGAGGTCAATGATGACCGCATCGCGCGCATCTTGCATATCACACATACATACATTCATTCACAAATATAAACCAAGATAATAATAAAATGAAAGACGCATAAAAGCATACTTACATCGAGTGGTCGGAGGAGCTGAAGCTGATCGGCGTAGTGGGCCCGGTATTGCTCAAGGTAGATCTCGCTACTCTCCGCCTGGGACTCCACTCTGATGCCGCGGCGGTGCCAGTCCTCGTACTGCTCCAGAAACTTGGCACGCCAGTCAGTGAGGGCTTGCTTGCCCCTCATGCTCCTCCCAACCCCCTCCGGGACCTCCTCATCGATCCATTCCTGGTGGAGGCCCAGGGTTCTCATCACGAGGCGGAGGCGGAGCGGCTCGATCTCGTTCAAGCAGTGCAGCCACATCTGCCTACCGAACCTCCTCCTACCAGCCGTCACCTATGGCTGGCCCTCCTCGCCCATGCCCAAGTACGGGCGCCAGATCACTTGCATATAAGTTAGATGCATTCATATAAATAATTTTGTATTTAATTGAATTTAATGAATAAAATTAAACAAGTTAAGAACTCACCAGGAGCTCCCGATAATCAAGGAACTGACGGCAGAGGGCCGTCAGCTGGTGATGTTGTGGCGCTGTATCCACGATTGGCTGCCAACGGCAGGCCAATGGGATAGCGCCCGGTCTCGTGATCCTCGCTCTGCCGAGCGGAAAGTAATGATAGCTCCAAACCTGCATACATGGACATATAGGTTAGTAAAGCGTCATATCACATCGCATTGCATAAACAAATAATAAAATAACTTAATACCTGGAGGAATGGCGAAAAGCCACTGACAGTCGTCTCACGGTCCGGCGTGACTGCAGACAGATCAGCAAAGAGGTGGGCCAGAAGGGCCGCACCCCAGGCGTACTCTCCTAAACTATATAAGTCATCTAGCAAGTACAAGAATCTACAGTGGATATGGTCACCCTTCGTGCCGAAGAGTAACCGACCGAAGAAGAAGACTAGAAAGACTCTCAACTGCCTATCCACCTCCTCCCCCTAACTCGGGTCGGTACAATAGACAGAGGAGGATGACTCTGCTAACCTATCTCTGAACTCCTCCCGGGTCTCATCTGACCGACACCGGGGCTCATCCAGTCCTAAGGCGGCCTCTACCTCCACCCTAGGGACCATCCTAGACTCTCTGCCAAGGCTGGACACTTTTATACCTAATAAGGCCTCTGCCAATCCCTGGTAGTTGGGGTAAGTCACCCCACTTACCGGTCGGCCCTCTACCCTGAGGCCAATAATCCTGGCCATGTCCTCTAAAGTGGGGATCATGTGTCCCCAGGGCATTAGGAATGCCCAACTCTCCGCGTGCCAACGCTCCCTGAGCGCCTGCAGTAGGACTAGATCGAGCCAGAACGGCTCGATATCTAGGACCTCACCGAATCCCATCCGGCGCAGGCGCGCCTTCTGGAAATCCGGGAGTCCTCGGTATGCCCCTATCACCAGGTCCCAGCTGATTTTGGACCTCATCACACCCTGCAGATGAAGAACAAAGAATTAGGGTCAGTAATAATAATAATAAAAAAAAACAGAGTTAAAATATTTCTGGTTTAAAAAGCGTCAAAACACCTCGACGTCTTTTGAAATGCGTTCACATGTCCTGATGCAAATTAAAATTATTTCTTGCCTGATTAAAAATGGGAATTTAGCCTTGAAAGGCGTCGTCCCTGGGTGACGCCATTTGAATGGCGTCACCTGGTCTGGACGCCTTTCAAGACCCGATTCCGGGTTCTTGAAGAACCCCGTTTTTTTCCTCCTTTTCCTCACTCCATTCATTACATAGAGGACTTACCGAGTGGAGGTCGCCCTCCCCTTCTTCTTCCATGGCTAAGGGTGCCGGAGGAGCTTCCTCCTCCTCTAAAAACGCCGCCGCCTCGGCGAGTGCGGCCGGCACTTCCTCGGGGGCCTCTTCCTCGCAAACCACCGTTCGCCGCCTCTTGGCTAGGGCCTTGGTTTTTCGGGAACCCTCACCACGCTCCATGATCTTGGAAGAGAGAGTTTTGAGGAAGAAAGGAGCGAGATCGCCGGAGAGGATCGCCGGAGCTCGAGGAGAGAGAAGGCAAGGAGAAAAGTGAGGAAGAAAGGGGGCCTTCGCGGGTCTGTAGACGAAGGGTTAAAAGGCGTCGAGTTAGGAAGACGCGTTTTATGGCGCATAAGTTGAGGCGGCAAGGCCAGCTGTTTGAAATTAATTGAAAGGCGTCCACACAGGATGACGCGTTTCAGGTTACCGCCAATTCTGGTCAGAACCGTACGCAACATGATGATAAAAGGCGTCGTCCCATCAAGATGCGTTTTAGGGGATTTAATCACAGAATTAATGGCGGTGTTCTGGAAAAAGTAAGAGAGAGAGTTGACAAGCGTCTTGTCTGGTAGACGCAATTTAAGTTTAAATTGGATTTTGAGGATTAATGGTTAATTTTTGGAAAATGAATTATGGTTGAAATGCGCCTTTCTGAGTAGACGTGTTTTGGATTTAACAAATCTGAACTGACATATTTTAAGGAAAAATCCAGTTTTTGCTAAGGAAAAAATCATGAACACGTCACAGGAAGTTGAAAAAAGATTTCAAGGCATGAAAAATAATTCTTTATTCAATGAAATCATTTATTACATCAAAAAGAAAAAGAAAAGAAAAGAGGACGCTTAAGGAAGAATTTCATGAAGTCCTTGAATATATGGAAATTTCAGTCTTCTATCTCTATCTTTAGAAGATTTTACATGATAACTGAAGCCGAGGTTCCACAAAGTGGTAATAAGTTCTGTGGCTTCATAGTCTTCATCGGATTCCAAGGCCCGCCTCTTGATCGGAGATGTGAGAGAGAACTCGGGGAATTTATGACGATTCAAGCTAAGCTAAGTAAGGCACCGATGAGGATTGTACAACACAAGTTCAGTAGCTCCAATCAACTTAAGTTCTGCTCCCGCTGCACGGCGTACTCTGATGGGCTTTCCAATAAGAGCTAGTGGGGAAGAGTCAAACATATTCCACGACATACATCTCAGATGCTCCCTCCAGTCGGCTCGGGTCTTGAGCTTTGGTACCTTGTTGACCATACGCTCGTTGAACTTCACGATGTTGGCGATGCAGTGGATCGGACTGTTCATGTAAATTTGAGACGGTCTTGGTGACATCCTCGTGCAGTACTCAAACTTGAAGTGTAGTTCGACCCATAGGGCGAAGAGTAGCATGCATCCGTAAGGAGGAGGACCCGTAGATGCCGCAGAGAGACCGCTGTAAAGGTAAGCCAAGATCGCAGTGCTAATGGATTTACCTTCGAAGATCGCGCAGATAGCACTGACCTGATCGTCTTCTAGAATGTTGTCTTGCGCGGGAAAGAACAAAGCACCGGCAAGGCACGTGACGAAGGCTTTCGTCACGTCTTCAGCTTCATCCTCCCTTAGATCGTCGATCTCGTACAAAGTCCATTCAATGAGCTTTGCAAGGTTGATCCCTTTATTGGTAAGGCACCCTTTAGCTTCTGAAAGATCCTTCATGATTGACGTCAACAGTTGTTGACCGGTGATCCGCGCTCTCATCAAAGCCATCTTGTCCTTGGTCTTTGAGAGACCCAATAGGAGCTCTGCCTCTTCTAAAAGGATGGTGCATTCGAACTGAGGGAAGAGGAACGTATGGGTTTGAGGATGCCACTGCTCGATCAAGGCACCCATGGCCGCCCAATCCACGTTCGAGCTTTTGTAGTGCTTGGCATGCACCACTAGTCCTTGAAGGTTCCATTTCGAGATGAAGGCTTGCATAGAAAGCTTGAGGCTTTTGGCGAGTTTGCGAATCCAAGGGAAAGAAGTGAATTTCCTTGGACCGGGAAATATGGGGTAAGTCTGAAAACAAAAGGAAGGATTGAAGAGTTTGAAGAACAAGAAACATGAAGAATATGAAGGAACAAGAAGAAGAATTGAAGAGAATTTAATTCGACTTACTTGAAGATTGGGATCCCTTCCAATAAGGTGATTCTCCACGTCGGAGATCTTCTCTAGCGACCTCTTCATCCTCTTGTTTGAAGAACTCATCATCTTTTTCGGATTTCTTCCTCCTTGAAGCTTGAAATCCTTGAAGACTTTGGAAAATCTTGAAATATTGAAGGAAAACTCAACCTTGGATCTTTAGATTATGGTAGGATTGCTTGGAAACAACTTAATGGTGTTTATATAGAAGGAATTGCGATCTTAGGAAGACTTTTCCAGATTGAAAAAGAGATGTGCATTGGAAGAGTTGGAATCCGAGTAGAGAACAGCCAGAAACCTGTTTCTGCGAGTAAAAGGCGTCGAGGGACACCGTCGCGTTTTAAACATTGAATGGCGTCGGCGCTACACGACGCGTTTAGGGCTTTCTGTTTTTCACCCGAAGTTCTGTGGTTTTTGATGCTTAAATTAAATGTTTGTTTGTAATTATTAATGATTTTGATTGCAGGAAAATTAGAAAATTCAAATGAAGCTGGAAAATATCAAGGAGATCCCACTGTGGGAGTTTAGAAGTCTTGACCGTGACTAAAAAGACGGTTATTTCTATCCTTGTGCTCCTTTCATGTGATTAGTTTGCATCATCATTACTATATGTTAAATATTTACTAGAGCATGTCAAGGACCTTGTGATTTTGATGAAATTGGAATTTGAGTTCCCCTACAACAAAAACGGTGATAATTCCAAAGGATTCTTAACCGCACAGATAGGCCGTTGAATTGTTAATTAGTGAGGACGATGGTTCCACTTTTCTGAAACGGTGCGTGGATAAACGAGCTTCGACTTAGCACTGAATTACAATAATTGATATCTTGACTCATTAATGACAATTTAACAATATTATCCTTGATTAATTTATATTTTATTTGACTTTATATTTTTCTTTTAGCCCAGCATGCATCATATAGGATTTTGAAATCACTGTGATAAGGATTAATTACTGATTAAGTTTCAGACCATTAAATCAAATAATCCCAACATGATATGAAATATTCCATTCTGAATTGAGTATCTTGATTATCTTTGAGGTTCGTTTAAAGATATCATTGGAATTCTATCCTTGATTGGATTCTTTATCCGATATTCTTGTTTTTCTTTTAAGATCCATCATGGCTGCAGCACGTCCACATTGGCTGGCAAACGCTCTCCGTGATGAAACCTACAGTGTCTACGACCTGGGGTACTTCCCACTCCGTGGAGGTTGATCGACTTTATTTTATTTTCTTGTCTACCTCATCCAGACAGGATTGATTCTATTGATCTCCTTGAGCTATCTTCATTGATGATTTTGAGAAAAATTCCAATCATGTGATGTTAAGAGCATGTCTCATCACACCTTGACATCACCTATTCAGTACATTCTATTTCATTTCACTCCCTTGCAAAGACGATGCCAAGGTGAGGCAGCTGTAGACACGCTAATTTTGACATCATTTTGAGTAAATTTCATATCATATAATAATGCCTCAGAATGGTCTGATATTTAATCATTGGTTAATTCTTATTTTTAATTATCTAAATAGTGTCGGGTCAGACAGATATGATTTAAGTTAATCAATTAAATTAATTTTAACTCAAATTTTAGTTAAAATATGAAGAAGTCTAAAAGGCGTCGACCTGTGTGGACTCCATTTAGAGTTTATTCTAATTTTGATGTTTAAATTTGGATTTTAATTAATTGATTAATTAGATAAAAGACGTCTGCATGGCACGACGCCATTTATCTTTCCTAAGTTGTTTCTACTTCTCTTCCGGATGTTTATCCTTATCTTAATCAGTTTAAAATGCGTCTTGAAGTGGCGACGCGGTTTAGCTAATTACAGATAAAGATAAGTTTTTACCGGATGTTTATCCTTATCTTAATCAATCTGAAAGGCGTCTTCCATGGGCGACGCGTTTTAGATAATTACAGATAAAGATGAATTAATCTGTATTTATCTGTTAGTTAAGATAGATAAATATCAAAGATTTCTCCATGTAAATCCGCGGATGCAAAGAAGTCTATAAATACCCTGCCTCTTGAATGGGTAACAGAGTTGGAATTATAGTTAGAATTGAGTGAAAATTGAAGAAGAAATTGAAGCAACGACGTCCAAACGCTGAAGAACTGAAGTGCTGTCGGCATCCATTCAAGATCAAGGCTTTCCATTCTTCATCCATCCAGCATAAGTTTTTTTTTTTTATTCATTTCTGCACTTTTTCTTTTACATTCACATTTTCATTAGTCTTGCATCTTTCATCACATCACTCCATGCAACACACACAACACTAGCATCATTTTTAAAACTGATTTAAAAGGGTTTCAAAGACCATCCCAACAAGTAAGTTCTCATGTTTAGTTGCATGTTTAAAACTTTATTTAGAATGGATACTGCTTTTACTTAAGTTCTCATTGTTTCTTCATTTCTTTCCATTTCTCAACAAGTGCAAAGAAGAATCAAGGGGAGGAAATCAACAAGCAAACAACAAAGACTCTGGACGATCCTCAACTTCAACAGCAATCAAAGCAAGAACAAAGACAAGAAAGGGCTCTCTTTCTTCAGCCAGCTGAAGGAGGGGAATCAAGAGCTCAACATCTCCCACGTTCAAACAGGTAGGCGATCAAACTCTTCCTTTTGAAACTTTTAAGTCAAAAGTTTCTGACGATCACTTCACTTAGTTTCTTTTAATAGGTTTATTTTGCACCTAAACAGCATAGTTTTTTATGATAATCACACACTCATTTTAAGCACTCACACAAGGTACCCAGCAAATCTGTTGAGACCACTCCATATGAGATATGGAATGGAAAGAAACCAGACCTTAAACATGTTAAAGTCTGGGGATGTCCTGCTCATGTTAAAAGGCATGACGCAGATAAGCTGGAATCCAGAACTGACAAATGCAGATTTGTGGGATATCCAAAGGAAACTTATGGATATTACTTTTATCTTCCTGGTAAACAAAAGGTGTTTGTGGCCAGGAGAACTGTCTTTCTGGAAGAAGATTATATTCTCCAGAAGGACAGTGGGAGTAAAGTAACACTGGAAGAAATTCCAGACCCACAAACTGGCAATGGTTCATCAGATGAACCATCAGTGTCTGAACCTGTTCAAAATGATACACAGGAACCTCGTAGGTCTGAAAGAGTACCTAAACCACCAGAAAGATATGTGGGACATATTAATTTGGATGGTTCAAAGATACTCTATAATGAGGATGATGATCCTAAGACTTACCAGGAGGCCATTGAAATTCCAGAGGCCGAGAAATGACAGGAAGCCATGAATTCTGAAATACAGTCCATGTACATCAACCAAGTTTGGAACTTTGTAGATTTACCAGATGGTACAGTACCTATCGCCTGCAAATGGATCTTTAAAAGAAAGATCGGTGCAGACAGACGTATTGAGACTTATAAAGCAAGATTAGTGGCAAAAGGCTATCGTCAAAAACAAGGTGTTGACTATGACGAAACCTTTTCACCCGTTGCTATGATTAAGTCCATCAGAATTCTTCTGGCCATTGCTGCCTACCATGATTATGAAATCTGGCAGATGGATGTGAAGACTGCCTTCCTCAATGGAAACCTTGAGGAGGAGGTGTATATGATACAACCAGAAGGATTCACATCCAAAGAATCTCCAGACATGGTATGCAAGTTGCAGAGGTCCATTTATGGACTGAAGCAAGCATCCCGAAACTGGAATATAAGATTTGATGAGGTAATCAAATCTTATGGCTTCATTAAGAATGAAGATGAGCCTTGTGTATACAAGAAAAACAGTAGGAGCGCAATCACATTTCTGGTTCTTTACGTTGACAACATCCTACTCATTGGGAATGATGTCATCAGTAAAAATATGGTTGTCAAAGAACTTCTCCTTGAAGGATTTGGGAGAAGCATCTTACTTATTGGGAATACAGATCTATAGAAATAGATCAAAGAAGATGTTAGCTTTAACCCAATCCATGTACATAGAAACTATTGTCAAAAGGTTTGGCATAGAAAATTCCAAGAGAGGTCTCATACCGATGAGACATAGAATTTCACTCTCTAAAGGTCAGTCTCCCAGGACACCTGAAGAGAGGGCTGTGATGGATAAAGTCCCCTATGCTTCTGCCATAGGGTCCATCATGTATGTCATGCTATGTACCAGACCTGATGTAGCATATGCTCTAAGTGTTACGAGCAGACATCAGGCAGATCTAGGTGATGAACACTAGAAGGCTGTGAAATGCATCCTTAAGTACTTGAGAAGGACTAAGGATCTATTTCTAGTCTATGGAGGAGGAGACTTGAAGCTGCAAGGATACATTGACTCGAGTTTTCAGTCTGATCCTAATGACAGCAAGTCAACATCAGGTTTTGTTTTCACACTCAACGGGGGAGCAGTGAGCTGGAAAAGTTCCAAGCAGGAAACCACTGCTGATTCGACAATGGAAGCCGAGTATATTGTTGCTGCTGAAGCCGCCAAAGAAGCTGTATGGATGAAGAAATTCATCGGCGATCTTGGTGTGGTGGAAAGCATATATGGTCCCGTCCTACTGCTATATGACAACAATGGGGCGATTGCTCAAGCGAAAGAGCCGAGGTCTCATCAGAAGTCGAAGCACATTCTGCGGCGCTTTCATTTGATGAGAGAAATTATAGCTCGAGGAGATGTCGTGGTGGAAAGAGTTCCCTCAGCCGACAACATAGCAGATCCACTTACAAAGCCATTGTCTCAAAATGTTTTTGAGCGTCACTTAGAGAATATGGGTATTCTGTATAAAAGTGATTGGCTTTAGTCCAAGTGGGAGATTGTTAGTATTAGATGGTCTCAAAGCCAATCCGATACTATGTACTTATTCAGATTATTAATAAATGGCAATAATTCATTGTGTGTAACTAATTCGATCTGTGTTTATCGTATCACGATGAAGTCCATGAACATGTGCAATAGTCTTCGGATTATGATGAGATCATAATTACGGGACCGAAGATTTATAAACACATGTTCTTAATTGTTCCTAGTCATAGGATGTTTGAGATAGGACATCAAACATCCGGATAGACTAGTATAGGTTACTTCAGCTCATATAATGAGGGTGACTGATCCCATAAGTCACTTGTGTGGAGACACTATGCTGGACCTATAGGTGCTCATTGGTGAATGAGTTCACTGAACTGATCCGACTATGAATCGCTGGATGGTAATCACCTCACTGTTAACCAGCTCGATTCATTTGTCACGGTTGCGTCGATGATCCTTGGACTTGAGACTCCAAAGATATCTTGTTGGTAGGGTTCTGAGCTTTGACCTTGACTAACGAATCCCTAACCATGGGTTATCAATAAGTCAAGCGATCGGGTTCAGGGAAATACCCTCGAAGGTAATTGTGTGTTCAATACGGGATCATCTGCTCTTGGTAGTTTGAGAGAGAATGTTCCGGGAATGATGCGCTTAAAGTCCCTGGCCAGGGCGGACTCTGTAATCGAAAAGGAGTTATCGGATTCAGATTAGCGGCATCTGATTCAAGTGAATCGACCAAATAGGGTTTAACAGTAAACCATGCCCTAGGTCGATTCGGGAACATTGCACGGATGAAGGATTATATCCGCACGTTAACCGATGATAGAAAGGTTCCAATAGAGGGTTGCGATAACCCCAGTACCATCCAGGATCACGCGATGTTGCTTGGCATCCAACGTGATCGGCAGTCTATCCGAATTTATTGTGGGACATTAAATTCGACTGATTAATTGAATATAAGGATATTAATTAATTCAGTAGGTCAGTAAAAGGTTATTGGACTTAATGGGCTATTAACTGGACTGGTATTTGGGCCTAGAGGGTCACACGCAAATGGTTTTCAAGTCGATGGATAATCCGATAGGATTTCGGATAAGTCTGGGTTTTTATGAAAAATTGCAAACTGACTTATTATAAAAGAACGGATTCTACGTCCGGGGCCAGCAACCCTGACCTAGCCGTCATTCGTTCTTTCTCTCTCTTCTGGGCGTGCGGTTCCCGACTGCTTCGGCTTCCGTCCGACAGGAGATTCAAAATCCGCATGTCGCAGCGGATTACACGCAGCCAGACGGGATCTACGAACGCCGCAGCAAGCGAGGAAGAGAGGACGATCCATCGCGAGGAGAACCGCGTGGATACCGCTAGAGGTCGGGCATCTGCGCGACTTGCGGCATCGCTCCGACGGAACCGGAAAACGAACGCGGATTCGAATCCGCGCAAGGTGAACTCGATTTTCTCCGATTTTATTTTAACGATCGAAACGGGATGGATCCGATCCCGAACATATTATTCCGCTGCGTTTTTCGGTCGGATCCCGACACAGCGAACCCAACAGGGACAGGCTGTGCTGTAAGGATTGAGGTTTTGGATTTGATTATCGGGTCGATTTTGATGTCAAACTCCTTGGTTTGGGTCCTTGTGAGCCTGGTGCTTGGCCTCTTAATTGCGTCGAGCTGATGAGACACGCTTTTAAAAGGCGTCGGGCTT
This sequence comes from Zantedeschia hybrid cultivar, assembly GCA_030544215.1. Classification (NCBI taxonomy): domain Eukaryota; kingdom Viridiplantae; phylum Streptophyta; class Magnoliopsida; order Alismatales; family Araceae; genus Zantedeschia; species Zantedeschia hybrid cultivar. The sequence goes on from JARZZO010000016.1 coordinate 16,613,530, forward strand.
GGGGGACGCGATTTAGGAGCCATGCTGGTGGGACACGTGGTCGGGCGTCGGGGCCCGTGTGTACGGCCCCAGTCCTGTCGTCTGAATGGCGTCGCACATGGTCGACGCGACTCAGAGATCCGCCAGTGTACGACCTCGTCTCTTCGTCTGATTGGCGTCGTCTGGGAACGGCGTGTTTTAACGCTATTCGGTTTGATGTCCCGAGCCATCCCTCCTTTCCCTCATTCCTTCCTTCACTCTCTCTCTCCTCCCTCTCTTAGACTCCCTCCATTTCGCCCTTCCCTTCCCCTTCCTCTTCTTCCTCTTCCACCACTCTAACATCTCTCTACCTCTCACCACTACCACCACCATCTCCTCCGCGGCACTACACTCTCCAGACGACAGCGGACGTCTCGGCAGAGTGACGACATCCACAACGGTACCGGCAGCAGCTTGCGGTGTGACGGTTCGGCAGCAAGAAACTAGGAGGAGTTCAAGTAACCGATAGGGTGATGATCCTTGCATGTGATTCGTTTGATTTAAACTATGATTTCTCACTTTGGAGCATGCTATGGAGGTGTGAGGATTTTAGGTAGAATGAGCATGTTTAAGGGGCCTTTTGATGGAAATGCTTGTTTTTATGAAATGGAGATTGGTGTGTTTTAAATATGGTTATTTGGATTCTCCCCTATCTTTTCTATTTTGACGTTTTGGGGCGATTTGGGGGAGGAAATTCCAGTTGAGGCTTAGTGAGGCCAAAGGGAGAGTTCTGTTTTCGGGCGCTAAATGGTGTCGGACTCAGGTGACGCCATTGAAATGGTGTCGACCATGGGCGACGCGATTTAGGCCCAGGACCATCATGTCCCGAGGCCAGTTTTTGGGGAACCGATTTAAGGTGTTGAATGACGTCGGCCACAGGCGACGTGATTTGTGAATCGTGTCGGCCATGAGCGACGCGATTTAAGCCAGAGCCCCATTAATTCCTACAATTAACATGTGTGTATATTGTTAGATAATCCTGTTAAATACATGCTTGAAATCATACATTGGAAGCAAGGATTTTCATGTGATCGAAATCGCATTGTGTTGTTTCTATGCGATCGTGGATTTAGAATGACTGTGGTTTGTATTTGACACCTTGTGTTGGTGTAAGAGTGACGTGGTGTTGGTGTGGCAGTGACGTTGTACCGATGTGGGAGTGGTACATGTCGGGGTGTTACTTGTGGCTTGGAGGAGGTAGAACTACCTAGAGCTAGTCAGGTTTGAGTACCAGTGTACTATCTGAGGGGTTGTTATTCCGTCTCAACGGGTCGATGTTTTTCTGGTTGTCTCGGCAATTTTTGGTGCCTTTCTGACTGTGGAGCCGGATGTGATATTGCTAGAAGTATACTCATTCACGACTGGGCCTGATGTAACATGAGATGTCAAGGTTACGGGTGTATACCCTTTCACCCTTTGGCCTGATGTAACCTTGGAGGCTAAGGTTACGGGTTGTCCCTAGAGCTTCGGCTTGAGGGGGGTTTCGCCGGTCCCCAGGGCCCTCATGTAGCGCTTCGGTTAGGCGTAGAGGAAAGTCCGGTCGATAGGATAGTGATTTCGACTGTTTGTGTGCACACGTAACTAGGTGGTGGTGATACACTAGTCCTAGTTAGTCCTAGTTTCACTCACCGCCTCACTCTATAGCGTCCGGAGCTCGTAGGGGCGGACAAGCGTGAGTGTTGGTTGTATTGTGAGGTGCCGTTTGTACGCATTCAACTGTGTGGTTTGTGTATTTAGTCGGATCGTTAGTGTGAACTCTAATATTGAGTTGGGTTGCTTGAGTTGCTTTAGAATTGTGCCTGTTGCACGTGGTTTCTTCTCATTAACTTTCCCCATTGGGGCTGTAGTTTACAGCTTTCCTTTACTTCTGCGGTTGCCTGGTAGTGTTTTCGGGAGATTGGGATCGGGTGCTCCCTATTGAGTCCAATTTTAGTATGACTCACTTCCTAGTTTTTCAAGTGTAGACCTCTCAGCAAGCGTTGGCGTGTGGTTTTCTTCCTGGTGTGCGGGCCAACAGCTATCTCAGGTCCAGGGTATTCCCCGATGTCGTTATACCTTTCCCTTTACTTGTACATATTTAAATTTTGTGGACCATGTAATTATTGTTGGACTGTATACAGACATTGATATTGTGCTCTCTACGCATTTGTAGTTTTCTTATGGTCCGTAAGATTGTTATATTTAGCCATGTTTAACATTTACTTCTCCAGAAATGTTATTTGAGATCTGGGTGTGAACCCGAAAGTAATGGTTCGATATCTATTTAGTAATCGGGTCTCCGATTATAGGGTGGTGGGTCATTACATGTGCAGGGGGGCATGATTATCCGAAACAACACGATAAGTCCGATCAGACGTGACATATGGAGCCCAAGGTCACCGACTAGACGCAGCAATCAGGGGAAGAGCGAACTAGTGCTTCCTACGGCGAGAAGTGCGTCCATCATTTCGAAATATTTCGAGTCTTGTGCAGTGTTCAGTTGGATCTTCAAAATCTGAATGCTATCGCCGCCCAAACCTTTTTTATTTACAGTAATGGTCAGGCGACCATTCAAACTGACGCATAAAGTAAGCTATGTCAACATGCATTTTGGACTCCTACTCCTTAATGCAAGCTACACGCCAAAGAGTGGGAGGCAAGTAAAGGGAGAAAATCTCACTCAGCCTAGATGGCCCATAGGCCGGCCCAATTATTCGAGGAAGGCCCAGTTCCCGTCAACAAAGGTCTCACCAAGATAGAGATGGCCACACAGATCGGGGATCTGAATTCGTTCACATACAAGGCATTTAGGTCGACTCAGTTGGCCTGAGACCCCTACCTTGGGCAGGACTCAATCTGCAACGGGATACCCTTACCCCTCCTAAAAGGGGATAGTACAGGAAAGTACCCTCTACTCCCAACTGGATTAACATAGACCTAGGAATTCGTCTCGAATCTGGTTTTCCAAGAATAGACTCTTCCGACTTAGGATCAATATGGGGGATCTCTACAGATTTCGCCTTCTCTGATGGGACTTTCTTGCTCCTCTATATAAGGACTCTAGGTCCAACCAGTAAAGGTATGTTTTTTAGAGCCTAAACTACCTGATCTTTCTTTGAGAATCCTCAGCCTTCCGACTTAGGCATCGGAAGGAGGTATCTTGGACCATTGCCGGGGGCTCTCTGGTTGTGTTTATTTTTGCAGGGATCATCCGGCGACATCCCTCTGATTAAAGATAAAAAATCTTAATCGTAGTGAACGAGATTTCAGCCCATCAGTAGTCCTTCTTATCCATGCGATATGAGATGTCAGTGGTAGTTTTTTCTTGGGCATGTGCAATGAGGGTTTGAATAACAGGTTCTATGAACTCCCATTATCTATACTTGGTAGGAGATATGCTTCAATTTGTACATGATATCAAAGTTTTCATGGTTCGTTTCTGGGTTGTCCCATGGAGTTCATCAAATCCAATGGTCGGTGCCTAGCTGGCTTCATTAATTGCTCCGGAAAGCTGCGTCTCTTGCTTTTGTAAACAAAAAACGGGCGACCCTCACCACAGATATTATTTAGTTTTTGGGAACAAGGTACTCGGCTCTTGCACCAACATGGTATCTTTTACATTTATTTCTAACGTTTCCTTCTTTTTGCAATTTGGAGGACATATGCTCTGCAAATTGATCCACTGTGTCCGACCATAAATCACAAGGTGATGACTGTTAAAGTACTTAGGTTTTTTGCGAATAATCCCTAAAGAATATCATATGTCAAAAAACCCCTGTAAATTTGTATATGTAATTCTGTGGATACGTAAAGAACGCCCTATAATCTAGCAAAAAACTTCTTGTAAAATGTGTATGTAAGATTCTTATTTCAGAATAAAATGAAAGTCAAGGGAGTTTTTCTGCACATATGTATAATACAGGGGGTGTTTTCTGCACAAGTTCATTTTAGAACTCGGTGTTCGAAGTTGATTATAGGGCCATTCCCTCTGATGTAAAATACCGTAAAATGTTGTCTACACAGTTTTTAAGTGCTTTACATCAAACCAAACCGCCTGTATCATATTGTATCAACATAGCATATTGCAATAGCAGTCCTTTCAGTACGGACCAAGGTAGGTTGCTCGTACATAGGTGGTGTGAGGTCCATTCCCTGTCCTCGTTTCCTTTCTCAGAAACAGGCTGCATGTGAATTGTCATCCATTCAACAGTCTCACATACATGGCTCTTGATATGCGCTGGTAGCAGCATCTGTGATTGTGTGGACATCACCTTCAAAGATGATTGGCTGACGAAGATTGCAATCTACCTGGATCGCTTTGAGTGTCGCCATGGCTTCCACTACTTCTGCTTAAGTTTCCATGATACATGAACTTGAGCTCTGAGAATATTTTACCCACTTGATTCTTGAGAACTTACTAAGCCCATGGTTCCTTTGTGTGGTTCCATCTATATATGTGGATCATCAATCAGGTTGGTGTTGAAGTTAGGGGGTCATCCAACTCAAAACCTTAAGACAATGAGTGGAGTTAGACTCTGTCATGTGGACCACAAATACAGGATGCGTGGCCTGGTTCGTAACTATGGGCTCTGATACCATGTTGAAATTATTGGGCCATCTAACTCAAAATCTTAAGACAATGAGTGGAGTAGGCACCATCTTCTAAATATTTTTTGATTTTGTCTTTTTTTCAATACAAGACTATTCTAACAGTTGGAGGGGGGAGACGAAGCTGCCTTTGGATCAGCTGATGTTGTTTGTCAGTGCTGTTGATTGGTATACAATGCTGTGTTGTTTGCCTTTCCCCAAACACTCGGTGCTTCTTGCCTTCTTGGTGTGTCAGCATATAGAGAGACATGATTTATCTTTCTTTTTCCTCGAGACCTATCAATGATTCTGTGCTCAAGAGAATCAGCTGTTTAGCGCAGTTGATTCATTTTTTGTTTTTTAATTGGGAGGTCTCAAGTTCCACTCTTAATTAGAGCCTAAAAGTTCTCCTGAGATACGTATCTTCAATCCATAGAATTACTTCTTCAAATAATTAAGTGGACCTAAATTTCTCGCCTAATTAGATAGAGTGTGGAATTGCCTGCTCTCCTACATTGCAAATTGGGCAAGCGTTTATTGAATCTTCTGAGAAATACCTAATTGGTACTACGTTCGTTACATATTGTCAAATGAACTGGGCTATACTTAGAGAGGAATATTACAACCCCAAAATCCCCAGATGATTCTCCATATACAGATGGGGAAGCCTGACATTCTGTCAGATGTGCGTAGGCTGATCTGGTTTGAGAAGCTGCGCTCGAGGATCGATCTCTCTGTGACCATGGACATAGTGTCGATCTCTCTGTGACTATATGAGTTGATCTCTCTGTGGTCATAGTGGTGGTGTGGTCATAGTGTCTCTGTTGCCTCTAGTCCTTGACATAGGGTAAAGTATAGAAGAAGTGGTTGGCATGCCCTTATCATATAACCCTTGGATTACGGTCGGCACCTTGCTTTACGTGTCGAATTTCTAGCGGTTCGACAGTGCTTTGGGGTGCTATATATGGCGTAAATTCTTACCAATAAGAATTAACTTTTGCCGGTAAGTAATGAACTTCGATCAGATGAACGATCGAACCTGTGCTGCAATTAGGCCCTCTCATACGATCTGATTGTACGATACTCAGAGTCGTCCGATCAATAGGGTGCTAAACGATCAAACGAGTTGAGTCAACTTCATTTTTGTCTTGTTCAAATTTAGTTCGACTAATTTTAATCGAGTTCGAGTTAAATTTTTATAATAGTTGTTCAAACTATAACCAAATATCGAGTAGCTCACGGGTCTAATAAATTCACGATAAATTTAGTCTACAATTTTTTACATTTGAATTTATAAACTTCAGCAAATCTCTATATGGTAACTACCAATTTACTTGCACCACTGATTATTTGATAGAAAATCTTAAGTTATTAAATATCTTATTAACTAAATTATAATAATAAATGAGTGTTTATAAGAAGATATAATGAGTACTTAAACAAGTTCTTAACAAATACTAAAATGAACTCTTAGTGAGTATTTAAACAAACCTGTTCATAAACATGATCGAGTTGAACTGATGATCTGCATTCAAACTTGGCTCTTTTAACGAATAGATATTCAATTTTTGTTCAAACTTGCCCCTAACCGAGGCCACCAGGTTCTCCCACCCCCTCATGTCAGGTGGCCGCCTACCACTAGGCTAAGTCCAGCTGACAGCTTATTGGCTTGTTTGTAACCCTTACACATCAAAGATCGAACAACACCCTATCTTAGGCATTGCGATGTAAAAAAAAATATGAGTAAGAATTAGAGTAGTGTATCTTATAATTTTTTTAAAAAAAAAAAATAACGGTGCCATCCGATCCTTTAGTCTGATGATTCCAACAAACGAAAACGACAGTGCATAATAATAATCTTCCATATATGTTTATTTTTCTTTGCACTTTGTGTGATGTCCTACAGTTCCTCGGACGAGTTTAATGGATCACTGTGGACCCTTTCTGTAGTTCCCCTGGCAAGTCTCGTCGTCCGTTCTCGTTTGAAGCGAGCGGTGGGGAAGGCGCTCATGAGCGGACAAGGCGCCTTTGTTTTCACCTGGACCACCATCGGGCACTAACGTCACGTCGCCAGTTGGACCGCTTCCCCCTGATCACGTGAATGCAGTGCCGCCGATGGGATCCACCGGACCGACTCTTTTATTATGGGCCGTCAACTTTAATAAAGTTTAAACCATGCGTACGTATGTTAAAGGAATAGAGTAGTGTGATTTTGTTCGTCCAGAAGAAAATGACAGACATGAGGGGGAGGATAAGATCATTTGGGTCTAGCTTAGTTTGGTATCTCTTGACTGCTTCGTTTAAAGAGGTTACAGGTTTAACTTATTGATCAAAAGAAAAAAGTTACAGGTTTAACTTCTGTCAGGTGTTTTTCTCCTACATATATATTTAGGTGTAACCAGGGTATGATTATTTCCTTTGGTAATGGATTTGCTTTAAAATGATCACCTGATTAGATGAAAACTCTGTGTTTGATGTAGAGTTATCCCCACTGAAAAAAATGCTTAGCTATTAACTACCTGTCAAAAAAACAAGCGGGAGGATAAGACGTCACCCGACCCCAGTCCGCGTCGATTCCTCTCCTCCTGCCGCAGCGTTTGTCCACGGAGAAATAGTTGCTGTGCGTCATTTTTTTTAAAATTATATTTTTAGGTCAGGGTCGAGTTGATCTACACGTCCGCACAATGCACATTATATTTCGATGTCTACAAACAAATTAAACATTTAAAAACTGATCAGAAGAATAAAAAAAATATTTAAATTATTTTTAATTTTTCAATTTTTTTCTAACCGTCGAATTAGAATATGCCTTGTAGGGACGTATAGGTCAGCTCGACCCTAGCCTAAAAACATAAATTTAAAAAGATAAATAATAAGAAAACTTGGTCTCTTGTCCGCGCAACGCAACGCGCACTGCAAAGCAATCACGTAGAGACACGAAGGAAACGAGCTGCTACAGACTGGAAGCGAGTATGAGAGCAGCGCGTGCAGCACTTGGTCTCCTGTGTATGCGTTGTTAGTGGGTGAGGGCGCTACTACAATCATTGTAAGACAACTGTTTATGTAATGTTTATATTAGTGTTGTAGCGCATTTCTTCTCGTGCCACGCTCTCTCTCTCTCTCTCTCCCTCTCTCTCTCTCTCTGTTGTTCTTGGTGTGGTTTGATCGGACTTGGGGAAGACGCAATGGAGGCGGTGAGGAGCCCGTGTGTGACTAAGTGGTTGGTCGCGGCCGGCGGCAGTGGTTGGACGACCTCCGCCGGGGCCAGTGGAGAAGGTGATGCTCGGTGCCGGGCTCTCAGGGTACTTAGCGTGCGGGCTTCGAGTGGACGCAGCAGCACCAAGCACGGTGGCTTCTTCCCCATCTTGCTCGGGCACAGAGCCACGACAGTCGTGTCGGCCTTACCGCGGCGGAAGTCCCCTTCCTCTGTCTTCCCCTCCGCCGAGAAGCCTGATCAGGTGACTTATCTCTGCTCGCTACTAGTATACATGGGCCATGGCGATCGTTGCAAGGCAATGTTACAGCTGCTTGACTGATCAGCTCAGCCCCGGCAAACTTTTGTCACCGGCCCTTTCTTATATAGTTTGCTTTCTGTTCCTTGCTGTGCTTCAAGTTCCTGTCTTTTGCTGGCTCTCGAGATCTCCATGTTCTCAAAATTATTCGATCGCTCAATCGAGTTGGGGAGGGCGGGGGAGGAGGATACCATAGCTTATTCCCAGTCTCACCTTCACAAGCCGCTTTTGTCTTCGCCTATGCTTATTGGGATTTGTTCTTGATTACTTACTATACAGGTTTCCCAGATTATGGGATAGTAGTGATGAGTAGGAAGTTAATTCTGAACAAGAATATCTGTCTACTGAAAAGAAAAAAGGAATACCTTTTTATCAAAATCTTATTTTTGATTTTTTAAATTAAAAGTTGGGTTAGCTAGCGAAAAAAGAAGAGAAAGTTCCAAACTAGAAACCAGGAAAAGGGCTTCGTCTTTTTCTTTTTCTTTTTTTAAAACCCTTTGATTCGCGAGCTTTTTCGCACGCCAATTCCATCAGTTCTTGGGAGTTTTCATAGGACTAGGGATTCCATGGAGCATCTAGCTAGCCTGAAAGGGCGTGAGCCGAAATGTGGGCCGTTTAGCTAACTCGTGCTAGGCCACTGTGGTTATGAAGTGATTTGTTCTTGCGATGACAGAAACCAGATGCAGAGACTGCGATCCCCAAGGTGCAAACTGAAAGAGCAAGTGGATTGTCCAAGGCAGCTGAAGAGATTGAGGATGAGCAAGTCCAAGACCAAACACAAAGTGAATCGTTGCTGATGGAAGAAACGGAGACCGAGAACGCTGAAGTAGTTCTACCTCAAACAGCTACCGAATCACTGGAGGCAGCCGCAGAGGTGGAGGCCACACCAGTTGAAGCTCACACTTCAACTGAATCCCTGCAGGCAAGTGCAGAGACTGAGACAATCCAAGTTGAAACCCAGATCCCAACTGATGACTCAAGTGCAGAACCTGAGACCGTCCAAGGTGTGACTCAAACCCCAGGTGAGACCCTACCTCTCTCTCTATCTCTCTCTCTCTCTCTCTCACAGAGAGAGAGAGAGAGAGAGAGAGAAAGCAACAATTATATTCTGGTTTGTTGGTTTGGTTTAGTATGTAATCCTAAATTATCATCTGATGTCCTACACACAGGATTTGAGTTAGTATGTGATCCTAACTTCTCATCTGATGTCCTGGTGCCTACAGTTCATGTGAGGTTCATGTTACACAAGTCATGCGCGTTCGGTGAACAATTTCTCCTTGTTGGGGAAAATCCTACCCTTGGTTCGTGGGACCCCGCGAAGGCAATACCATTGGCTTGGTCGAAGGGTGATGTGTGGACAGCTGAGGTGGTGAGTCCAACAAACTCTTTGCCCTACAAACAGATGGTAGATTACTAGACAATGACAGTTTTGTGTTTGTCTGAAGAGGAGTGCTATTATTCTATTTACCACTTTTTGTCACACTCACTGAGAGCTACCATTAAATATGATAGATGCACAGAAAAAAGTGTTACCCAACATTAACAGGAACCCCTAGTAATGGAAACGGTTCTTGGTGAATGTGGTAAAAGCTGCAGTGATAAATGTAGTATAATCAGGGTTTGCCGACTCGAAGAGTCGGACGACTCGTATCTCCCATGATCTGGTACGAGTCGGGACAACTCATGCCGATTCGTACGAATTGCATGGCCAAATCATACATGTTCGGTCGAATCGTACCAACTTGGATTCGTCCTGATACGGTACGAGTCGGCACAAGTCGATCCGATATGGCAAACTGTGAGTATAATATTATTCCTCCTAAATTATTACTAAGCTTTTGGTTTCCATTGAGTTAGGAACTGCCGGCGGAGGAAGAAATAGAGTTCAAGTTCATTCTTCGACCCCTCTCCGGTAAGATCAAATGGCAGCCGGGTCCTAACAGAGTGTTGAAGACCTGGGAAACCCCAAACACAATTGTTGTTGCACCAGAGTGGGAGAGTGTAGCTGATCAAGAAGAGATAAATGAGAAGGGACTGCTGGTCACCCCGGAAGAGGGGACTATCCCTGAAGACAGCACTGGTACTACTGGAACTGATGGAGAAGCTGTTACTGTTCAGAACATCACTGATGAGAACCAAGAGCACATGGTGGAGGCAGGTGAGGAGAAGCCTCTTGCCCAGGAAGGAGACCCAGTACTGATACCTGGCTTGGCTTCTTCTCCACTCCCTGTATCATCTACTGAGGGTGAGGTTGTGTCCTCATCAGAGATCATAAAGGGGGTGGAGGATGTTGCTTCCTCTGCATCTGGAGAGAGTGGTAAGAGCACAGAAGAGGTAAAGACCTGGTGGTAAGGCGGGAGGGTTTCCTCGTTTAACGTCTAGTTTTTGCCTAGCCGTTTTCGAGCCACGCCCCTGCCTCGGAAGCACTGTAGTTTGTGGCCTTAGGGTGAATAAAGTGTGTGCCTGTATGCATCAAAGAGGAAATAGGTTAGTAGCATGTACAAGGCTTTTGTTTGTATTTCCAATCTCCACTCGAACTTATGTCCTATGCCTGTTGTGCAGTGACATCTTTAATCCCTATTTATATATGATTAGAGTGATATGCATGTGTTTGTGCGTACATGCCTCAGGTGTGCATTATGTACATGTTAGTGGAAAACGAACAGAAGCAAAAAATTAAAGATTGTAGCTTGGCCAAAAACGCAAAGGGTTAATTTCATGAGTACGAGCAATAGAAGCATAAAAGCGTAGAGCATGGACAAAACAGCAAAATGCTGATTTTATAGGTATAAAATAAGGCATAACACGAGGAAAATGTATATCCTCAACTTACAGAGTATGGCAACATTTTTTGATCATGCACATCCATAATCCATGATAGGAGTGTAAATCAGGTACTTTGCCATGGGAATGTGATGATGTTCTATCAAGAAGTTTGAACCCTGATATAAATGCACTGCCTAATTGCAAAACCAGGAAGCATCTTAAAAACTTAAAGAAACACAGACGAAGAAATCACAGTGAAGAGAGACAGACAAGGACAAGGAGGAAGGTTCCTGGAGGCGGCGCCGAAGCTGCATTTCGGGTTAAGAAGATGTGAAAGCACTTTCCTCTTGATAGAACAGTGCGTTCTGACATGTGAAACGGGAGAGAAGGGATGTCATAATTGGTGTTTTGAATAAGATGACCTTTGCATTTTTAATTTGCCATGTAATACATAGCTATAACTCATGTGCATCATAGACGTGTTGGTGTTCATGGATGCATCCATTGGCATAACAAAACCCACCAAAAGGTGCTATGTATATGTACTGGGCAGGCGGTTCTTCAAACAATTCCTACGTTAGTTTCAGCTGACCGTCTGTTTTTGCAGTATAATAGCATGATTTCAATGTTTCCCACCCTTCATGCCATTACCAGCAGATGTAAAGGCAAGATGCATTAGCGCACTTGCTTGGCACAATTTCAATCTCAACAAGTAATCAAACTCAAATGTCACCTATGTGGGAAACATGATCCGCCAACTCGGACCCACTCAGCCCGACACATACAAGTTGGATCACATTTAAAAGTTTACCAATCTCGAATGTGCCAAGCTGCAATATATTCCACTTGACATATTATTAACTATGGAAGTTCTTAAATAAACTTTTGAGTCCCTGTAAGTCGATTCAAGTAACTATACAACTCGGTTCAAGTCAGACCAATGCATACAACTTTTCCAAGGTTTTGAATCATAGGATCATTCAAATCCTTTTGATTGCCTAGTACCACAAAACCTCACGTCATCAATCCAGTTACCCGACAATGGCTAATCCTCACATGGGGTAGACACTGCATGACCCACTATTCCCCAGGCAAATCTGCTGAAACACCTGGTTTGGTATATGAGGCGTTTGATGAGAGCAGCGGAGCTGGCAGAGATGAAAAATAAGGCTGAATATAATCTTTAGAGACACAAGATTGGATTGCATTCAAAATGCTTCCGACAGAGGTGAAAAATAAGGCTGAATGTAATCTTTAGAGACACAAGATTGGATTGCATTCAAAATGCTTCCAACAGATGTGAAAAATAAGGCTGAATATAATCTTGGATTGCATGCAAAATGCTTCCAGACCACTTGACCAACAGACTTGAGATTGCAGTCACGTCCAGAAAGGTTATGTACAATTCATTTATTTGGATGCTAGTCCTTAGTTGTCAACTGCGTCCCAGGACAGCATATTTTCTACTTTACAGAATCCAACATTCCAAGTGGTGGAAACAAGAACATGAATAGAAAAGAATATACAGTTAACAGGCTTGAGGCTGGTCATGCATCATCTGCATCGCTTCCACCAATCTGGAGTTCGTGGTTCGCACAGTAGTGGGTGCAATCCGGGCTTGTCACTTTAACCCTGCTCAAAAGCCAAGAAGGGAAAAAAAAACTAACCATTGCTTAGTACTCTAAAGTGATTACCACACACAATTAACTGTGAATGGCCAAGTAAACCGTTTCTTTTAGAATTATTGATCTTTTGAATGATATGAGAACCTCACTGTGCGAGGTAAATCATCATACAGCAATTGACCGAGGTGGGTTCAATCACATGACCATCCTTCCTTTTTGGATGACCACTGGCAAACCATGTCATGGGATGCCTAGAGTTTTCCTGCATCCACTTTTATGTGAAAGGTTTACTTTTTGCATGAGCATGATTGTTTGAGTAGTGAAAGCCGGAGCACCTCTCAAGGACGAACTTCCCTTCCTTATACTTCTGGCTTTTCTCGTGGGCAACCTCCTAAAAACAAGGCAAGTGTCAACAATGGTAACAAGAGAGGTACATTAGCGAAAATTGTGGGTCATGTACATACGTATTTCCACCCCAAAATGGAGCCACAACCCACACAGAATATGTCAGCAACAGTGTGCATCCCTGTCATCATCAACCGTTCCTCTTTCTGTCCCACTGACACATTCACACTGCCAAAGTCATTGAAACATGGAAGCCATTATTTTCTGCTGCTAAACATATTGAAATGGGAAATGAACCCTTAAGGGAGTACATGTATTATTCATCAATTTTCCTTTTTTGTTTTTTCTTTTTTTTGACAACTTACCAAGCACAGTTCTGGGCTTTGAAGGCATCAGTGAATGTAGCAAACAATGTTTTAATGAAAGGTCAGAATGGCTTTTTAAACACAACCAAGGTCTAAATTTCATAGCAAATCAAAGAAACAAATAGTTAGTGTGCACAAACTCATTTTCAATTCTTTCCTTTTTCCAAGACAGCCAACTTAACCACAGCAATGGACACAAATGTCTCAACAATTCTGAAATAGTACGCTGCAGAAGATTATGTGCTTTTGGGACACTTTTGGTGCTTAAAATAATCATGAATGAGCTGCTGTATCCCCTGATTCTACAATGGTCAGTCTGGAAACAATTCTCCATACTCATGCTTCTAAACAACATGATTTTAACTCATAGTCGTACGATTCTAATAAAATGATTTTCGCTCACTCCCCACTAGGAAAACATCAACCTACATATTTTTGAATTATCACCAAAAATCTAAAAACAAATCAGAATCACTTCGAAGTACCAATTTCAAACACTCAAATAAAATCACAGGTTCGGGAAAGAGAACTGGCCGATTCAATATTGATTATTATTTCGAGAGTTCTGTTTCTCTCTCTTCCAACAAAGACGGGCTAAAACCATTTAAGTGTCAAGTTCCTCATGGTATTCCTCCTTTCAAGAGTTCTGTTTCTCTCTTCCAACAAAGACAGGCTAAAACCATTTAAATGTCCAGCTCCTCATGGTATTCCTCAGTCACCCTCCATCCATTTCTCTCAAACTCTGCACCCAATAGTTCAACTCCTTTATAAAGAAGCCTTCATATTCTTTTCTGAGGTCCATCCTTCTACCTATCGCCCTCGGAGATCATGCCTGTGATGCAGGAACAGGAACACTTTTCGAGATGGATGATGATGCGCATTTTACAATTGTTAGATGGATGTGGATCACATGGAGATCAGGTTAACTAGGCAGCCTATCAATCATTTTATTTTATTAGTGAAGTATTAGCACATTTGTAGGCATTTTTATATCGAGATATATGTGCCCCTTTTTATTCATTAGGCATAGTTCAATCTTTAGATAAATTAGGCTTTCAAGGACAATTCTGGTACTATTGTAAATTTTTTGACAATTCTGGTACTATTGTAATTTTTTTACTAAACATAAGCATAGATGCTAGGCAAGCTAATAGAAAACTATATCTGACCATGCATACTGCCCTCTCTTTTTCATTACAGACAGTGAGGCAGACAGCCTGGTGGCGGAAAAGGTCTCCGGCGTCACACCAATGGCGAGATAATGACCTCCGTCGTCGCACCAGCGGCTTAGACGTCACACCCGGCCCCGTCGCAAGGTCGTCTTCTCCATCGCAGAGAGGAACTCAGGAAATTAACTTGAAATTCACAGCAATATTCATTGAAAAAAAAAAAATCTGTCTTAAAAAAGTATTTAAAGAAAAAGCAAATCCTAATGACTCCCTAAACTTCACTCTGGACCAAAATGCCCCTAAAATGAAAAATAGTAAAAAAATTACATACACAATTCTTGAAAAATAAAAAAAGACCGAAATAAGCTTCAAATAGGCTGAACAAAATATCTACGGACTCGTCTAACAATAAGCTACACATCAGACGAGTTTTGTTGAGTTTTCGAGCCACAATGAAGCCAGAACAACTCTTCGACGGCGGTAGACGCATTCCATCATGTGTAATTCAGTGGTGTGTTGCTCTTGGATTCCCATCATTCTCACCAATTCAAAAAAACTTGTCTTTGAGTTTGGTAGTGTCGGAAGATCATGATAGTAACTGCAACAGGTGATAATAGCACTGTAAATCTAGAACTAATAACTACATCAAATTGCGTAGAGTATTGCTTTGCATGATCAAAAAATTCACACACTTGATCGAAAACACGCGGTCTAATGGCGAGGTTCCTATATGTGAGGATGGTCAGCTGAACCTACTTATCCATCGGCTCTGTGGATAGAGAATTCTTTAGCAAATGAAGACCAATGGCAACCATAATAGATTGATCCCATACATGTGGATCAAGCGGAGGCAGAGGGGCTACTACAACTGATGCGGCAAGGAGCACATCAAGGTCTGACCCCACGGAAGATAAGGGTGGAGATGGTGATGATGTGCTGCTATTGGTGTCCAAAAATCCTGAATTTACTAGGATGGTTGTCGAGTCAGCTTCATACTTCGTGATCTTATTTGTATCCTTAGGCTGCGACTTTGTAATACTTGAAGGATACTTGATTAGAAAAATGAACTTTTCTTTCAAATGAAGTGGCTCGAGGGTGTACCTCTATTGCTCGTGATCTACAGTGGCACGTCGATCCTCCATCCAATCTCTGCCAACTCTAATATACGGCCCTGGCTTGAGAAGAATGGTACACCATGCCCCATCAATGTGTGAAACACCCTTAAAGGGCTCAAAGAATTCCACAAACACTCGGTCACCATCTAGTATAATTTCTCTAGTCTTAGAGAGTAAATCAACAATTGTCTGTGAAACAAAATTCTCCTCTAGTCTACTATTGAACACAAGGACGGCACGTGCCTTGTTGGACAACATAACCCTAGTGTAAAAGATTGAGGAAATCATGAGTACGGACAATGCAGGAATGGTTGCCAACAGTAGCAGAAGCAGACGACAACAACAAGACACGACAGCGACAGCTACAGCAGCGCCGGCCCGGGCTTCCTCGGGCGACAGCGACGGCAATGTAGGCAGCAAAGCTACTGCTGGTGGCGCCTGCCGCACCAGCGGAAGGTGGTTCCTCCCCTTCCTCCTCTTCTTCTTTTTGTACCTTTTTTTTGGATTGCAAAATAGAGACCAGGAGAGAGAAGGAGAGGGGCAGTATTAACAGTACTGTGGGTACTTTAGCATGCGGGATACAATAGTAGAGGGTATGGGGATTGTAGCACGGGTTAGTGTTCACTCTGATCAGTACCCGCAGGTACAGTAACGGTGAACAGTGCTTACGCAAAGAGAAAAAAATAAGGAGAGGGAAAGGAACAGAGAGAAAGGTGACATGGTGATGACGTCGAGTGATGGGGATCCAAGAAGTGGAGAACAAAGCCCAAGGCTTATTTTGTATATTATTTGGCCCATTAGAGGCCCAATTAGTGTATTTTCTTGTTTTAATTTTGTTCGAGTCTTTTTACTTTAAATAAGGGTCATTTTGGTCCTTTAGTATTAGGGTTTCTTTTGAAGAGTCTATAAATTGTCATGTATCCCCTCGTGGGAAGGTATTGAAGAAGATTTAAAATGAAGAACCGCCGCTGCGTGTTTTCTCCCGAGATAGGACAGGAACATGTGTCCTAATCTTCTTCTTCTCCAACCCCCTCTCTTCTTTCTACTTCCGGTCTACCCCCTTACTGTCCCGCATCAACTTGGTATCAGAGCCCGGGTTTTGGATTGTTCTCACGATCCAAATCCTGCACCCAACGCATCTGCCACCGCTACTACATCCGTCGCCGTGCTCACCAGCCCCCGACAGGGCCACCGCCGTGCTCGCCAGCCCCGACAGGGCCACCGCCGCCACCACATCTACCCACTGCTACTACCGCCCGCATTCCCCTTCCTCAGTTTACATGGGCTCCGTTTCTGCCCTCCACCGCCACCTCCAAATCCGGCGCGGACATCCCCACCTACCGCCCACAGCCCCCCTTCCTCGGTTTACATAGGCAGAGCACAAGAAATAGAGGAAGAGGAGGAAGGGGACCTCTGCGCGCCGCTGTCACCGTCGTGTGGCTCCACCGGAGCCACCACCGCCGTCATTCGGCTCCACCAGGGCCATCGGAGCCACCGTCGCCCAGCCCCGCCGGTACCCCCATTGCCACTGCTGGCATCTGTCATCATCGCCGTCGCCTATAGACGGCAATGCCGTCACCGTCGCTGACGGTAGTCACCGCCGCCGGCGCCGTCTCCGCCCGCCAACGCCATCTTCGTCTGTCGGCGCCGCCCGATCCGTCGGTACAGCCCGCGCCGCCATCTCCCTCTCCTTCATGCTATCTCTTTATTCCCCTGTTAGGGTTGGAGGAAAGGGGAGAGGAGGGAGAGATGAGCCCGCGCCCTTTAAGTTGGGGCTGGGTCAAACCGGGTCAAACCAAACCCGGTCCGAGCCATCTCCACCCAAGCCCCATTGCACGGGACTAAGCCCCCTTTACATTGGTCCGAGTACCTTGGCCTTAGGTCCATTGGTCCGAGTACCTTGGCCTTAGGTCCGAGCCAAGTTCAGGTGGTCCGAACCAACTGCTACGTGGGTCCGAGCCCGGTTCGATCATGTCCAAGCCAGATCCAACCTGGTTCGTGGTGGGGGTCGGGTGGTATAACTGGAGCCGTTATCACACCGCCAGCGCCACAATCTCGTCCGTGCTCCGATTTGCGAGCCGCTTGCACCGTTGGGATTGTATCGACAAAGCCGACCTCGTTGTACGTTCCGTCCGACAGTTGTGTCTCGTTTTATGTGCCGCACTTGTACACTTTATGAGGACACTTGGGCTCGCCATTCGAGGTTGTTCCGGACTCTAATTCGCGTGTCTTCGGCGTTGTTGGGTTCGTCTTGATGAGGCCAACTCAAGTCCAGTGTGTTGTATCCCAGATTCGTCTCGTTTTGTGTGCCACTTCTGCACGCATACCAAGGACCCCGATCGTGCATCCTGAGACTTGTGTTAGCCACCTCGATTTGTGTGTCAGCATCTCAGCACACATTTCGCAGCAGCTAGTGCTTGCTTTACCTCGTTTTACGTGCCATTTTTTGCACGCATATCGAGGTTGGTGATTTGAGCTCCGTTTCTTGCACCGATCGTACCGTTGCCATCCTTACAGCCAGGCGGACCTCGTCCATCGTTTTTTTAGCCAGTGATACGTTTCCTCACCATGGATTTTAGTTTTGAGGTGGAGCTACCCAATTCCGTGCAAGCTAGAGTGTATCTTGAGGTAATTTCGTTCGGCAATGTTATTTCACAATCTATTGTGGATTCTATCTCCCAAACAGACTACGTAATTGTCTCCGGAGACCGAGTCTATGTGCCATTTTTCCATCTTTTAAAGAGCAAAAGTACTTCATGATCCGTCAGGTATTATGATGATGCATGGTGCAAGATTATGCCACATGGTTCATATATCAGTTTGAGTAGAGAATGGATAGACGAGCGGCAAGTTGTAATTGATCCTACTGGGCGAGATTGTCTTATACGACCCGAGGGGTACCAGACATCCTTTCGTATTCTCAATGCCACTAATCAGGATTTGGAGAAGTTTCAACAGTTGTATTTAGCTTGTTTCCCTAAAGTGACACCATCACTTGTTACTGGTTGAGATCACGACTTATTCATGGCATCGGGACTACATATGATTGCTGATACAGTATTCGAAGTTGATGTCAGATATATGGTTGACAGATGGGATCATGCTTTGTTTAGACGGTCTGGATTGAATCGTATCTCTGAAGATGTGTTTAGCACTGGTCTACTTGATGCTGCACCAGTTCATATTATCTCATGGGATCATGAGTTATTTGTTGAGACAGGATTAAATCTTATTGTTAATGATGTTTTTTCTGACTCAAAGTCTCGTCTAACACTTACTGAGAGTGTAATGATAACTACCCTACATGATGGCACGCATGATTTGTTATCGTCTTCAGTGGACATGATATGGCAGGACTTTTATGATTCACATGTAGCAGACCGGTTTGTGGTTCTTGAGATGATCCTCTGTTTGAAGACTCCTACTGATGATCCAGTCGTCCGCATACTTATTCTGGCTCACTTTAAAATTCGAAGACGAATTTTTTCGAACTAGAGAAGAATGATGAGAATCCAAGAAGTGGAGAACAGAGCCCAAGGCTTATTTTATATCTTATTTGGTCCATTAGAAGCCCAATTAGTGTATTTTCTTGTTTTAATTCTGTTCAAGTCTTTTTACTTTAAATAAGGGTCATTTTGGTCCTTTAGTATTAGGGTTTCTTTTGAGGAGTCTATAAATTATCCTGTATCCCCTCGTGGGAAGGTATTGAAGAAGAATTGAAATGAAGAGCCGCCGCTGTGTGTTTTCTCCCAAGATGGGACGGGAACCTGTGCCCTAGTCTTCTTCTTCTCCAACCCCCTCTCTTCTTTCTACTTCCGGTCTACCCCCTTGCTGTCCCGCATCATCGAGACTTCCCGCTCCCCCTGTTACTGTTGTGTGTACAACAAACAAAGAGAGAAAGAACACAAGACAGTAGGGGAAAAAAAAGGCAGGAAGGATTCGTGACCCCGGGTACTGTAGCATGGCGCGAATACTGTAGCCATAGTACCCACGGTCAACAAAGGCAATCAGAAAGAGCGGAAGAAGGGAAGAAAGGGTGCGGTGGTTTTTCTTTTCTTTTTTTTTAACAGAGAAAACAGGCCAAGGTTTGAAAACTCAGCTCAGATCGGCACGGATCGGCTGATCCGGATCGGATTTTGATCGACCGTGTTGATCCCAAGTAACCCAGCCGATTCCAGGAGCTGATCAGCCGATCCGGGCCTGCATCGGCCCAAATCAAGTCGATCTGGGCCCTAACAGTTGGCTTTCAAACTAGCCGTTGCTGGTTCCAAATTACCAGCAATGGCTAGTTTAAGCCTTGGGGGTCTATTTAAACCCCCCCCCCCCCGGACCCTTTTAAGCCTCCACAAGTGCCTCTCTCACTCTGTAAGTCTTGCACACTCTCGTTGTCTCTCACACTCTCTCGATTGTGGAATTCTCTCTTGGTTTCTGCTCTCTCTTTCTTTCTCTCCTCTTTTTCTAAATTCTTGTACTTTTGTTTATCAATTTTTTTCTTTTTATGTTATTGTTCTCAGGCTCTTAGCATCTTTATTTGCCCTTTGATAGTCGACGTGTTGTGAACTGTTCAACTGCCTAAAGAATGACATCTCGAGGTGCTATTAAGCGGTCCTCTGGGAACCCTCCTAACGTTAATCCTGGTTAGGCTCATTGCATGCCAGTGGACATAAGCCAGAGAAAGGTACAATGCAAATATTGCAACTGGATCGTCTCTGACAGGGTCAGGCGATTCAAACAACATCTTCTTGGAATAAAAGGTAAAGTTGCATCATGTGTTCGAGTTCCTTCAGAGGTTCGGATCTAATTTTGAAACTACATAAAAAAGAAGGAATCAAGTAAAACAAGTACTGCTAGAAGAAGACAAGAAATTTGAGAGGAGTTGTCTGAACCAACGTGAAGGTCTAATGCTGGAGTTTCGCTTGGTAGAAGTAGTCAACCTATAAATGTGGATGATTATGATACAAGTAAGTTTTTTATTTAACTTATTTTTATATTCTTCAATTAACGCTTTCAGACAAAAAATTATAATAGATTAATTTTTTTTCTTTTACATTTAAAAATAAATTACAATGTGTAATGGAGGCAAGCCGACGGCCCTTTGCATACAAGGACTTATTTCAACAAACTGGAAGATATGTAGGACAACAAAGTGGCTCCGCACCTTCTGGACAAGAATACTATTGCTGGCATGAGCACTAATGTATGTGATACTCTACATGAAGAATTCACTAGAGATGAAGATCTTAGAGTAGGTCCAATAGATCCCTTCCTTACTGAAAAAAAAAATAAACAGCCTTTCATTTTTGTTGCATTCAATAACTTAAAACTTTATAAGGAGAAGATAAGAAGAGGTACATCTAAGTGATTTTTCTATAACAATATCCCTACTAATGCTGTCAAAGGACTATATTATGATTCAATGATCGAAACTATTCAAGAAGTTAGCAAAGGGTTTGAAGGGCCTACCCCATATAAGATATACAACAAGTACTTAGACTTAGAAGTTGACGACATCTAGACATATATTATATATTTTGAAAGGATATGGGACGAGTATGGAAGTATTTTAATGTGCAATGGATGGATAGATACGTAAGCCTCATTTTCTTCATACTTTTATTTCTAAAGTACGAATGCGTCTATTTCTAATTTCTTATCATCTATGGAACTTCATAGGGATAACAAGTATGATCAACTTTTTAATTTACTGGAAAGCCAGAATCGTGTTTTGAAAGTCCACTGATGCATCTGGAAAGGTGAAGAATGCCCAATACCTATTCTAATGATGGAAGAGGTAGGGAAAAAAAAGATTGTCCACATAGTTACTGATAATACAGCAGCGTTCAAATTAGTTGAACAAATGTTAATGGAAAAGAGACAACATCTATACTGGATTCCATGTTCCGCTCATTGTGTTAACTTGATGTTAGAAGACATTTGCTCTGACCCGATGGCAGATGAAGTGGTCAAAAGTACTCGATTTATCACTATATTCATTTACAACCATAACAACATTTTGGATATCATGCGTAAGTATACTCGTAGAAGAGAGTTGATTCGTTCGAGAGCTACCATATTTGCATCTCAATATCTCTCTAGATAGTTATAAGTCAAGAAAAAAGAAACTTGATTAAGATAGTGGCATCAAAAGATTGGGAGAATCACATGTTGCGGCATGCACCAAGCAAAGTCAGAGAGAAGGATAAGAAAGTGGCTGATCTAATTCAATTTAGGTCCTTCTAGAGCAGAATACAGGCGGTGTTAAATGTTTTAAAACCGTTTGTCCATGTCTTGCGATCTTGTGATGGAGAAAGAAAATCAGATATGGGATATCTATATGAGGTTGTGGACAAAGCCAAAGAATGGTGGGAGATAATAGACAAATGTTGGAAACACACTTTACATCATGATCTTCATGCAGCTGGTAAACAAATAACTTTGTGTATTTATTAATTTATATACACATTTATCACAAATAATAACTAACTTCCACTTCTCTACTTAAGAATGTTATTAGGCACATGCTTGAAGATGAGGACAGAGCAATAATGGCATACAAGTAAATGCATGAATATAAACTCATGTTATACTACTTTAGGACAAGGCTCAAAAAGCTGCAAAGATTTCGAAGCTAGCTTTAAAAACTATTAACCATATGTTCTACTTAAGTTTTAATTATAGCTTGTATATTGTTGACATGTAAAATTTTCTATTTACAGCTAACTGGTAGCTGAATCATGAAAAAACATATGGGTATGAAGACCTAACTTATGT
The DNA here is from genome assembly GCA_030544215.1 of Zantedeschia hybrid cultivar. Lineage (NCBI taxonomy): Eukaryota > Viridiplantae > Streptophyta > Magnoliopsida > Alismatales > Araceae > Zantedeschia > Zantedeschia hybrid cultivar. Next base: position 16,635,782 of record JARZZO010000016.1, read on the forward strand.
AGCAATTCGGATCCTAAGTCAAACAACTTCTACATTAGCTTGTAAGAGAAATTAGAGTACATTTGACTTGATTTACGCCAAGCAAAGGAATGGATTAAAGTCAACCTATCTAGAAAAACTAGTGTTCTGTTATTATAATGAGGTCGCAGCTAAAAAATCTTAAGCTTATACGGAACCTTCAGAGGTAGGAGAATGAGAGAATTTCCGAGCGAGACATAGAGGGGACAAGTGCAGAAGAACCTATAGACTTGGATGAGGTGTTCAAGGAGTAACATCTACTAAATGCATGGGTTAATGCAAGCACTTCAACTAAACATGAATTCAACTCCAATGATCGAAAATGGGCGGAAGGTGAGTCAGATGGTGTGCCACTACTTGTTGATTTTCAACTTTCTCCTTCAAACGTCAGAAGAAGAGTAAAAAGCAAGGACCAAAAGGAAGAATGCTACTGAAAATTAACATTGCTGATCTGGACACTATCGAGGAAAAGGATGAAACGGTAGAACCAAGTGATGAAGTACAATATCAAACCTCAAATGACTCAACATCAAAGACGAGCACTGATAGTTCTGACCATGGAGATACTACCAGTGCCCCACCAATTGTATTTACTGAAGAACAAGATTACGCACATCTTACTCCATATGAACATCATAATAGCAGAGCAGGACGAGAAGAAACCATCACTTAAATATGCATCAGATCAAGGAAGAAAGGAAAAGAAAAAACTCCTCAGTGTGTAGAACAACTCAGAAGGGAGAGAGAATATCAGGAATAACTATCAAATGCATCATCCTACTCTCTATACGAATGGTATAGTCATCCTATTGGATATGTAGTTTATCCTCAACACTCTGATACATCTGACTACTCAGGGGGTTATCTACAATATCCAAAAATTTCAAAATCATCATTCCAATCCCATCAGTCACATAGCTCATATCAAGTACTAGATATCCCTAGATATATACCGCTTACAGTCATCTATACTAATACAGAGGACTATAACCGGTATGTGATGCAATATGAGCAATAGTACCAGAACTATATATCATGGTCCGACCATATGTTCATTCAATATAATGTACGTCTATAATAAATGTAAGTTTATATAAGTTTATTTAAGTTTTTTTTTTTTGTCTAACAGCATCTTATGTACTTCAAAACAATATAATTCGACACAACTATGTATTGGACTTGTTTTTTATATTTTAAAAAAAAATCTTATTTTTTAAAATTTTTTCGACTGCCTGATCCAACCAACCCCGATCGGATCAGGATCGATCGATCCGACCGGTTTTGGGCCGACCAATCTGGGACCCGATCCTGGGTTTCCTAACCTTGAACAGGACAGGGAGTGGGAACAAGAGGCAGTGATACTATTTACGGAATAGTACCCATGAACAGTAATAAGGGTTTGGACGAAATGGTGACAAGTGGCATGGTGGGGGGTCAAAGTTTAGGCTTTAATACCAAATTTGATGCGGAACAAAGTGGTGGAAAAGGCCTCCAACCAACGGCGAGATAATGGCCTCCGGTGTCACACCGGCAACTTGGGTGTCGCACTCGGCCTCATTACATAGTCGTCTTCTCCGTCGCAGAGAGGACCTCAAAAAATTAACTCAAAATTTGTAGCAATATTCGTTGAAAAATAGAAATATGTCTTACAAGGTCCTAAACGAACTTCAAATAGGCTGAACAAAATATCTACGAACTCGTCTAACAATAAGCGCATCAGACAAGGTATGTTGAGTTTTCGAGCCACAATGAAACGAAAAGAACTCTTCGATAGCGGTAGACGCACTCCATCATGTGTAATGCAGTGGTGCACTGCTCTTGGATTCCCATCATCGAGCTCTTCCTCTTTTAGGAATATGGCTTGCAGCCATATTCGCTTTGAGTATTATCTTTACACCACTAATCTCTTTTTGTTTCCCAAATGTTATATTCTATTATCCGTTGATCATTCATTCTGCACATCCTTTCTTTCACTTCATCTTCCCTCCATCAGCCAATAAAAAAGGAAAAGGAAATAGGTTTCTTCTATGAACCCAATTCTATAGACTGAAATGTTAATGTCACTGGCACCCCTATTCTCCTCTCAACCCATGGCATCCTTCTCAGTGCATGTTTCCCAAAATCTTTCCTTGGTCACGTGTTTCTCCCTCTCATGTTAACACTACCCTACAATTGAGAGCCGCATCCCTATTCATTCAACGCAATAGAGATTTGCGGTAAGAAGCTCCTTACCGAGTGTCAACCAGAAAACGTAATCCCATTTGCCCTACATCAAAATTGTATCAAATATTACGAAACTGACTTGTTTCCACAAGATGAGACTACATAATTTTTTTGGCACCATGTGCCCTCTTATGTTCCAGAGAGGGGGTCCATCTACTCGATGAGAATATTGCAAGTGTGACATGTAGTGAGCTCCGTTGTGATGACTATCTCCCAAGCTATTGTTGATTTGCTTTCTAGGACAAGTGAGATTGTTAAAAGTGTGACTGCCTTTTTAGTGTTTCATAAGTGGTTCAACACGACCATGTACTTTGATGGAGATCTATCTTATATTAATCCTTTGAAAGCTGTCACTGTTGAGCGAGATTAGTTGAAGAGACGAGATGCTACAATGGATCCTGAAAAGTAAATTAAATCTATGTTGTTCAGTCTTCTCATCAGAAGGGCAAATTTCTTTTCCTAATTCATCTTCTCTTCACTGTAGAGCAGAGAAGACACATGTTGAACCAAAAAAAAATACTACAAATCTATCTACATGTGTATACATGCATGCATCAAACAAAAGATATGCAATATGTAGGCATGTATTTAGGAGCATGTAAATAAGCATAGACGTGTGTGTGTGTGAAGAAACAAAAAAGGAAGAGACATACCACAAATCTGCAGCCAAGCAAACCCCAAACAACAGCCAAGCAAACTCCAATGGCAGCCAACCAGCAGCATTCACCAGCAGCCTTCAAATCTGCACTCCAACAACACCTCCAGCCACCAAGGAAGCCTCCAGCAGCAGCAGAGGATGGTGCCGGCCAGCAAAGAACCGTAGAGAGAGAGAGAAGGAGAACCGTAGGAGAGAGAAAGAGAGAGAGCCGCAGGGATTAAAAAAAAAACAAAAAGGGGGGAGGAAGAGACCAGCCGGCCTCTCTAGGAGGACCTACCGGCCTCCTTCCCCTTCTCCATCTCTGTCCTTACCCTTCCTAATCTCTATCTCCTCCTCATCCTTATCTCCCTCTCATCTCTATCTCCTCCCAATCTCTATCCACTCTCCCTCTCATCTCTATCTCTCTCACCCCACGCATGCTCCCCCCCTACCGGCACCTAGTTGGCACCGGTAGGGGGGTGCTACCGGGCCTCCAAAGACCCTGCCACCGGCACCCTCCAAGGCCTATAAAGGCTCCCCAGCGCAGCAACAAGAAGCCCCCTAGTCCCCCGATCAAGGCAAAGCTCCAACAAAAAAAAAGAGGAGAAAGAAAGGAGGGTCCACTTTTTTTTTTTTTTTTTTTGAAGCTTGTAATTTCTGATTTTCTGGGGAAGAAATTTAGATTTCTTTTATGGCTCATTGTTTGATGTAAATTGTGTATTTTTTTAAAGTGGTTCTTCCATATTGGTTGGTTGGCCATCTAAAATTAATTTAAATAAAAAAATAAAAAATAATAATTTAATAAATATGATGGTTCTTCCATATTGGTTAGTTGGCCATCAATTATGAATCAACTTAATTAAAAAAAAACGTAAAATTAAAATAATGATTCTTCCATTTTTGTTGGCTGGCCATTCAAATATAAAATAATTTAAAAACAGAAAATTTAATAAGATGGTTCTTCTATATTGGTTGGTGGGCCATCTAAAATTAACTTAAATAAAAAATCAAAAAACATAAAATTAAAATAATGGTTCTTCCATATTGGTTGGTCGGCCATTCAAATATGAATTAATTTAAAAACAGAAAATTAAATTAATGGTTCTGCTATATTGGTTGGTTGGTCATCTAAAATTAATTTAAATAAAAAAAATAAAAAATAATTAATAAATAAGATGATTATTCCATATTGGTTGGTTGGCTACCTAAAATTAATTTAAATAAAAAAACAGAAGACAAGTAATAAACAAAATGGTTCTTCCATACTGGTTGATTGGTCATCTAAAATTAGCCTAAAAATTAAAAAACAAAAAATGATTAATAAACAAAATAGTTCTTCTATATTGGTTGGTTGGCCATTCAATAAATTAAAAAAATAAAAAATAATCAATAAAATAATAAACATGGTTCTTCCATATTGGTTGGTTGACCATTCAATAAATTAAAAAAATAATAAATAATAAACATGGTTCTTCCATATTGGTTAGTTGGCCATTCAATAAATTAAAAAAACAAAAAATAATAAATTAACTAACATAGTTCTTCCATATTGGTTGGTTGACCATATTAATCTAAAAAAATAAAAAGTTAAATAAAAATAATGAAGATGATTCTTCTATATTAGTTGGTTGGCCATATTAAAAAAAAAAATAAGATAATGAACATGGTCCTTCCATAATGTCTGGTTGACCAATAATATAATGTTTGGTTGACCCAAAAATCTGTTAATCAATCAATTAACTTAACTAATTAAATTAAATTGTTAATCAATCAATTAATAAAATTATAAATCAATCACTTAACTAATTAAATTAAATTGTTAATCAATCAATTGAATTAACAAATTTGTTAATCAATCAAATTAACAAATTTGTTAATCAATCAACCAACCAATTAAGTAAATTTGTTAATCTATCAATCAATTAAATCGACAAATTTGTTAATTAATTAATTAATTCAACTAAGTAAGTTAAAATTGTTAATCAATCAAATAATTAAATTAACAAACTTGTTAATTAATCAATTAATTGAACTAATTAAGTTAAAATTGTCAATCAATCAACTAATTAAATCAACAAATCTGTTAATTGATTAATTAATTCAACCAATTAAGTTAAAATTGTTAACTAATCAACTAATTAAATCAACAAATCTGTTAATTAACCAATTAATTGTACCAATTAAGTTGAAATTATTAATCAATCAACTAATTAAATTAACAAATTTGTTAAATTAACCAATCAATTCAACCAATTAAATTAACATGGTTCTTCCATAATATTTGGTTGACTAAAAATTTATTATTCAATTAATTAAATCAACCAATTAAGTTAAATTATTAATCAATCAACCAATTAAATCAACAATATGTTAACTGATTGATTAATTCAACCAATTAAGTTGAAATTGTTAACCAATCAACTAATTAAATTAACAAACTTGTTAATTAACCAATCAATTCAACCAATTAAATTAATTTGGCTCTTCCATAATGTTTGGTTGACCAAAAATTTGTTATTCAATCGATTAATTTAACTAATTAAGTTAATTTGTTAATCAATCAACTAATTGAATTAACAAATTTATTAATCAACCAATTAAATTAATTAGGTTCTTCCATATCACTTGGTAGACCAATAATTTGTTAATTAGTCAATTAATTCAAGTAATTAAATTAATTGACCCTTCCATATCATCTGGTTAACTATTTGTTAGTTAATCAATTAAAAATAAAAAAATTAATTGGCTCTTCCATATCGGTTGGATGACCAAGATTTTCTAAAAATAAAAAATGTACAAATAAAAAAATCAGGTTCATTCATACTGGTTGAATGGCTTAAATTTAGTGGTTCTATCATATTGTTGGACCAACCACTTGATTAATGGTTCACTCTTATTGGTAGAGTGATCAAAAGTTATGATTATTGATTCATCCCTATCAATGGGTATAATCAGTAACTTTTATGGTTCTATCCTAATTGGGGGCCAAGTTACGAAGTCGTGATTATCCTATTCATAGATAGACCAATAAGAATATTTCCTTATTCATTTATATCGATAGGTTAATTAAAGTGGTTATTTCTTACTGATTGATTAATCATTAAGTTCTTGTTCATTTATATCGATTAAATGATCTAAAAGAATTTTATGGTTCCTTTATATTAGTTGAAGAACCATTAAAGAATATTTATAATTATTAAAGAATATTTATAATTATGTGGCGGCCTTCATGTCTCATCAATTAAGAGTATCCTTTAAGCAGTCCATGTCTTTTCAAAAGATCTCAAATGAGAGGACATACTGTCCAAATAATCCTCCATCCTTTTAAAAGATAATTAAAAGATAATTTCAAAGAATCTTCTACAAAATATCCACTCATTTGAAGGAACTCAAGTATCCTTTAAGTATCCTCTAAAGGATATCCATGGAATCTTTCTCACTAAAAAGAACAAAAAAATGACTTGTATGTCTGTAATTAATCTTACTTATTCCTACTTTTTTCAAGCCTTAATTGGATGATTAATCAAGGATTACCAATCTTTGATTGGTGTAATTAACACTGACCAAGGTCAGTAGGGAGAGGTCAAGAACACGGATCCACAGTCAATCCAGAAATCATTCAGACTTCGAAGATTAATCTTAGGAGTCTGCCTAAAAGAAACGAGAACATGTTTTCAAAAATTAAAAATTCTCTTTTCAAATCAAGATTTCCATAAAGATTTTTAAATCCGACAAAGATTTTTCAAAATCAAATGGATTTTAATAAAAAAGGGAGTCTCACAACACATCAGGAGAAGAAAGCTTGGCTGATCAAAGCAAGGAAGATGTTCTAACCTTTCAAAACATTGATTTGTGGGATCATGTTCTCTTCACAAAGTTCGAGTTGGATCTCATATCTGGATCAGTGTGGATTCATTGTTCATCCTTGCCAGGATATTGTGGACATGTAGGATTCAACTCTCTTTATTGAGTTGTGGTTAGCATTGATTTCTAACGCCCTTTTTGAGGTGGATCCATGCATGTGAAGCATTAGGTGGTATTTGTTGTAAAGTCAAAGAACTGAACACCTTGGTTGAGAACAGGGTTCGCCAACTCGAAGAATCAGACCAACTCAGATCTCCCATGATCCGGTACGAGTCGGGTCAACTCGCACAGACTCGGCTGAGTCACATGGAAAAGATCTCCCAAATCAGATCGACTCGGGTTCCCCCTGATACGATACGAGTCGCCCGATTCAGCACAAGTCGATCTGGTACGGCAAACCATGATTGAGACAGGTTTTGACTTTCTTTCCAGGTCCTTATTCGAGGAGCATATTCTTCATCTTTCTACATGTGCAAAGATTGTGATGGACGAGCATCGAGTGATTGCCGGTACCAAAGATAGTTTCCCTATGGGTTTAATGTATGGTCTATTTCATGGTGTTAGCTCATTTGTATCTACATATCTCTCTCATCTCTGCGACGCTTTATTTTATACTTCAGCATTAAACCTCACAAAGGATTCTTTTTCTTTTTCCTTTTTTTTTTGTTTTTTTTGAACTGGGCAAATGGCACAAGAGTGGGAATACTGCTTAAAATGGATGCATATAGACATCATGATGCTTGTACTAAGACTGTTCAATTTAAGCAGATTGCAATTCACATGGAGATTCATGTATAGCTTGGCAGCCAATCAATCATCTTATTTTATTATTCATGATGTACTAGGACATTTAGGCATTTTCTTATGTTGAGATATATGCAATCCTTTTTATTTATCAGGTGTAGTTTAGCCCTCAGATTATTTAGGGTTTCAAGGGACAAATTTAGCATTCATGTAATTTTTATATTACAAATAAGAATAGGTGCCTCAGTTTCACTAATGAAGGTTAATTGAAACAAAATACTTCTTTTGTGGATGTAGAATGAGGGTGATGGCAGCAGGGTGATTGTTCCTCCTTTAAGAGCAGCAGGAGGTCGGCCAACCTTCCAGCTTGAAGCCCATCTTTACTCAAGATCATCATAACATCCAAGTTTCATTTGTTGTGAACTTTTGTTTTTGTAATCTTCCACAAAGTGAGCATCCCTTCATTCACAGAAAATAAAACAAATTGGAGCTCTCCCAATTCCCCTCAGCAAGTTTTCCAGCCATCACCGTGCATCCTCTTAATCTTCCTCCTTTTTATATTTTCTTCCAAGCCGCCGCAAAGAGGACAACCTGATCACACCTATATATGGTGGTAAAGAAAGGATGAAGGTGGAACCAATGCCCACTCACTAGCACCATTGTCCATGCTTTATGTGAGCAGCCAGCTGGCTCCATCATCACCCGGAAGAACCCTAATGGCCATTCCTCTCTCTCTCTCTCTCTCTCTCTCTCTCTCTCTCCCCAAAAGAAACCAGCCAAAAAGGGATATATTTTACACACCCCAAACTCCAAAGGACCTCCAGATCTGGGTCCATTTTTTCCTCAACCCAATCTAGTTTAGGAGTCAGGCTCGACATCCCCTTATCTCAGCCATTAGGTCTATTTGTTTGTCTAAAGCTGAAATTTCAGCTTGGATCCATCTTTGTCCTACATAAACCCGTCCCCACCATCACATCAAAACCCTATATTTGCTCTAGCAAGGGGGTCTTTCACTTCCGAAGTAATCTGCTAGCAGACCCCCAGCTCCTCAACTTCTGCTTTAGGTTCTTCAATTTCTGAGTCTAGCCACCAACCTAGTGAACTTTCCCTCTCAGTCCAGTGGTACCAAGAACTCGTCCAACTTGGACACATACACACATATTGTGCTCTCTCTCTCTCTCTCTCTCTCTCTCTCTCTCTCTCTCTCTCTCTCTCTCTATATATATATATATATATATATAAGAGAAAGAGAGAGAGAGCCTATATATATATGTATATATATATATGTGTGTGTGTATATATATATATGTGTGTGTATATATATATGTATGAGAGAGAAAGAGAGAGCGAGCCTTCCTAAAATTGGACCACATGTAGAGTGCATTGGAAGTAGGAACAATCAGGACTAACTTTGAGATAAACTAAGTCCTCCATTTCACCCTCCCACTGTGCAACCCCCCAACCTTTCCTGTCCACAGGTTAGCACATTAGAATCCCTGCTTTTGTATTCATTGTTACTCTTTTTCCACTATCTAGTACACTATCCTTTTTCCATGGACCTTCCTTTTCTTCTTTTTTTCCCGTCCTTTTCTTTTTTGTTCTCTTTCTAGAGGTTCATAAGGTACCCCTTTTTTTGAGTGTATGAATCCCCTTTAAGAATTTTGTATTTGTGAAAAAGACCTACAAGTTCTATGGGAAACATCCTATAATATCATTGTGTGTACCAACACCTCTTATGTTCAGTCAATACCCCCCCCCCCTCCCCCAAGATGCCACAGCACAGTGTTCTTGCACAAGATGCAATATCTGTACATGGGGTACATTATTACAACTTGAGACTATCACATATATTAGTACCAATGTCTCTCATCTATATTTTTTTCATCTTGATAGGCACCAATATCAACTTTCTTGCATTGGATTGGAATTTTAGACATCTATGAACAAGTTATGCTGCTTTTCTAGGTAACTAGCCATGGCCAGGTCTCAGCATAACAAATGGAGATTGGCATCTGACTGACAGTCCACCAAAAAGTGATGTAAAAACCCTTGAAATCTGGTCACAAAATTGATGGGATCATGGTTTGCCATATCGTACCAGATTGTGCCGACTCATATGTCTCGACTCGTATCTGGGCAAGTTTAATCCACTGGCATGTACCAAGTCAGACTGGATTGTGCTGACTCGTACGTGCATAATGGATTGTTTTAAATTGAGTTTGTCTCATTTCATAAGTAAAACTACACACTTATATCAATTAATAGGGTACATGTCTCTAAAATGTGGCTTAAACTCGTTACTTTTAACAAACTCATTGGCTTGACTCGTGCAACTCGAGCGAGTCGAACTAAGTCGGACCAGTATCGTACCATATCTAGGAAGATACAATCTGATATGCATCAATGATACGGCGAACGTTGGATGGGATAAAGCTTTGGGGTGACAAGAAATGGGCACATACTGGTGCATATGCATGGAGAAATGGCTGCCCTAAAGATTATGTTGGTCTCTGCAAGATAGAAAATTAGTGATCCAGCACCAAGTCTTAGTTAGAAAAATTATTTTTTTAGGTTAAAAATGAAGTGATTTATCATTTCATACAAGATAAAATCCAATGAAAGAAAAAATGGTTTCATTTCGGATTTCATCAAGAATCCCAAATCACGTTCATACACAGATGGGATCAAGTGTGAAATCCTAGATTGCTACTTCTCGTTTTGTTAGGACCTGCTTCATTCTACAAGCAAGCTAAAGGTTCCCATAAATAGTATAATGGCAATTAACAATTTAATGAGGATCCTTACATGTGCTTGTTGGTCTAGAACCCTTATTGCTCCATCTCAACAAGTCTAGCTGTTGTCTGAGTAGCTCTTCCACATGTGAACTCAGGTATTGCAACAAAAACAGTGCACTAGACACCAAGTTACTCACCATGGTCGAATATGGTATTTTTCCAAATGTAAACTTCATTATGTGGATGCTTTACTAAGAGGTTGGCACACTTTACCGGGGAGTAACAGATAACAGAACCAATTGATCTCCATATGGAAGGACATTAATGCAAACCACCCTATACCTAGAAATCATAAGTGAAAAACCGGACATAATGTGATACATTAACAACAACAAAGGGGGAAAAACTACAACACATGAAATCTTATACCGAAATGAGATAACAAAGACTACAGGTAATTTATGAACTAGCAAATAATGTATCTTTTAAGAATCTTACATCTTATTGAAGAGGTAAGCCTTTCCATGCCTGCAATTAAAATACTGCATAGACAAAGAGAAAAATCGTCAGAACGCAAATAAGCAAATATCCAATCACATTAACAAGATATCTTCAAAAGTCTCACTGTCTACTTCATTTGTGACTAGACATTGTCAAATAATTTTTGACAGTACAATCATGTGGGTGTTTCTTTTCTTCAAAAGATAGTATGATTATTGAACAAAATGACAGCAATCACATGGTATTGTTCTATCCAATATAATTGTGTATATTCATATAGTGACTTATATTTTTTTTTAGTTTTATGAATTAAATGGTGAGATTGTAAAAAAAAAACACTTTAATAAAGTACATCAATAAACCAACAGTTGGGAAATATAAAGTACATAACATGTTGGGTCACATCAAAACTTTGAGGTTCGAGAAAAGAGTTATTTCTAGATGCCACGATTGCAAACATCCGAACACCATGGTAGGAGGGATCATGTTGTCATGGCATAAATTGCATAGAAGACACAACTAAACATCAGTAAAGTCAATGCTATTTCTGTAAACAACCGGGTTCATCCACACGGAAATCTGGCATAACGATGCTATCATACTACTTCAAAAAGTTAAGCTTCCTTTCTTTAGAGAGGTAGTTATCTTTCTTCTATACAAGATTTGTCTTCTGAATGGACAGTGCAACGTGTTAGAATACAAATATTTTCTCTGTCATTGGTGAGAAAGCTCTCTTTTGCAGTATCCACATCCGCATATTTCCGAGTACATAGGTCAGTTCAATTCAAGGTGATTAATTCCCCAATTATTACAATCGTATTTTCACTAACAATTTGGGGAATGGACATTCATCTGCAACTAGTGAGGGAAAGAATTAAAAGCACAAAACCATGGACCATTAACTGTATTACCTCACCTCAGAGAATTAAAAAAAGAAATTAAATATTATTGTCAATTTAGCTCTTACTAATAAAAGTAGTCGTCATCTGGTGTACTTTTCTGTCCATTTCCCTAACATGATTCATAAATCACATTTACAGGCCTATAAGCTTCCCAGCAACTCAAAATTGAGCAAGCCATATTGCTTTTACAGCTAAAGAAGTATAATGACTGAATCTTAGGTCAAACTGTTCAATATTATATGATCTGTCTTTGGAATTTGTAATAAAAATTCTTCACCTTCCCTATCAAACTATGGCATACCTAATGATGAAAGATGATTCCTTTTGGCCTTTATTTATACTTTTGGATCAGTCGCAGCTTCGGTGGTAAAACCTTACCCAGATGCTCTATTTATCGAAAAATAGTATACCTTTAATTCTCTTCTAAACAACTTTGGTCCATGGGAGAAGCCACAAACAGCAACTATGCATGCTCAGCTTCATCCATAAACATAAAGCAAGCACATCTTCTAATCAATTCGCTACCTTGTCTCCCCGGATCAATTTTTTAAAGACAGATAAGCTCCATGACCCAATCTTTACCCTTTTTTCCTCGCAGAATTTTATCAAGAACATCATATGAATCCCAAGGTTTCGATCTCGGTCGCTGTTTTGAACTGCTGCACCTGTTCAAGAGCTTGGCCAAGCAATACTAAAAATGAAAAACATATTTAAGTTTATGGCGCGCATCATGGCCGCGTACCTTGGAGACGATGTCTTCGCAGAGGGCGAGATGGGACTCGCAGTGCTTGCAGCTGTAGACCTTCCCGGAGTTGAGGTGGACCAAGTGGAGCCTCCCCATCTCCTCCCCCGCTGCAATCCGCGCCAAGCGAAACGCCGACGACGCCGATAACGGGATCAAGCAAGAGTCGCGCCCCGCCGGCGCCCCGAGGAGCCCCGCCCCGCACCGCCGCGTCCCTCCCCTCCCGTTCTGGCCCTCAAAAGAGGATAGAAAGAACCGGCGGCGACGCCGCCCTGCTCTCTGCGTCCACGGGCACAGCAGAGACGCACACGGAGGCTCCCTTGCTCAACCACTTCGTTGTTCCCCACAGCAGACACCGCAGGTTATGCAGGACGAGCGTGTGTAGACTCTCCAGAGAGTGTGTGTAGTGCGCGTCGGTGACGTGTAATTTGGAGGGGAATAGGATCATCTATTTTGTTTTTGCTATAGGATTTTTTATATACATACTCCTAAAGATTTTGATTTTTTACTCTTAACTATTAGTTTTAGGTGGCCTACAAGCCAATCTGACTATATAAATCTCGTTCATTTATTAATATAATGGCATAATATTTATTGTGTAAATCGCATTAATTCTCGTTTCATAATGAAGTCCGTGAATATGTGCTATAGTAATCAGATTATGATGAGATCATACTAATGAGACTGATCACTTAAACACATATTTTTAATTGTTCCTAGTCGGAGGATATCCGAGAAGGACATCGAATATCCGGTTAGACTCGTACAGATTACTCCTGCTCATATGATGAGGATGATTGATCTCATAAGTCATTTGTATGGAGACACTAAGGCGAATCTGTAGGTGCTCATTGGAGAATGAGTTCACTGAACTGATCTGACTGAATCGCTGGATGGTATTGTACCTCACTGTCAACCAGCTTGATTCTATTGTCGCAGTTGCGTGGATGGTCCTCAGACCTGAGACACCAAGGATACCTTGTCGGTGGACTTCTGTGCTTTGACCTTGGTTTACGAATCTCTAGCCACGGGATTCTAATACGCCAAGGATTGGGTACAGCGGAATACTGTCGAAAGGGAATTGTGTGTCAATAAGGAATCATTCGCTCTCGGTACTTAGAGAGAGAATGCTCTAGGAAGGATGCGCGAAAGTCCCTGGCCAGGGCGAACGATAATATTGGAAAAGGAGTTTTCCGATATTCATCAACGGCATCCAATCCAAGTGAGTCGACCGGTTAGGGTTTGACAGCTCGCCATACCCTGAGTTGACTCGAGAGCATTGTACGAATGAAGGATTATATCCACACGGTAACTGTCGGCGGAAAGGTTCCAAGAGTGGGTTACTTAACCCCAATACATTCCAGGTTCACGCGGTGTTGCTTAGCACCCAACGTGATCGGAGGCTCGGTCGAATTCGATGTGCGACATCAATTCGATTGATTAATTAATTAGTAAAGGTTATTAATTGATTAATAAAACCAGTGAGGAGTCACTGGGCTTGTTGGGCCATTAACTGGACTGGTACTTGGGCCTAGAGGGTCACACGCAAATGATTCTCAAGGCGATGGATAAATAAGTGGGTTTTATACAAACTGGGATTTTTTATGAAAAACTGCACGGTTAGTATAAAACATAGCGAACGGGCTGAGCAGGCCAAGCTGCTGCTAACCTTAGCCACCCCTCCTCTGTTTCTCTCTCTCTCTGACATCCAAACATATCCAGATTTGCTCCGTCACTTCTCCGAATCCCGTTCGACGGGAAATCGTCCGCGCGCTGCGGCGATCGTTGCGGCGACCGGCAGAGGTTTCGTGGGCTGCGAAGAACGAGGAACGTGAGGATATCCGTCGCGAGGAGGATCGCGTGGAGTTCGCTATAGGCCGGGCACTTGCGCGGCTTGCGGTGTCGCACCGACGGAACCGAACGGTTGCGGATTCGAATCCGCACACGGTGAGAATCGATTATCCGATAATCGTAGTTTTTAGTTTTTCGAAACGGAACGAATCGCTGTTTAATATTTTATTTTTTCGCTGCGTGAGTAATCCAGAGAAATCCGAAAAATCCCAACATTAACTCTATATATTATGCGAAACACTTCCGAAAACTTCAGAAGTATTGTGGTCATGTCCCTCCATCCCAATGCACTGAACTCCAACCAAATATATTAGAAAGATTTTAAATACTTTTATATGTATATCTCTAAATTCATTAGAATTTTACATGTATGTCCCGGACTTACTTATTAGAGTTTATCGAACCTTTTTGCAATATTCGATTAGAGTTTACGGCATTTTGACGAAAGATATAGCCATGACACTTTTAAGATTTTTGAAAAGAATTCATACAATAATTGAGAGTTAAGAATATAGATATAAATATGTTAACTTTTAGATATATATATATATATATATATATATATATATATATATATATATATGCAAAAATTCTTTTATTTTATTATCTACGGGTACAAACATCAACCATCATTATTCTCGGCAAGCATATTCTTTTCACATTATTTACTGGTACTCTTTAACATCTGAAGCATCAAAAATATTACAATATAAAATTCATTGATTTTGTTGGTATTAAATCAACATATTAGAGAGAAAACGAATTGATCGATCTCCGTAATTTGTGTGGATTGTCCTCGTTATCCTACAAAAGCGAAGGAATCATCTTTGTCGTCGTGGACGGCTATTAGAGTCGTCCACTTTTTTCACGCGTCAAGTTTTATGGGTAACGTTAGTTCCTCAAGGAAAGAGAAAAGAGAGAGAAGAGATGAGAGATTATTAGTGGTGAAAGAGGAAAGAGAGAACTCACGTTTGTGCGTTTTCTCATCCAAAAGACTCCTTCTTTTATACATGTGACTCTCTTATGTATCCTACAAGTTTTTGGACTTATCCTCTCATAAGGAGAGAATCATAAGAAAACTAATCTACCATCAACGTGGATGTGCATGAGACTCTTTTCCAGCTTACAGATTTAATTTATTGTATATTGCGATACTTTCGGCCTCTCAAATTTACAACAGGTAGACAATAGATGGATGAGGAAGATGAAATGATCAATAATAATAAGGATGCTATTTTTATTTTTCTAAATGAATTTGTGACAGGCGAAATAAAAGCCAAAGATCGTGATTTATTTATATTCGTAAACTAATAAAAAAAGATGTGATAAAAAGTTGGACAAAAAATTGAAGCAGTGGGGAGGGGCTGCCATGGAGACGTAGAGTCATGTCCATGAGTTGCATTTCATACATGGAAGTATTTTTTATTGGAGTTTCGATTGCTAATTATAATTCAGGTCAGTGAGTGCTGCAAGAAGTTATTAAGAACACAATTTACTGGTTAGTGAGATATTCTTTGACATATATATATTGTTGTCAACAAGATATTATTTACTTTGGCTTATGAATCTCACTATTTTGTTCCTTTGAGAAAAAGATCCTTGTTGAAAAAAAGTTGAAGGGATCTTCTTTATAAACACATGGTTATCTTATCGACAATTAAAATAAGATTATTTAGCCCCTATTTCTATACATCTTGGAGTTCCCACAGACGACGTTAATTATAACGTCCTGAACCCATGTCTCACTGGCAGAGCCAAAAAATTTTGGAAGGGGGACAAGGTTACCTAAAAATTTGGCAAGTTTGATAATGTCTATTGGAAAGGAATACTAATTAATGTCCCTGTATAGGGTACTGTTTTGTGGAGAATATTTTTTAGGAATGTCTAAGACTATCCTTTCTTATTAATTTTTTTCAATTATACATAAAATTAATTAGTTATCGAAAATATTTAAAACTCAAATATTAAGAAAGCCATGATCATTTCTTAGTATCAAGATTATGCATAAAACATGTAACGTACGCTTGTTGTACTTGGAACTTTTACTTATATATTCTTATAGAACACTATAGTTTCACGTATACTTCTAACTTTCAGATATTGATATAAATGCCTAACATCCTTAAAAATGTTGTATTTATATCTTTCTAGTTAAAATGTAGTAAACTCTGAGGAAATATGTTAAAAGAGTAATACTTCTAGCACCAAATGAGGTGCAGTCCAATTTTAATTTTTTAATTTTTAATTTTTTTTTAAGGGCAGACCTATTATGTCCAAAATGTGCATGCAACCTAATCTCCAATAAGACAACCCAAAAATGTCTGAAAAAATAAAAAACTAAACTCCTTTTTATTGGGCTCAATTTGTTTAAAAAATTTCACTGTTCATTCGAGCTCAATTTTTCATTTGTTTTAGATTTTTTTGGGATCGTTCTATTACATATTAGATTGCATGGACATGTTAGATATGATGGGCTCAACCTTATAAAAAAATTTAAACAATAAAAAGATAAAAAAAATCGGGCAGCACCCCATGTGATGCAACAAGTGTTACTCACATTAAAAATATTTGAATATTATTGCATATATATATCTCTAAATTTGTAAGAGTTTTACATATATAGCTCTAAATATATTAGAGTTTTGCATATACTCCTGACTTTACCAAAAATTGACGGAATTTTCTGATATATTCAGTGGATTTCACAATATTTTGATAGAAAAGTAATTACATTTTTCTAAAGATGTCAACAGTATTTATATACATGGAAGTTAAGCGTATAACTACATAATCTATAGAAATATATATACAAAAAAATCCTAAAACAATTGTTTATACTTTTCCTAAAACTAATCAAAAATATTATTGAATAAAAGTATCATAAGCATTTTAAAAATATAAAAATATTTGTGTAGATATATTGTAAAGATATTTACATTTGTACTCTAATTCTTTAAAACAATTAATTAAAGCCAAATAATGAAAGTTTAAACTGATCAACAGTCTGTGGACTTGTCATGTTATCCTGCTGCTAACTGTAACGAGAGAGAGAGAGAGAGAGAGAGAGAGAGAGAGAGAGAGGAACACCCTGTAGACGTATGGACGCGGAGAAGACGAGGGGAGGGGAAGGGAGCGATATTTTCAAAGGATAAAAACGACAGAGAAAAATGGCCAAGGGCAAAGTCACCAAAATAAATGGTAAGTAACTAATCGGATCAACAGAAGATCAAGAGAAGGGGGGTAATTTCCCCCTCCTTCCACCACTGCCGTGTCCAGTCATATCTGACTTTCGGCGGAACTCGGAGATGATACATGTATGAAACATAACACATACATAACAGAAATGAGAGAATAAGAGTCCACAAGATAATAACAATAAGTCATCCATTGCAAAAATCTATACAATAATAAATCAACACAATCCACAAAAGTCTCATAATAAATAAGTGTGTCTAAATAACATAAACAATCCCTATCAACTTCTTAAGATCTCTCAAATTACATAATAGACCCAAATACTTTCTATTACATCAATCTATTAAAACAAAAAGACTCATATTACCACAATTAGTCTTAAATCAAATAAGCTCCAAGAAATACCTAACCATTGTGGGCAAACCCAAAGTTCAACTCTCTGGCTACCTCTCTTGAAAAATTATTTAACAAACTTCCTAAGTACAAAACTCAGTAGGCATCATCCCCTCCACAGGCTAAACTTTAATAATTGAAATTCACAAAATATGTAAAAGCATAGCATGACTGAATTACAATGTTACTTATAAATCAAGTAAAAGAATGATACAAAATAAGATCTCATATATCTCATATCAAATTGGATTTGTTTTTTAAAAGTGTGAAACAAACATGTTAATTCATAATACTTATCACATATATCAACTTTTCTTACTTTACTCGAAAGTAACTACTAATCATAAACATATCATATAATTCTTCCAATACAGAAGAATAGACGTATCACATAGCATATGACTGAAATTAATGACTAGCGGTATAAAATCACATCACATATTCTAGATTTCAAATACATATTTAAAATAGATTTTAATGCATCTAAACAAATCCAAATTGAACTCATTATGTGCCAAAATTAGCATATTTCACATATTGAACGAGCAAGCATCCCAACCACAACATATGGGGCCACACAAATACATATACCGAATACTTGGGTAATAGTACTAAGTCTTGGCCACCAGGGAACCGAAGATCACACATATCCTACCACTACACCATACTAAAATAGATTTCATAGATTTACCAATTACCCTTGGATTACATAATACCCTATCCAAATAAGATGATTATATTGGAATTGGGTCACATAATCTCCTTACGATGACATTGTCCAAATCACACATATAAAATTTAATAATACATGTATCATATATTGGACTTTCATAAAATCATATAATTAGTATTAATCACATAGCCAATGGTATACATATACAAAAATAATATCTTTTCCATGAACACCAAACATTTTAAAGACAACATAAGGTTCTACTATGGAATTTCAATAAAACGAATTTAAATAGGTCAAACATGCCTTAAAACATTATTGACAATTTTTCAGAATTTTTGGAATATAAATTATATTTTTCATATATCAAAACTCATTTTTAAAAGTTGAAATGTAATATTTACTGAAATAAATATTAAATAGATTCAAAAATTATAAAAAATCTGACTAACATAATAGAAACATCATATTGACCATGTATGCAAAGTTTCACAAATTTATGAACCCATTTGACCTGGATTTTAACTCAAAAATCATAGCCAACTTAAGTTACGGGGGTTCCAATGCGATAGGTCTGAATTTTATATCAAATAAATTTTAAAAATTATAAAATTATTTATACGGGTCAAAAACATCATGTTAAAAGTCTCCAAAAAATTTGGTGAACTTCAATCATGAATCGAGTAACTTATAGAGTCCACAAATTAGATTATCAAAATTGTCAGAGTAGATTGAGCAGTTGAAAAAATAATTATAGAATAATTATTAAATAAAATAATAAAACTATCAAATTTTTTGGAGAATATGTAAACATATATAATTAACGTTTGTAAAAAGTTTAAGTCAATTAGAGTTCAGACAAAGGAGAACAGATATTTGCAAAATAGGTAAGTGAAACTGGAACTGCAAAAGTAAAACATCCAAGATGGTGGAAATTTTTCTAAATAAACGTCCAAAGGATTGGACGTTTTATCAAACCGAAAACATCCAGACACATGTGCGCCCAACGTTCAAATGATTGGACGCTTTATCAGTATCATTCCAGAAGTTCTTGTATGTCTAGAATATGAAAAATCTTTGAAATTTTCAAAATCATTGAAAAAAAAATTCAAACACAATGGAAATACAGAGATTTTTACACAAGATTAAATTTTGAAAATATCAAAATATTAGGATATGCTATAGATAAAAATTAATTTATGCTTTAGGAAATCATCGCCCACCTCTTATGAACAAACTGACCTTCTCCAATGAATTTCTTCAATCCTACTATGAATCCAAACTTCTAACCTTCTTTCTTGATCTCAAGTTTCCAAAAACATACCACAAATATGAAATCATTAATCCATAAGTCATAAACCACTTCTTCTTCTTCATTCTTCAAGAACAAGAACGGAACGCGTACCTTCTTCAATAGAGAATGACCGCCAGGGTTAACCACGCTCCTAAGCCACTATAAATAGACTAATCTCTCTAGTTTTATTCCCACATAACCTCCGCACTCCTGTTTAGAGTCGGCTTAATCTCTCATTCACGAATTAAAGAGAATCATACTCCAAATCAGACTACTCTCATGTATTTCTACTTGTCTTATCTAAACATCTAATTTTTCGACCTAGTAAACAAAAGAATTTACAAAAATGATCTTCTACAAAGTTGTAAATCTCTTCGAGCTCTTTACATGGTACTAAGTATGCCAAAATCTGAGTTATACAATGAAAGTTATCGCCAAATTACTAACCTACTATCATGGGTACCCAAAGAAATTTCACTCAGTTTAATGGGCTAAACCACCTATAAATTTAAGTTAATGGGCTTACTCAATTAACCATATTACACTCTATTTATCTCTTTAATTATTTTTATTTGTTATTATTTCTATTTAGAATATGTTACTACACCCTCAAGAAGATATCACCTCAAATCCAATCATTAGGAACTTAAAAATCCGTAAGGTATAAATGCCAAACCATCCACATTTATAATACACAACCATGCCAAAACTATTGACAGAAACTTAAGACAAATTACATTATCTTAAGTTTTAGAACACCTATCTGAAAAGTTTAAAAACCAAGATAGTTTTTTACAAGGACTGAACCTACTCTTCTATACAACGGAACTCTAAAAAATTTTCCCCGGATCGATTTCCAAACTTCTGCTCCTTAGACCTACTACACACTAGAATCTCCTGAAAAGGTTAATATCTCGATGTATAGTTTGCAACTCAACATGCATCAAAATCAATGACATGCTTACACATAATAAATTAAGAAACATAAAAAAGTCTTTAAATGTTTCATAGATCGTCATCTACATGAGTCATATGTTATAAATGTCAAAAGAATAATTACAGAAGTAATGCATATATATATATATATATATATATATATATATATATATATTCCACTACTTATAATCAGTTTGGTTTATCAAAATTCAATTTTACAAATGATCTGCGTAGAATAAATTATATTTGACTAAATTTACAAAACAAATCAGATTTATATATAATCGAATTCAAATATGCAGGTTAGTCCCAACATGATCATTATTCCCAATTGAAACGAACTTTTAAATTCATGCTTTGGACAAGTATCTAAACCACAACATAAGAGGCCCTACAACACCCCTATACCTAGATAAATGGTGCGTTGGTCTTGATACAACTGTGCAGGTTCTGAGGTCTTTACCCAACTGTGCACTGAATGGAAATTCAGTTTCATGATTTTATATAGACCGTCATCGTCAGATCAACATAATTGATTATTGCCATATGAGATACTTAGTGCGAATTCATCCCTACAAATCCTCTTAAGATGGCAATGTCCATGTATAATTAATGAAATTGAAGTGCACACTAAGAATTTATTACCTAATTTATATTTAAAACTATGTAGAAATTCTATACATACAAGACATTATTCTCATAATAGATTTCTCATCTAGATCACTTAAAATCATAATTACTTAATTAGCACAAATTAGGTCTTAATTAAATATTTAAACATAGTATCTAATGCTCAACCTGACCAAAATTCCTCTTAAATTGTTTCTTTAGTTATGTATAACTCGAAATGAATCCTTATAGATATATTTTTCTTGTAAATGAGTTAAAATTTGATAAATAAACAATTAACTATAAAATTTCATCATAGTAAAATCATAATCATGGTGGTTTCCATACTAAGAAGTAGCTAAAACATCTTCTAAACATGTGGTTAGTTCTAATTTTTGTAAAAATTTAAAATTTTAGTGCTAAAAGAAAATTAAACATAATTTAAATAGTAAATAATATAAAAATTAAAATTAATTTAAATAATAAATAATATGAAATTGGTTCATCAAACACTTGCCTAGAATGAAGAATCCCAATCAATTCTATCAATCTCTAATCTTTTGGAATTATTTTAGCACTACATACATCCTTCTCCTTCTATTTCTCTCTTTGTTTTCCTATTTTTCTAGATTTTATAGGAAAGAATGAGATATTTTTCTATCCAATCTCAGCTAAAACCCACTACAAAACTATCTAGGTCGTTTAACTCGCATACTAGAAGTATAAGTGTCCCGTATGAGTCATCCTTTGAGGTGGTAGAAATAAATAATTTAATTCTATTAATGTAATTACACACTCAATAGTAATCAATTACAAGTTGTTTATGTTATTTATGTAATTGATTATATAACTAAACTGTTAATTGATAAAGTAATCAATTAATTGAATTGGTAATTGATATTTAAACTGAACTGATAATTGATAAAATAATCGATTGTGTGAACTGGTAATTGATATGGTAATCGATTAGTTGAACTAGTAATTAATATCTGAATTGAGCTGGTAATTAATAAGGTAATCAATTATATGAACTTGCAATTGATATCTAAACTAAACTACTAATTAATAAGATAATCGATTAACTAAATCGATAATTGATAAGATAATCCATTAATTGAATTGATAATTGATATCTAAATTAAATTGGTAACTGATTAGGTAATCACTTACACATTTGATATAGTAACTTCAATTATAAGACTAAGGGTAGTTGATTAATTGATCTTCTTATCAATTAACTGATTAGTTGAGTGATTTATATCAATTAATTGAGCTCTCTTTCACTTACTCAACTAATTATTTAGTACTTAGTATTTATTATTTTATCATTATTACTTATTATTTATTATTTTCTTTCTCTATTCTTTATACGACATTCTAATACATTCTATCTAACACAAGCATACTAATTTAATTATCAATACTTATTAACTTAGTTATTAAAGTTTAAAAATGACTTTTTGACGTTGAGGATGTTACACGTCTTTTCTTCTGTAATCGTTATCGCTATCACTTAGCTAATCGATTCATAATTTAAGTTTCACTTCAAATACTATTGAAACACTAATCGATTTAACTATTGTGAACTGAATCAATTACTAACTTGACTATGCTATTGATTAACATTATGTTTTTCAGTCTTCAATTACTCATGTGTTTCAAATCGATTATAGTACATTCCTGAATTGATTTATTATAAACACTTAACTTCCTTTTGACCGCAAAATTGATTAACCGTGTGTTCTCTAATCAATTATTTATGTATTTCGTTAATCGGTGCCGATTGAGTTTCCATCTTCGATTATCCTCACTTCTTTAATCGATTTGCCAACCGATTGTAATTTTGATTACTATTATATAGCTAATTGATTACCTGTTTTCTCTTAATTGATTCCGAGACTCTATTATAACTTCGATTATCGATGCCTTCTCAAATGGATTATTATTATTATTTTAACAGCGATTAATAGCTTGAACTTGAATCGATTGAACAAATTCAATTACCTATCCATTTAATCGACTCTCTCCTCGTTATATTAGTGATTTTACTCTCAATTTGTATGACCTGTTCCTTAAGTGATCTTGAATCATTTATGTCATAAAAATTATTGATATGTGTGTAATTAATTTATTTTATCCAATCGCATCTCTGGCCTGCCATATTTATATTATCCTCTTGGCTAGAGATATTTTATGCGCCATTTTTCTAATCCTTTATCTGACAGCTTTTTAACTTTTTCATGATACTTTTTCATGAGTTTCCATACTTCTATTTCCTAAACCATCATAGACTTTTGCTATGCTAACATTAAGGCAAAAAGTGTAGTTTCCCCTTCTTTGTTCTCATTGGTACAGGTTGTTGTCGAAAGATCTCTCCTACCGGTTCAAGGCTGCACTTGATCATCATTTGGCAGCTTGTACCTGTAGCCTTACAAAGCTTCTAAGGAATACAGAAGGAACAAGATTTTATCCAGCTGACAAAAGACTCTCTCTCTCTCTCTCTCTCTCTCTCTCTCTCTCGTCCTCTCTTTGAAAATTTCAAACGTCACAGCTGGAAGGTCTCTCTCTAATGCTTCCCTCCACCAGTTTAACATATAGATTTTGAAGACCGCCTATATATGAAGATCTTGATCAAGAGAGATAGAAGAATAAGAAGATTGCACATCAAGAAAATCTGCCAAGATTGTACTTCTCTGCGTCCGGCAGAACTCTGTACTCTTGAGCTGTGATAGAGAGATAGACAGAAGAGTCTGAGAGCTTGAGCTTCCCCTTCATATGTATTCTAAATTTGCTTATTTGTCTTGATCTCACTGTATGTTCATCTATGAATACTTGCGTCTTCAAAGGCACTCTCATTTCATTCGTACTCTTCATTGTGTTGTGCAGTTGTGCAGGAGGTTGTCGTTCTCTTCATTGTGTTGAAGAGAGGACCAGCTAAGGCTGTAGGTTGTGGTTGTGATTTTGTTTAACCGGCAAGGGATTTGTACCTTGCGTTAGTGAAACTCCTAAGAGGTTGCTTGGGAACTAGATGTAGGTCTGAACAAACTGAACCAGTATAAATCCTATGCATCTTGTGTGATTGTTCCTTATTTCCTCCCCTTACTGTGCAATTGCGATTAGCTTCTATTTGTTAATCCCAACCTATAACATGGTTGCATTTATTAAGCAACAAAACAATCATCCAAAACAACAATAGCTTCCTCGTATGTAATAGAAAATCTTAGAAGAAGCTGGCTATCAACAACTCATATGCATACGCTCGTACGAAAAAATCATTGAAATATGCTAAGCTATTCAACACTTAAATCAAAGATCCTTTATATCCTTAACCTGCATAACACACTGCTCACTTTCTCCCTATGATGCTAAAGACAATAGATTTTCAAAATAAGTGGTGAAGCAAAACATAAATCAAAATAAGTAACAAATAAATGCCTTCTCCTAGCAGTAATCATGGAGGAGTGTAGAGGCAACAATGCTCATCCAATAACAAGTCCTAACGAGAGGAACATGCTTTCAATAAGAAAAAGAAGAGGCCTTTGGATAAAGATTTCTACTATGGAAGTTCTTTTGTGTGATTGGATGGAATTCGTAAGGGTGTGTTTGTAAACAATTAATCCTTCAGATTTTTCAAAAGAAGCCACCAAATTCTCTCGCATTACTTGTAAAAGTTTAGATTCCTCGAAAATTTGAATACTATCTTATGGAGGAAAGAAGTTAGCCACCTCAACGGCGCATTAACCAAGCAAGGCACATTAAAGACCCTAAAATCTGCGATGATAATAGCAAAATCTCCTTTGTTAAATCAATCTTTAATCCAATTTTTTAACAGCTATTCTAAAGTTATCCTCACAATCTAAACAAAATATTATTTACAAATGGGGTGCATCTTGGCGTGTAAATTAAATTCATGATCTCTATTCTTAGACATTCTTTTCAATAAGGATCATGTATCCTTGAGGAATATGATTCGATTCCAAGTCTAGACATATAGATATATCATTCACTGACATGGGATTAATCTAATTCCCACCCTTTCATGAATTAAAAACTACATCTCACTTCTCTACGAGTCTCTGATGATGGTACATTAGAAGCTCTAAGCCAATTGCCATACTTGTATTGAACTGAACTCTCCATCCTCCAAGCCTTTTATTGTTGCAACTGCAACCAATGAATCTATAAAGAAACTTCAAATTAGTTTTACCTTTTATGGTAGCTGTAGAGAAGGAAGATTTGATTAACAAATTCGTAGAGCCTATAATCATATCCTAACAGCTTTTAACTTTAGCCAACTGCCTAGTGCAGTTGGTTTAACTCGGTGGCCTCTCCTCAGGAGGTCTCGGTTTGAGTCAATCATGTTATGCCTTAGGTTCTTAAGCCCATTTAATATGTTAAAGGATCATAGTTGGTTAAGCCCATTAATGAATACTAAATTATTTTAATGAATTATAATCTAATAATTATAATTTAAGTAATACTAGGCCCAACAAGTCCACTAGAATGAGCTCATTAGTGTTTCTAGGAGGAACCCACTAGCTTGTGGACTTAGCCAAATTTCTGGGTTCGGAATATGCAAGACAATAGTCTAATAAAATGACTATAACTTTTGCACAAAAATCTAACAATTACATGGTTGGCACCGTTGGAAAGACAATAAAAGGATATACAATTTTGTAGAAGAAAGTGTTCTCTAATTCTATACTCCAAAGGGTAAAATTTAAGAATTTTCAGGAAAGAAAAGTGCATGTTGCCCAAATGAGTTTGATTTGAACTCAAATTGCTAATTTGTCTTGGAGAGAAAGTCTTATAGAGTATATCTCTGGCTCCAAAGGAGGAAGGAGAGTTAATGGTAAGTATGGAGAAAGGAATCTACTAAAAATAAATGCTTGGATTCGTGTTAGGACTCTTAGGGACAAACTTCTTCTTAGAAGGTAAATATATGGTATTCTTCTTGAGAGAAAAGAGAGAAGAGAGAGTTATTCTTCATGAAATTTGATTCCAATACTTGCTGGTGGCTCCAAAACTATAGAGAACGTGGAAGAAGGCCTAGGGGGGAAAGAAACTGATGTTTGATTGCGAGGAAACTATAGGAAAGGATTGACTTCATTGCTCTTCAAGAGTAGGCTATGATAACCATCAAGTGACATTTTCTATTATGTGAAAAATCAAGTTTTGATTTCAAAAGTGATCAAAAGAGTTTTCTGGAATCATGATCTTTAATTTTAGATTCTCAAACTTTAATTAGATCCATGATTCTTTGCCAACTTCATGAAATTATGCAAAATTGAAATTTCAGTCTGAAAGACATCCAGCCCAGAGGAAGCATTCCAAAACACATCAGCTCGACTCAACGCATTTCAGGTTGAGTTCTGGATCTGATTTAAATTGCGTCCATCATCCTAAACGCATTTTACAAAAGGCGTCCACCAACCCAGATGCATTTCAAACTACTCAGACTGATTAGTTTGAAAATCTGAACGAACTTTGGTTGGGCATAACTCTGTGATTTGATGACCAAATGACCTGAAATTTTGTCCACACGTATGTCTCAATGAACTCTACATTATTACAAAATTAGAGGATTTTAGACATTTATTTCCTGTTATCTTACTATTTATTCGTTGGCTCTAAATTGACTTAAGTTTTAAAATTCCCACTTGAGCATCTATTCTTCTCATTTGACCTCCAAATTGAATGAAACTTTGCGTGCATATCAAATATAACAAATTCATCATGTTCACCAAGTGTGATTGATTTCTGAAGATGTTTATTATTATTTGGCCTATTTATTCGATTTTTAACTCTAAAAAATATGTTTAATGTCTGACAATTATGATTATTGATCCAAAAATTCTGAGAAATTTTATGTAGCATTTTCTTCAGTCCAATAACCTGTTGGAATCAGTTTTAATTAGATTATCTCCTAATTTAATCCATTTGACTCTTTAAGTGGTTATTTTCAAGGTAAAAATGATATGTTTTACCTTGTATAAGTATTTAGCACTTTGAAAATTCAAATTTCATATCTATGATCATTTTGTGACTGCAGTGGAACACTTGTGCCATATATGAGTGAGTTTGTTTGGGCAGTGCCATCTTAAGGAGATTGTAGGGTTCGATTCCAATGTAAGCATCTGTATTGGATAAGATATTTTGAATCCTAGGGCAACCGACAATAGTAATGTCAGGGTTGTTTGGACTTGAGTGAGACATTAGACTCTTCGGCTCTGTATAGTTAACTAAGACCTATGCCTCATTCCCTAGATATTTTGATATATATGTTCGGCTCCTTATATTGTAGTTTAGATACGTGTCCATTACGATATGTTCAGATTTGATATGTTTGGCACATGGACTCTGAGATATGTTATTTTGTTATGATATTTGCATTCAACTTACCCATTTGCTTATTTATTCGTCCTGCTTAGCTATTTTCTTGAAATTCCACAAATTTGGCTTAATATGAGATCCATGATTTGATTAAGCCTATCATGATAAGTTATATGATATTTGATTTGATTGTGATCCTAAAAAACAAATTTGAATTGGTAAACCTATATGTGACCTTATTTTTCTATCATGCTTTTAATTGAGCCATATGTAGAACTGTTGAATCATGATATTAGTTATCATTATATTTTAATTATTATATATTTAACATTTGATGGATTTAATGCCTACTGAATACTTATACTCATAAACCTACTAATAATTTCATAATCGGCACATGAGGAAGATCAGTGATTTAAGGAGACTTTGCCTGAAGATTGTCTAACAAAGTTATTCAGTTAGGTAGTTTGATTATTTGCTTTAGTAGAATGATGTAGTAAACAATTGAGAGATAATGTATTTTCATTTTATTAGTGAGATGAGTAATTTATTTCAGTTAACGGAATTGACGATTTTGGGAGACGATTTTGACAATTTTACGGGCAAACAAACGAATGAAAAGATTTTCAAGAAAATATTTTTAGAAATGTCAAATGGTCGATTACATTTTTATTTTTCTCGTAGATTGATTTTTTTGGAAAACTTTTTCCATCCGATTATGTTTTATATACAACCAAACAAACCCTAACTGTCTTATCCCCGCTTCTTCTCTGACGTCATTTTCTACCTTTTTGTTAAGAATTCATATGCACCGTCAAGAATTTACCAGAAATAACAGAGTAATAATGTAACACTACGTATTGAAGTCTTAATAAGGTAAGATATTAATATTATTACGTTAGTTATTAATATGCTATTATATTACAATTACGTTACTCGTTAATGTTATAGATGATACCGTGATAGAACAATAAAAGTGAAGAATAAAATTAGAAATTACGTAAAAAAATAAACGGCCGTTAGGGAAAGGCAGTGAAAACTGATGTCAAACTAAAAGTGTGGACCAATGACAAGCTGACACGAGACAAGAAATAATGTCAGACTTCTGACCTGAAGGTCTGCTTAAGTTTCCCTAAAATCAAACTTTTTCTTGTACCAAACATTTATCATCCACTGAAATGCTAACTAAACCCAACAAGGCTCCTCATCGTGAAAGCAGTGGCCGACGCAGGAATTTGGTCCAGTGGGGTCTTTAGATTGAGTATTGTGGACCAAGTTGAAGGTGGGACAACCAAAGATGCAAACGGGTCGGATTCAGTGCAGATTTATGGTAGATCCATGACCGTACCCATTAAGTTATCGGTTTAAAAATACTATCCGTTAACGATCCTATAAGTTAATAACCGGTCGGATAATTAAATTTGAGCGCATCATATGTATTCGGTAAAAAATAATGTGTATTCATTATTTTATCCACTATGAATATCGATTTGAAAAGATAAGTCACCTTTCAATAGTGGATAGATCACAAACATTAACATCTATAAAAAGCAAAATAAAATATAAATGAGCCATCACCCAGGTTCACTGGATCACAAACATTTAACACTAAATAAAGAAATAATAATATATAAATGAGCCACCTCCCAGGCTCGCTGGATCACAAAAATTAACATCTAGAAAAAATAAAATAAAATATAAATGAGCCACCACTCAGGCTCACTGGATCACAAATATTTAACACTAAATATAAATATATATATATATATATATAAATGAGCCACCTCCCAGGCTCGCTGGATCACAAAAACTAACATCTAAGAAAAGTAAAATAAAAATTGAAGAAAATCTTATGTAGATTTGATACCTTGACTTGGCCACTTTACGATGTCAGCAATCTTTTGCAACCTTTAGATATCAACAACCTAGAAAGGAAGATAAACTTTCCAAAATTAATAGAAGTTTCTTCTCAACATATGAGCATGTTTAAATAAGTTGTCTACAATGGTTTAAATCACAAATAATAAAGAATAGTTGATTGGCTTGCATTAAAACTCAAGAAAGATTAAGGTATTGACTTTTAAAAAATAAATTCAAGAAAGAATAGTTGATTGGCCGAGATGGAGTTCTCATCCTTAACTCATAGAGATATTTGGTTCGCATACTCTTGTTCTTTAAATTACATGGTCTCCTTGGTGAGGTTCTTCAATTTCTCTGTAGTTTTATAATCAGCTTGAGGTTAAACCAACTTAATGACAATGTAATTCACCTTGTCACCATGTTAAACAAACTTAGTGACAATATAAGTTATCATGTCACTATGTATAGTGACAATCATATACTCCGGTCTCTTCTTGTATCGATACAAGTTATTTTTGCTTGGTATAAAAAAATCATGTAATCAAAGGAACAAGTAGATTGTGCTATTCCTATTGTCAACAGAGAATATTTGAGAGCAAAATTTTAGAAAATGATTCATTGAGCATAGAAAAGTGCGAAGAAAAGTGGGGACTATATTTTAGAAACTAGACCTAGATTATGAAAATTGAAAATAAAGGTACATCTCTTTTCCAACAATGACTCCTATGTAAATCGTTAAAGGTAACTCTTTTCCTCGAACACTTGTGACATCTACCGGGTGGTCTTGTGTCCCAACATATATATGGGTGCCATCTAGGAAGTCCAATGGTAACGATATTCACATTTAGATAAGTTAGAACTCAAAAATGAAAACTTAATATATGCAACAATAGACGGCACACTCGAACCAAAGAATAAATTGATGGAGGCACCATAACTCATAATTGAATAAGAATATTATAAGGTACTTTCTACAGAGAATTTAAGTTGGCTGAGGCATGAGAAAATCTATACGAAGGTACATTTTGAATTCACACAGAGTTCTAAGTTTTTGAAGGAAGGAGAGGGTTAACATAGTGCATAAAGACCCAAGTCGTTAATGGAATAGGCAGAATGGTTGCATATAAATAAAACAAGAGACGGCATAAATCTTTGTTCAAAACATCTAATGAATCCGAAGACGAGTCAGTTGCAACTTAAAAAAGAGATATCCCAAGATTAATTCACAGTTAAAATGGTACACAAAAAAGCTCACAAGAGTCCTCAATCTGATTCAAAAAAAAAAAAATATCTTCCATGATCAAGTCAACATATGAGAGACTGAGAAAATAAATCACAAAACTATGCACAATTTTTTTCCTATGTGTGATAACCTTATTGTTAAAAAAAAAAAAATTAACCTTGTTCTGATTCTGCAGCACGCGGTGGGGGATCGGCCGGTGAGGGTGACCGGAGTTGGAGGCAGCCAGGCAGTGGCGGTGGAGGCAGCTGGGCGAGCACTGCTAGGCAAAGGCCGAAGCAGCTGAGCAAGCGGAGATCGGACTCGGAACTCGAAAGGCGGCGGGCTGTGGGCCACAGCGGCGCTGGGCGGAGCCGCGGACGGCAGTGCGAGGCATATTAAAGGCGGAGGCCGAAGGCAGACTGGTCATTGGAGCCTGGAGGGCTGGGCGGGGCTGGGCGGCTGGCGCCTGGCGGGTCGGCTGTTAGCCGGCGGCCGGCGGGGCTGGGCTGGGGGTCCGGGCGGAGCCGCAGCGGAGGGGTGGCGTGGACTGGAGGGCAGCGGCCAGCGGGCCACCGGCGCTGGCTGCGGCGGCGCTGGGCAGATCCGCAGAGGGGTGAAGGGAGGGAGGCGGACCAGCAGGCAGCCGCGGAGGCCAGAGGCAGAGCAGAGGGGGTGACCGGCCGGGACGCCGGGGCTCGGATGGGCAGCTGGCTGGTCGGCGGCGGCCGGCGGGGCTGGGCCGGGCGGAGCGCCAAAGCCGGTCGTCGGGGCTGGGCAAAGGGGCCGTGTCGCAGGCCCGCAGCGGGTGGAGGGCAGCGGCTTGGCCGCTGGCCGACTGGGCCAGAGCCGGTCGCCTCGGAGCCGCGGAGGCCGGAGGCGGAGGGGGCCAGTGGCCGCTTGCTGGGAGCGCCGGGCCGCCGCGCACGCCGCACGATGCTGGGTTGGCTTGCCTTTGTCGAGGCCGAGGGGCTAGGGTTTGGGAGTGGGAGTGGGAGCTCGCAGTGCTAACAGGAACGGACGCAGGCGCAGCACGGGCGGGGTGGGGAATGGATTAGGCGCTCCGCGCCTCCGCGCTCGGTTGGGCCTGCCTAAGTGGGCTGGGCGATCAGGCAGCCCAGTGGGTTCCTGCATCTGTGGCCAGTGGGGTCCTAGACAGTAAATATTGGGGTGGGCCTCTAGGATTTCGAAAGTCCGGTGGGGTCCTGGGACCCCACATCTTGTACATTGGATCCGCCGCTGCGTGAAAGCATGAAATGTTCACAAAGTTGATCATCTGTGTTACATAACCAAGTCAAAAGCAGATCAGCTGTAGCCCCACATCGGTCAACTAGGAGGAATAGAAATCTTCTAAGCGCAGATTTGGACTGGACTCGGGCACTGCAGAGTGAGCATTTTTTTTGGAAAGAATTTTTCTAAAAAATTCTCTCCCTCTCCTTGCAAGGTTCGCCGACTCGAATCTCCTATCATCCGGTACAATTTGGATCGATTCGACCGATTTGCATGAAAATTTTTTTCCAAATCACAAACTCAGTCTAGTCTCACTGACTCGGATTCGTCCTAATACGGTACAAATCGTCCAAATCAACATGAGCCAATCCAGTACGGCAAACTATGCCCTGCCCTTACAGAGTTCCAACGAAACCTGCACTTACAGGAGGAGCTGGACTCAACTACCAGTCCCACTTGGGCTATTGCCCCGGCTCCCCACCTCGCATGGGTTAAGACCCACCCGAGGTCATGTGCCTCCAAGTTCCAACCAAGTCATGCTCTATATAAGCCACTCTACAATCCATAGCATACCATGAAAACAACTATGCATTGCACATTTGCACCTCTTTTTTCTTTCGCCGTGGATAAAAGAGGAGAAAAGAAAAACAGAGCCAAGTAATTTTAACCATACAAATATAAGTCATTCTAAGCTATAAATTTCAAAAACTAAAATGTGTTATTCTTCCTTTCTTTAAAGCAGGAAGGGGAACAAATATGCAAGTTTAAGCCACTTAAAAATCACGAGACAAGAAAATGCGTGAATGAAATATTCTCTCGTGCATGCAACTGCAGCCCCAAGGTAAAGGGAAGAGGTCCAAAGGATATTCCCCAAATTACTCATGATCATAAAAGACTACTGCCAGGCAAACTAATGACACTTTGTAGGATTATTGAAGCCTAACTTTGCCTGTCAATTTCCATCTTTAGCGGGCCAGCTCTGTAATCCGCGACCGCTTTGTCAAATGTAGTCCGTACATGTTGGCACATTACCATCAGATTCTGAAGCGCATCATTGAGTACATCCTTCGCCGGATCACCTGTCCAATGGAAGAACAAAGATGAGGCTATTTAACAAACATTCCAAGAAGAAAACTGGACACTGGAACCAAAAATATCCGTTTCAACTGTGGCTAGTCTGAGGAATGCACAAGTGAGGCCAGAGACCAGATGATTTTCTACCTCCATTTGCATACCAAACTAATTAAAGAGAAACCACAGATTCCATGAATCATCAGAAATCTCTGCAAAGGAGAATACTGTGTTTGCCCATTTCATCTATCATCGAAAGTTTCTGCAAGAGTAGATTGGTAAGATGTTTGGTTAAAATGCTCTGGCTAGCGGCATAGAAAGTTAGTTACCCGGCCCGCTGTTCTATGCCCATGTTTAGAGGCAGAATAACCTTGCGGAACAAATATCCATAAAGAAGATTAACAAACCCCAAGAAATTTCTGCCAAGCACCTCCCTGCTAATATGCAACAATATGGTTTGGCAAAGGTCAATTGTACGCACCCCTGCTTTTTTGCAGAGAGCCTTTTTTGGATTTAAATCCATGATCTTCAGATTATACTGGGGCAATCTTACCATTGCACTTAGGATTCCCCTCAGAAATAAAAATGAGAATCTAAACTAGAAAAGAAGTTTATGTGCCCAAATACAAAAGATAGCATGACACAGTTTTTCTTCAAATCTACTGGAGATGGACAAAATCCATACTTGAAACATATCATTCAAGAACAACTCCAAAGCAAAAACCTTCACTGTCAATGACCTTTTTTTTTTATTAGATTTTTTAGGTCAAACTCACCTCAGCTATCCACTTACTTGATCTCCACCCCAGCCGCAACTGTGCGCAGGCCAAGTAGTGGAGTGTCGAGGGGAGCTCGAGGTCAAACCCACCTCGCGGATCCTAAAACATGGGGAGGGTGTGGCCCGGGGAGTCCCAGTTCATTCCCGTTACCCTCAAGGATCGGACTCGTGACCTTCGGCTATAACCAAAGGCCCTGAGACAACTCACCTGAGGGCCGCCCTCTTGTCAATGTCTGTTATACTAACAGCGGGAATCATTTTGATGTCCTTTGGCAATACTGAATCTAGATTATATCAAAATGTGTAAGTATGACATGCACTTGTGGTTTCTTATGGATAAAATAAGGCCTACTTGGCTACAATGTTGTTGAAACACTAAAAGCAGAACAAGTAGAATTCTCACCAACATAATATAACTCAACGATTAACCAACATATTTTGTATTGGTTTGTTGATCTTGGTCTCACTTATTTCTGTTTATATAGCTCATGGGCACAATCTAATGGGAAAGCACAACATAGAAATATCTGGATAAATGCACACAAGTGGAATATTGCTTTTGGTTTGGGTTAAAGGCCATGAATAAAAGGATCAGTTAGAAGATACGGTCCGGAGGTGAGGGCTAGGCATGCAAACCTGTCGTCTGGACTCTTATGTTGACCCGGTTCTCTGAAGGATGAGGAATGCTGTATCCACAAAATTCAACTCTAGGACTACAATGAGAACATGAAGTTGGTCAGAAACAACAGATGGAAGAAAAGAAATTTAGTGTAGTGCCAAAAACTACACAGTCTAGAAACCTCTATATTTCAGAGGTAATTACAAATACTACACTTTTTGGAAGGTGACAGCTGCCACTATTCATTCCAATATGAATAGAAAGAAGTACATAACTTTACCACACTAGGGCATACTTACAAAGATTACACTTGAACTTAGCAAATACGTTATGTATAGTTATCCTAATAGAGAATTTAGCCTATTCACATTACATTCTAATAATGGATGCTTACAACCATTGTTTTCAAGGCACGCTCCATCGCGTCCAAGGCAACCTGGTGCGTAGGCGAGCAGCTCATTAAGGCGCTTGCCTGGGCCGCCTAGGGGTGCCCAGCCCACCTAAGGCCCCCCCAGGCCGCCTTCTTTTAGGCTCATTCTAATACTCAGAAAGAAGTTGAAGGGTATTTGTGTAAAATTGGACATGTTTACGAGAGGGGAATGGATGATCAAACTTCCCACTTTGTGTGAGATTCTTCTGCCAGCGGGATTCCCTCCTCTCACAGCCATTGGTAGCAAGCAGCCGGCAGCAACTAGGATTTCCCTTGCTTGCTAAGTGCAGATGGCGTAGAAGAAAATAACTTGCGGGAGAAGTATGCTAGTTTGCTTACTTTATTTAGATATATGGGGAACCATGACATTACTATGCAGGTTTGCTTACTGTTTATTTACATATATCTTACGTTTGTCTTTCTTTTTTATACATGGCATGATTATTTACCTAGTAAATTTCAGGTTGGATTGACTTTTTTTTTCCATCTTGATTGAAAGGTATTTACAAATTCTCGTTCGTTTTTACCTTATTCCTTTGTTAATATTTGTCATTTATTTATTTTTTTCCTTCTACACTTTAGATATATGTTGAATGTTGTGAATATGCCACCCTTGTACAAATAAAAACAAAAATTCTCTTGAAACATATAGGTTATATAAACTAAGCTTCGCCTAGGCGCCTAAGCAATGAAGCAGTAAGCCACCACCTTGACCGCCTTGGACACCTTGACAACTATGCTTACAACAAAAGTGGAAGAGAAAGGATGTAGTGAATAGTTGTCTTGAGATTAGGTGGTACCATTTGAAGAGAAAAAAATTAAATACATTTAAAGATTATCTATTGAAAGAAGAAACATGGAATTCGATAGAGAGAATCTACACAATGTGGAATGAAATGGCTAACTGTATAAAAGAGAGTAGCTGAAGAAATCTTAGGCAAATCTAAAGGCAAAAAGATGAAAAGATTGGTGATAGAGTAATAAAATTCAAAGATGATTAAAGATAAATGAGAATAAGGGATGGCAAAGAATAAAAGATAATCAAGCTTTAAAAGAATATAAAACTGAAAAAGAGAGTATTGAAGTTAGTGAAGCTAAGTTGAACTTTATAAGAGTGACGATAGGGAAGAGCAAGTCATCGACACAAGTGAGCCAAAAAGAGGAAAACTAAAGGACATGGTGTGCTCCGTTTCAGATGGATACCTATTAATTTAGAATATGTATGCCTTATCTATTAGAGGCCTGATTCAGTGCGGTCGAGCGCCACAGTGAGAGGATTTTTTCATTTTACCCCTTCTATCTTTTACGGAGGGAGGTTAACGAAAAATGCCTCCTCATTGTGATGCGGTCGAGCACAATGAATCACTTTTCTATCTGTTATTAAGGATGACAAAGAATTCAGTATTATTTTTACCTATCCTTATCCAAAGCATAAAGGAAGGGTAAGTTTACACCTTTTTACTTCTTTCGGATAAGGATAAAGATGTAACCCAAATTCAAATATCAAAGAATAAGGATATGAATACACCTACACATCCTTTCATTACTTCTTTTGATGCATCTGATTGATCTTATGCTCTTAACATTCATGATATTTATCATTTATGATTAATTCTCAAGTGCAATGTCTCATGCTCCCATACGAACATATCTTCCTTGGAAAGATTTGGATGGAGAGATTTGAATGTTAAAGAATTAGGATAAAGAAATATAAGAATAAGAACAAGCATAAAGGTAACCATTTATCTTACCGTCACTTTGATTAGAGAATAGGAGAAGAATAAGGGCGAATAAGGGGAGAATAAACTTAATTTTTCTTTGACAAGGAGAATGGCTTATATCGGTGCAAAATAGCGTATTCAGTCACACTTTGTTTGCAGGTTATTTTGTGGGGTTCACTGAGGGCCAGTTTGTTTGTAGGATAAAGGTCGAACAGGACACGATATTCCACTTATTTAGTTTGAGAGTTCGGACGCGTTATTTTTTGTTATTCTAGACGCAGACGCGTTATTCCTTGAACAAATAGAATAAATCATTCCATATAAAAAGCACGAACTATTTATTCCAGTGAACTACTTATTTCATCCAAAGTGAATTCTTCTTGTTCTAATAATAAGAGATCCGGGAACGAGAAATCCAGAATACCACATCCTCAAAACAAATCAACCCCGACGGAATAGCGTATACTAGAATAAGAGGTGTTTCGGTTTTATAGTTTTGTGAGATCCACTAACGGAATAAGAAGAATAAATAATTCTTAGGTCTAGAGTGGAATGGTTTATTCTCCTTATTCTAACGCTACTCTGCATGGTATAAGTCATTCTACATGTCAAAGCAAAATTAAGCTTATGATATCCTTATTTGCCCTTATTCTTCTCCTATTCACCAATCAAAATGGAGCTCAAAAAATAAAGAGAATATGTCATCTCATCTTAGACTCAAGAATTGTTTATTCTTCTTATTTCTTCAGCGGGTCCCAAAAAATTATCAAACAAAAACACCCTTTATTCTAGTATAAGCTATTCCGTCAGTGAGCTCCACATAATAACTCATTCTACGAATAAAGTGGGGCTTAAAGAATTAGGATAAGAAAAGAGATTACATCTAACTACATGTGCATCTTTTGGCATCCTTAACTCCTACTATCCCCATCTTAAACATCGGTTTAGAGGTCCCGTTGGAATCAGGACAAGGCAGCCGCCAAAGTTATTCCTCTCTGTTGAGCTAAATGGATCCGAATAATATTTGAAATCTATTCAATTTCTCAGCCGATTAATCAGATCATTATTGGATCTAAGTATTCCATGGATATAATCGGATATCCATATATTATTTGGTTAATGATCAGAGCAAAACGAGAAACCCATATCTGCTCCAAGTCTCCAACTATTATGCATCTGATTATACCACTCAATTTTTAGCTAGCCATAGGAACTCGTACTTGATGACTGTTTAATTGATTATTTTTTGTAGGTTTGAAAATATGCCTAAAACCCTACAAGATGCATGTTTAGAGGCTTTAAACATTTCTATAGAGATTATAGATAATATTCTACATATTTTAACCAGGTACATATGTTGCAAGTATACTAACACTTGAAATAGTTAGATATTCAGATATTATTCAAATTCGAACATTATCAGAGACAAAAATGGATAATTTAACTTATTATTTGAAAATTAGGCAAGACTATAATATTTCTTGTACCCTCATGCATGCACCATCATGCAGGACAAGGAATAAAAGTTGGGTGTCACCCTCCAGTCTCAAGAAAATTTTATTCATTTCTCCCATTTGGGAAGCAGGTCACATGTTCAGGAAAACATTCAAAACATGGATAAATTGAGGGAATAGTGTTGTCTTCATTTTCAAATGGGGGATGGGTGGTTCATATTTCTAAGAAATGATCTTTAAGCATCCTCATAGGCCATGTTTTCTCATTTGTTTTTAAAATGAGACACATTCTTCTATGTTAGGGCCAAAGTGAAGAACATCGTCAGGAGGTCGGTTGGAAGCTTAAGGTGCTCATTATTTAGTTCAAATTGAAAAAGTAAATTAAATTGATCAATTTAATTTAGTTTGGTTCGATTTATTTTTTTATTTAAGTTAAAATTAAATTAAATTAATAAGTTTGGTTTAATTTGGTTAACCAATCCGAATAAACCAAAATAAATTGAAAAGGTACTACATAAATGTTAAATTATGAGGTAAGTGTGAATTTATGTAAATTGCAAGGTACAAAATCCAAAATTATTTTCAGATAATACTCATCTTGTGCAAAAAAATGTTGAGTCTTTAATCAAAACTGTTTAACTATAATGACCCATCTCAAGACTCAACCTTTCAAAATAATTTTTTAATAGTATCTTAAATAATTATTTTCTAAAAGATAATTTGAAGTAAAAATTTTAACCATATTAAAACCGAATTATGTTGATTTATTTGATTTTAAACTTTTGAAATTTAATTTAATTTGGCTCAACACGTTATTTTGGTTTCATTTAATTTTTAAAATTAAGCATTTGGATTAAACAAATGTTTGGCGCTTGTTCTGATTAGAAGTATTTTGGAAATTTGGAGTTCCTAAAATTTCTTGGCTTTAGATACTTATAAGAAAAGAAAGCAGAGGAAGGAGTTGGCAAATCTCCCATTATGCGGCCGAAAAAGATGATCATTTTGCGTTAAAGACATGTTTGGCATCTAACTTAAAAGAAGGAATAAACAAAAATTACTGTGTCACAAGTTATCATGCATGCATTTGAAAGGGTTCTTTTCTTTATTATAATTAAAACTAAAAGATAAATTTAAAATAAGAAGATAAATTTAAGATAAATCATTGCATTTAAAATTGACTTAATCTCTAACTTTATAATTAGATATGACTCAGTAATTAATTTCGCTCAGACGTGATTAGTAATGAAGCAGATCTCCGGCTAGCATTTGGAGAGGAACTGTGGCTACCTGGTTTGCTTTGCTCCCCTGCTTCGCATCTCTGCACCTACGAACCGAACCCTCCACATTAATCCATTCAATCACACGATGCCTCAATTCTAACCTCACAAATCTCAAATTTTGAGACCTCCGATCCAAAACTGTTCAAATATTTTTCATGGCCCCATATCTTCCTCAAGATTTTTCTCAACAAAACACGGCAAAACCAAGAGACAGATCACACAGGTGCAGCAGAATCATATTCCCACATGTTTTCCTCTCAAATTTGCAGGAAAAAAAATCCTGCACGATCAGATATTTCTGTACAAACGGGGGTACGCTTTGTATCATGCGTTTGATCAGTATAAAATTATAAAAATATGAATCAATTCAAGGGATCCCTAGCTAGCATCAACGTCCCCGGCCGGCGCCAGGTAAGAAGAAGAAGAAGAATAAGAACAAAATAAAAGCCACCGCTGAGACGCATGCATGCATCAGAGGGAGACGATGGTCTCGAAGCAGTTGAGCCCGTCGAACTCCGGCGCCAACCACGCCCTCCTCCCCTGCAGCTTCTTCTTATCATCTTCCGGCGCCCTCGCCTGCTGCTGCTGCTGCGGCGGCTTCCCCTGCTCCGCCGTGGCGGCCCTGCTGTTGTGGACCCAAGCGCTCATCCACTCCTGCGCCTTCCCCTTCTCGCGGGAGATGTCGGCCGCCGAGCTAAAGACGGACATGGCCAAGAGGAAGTCCATTGCCGACAACCCAGCAACTGCAAAACAGGTCACTTCTGCGCGTATGAGAAGAGAAAAGGGAAGAAGCTGCTGCTGCCGCCCAGGCTTCAGGTAGGTCGGCAGCTGCAGGGGTGGGGAGATCTGGGTTGGGGGAGAAGAAGGGGAGGGCCTGGTCTTTATACGGGGGGGGGTAAAGTAAGAAGGGTCAAAGCTTCGAGCTTTCCCACCGGAAAACCGATGGGAAAGCTTCCTGCTTTCGGCGTCACGTGGCGGAGGGGGCCAAGTTTGGCGGCGGTGTGTGGTTGCGTGAGGGGCACGGCTGCGTAGGGAATTTATTAACACCTGGGCGTCTTCTGCGGACGTTGGGAATTCCAGAAGGGGAAGCGACGCGGTCGGGTGTGTTGCTGACACGTGCGAGTAACTCCGGCAACAGAGGAGCACTCTATTTATGTGACTACAAAATTCACCGCACAATTTCGGATGCCCCTTTTTTACTATTCAATTTTAACCGTCCACTGTTTGCCTCCACATGTATGGTCTCTCTACTCTCTCTCTTA
The DNA here is from genome assembly GCA_030544215.1 of Zantedeschia hybrid cultivar. NCBI lineage: Eukaryota > Viridiplantae > Streptophyta > Magnoliopsida > Alismatales > Araceae > Zantedeschia > Zantedeschia hybrid cultivar. The sequence goes on from JARZZO010000016.1 coordinate 16,676,356, forward strand.
TTTCTATAATCTATTATAGGTGAAATTTTAACACGAGTATCGAATGTCGATACAAATGTGTGTTAGATATGATAATATTTTAAAAATAAAATATAAATATATATTCATACATAATTATGCATATATATAATAAATTATGAGTGTTGAAACTCATTTAAAACATTAGAGATATAACTAAATTATATAATTAGTATTTATTTTGAGATTTACAATAAAAGCTTGGGTAAAAATATAGTGTGGGTATTAATATATTAAAAAACGCACTGTCCACTTATTCTCCGTTTCTTACTTTTAAATTACTACCACCTACTGTCCAACTCGCATGTTGCATGATCTCTTTCTCTCATCTCTTGTAAGAAGCAACACCTAACAACCCACTTACCCCTTTTTTCTTCTTGTCACACGTTTGTAAGAAGCAACACGTTTTAAATCTCTACATTTCTCTCTTTCAGTTGCCATATGTTAGTTAATGGACAAAAAAAATCTTACTTTACCTATAAATTAAGTAAATGTTGATCTTAAAAACATGTCTAAAAAAGGTGATCTTAAACGCATTCTTAAATCTCATTTGGGGATTAAAATGTAGATTTTTTTGGGTTTAATAAACTTATTTAGTGGTTAATTATTTTAATGTAAAACAATGTAATTTGAAAAAATCTTTCCTTTTACAATATTTTCAGATGTTTGGTACAAATTATAATGTAAAACAGTATAAAATTAAAATCTTGTTAGATTTTTGACTGTCCAATTGGAGACCTATTTTCTTATTTTTGTTTTCCAAGAAGGGTTACCTTAAACTAAAATTAGAAAATTTGTGCATTTTCTTATTTTGTTTTACAAGCACCAAAACAAAATACTCTCTAATTTTAAAATGAAGTTCCATCGATTTTAGAATTGCTAACATTAAAACCAGTGTATTACATAGTTTTTTTTGAAAAAAACAACCTCTTATTTACTTTTGGAAAATTAAATATAAATTCGATAATGAGAAAATGGAGACAGCTGATCATTTCAGGATCAAATAATTCATTCACCTCTCCCTTCATGTGTCTGAGGGTACATAAAGGAACATGAGAGAAAGGCCCAGAAGATCTCGTTACCCAGATCAATCGGGGGTGCATAGAAGCGGAGGAAAGGAGGTCTAGAGGATTCCACTCCCTGCTTTGGCGCCTCTCTATTGGATCTATCAGGCAAATGGCATTGATGTCAACCCATTAAGGTGTAGTTTATCGTAAAATCTCACTTTTCTTAAAACCAACAAAAATAAAATGCCTAATTTTAAAATCACCACCGCTTTTGATTCACGGTGATTGTAGGCTGCAAACTAAAATTAGGCAAAAGAGGATTTTAGAAGTCAACTGATTTTAAAATACAGTTATTTGTGATGCACCAAATGAAAGAAAAAATACAATAAAATAATTTACAACACACCAAACACAAGAAAAACACTATTTTAGTACTATTTACAATGCACCAATGCACCAAACTACTCCTAAGCCGGATCTCGATCAACCACCTGCTAACCTCCGATGTCATCTAAACCGACTCATGTTTTGAGGGCGCAAGGATAGTTTCTTAGGATCTTTATGTATATAAAATGAATGTGTGATTGGTTATAGTAGGTTGAGAACCAACTGATTAACTCAATTGGCTTCATTAGTTGTCCTGTTTTCAGGAGATCTCAGATTCAAGTCGATCGAAAGCTTAAAAATTTTCCTATGCCATTCAAATTAGGTGTGCCCTAAAATTATTTTCTCTTGTCCATGGAATACTTCTGCAAAGATAAGCTTGGATCTAGAATAATAACCTTATTAGGCAGAATCATCAGAGTTACACAGAATATTCTCCCTTTGAGAAGAAATATCGGACTTTGTCCGGATTCAAATCCTATCTCATCTCATGAACATATGTGTACAGTTCAGTTAACAGTTAACCACCGTTTCAAGGAAAAATAAAAAATTGGTTACCGCTGAAGTCTTAACTCGACATAAGGTTCAGACTTAGGATTCAGACTCCTGCTACGCCTCCTGCTTGCTACAAACAATATCCAGAAATCATGTGACTAAAACTAACATGCTAGCGACTTGGGTAAGTATGTCATTAAATTTCATACTTAGCTCCCCCTAAGTAATTAAGACGTGCAAAATGGATGATCTTGATATATATATATGCTCGCAAACTTCGGTAGAAATCCACTTTGAGAGATGGGTAAATACAGGAATTCGGCACCTCAACTCTAACTTGGCAGTCTGGGATATCTCTCAGATTCTTATCAATTAAATATAGCAAACGCCGAGAGACAGATGGATAACACACATAACAGAACCATATTCTCATCTATATTTCCTTGTCAAATTTTTGAAAAAAAATATAAGAAATCTTGCATCCGCTGATATCCCTGTACAAATGGTGGAATCTTTCGTATACCTATACGTAGATCAGTATGAAGTTACAAATGAATCAATCAGAAGGGGTGATCCGATCCAAAAAGCGCCAACAGAACAGAACACACAGCAAGGCCTGGGGTTATTCATGCATCAGTGGGAGACGATGGTCTCGAAGCAGTTGAGCCCGTCGAACTCCGGCGCGAACCACGCCCTCCCCTGCGGCTGCTGCTTCTTCCCTTGCGCCCCCCTCGCCTGCTGCTGCTCCTGCGGAAGCTTCCCCTGCTCCGCTGCGGCGCCCTTGTTGTTGTTGTTGCCCTCCCTGGCGACCCACGACCTGATCCACTCCTGCGCCTTCCCCTTCTCCCGGGAGATGTCGGCGGCAGAGCTAAAGATGGACATGGACAAGAGCAAGTCCATTGCCGAACACCCAAGAAGAACTCAAACAACAGAGATGGGCACAGGGAGAGAGAGAGAGAGAGAGAGAGAGAGAGAGAGATTGCTTAGCCTTGTAAAAGAAGGAACTTTGCACTGGAAAGGATGTGGGCTGTGGTGGAGACTGGAGCGGGGAGGACCCTCTCTTTTATAGGGGATGGTGGGGGGTCAAAGTTTCCAACTTTCTGCGGTGGGAAGCCCAGAGGAAGGGGGCAGAGAGAGAGATTCCGATAAGCATGACCGAGAAGCTCCTGTGGAGTCGCGTTCCGTGTGGGACTGCGTCAGCGGTCGTAGAAGAGGCCGGTGGGGACGGACGCGGAAGGGCAGGTGGCCGACGCCACGGCGAGCCACGGCGAGTGCGTCTGCCGTGGCGTGCGAGATAAGAGAAGCCCGGCGGCAAAGGCTACTGGCCTACTCTACATTATTCTAGAGCTAAGAGGATGGCCATTAACGGAGGAGAACAACTATTTTACTTAACCGAAGGTAACGTCTTGGGTTCCCTCTGGATCTTTTACTCGTGCCGGAATTGGGTGGAGTGGGTCAGCTTTACTGGTCGGGCCAGTCGGCGTCGGGATAGGCTGCCGCCCGCCACCGTGGGCCACCGTTGACGTCGGAGGGCTCCCACCTCACCCTTGACGTGGCTTATTGTTGAGAGGACACCTTCATTTGGATAAATTTAAAATATTCATGTACTTTCTTACATGGTCTAAAAGTATTTTTAACACTTTTGTTGCTATTCTTTTATCATAAGGTAAAAAAAATTGATCTACAGCGCCCTTGACCTTGCTCATTGTAGAGAGGACATCTTCGTTTGAATAAATTTAAAATCTTTATGTAGTCCCTTACATGGTCCAAAAGTATTTTTAATGTCTCCGGCGGTGTAGCCGAGTGGTGGGACACCCTCTGCGCAAGTATTCTTAACATGTCCCCGGCGGCATAGTCGAGTGGTGGGACACCTCCTGCGCCTAGTGCAGGGGCGTGTGGCGCGAGTTCGATCTTGCTGGCTGTGTTTTCTTTTTTTCGTGGATTCCGTCCCTTTGGACTTAGAATTGGAGGGGGTTGGGGTGGGTGAGGAGGGCTGACTTTTGTTCCCAGCTCCTCAGGATTATTAGTTAAGGTCCTTTGCCACTGTGCTATGGTTCAAAAAATGTATATTTTTAACACTTTTGTTGCTATATTTTTATCATAATATTTAAAAAAAATGATATACACATCATATCAGAAGACACCTACAAAATAGATCCTAGGAATCATGGCAATACGCCCAGGTAAATTCTCAAAAAAGAAGTAAAGGAACAGAAAGGTGGTCTAGAGGATTTTCCTTGAGCACAGTTTATATGGCGTTAATTATATGCTTGTCAATTTTTAGGGCACTGCAAATCTATTCTGGTTTTCATAATTTTGAGTAAGCAGGGTTAATGAAGTTTGGTGCTGAGAAAAGTTATTTTTTAAAAGGTTTGAAGTTTATATACACTAGCAGTTCTTTTTTTTTTTTTGAAGTGAAAATCGGACAAAACTTCGTTCAAGGTTTTCTGCCTTCTGATCTTGACAAATTAAATTTGAAATGACCAAAAATCTCTCAGCTTCCGCCTCTTCCTCCTATGAGCCGATTTCCACCCTATATTTTAACTCTCCGTTAATGGGGTGTTTGGTTGCGTTACAAGTTTCTATATAATTTCATGATAGAAAGTTATAACAATGGAAGATTCACGATAATTTTTAATTTATACAAGATTTTATTATCATGTTTGGTAAAAACATGATAATTTTTAAAAATTACATTGAATTGTTTGGCGATGCTTTTAAATTAAATAATATAATCTTCATGTACTTCCGAAACACTCTGAAACACATTTGAAAAGAGTATCTGCATTTTACAAACTCTATATTGAATGTTTATGTCATTGAACAATTTTGAATCTCAAATTTCTGAACTTTGCACAACACACCGATGAACGAGTGCGAAAATAAAATATAATTGTTTCTAACAAATACACAACAAAAGATATGTCCTTGGGATAGTCGTCATTATAAGAAAAAGTTGAACAAATACAAAAGAAAATGACATAAGCCACTCTCGGTTGTACAAGATAAATTGATCAATACCATCTAGAGTCCAAATTACAGCCTTTCTAATCATAAAGGTGTAGGACAAAATGAAACGAAGAACATTTTGCTCTAGTTATTAGCTATCAGAAAGCTCTTCAGACCCGAAGATAAAATTAGGACGATCATGCCTTGGTTCACATGCTTCATGCTGCGCAAAACATTTCAACAGGATATGCTCAAATCTTCAGCTATGCAAAACAACAAACATGTGATAGGCAATGCACAACAATCACAGGACAACACCACCGTTACAAACAAAGTTGTAGCTCATGCCATTACAAGCAGAGATATCAACAGGAGGCAGCAGCTTGTCAGAACAAGAAGAAGAAGCGGACGACCAGGAGCACCTGCTTTCAGTTGATAAAGTAAATCCAGAGCATATCTGTCATACCCATTCTGTGCAAAGCGTCCGATCACCCAACAACCTCATGCTCTGCAAATCTCCAACACAGTCACCATGGAATTCCATGAAACACAGTCTGCTTCGGGCATCTTCTTCGACACCATTTTGGCTTTGTCCAAGGTCTGGCACTTCCTGTACATATCTAAAAGAGCATTACCCATATAGATACTTGAGATGAACTCCCTTCTTATGACAAACCTATGCAGCTACCTCCCCGGTGCCAATAGATTCAGACTGATGCAAGCTCTGAATAGTGTAGGGAGGATGAAGAACTGCAAGACTACTACTGCATGCAGCATATGCATATGAGGATATATTTTTGGTTAAGCCCTTTTGGCCTTGTCTAAGTTTATGATGAGTTTATGATTGGTTGGGAGACTTTTAAAAGGTTTTGGATTGACTCCGAATTATCTGGATTGACTCCAAGTATTTTAGACACATAAGGATATTTTTGTAATTATGTCAAGTTAGAGGGTATAAGGGTATTATGGTCACTTTAGTGTGTGAGATGAGTTTTAATGATTTAAGAAGGTTTCAAAACCTGAAGAGATATTTTAGAGTTATTTTAAATGTGTTTGGGTTGTAGGGGTATTTAGTAATTTTAGGTTAATATGGGTTTCATGGATATTTGCCATGTTTTAAGTGATTTGACATTTTTATGATTTTTCTAGAACTTTTAATGATTTTAGATATCTTAGGTGTATTTTGGTAATTTTGCTTGTTTTAGGGTTTTGAGGGCATTTAGGGTATACTGGGTGATTTTTATATTTTTTAGAATTTTTCTGTGATTTTTACATATTTTTATCATGAGAAGGGTATTTTGGTAATTTCATTAAGTTCTGGGGTATTTTGGTCATTTCAAGAATTTTATATATTCTTAGATTTGGCTCTCTGTTTTTTACTGATTTGTTACTGAATTTTACCGATTTTTTATTAATTTTACTGATTTTATTAATTAAATGAGTATATGAAAGATATTTAAGTTATTTTTTAGGGTTTATGTCATTTTCAAATTTGGTTTTCTGATTTTTACTGAGTTTTACTGGTTTTTCTGAACTTTTCTGATTTTTATATTGATTTTACTGATTTTTATTAATTCCCACATATTTTATTAATTAATTAAGTATGAAGGGTATTTAAGTCATTTAGTATCAATTCCGTAATTAGATGAGTTATTTAAGGAGTATAATGATATTCATGTTTTTTTAAACATGTTAAGTATATGTTATTTAAGTTATAATTTATGAGAGTATATTTATATTTTTATTAACTAGGCTTTAAGTATGTTTTAGGTCTTAGTTAGATTTAGAGGAGAGGCTAAGGGTGTTTATGTCGTTATGTACACAATTAATTAAGCATATGATTAATTAAGTATGACTAAGTACATGTATACATGATTAATGAGATTACAAAAAACATACATACATACAGGAAGTACGAAAGCAACATAGTCAATATTTTATTTCAAAAATTTGGCAGAGTAACGGCTTATATGATGCCGGATTTACAATAAAATTTCGGCAGAGTATCTCCTTAAGATAACCTTAAAAGGGAGCTCAAAAGAGACGCCTCCTAATGCGTGTTGAACTTGTGCATAGCACGAAGTTTGTGTCTTCAAAATGACAGAATTTTTCCCTAGAAATTTTGGGCCAAAATGGGCATGCCCTCATCCTCCCCTTTGGGGGATATTTATAGGCCTTGAAGGCCACACCCAGTGGGGGTGTCACCGTAGAAATTGGAGGTGGGGGGTGCCACCTCAAAAGTTTCTTTGGGAGAGAGTTGAGAGGAGTGAAGAGAGGAGAGAGGAAGAGAGAGAGTGGGAGGCCCGGTGGGCACCCAACCCCCCCACCGGTTGGGAACCGGTGGGGGGTGCTCTCCTTCTCATTTTCTTGAATTTCTAGGAAAGAAATTTAGAATTTAGAATTTTGTTTGGGTTGGTTAACTCTTTATTAAATATGAAACAATAAAGAGTTCTACTTAGTTTGGAACTCTACGGTGAGTCCCAATTGAAGAATTGAATCAAGCATGTGAATTTTTATGATTGGATCCCTCTCCATTGATCTTGGTCGATATTAATTACATCGGTAAAATCATTGGACACCTTTGATTATACATGATACTATAACTAAATGTGTTACAAATAGAGTTTAATGTGAAGCTGATAAACAATACACAACAATGAGCATGATCAAAATGGTATAATCAACCAGCCGCTGAGCCCAGCCTGGCCAGTCACCCCCAGCCGCCTAGCCCAGCCTGGCCGGTCACCCCTCCGACCGCCAGCCGCTGAGCCCAACTTGGCCGGTCACCCCTCCGACCGCCAGCCGCTGAACCCGGCCTGGCCGATCACCCCCTCCGCCGCTGCGGCCTGCCCTCCAACTCCGGCCACCGGCTGGTCCCCCATCGCGCCACAACTGCTGCAGAACCAGAACAAGGTTAGTTTTTTTTTTTTAATAATAAGATTAACGCACATGAGAAAAAAATTGTGCATAATTTTTTTGATTTATTTTCTCAGTCTCTCATATGTTAACTTGATCATAGGAGAGTTTTTTTTTTTTTTTTGGAATGAGATTTTTTTGTGTACCATTTTTGTTCATCTTGATTTGTTTTGATTCTTTTTTTTTTGTTCTCTTCTCTATTTCTAGTGATTTGGATTGTCAGTACAATTTTAGGGTTGCAGTTATGACCATTTATGTTCTGCACTTTTGCATTCCTTGTTGTTTCCTGTGGGTTATTCTATGGTTTTTAAAAATCAAGCTAAAAGCAGCCTTCCGAAACTATGTCTGAAGATAATTAATGATCACTCAATATGTTAATAAAGCAGGTTCTCCTTCTAGAATGGCATACTTGAAGTTTCTTTTTCTAACATCTTCTACAGACATTGAACAGCATGCAAGCGGATCCAATCGGTTAGGGCCAAAGTAATTAAGATTTGAACCAAACTAATATCGGATTCTTGGATCAAGCTTCCCCTAACGGAAGATGATCTTAATTTGTGGCTGGAATACGGGTCAAATCTGTATTAATTAGTGCACATTAGAGAGGTGAGCATCACCATTTTAGAGTGACTCCAAGTTGCCATTTCCTTATGTTGGTTTATGATTAAAAGGCAATGGAGAAACATTTGATTAATTCCTCTCCCTTATTGATAGGCACCTCTCCGATGTGTACATTTGGACACACCTATATAATCCAGACTTTTAATTCTAAAGGAGATCCATCAACTGTAAGAAAAAATTATACTTGTTTTTAGAATTTTTAGATCTCAACCCTCAACCTAATCATATCGAGAAGAACGAATTATCCTATTTTCAATATTTATTTTTAATCTGCCTGCAATTGCACGCTCATTGGATAAAACTTTCTTTTCTTGATTTTTCAAAAATTTAGAGAGGATTATTCCTAATTTTTGTGAGGACTTACTGAATTACCTGAGATGACCCTAGCTAGCTAATAGATATGGATATCTAAAAATCGTTTTTCTATTTCTTTTTTGCCTCATGGACCCAACTACAAATCCACTTTGATGGGTCCGTATTCTGATTCAGATTAATCCAGATTGGATCCGGAAACAATTTCGGATCCAAAATGGGTAAGGTTGGTGGCCCGTTGCTTCATTGTGATGGACCCGATTCTCATGGTGGGCATCCTTCACCACTCCCACAAAGAACAAATCATGCATCATCCGCATCAAAGCTACCCCAAATCGAAACCAATTTGGATGGAAGAGCATTAAGTGTGAAGCTTTCATATTATGTTGTTCTATCATATATGTTTGCATGGACACAGGAGATGTGTATAAGAGGATTATATGACGATCTTAAAATTGCAACAACACCTTTAGATATATCCTTCACCTTTATATTATGTCAATTTTATATTTATCTTAGTTGTAAAAAGTTTAATCTAATATTTTTTACTTGAAAGTCGAGAAAGATAAACTTTTATTAATTTTGAAAATTTTATCTTTCTTTATAGGTTTTCGATATATGAAGATTGCTGACATCGTGAAGTGGACAAATCAAGGTATCAAATCCACATAAGATTTTCTTCAATTTTTATGATCTAACGAGCCTAAGTGGTGGCTCATTTATATTTTATTTTACTTTTCTTAGATGTTAATTTTTATGATCCAGCGAGCCTGGGAGGTGGCTCATTTATATATTATTATTTATTTATTTAATGTTAAATGTTTGTGATCCAGTGAATCTGGGTGGTGGCTCATTTATATTTTATTTTGCTCTTCTTAGATATTATATTTAATGTTAAGTTTTTGTACTCTTTTTATTCATGTTGAATGTATTTTTTTTATTATTATTGAAGTGTATTATTTTTTATTTATAGTGAATTTATTTGTCAAATAAATCGCTCAATCTAAATGAACTCTATTGTTGTTCTAACGATTGAAATGATAATCGATCGATGATCCGAATATTTGACCGATCATTAGCTTATAGCCTTATAGGTCAATTAGCAAATTATCTTTTCAAATCGATATTCATAATGAATAAGATAATGAATACACATTATTTTTTATCGAATGCATATGATATACTAAGATTTGATTATCTGACCGATTATTAACTTATAGGATGTTGACGGATAATTTTTTTAAACCAATAACTTAATGGATACGGTCGTAGATCTACCTTAGATCCGCACCGAATCCGACCCGTTTACATACTTAAATGTCCCACTTTCAACTTGATCCACAATACTCAATCTGAGATTCCCACTGGACCAAATTCCTGAGTCCAATAAACTTGGGCCTCATTTTTCGTTGTTAAGCCCGACCAGAGCCGTTGACACCCTAGTCCCCTGGTTCGCTGTCACAAGCTGCGGCGGCGGGGAGGGACGCGGCGGGCATCACGTTCTCCAACGTTTATTAGGCATGCCGCGGAAGCGATTCCACCAAATCCTTCACGCGAGCAATTTTGACCAACGCATAACATTTTAAAAAGAAACAAAATGCTCGAACTTGAAGAAGATGACCATTTGACACCCCTATTCATGTCGAGCGGATGTTTCCAAACAAGAAAAAGTCAACTCGTGTGCGGGTAGTGGTACAACAAAAGTCAACACTTGTGAAGCGCGCGGCGGCGGTCGTGTGGAGTGATCTGATCAAGAAACCATGAAGAGCTAACTACGGGACGAGGCGGGCGGCCCTCATCCGGTCCACCCAGTAGAGGATGGACTCCAGCGCCCCCACGTCGCCGTCTCCTCCGCGCATGAAGCCCAGCGCTTCCGCCCTCCCCGGCCGCCTCACCAGCATCCGCGCCGGGCACCGGAACAGGCTGTCCAGGAATGGCCAGGAGGCCAGCTCCTCCGCCCTCGTCCGCCGCAGCCCTTCCGCCTCCACCATCTCCTCCCACACCCCTCCCTTGTCCGCCATGAACGACTCGTACGTCAAGCTCGCCGAGAAAAACCCCTCGACGCCGTCGTCCCCGCCCGCTTCCAGCTGCCGCTGTGCTCCCGCGCTGCCCATGAACTTGGCCGCCAGGGCCGGCCAGATCTCCCTCCACGTGACGCGGCCGCCGCTCACCGCGTTGAACGCCTCGCCGGTGCCCGCACTACGTGGTTTCTCCTCCGGCTTGTCGTGTCGGCTCCAGCGGGTGGAGGCCCAGACCTCCTGCTCGGCGACCAGCCGGGCGTCGGAGATGTCGAGGTGGGGCTCCTCCCAGCAGCGTCTCTCCCCTCCGAAGACGAATGGGTGGCCGAGGCGCCGGCACACGGCACCGTACACGCAGAGGCTGCCTACGAAGTTGAAGCACGCCCGCCGGGAGGATCCCAGCAGCAAGCCCGGCCGGTGGACCGACCAGCTGATGCACCTTCCCGGCTTCGCCATCGCCGCCGCGTCAAGCCTCTCCCTGAGAGTGTCCTCCAGGGCGTAATAGAAGTTGTGCTGGCCTCCCTCTTCTGTGGAGACCCGAGGGCTGTCCTCGTCGTAGCAGAAGAAGTCACCTCCGCCATCTCCTCCTCCTCCGTTGCTGTCTTCTCCGGAGGGAGGTCTCAGCAGCGAGACGTAGTGCTTGACGCCGGTCTGCAGGGCGATGTGGCCGAGGACACGGGCGGTGGGGAGCAGGGCATCGAGGACGTTGGCCATCATGGCAGTGTTCTGGGCGCAGCATTCGGGAGTGTCCAGAGGGTATCGGCCGGACCAGGTGACCCAGAAGACGTGCGTCACGTCCCGGCTCAGCGGGGACAGCTTCCTCGCCGTCTCCTCGGCGTCGAGAAGATCGCAAGCCACAAAGGTGTATCCCTCATCACCGTCCCAAGAAGAGGACGAGAGCACGAACCCATCGTCGTCGGGCTGGTTGCGCGCGACGCCGTAGACGCGCCATCCCCTTCGCCTGAGCAGCAGGGCCGTGGTCAGCTCCTGGCCGACGAGGCCCGTCACCCCGAGGATAAGGGCGACGTTTTTTGGGCACGTAGGCATGGCGATGGTGGTGCTGGAAGCACCGACGTCTGACGCTGTCATCGTCGTTAGCAGGGGAGATCGACGAGCTTTTAAGTGTGGGTGGTGGGTGATCTCTCTCTACAACCGACGACGGCTCCAGAGATTAATCATTTACATACGCGTGATCTATCGTGTTCCACGGTGTTCCTCCCTAGCTACGTATCCGTCATATATAAAGATTTTCCTGCGCAATAGATTAAGCTTGCACAAGAGGCGGTTTGCGTGGAGGGCCTGTACCAGCCAACCTGTTCATGCAAGTAGCCACGTTCTGAGGAGGCAGGTTTTCCTGGTGTCCGTGGTGGACTGAACAGAGGGTAAGTTTTAAAGCGGGGACAGGAGTTGAGATGCTTGGTCTGCCATCGTTATCCCACCCCATCCCTGGTCTCTCGGTCTCGGGTGTGCGGCGCGGGCTACGTGCATGCTCTCGCATGCATATCTGTGTCTGTGCAGTTTGACCCGCCGGGAAAAGAGGCTGCTGCTGCAGTTTCTGTGTTCGATGAATGCCAGCTTCAATGGCGGCGCAACGTATGTTCATAAATCAGGTTTTATTTTATTTTTTTGAGTTGATAGATACATATGTTAGGCAGGATTTTATATAAAGATCGAAAAAAGAAATAATCGTCCAATAGGGCCGGGGGAGAAGTATTTATGTTTTTAATCAGACCGGAGAGAAAGGGTGAAGCCAAATCTCAAAGCTATGCTACCAAAATAATACCCTCAAGTACGGCCATACTATTACGTGGCTCAATAGTCAAACGTCGCATCTTGGGAATACACATGCCTTGTTAGCCTCATGTATACCCACATGTGAAGATGATGTTTTATAATTCTCAAGTGGCTAATGATTTCTTAAGTGGTCAAAACACTCCATTTAGAGAGATGTCTGATAAACATATGACTCCAGCTGTTAGTTATCTCCAAATTGACGGTTACTAAGGTTGGCAATGAGCTGAGACACTCAAACTCAGCTCCAAGAAACCTCGATTGGACTCCTTTGCGGAACTCGACTCCATTGACTCGCTAGCTGACTCAGACATAAAATACATGTATTTTATATGCTCCAAAAATCCACCAGCGTCCTCAACCGATCTCACCTCCAACGAGCCAGCAGCCAACTGGTGGCCGGACTTCCGAGATTGGACTATATATATGTCCCGGCCCAGCACCTGTCCACTCACGCAGCACCGCACGCAGGGCACTCGGAAAGGACGTTTGGTCTTGTACCGAAACTTTTACTCACTCTCCTCCGGGCGCTTACAAATTCAAACGCGAGACCCCCATTTTTGTCGTTCCTCAAACCCAATTTAACTGGCTCACTCCAAACCAAATCGGGTGAGCTGGCTTGAGTCGGCTCAAGCTCCGTTTAGTTTTATTCGAGCTCGAGCTGGGTTTGGAATTCGGATCAAGGTTTGAGTTCAGCTCGGGTTCGAAATTTTTTGCCAAGCCAAGTTAGAGCTGACTAAAGCTCAGGCTTGGCTAAGGCCGATGCCACCCCTTGGGACTAATGCAACATCGACTATTCTAGAAGGGCCCTTAACCACCAATCTCCTAAATTTTCCCACCGTTAAATTACCCATCACCCAAGTATTTCCCTGTTCAAGAAGTGTTCACCATCAAATTAAGAAGCACCAACCTTGGCTAGTCGGTTAAGACCCTCTGTAAATCGGGCACCTTGTAACCCCATGTATGCATTAAGAGCAGCCATCACTTCCTAGCAGAGGTACGAGTGGTGTGTGTGTAGAGTAGGAAAACCATTTTCCTATATCCACAATGTCAACCGGAACACACGGATGGTTCAGAAAGCGAGCAATACTTGCCGTTCCCCAGACACTATTTGGGGCACAATTTTTTATGTTCCAAAAAAGTTACCGAGTTGAATTATCACTATAGCTTATTGTCTGATCTTTAATTTGACTACTAAAAAATTTTAAAAAAATCACATGGAAACACGATCCAATGCACAGCTGCAATGCACTTATGTGTTACTCCAGAAATTTTAGAAACAAAACAAATGTGAACCTTTCAATCAGCAAAAAAGTGGGAATTGGATGACTTTTTTCTTCGGTGGCCCAAAAGTCGGCACCGAATCCGTCCAGAAATGGTTAGGTTATGCGGATAGTCAGTTATATACTGTACAGTTACAATACGGTGCAAACATATTCGTACATAATTTGATCTAAAATTGAAATTAGACGATCAAAAAATTGATTAAATAATTAAAAGATGGTAATATATCTATATAACCAAGTGCATATTTTCTAGTGAGATTTTAAAAATTAAACAAAAGTATAATATAGGATTATTTAAAGTAATGATAAAATTGATGGTATAATGCCATAATATGTGAGTTTTAGGTAATTATGGTTTCAGTTTTATTCATTAAGACGAATATTAAATATTTTGTATCATGTGTGAATAAAACGGCAAGGGTCAAAAACATATGTTGCAATTTTCTGATCTTTCAATTTGATATTTTAACGTACAGGAGTCTTATCTGAAAATTTGTGCACACATGATAACAAATTTCCTCCCTTTTGTGTCTGGCAGCTAATACCTTTAAAATATATGGCAATTTGGCATGTCAATGAATTTAAAATATCCAAATACATCTGTATACTTCATAATTTAAATGATAATATTAAAGGAAATTTCTCCCTCAAGAAACGTAGCTGCGGGGTAACGTGATGTGACATTTTTTATTACAATTACAAGTAGGTGTTTATTAGCTTAAAAATTAAATGGTTTATCAACTCATATGCTGACATTATACAAAAAAGATACAGATTTAGAATTCTCCAAAACAACATGTCCTTATACTCCCCTTAGACGAATATAGCATTACATATCTTTATGATCAGGTCTATCGGATAAAAAAAAATTATATTTACAGCATGTCATCACAAATTTAATATTTATGTATTTAAATAAATAGTACTACTTGCTGCACCGCACATGGTGTAGCCTTTTTTTTTTTGAATTTTTGAAATTTTTTTGGGTGGGCCAGATCATGTCCTATACGCCCATATAATCTAATTTTTGATCGGACGACTCTAAAAAAATCTGAAAATTTAAAAAATTATCGGTCATAATTGGACGGACCTGAAAAGAATTTAATATATATATTGATGCTGCAACCGTCTGATCAAATTATCTGCACACAGTGCAGCAAGTGTTTCTCTTAAATAAATAACTCCATCTCCCCTCTCTCCCCTTATGGCAACTGTCCGTGAGCATTGACCACCTGGTTGTCTGTATAAATTCTAATCATGATCAATCTAGCCGCCGATCCATCAATACCATCAACTGACCAGGCTACCAAGTCGGCCATTCCAACCACTAGGCCCGAGAATCCGTTACCTGGCCGTCGACCGCTCAGAGTTTTTCTTTTTTTCTTTTTTAACAAATGATCTTGCAGCATTTGGAAGAGTGCACACCCCTCCAAAAAAAAGGGAGTGGTATGTCCTCACTCCACCAAGGCACCTCATGGTAAAGATCTTATTAAAAAGAATAAACGTTAACACCAGCACCTGGATAAACCCCTGGAATGAAGGAAAAAGAAAATGAAAAATGAGCTAGTATCCTAATTTCTGACAGTCCAAAACAATAAGACCTCTAGTAGTATATGGTAGGTCCCTCTCATGATCAAAGATTGACTTAGCATCAGTATCACAGATTCACAAGCATAGTTGGCTAACAAGTCCGCAACTTGGCTACCTTCACGACAAACATGAGAGATAGAGGGCATGAAATAGTCAAGTGATGCCCATAATTTCCCACAAAGATGCAATAGGCGCCACGGAATATTAGATTGGGTACGAAACAAATGCACCAAAGCCAAGGAATCAAGCTCCAAATAGTCGACTTTGAGACGTCTGTAAAACTTAAGTCCGAGACCATCAAGCACTGCAAAGAATTCAGCTGTGGAACTGGAGATTGTGGCCATACGGATAGGAAAAAGCCATAACAAGCTTGCCTGAGGAATTTCTTAAAATAACACCTCCTCCAATGTTCGGGTTTCCTCTACATGCCCCGTCAGTATTGAGTTTGTAATTTTTTTTTCTTTTAAGGGGCCCAGAGGCCGATTATGTTCAAATATTTACAAGGGACCAGGATTTTAATCGGGAACCCGAGATAATCCTCCAAAGTTAGAGATAATTCCGGCTCGGTCGATGGATCCGCCTAATTAGGCGACAGTTCCAAGTCCGTCTGATTTCTACGGAAGTAATCCTACAGACCAGGGGATAAATATCCCAACAACACCAGGGGGCTGTATGGCTGGGGTTTTTTAGGTCCAACCAGAATCGAACTTGAGACCTCCCTTTTGCAAGGAAGGTGGGTGAACCAACTGCCCTAGGCAGCTGGTTCGTATTGAGTTTGTACTTATTAGCTGAAGGTAGCATCCAATAGATAGGAATGCACTGCATAGAGCAACACTTCCCGCATTGACCTCTAGTGTTACACTGAGAGTTAATATAATGAGATTTAAAAATAAATATATATTTTAGACCGGCCTAAATTGTCCTACACATCTGTACATACAGATCTCCGATCAGACAACTAATACCGCTAAAAAAACAAAAATCGAACTCCAATGAACAGTAAAGAATACCTTTAATTGGCAAAACCCAATAAAAGTTTTTTATTTTTTATATTTTCTTGAATCGTCCGATCGAAGAACAACCTATACAGACATATAAGACACCTCAAGACCTACCAAAAAAATTCAAAAAATATTTTTTAAAAAACTAACTGCAGTGAAAGTCAATGCTGCAAGTGTTACTCTCCACGATCACCTCATGCGCCAGCCCCACAAACCAGGCTCATGCAGCCCATTATTGTTAACCCAAAAAGATTGACCCACACCCAAGTTAAGCATTGAGAAGATAACAAATGGCGGGTTCCAGAAAAGTCCTTCCTCATGGAAAGTATCTTAGGAATAGTCCCCAGATCGAGAAGGGATAATTTCCTATTCACCACTATTGTATGTCAACAAATGCCATGTTCTTTTTACATATTATCCTATATACTCCTACAAAATAAATATCAAATATGCCATTTCAGTGACATATATAAAATATTTATATATGTCATAAGAACGGTAATTTTAAAATATTATATTAACGTAGTATGTATGATAATACGCAAGTCAGAGTGTGGTTTATATGAAATTATCCCTATCGAGAAATCCACAGCCAATGCACAGGGTCCGAGGAATAAATAAAGCTGCTAGGTGTCCTTTCTTTCCTACGTTGAAATTCCCATCATCCTTTTTTCCCCTGCTGTATTTTTTTTTTTTTTTTTTTTTTGTGAAAATGGGAAGAGCTTACAGCTCTTTCATTTATTAAATGGAAGTTCGTTTCGAACAACAACGGCGATACAAGCGGGTATTTCCCGACTCCCACTGTGGGTTGCCGGGTGCCCTATTAGCAAAAGAAGCTAGATCACGGGCAACATGGTTGTTCATTCTACAAGTGTACTGGATACAAATGCTCCAGTTAGTTTCCAAGATGTCTCCACAGCTGGCTATGATGTTTCAGATCTTCCAAGGAGGCTTCAAGCTGAAATCAAGCAATAACTTGCTAATTACCAGAGCATCTCCTTCCACGATGGTACTGTGCTGCATTTAGGAACGCAAGTGCTTCACCCACCATTGGATCATTGGAGGTGGTCTTGCAGGTGTGGCACCTGAGGATAACACCTTCATGGCTTCTACAGACGATCCCTACTGCTCCACTCCCACTGTTGTTGCATGTCGCATCAATGTTCACCTTCAGCTTGCCCCTCTCAGGTGGTTCCCAACCATTCAGCTGAGTCCTAGGCGGCTTCCTTGGCTCCAGCCTACTGGTACCCTAATTAGAAACCTTGGCAGTCACGTAGGTTGTTGCTCGTCTCGCTGTGAATATCGGGCAGGGAAGATTTCTTCTGAAAATCCTGTCACAACAAGCCTTTCAAATGCTCCATACAATAGCTTCCCCACCACAAAGGATCCTATGCCTGTTATTTCCTTCTGTCTGATCCAATTTCTGCCACATCTGTACCCAGTGCTGGCTGGTATGGAAGTCCAGTTCGGAGGCAAACCATACTGCCATGGCAAATTGGCATGAGAAGAAGAGATGCTCAGTTGTCTCTCCCTCCTCTTGGCACATAGGGCATCTGTGATCCACTTGAGGGTTAAACTTCGCCTTCCTGGCATCGAGTAGGAGTGCATTTGCCAGCACACGCCACAGAAAAAGCATAATTTTTGGGGGTAGCTGCATACCGAGAGCTATGTGCTACACCAATCTCCAAATTGGGTTGGTATCTGAGGCGGATGGTTCATTGTTGTTAGCCGATAGCACCGTGTAGGCCGATTTGGTGCTGAAACTCACATCAGCGGTCGGGTGCCAGATAAGCCCATCTTCCCTATCATCAACATTCTCCATCAAATGGATATTTGCTATTTTTATGGAAGTCTGTTGGGATTACTGCACTGATCTTATCAGCATTCCAGCCCCCTCATCCATCAGCTCCCTAACCCTCTCAGGTGGTGGGGAAACATCAGCAGGGCGCGGGATGCAAGCTGATCCTGAAGTCCAAAGGTCTGACCAGATGTTAATCTTGCTTCCATCTCCTACAACCCATCTGCTGTTCTTGAGAAGAACCACTCTAGAATCGAGCATGCTGGCCCAAATTCTAGATTGCCCTTTCCTTCTCCAGCAGTTCCAGAAGCTCTCCCCGTAACAATATTTGCTGCGTACAATCGATGCCCACAAACTGCCAGGTTCCTTCAAGAATCTCTAGCTCAACTTCACCTGGTTCACCCTGTCCAGCTCTCTGATGCCTAAAACCTCCTTGCCATTTAAGCTTTTGAATGTTGCTCCAAGCCAAACCATACTGGTGCCTACCCTGATTGTAGCCCCACCAAAAGTCCCCTTGTTTAGTTCTCTGCATAGGACTTCAGTGATTCTAACTGGCACCATCACATATATGGGAATTGCACTCCAGCAGTATCTTGATGAGAATGGTGTGACCTGCTATAGATAAGGTTTTTGCCTTCCACTCTTGGAGTTGTTGGATAAACTTCTCCTTCATGAATTGAAAGAAGCTCCTACCGGACCTACCATAGAAGAGAGGAACTCCTAACTAAGTGTCCATTTACCGAGTACATCCACCCCCAGCCTTCTCATGATATCTGCTCTGATTCCGAGCTCCGTATTCCTGCTGAAATGGATGGTCGACTTGTTAAAATTGATCTCCTGCCATGTGCATTTACAGAAAGTATCCAGGCATCTCTGATACGCTTATATTTCTCTCTTAGTGGCTTCGCCATAAATTATCTGCGAAATTCAGATGGGTGAGGACGGGGGCTCTTCTATTTATCCTTACCCCTCTGATATCACCTGCCTCCTCTCAGTCAATTAGGCTATTAAGAAAATGCATGCATGATATGAACACATACGATGACAGTGAGCAGCCTTGTCTGATCCCCCTTGAGGGGGAGATGTATCCTTCCACATTGCCATTCACTAGCACCGACAAAAAGGCTGATTTGATGATTTTCATAATGAGGTTGATCGAGTGGGTGTTGAAACCAAAGGAAATGTTCAATGAGGGGCCACTAAATCCTAGCTTTGGACAAAACCATCCCACCTTGCCTTGATGTTTTTGCATCGAGTGAAGAATCTCCTGCACAATGACAATGATATCAACTGGGAGCCTACCATGGACAAAAAAGCCTTGATTTTCGGGGATTAGGCTTCTAAGGTGAGGTCTGATTCGGTTCACTAAAATCCTGGTGATGGATTCGTAGAGGATGTTACATGAACCTATGGGTCGGCAGTCTCAAGGGTTGGAAGCCGGCTTCTTCTTGGGTAGGAGAAATAAATAGACATGGAATAGGGCATCATGATGGCTCATATCCTTGAAGAAATTTTGAATGTAAGATACAACCTCCTTACTGGTGCCCCAATTGTTGATGTAGAAAGCTGTCGGAAGGCCATCCGGCCCCAGCGATTTAGAAGGAATAAATTTGGATATTACCTGCTGAATTTCATTGAAGCTTGGGACGTTGTAGATGTTGGCATTGTCTGAATCGCTGATGGGGTTATTGCATTGAGGTAAGTCATCTGGGATAGGTGCAGCAGATGACGAAGTGAACAAGTTCTGGTAATAGTTGATAAAAGTGTCTCTTATGGCTCTTTGATTGTTGGTCAAGTTGCCCTCTGAGTCTCTGATCCAGCTAATATGATTGAAGGACCTTCTTCTAGATGAGGAGATATGGAAAAACCTGGTGTTGAGATCTCCCACCTGGAGCCACAGGGCCTTAGCCCGTTGTTGCCAGAAAGCCTCTTCCCTAACCAAAAGGACCTCGAGCTCGTTGTTTGCTTCTGCCAACTCCTGATTGACTTCCCCTAACAAGGTTGTCTCACTCAGCTTGTTGACCTTGTCCTTCAGTTGCTCAATCCTCTTCCTCCGCCCCCCAAAGTTTTGCCTGTGCCACTTGTTGATCTCCCTCTCAAGATACTTCACCTCGGCCACGAAAGGGAAGTGGACTTGCTGCAGCCCCTTGAAGTTGTTCCAACTGTTGGAAGTCCAGGTGGCTATCCCACATATTCTCGTACTTGAATCTTGGAATCCTTCTATCCCTTTTTTGGGGAGAGAGGAAGATTGGGCGATGATCACTTGCTATCATGGGCAAGTGATAGGTAACCATGGAGGTAAACATCTCTAGCCAATCAGCATTGACCATGGTTTTGTCGATCCTCTCTTGGATTAACTGAGGAGGGGCCCTCTTGTTTGACCATGTGAAAGCCGGGCCGACGTAGTCCAACTCCAAGAGCCCACAGTTCTGCTTAAAGGAGTTGAAATCAGCTAGTTGGGTGTTGCTCTTGCTCTTGCTCTTGCCACCCAATTTTTCGTGCTGATCAAAGATTGAAGTCCCTGATCATGAGCACTGGTTTGCCGTGGTCCTTGATGATTTCATCTAGGTAGTTCCACAGCTCTCTCCTAGCCATATGGTTGCAAGAGGAATAGACAGCGACCAAGATCCAAGCCTTATGAGGGGGCAACCCCTCGACTGTGGCAATAATCGCATGGGGAGTGTTCTCCAGCACCTTCACAGTCGTGGAGTCATCCCACGCAAGCCATAGGCCCCCAGACATGCCCAGGGGCTCGACAGAGAAACAGGAAGGAAGCTTGGGGTGAGAGAGAATTTCTGAGCTTTGTCCACCGCTGTTTTAGTCTCCGACAAGAAGAGGAGGTTAGGGGAAGAAGATGAGAGGACATTGTGAACGTAAGGAACTGTCAAGGCTCCTCCCAGCCCTTGGCAGTTTCAGGCGAGGATTCTCATTCCTTCGCTGGTAGCTGCCCTTCGTCGGCCGCCAATAGCTCGAGGGTGTTAGAGGTGGGGAGCTTGCTTCCTTTAACCTTCTTGCTTTTGGTGTAAGGATGGGCCTCCCAACGGGCCATCCTTCTCTTGAGGAGGGAGTTGGCTCCATAGACTTTGTGAGACAGGGGTTGCAGGTCAAGGAGGGCTTTGTTGGGAACTTATATAAAGAGGCCAGCCTGGGGTTTAAGTGGGCAGAAAGTGTGCAGAAATAGTGGAGGATGGGTGGGCTTGCTGGTGCGGTCACTCTTCTTGGATTCATCAGGGAAATGGGCTTGGGCAAGTTGCAGCTGGCCGAGATGAGGGGAGGTGGGATTGATGTGGTGGATCGAATCATGGTGGGCCGGCCCATAGGATTCTTAGTAATATGTTGATGTATAGTGTGAGCCATCTTGGATGGGGTAGAAGTTTTGCCACTAGTGGCCTAGGTGGAAGACGGGTTAGTTGTGAAAGGGGTGGTGCGGGTCATAGCTTGGACTAGGGTGTCTTTTCTAGGTGGGTTGATAGGGTGTACCTGGCCTTCGAATTGCACCCTTGCTTCAATTAGGGCCTCTGGGATATCCTGCAGGTTGGCCGAGGATTGGGCTTTTTGATCGTCGTCCACTCCTTTCTTCGCTTCCTCTCCTACTCCGATCATCACTACTGCCCTCTCCGTCGCCGGCGCCGGCGCCTTCACCGGCAGAAGCTCCCTAGCAGTTGCACACTCCCCTCTAGTTTGGACCCCGCCTGCTGCATGCCTTCTCCAGACCATGTCACTATCTTCATGGGGAGTGTAGCTGTCATCCACCTACTTCCTTTGCTACCTGGACGGAGGAGCCCACACCCAATCTCCTAGATGAGGCCTAAGTTGCACCAACATCGCTTCTTGAAGGGCGTATGGGTAAGATGGGAAGCTCTTGCTTCTCGCCGCTGACAATTCTCCACAGGCGCTCTTCTTGTGACCCACCATGCTGCAGTAGTAACAGAGCCTTGGGAGCTTCTCATACGTGACCGTGAACCTCTTCTCGCCCCCCAAGGGGTGAGTGGCTAGGATCTCAGCAACCAGTGGCTTGTTGTTTGATCCTGGCATACTCCGCCCATTGTTCTGCTTCCTCCTCCGATGGAGTGCACGGTCTTCTCAACTGCCCCACCAGCCTGGTCACCATGCTAACATTCAGGCTCCCAGTGGGATCCCAGAGATGTGAGCCCATAGCTCCACTCGTTGAAAGGATACTCCTCGGGCAGTGAGAAAGGGTCGCAACGTTCGACAGCCACCAAATCCCCTTCAAAGAGCCAAGGCCTGGCATTGCAGATCCACTCGACAGCTTCCTCGTTGCAGAGCTTCAGAAGGAGTGCATCTTTGTGGAAATGTTGCAAGACCCACGGATCCTTCAAATGCCAGATCCCTCGCCCATTCACAAACACTGGTCATCCTCAACCGTTTGTCTGAGATCACCTTTAGGGCAACGCACCTCCTCCAATCCTCCTCGTCTTCGAGCTCTGCCGTGGACAGAGGGATGCGTTCCGGCTCGTGTTCTCTCCTCAGAGCCGCCGTGAACTCTGCACGGAGGGCTGCTTCCTCCTCCTTTGACAGGGTCATCGCAAATAGCTGGTGGACCAGGGAAGCAGGAAGATCCAAGGGGGATGGCTGACATAGCTAGATGCCAAGCTCGGGTAGCTGAAGAGACCCGAGCTTCTGTTCTGGCTCCTTCTCAATGATGAGATGTCCATTTTGCTCAGCAGATGAGCCTTTCAGGATAGACTATGACCTCTTGCAACTTACTTTTGCTCATCGGCTTCTTGGCTCCGTCCAATAAAACCCCATATTTTAAATAAAACTTATCAGGATTGCAATGCCCCAAGCACTAGTGTCCGACCATCTTGATCAGACGGCAATGTAACTGTCCTTTTTTACACTTTTCAAAAAGAATTGCCAAACTCGAAATCATTCAATCCAAAAAAAGAAAAAAATGAGATCACGTGGAGCACAATAGGATGACTCAAATCATGCCCAACTGGTCTGACACTGTTGTCCGACCTAGATTGCAATGTCTCAAGCATTGCAGTAAATATTATTCTAATATTTCTGATATTACCTAAGTGAAGGCACATGGGTTTGCATTGTGGCCCAGCGGCCACCCATGACCGAGTCCTGATCGCTGCAACCGAGTCAGAACTAGGGTGGCCTTTGAAAATAGGTATCAACCTTGTTTAAGGTTTACGAGCAATTGTATTAGTGCTAAATCCAAAAGCCACAAAAATATGTATCCTCTTCCGGAAACCCCTAGCGCACACAGGCTTACCTTGAGCATAGCCTGTCAAGAGACCATTATTCACTTCTATCAATGGATCTAAAGAAAAATGTTGGTCACCGAACTTTGAGAACCAAATCACATAGTACAAGAAAGAGAGCTCACACAACTACGTCAAACATCAGATTGACTAATTATAGAACGCAGACAATGGAAACCTTTGTTCTCTTGTAGACCCCCCATGCTAATGATAAAGATAGCAAGGATCTCAACTCTCAAGTTAAAAAACAAATCAACTCCCCGTCATTAATTCTGTCAGCTGAAATATAGTTGGGTTCAAGTCTTGGTGAATTGTCTGCTCACCGATACCTGTGATGCTGCAGGCAAGACTGGAAACACCTGACGAATGTAGCAGCAGTATTGCCCATGGCTCTAGATACTATATTGTTTTCAGGCTGATGCAGTAAACACGAGAACCTAAATGTTCCACAAGCAAACCAGCATCTGCACATCCATTGAAGAATAATGCCTCTTCCTCTTTACCAATCCTGCGCCGCCAGCTCATCAAGAATACCGGCCAGTGCAGATGGACATTTTTTCCTGTAAACACATCACCAGTGTTTGACAACTTATAGACCATATAAAACCTTATGGTTCAACATTTTTTCTACTCAGTGTATATAAAAGCTTATGGTTCAACATTTCTACTCGGTGTATGTACTCTACCTGATATGGTAATAATTCTGTCTGCCTCTGAATTTCCATGACCTGCTGTATTATTCTTGGGACTGTAGAATTTCAGAAGAAAGCACAGAGTTTTGACTAAATTTGGATATTGCTTCACATCTGCAACCAACAAGGATGATGGTATAAACCATGTCAGGAACAACAAGGATCATAGTACCAAAACATGTGAAGAATGCACATAACGGGCATTTTATACACAATTCAGGGCAACAAACCTTACATAGTAGAATATCACTAGCAATGATTAGATCCCACTCAGGATTACAAACTGGAAAGGGATCACCCCATGTATCTGGAAAAAGGAAAAAGGTATATTTAGATGACAGTCGGACTACAAAGGATGAAAAGGAAGAGGCATTTATTTAGATCAATAAGAAACAAAATGATTTATTCTTTTTTCCATCACCATCAACGACAAAATCATCATGAAGCTCTATTCCATCAATCGGGGGTCAACTTAGGGCATGGTTACTAAATGCCAATGATTTTGAAAAACCAAGTACTTCTGTTTTCTTTTATAAAGTAAAAGAACAGCCCCATATTGAAGTAGAGGCCCATCAAGCAAGAAAGTAAAACTGAAAAAATAGGCATAGGTCATATTATTGTACTTTCAGCTATTGCATAACTAAGAAAAAACAAAAATAAAACCATTTCAAGGAGACCAAAGATCATCACCATTATCATGGCCTCACCCCAGTTATTTGGAATTTTGGAGTTGGTCACACAAATCCTGTTTCGCAATTTTATTCTTAGCAACATTCATAAATAAACCTAGAAAGGTGACGCCCTTTTTATTACATAGAACCATATCATTTTAGACCGTCCTAGAGTCCTTTCACTCCCTTCCACTTGAATTTGATTGAACCTTCTACTGGCATTGGTTTTGGATGATGGTGCACATGTCCAAACCATCTCAAGCCTATTTTCCCTTAATGTTTATCATAAATGTTCGCATAGATGTTCATTTCAAATATTATCTTTCTTTAGTCTTTGTGCACATCTATCTCAACATCCTTAGTTGCGCCACAAGTTTTCCATGTGTTCTTTCATCATCCTCCATTAAAACTTTCAATTAAACTATTAAGAGTATCTATTGATCGCAAAGACTCTAGATGTATCTCCCTACTTCAACCAGCTTGTTTAACCATGTAACAGCCACCTGGACCTCTCCATTCTTCTGAATAATGCATCTCAATATTGAAAAATTACTACCACTAAGAATA
The DNA here is from genome assembly GCA_030544215.1 of Zantedeschia hybrid cultivar. NCBI lineage: Eukaryota > Viridiplantae > Streptophyta > Magnoliopsida > Alismatales > Araceae > Zantedeschia > Zantedeschia hybrid cultivar. The sequence continues at coordinate 16,701,709 of JARZZO010000016.1, forward strand.
ACTTATCCATCAATGATTGTCAAATCCTTTTGCCCCACTGTCATGTTAAGTTTCATTTATATTCCAAATAATTCAACTAATCTTAAAACCTTCTGAATTTAGCGCAACGCTCCAATGTTCTAACTTCTAAGTAAGTATTTTGGACATCTATTCTCACATCAATTAAAACAATATCATTTTCTTTGAAATTGATCAATTAAAACAACATTATCTGAAAACAACATGCATTAAGGGGTTTCATCATATAATGTTTTACTGCTTCATCTATAACTAGGGCAAAGACGTAGAGAGTTTACAATCTTATAGTAACAGGAAATTCAAGGTCTCTCTAGAGATGGTTCTTATACTAATAAATGCCCTTTCATACATGTCAACTATATCAATACATCCCTTAGAGACACTTTAGGGCCCACTAAATCAACTTTCTAGCACAGTTATCAGCTTTGTAAATCTTTTATCATCTCTCTGTAGCTCTACATTTCAACTACCCTGCTAAAAAAATAACTTTTGTGACATTACCAGAGTAGGTTCACTGGAAAAGGTTCCTTATGTAATTGGGGTTAAGGATGTATTGGGTTTTGTGTTTGAGGAGAGGATGGATTCTACTGTCTTGGTAGCTAGCTCCTTTCCCTCTTTTTCATTTTATCTCTTGATTTTCTGTACTTTTGTTTTCTTCTTTGTTCAATGAATGCAGCTTTTAGTTACCTGCAAAGAAAAAAAAAAAAAAATTCTTTGTAGCACATCAATACCTCACTACATGGAGACACTGTAAGCCAAGTAGCAAGTAAAGCCAACAATGAAAAAGGGATAATAATGAAGTCTAGAGAGAGAGAGAGTGCATACGGCGGACATGAGGCAAAATTGATAGTCCATTAGCTCTGCAATTATGAGCTATATTTTCCTCAATCTCCTCGTCATCAAAATCTGAAGTGGTGATGTCAACTCCAAACAGTTTCTTCATGAAAATGGCCAAAGCTCCAGTACCGCTGCTTCGAATACAAAAGGGGAACATTAGTTTCATTATGCCACAAGGATTCAATTTGTAACTTCAAGCCTTCCATAAGAATAAAATATACTTGAGCAGATGTAAGATGGCAAAGCAGCAACTGAGAAATGCATTTGCATAGGATGGTATGAGAGTAGAATGTGAATTCTAATTATGTCATGAGCACGAGTCAGAGCACATTTGACTGCATTAGCAAGTTTCCAAAATTTGTTGTTAACCTCGGATGTCTCAATGCTTGCAGCACGCAATCATTCAAATCTCAAGGGGAAAACCAAGGGAAAAGAGTCACAAAGGTGAAAAACCTAGAAGAAAAGGCTTAAATATCAGGATACATTGAGTATGATTTTTTTTTCCTTTTCTTCCTTTTGTTTTGTTGAATCAATCATAACTATGCAATAATAATAACTAGCAGTGATAGTAACTATTTCACCGAAACAAGTTCATCTCCTTCCTCTATTGAACTCTTAGACATCCTACAAAAGATTCCATCAGATCAATAATAGGGAAACAAAAGAATGCAATAACTCTAAAAAAGCTATATATTAGTGCTATCTTATAATTGTTGAAGGAGATCTACACATGTTTGAGGTAGCTTCTTTGGGAAACATCCTGGAATAGTCATGATATTGTGCAACACTTGGCACGTTTTTCGCATTCACTTAATGTGGCCCCAGCATGACCACTATAACTAGTACAACAAACTCATCATTCATAGTCGGATTATGATAGAATTGGTAGCATTTAGTGCATATGGGTTTATAAATTATGAAATACTAAAACATAATTATGATTAATAGTGTAATTATTATGTCGACTAGGTTGTGATTAGTCATATGACCTTCCCCATCAAGTTTTGAATTAACTATTATCACCAAGGAGCCCTTAGTAAGACCTAATACAAAGATCAAGGTTATGACCATGCTGATTAAAGACCTCTTCTATGGGGGTAGGTCTATAAACACAATTAAAGACCATAACCTCACGATTACACTTATGATTATGAATAACTAGGACCATTTATAAGGGAATAAGATTGTATGTGCTATGTATATGACTATGATTATAATTATGCTTACGATTGATGATTATGATGCTATGATTAAGATTAAGATTAAAACATCCATAACCACGTTTCTCAAGATACTTTCTCATCAATGAAAAGTAGGATCTTAGTTGCACTAAGTGGTCATGGGATTAGTCATGGGAATGAGATGAGAGCAAGGGATCTTCTACTTTACCATTCAAACTTTTCTTGAGAGTAGGAGTGGGAACAAGGGGCAAGAGTGCTTTTGGGATTGGGAATGATAGCAAAATGGGTGAATTATGTGAGTAACGGTTCATTTGGAATGGCTTATGGAAGATATTCCAATTATAGGAATCTCTAACAAGCCAAAATTCGTTCCAAATGAGCCAAGGCTGCCTCGGCTTATGTGCAATGAGATTTCGGGAGAGAAGAGAGAGATAGGGTCATAGAGGGGAGAGGACAAATTATGTTTGAAACATAGTTGTCAAGGCAGTAAGGCAACCCAAGGCATAATTGGGGTCCCTGAGCGCCTAAGTGCTTAGGCCCCTGCCTAGGCATCGCCTAGGCATACACTTGATAATAATATATTTAATATTACATTAATACGACATAAACATAAAAAATATAAGAAATAACATTATTATAAAAAATAATTAATAGCATATTGGATGGAAGTGTCAAAGTCAAATATATGACTAAAAATAATTATAAAAAATAGAATTTCATAATAAAAAAACTAATCCGGATGCTTCTCCTAAATCTTCAATATAATGCTCACAGTAACAATATTTATGATGCAATGATGTGAAACACATAATAAAAAAGTATGATCACCAACAAAAAGTGAAATTTCATAATAAAATAAGCTCATGGAATGAAATATACAGTGAGAGATCAAGAGTCATCAAGAAATTTAAATAGATGGTCCAAAATGGGCCCAACACCCAATCAAGTTAAATGGGCGCCTTTTGGGCCCACGGCAAGGCGGCCCATCGCCTAGCAGCTGGATTAACACCTTGACGCCTAAGCGGGCGCCTTGACAACATTGGTTTGAAATCCATATTTTCATAGCTTTTGCACAGAATTTTGATAGGGGAATACTGTTAATCTAGTTTAATAACATGAAAGGGTAGTTAAATTGTCTTTCTTTAATGAAAAGTAAGGGGCATTAGAGTAAAAATGCACTTTCATAATATACACTCCCACCAAAGACCCAGATGTGATTTTGATCTTAAAAAGCAATGATGAAACATTTGTACTTTTTAAAAGTCAATGAGATTATGAGCTTTTCTCTAAAAGCCATAATCCAATCACATTTCTAAACGGTACCCAAGAGTAACATGACATCACTTCACCAACAGGAAGGGCCCTTAAATATATGTCCTAGGGTTAAGGGACATAGGTCACCTCTCTTTAAGGATTTATGCTCAAGTCAGGACACCGAGCATCCCTTACTTAAAAAGGTCTAGAAGACTAGACTCAGGGCAGCCCAACTTAGGGCAATGGCATGGTAATCAAGGCATCCTCTTAGGTGTTGCCTAGGCATGTAGGCATTCGCCTCACTCCAAGGCATTACAGCACCCTTTACAGACCCAAGAAAAGTGGGTGGGCGCCAACTTAGGTGGCCTAGGTGACCCAAGGCATGTGCCTGGGCACCTTGGACCACTTGGGTCCAATCAGACATGCGTGGGTCAGTACCTACAATTCCCATCTCTCTATCTCATACTCGCTCACTCACCTCAACCCTAATTGCTAGGGTTGCCAAATGTTGTTGCAGTCAAATGCTACCACTGAGCACCACCATCTACTATAAAGCACCATCATCACCAAAGCTTCATCATTGGCACTTATTCTCAGCGCACAGGTCCACCTCCAGCAACCTCCCTTCTCCACCTCCGTGCTGGTACATATCTATGGGAGATGTGAGGGAGATGCGACCATCACATCATCTATTCTTGTTTGGATTATTTTATGTTGGTGGTTTTGATAGATCCTAAGGACTTAGAATGAGCCCCTCAAGGAATCAAGACTTTGGATCAAGTATGTGGATCTAAGAATTTGACCTCTCCCCGCTGACCTTAGTCAGTGTTAATTACATCAATCAAATGATCTAATACCCTTGAATAACTATCATCGATGATGTCTTTAAGTAAAACAACCACATAGAATATATGTATGCAACAAACAAATGTGTGGTTATCATTCTTGACCTCAAACTCTATCATGGTCCATAATGCATCATAAGGGGGTATAAGGATACTCTGAAAAGTGTGATGTATGTTTGGGGTTAAAAGAGTTTCAAAATTTGTGTAGGTATGAAGAGTGTAGGGATATCTTGGATTTTTTAGAATTTAAGATGTCTTTTAATAGATTGGGAATGAACCTTAAGGCATGTTTTCCAGTGCATTTGTAAAGGGCTTCTTGAGATCTTTTTTTTTTTTTTTTTTTTTTTTTTGGGGGGGGGGGGGGGGGGGGGGGGGGGGGGCATGGAATGGATGATACCACAAATTATATTAAAAGACAAGGAAATTTACAAGTATAGGAATCAAGTGCTCACAAAAAATTCCATGTACAAAAAGCACACCAAGAAGGTGTGTTCAACCTCCCCCTCACAAAAGATTCAGAAAAGAAGAAGTTGGGGGATCGACATTGCCAAGAAGCTTCCCCTTCCCCAACTCCTTAGAAACATCACAAATAAAAGAGACTAGCATATCCTTGGACTTGGAGACTTTTTCAAAATCCTGGCATTACGTGCTCCCAAAATGGACCAAAGGGCAGCATGCAGGATCAACCACCAAATCTTGCCGTCCTCCTTAGAGTCAATTTCCTCTCCCATCCCCTAAGCATCGCTTCAACCATCGTCAGCAATAAGTAAACCACATTGGATCTTCTGTAGGACAAGCTCCCACACCACCTTGGAGAAGGGACATGACAAGAAAAGATGATCCAAACTCTCCACTGCTAGACCACAAAGGGCTTCTTGAGATTAAATGAAGTTTAGAACATTTTTAGGAAAGTTTAGAGTTTTGATGCATTTTTAATGATTTTGAAGGTCTCTAGATGTTTTTAGGTAATTAAGATCATTTTAGGTTATTTTTATTTTTGAAGTTTTTACATATTTTTTGAAAAGTGGACAGTACCACAATTGTATTAAAGTAAAAAAGATGGGATATACAAGTTAAAGGTGTTTTAGATATCTTTTGGGAAAGTTAGGGTCAAATGGACATTCATGGGTTCAATGATGATTTGTGATTTTTAGTTGTCTTAGAGTCTTTCACTTGTGTTACATACATTAGGAAGGATTGCATGCTTAATGGGTTAGGTTTGGTGGTTGTTTAAATGGGAGGCTAAGGGGTAGTTTAGGTATATGGATAGGATTAGGAAAGGAGACCATGGACCAAAGTCAACTCTCAATCAGCTAAACTTATTATATGTAAGATCCATTAAGGATATTCTTGTATGATAACAACCTACAAGATGGCAACGAAGGATATTAATGTGGACATATCGAAAATCCAATTAGTACCCTTTAAGTTATTAATGAATCTAAATTGAACCCACTTAATATTCAATAACGCTCGATGAGGATCCATCTAAAATCCATATCTAGATGAGTCTGAGTCGCTAGGACGGTTCAAATCGCAGAGTCGCATTTGACTCAAGCCGATTCAATGCAACTCGCGCCAACTTGATGTGACTCGTGCTGACTCATGCGATGCGCTGCAATCTGGCAAGGGTCGTTGCGATCCGGCTCAAGCCTACTCGATGCGGCTTGATGTGACGTGTATCTTATTAAGTATACTTTTTTTCTAATTTGATAAGTAATTGGATTTTTTTCTCCAATTGGTAAATAATTGAACTTTTTTCTTCCATTTAATAGGTAATTTACACTTTTATATTGATTAATACGGTAGCTTTATCCTTTTTTTTTCTTAAAGTCATTGTCATTAATGAACCACTGGAGTTAAAAGTTTATTTATGTCATAATTATTCATAAAATTAAAGAATCTAGAAAAATACCAGAAATCAGACTGAATCGGCACTCATGTGACTTGTGCGAGTAGGACCAAGTCGACCCGAGTCGAATCAGCCTCGTATCATATCTGGGAAGACAAGATCTGATACGGATCAGTGATACAGCGAACCTTGCCAAAGGGCATGCATCCACCGTCCGAGGCGGGGATGCGTGTCCCAAATGTCAGCAAGTATTGTTCTATCTAGGAAGCTTGCAATACCTTAAAGGGTCGTACTCTGTACCCGTGTAAGATAAATCGCGATGCGCAGTCTCATTTTGCATGCTTGGACAATTTCGTCACATGCAACACATGGATTTGATTTTTTGTGATATTGTATTTACCGCATCTTGGGACACCTCAAAATGTATGTTTTTGACTACCAAAAAATTCCGCACTTATTTGAAATTGGTGTAAAGTTTTTGAGAATGTGCAATGCATTCCAATAGCACCAAATTTTGGGATTTTCCCCTGATTTTGGGATCGAAACTCCTCTTTCGGATTTCCGGGCACACTAAAAAAACGCTTGAAATCATCTGAATTTCTTGTTTTTACTCCATTTTTTTGTGTTTGAGCAAATTTTGATCTTAGGGAATTAAAAACCCCGGTTTGGTCTCCTGAGTATGCTGAAAAGCGTCTGGAACTGACCTGACTTTATGGCTTTATGGCTTTCATGTCGATATGACTCATGTATTTTGTAAGGACTAATCATTGTTGACCCGCTTCATATTTTTTATTATTTAACCAATTTTGGTCTTTTGAGGTGTCAAAAACCCCATTTTGGCTTTCCAGGCCAATTGAGGAGTTCTCGGACTTTGACTGATTTTTTGGCTTTCATGCACGCCCATTTTTATTAATTTGGTGGGGTTTGAACAATGTTGACCCACTTTATTTCTTTCGGCACTAGCTTAATTTCGGGATTTTGGGGTCTTCAAAGCCTCCATTTAACTTTTTGGATGCAATTTTTCATTGTTGAATCCCTCCTATTTGGGCCCAAGTATTCTTTCTGATTTTAGGGTGTTAAAACACTCAATTTCAACTCTTGGGCCTAGCAGACCATCTTTAACTTCATGTCATGTGATGAGTATAGCTCCCCTCCTCTTTTCTTTTGTAACTCCTCCTTTTCACTTCTATGATGCATTAATTCTTTTCTTCTTATTTATTTCCAGTGTTCTTCATCTCCCCCCATGGCCAAGATCAGTGCTCTTCATGATGGTGAGTGTGGGCAGAGCCATGGAGATGATCACGGGGAAGATGACGAGTCTGCTCATCCCACTCCTTTATAATTATTGGACCTAAGGTTCTCACGAGTGGCCCAGCCCCACTTGGCCATTACCGTGGAGGATCGAACTCCTAATGATGTAGGTCGCATTATTTTTTAGGGAGGTTAACTTTTACTTTATCCAAGGGGCGAATTTGGTGGCACACCTTCCATCTAATACTACTGTTTTTCATTTTGTTGGGACCTTCAGAAATGAGGTGAAGGGCATTGAGGTTCCACTCACCCTAGAATAACGGGGACACTTGGAGAGAGCCATCTTAGTTGATTGGGACAGCATGGATGGCTTGGTATCTTACTCCTATCCTTCATTTCCCTTGTTTGTTGATTGTACATGGGAGTTCCCTCTCTAGAATAGTTGAGTCTTTTGAACCAAAGGATACGAACCCATGGCATTTTGCGATCATTTCAGCCTCCATATGGATCTAGGCTAGTGGTGGTATCGTAGCAAGGTTCAAATGTTCCCTTGGGTTGTTTCTTACTTCAATAGAAGAGGCATCTGAGTGCAAGGTTTTTTGTGGTTCTTGTATTCTGGCTGACATTCTCTAGGGCACGTGTTTGAAATGGTATAGATGCATGAGGGTGAGGAATACACATATTCCTTATCCTAGGACTACATAGTGGCTACAATTTGTACTTAGGCACCATGGTGGATGCTCGACAGAGTGGGCACCCAGTGTGGTGATAGTAGCTCTATACTGCTACACACGTTTTATTCAGGCCCTGGCAGAGCAGTACATCAAGCAGTGGAACACGATAGCCAGTGTTGAACGAGAGACATTGGGGCCAGGGCCTGAATAAAACCTATGGCTATCAATGCCATGGATGTCTCTCAAATGGGTCAAACGGGTCAAATGCATGTTATTTAAGAAACATTAAACAATGGCTTGTCTATAGCATAAGTTTAGCTCATTGCGACTTGACTTTAATGGTCCCCTTTTCCAAACTTTTCCATATACCTAAACTACCCCTTCGCCTTACATTTAAGCTAATCTAAATCCTAAAATGCATCTTAAATAACCATCAAACCAAACCCATTAAGCATGCAATCCTTCCTAACGTATGTAACACAAGTGAAGGACTCTAAGACAACTAAAAAATCACAAACCACCCATTGAACCCATGAATGTCCACTTGACCTTAACTTCCCCAAAACATATCCAAAGCACCCTTAACAATTAAAAAATCATAAAAATATAAGAGATTCTTAAAAATATACAAAACACCTAAATGATCTTAATTATCTAAAAAGCCTCTAGAGACCTTCAAAATCATTAAAATACCCCAAAACTTTAAACTTTCCTAAAAATGTACCAAAGTCCATTTAATGTCAAGAAGGCCTTTAAAAATGCACTAGAAACATGCCTTAAGGTGTTGAAACATTCTCAATCCATTAAAAGGCATCTTAAATTCTAAAAAAGATACAAATACCACTACACTCCTCATACCCACACAAATTGCCAAACTACCCTTTGACGGTTTTAACCCCAAACCTATACCACACTTTTCAAAGTATCCCGATACGCCCTTATGATGCACTATGGACCATAGTAGAGTTTGAGGGCTCAAACCATAACCATTTGTTTGTTTGTTGCATACACAGATTCTACGCAATTGTTTTACTAAAGAGCATCATTGATGACAATTAATTAAGGGTATTCAATCATTTAATTGATGTAATTAATACTGACCAAGGTCAGTGGGGAGAAGTCAAATTCTAGGAACTACATACTTGATCCAAAGTCTTGAATCCTCAAGGACTCATTCTAAGTCCTCGAGATCTACTGAAACCACCAAAATAAAATAATCAAAATAAGAATAAGCAGCACGAGGGTCGTGCCCCCCTGTCTCCCACACTAACCCCACCCCCGACCATCTGTACATGTTTCTCAATTTCTTTCAATTAATCAGTACAGAATACAAATCATTATTCCACTTCTGATTAGCACAACATGAATACAAAAAAGAATATAGGTTATGCAATTATCACTCCTGCAAAAATTCTCGAAACAAGGTTTCGATTATTCCATTACAGATTGATAAATAAAAAACAATAATTTAACAAATCTTGACTTGAACCTACTAGATTTATTATCATTCCAATAAACAAACTTGCTTTTATCATAGTAAAATAGAGACGCTGTCTCAATGATTAATTATCATGATGCACACCTTCCCAGCTCCAAGATGTGTAGCCCTTCAAAACAAATTTGATGCTGAAGTAACCATTCACTAAATGCAAATGTCCCAGGCCAAAGTAAGTTTGCATTTAGTTGGTGAAATGAAAACTCTCGGATAAGCAATTCCTGTATATCAAGCAAAAGATTAGGAAAAGATGCAAAAGTTGTCAAAACCAACAAGCCACTAGAAACAAAGTTGTTCAAATAATCTTCTGGCAAGATTGTAACTGAGATAGCATACAAGTGATCCCCCTTTCAACACACCCTCAATACCCCCCCCCCAAAAAAAAGAAGTACATGGCATAAGTCCAAAATGACACACTGACGCTGCAATTGAAAACACGGATATTTACTTATCTTGAACGGTTTGATGATGTACAATGGCAAAACATTGGTCTACATTTATATGTTAATAAACTTGGCTTTGGTGAGGAAGTTGCAGGGATAGAACTTGATACATCTTTTAGGTGGATGGTACAACATTACTATAAAATCAAAAGCATGTAAGTGCAAAGCATATTCAATTCTGTGCAAACAACCCTCCAAACCCAAGTACCAAATCATATCCCAGCCCAAAAATAACATCTTCCAGCCATGATAGTTACCCCAAGAAAGTGTAGCCAAAAAATTCAGCACTCCCCTGTCTTCACCTCTGCAAAAAACCCAATCCCCAAAACCAGTCCCATTCAATTACAGGACCTTGATCAATCAACCCGGCAGAACTTTGAAGCCCCCTAGGGTCTCTGTATTTCCTTTCATTTTATCTTCGGCAGTGGGGGAAGAACTTCACAACTGACACATGATTGCTGTTGTCATATGACATGTATTTCTTCTTTTCAGGTTTACATTTGCTTTCTTTAGAAAGATGTCATAGTGGATCCTCATTAGCAGTATATGAGCCTGGGACCATTCTTTAATCCGTTATTCTATATAAATATTTTCTGATTGACATTTAAGATATTTCTCCAGACATTCATTGAATTGAGCGAAGAGCGAATGTGGGAAAAATGCATGTTATCAAAATAATCTAGAAACTAGAACCCCTAGGATGAGAAAGTAAACACATGAACATGTGTGTGAGTGAGTGGGGGGAGAGAGGGCGGACATGGTCCAGTCACATCCAATTACATCTGACTTCCAAAACCAAGAGTCAATATTCTCACAGACATCCCATAAATGGCATTCATTACACTAACAAATATTGTCATTAAGGCATCCAAATTGATACCTCACAGAAGATGGGGTAAGGCTTAATCTAAACTTGACTTCCAAAGACCTAACCATCACACATAATGCCATGTGCATTGTGCAAACATGCAAATAGAAAGACTTGTTAATATGCCACTGTTATGACCCCAAGTTGTGTCCGCATTCTGGTGAGTAAGTTTTTCATGGACCTTCTTTTTGTGAATCTCTATCCTACCTTGCATGTGGACATTTGAGCTTGATACCATATTATTGTCTTTAAATGGCTAAGAATAAGTCAAATACATACGTTACATGGAAATTATAATTATGCCATTTATCAACCATTCGCTAATGTATACTAGTAGTCTGGTCCAAAGGACCAGACAATTTAGGTATACATCCTTGCAACTGTAAAGCAATCCTTTAACTTCCAAAACTAAAAATGTGTATTCCAGCATTGGAGGATAGAGTCAACCGAATCGAAACAAACATGAAATCCTGACTAAGATAGAAGCGAGGTAGTAAGGCAAATATGCCAAAAACCTTTTTGTGCCACGATTAATTTTTACGATGTACCACACCATGATATACTAATCATTGCAGCGAGCAATAAGAATAAACAATTAGGTTAGCTAGCAGGTCATGTGGCACTAGACATGGATATGCCCCCAAACATGTGTTAAGGACATGCCGGTGCCAGTCCGTGGGGCCTACTGCACATCACTATCCAAACAGAATGCAAAAGTACCTAAATCTGCTCAATCTTCTCATGAGAAACCTACATGTTGCCATCCAAATGGTTCACAAGACTTACTTGAAGCTGCTTCATCTTCAGCATTTAAAAATAAAAAAAGGAAAGGAAAAACTATGAAGGACTCACAAAAAGATTGATTTACCAAAGGGCCTAGGTCATTTTAGCATTTTAGGCACTTATTCGGAAATCAGCAGCTGGGTGTCGACACAAGTTTCATTTCATATGCTGTTGGAAGCCGCCAATTGTTGATTATGGAATCGCCCGTCTTGCTCATCAGCTTAGAGGTTGTTTGATATGCCATAAAATGATGTAAAATGCCGTAAACTTGTGTTCTCCTTATGCTTAGAGTGTTGTAAATTGTTTTACGGTATTTTTTATTTTGAAATACAATGATCCATGTGATAGTTTTTTTTAGCTGATTTAGATTTTAACCCAAAACTACCAAACAAAAACGGGAGTTTTAAAAACGATTGATTTGAAAATCAGGGATATTATTTCCTTCAGTTTTTAATCGGTGATTTCAAAACTGATATTTTATGGCACACCAAACGGCCATTTAAGGGTTGTTTGTTTCTATATAAAACGATAAAATCTAAAAAGCATATTTTATTTCTCAATATTTTCAGTTCTTTGGGTCAATGTAAAATGGTGTAACACAAATCCTGTCAGGCCTTTGTTGGTCCACCTGAAGGCCCATTCCCTTGTTTTGATTTCCACGTGCAGGCCATCGTAAACAAAAATCAGAGGATCTATGAATTTCCTTGTTTCATTTTCATCTGTTTTACAAGCATCCAAACAAAGTGCCCTATGATTTGTAAAAAAATCACCAACTTTAAAACCAGTGAATTACGGAGTTTTACGACGAAACAAACAACACCTTAATCGATTACTCGAGTTTCCGTAACAAAAATGCTAATGTTGACGCACCTGTGCAAAACTTAACACGAAGCAAAGAGAAAGGAAGGGACATGAGCGTACGCACTATTCCGCCGGGGAAAGCATGGCGCCTCTCGACGAACGTTGTGGGGTCTTGCCGGTCCTGCTGATCCTGAATGGGTGACGCCGGCCCTCCTTCCTTTGCTGCAGCGACAACAGCGGCGGCGACGGTCAGCAAGAAGGGTAAGAAGGACCGACCGGACGGTGGGACCGTCGGATTCGGGGAATCCAGGAGCAGACGAAGTAATGGGACTACGCGTGTGCGGTGCGGAGCAGGGCTGCCGCCGCCGAGTGCGCTAGGAAGAAAGAGGAGACAGATGGGAACTTAAGGCGGCGTGTGGAACCTACCGCCGTCGTCGTCGTCGTCGGAGCAGCGGAAGAGACTGGATGGGGAGAAGAGGGCCGTGTCCATCCGGCGTCTCGGTGTTTGCGGCGTCGACGGCGACTGCAGCTACACTAGGAGATTTTGGGGAAGTCCCGTATGGTAGGACGTCAGGTGCGTAAGAAAAGTAAAGATTTGCTGCACCGCATGCCCAATTATTTTTACTTTTTCTATTTTGATTTTTTAAAAAAATCCGACACAGCATTTCACGTGTGAGTACATGTTGATCTCTAATTGGATCTATTAACTCACTAATGAGTGAAATTTGAATTCATGATTAAGTTTACCTTAAATTCACTAAACTGTGAATTGTATTTCACAATTAAAACCCCAAGGAAAGTACTTTCCTTACGAAATACAATTCATAGGAGTGAGTTCAATTATATCTCACTAATCCCAAGTGAAGATCATAAGGATGGTAGAGAGAGAGAAACATTTTTATGAGGCTATGAATAGAGTAAAGAAAAAATTATTGAAATTCTCGAAAGTAAATAAGAGAAGTACAAGTCAATACATAAAATTATATTTGACGAAAGATGAGAATATTAATTGCACCAACCTTTGCATGCAACTGCTTACTTTCTTAATCTACATTTGCAATATGAGCTTACAATTTCAAAGCATTCTAGAGTGAAACTTGATTTGTATAGCTGCATTCATAGGATGATCAAAGAAAAGGAGAATAAATTGATGGCTAACTTACAATTTGATGCATTTGTTAATACAAGAGACATATTTGGGGATAGGCTACCTATAAAATCTAGAAAAATGAGGAATCTATATAAAGATGAAATTTCATGCACACCATGTTATATCATTTATCTAACTATTTAGTTTTTTAATGTATAATTAATTGACCTTAGGTATTTTTTTCATTAGTTGATTGATTGTTGGCCTATGGTGATGAGACTCCTGACTTGAAGACATTGTTGTTAGAGTTTTGAGTTTTATATATAGTACATCTGGTTATAAGCATAATTAGAGCACTTTTAGTCACATAAACTATTTTTTTATATTAAAAAAATAAATAAGTATCTTAACTTTTATGCAAAATTTTATAATAGGTACATATAAAAAGGAGAAATAAATTGTTACAATGGAGGTTGAATGACTTGGTATATGTGATGTTCAATTTAAAATTGAAGGAGTAACCATCAAAAAAGAAAGCAATGAAAAGTCATCTTTGTTTGGATGAGAATGACATTGACTCTGATGATGAGTGGCTTGTAAATTTTCAAAATGAAAGCAATAATCTTGACATATATAATCCATATGTTGATGAATGTCATAACTTGGAAGATCTCAGAATGAAAACAAGAGCAAATAAAATTAAAATAATAAAAGTTGCAAAAAATTCAAGTCGAAGTGTACAATGAGTCACATTGATTTTACTTCTATACTGTCTATGTACAATTAGGCTATTGTCGTACTTCTTACATTTCCGTTGTTTCTCTTATATGTAAATAAAAACAAAGAAGTCAATAGAAGAGAAATCTAGTGACGATGATAGTGAAATAAATCAAGATGATGAACATTATATTAGATATGGGTGACTACATAGATGATGCTCTTATTAGTGATGATGATGACACTTGGAGATTTAGTTTGAATCCATTATCATTTTTAAAATTACTTTTTATGGCTATCGTCACTTAATGTTGCAGTGATGGGAAAACTTTTTCAATCATGAATTATCATTTTGAGAAGTTAAGTTCTAATTAATCTAGTATTGAACAATGTTAATTTGATATGCTTATGAATTTCTTTACTTATTTTTGTTAGTTTCAATGTATATTGTCTGATTTATCTCTTAGGGATTTGAACCCGTAACTTTGCACTACTTAACCATATGCTACCATTGATCTAGAATAGTATTTTGTAAACGAATATACTCTTACTTTATTTTTAATAATTTTATATTATTTTATACAAAATAATGAGGTTTGTGCATCACTACATTTTAAGGCTTACACCTTGCAATGCCATTGCAAAGTGCCTCGTGACTTTATAAACATTGCTTACAAGGGCTTTCTAAACAACCAATATTATGAAGAGAAATAATTTCATTATAAAGATAAATGACATTACTATCCTAAATTCCAAATAATTCATATTATAAAAGCCTATATCAAATCCACCAAAATAACTAAACAAATATTAAAGCCTCTCAACTCTCAAAATAACAAATTACATTACATCTCTCAATAACCTACTACGTTCACTCTACTAACTAAAATCAAATAATAAACATAAATATAATAACTAAGTCCTCCAAGATATTCAATTAGCTTGAATTCTTTACTTAATTGAACCATGAATTAGTCTCTCTCTTGAAAAATAGTTAGCATTATTTGTAAGTATGAAACTCAATAGACTTCAAACACCGAAAATGACTTATCATATGGTAAACTTTGAAAAATCAAATAATATATATATATATATATATAACACTAGATCAGATCAAATTTTATTATAACATAGTAAATAAATCATATAAAGCAAGTTATGACGTAATATTTTGTCAAACGAATATATTCTTAATCAATTATTCAGATCTATTATGATTGGATCAAAAGGTCAAATTAACATGATGTCATATTTGAATCATTCAAACACTTGTTTTATAGATCTAGCTACGAGCAATGTAACATACAAATTTAATCTGCAACATACGAAGAGATCCATGTCATATCATATATCACAAGCTTACAAACATAGATCACATCATATTAAATCAAATATCTTAATCTAAGGATTCATATAGCATATGGAATCGAATCAAGATGAATATGATTAATTAAATAGAATTAAAGGAGACATATACTGAACAAAGAGATATATGAACAAGTTACAACAAGGATCAAATTATAGAATTTAAGCTTAAAATCAAATGGAAAGAAATCACAGCAAGATTGCTTGCTCATGCAGGCATGCACTCGAACCATAATATAATAGGTCATACATCCATATAACAAAGCATACATGCAACAACTCTAAGGTCTTTACTACCATGGAACTAGGTATCACACTTTTCCACCATTCTAGTAAACCTTAATCTAGCTTCATAGATTTTACTTGCTATCCTCAAGTTCAATAATGCCCTATGCAGTAACTATGCTCATACCGAAATTAAGCCATATAATCCTTTTAATATGCCAATGTCCATAAGCACACATTTCATGAGAATATTCTAGATATCATATATAAATGTAACATGTAAGTACAGTGGTTAACGATTGTTAAATTTAGTCAAACATATTTAATATCCTTTTATTACATAGAGTTGTGTAAATCACTATTTAAATGTGTAACAAGGTCGAGAAATGTAAATTATGTAATACTAGTTTCAGAAGAACAAACATATGTACTTGAAAGATTAAATAAATTTAAAATATTTTAGACGAATATCATAAAATTTCGACAATTATGTCAACGAAGATGGACTATAATTCATATAGTTATGTAAATAATACCAAATCAAGTTAGAAAATTAGAGATAATCTGGAAACATAGTCAAACATGTGTATAATCTAAATAAATAAAACATTACAAATATGGCTGATCGGATCAAAATAAGATAAATCGTCAAGCTCTAGTTATAGTTCTACTAGCAACAGTTTAGAACAGTAGTTTAAATTTCAATCTTTCTTTAACGTAAAAGATTCCAAAAATGGTATGCTGATCAAATGAAATGAGAGTGTATGTATTAAGCATGTCAAATGTCAAAGACTAAATTTCATGATTCATAGATCATTATGCTTAATTTTTATGATTTTTTTATTAAGAAAATAATATCTTTTCATCCTAAATAAATAGCAAATCAAGAATAATAATTCTGATAAAATTTCAAGGTGTTACATATAGCTTGTTATTTCTCAATATAGTTTTTAAGAATGATAAATCAAATAAAAAATCAAATTTATAAAATAATCATACCGAGAGTACTCACTTGCCTATCTTTCAAGTAAAGGCTCCTTCTTTTACTCTTTAGCTTCTCAACCTTCTTCCATTAGTTGTTGGCCTTCCCTTGAGCCCCCTAGCTTTTAGAGATGATGTTTGAGATATGAAAATCCTCCTTCCTTTTGTAACAACTCTCCTCTCAAACCTTCTTTTAAAAGATGGAAAACTCTCTCTCTCTCTCTCTCCTAGACACACACACACACAAACACACGAAACAAGCCAAATATGAAACTCCATGCATCATGAACATCCCAAACCTCTATTTATAGTGTATTCCACTATTCCCCATGTTTTAATCCCAATTATATTCTCAAATCATGATCAAGAATAATTGGTCACAAATTTCAGCTTTCCTACCTTAAATAGGCTTCCGGCTTTAAGTAGAACTTACCTAAATTTCTACTAGATTTCGTTCCCATCCGAAGAAAGTCAAATTTGACCTAGAAAATGACTATATTACAGATATATGTTCTTCATAAATATTAGAAGTATTCAAGTTAGCTTTTTACGTGAAGTTATGCTAAAAACACCTAGATTATTATATCATGTAAATCTATATGTAGAATCTAAGTTATAATAGGAATATGCTTATGATCTTTCATCAACAAACTAAAAGTCTAATTATACTAAATTTTGATGTGTCTAAATCTAATTCAGATTTAAAACTCTCCCTCAAACTTTCCAAGTCAAAGTTTCCAAAATAGGAGTCTTCTCTCTCTTAACTAATTCAATCTTACTCTCATTCATATTAGTGTTCTTGTTTTCTAAAATCACCTATCTAATGATCTATTTTTTTTATAACTTTTAAATGTTTGAATCAAGAACCTTGTCACCTATAAAGTTGTAGATATTTTTAAGTCCTCTTTTCAATGCATTTAGTTATGCACTAATCATAGTTTTTTATAGAGAGTTATGCTTAAAATACTATGACAATATCCTGTAAGCTCATGAATAGTAACTTGCTTAGTGTATATTTCAGTTAGGGATTTCTTTTTTGAATCTGATTCAAATTAGAAAATTATCTTTTACAAAATTTGTCAATCAAACCTCTAGTCATAATCAGCTATAGACTTCTTACTAAATCTCAAAATTAACTAAAGTTCTCTTCATAATAATTATAGTGAACTTAATCTTTTAAATGAACTTGGTTTCACTCATCTACATAAAACTATGATAGAACAAGTTGACTCTTCATAATGGGCCTAACAATAATATTTAACTTAACTTAGTAGGTTGCCTTCTAATACCTTAATGGGCTTAATGGATTTATGTAAAATGCTCTAATAGGATGGGACATGACACCTATATATGACTGAACATGTAATATAGTTTTGTTCATTTCAAATGATGCATGGCATGTGTCAAATGATCTCATGATATTTTACATATAGGATATGATAAATTAACAAACAAAGCATCCATATAAACATGATGTGCGTTTTAAAGTGATTGAGATTAAATTTTAACATATGTATCTAAGCATGTAAACAATATATCTTTCAAATTAACTTTGACATATGGAGAGATCCTTGTCACATGTCACATATCTTGACATAGACCGAAGTCACATATTTCATAACTTATTTTAAAGATTCACATAACTTATAAGCTAATGATTGTTGGGATCGCTGTGTCGGGATCCGATCCTAAAACGCAGCGGAATAAAGAAGTTCGGGATCGGATCTGTCCCGTTTCGGTCGTTAAAACTAAAACCGATGTAGATCGATTTACCTTGCGCGGATTCGAATCCGCGTCTGTTTTCCGGTTCCGTCGGAGCGATGCCGCAAGTCGCGCAGATGCCCGACCTCTAGCGGTATCCACGCGGTTCTCCTCGCGATGGATCGTCCTCGCTTCCTCGCTCGCTGCGGCGCTCGAAGATCCCGTCTGACTGCGCGTGATCCGCCGCGACATGCGGATCCAGATTCCCCGTCGAACGGGAAGTGGAGCAGTTGGGAACGGCACGCCCAGAGGAGAGAGAAAGTGGGGAAGAACGAATGACGGCTAGGTCAGGGTTGCTGGCCCCGGACGTAGAATCCGTTCTTTTATAAAAAGTCAGTTTGCGGTTTTTCACAAAAATCCAGACTTATCCGAAATCCTGTCGGATTATCCATCGACTTGAAAACCATTTGCGTGTGACCCTCTAGGCCCAAATACCAGTCCAGTTAATAGCCCATTAAGTTCAGTAACCCTTTACTGACCCACTGAATTAATTAATATCCTTATATTCAATTAATCAGCCGAATTTAATGTCCCAGAATAAATTCGGACGGACTGCCGATCACGTTGGATGCCAAGCAACATCGCGTGGTCCTGGATGGAACTGGGGTTATCGCAACCCTCTATTGGAACCTTTCTGTCATCGGTTAGCGTGCGGATATAATCCTTCATCCGTACAATGTTCCCGAATTGACCTAGGGCATGGTTTACTGTTAAACCCTATTTGGTCGATTCACTTGAATCAGATGCTGCTAATTTGAATCCGATAACTCCTTATCGATTACAGAGTCCGCCCTGGCCAGGGACTTTAAGCGCATCATTCCCGGAACATTCTCTCTCAAACAACCGAGAGCGGATGATCCCGTATTGAACACACAATTACCTTCGAGGGCATTTTCCTGAACCCGATCACTTGACTTATTGATATCCCATGGTTAGGGATTCGTTCGTCAAGGTCAAAGCTCAGAAACCTACCAACAAGGTATCCTTGGAGTCTCAGGTCCAAGGATCATCCACGCAACCGTGACAATTGAATCGAGCTGGTTAACAGTGAGGTGATTACCATCCAGCAATTCATAGTCGGATCAGTTCAGTGAACTCATTCTCCAATGAGCACCTATAGGTTCAGCATAGTGTCTCCACACAAGTGACTTATGGGATCAGTCACCCTCATCATATGAGCTGAAGTAACCTATACTAGTCTATCCGGATGTTCGATGTTCTATCTCAAACATCCTATGACTAGGAACAATTAAGAACATGTGTTTATAAGTCTTTGGTCCCGTAATTATGATCTCATCATAATCCAAAGACTATTGCACATGTTCATGGACTTCATCGTGATTCGATGAACACAGATCGAATTAATTACACACAATGAATTATTGCCATTTATTAATAATCTGAATATATATACAGTATCGGATTGGCTTTGAGACCATCTAATACTAACAATGATGGCTAATCAAGATAGCATTAAAAGAATGTGTATCGCAATCACTTATTTGGTTATCCGTAAAATTGGTAGCTCTTAATAAATCTAACAAGTTGGTGTAACACCTAGCATCTTAGTAGACCCGTTATAGTCCCATTAGTATCTTAGCATCTTATAGACCCGTTAACTTTTAAATTTATTGATTATTCTGCGATTTTTTTTTTTTTAAGATTTTGTTGGCTTGCCTATAACAACGTCACCCTGGGCGGACGCGATTCAAGTGAGTCGAATCGCATCGGCTCGAGCTAACGCGATTCGGAGTTTTCTGAGTCCGACCTGTGGTCGGCTCTCTCATCTTCGAGTGCAATAGGAGTGCGCTTGGGACTCATGTTAAAGGTCTATTTAAGATCTCATAGTGTGGCTTAAGCCCTTCTCTTGATCCCTAAGCCATTAGAGAGCCCTATAAAGAGATTCAAAGAGAGAACGAGTACGACATGGTGTCTCTTCATGGCGTGCAAGGAGGAGGATGTGAGGACGATTCCCACGGCATGAGGACGACCTGGTGAGCATGGTGGAAGCTCGTCACCTTGTCGAGGAGGTCTTCTTAGAGTTCTCTTCGTGGTTAGAAAGGCAAGTGATAACGAACGATCAAAATATAGTATATTTATGTATAAAAATTCTATTTTCAAACTAGCTTGCTATCTAGTATGTGTATGCAATGAATGATTACGTGAATATAATTCTAGAGAGAATATATAATGTGTGGATTTCTTCTTTCTTTCTCTTCTTCATTATTTTGGGTTTTTTGGAGAACCAGTTCACGGACGTGAAACACGTCCATGAAGACCGACGCGATTCACGAATCACATTGGCCATGTACGACATGATTCACGTTAACTACTAAGCTATTATTTTGATTACTTCCATGTTAATCCATGCTAAAATCCATATAACATAGGGGTGTCAACGAAAATCCGATTTTCAATTTTTTGATCAATTTTTGACTCTTAATAAAGAGATACAAAATAACCTTTTATTTCCTAATCAAGTTTCGGAATCGGAATCAGATATTTATGATAAGAATCGGAAACATAAACAAAAAGTACAAATTCCGAATATGATTTTTGGTATTTCTGAAAATAAATATAAATTCATTTTACTCGATATACAAAATCCATCGTATAAGCGCAACTTTTGGAACATTGAGCTAGACACCATGGTGCAATTGAATCAGTGGCTCTGGGCTTGCTTGTAGCGTGAACGGCAGGTGGGGTCTTTCTTATATAGGTTGTTCTTTATGTATGTTTCCACCAAAGCCCTGATGTAGGACTATTTTGCTGAAGATTGACAAAATGTGAACCCGAGTGCTCGTTTAGACCCTGTGCTATGACATCATGACGCCCAGGCAAATGCCGACAAAGTTGCAAAGGCCATCGCAATGTAAGGGGGTCACTGCCGGCTCCCTCTGATTTGCCGCAACAACTTCCATCGGTTTCATCCCTCCACAACAGCAATTGTGCCAGCATCAACTCCATCTTCTTCCACTATGTTCCCTGCTTTGTCGTCTCCACATCTATGCCCACAGGTGGCCCCACACCATCTCCTCCATGACCCACCAACTTAAGGGTGGCAAATGGTGTGACAAGTTGACCGACAAGAAGCATGACGACCCCTCAAAGTATGCCGCATCCAGTTCTGCCTGTACGGGATAATCCTACATCGGGGGTTTTATGAAAGCACCTAGGACCACATTCTATATTAGTAACCCAAGTCCCTACCCAGCAGCTGGCGATGCAACTTTTATGGGTCCAACAACTTAGAAAGCCCAATGTTTAGCTTTTGTCAAACTCAAGTTTATTTTTTCGATTTCTGACTCTAATCCCGACTGAAGTAGCGAAGCGGAAACAAAAACAAAAAAGAGTTGTTTTCGTATCCGATTTTGTTTTCAATAATTTTTTATAATAATTAACGGAAACGAAAATGGAAATAAGTGTTTATGTATCCGTATCCTATCCGTTGATAGCCCTAATATAACATGAACCTATGATTCTATGATGATTAACGATGCATACATAAATTAGTTATTTATGTTTAATTTCATACTATGATAATGATGTTATTATAAAGAACCATACTAAGACATCCATGTTATGATGCTAGTTAATTCTTATTTATTTCCTTAATGAATTCATGAACATATATGGACCATGATGCATATGTTACAGCATGATTAAAATTATGATTGTTCACGCATGTCCCTTATTTTTTGAAATAACTACGTTTTAAATTGAATTCTTGAAATTTTGCATGATTGACTGAATCACGTCGTATATGGCCGATGCGATTTGAATCGCGTCTACTGTGCACGACGCGATTCAGACAGTTAATGATCATGGGTAATTCCTGTTAATTATGTGTTTAATTTCATGCCTTATGTACCTGTTATATATTATATCATGTCCTACATTAAACAGAATAGTGTATGCATGCATATGACTTATTTAAGATGTTAAGATGTTAAGTAGGTACATCAAGCCGGTGATGTGGGCACTAAGTGTCGCGTGGATCAAAGTGCTACACTGTGGGGACTATCTCTTGATTTCCTCAGGACTAAAGTGCCACACAGCAAGAACCATCTCTTGATTTTATGGGAGCCACTTCTAGATTCCCACATTCACTCAGTTAATGACTAAGGGCATAAGTAAGATATCCGAGGCAATGGGTTAAATCCGAGAAGTGTGTTTACATACTATTCCAATGGGATTTGAGAGCGTCCCCGACTGTGCAACCGAAGATCTAGTGTGTTTGCCATAACCACTAGGTAAAGAAGAAGAATATGTATCCAATGTCGTTATATGGTTGTTTGTCCTATGTTAAAGTGAAAGATATGATATGTGTGATCACTTACGATGTTTAATAATAAAAGATGAACTTATATTCCAGAAGTTAATGTATGTTTTTACGTTATAATATATGCTACAAATTCATGTTTAAAATCATACATAACAAGTCCATGTGAAGCAACAGTCATAGTAGTTGTTCCACGTGCACATTCTTCAATGATGCATGATTAAACATACATGTTTAGGTGCTGTTATTAAGTCATGTTCCATAAGTTAACATGCTGCCACGTCCATGTTTAAATTAGTAAACCACTTATAATTAATGCATATTATTCATGTATCGTATTGTAATGTTAATGAAATATACTAGGATTGAAGAAGTAGTATTATATGTTAGCCTTGATGTTTATAATTACATAGATGCATGAAATGTTCTTTCATATATATGTATATAAAATATGTCTTTGTGGATTCCGAGCTTGTTGAGTTCTATGTAGGGGTGTGCACGGTTCGATTCAGTTCGATTTTGGAGGAAATTTCTTCAACCCTAACCGAACCGAACTGACATTTGAAACCGAACCGAATCGAACCGAAAAATTTCGGTTCGGTTTGGTTCAAACCAAAATTTCATATTTTATTGATATTAAATGTATATATATGTATTTAATATTAAAATTATATTTTAAAAATACTTATTTATACATAAATATGTATATGATATTAAAATATTTATGTGTATAATGTTAATATAAATACCTATTTACTTAAAAAATCAATTTATTCGATTTTTCAGTTCGGTTCGGTTTCACAATTTTGTGAAACCGAACTGAACCGAACCTAACTCCAAACTGAACCGAATCACTCGGTTCGGTTCGATTTTTCGGTTTGAACCGTATTATGCACACCTCTAGTTCTATGTGACTCACCCTTACTAATATTTTTTTCAGAAGACTGTGAGACTAAGATTAAGCGAGAGGAGCATGAGACTTGACCTTTGGTTATCGAAGCTAGCTACAATGAGTGTTTATTTATTATTTTCAGGTTGATAGATTAGCAAGAGATGTATAGGTTAGATTCATTTCAATCTATGTGATGTACTTTTCATTTATCGGACTCATAGAGATCCTAGACGATGTAATAGTTGGCTATTTCATTTATAATAGTTCAGTTATTCGGATTTGGTTTGTTTGTGGCCTTGAAGGTTATGTTTATCATCTTGTCTCATGCTGTTGATGTAAGATATGTGAGTTGTTTCCATTATGTGTTCCTGAACCGACGTTTCGCATTAAGTCGACACAATTGAACCAGGCCGGTGGGGCGAGGGGGTTACAACTGGTGTGGGAAGTAGGATGCTACGCTTGTAGTATAGAGTATTGAATCCTGGTGTAGACAATTCTACAACGAATACAGTATAACCAGTTGACTTTTCCTGTACCGCTTTCAAGGGCAAGTAGGATGCTACGCTTTCCCCTCATATGCTCCACTATATCTTTCATTTATTATTTTCGTCTCTCCCCTATCTTTAAATGCAAAACATATTTGATTTGTTGAAGGCTTTAATGTACACTGCTATTGTATGCTTATATGTTTGAGATGAGGACATCTCTCATAGTATTTCCACGGCAGGCTGGGAGGTACACCATTGCATTTGAAACATGGTAAATAGTTGTAAAATGTTGTTTTCTTATGTTTGATTTGTTGTAAATCATTTTTTTGTACATTTTAGAGTGTTGTAAATTGTTGTATTTAAAATTAGTTAACCGCTAAAATCTTTCTTTTAGCTGATTTTGATTTTCAATTTAAAGTCATCGTAAATCAAAACCCATAATTTCAAATTGATGATTTTAAAATCAATGATTTATTTTTATTAATTTAAAATTTGGTAATTTAAAAATTGAGATTCCATGGCATTATATGGCGCACCAAATGAACCTTTATATGTTAGGGGTTGTTTTAGTGTGACATAAAATGCCATAAAATATCATAAATATAAGTGTAAAATGATGTTCTTTTATATTTGAATTATTGTATATTATTTTATGTTATTTTTTATACACAATTACAATGTTTCAAGGACCTCCATAATCCTCCTTCTAGTTTATTTCCATTTTTTATCCAAAACTCCGGTAAATCAAAATTGAAGAAAATCAGTGATTTTAAAACCAAGATATTTTTTATTATGAGTTTTTGCATATATACCCCTAAAGCTAGTGTATTTATATATATACCCCCATTTCCCGCATATTGTGTGAAATACCCCTTAAAACTCATAAATGTTATGCCCGAGTCAAAATACCGTTTAACTCCAACCTCATATGCCATAAAGATTCCATAAATTCTGATATGCCATAAACATCTTCAACTTGTTAAGTCGAGCAAAAGATCTCAATATGAAAATTAATTTAGGCTTACAAACTCCCCTATCCGATCTTATTTATCATTTATAGCTTTTCTTTTTCTCCGTTCTCTAGGAATCCCTAAGTCAATTGGATCTTGAAAGGATTGATGTAGTTCTTGATTTATAAACTCATATTATCGGGTAATATAGAAAATATGATACTTTTAGAAACTTCAAACTTAGTTGTGTCAAGATTTTAAAAATCCGTTCAAGCTCGAAGTTTAAGATCAATTTTATTATCTTGTTATATGCAGATGAGAGACTTATTTATTCTCTTTATGGCTACACCTCCATTTGTTTGATGTCATAGTTTTTTAAGACAAATGGTAAGAGGCGAATTCTCAACCTCAAGAATAATACATTATTAGACTTGTGATATGAAACTAATAAACCACAAGCTAACAGTGGCTCAATTAACACTAATGAAAAGAATCCATTGTAAATGGACTATGTTTTGTACTCATCATGATAAATGATTTAATTGTCCTTAAATGTATGAAATGAGTTTGATACAAGTGGTCTCAATTTTCGTTGCAATTTAAGGTTATAATCTCTAAAGAACAGATCTAAGGATATTAAGATTGAGATTATTGCAGTTAAAGGAATAGCATTTGCTATGCAGCAATCTGACTTATTGCTACCTTGGCTCTAGATTGGCAATATCTTTTGTTTATTTTGTTTTATTGTTTTCGAAGTACAATGGCAGTACCTTTTTTCTGACCCAAAAAAAATGGCAGTACCTTTTCTCCAATGGGGCCGTTTATTGATTTGCATTATTTATATGTCAAAGGAACATTAACGATAAAGCCATCATAAGTCATGCCTGCATCTAAAGTCACTTTAGGCTTCTTTGTATAACTTCTCCTTACAAATTTTCGTTAGTTATGATATGTGGTCACCGTTTATCAAATTTAAAAATTAAAAACGTTGATTGTTAATAAAAATACTAAAATAACGTAGTGCTTTAAATTATTGTAATATGTTTTAACCTTTTGTGTGTTTTTTATTACTTTAAATATTATTTGTTCCATGAAAACAAACACGCGAAGCGTGTTACAGAGTCCATGGTCACTCTTTCGGCCTCACCCGACCCGACCCAAGGACGAATGTGTACCCGAAAGAGGCACCAAAGCTGACGTTGGAGGCCGCCTGCGACAGCATATGTGGAACAGTAAGCTCGAGGCGGAGAGAAGTGAAGCGGGGCCACTTTCCGCTACTTCCCGCGGCGAGAGGGCGGCGGCGATGGAGTTGTCCTTGATGAGCGTCACAACCACGCTCCTCATCGGCGCTGGGTGCTTCGCCATCGGTTACTTCCTCGCTGGCGCCGACCACAACAAGCGCGGTGGCGCCACCGCGAGTGGTTGCCGCCGCTTCGTCTCCTGGGCCAGGTCGGCCGTCAAGGCGGACGCGAAGTCTGGCCGGGAGGCCGCCCCCCTCCTGTCCCCAGGGGACGGCGAAGGGGGGGAGGAGGAGGACGATGACGACGACGAGGAGGAAGAGGAGGAGGAGGAGGCGCCCCAGCAGCGGCGGCGTCAGAGTAGGAACAGGACGAAGCAGCAGCGGCCGAAGGCCCCAGCTCCCCTCGAGATCGAGAGCCTCGCGGAGATACTCGAGGACTTCAAGATGGTACCGTTGTCTTTCATCGTAGAAAAGATCTTTTGCCCTTGATGTTTATATTATTAGCTGTTGAGAAAGAGGACAAGCAGAGCAGTTGCTCTTTGGGATCACTGCATCCGATGTAGCAATACCCACAGCTAGCTTTTATCTTATTGTTATTATTACCTTATCCAGTCACTTTATTGGGGGTTCTTTCTGTTACTCCATTTTGCAGGTGCTGGTTGTAAGAAACGATTTGAAGATGGGAAAGGGGAAGATTGCAGCCCAATGTAGGTAGCTTTCCGACGCCCTGTATTTGTTGGATGCTGCATTGCTTATCCCTACTAGCATTGTCTACCAGATGAGCTTTGACTTATGGCTTTACCCAGATAACCACATTTTCATGTTTGAGAATCCTTAAATACCAAACAAATCCGCTTTGTCTTATGGTTATGTGGATACCATACATTTGTTGCTCCAATTTGGCAACATCATTTTTCCCCATCGCCTAATTAGCATTTGAACATAACCTAAGTGCTGAAGCCAAGAAAAGGGCAATAAATAATTTTTACGTTGTCCTTTTTGCAATTCTTCATGAGAAGCACTTTGCAGGAATGTCTCTTAGAGCCTTTTTGCTCTGATACTATCTGTTATGGGCTCCAAGTTTTTTTTTTCTTTTTTTTGTGGGTATGTGTGGTGGGAGATGTGGAGAATAACTTTGTAAACGTGAGCTGAATCCTGAGGAGGCTGAGCTATCTGTGAACCAACCACCCTTCACCATTTCTGCTGTAGACTTGTTTGGACTTGCAGCCTCTGCTTTTGAGGCAAGTGTTATGGTAAAAAAGGTTCATGGGGTTTGGGCGAGTCTGCCATGTGTTGCTGTGGAGGGTCGAGAATGTGTTTTTGTGTCCAGAAGTTTACTATCAAACAGGTGGAAACCTTCATAGGTCTTATCCAGATATCATATAGCTTATGGGCTTTCCTATCCTCTTTTCAACTACTTATATGAGAAATGTTTTGCAAAGATAGTTATTTGTAAATTGAACTCCCACAAAGTCTGAAAAGTTCTTTGTTTTTTTTTTTTCCTGGATGGAGAGCGGAGAGTGGAGAGAGGGGAGCGGAGAGTGGAGAGAGGGGAGCGGAGGGCGGAGAGCAGAGTTGATGGAGAGGATCTTGGTGGAGATGTTCGTGAAGATGGCCAGCAGAGGAGAAGACACAGAGAAGATGGAGCGGATAGGTCAGCGAATCAACGGGGTTTTCCTTACAGCGGCGGAAAAGGAGTTGCCGATGGTACTCAACGATATTCTTCGTTTGAGCGAAGAACTGCAAATCACAGGAATCAGGTTTGCTTTCAATGCATGGAACGGGGTCATTTGGCTAATATTTGCAGTAATGCTCTAGTTTGTTAGAGATGTAGGGGGTTGGGCCATCGTTCTTTCTCTTGTATTTACAAGAAGGCTGTTCTTGCTCCGGAAAGAGTAGAGAACAAGGGAGATTTAGATAGAGTTGACAAAGGGTCTTTATCAGGGGTGCTGGTTCACACACCGTGGTTTAGATCGTTTCATAATAATGGTGAAAGGTTTCTTTGTACTGTTGTGGGAGTCGTTTCAGAAGAAAAAGTGGAGATTTGTGATATTAACAGGGCTCTGCAGGACAGAGGAGTCTTGAGAAGATCAGATAGTATTAGTAAGATTGATGACAAGAAAATTCTGGTTTTTTGTTCTTATGAGGAGCAGAGAAATGTTCTGATAAATGAAAAGTCCTTGAAGATTAACGATTGCATCATTGAATGGTCATCTTGGAATTATGATGTTGGAGCTCATAAGATCGGATATTATAGAAGCATATGGTGCAAGGATGGCAATCTCGGTATCGGTACGGTACCGGTGGGTACCAATATCGATAGGTATCGGTATCGACAATATCGGTATGTACCGGCCAATAAAAAATTAACAAAAAATATTTTATTATTTTTTATAACTACAAAGACCGTACGGGGTACCCCTGTATCGGTATCGGTACCTACCGATACCAATATGTATTGGCCGATACTGCCATCCATGATCTAATGTAAGCTCAAAGGGGTGCCTTTGCATCTCTGGGATGTGGAAGTGTTTAGAGCCGTAGTTTCTTCTTTTGGTTCTTTACTTGGGATTGACAGAGATACTATTCATAGGTTGAATCTTAGCTTCGCAAGAGTTAAAATTGATATTGAAGATGTCGCCTCTTTGCCAGAGGGAGTCAACTAAAATGGAACAAAAACATCTATTGGATCACTATAGAAGTTGAACAGGCTAGTGCGGACGATCAAGATCGTCATGAATGGTCATATAAGGAAGTGGTAATGGCCTACAGAAGTTATCGGAACAGCAAAGATAGGGTTGCAGAGCCTGTTGAGAGCTTGAAGACGACCGACCCAGCTGTGGGCGAGCAAATCGTCACTAAACCAGTGCCGAATCATCTGTTGAATTAGTCGGATTTTGGGGCCTTTTTACCCTTAATTGTCCCATCTCCTCTCTCTCTCTCTCTTTCTTTTTCTTTGAGGGGAGCAGTTAAGTCCGTTGGAGCGCCTCAATTTTAAGTTTTTTTTTTTTTTTTCAAATAGTAGGGAGTTACGACTTTCTCGAGAGCCAAGGTGGTGGGACCTAGGGCTGCGGTGGGACTATGAATTTTGGATTTGTGAGGCTTTGGGACACAATAGCTCCCCGGGCCGAGATTTTTTTTCTTTTGAGTGAGACTTTTTCGGTGGGACAGTGGATTTCAAGATTTTTTTGGAAAGTGAAAGTTCCAGGTGGCATGATGGATTTTTGGGTTTTCAAGGAGATAAATGCTCCAAGTGGTCATGGATTTTTTGGATTTTTAAGGGGATAAAGGCGCCCAGTAATCATGAACTTTGGGGTATTCAAGGGGGCAAAGGCTCCAAGTAGCCATGAACTTTGGGTTTATTGATGACAATTTTTCTGGTGGGACGAGGCGTTCTGGATTTGTAAGGCTTTGGGGATACAATGGCTCCTCGGGCCAGGAATTTTAAGAGACTTAGGGATTTGAGATATGACGGCTCCTCGGGACGGAAACTTTGGGAAGCTTTGGGATATAACGGCTCCCAGGGCTGGAAACTTTAGAAAACTTTGGGCTTTGGGATACGACGGCTCCCCGGACTGAAAACTTTGAAAGTTTTTGGTTTTGGGATACAATGGCTCCCCTGGTCAAAAACTTTAGAAAACTTTAGGCTTTGGGATATGACGGCTCCCCAGGCTGAAAACTTTGGAAAATTTTAGGTTTTGGGATACAACGGCTCCCTGGGTCGAAAACTTTGAAAATTTTTAGGTTTTAGGATATAATGGCTCTCCGGATCGGAAACTTTGAAAAACTTTGGGTTTTAGGATACAACGGCTCCCTAGGCCGAAAACTCTAGAAAATTTTAAGTTTTGGGATACAACGTCTCCTTGGGCCAGAAACTTTGGAGAATTTTAGGTTTTAGGATACAACGGCTCCTTGGGCTGGAAACTTTGGGAAATGGGGTTCGCTTGGGGGACAAGTTATTTTGGATGGAAGAATCTTTTGAACCTATCCAAGGTGAAGATCGGATTTTCCCACTTCTTTACCGAGTCGGGAGGACGTCATTATCGTCATCTTGGTCGTAGCCTTTTATTGAATGTTACCCTGCCAATTATGGAGTGAACTAAGGATTTTCTCATCATTGACGGCTCGGACATCCTCCCTGGGTAAGGATGTGGGAAAACTCGATTTCTACCTGAGGTAAGCTGAGAGAGTTTTTCCCCCACCGAGGTATGACTTTTTCTTTCTCTCTCTCTTTTTTTTTCTTCTCTTTTCCTTCAAGCATCCTCTTTTTGTCATATCCTAATGGGTTGGATTTTTTTCCCCCCCCAACTAACCTTAGCGCCCTTTCGGATTTTTGCCAAAGCTAGCCCCTTCTTACTTTTGCTTGTGCGCTCTTGCGGGTTTTCACACAGTAGGGTTTCCTATTTTTAACTGATGCGCCCTTGCAGATTTTCGCCTCAGTCGGGTTCAAGAGCTTTTTGCCTTTAGTCGGTTTATTTTGAGGACAGAGCTGACTAAGTCCGTCGGGGCACCTCGTTTTTTTTTAAGTCCTTTTTTTTGGACATGCACTTCTTTTAATGGCGATTTTGGACAAGTTCATGCTCCAGAGCATGATACAACTTCATATGTCGGCCATTCAGTGGATCTCTTCCGGGACAACCAATTTTGTCAGATTGGAGGGCAAGCACATGCTGGCATTTATCTCCTTATTGATAGTGTTCACCTCCAAATTAATAACGGGTCTCCCGTGCTTGGACGATTTTCGACCCGTAGAGGTAGCCTTCTTCTATTTGAACTTCGCAACTTTATCTTCATTGATGGTTATGCCACATGTTTCGTCAGATGACTCTTTTATAATTTACTTTCCTTTGCACCGACTTCCACTCGCGGCCAAGTCGGCAGTATTATCAAAATATAACTGGGCATCAGCTAGATGACAGTCATAAGCTTTGAATGTCTCCAAGTCGGCAAATATCTGATATTGTTCGCCATCCTTGGTATACTTAATGCATTGATGTAGGGTAGAGGGCACAACCTAATTTTTGTGCAGCCAAGGCCTCCCTAAAAGCGCCTTGAAAGAAGTGTTTGAGTCCACAATGAGGAACGAGACGTGGGTCACTCAGTCATCTAAGGTTAGCTCCACATCTACTTGTCCCAAAGCTTGTTCTGCATCTTGATTGAAGCTGGAGATTGTTACCCCTTGCACCTTTTTCATGTAGGGGGTAAGATACAAGGCTTGGAAGGTCTTGAACAACATAATATTGACCGCAGAGTCTGAATCTATTAGGATCCGGTCTACTTCCCGCACGTTGATTTTGCCTCTCATGTATGATGGCCTATTGTGACATGGCGACGTTAGTAACATATCTTCTTCAATGAAAGTCACCGTGGCTTCATACATTGCATACACTTGAGCTCTAATTTCAGCCATGTGGACCTCATATGCCTTTGGATCTTGGAGGACAACAATTAATGCTTCTATCAATTATTTGCTTAAAGCGATTGCCTCCAAGATGCTGAGAGCCGCCAGCATTCTCCTCATGGTTTGCAACACCTTTTTGTTTGCCCTGGCTCGAGCTTTCTCGATAGTCGACATTATCTCGGTTATACTTTCGAGAGTCTCCTTTAGTGCCTTCTTTTGCTCTGACTCTTCTGGAGTTTTGTCTGTTGGAATTTCTTTCTTTCGAGAATCGACTTTTAGGCCTTCACCGAATAAATTGGCTAGGGCCTCTACATCTTCTGTAGAGTTGGGTTGCACCGAAGTTCTTGCTTCTTCGGGATTCGCCATTGGGCCCACTTCTTCTGATGGCTGTGTGGGATCTTCTTCATCAAATGAGGGGTAGAAGTAAACATTTTTCCCTACTTCTGGTTCAGAAACTGGCTTTAGAACTTCTCCCTTGAAGTGTATTACTTTGTCCTTGCTTGCGGTGCTTTTGCCTTTGCCTTGACCACAATCAGTCAATCACGGCCTCGGCCTCTTCCCTGATTATGCGGGTTAGCTCTTCTTTGATATGTTGCGAGGGGTCTCTTAGATTTCGGTGAGACACATTTGATCTTGTTATCTAAAGAGCCGCTTTTCGCTTGAAATTGCACATAGGCCATATTGCAGGAGAATGATTGGAACTGCCGCTTGAGCTTTTCTACGGTCAAATCTTCTCCCCAGAATATGGTGGCTTCATCATCTGCGGTGGAAAAAGCTTCTTCACATGTATTAAGCATGTATTGTTGGAGTTACATCAGCTAGCTCCTCAATCGAGATTTTCTCTCAATTTCTTCCCAGGGCATGTACTTGTTCAGGGGCACATTTCTTACAGGACGCCCTTGTTGGTATTCCTCCAGTTCATTAATGATCTTCTGTAGCTTTTAGAAGGGTGTCTTTTCTTCTTTTGGCGCAGCCGCCGAGCTGGCCTGGGCTTCTTTTCTCTTTTGCTTTCTGTTCTCATTTTTCTTTCTACTCTTCTTTTGGTGCTTTTTCTTGGCAGCATCTTTGACGAGACGGGATTTCGGCTGTGTCTTCAAGGGAGGAGCACCTCGGACTGCTGCCCTTTTCCTTTTAGCCTTAGCTTTTGGAACTTTCGTAGGAACCGATTTATTCTTTTGAACTTTGGTCCATTGCTGTTTTAGCTGATTATGGTCGAAAGTGGCCTGACCGGCTTGTTTGACCACTACTTTCGGCATCATTTAATATTCCCCATATGTCTTCTTTTCATCTCGATTGGAGGAACTAACTTTTGCTCTTTCTTCCTCCCAGACTTCTTATTAACACCTTAGCTCTCGCCTTTCCATGTCCCTGGCGACCACGGCAACAATGTCAAATTTTGCCTTGGTCTTCGGGATAGGGGGCTTATCCAGGGTTACCCCTCCATATTGATGACGGGGTTCCTCTTCAGGTTGTGGTTTGGACATCTCATGGATTGTGACTTCCAGGAAGCTTTTATCAACATAGTACGTATGCAACACATTCACGGTGTAGGTGATCGCGTCCGATCATGTGCTCGCGGAGGCTTGACTAGGTACTTGTCCATGTTGACATTCCCGTCTTGAATTAACCTTTCAACTTCATCCTTGAACATAAAACAATGTTCAATTGGATGGCTGATGGAGTGGTGATAGGGGCATTAATTGGGCACATCCGTCTTGTACATTTCTTCTCCTCTTTTTGGCTTAGGTAAAACAATTACCTCCCTGCTCATATACAATTTAAAGAGTTTCCAAGTTTTTTCCCTTGGAAAGGAATATGGCTTTTTAAGTTTCTCTCTCAAAGATTCGCAGCCCTTTAGGCTTACTGTTTATGTACTGACGGCCCGTCTCTCCTGAGAGCCTTCGCCAGCTAAAATGACACTTTCTGGTTTGTTGCTTCGATCATTATGACCCTTTCTTTTGGGGAATATGCATTCCTTGTGTTGCGCTTTAGGTGTTTCTTTCGAGTCTATGACCTGCTTGCCCTTCTTCCCTTAAGGGAGGTTACATTCGGGTCCCTTTCCTTCAAAGGATAGTGACCTGTTGACTTCCTTCTCCATTAAGACTTCAGCTAGATATCTCGAAAGGCCTTTTATCACCTGGGTAAGATGCCCCAAACCTGCCTAGATTTCTTCCAGTGTTGCTATAATGGACCCCTCCATAGTAGGGGTTGCTGGAGTATGCAATGGTGTCGCCTCTTGCTCACGAGAGACTTTTATGCTTTCCTTTTCAAGTTCTTCCCCCAATGAGCTTTCACTTGCGTGAACAACGTTCATTGAGAATGTTTGCTTCGGCTTTTTTTGTGGTTGGGGTGGACTCACCATGTATCGGCCCATTTCCACAACCCCTTATTAGATGAGTTTTTCGATCTCATCCTTGCAGAGGTAGCAATCTTCTATAATATGACCTAACATGCCATGGAATTTCGGCACGGATGAAGAGGTCGGATCGGTACCCATCGATCTCGATCCGAATCGGGATCGGGTCGGCTGAAATTGGTCAGAATTGGCCAAGATCGGTTGGTTCCGGCCGGATCGGGACCTACCGATCCAATCCGATTCGGCCGATCCGGATCGGGATCGGTTGATTCTACATTCCATACA
This sequence comes from Zantedeschia hybrid cultivar, assembly GCA_030544215.1. Lineage (NCBI taxonomy): Eukaryota > Viridiplantae > Streptophyta > Magnoliopsida > Alismatales > Araceae > Zantedeschia > Zantedeschia hybrid cultivar. The sequence goes on from JARZZO010000016.1 coordinate 16,736,044, forward strand.
ACATGCGGTGATAGCTACAATAGTTGAGTTCATTGGATCCACTCATTTCATTGGGTTTCTTTGGTTCTGACAGCCAATAGATTTGTCCGTATGCAGACTTCAAATAGCTTCTTGTTATGAACCCTAGCAAAAGAGTAGGATCTTTTCATCTTTTCACTAAGGGAGGAGGACGACCCTCTTATGTCTCCTATCTTAGTGAATGTTTAGGCATTGACATTCCCCTTGCCCCCTATCTTCTCTACAGCAGAGGTGAAATCTACTGTGTTCACCTCCTTTACATTAGATATTCGCTCGCTTGGAACTTTTCTTTTGTTGAAGCTGATGGTCGGATTGTCAGCAAAGAAGATCTCAATCTCTAACACTATATTGTTGAGCTGGTCAAAGTTTCTCACATTTGCTTCTATCAGCTTCTCATTGATTTTCGGCTTCAGGCCCTTTTTGCATAATTTCACCGCGTCCTCGTGGATTGGCGGGTTGTCACACTTCATGATGAGATTTCGCCATTTCTTGATGTAATTGATGGCAGACTCGTTCTTACCCTGCTTCTGAGTCACCAATTCAGTGATGGTGACCTTATGCTCCAACACCTTGAAGCGGACTAGGAATTTCTTCTGTATTTCTCCCAATTATTTATGGAATTGGGTTTTAGCTTCGAGTACCATTGGAATGCCGTACCCGTCAGTGAAGTAGAGAAATGCCTCAATAGATATGTTTTATCTGTGGCTAGCTCTCCCAAATCACTCATATAATGAGCGATGTGCCCTTGGGTAGATCTTTCTTCATCAAATCTTGTAAATTTGGGGCATTTAATGTGATTTGGCGGGAGCTTCTTGAATAAATGGCAGACTGGGAACGACACCTTATATAAGTCGAAGGCACTTATCCCCTCGCCCTGTTCGGCTATCTTCGCCTCCACAATTTGTTCAATTAGGTGTTTCTGCGATATTGCAACATCTTCTACCGAAGTGTTGGATTGCTCAACATTAAGATTTGGTTCTTCACCCTGTACCTCTTACACTTCGTCGGAGACAAAGTTGACTTCGGCAACATGTGTCCTTATTATTGTTGGCATGGGAACCGCCCTCGTAGGAGGTACATTCACTTGAGGAATCGGAGAAGCCTCTATTGTTCTTCCCATTTTTGTATAAAGCCTAGTAGTAAGGCCTTGAGTTGTTGATTCTGCTGCCTCATCTCCTCCATGGTCTGAGGTGGTGTTTGATTTTGCAACTGCTCGAGGTTGGGCCCAATATTTTGGGCATTCACTCCATCTTCTTCGATTCCTTCAGTAGCGTTGCTACTACCATTTTGAGGTTGTTCTACTACCAGATTTTTTTGATTCAGCCAACGGATGGCCTGCTCCATCTGGCGGGTCATTGATCCCTCCCGCTGTGCTAAGTTGGCAATTTCTTGAGGATCATCTGACAGTGAAGGCTGTCGTTTGTTGATACTTGAGGCATAGCAGGTGTAGACCGGAATGCCATCCTCTGTCATCTCGGTGATGTTTCTTTTCTTTTGAGTATGATGGGGGAGTGCTCCCAGTCGCTGAAGATTGACGTCCTCTATTAGACTTACCTTTTCGCCTTATAGGCGCCTTTTCTTTTCTGACCTCTTGGAGAACGAGGTCGAATTGTTGAGTTATTGATCTGCTCCTTTGACTCTGAGGGCTGCCGAGGCGATTGCTTTGCTAGGGCGGCCCTAGCCTGATGTATTCTGCGGACTTCTTCTTTTGTTATCTACATCTTCTTCAGATGGAGGTTCCTGTCTTCTATAGGATTCCCTTCATTTTGAGGCATAACTGACTTCTTTTGGTGTCTTTGCCTCTGTTGGACAAAGACTTTTGGAGTCTTCTTCTTGAATGCTTGTCTTAGCAAATTTTAGGAAGTATCCCAAATCGATTTTGTGTAGGGACTGCCAGGACAATTCTTTATTTTGAGATGATGGGTGTTCCCGCATCCAAGCGGATGCAGAGATTGCCCACCAATATGGTCTTTCCCGTCTTGGATGGGCTTGTTGCTGGGGCTTTCTTCTTTTACCTCTCGTTAGATGAGGAGGCATGCAAAATGTTGATGGTGTCGACAGTGAAAGCCCGCTCAGATCTTCCACCGGCATGGTCCTTCTTGGCGCGAACGCGTGCCGCTTCTTCTTTAATTCCACAGTTGCATCTGGTGCTGGGATGACCCCCAAAAAGTACAGGGATCCAACCACGGCAAAAAAATCGCCGTTGGCGTCGTCAGATAACCGCATATGGCATGGGTGGCAACCACTAGAGGGCCGTAGGTAACTTTGACCGCCGTTGAGTGTTTTGGTTTTCATGTGTGTGGTACCTGCATAAAACTAGCCAAAATTAGTAGTGAGAAGTGAGGGCATCATCGGATGGAGAGATGAAGGGAAGGAGAGGTCCCACCGGGTGTGCCAAACTGTGAGACTTGATTTTTTTTTTTTTAATCAATCTTTTCTCTTGAAGAGAACTTAAAAGATTTTGGTTTTCAAAAGAATCTTTTTTTTTTTTTGTTTTAAGTGTAGACTTTGAGAACTTAGGATTAGTTCACAAGAAGTCTAGGGTTTTGGATCAGATAAGTGGATTCGTGAATTTGCCCTCTCTCGACTGACCTCAATCAGTGTTAATTACGCCAATCACCGATTGACAACCCTTGATTAACCGTCCATTGATGCCCTTGAAATAAAAATGTACGACAAGAAAGCTAGACATTGCATCACATACAATAAAGAAAACAAGTTTGGCTTTATACATTTGCATGAAATTTATGAGCTTAAAGCTAGACATGATATTCTAAGGGATACTTAAAGGACTTTAGACTCGCATGAAGGCATGTGAGCTCATGAACTTTAAAAGGTGTTAAGAGAATATGCTTTTGAGCAAAATCCTCATTAAAACTCTTAGAGAACATTAAAGAGTTTGACAATGTCCTTTAAGTGTCCTTTTAGAAATCCTTGAGAGACCATTAAAGAAATCATTAGGATTAGATGGATTTGAATAGCATCTTCTCTTTCCTTTAGCTCTTTTTTAAGAATTTGCAAGGAAAGGACTTAGTTAATGGGGTATAATAACCACCACATAACTAAGAATATCTTTTTAAAACTTAATAGTCCTCCAACCAATATGAAGGAACTAATGACTTTTTCGGTCAGTCAACTAATATGAATGAACCGAAACCCACTTATTTTAATTTTTTAAGTTAAACACATCCAATTTGGTCAACACATCCACTATTTAGACAAACGAAATTGGACATGCATTAAACAAATGAAATTAGATATGCATCAAGCACGTGCAAAACTTTATTTAAGTCCACTTTGTGTACACATCAAGTTACATCAATTTTGACCATTCCGCCAATAGGAATGAATCATCAAAAGTTTGGTCACTTTACCCATTAAGAGTGAACCACATAAACTTTGGTCATTCCACCAATATGAACGAACCCTTAAGATGATTTTTAGTCACTTTATCAATAAAAGTGAATAATAAACCTAATAGCTATTCCACCAATAGGAATGAACTATAAATTTAATGGCCATTCCACTAATAAGAATGAACTAAGAAAAAGACTTTGATCACTCTACCAATAAGAGCGAACCACAAATTTAATGGTCATTCTACCCATAGGAATGAACCACTAAAAATGATCATTGGTCACTCTACCAATATGAGTGAATCATAAACTTAAATAACCATTCTACCAATAGGAATGAACCACCATTTTATTAAACTCATTGCCATTCTAATAATAAGAATAGATCGTCATTTATCTTCTTTTTTTTGTACAAAGTATGTGTTAATCTTCAATGCACGGTGTTAGAGCTTTGAATCTGTCCATGAGCAGAGCTTGAGTGTTTTCTCTTTCTTTTCTTCAGAAAAAGACTATAAAAAATCCTCTAGAGTCTCCCCAAAACCTTCTTCTTCAGCTCTATTCAGCAGCCACCCCCTAAGGGGTATCTATAGAGTGAAAAGAGAGAGAGAGGGGTGAGGAAAAGAGAGGAGGGGGGGTGGGGTGGCACCCCCCACCGGTGGCACCCCCCCATTGGTGGGGGGAGCCACTGGTGTGGCTCCTCCTCCCCTTTTTTTTTTTTTTTTTTTTTTTCTTTGTTTTTTTCCCTCCTCTATCTTTTTTTCTTCTTAAAAAAATGTTTCAACAGCTCTCTACAAAAGATTTGCATCCGTCCCTTACCTATCACAAGCAATAACAACAACTCTAGTCTCTATTCGAGTCAAAAGCCGCCTTCTTGAAGATCCGCCTATTTCTCTCCCCCCAAATGGCCCATAGTGTGGCATGAAGGATCAGCCACTATCGGTCAGCCCTTGGGGCCGAGAGGAGAGGCCAGAGTCAAATGAGGGAGTGCACATTTTCCACCAGCCGCAATGGTTGATGCACCTTGGAGAAAATGGCCGCCAAACTCCTAGATCAAAAGTGCACCCAACAAAGGGATGGTCCAAAGATTAATCTTCTACCCCACATAAGATGCGTGAGGAAGGCACATCACACTAATATGAATCAGTCCGTTGGAAATAAGGAGCCGACCAATAGAGATCCTCCAAATCAGGGTCTTGCATTTTGAATCATATCCAAGTGATTTTTCAAGTACATCTGTGCATTTAAAAATCAGTGTGATTATGTCCAAATCACAAGTGATTTTGAATCCAACTGTATTTGAAAATCACTTATGATAATCCCATGTAAAAATAACAGACTTTAAGCATATGTATTGTTGTGTTAGCCTATTATAAACTCTCTGTTTGCTTCAAGCTTGTGTATCCTTTGTACTAAGGCAATCTTAAAATGTTTCATAGCCATCTATGTATGTTTTGAATAGGAGGCTCCACTTGAACTGTGTACCTTTCAAGAGTGAAGTAAAATTTCCTATTTCTCCTTGTTATCTTCTTTGGCATGTAGTGTAGCTACTTTGCCTTATTGACCTCTGCGGCATTAGCTGATTTCTCTGTTCCATGTTTTCCTCCCTTTTTGTTCAGCCATGCAACTTTGGGAATATACAAGAAACTTCTTCACAGGGCACCAAAAGCATTGAGAAGGTACTTCTTTGGAGCAATGGGCAAAAAAGATGCTCTTCTATCATGAGCTTCTTCGTGATGCTCACCCTAAGATTTAGAGTTGGATGTGTTAAATCCATCTTTTCTCTTGCATTGTCTTTTTTTTTCTTTTTCTTTTTGGCAGGTGGGAGATGTGTGGGCAGGTTAAGGTTGTTTTGAGAAGTGAAAGTGAAGAAGATTTACTGGTTTTAGAGGTGCTGTGATGGCCCACTCGCATATGCAATCATGGTTTTTGAAGAATGTGCTAATTGATGATGCAAATTTATGTATTCTGAATTGTAAATAGCTGAAATAACTAATTGTCTGCATTTAAAATTTGGCCAGTTAAGGTTGGACTTTGTTAAAACTCTATTCATTTAGTTTTGTATTTTAAGTTTAAGATTCATTGGGATTCTATTCGCCCATGAAATGCACAAAATTCTCCTCCAAAATGTGGCTTGCAAACATGTTTTTCCTTTTCCCTCTTAGATGGTATGGTTTGTTTGTTTGTTTTTTTTTTTTTGGGGGGGGGGGGGAACTTGGTTGCTGCCAGTAATATCAGCCATGAACAACAGCTGCTGCTATCTTCCGTTAAACCACAATTCTAGTTGCTGCTAGTGCCAATTGTTATGGCTGCTATCCTCTCGAGCCTATAGGATCCTACCACCCAAATGCCTCTTTGCATGAAAAAAAATTCACCTTCTAGTTTTTGAACTTAAAAATCCAATTTGAAGTATACTAAACATACAAGCACTTGTTGAACCCAAACTCATTTTTTGGGTTTTATGCAGCAATTATTCTGTGAAAATACAAATATATTGGAAAAACCTCTTGCAGTAGGCGATGGCAAGGAGTGCTGCTATGAAAGGGAGCACCTCCATGAACAATGGTGAGGCGGAGGGCAACAATGATGGTGATGGAAAAAAAAGTGCCCTCCTGGCTTTTCCTATATGGAGGGGGATTAGTGACGAAGATTGCCTTGTAGATGCATCACAGAAATGCAAAAACAAGTGTCTCTTGGGGATTCCAATGCGGAAGGATGGATAAAAGTCATTCACAAACATGCTGATGCTGTGACAGAGCAATGACAGGCACAGGATCGTTCGGTTTGCTGGAAGCTGAATCCAAGAAGTCATATTTCCTTCAATGCCTAGGAAAGGGGCATAGGGTGTTGATGCATCGGAATGCGGACTTGTTGGAAGTATAAATCAGTGAGTCATATAAGCTACCTTTTGTAATGGTGAGTCTGTCAGTCTTCAAACATTCATACAGAAAGTGTAGGAATCAGGATGAAGAAGTCCACAAGAGTATTGTCTCGGTAAGTGTCCCATGGTATCCTCTGTTTAGTCAAATATGCAAGCACTTTTGAGATAACCTTCTAGGTAGGGCCTGTACAACATCGTGTCTTGGATAAAACTGTCCTTCTGCGGTCTTTTGAATACACCTGGCTGGCTGTGAATCGTTGGAAGATAAATCTGGATGACAGAAGAGAACCTGTCTTCTTTCTGAATGTTGATAACAGAGATTTGAGTTCTAAATAGTGGATCTATTCAAACTGAAAATAATTTTGTCAAATGGTTAGAGGGGAATTAAATAATGAGAACTAGGGTGGCTGTTGAAGGTCATCGTGTCTAGTGCCATATTAAAGGTGTGCCAATTCAACTGTGGAGTTACTGGAGTATGAAGGCTTGGGAAGCATTACTGATAACTTCAGAGTTTTGGAGGGAGTTGATGGAGATGCCAAAAATTGCAACAATGCTTGCAGAAGTTGACAATCCACCATTCCACCTAAAGCTCCAGAAGTGATTAAGTTGAGTTGGACAACGAACAACTGTTTGGCTGATTTGGGGGTTGAATCTCCAAGTACGGTCTACTGGACATACAAAGAGGTGGTTCGAGCTTTTACAAGGCATATAGGAATAACAAGGACATTCGGGTTTCCAGTGTGAGGAGGAAGGCATCTGAGTTGCCTTTGGTATCCAAGAGTCATGAGTTAGATGGGTTGGCTCTGGCACATGAAGGGATTGGGTAAGTCACAACTGAAGATCGTGGTGCTTCACCAAGCTGATTGTGTTCTGGCACACATTGCTGACACAATGCCCACCAAGGAGTTAAGTTTGCGAGAAGGTGAAAATGAAAATGTCAGAAATTCCTCTACTAATATCTTTGCAAAGGAGGAATAAGGAAAAAAAAAGGTGGGGGGGGGGGTGGTCAAGAGCACATATGTTTTTTTAGAAGGTGACTAATAGTCACTATTCCATTGAAGAAGAAAGAAGGAAAATAGTACAAACAGATCCCAAACAGAAAACACTCCACAACCTGGTTGGGACAAACCCCCAACCAAGCCTTAAGACACAAAATAAAATTTACAGTAGAACAGTTTTATCAAGAAGATAAAACCTGAATTACTAAACAAACCCCTCACAGAAACAGAGATCTCCACAGTGCTGCCTTCTGCAAAATAACTGAGATGTCCTCATTAATAATACCAGCAGCTCTTCCCCATTCATCCACTCTTCTAAACGTTATCTTCAATAATTCAATAGCACTATTATGTTTGTCACTGAACTTTCTCCTGTTTCTTTCACACCAAATGGTCCACAACAAAGCCGGTCCGATAAGGAACCACACATGTAGCTGACCAGGAAATGGGCAGTCATTTGACCACCACTTAAGAAGATCCATGACCGAAGACTGATCCACCCAGCTGATACCAAATATTCTGCAGAGAAGCCATCCACATAATATGAATAATGCCACATCCCATAAACAAATGTATTAGGTCCTCCTCAAACAAAGCACAAAAGACACATGCAGAATTATCTGAAATATGCAGTTCCTTAGCCCTCTTACCCGTAAGGATTCTATCTCAAGCAACCTTCCATAAGAACACCTTACTCTTACTAGGAAGATTTTTTGCCCAAACTAAATTCTTCCACCACCATCATTCAAAATCTGCACAATAGACCTAACTGAAAACTGCCCATTGGTGTTCCATCTCCAAACTCTTATTGTCTTGAATCTCAGCACACATACTCACACTGTTAATGAGATTAAACAGAGATAAGAATTCCTCTAATTCCACCTCAGTTAGGTCCCTTCTCAGCTGCAAATTGAAAAAGCCTGAACCATACTGAGACCACATATGCAACTGAGGCTGCCTGGTTAAGCGTGATCTTGAATATATTACTGAATGATGAAGACAAAACCAGTCCGAAGCACCATCTATCTTTCCAAAAAGATGTGTCTCTGCCATTGCCAACCTGAATAATGTAGGATATATCCAAAAACTCAGCAGTCTTCACAATGTTCTTCCAAATGGGAGACAAATTGTAAGTAGTAGAGGGACTTACAGACCACTTATTATCAATATAGTAGTATAAGTCCTTAATAATGACAGCCCAAAGGGTTTCCAAACACTCCCCCCTTCTCCACAACCATTTTATTAGCAATGCTTTATTAAAAGTGTCAACTCCACAGAGGCCCATCCCTCCCTGCTCCTTACTTTTGCATACATTCTTCCAATTAATCAGATGAAGCTCTTTCTTCTCTCTTTTCCCTCTTGACCAGAAAAAAGAACTTCTAGCAAATTCTAGAATCCTCTCCACAGTCTTCGGAATCTTGAAGATAGAAGCATAATAAATGGCCAGTGAAGATAAGACTGATTTAGACAAGATCAATCTCCCACCCCCTGAGAGAAATCTACCTTTCCACCCTTCTAGCCCAAGGATGGCAGTACCGGTACCGGTACCGGCCCGGTACCGGTCGGTACCCACAGTACCGGTGCCGGCCGATACCGGTACGTACCGGCCGGTACGTACCGGTATCGGCCGGTACTGCCATCCATCTTCTAGCCGGTCTTCAAATTTCTTGATAAGATCATCCCAATCCCTAACTCTGATCACTCCGTCCGATAAGGGCAATCCAAGGTATTTGATAGGGAAGGACTTAACTTTGCACTCAAAGAAATCTGCAATACCTAGTAATATATCCTGTTCCACATTAATCCCAATAGTTTCTGATTTCTCCTAGTTAATCCTCAAACCAGTAATTACTTCCACTAGAATCAGCAACCTTTTGATGTTCTGAATTTCCCCATCACTTCCAGCAGTAAATAATAAGGTATCATCCGCAAATTGAAGATGAGATAAAGGAATGTTGCTTCTACCAATGTTGAACCCCTCAATCAAACTTTTTAGCTCCAAATCCTCAATGCTCTTCTTTAGTAATTGTCTCTCTTCTGATATTCTCCCAAATTTCTGGATAGCCCATTGCTTCAAACCTTTCCTGATCCACTTTAATTTACCCTGAAAGTTATGAACTGCTGAAACAGCCTTAGGAGCTTCTTGCCACCATTTGGTAACCATCTCATTGAATCCTTCTTCTCTCTGCCATTTCAATTCATATATGAAGATTCTGCATTTCTCCTCTTATCCTCCATCATTAGAAGCAGTGGGATATGATCCGATACAGACCTACTAATCCCTTTGATGTGTGTCAACGGAAAATTGTTGAACCAATTCGTGGAAATTAAAATCCTATCAATCCTTGATTGTATGCGAACCTGCTGGAGATTTGACCAAGTAAATTTCCTGTTCGGGATATTAAGATCTATAAGCTGAACCTCCCTGATCCACTGATTTAGGCTATCCATCTCCTTGCTCCACTTCTGCCTACCAGACCTTTCCCAGGGAAATCTTACACAGTTAAAATCCCCAACAATGCACCAAGCTTCAGCAAAAAGAGAATGCAATCTGTAGAGCTCCTGAAAGAACAATACCCTTTGCTGATCCGTATGTGGGCCATACACTGATGAAATAACCCAACTACTGCTGTTTGAATTTCTACCCTTCCACTTGAAAGGAACCAAAATATTGAATTTGCCAACATCACAAACATAGCCATCTAATTTTTTTTTTTTTGAAGGTGGCCAATAGATCACAATTCATTGATAATTAAAAAGGATACATAAGGGAGCAAAGCTGCTCAGAAAACACACAGGAAAACCCCTTACAAGAAAGAATAAGAAAGCCCCTCTCCAAGGTTGAAATAAAACTCTCCCCATATCTTATCAAGACGATAAGATAGAAAACAGAAATACAAAGGAGAAAAATACAGAGATCAGTCAAACATCCTCAAAGACTGCCTCAAAACAGACAACATAGTGGAGGATTTCGGGTCCCCCAAAACCCTAGCTGCCATACCCCACTCTGAAACCCATTTAATAACCCTGTGCAAGATGTTAGAAAAGCTAGCAAACTCATCTCTAAATCTTCTAAAATTCCTCTCAGTCCACACTCCCCACAAAAATGTAGGGAGAATAAGAGACCACAGTTCCCTGTCAGTTGGAGAAGAACAAAGCTTAGCCCATCCATCAAGCATTTGAAGCACAGAAGAAGGTTCCACCCAGCTAATATTTAGGCTGCTGCAGCACAGCATCCAACATGCTTGAACAATTCCACAGTGGCAGAACAAGTGTTCCACATTCTCAATAAACCTGCCACATAAGAAATAGTTGAGGTTCTGCAAGGAAATGAACCGGCTCAGTCTATCCATGGTTGGTAGTCTGCCCAAAGCAATTTTCCACAGAAAAATATTGATCTTGCAAGGTAAGTTCTTGGACCAAACTAGATTTTCCCAAGGCACTCTGACCCCACTGTCAGGAATTACTCTTATCAGGGCATTAACAGAGAAGGAATTTTTAGGATTCCAAATCCATAATCTTGAATCTTCACAGTTGCTCTGCAGCACAAAATTTTTAATATTGTTCAGCATAGCCACCAACTGTTGGATCTCCTGAGTTGTAAGATTTCTTCTAAAACTCAAATTCCATGGGTTGGACTGTCCATAAGTGTACATCTCAGCCACAAACTTATTTTTATCCTCTGAAATTAGATACAAGTCCGCAAATTCCACTGCCAAAGGCTGACTCAGTACCCACTTGTCTTCCCAGAATTTGACCAAGCATCCATTATCCACGGTAAAAGAAATTGGGGGGGCAATCAAATCAACCATCTTGGCAATATTCCTCCAGATTGGGGACATATTAGAAAAGGATGTAGGATGTAAATTCCATCTAGAAGTCCCATGGTAGTATTTTCCTTTGATGATTTTGGACCACAAAGCATCTACCTCTTCTCCCATTCTCCAAATCCACTTGGCCAAAAGAGCTTGGTTAAAAGTAGCAATCTTTACCAAGCCTACCCCACTTTGATCCTTTCTACTGCAAACCTTATCCCATGCAATAAGGTGCAAAGCTCTTGATTCTCTCTTCCCTCCTTTCCAGAAAAAAAAGACTTCTCTTAGATTCAAGAATTCTCTCGACCTTCTTCGGGATTCTGAATATAGAAAGATAATAAATTGCCAAAGATGAAAGAACTGATTTAGATAACACCCATCTTCCTCCAGCTGATAAGAACCTGGCCTTCCACCCTTCCAATCTCTGCTCGAACCTTTTAATGAGGTCATCTCAATCCCTGACTTTACATTGAACATTAGAGAGAGGGAGCCCTAGATAAGAAATTGGGAAGGATGACACCTTACATGTAAAAGAGTCAGTAATTTCCTGAATTTTTTCCGGGCCCAAATTAATACCTACCACCTTAGATTTCCGAAATTTAATGGTCAACCCTGTGATAGCTTCAAAAAGAGTCATTAACCTCTTCATGTTTGTGATCATAGCTTCGTTGCCAGAGGAAAAAAGCAATGTATCATCAGGAAACTGAAGGTGTGAGAGTAAGAAACCATCTCTCCCTACTGAAAAACCATCAACAAGTCCTTGTATTGCTGCCCTATCCTATAGGGTACTTAAAATCTGTCCAACTAAAATAAAAATCAACAGAGACATCGGATCTCCTTGCCTCAAACCCCTTGAGCTTTTAAAATAACCACATGGTTCTCCATTGAGCAAAATTGAGAATTTAGCAGTGGAAATGCAGCTCATGATCCAACCAATCCATTTATGGCTAAAACCCATAGCTCCTAAAGTCTTTTGAATGCATAACCAGCTTACCCGATCATAAGCTTTCTTAAAATCCAATTTGACTAGCACACCCTCCTTTCTACTGTTTTTCTGAGAAACAATGGCTTCGTGAGCTCTCAAGAAGTTATCCAAAATGTACCTGCCCTTTAGGAAAGCTGCCTGATTAGAACTAATCACCTCCTTCAGTACATTCTTAAGTCGATTAGCTAGCACCTTAGTGATAATTTTATAGCAGTCATTGAGGAGGCTAATGGGCCTAAAGTCAGCCACAGTATCGGCCCCTTCCCGCTTTGGGATAAGAACAATAAAAGTGGAATTAAATCTTTTGATGCTCAGAGGCCTTTCATGGAACTCATTCATCACCTTCATCAAATCATCTTTAATTATATCCCAGAAATACTGATAAAAACCCATGGAAAACCCATCTGGTCCTGGTGATTTGTTGGCTTCCATGCTAAACACTGCTGTTTTGACTTCCTCCTCTGAGAATGGGGCACACAATTCATTGGCCTGAATTCCTTTTATCTTGGGTAAAACTCCGTCCTAAATGTGTGGTCTCCACCACTCGTCTTCTTTAAACAAGTTCTCAAAGAAAGAAACAAAGACTTTCTTGATCTCTTCCTCAGACTCCACCAAGTTGTTATCAACTTTCACTTGATCAATTCTCGTGGACCTCTTCTTTGCACTTGCAACTGCATGGAAAAAATTAGTATTCTTGTCTCCCTCTCTCAGCCACAATTCTTTCGACCTTTGTTTCCACTTAATCTCCTCTTAGTAACCACATATTGTATTCCTTCTTAAGTTCAGCCAGCTCCTTACTTTCGTCTTCAGATAATCCAGTCACGTCAGCTTTTGCCTCCAATCCATCAATTTTCTGAGTCAGCCGCAGCCTAGTAGAAGAACATGCTCCAAAAGTCACTGCACACCAAGATTTAATGGCTATCTTCACCTTGTTTAACTTCTTAGAATAAGAGGCAGCCGCTTGATGGGACAACTCCTCTTCCTGCCACCACTTCGCAACTAGCCCCTTGAAGTCCTCATGCAAGTGCCAAGCTAGCTCATACCTGAAAATTTTACGCCTCCTTTTCCCTTCCCTAGTCCTCAGAAGCAAAGGAATATGATCTGAAACCATCCTGTTCAACCCTAGAACATGAGAACCAGGGAATTTTTCAATCCAAGATGTTGAAACCAATACTCTATCCAACCTTGATTGGGTAGCATTTCTTTGAAGATTAGACCAAGTGAATTTTCTATTAGGGATTTCAAGATCCATCATTCCATGATTGGAGATCCAAGCTCCAAATCTCTCCATATTTGAATTCCAATTCTGACTGCCTGTTCTTTCCCAATGGTATCTTAAACAATTAAAATCTCCAAGTAAACACCACATTCCTTTACAAATCACAGCTAACCTTTCCAGTTCTAGCCAAAACTCCATCATGGCCTGTTGAGAATGAGGTCCATAGACTGAGGTAACAACCCAAGATTCTGATTCAACTGCTGCATGAAACATCACAGAAATGCTGAATGTACCTTTATCACAAATCCTCCCTTTAAATCTGTTTCCATTCCAGATGATTAGCCATCTAATTTGTCTCCATTCCACAAGATTAACTGGCCACCTTTATGTCCATCAGCCGGAAGAACTGCCACCTTATCAAGCAAAGGCCCGCCCAATCTTTGTAAAGAGACATTGTTCAAATCAATCATCTTAGTTTCTTGCAGACAGATGCAATCTACCTTAAAAGATAAAACAAGGTCTTTAACAGCTCTAACCTTGAAATCCCCATTAAGCCCCCTAATGTTCCATGAAATCAGGTTCATGTTGGAACCATGTGCTACCCTCCCTCCTTAACCTTCTTGCCTCTAAGGCTGTCAAGAAGTACATTATCTCTTGCCTATTTTTATGCCTCCACCCCTACCCTTCCTCTTAACTGATAGTTGCAATGCATCACTTCTTTTCAGGTTCTTAAGGAATCTCAAGACCATCTCTTCTCTGCCTAAGAATGAAACACCTATTCGTTGTCCGAAGAGCATGATCTCCTTCGTCCAGGCTTCCTCATTAACAACCTGTTTTACAGCTAACGGCGCAACACACTCTTCATAGGGGATAAGCTGAGCACACAGGTTGTCACTCTGAACGAGTCCTTCCTTCGCTGTACTATACACCCCTATACCTGACAATTCACCTTGAGGCCTAGCCGAATTAGAAAACATCTCTTCCATCTGCAGAATTCCTTCCACACTATCACTGTCACCTCCATCCTCCACATCCCCGCAAGTAAGGAACTGCTGACCACAGAACATCCCCGGCCTATCTTCCACTGTCCTCATCTTCCCATAAACCCTCTGACTATTCCCGTAATCCATCCCTCCGTTAAAACCTGGAACGCTGCTACCGGAACACTGTTTTCCCGAGCACGAACCAGAACCAGTCCCGCTGGGAAGACGATGACGGTTCAGGCCCGACTCGACATAAGATAAGTGAACCGTCCATGTTATAGCCCTTAGTACTTGAACCGGTACCAAAGAACCCCGGTTTAAGGTTAAGTCATGATCCGACACAATTGGATCCAAAAGCATCGGATCGCCACTCGCTACGGGATCCTTCTCGACTGAAACCCGGTACTGTATATCTTCCTCGCCCAATAACCTATCACCTTCATTCCTATAAAGGCCAGCCATCACGCTCGTCTCGGGAGTAAGCAACAGAGCCTCCTCCACATCTTTAAAAGAGCTGGAGCCCTTAGCACTCCCCAAAAACTGTTCTTTTACAAAAAAAACAATTTTGGGAATTCAGGGTTGAGTTTGCGCAGGGTAGCGCAGACTCATTTGTCACCAATTTGTTTTGAGCTGTTTTTTGCATTTTTTCAAGAACAACTTGGTGTTTTTATTTGATTTCCTGATAGACAAGAATAAATTTGATTTTTAGAGGGTTTTAGATCATCTTAAAGTGGTCGGGAAGTTGAATTTTTATTTTTTGTGAATTTCAGGGTTGAGTCTGCGCCAGGATGCGCAGACTCAAGTCTGAACTGAGAATTTCTTGTTTGTGAGTTATTTTATTGGATTTTTGGTGGGAGAACTTGATTTTATGTTTTGTTTGGTGATGATTTATAGATTTGGAGCTGCGGGCATGATTTAGGGGCCAAGAGATGAGGTTTTGGCCTTGAGATTGATGCGCATACTCAAGTTTAAAGAGGATTTTGAGCAAGATTCTTAAAAAGATGGAATCTCCTGAGGTTGAGGGGAATTCCAAGATTTTCAAAATGTTGGGGAACTTCAAAGATCAAGGAGACAAGAAAATGGGTTTGAGTCTGCGCAGGAGGTGCATAGACTCAGCTGAACTTGTGATTTTTGTTTATTTGAGGGGATTTGGATTCTTTTTGTAAATAGATGTTTATTTCAAATGAAATGGAGTATTTGATATATGATTGCAAATGATTTGAGCAATTTGATTTATTGTTTAGTTGATTTTTTCATTTGAAATGAGCTTATGAAAGGTGTGCAGACTCAACTTGTGTTTTTGAAGTTTTGTGTTTATTTAAAAGAGAGAATGTCCATTTTTTAACCTTTTCTGATTTAAATATAATCTAAATTTAGTTATTTTGAATCATTTGAGCCATAATCAATGTCCTTGGTCCAAGAATCCATCACTTTACAGTTTTTGGGTTGAGTCTATGCATGGGTGCGCAGACTCAAGTCTGAAAATGGTTTTTGAAGTTCTGCACAGTTCAAGCTGCATTTAAGTAGTTCAAAAGGTTAGTTTCAACCAACAAAGTTAGAATATGAAATCCGGAGTGGAGAAAAATAGATTGTATCCCATTCCCAATCGAATTTCCATGATTATAGGTGCGCAGACTCAGAATCTGAGCATAATTTCAAGTTTATACCTCTTTCAACTTGAAGTGACCCAAGAATCACCACAAATTTGGGGAGGATAACACTGAGAAATCTCAGAAGTTGGGTATGGCTACATAAAGCCTTTTCAAGGAGTGGTTCTTATGTGGATTTCTTCAAATGACATGATTTCTTCATGTTTATCCCATTCTTCTTGGATCACTTTATAAAGCATTGAAAATGCTTAATATAATGATTCCAAGTTGAATTTCAACCTTTCATTAGGAAAATCCAATCAAAGGTTTAGGATCTTCATGAAGAATCATGACATGAAGGGACCCGAAGGACCAACTCCCTTAAAGGGATATGTAATGGTTAATGGACCATAGGGATGGCTGTAAAGGGGGGGCGTGCCGAGCATCCAACCACTCACCCAAAAGGTGCCCTTAATGCCTTCAAGATGTAAGAAAAAACCCACAAGGGGTAATCCAAAGCATCTCTACATTTGGGGAGCAAAGAACTCCATCAATTTCCCTAGAGGATCATATGTAGCCATAAACCATGGAGGTGGCTATAAAGGGGGGCGTGCCGAGCATCCAACCACTCACCTAAAGGGTGTGCCCTTAATGCCTTCAAAATGAAAGGGTTATCCACAGGGAATCTCCCATTTCATTTCTACATTTGGGGAGCAAGGAACTCCACCAACTCATTGGGACTTCGGGACATATCATCTAAATGAACCCATAAAAATTGGAACACAAGAATGATGTTTTTTGTGTGAGGGCCCTTGATGGGTTACCCGACATTGGATTGTTGGCACCCTTAGATTGGGACATCCTGGAGAAACATCGGAAGAAACTTAAAATCTTAAAACATATGACAAAATTTTGGTTTGAAACATTAAGAGCTTAACAACCTAAAGTCCAAGCAATTTAGGACCTTCATTGGGCCTCAAAGGGACAACCCTAGGTCCAAGGAACCTTTGGACAACTTGGGGGAGGATCAAAGAATCACCTCAAGCCCGAAAACCAAGCTAAAAGAGGCGCAGACTCAAAAAACTGCAACTGGCGCTGAGTTTGTGCAGGGAGGCGCAAACTCATGAACAGTAGCACTGCACAGGCGCAAACTCACCTGAAATCCGGATTTTTGGTGAAAAATGGGTTTAAATCTAACCCAAATGATGGAAAATAAAGTATAAAAGATACAAGGCCTAAAATATTTATTTAAAATATATTTTAGATGCATTTCTTTAGAAAAATATCATGAAAACTTGAATATGAATATATGAGAAACTTAGGTATATTTTTATCGTTTCCATGGATCTCTCCTTCTTGGCTCCATGTTAGAGGGTTTATACTCAAAGAAGCTTATCCTCAACTAGTGAGGGAACCTCCTTGAGAACCTCTAGGGCCTAAACCCTTAGCCATTAAAGGAAAAAATCCAAACAAAACCCAATCGGTTCCAACATGAAAACAGAAACTCAAACTTTAATATATATGAAACTTAGGGGATTTCTCTTGATGTTTGGCCTTGGGGGAACATTATCTATGGAGGGGATGTGCTCCTAAGGGTCATGGAAGGCCAAACCACCTTGAAAAACCCTAAAACCAAAGACAAATAAATGAAAAATCAGTTTTCAGGAAATCTGGATAGCAAAGCACATTCTGGGTCATTTGTCCATATTCAGGGGGTTCTAAGGCTTGAGGAGACAATTTCTATAAACTAGAAATGCCTCTCTACCATCCCCACACGAAAAACACATACCTTATGAAGGAAAAAATAACATAAAAGCAAGATAACCAGCAGATTCACAAAACAGACACAGGAAATCTGAACTTTGCATTTCATTACTTTCAATTACCATGGATGAACATCAAGGGGGAGATAGAAGCTTCTAATAATATCAATGAAAGAAAAAATATTATAAGAAAGCAATGAGACAGAAATAAACCATTTCTTCACCCTCACTCTACCTTGAAGAGGGGATGAGAAGGGAGAATGGCTTTTAAAGCCTACAATCTTACTCTCTTCTTCTCTAGCACTCTTCCTTTCTTTTTCTCTTCTTTTTTCCTTATTTTTTCTCTCTTGGGATGCAGGAGATGGAGGGGAATGGAGGAGGGAGACGTGCTCCTCCTGGCCTCTCTCTTTTCTCTTTTTTGGGATTTTTGTCTCCAATTTTTTTTTTGTAGAAGATGGGGGTTCTTTTATAGATAAAGTTGGATTACTTTTGGAGGATAGATTAGGCATTCATTAGCCTTGGATTAGGAATAAGAAATTCCTCTTAAGAGCCTTCCAATGAGGCCACAACACTTGGAGAATCATGATTGGCTTCTCTTTGCTTTCGTGGCAAGAAAGGTCAAAATCCCTCTTAAAGATCAACAAAGAAGGCCAAAATCAAAGAGAATTGAAGGGAAGAACCGAGCCCATTAATTCAAGCAAGAAAGGTCCAAACAATTTTTCAAAGAAAGCCTAAGTGAAGAAGAATTAATAGACAACAGTCATGCCCATTCCTACAAGCCCAAAAAAGTCAAAAATGGGTTACTTTCAGACCAAATGATAAAGAAATCCAAGAGGGCAGGTTCGGGCCCATTATCTCAAGCAAAGGAAGCCCAATAGAGTCAATTTGGGCTCAAAAAGTAAAAGCCAAAATCCAATTTCGTGGCAGCCTCTAAAGGACCCCAAATGGTCCCCCCCATGGCATGGGCCAAATGGTCCCCTCCCGTGGCAACTATTTTCAGACTTGAGCTTGTGCACCCATGCATAGACTCGACCCAAAAACTGTAAAGTGATGGATTATTGGACCAAGGACATTGGTTATGGCTCAAATGATTCAAAATAACTAAATTTAGATTATATTTAAATCAGAAAAGGTTAAAAAATGGACATTCTCCCTTTTAAATAAACACAAAACTTCAAAAACACAAGTTGAGTCTGCACACCTTTCATAAGCTCATTTCAAATGAAAAAATCAACTAAACAATAAATCAAATTGCTCAAATCATTTGCAATCATATATCAAATATTCCATTTCATTTGAAATAAACATCCATTTACAAAAAGAATCCAAATCCCCTCAAATAAACAAAAATCACAAGTTCAGCTGAGTCTACGCACCCCCTGCGCAGACTCAAACCCATTTTCTTGTCTCCTTGATCTTTGAAGTTCCCCAGCATATTGAAAATCTTGGAATTTCTCTCAACCTCAGGAGATTCCATCTTTTTAAGAATCTTGCTCAAAATCCTCTTTAAACTTGAGTCTGCGCATCAATCTCAAGGCCAAAATCTCATCTCTTGGCCCCTAAAGTATGCCCGCAGCTCCAAATCTGTAAATCATCACCAAACAAAACATAAAATCAAGTTATCCCACCAAAAATCCAATAAAATAACTCACAAACAAGAAATTCTTCGTTCAGACTTGAGTCTGCGCATCCTGGCGCAGATTCAACCCTGAAATTCACAAAAAATAAAAAATCAACTTCCCGACCACTTTAAGATGATCTAAAATCCTCTAAAAATCAAATTTATTCTTGTCTATCAGGAAATCAAATAAAAACACCAAGTTGTTCTTGAAAAAAATGCAAAAAACAGCTCAAAACAAATTGGTGACAAATGAGTCTGCGCTACCCTGCACAGACTCAACCCTGAATTCCCAAAATTTTTTATATTTCGAGGGCACTGGGATCAGCCCAAGAAGTCCTTTACCATCAAACATCCTCGGG
Source organism: Zantedeschia hybrid cultivar (assembly GCA_030544215.1). Lineage (NCBI taxonomy): Eukaryota > Viridiplantae > Streptophyta > Magnoliopsida > Alismatales > Araceae > Zantedeschia > Zantedeschia hybrid cultivar. The sequence continues at coordinate 16,755,628 of JARZZO010000016.1, forward strand.
ACCCCATTATCTTCAATGCCTCTGCCAGCGCCATCCCTTATCTGACGGTTCGCCTCCTTGCAACTAAGATCGACCAAATTCTGAGCAATGTTGACTCGTCCTGACTCAGAGCCTTCATCCCCCTGGCTAGGAGCAATGGAGATTTCCGGTACCCCTGTATTGTCTGCACTATCTCTGTTCTTCCTGAATTTCTTGTATTCAGCAACAACTTTTGCCCACGTCCAATCATTCTCAGTAGAAGAATCTCTGCCAGTACTTTCCACACTGATAGAGACCCAAAAAGCACCACCTCCCACAGAGATCTTCATCTTCTCTGGAATAGCCCCCCCTTGATCAATGGCTATTTTGACCCGAACTGCCGAGATGTTAACCCCCTGAGTCCTTTCCCAACCACTTCTCTAAGTCTACCAAATCTTGAGCAAATTGCTTAGAATGAAGCAATGTTCCACATATGAAGAGGTATCCCATATAAGCTGCACCAGACTTCAATCTTGTCTTCCACAGGGGTTGTCCCAACCTCAACTTTCCATGGTGAGAAATGTAGAGTACCACCCTTCTTGAACCCTACACACCCCTTAGAACAAGCAAGACTCTTCCAAGACTTCAAATCAGCATTGACAAGGAAGGAACGCTTTCCAAGTCTCCGGATACACCAGTTGCGAACTTCCGGCCAAAGAATCTTCAATCTTCACCTAACCTCCTCACAATTGACTTCTGAACGAAGGAAGTCCTCTTGGATAGAGATCACGACACACTGATCCAAGTAGGATCTAGCAGGCCCAACCTCCGGTGACCAAGGTAGCACCAGCACTCCAGGAAGAATGTTAGAGGCAGAAAGAACTCCTGAATGAGTACCCTTTCCGGTTGATGGCTGTCTAGCTACCTCCACTGGAGTCCTACCAGAGGAACGGAGGACAGGGCAGTTGCTCCTCCTATGACCTACTCCTCTGCAATGTAGACACCGAACTGCATCTTTACAGTAGGCTGCATGATGGCCCTTGCAAAGGCAGCGAATACACTCATCTCTGCCAATTGGAAGAACAGCCGATTCCTTCCTCCCAGGGAGCTTTCTACGACCAGTCTTCGCCTGGGCAGGAACCCAGTCCCTCTCCCTGCCAGCCACCGCATCCCCAAGAGCAATCCTCTCTCCTCTCTCACTCACCTCGCTCCGCACTCCCCTCTCCATCTCTACGTAGAGTCAAGAGCACAGATGTTGCTCTGAGATAAGCTATTTCCTAGTTGGCTTCTTAGATTGTGTCTTGGTTTGCAGATGGAAGTCTCTGGAAAAAGGAAGTGTAATCAGCTGCGCATCTTTCAGAGTGGGAGCTGGCATGCCATTTCAAACCAAAACTGCAGGAACCCAGTGAGAGAGGAGATCAACAAGGGGCAATCGTCTACTTGGAATGGGCCAGAGGAAGTGAGATCATGGGTGGATTTTGATGATAGTGGTGATTCCCCCTCCAAAAGAACGCTTGGGTCCAAAATCTCTTCTACAGGAAAAGATCCTCATCCCAGATTGCCTTCCATGCCCTTCTTTTCTCATATTGGCGATGCTAACACTGGGAGTCTTGCCAATTTCCCTGATGTGGAATCCGTGGTGCCAAATAAAGCAGGGATGGCATTGATAATCATGGAAAGGTTTCAGCGGCAGAAAAATTGGGCAGAACAATTTCTTGTCCAATTGTAGCGATGAAGAACTTGCAGCAAAAACCACCACCTTGGGCGTCCCAATTCAAAACAACGTTGGTCAGTCTTGGAGACTGTGGAGCAACAGTCTGGACTGGCGGTTGTCTTTCTCCAAACCAGATTGGAGCTATGGGGAGTTGCATTCTCTATTGAAAGATGCAAACAGCACTCAGGAAGGGAATTCCAAGAACTACTAAAGAAAACAAAGAGCCAAAAGAATGATGCACAAATGAAGTGTGCAAAGGTGGTCGTGGATGTGGAGACAACATAGATGTACCAGGGAGTCCCCTTTGTCAGTCTTTGTATTGTTTAGCCCTCTTTTGCAGTCATGTAGAGAAGTTGTTGTTTCTGCTACCTGTCATGCAGACTTGTTTGTTTCTTTTCTTTGGCTTGAGCTTTATGTTGGTTTAGCAGTTTGACTGTTGAAGGTGGGTGAGGAATTTCTCTTCTCCCTTTGGATTGTGCTACCTCCATTTATTTTTAATTAATCACATTGGTGGTATAAACTGTATAATCCACAACCTTTGAAAAAAATTACAGAAAACAAAAAGTTCATGAGACCCCTATGTCAGGGAAGCGTGGTGCTTGACACATTGTGTGGTACCTCCATTACGCTGCTCTATTCTAGATTATGCAGTATCTTTGTGGCACTATTCGTCACTTTTTCTTCATGTTGCCGCTTCTTCTCTAGAGTTGCATGCTTCCTTGACACTGACTAGATTGATGATCTGACTACTCATAATTCGACCATGGGCTTTCTGCATCTTCTTGGGCTATTTGCCTGTCTCTTGGCAAAATAAGAAACGAGCCATCATTTCTTACTCCAGTATTGAGGTTGTGTAGCATGGTTTGATTGATGAATCTGCTGAGCTTTTTTAGTTGTGGCATCTTCTCCTGGATCTTGAATTCTTGATAAGTTGGTGTCGCCTTTTCTTCTCTACTCCTATATATTGTGACAATTTGAGCATTTTGAAAATGCCTGACTTTTCACTCTTTGATGAATGTGTGAAGCACATTGAGATTGATTGCCACTTCATCCATAACCAATGTTTCTCTGCGATCCTCACCATGTCTCATGTCATCCTTTGAGCAGGTTGCTGTTCTCCTCATGATGTCTCAGATGGCTTTGCACTTGAAAGGAATAGCTAGCAAACTCCCTGTTCATGATCCCCTGTGAGTTTGCAGGGGATATTAAAGAGATGTTGTGTATACTGTTATGTCCTTTACATTTATGTCTATTTTTCCCTATGCTTCAGGGATTACCTAAATCACTTGCCCTGATGGAGATTCCGGCTTCTCATTATTCTGCCTCTTTTCTCTCATTCTCTTCCTTTCTTGCTCACATGTAATAGACATATTTAAAAGACGATGAATGAAGATTTCATGGAGATATTTATTCTCTTACTTGGGTAGCAAGATTCAGTTTTGCACATTTCTCTGGTGTGTATCATAATTTGCCCCTAGTGTTGCTGTAGGGGCATACTTGCTTTGTTAGTATGCTCTAGAGGATATACTTGCCTTGTTAGTATGCTCTAGAAGATATACTTGCTTTGTTAGTGTCCCTCTAACTCCCTATGGTTGCTTTGTTAGTATCCCTTTAATTCCTTATTGGCTGTTTCTTATGTTTTTTTAGAACATCTAGTGATTCTTCCTTTTTGACAGGCAAGAGCAAAGTCACTGAAGCTACCAACCCATATCACTATAGATGCTGGAAGGACACAGATTGCACCTAGTGAGTTCCTACAATTAAACAGTTTGAAAGTTTTTAGTGTCAACTTATCATTATTCTTTTTCTTTCTTCTGTAAGTGTTTCAAGAGATCAGCTTCCATGTGAAACAGCTGTTTTTGATTGTCTATAAATGCAAGATTGTCTTACTGCTAGCCGTTGTACCTTTGCATGGATGCTTTAGGTTCTATCTGTGTTGTTGCCGACTGATTGTTTCTCTCTTTCTTCACAGATTCAAGGACAGTGATGGCCATTCTTGGTATGTTTATTTTCTATGCTCAGGGTGTTGGGTTATTTTAGGAGAATCTAAAGCTCAAGCTATCAAGTATTATTAGAGATGTGGCTGAGCTGATGGTATCTGTCTTCTTTACATAGAATAGCTTGTGGTGATATTGATTGATCCAAACTTCTAGAAAGTGCAGGGTAATAAATAACTGTTTGTGGGAACAACCGGCATCTCAACCCAGATAAACATGCATCCCACAACACAAATTTCGTGCAGTTGAAATTGCATGTCTAAGATGAGCAGTTGAAAATTGAAATGACGAGGTTGTTGCGTGTGTATGGTAGAAACTGAAATAGTTCTGTTTAAATTATTGGTAAGCTTAGTAAGCATCTGTGGGTCTGGTTGTCTGTGGCAGTTCAGACACGTCTGTGTACTAGGCACAAGGTGCAAACACTTAATCCCAATGAAATGGCATTTTGGCTGATATATTAAAGGTAAAATAGGATTATGCAAGTATAAGACACACCAAGTAGGTGTGATCAAACTGCTTCCAACAAAGACAAAAGGAGGATTTTGTGTGGGTGGGTGATTTTTTTTTTTTTTTTTTTTTTTTGCGGGGTGGGGGGGGGGGGGGAGACATGAACTCCCTTATGACTATCCTGGCATTGCTTTTTCCCCAGATTGACCAAAGAGTAGCATGGAAAAGAAAATCAACCACCAGATTTTGCCATCCTATTTACTGGACCACTTCTTCTCCCACCCTTGAAGCAATATGTCAACCATCAATGGCAAAGGGTGAGCGCAACAAATTTGTACTAAGACGAGCTTCCACACACCTCCACAGAGAAGGGGCAAGCCATTTGCAAGACCACGAAGGGAGCAGGCTGCCTGAACACCATCTATAAAAGCTGTTAAAATGTTGCAGGTTGGGAGCCTTCCTTGCTTCTCCAAAATAAGAATCTAGACCTTCAACGGGCTTCTAATTTTCCACAAAACCTTGAGAAAAGGAAACCCGATGCCTCCATCATGAATTCTCTTTTGTATGCTGATTACTGACTTAACTGAATATCTCCTGTTGGCCTCCCATTCCCACTCCTATGAATCCTTAGCGTTCTGCTCAATAGCATATACCCTTGGAGATGATGCAAAAGATCCACCAGCAAAAGAACTTCACACTGCGGAGATCCCTATGAAAGACAGGAAGCTAGTCTTCTGAGTCCTACCCCGTAGTGATTACCGAAGGAGAACAAGCAATAGTATAAAGCATGGGGAACCTATCCCTCATTGCCACATTTTCACACCTTTTATCCTCCCAGAAAAGCCACGTTTGGCTGTTCCCAAGAACTCACTGAGCCCCACTCCTTATGACATTTCAGCTTGTAGGATCCCCTTCCACAACTAGGAGGCATTATAAGGGGGCAGAGGTGTAGGCGCCTACATAGCCCCCTAGTTATAATATTTCTGTCTGATCACCTCTACCCAAAACCCACCCTCGTCAGTCCAAAACTTCCACAACTACTTGCCAATGAGGGCTAAATTGAAGTCTTTGATGTCTTTAATTCCAAGGCCACCCACTTCCTTATCCATACATATCTTTTGCCAACTAATATCATTGCATCCTTTGGTTTTCTTCTAGTTCACATGCCCAAAAAACCTGCACTAAACAGCTTCGATCTTCTTAGCCATCATCTGGGGAATGTGGAAGAGGGATAAATAGTAGATACGAAGGCTGTGCAAAACAGATCTAAAAAGACTAGATGCCTGTTGGAACCATTTTTTTAAAAAGCAAAAGGGAGGGGGAGAATGGGGCACGGGACATGCACCGTCGTCTTTACCTCCGGCACATGTCCCGTGGGGGGCATTTGTTGGAACTATTTTTTTAAAAAGCAAAAGGGAGGGGGAGAAGCCCCCCACCGGTTGGGGAACCCCCCACCGGTTCCAAGAGGGAAACCGGTGGGGGGGGAGGAGGATCCCTCCCTTCTCTCCCATTTTTAAATTCAAAGAAAAAGGGGGGGGGGGTTAATTAGGATGAAGGGGAGTTAATGGGAATCTTAACCCCATTTACACATGGGTTAAGAATCCCATGTGAACCCCATTTAATACTCATCCTAAAACCCCCTTTCACATGGAGCCAAATCTGGAGTTAATGGGCCTAAACCCCTTTCACATTGGCCTAAAACCCCTAAAACCCCAAATCTGAAAACTCAGCTCATTAATGAGCCTGGAAAGGGACAAACAGAAGGGAGAATGGGGAGGGGAAACCCCCCACCGGTTTCCCAAAACCGGTGGGGAGACCCCCCCACCGGTTCCCAACCGGTGGGGGGGGGCCCATCCGGTGGCACCCCCTCCACCGGTTGGAACCGGTGGGGGTGCCCACCGAGCCCTCCCCCTCTCTCCTTTGTTTGCTCTCTCTCACCCCTCTTGCCATCTATTGGCCAATGTGAAATAAAAAATAAAAGGAGGGGAGGAGAGAGACTCCAACCGGTGGGTACCCCCCACCTCAAGCCAACCGGTGGGTACCCCCCACCTCAAGCATTCCGGTGGGTACCCCCACCGGTTAAGGCTTTGAAGCTTATAAATACCCCCCAAGGGGTAAGAAGAAGCCCCATGCCCATTTGGCCCAAAATTTCCTAGGGGAAACTCTGCCAGTTTGAAGACCAAATCCGGTGCTCTTGCCCGGATTTGCTGCGATTTGGAGGAGATATTTTCTTGGAGGGCTCTCTTCCTAAGGTTTATTCCTAAGTGGAAGTTCTGTCAAATTTATGTTGTAAAATCACCGTCCTATAAGACGGGATTATGCCGAAATAATGAATGAATGCTACTATTTGTTCTTTAAGCATATGTGTGTGGATGTATGTTCATGAATCTACTATTTAAGTAACACTATGTTACTATATTTTCATATGCAAAATAATTAGTTTTATAACTAATTAAAATACATAAAACATATAATTAAATATTCTAAAATATCATTGGCCTCATCCTATACATAACTAATCTTAGATTCATAATTAAAACTTAATAATGAAACATTGAGACATAAAATAATATACTTAAGTTAAAAAAATGACTTAAATACTCCACATACTTAATTAATTAATAAAAATCTGCGAAAATTATCTAAAATTAATAAAATAAATATAAAAATCAGAAAAAATCTGTAAAAATCAGTAAAAATCAGAAAACAAAATCTGGAAATTACATAAATCCAAAATATAACTTTAATATCCTTCATACACCTAATTAATTAATAAAAATCAGTAAAATTAATAAAAAAATCAGTAAAATTCAGTAAAAACCAGTAAAAAACAGAGAACCAAATATGAAAATATATAAAATTCTGAAATGATTAAAATGCCCCTAGAGCTTAATACAAATTACAAAAATACCCTCATACATGTTAAAAATCTGTAAAAATCACAGAAAATTCTTAAAAATATCAAAATCTCTCATATGTCCAAAATACCCTCCAAACCTTAATAAGATGGGTAAAATTACCAAAATACCCTAAATATGATAAAAATAAATAAAAAATCTCAGAAAAATATAAAAATAGACTTTAAGTCTAAAAATTCAATTTGGACAAAATTACCAAAATACCCTTACAATCCAAACACACTTGAAATAACTCTAAAATACCTCCTAAGGTTTTGAAACCTTCCTAAATCATTAAAACTCATTTCATACACTAAAATAACCATAATCTCCCTATACCCTCCAACTTGGCATAATTACAAAAATACCCTTATGGGTCTAAAATACTTGGAATCAATCTAGAATACTTGGAGTCAATCCAATATACTTGGAATTAATCCAGATAGCTTGGAATCAATCCAAAATCATATAAACACATCCTAAACCTGGGTGAGGCCAAGAGTTTAACCTAAAATATATCTTCATATGCATGTGCTGCCTGTAGTAGTAGTGTTGCATGTTATAAGGGCATCATACGGACGGTTAATCAAGGGTTGCCGAGCAGTCGCTCAGCGTAATTAACACTGACCGAGGTCAGTGGAGAGAGGTCATATACTCGAATCTTCGCTTGATTCGAAGTCCCGGATTCCCTGAGGGCTAATCCCAAGCTCTCATAGTCCGATAAAATATAAAACCGACCTATAATTCTCTAGATAAACAAAAAAATGGATTTCCGAATAATCCGACATAGGAGAGATGTGTCTAGGTCAGGTCCCGACGAAGGTTAGAAAAATCTTCGCAAACAGAGATGGCACGTTTGGTGGGACCTCTCTTTCCCTTCATCTCTCCGTCCGGTGATGCTCTCACCACAACTCTACTACTAACTTTGTCATGTCTTATGCAGGTGACCAAGTTTCTGCTTAAAAGACGACGATGGCGGCAAGGGTCACGTATGGCCCACTTGTGGTGGCGACCCACACACGGTGTGGATATCTGACCACACCAACATGCTTTGGGGACTTCCCCCAGTGATAGGATCTCCATACTTTTTGGGGGTCGTTCCGGCACCGGAGCTTGCTCCGGAAAAGAAGAAGATGTGCGCTTCTCGCGCCAGAACATGCAACAACGGCAGCCGATATGGGCGAGTGCTTGCCGTGAATACCATCAGCATCTCTCCGGCCTCCTCGTCCAACGGGAGGCAAAAGCGGAATGTTCGAATCGCAAGCCCGTCCAGGACGGGGAAAACTATATTAGTGGGGAACCTGCATATTCGTCTGGATGGCGGGCAACCCATCATTCCTAAGATCCATCATATCCCGACAGTTCCTATCCAGAATCGGTTCGGAGTTCTATTGAAGGTTTGCCAAGATGGGGCAACGTTCGAAAAGAAGAAAAGGACTCCAAAGGACACTGTTTGTCGGGAGCCAATAATTATACCAGAGCCACCCCAAATTGGCAGTATCAATGCTGTTGGAGGAGCTGATGAAGACGGGGCAAATGCTTCAGATATTGAAGCCACTCCAGAACAACCTCAAGATCAAATACAACCTCAGACTATAGAGGAGATGAGGCAAGAAAATCAACAACTCATGGCCTTGCTCTATGGCCTAATACAAAAGATGGAGGAGCAGCAAAGGGCAGCTCAAGTCCCCCCAGTAAATGCACCACCTTCAAGGGCAGTACCTATGCCAACGGTGATAAGACCGCAAACTGCAGATGTCAACTTCAACCCTGATGAGATACAAGAAGATCAGGTTATGGAGCCCAATCATAATGCTCAGCAATCCCATGCTTCTGCAGATGATGCTACGGCATTACAGAAGCATCTTATTGAGCAAATTGTTGAAGCCAAAATAGCCAAACAAGACGACGGAATAGGCACATTCGACTTATACAAAGTGCCATTTCCGGTACGTCATATGTTCAAGAAGCTCCCGCCGGATCACAATAAGTGTCCCAAATTCATCAGGTATGACGGGGAAGGCTCGGCCCAGGAACATATTGCCCACTATATGAGTGACTTGGGAGAGTTGGCTACTGATGAGGCCTATCTTCTGAGGTTCTTCTCTACCTCTCTCACGGGCATTGCATTCCAATGGTATGTAAAGTTGAAGCCTAACTCTATCAACAGTTGGGAGGAAATGCAGAAAAAGTTTCTCGACCGTTTCAAGGTGTCGGAACGAAATGTCACCATCACTGAATTGGTGACACTAAAGCAAGGTAGGAATGAATCCGCCACCGACTATATCAAAAAATGGCGGAACCTCTGCATGAAATGCGACAATCCGCCGACCCATGAGGATGCGGTACGATTGTGCAAAAAGGGCTTAAAGCCTGAAATAAGTGAAAAGTTGATTGGCGCAAATGTCAAGAACTTTGATCAACTAAATAACATTGTGACGGAGGTCGAAATATTCTATGCAGACCATCCAACCATTGCCTCCATTGGGGGGACGGTCCCAAAGAAGCAAAATATGGATACAGAAGAGGTCAATGCTATAGACTTCACCTCAGCTGTAGAAAATACAGGGGGCAAGAACAATGCAAATGCCTCAACATCCAATAGAATGGGATCATATGCCACCCTTAATGAGAGAAGGAAAATGCCTTACTCTTTCATCAGGGAGCATACAAGAGAGTTGTTTAATGTCTGCATGCGGGCCAATCTCTTGATGCTACCCGAACCAAAAAGACCAACATAAGTTGGTAAAATAGATGAACCCAACTATTGCATGTACCATCGTATGTTGGGACATGTAATAGAAGATTGTTATATCTGTAAAGGAGAAATTGAAATGCTTATCCGAGAAGGGGCCGTGGAGATGGGGAAATACCTGGTAGACCCGCCTCAACCACATCGAATGCCCAGACAAACATTTACAGCAAATGTCGTCCACATGGATGAAAACTCCTCAGAAGAAGAGCCTACAAATAAGAATATATATGCCCCTCCAGAGCAGGAAGTGGTATCATCATATCCCCCAGCGACCCCCACTCCGGAAGGGTCTATCGTGGCGACACTAGAGGAGATTCAGATGAATATGTCACAGCTCTCTCATCAGCAAGTTTCGCCGGAGCAGGAGGCAATACCATCATATGCTCCAGCGACTTCCACTCCAGAAGCGTCTATCATGACAACACTAGAGAAGATTCAGATGAGTCTGATACAACTCTCTCATCAACAAATCTCATTAGAACAGAAGATAAATCCATCATATACTCCAGCAATTTCCACTCTCGAGGGGTCCATTATGGCAGTACTGGAGGGGATTCAAGTGAGTCTGGGACAAATCTCTCATCAGCAGTATGAACTCACTCAAGTAATGGAAGGTCTTGCAAGACAATGGACAGAAGTCATGTCAATGGATAGAATCAATAGGCCCTTCTCCTTTGAGGAGCCAGGACCAAAATGCAGCCGTCCTCTAAAGAATAAGGGCAAACTTATCATAGATTTAAATGAACCACCAGAAGTCTAGTACCGAGAGGGAATGGTGCTCAAATGCAAAGGTTGTGAAAGTCACGACAATACTCTCGAGGCCACCTTTGCAGCTAGGCAAAGCTCCCGGGGAAAACAAGTTGCTGGTGTAGAAATAGGGATAAGTTTTAAAGATACGGAATCCCTGGCAAAAAAGCTCAAGAAACCATACTCCTTTCCAATGGAAATGACCAAAGAACTCTTCGAGTTATGTATGAGCAGAAAAGCAATTATTCTGCCCAAGCCAAAAAGGGAAGAAGAAATACATCGGGTAGATGCACCCAACTACTGCCCATACCACCGCTTCATCACCCATCCAATTGAACGTTGCTTTATGTTCAAAGATGAAGTAGAAAAGCTGATTCAAGAAGGAAAGATAAATATGGAGAAATACCTGGTAAATCCCCCACAGCCACATACGATTACACATTGAGTGTAATTCGCAGATCCATGAGCCAAAAAAAAAAAAAAAAAAAAAAAAAAAACCATCATCCTGCAACCCGTCGGGGGACTGACGTGCAAAAGTTATGTGCGCCAAGAAAAGTCAATAATGTTCGTGCGCGAATACATAGGCTCATAAAGCCGCATATTTGTTCCCCGACGGGGGGAGAACTCTCTCGGCCTGATGAGGGTAGAGATCGAGTTTTCCCACATCCCTACCCAGGGAGGATATCAGAGTCGCCAATGACGAATAAACCCTTGGTACCACACTGACGGTACAATAATGTCCCATCAAGGGCTACGACCGAGGCGATGATGACGATGACCTCCCGACCCGGTAAGGAAGTGGGAAAACTCGCTCTTCTGCTCGATACAGCCTGAGGGGATGATCCCCGTTCCTGTTATACCCAAGGCAAATACACGGGCATATTCTTGAAAGATGTCACATAATGGTGGGTGATTCACCTCGAAAGAAAATATTTGCCGTCAAGAATATCATGCAATGCAAAATTCTTTCATTCGCCCACGGAAGGCGTTAAACTCCGGCATTCGCCCACGGAAGGTGTTAAACTCCGGCATTCGCCCGCGGAAGGCGTTAAACTCCGGAATTTGCCTACGAAAGGCATTAAATCTCAGAATTCATAATTCGCCCACGGAAGGCGTTAAACTCCGGCATTCGCCCACGGAAGGCGTTAAACTCCGACATTCGTCCGCGGAAGGCGTTAAACTCCGGAATTTGCCTACGAAAGGCATTAAATCCCAGAATTCATAATTCGCCCACGAAAGGCGTTAAACTCCGGAATTTTGTCCACCTGGGAGGCAAATATATCCCAAAATTTATATTCGCTTACTACAGGCTTTTAATCCTGAAATTCATATTTCGCTCACGGAAGGCATTAAACTCCGGCATCCGCCTACGGAGGGCGTTAAACTCCGGAATCTGCCCCGGAGGGGCGTTATATCCTGAAAATTTTCATATTTGCCCCGAGAAGACGTTGTGTCCTAAAGTCTTTCCTGGGCGTATGCCAGCCCCGCTGACATGCCATAAAGGGGTCGAGAATTTTCTTATCGCCCCGAGAAGGCATTATATCCTAAATCTTCCCCTTGGCTTAAGCTAGTCCCACCGGCATGCCATAAGGGGGTTGAAAAATTCTTTTGCCCCGAGGAGGCATTGTATCCTAAAGTCTTCCCTGGGCATACGGCAGTCCCACTGGCATGCCCTAAAAGGGTTAAAAATTTTCCTATCGCCCCGAGGAGGCAATGTATCCTGAATCTTCCTTGGGCATACACCAGTCCCACTGGCATGCCATTAAAAGGTTGAAAATTCCCTTCGCCCTGGGGAGGCGTCATATTCTAAAATCTCTCCCCTAAATCATGGTCCCATCGGCATAACCATATAGTCCCATGTGCTATAGTCCCATCGGCGTGCCGTAGGCGGTCGAATTCGCTCCAAGGAGATGTTATACCTTAAAATTGACCCTGATACACGCTAGTCCCACTCGTGTGCCTTGGTGGCCTGGAAGTTCATATTCGCCTACAGGAGGCTTTATATCCTGGAAATTCATAATTCATATTCGCCTACAGGAGGCTTTATATCCTGGAAATTCATATTCGCCTACAGGAGGCTTTATATCCTGGAAATTCATAATTCATATTCGCTTACAGGAGGCTTTATATCCTGGAAATTCATAATTCATATTCGCCTACAGGAGGTTTTGAATCTCGGAGTTCATATTTCGCTTATGGGAGGCTTTGAATCTCGGAATTCATATTTCGCCTACGGGAGGCTTTGAATCTCGGAATTCATATTCACCTACGGGAGGCGTTAAACTCCGGAATTCGCCTACGGGAGGCGTTAATCTCCGGAATTCGCCTACAGGAGGCTTTAAATCCTGGAATTCATATTTCGCCTACGGGAGGCTTTGAATCTCGGAATTCATATTTCGCCTACGGGAGGCTTTGAATCTCGGAGTTCATATTTCGCCTACGGGAGGCTTTGAATCTCGGAGTTCATATTTCGCCTACGAGAGGCTTTGAATCTTGGAATTCATATTCGCCTACGGGAGGCGTTAAACTCCGGAATTCGCCTACGGGAGGCTTTAAATCCTAGAATTCATAGTTTGCCTACGGGAGGCATTAAACCCCGGAATTCGCCTCTAGAGGGCATTGTGTCTCAAAATATTTGGTCTTCGGGAGCCGTTGTATCCCAAATCCACGGCTACCTAAAGCCCCCGTTTCTCGAAAACTACAAATATATTCCTTATCGGTTCTCAGGGAAGACTCAGTTCTCTACATAAAATTCATTATCGGTTCTTAGGGAAGACTCAATTCCCTACATATAATTTCTTATCGGCTCACAGGGAGGCTTCAGTTCCCTACATATATTCCTTATCGGTTCTCAGGGAAGACTCAATTCCCTACATATAATTTCTTATCGGCTCATAGGGAGGCCTCAGTTCCCTACATATATATTCTTATCGGTTCTTAGGGAAGACTCAGTTCCCTACATATATATTCTTATCGGTTCTCAGGGAAGACTCAGTTCCCTACATATACTTCTTATCGGTTCTCAGGGAAGACTCAGTTCCCTACATATATATTCTTATCGGTTCTCAGGGAAGACTCAGTTCCCTACATATATATTCTTATCGATTCTCAGGGAAGACTCAGTTCCCTACATATATAATTCATTATCGGTTCTCAGGGAAGACTCAATTCCCTACATATATTTCTTATCGGTTCACAGGGAGGCCTCAGTTCCCTACATATATTCCTTATCGGTTCTCAGGGAAGACTCAGTTCCCTACATATATATTCTTATCGGTTCTTAGGGAAGACTCAATTCTCTACATATAATTTCTTATCGGTTCTCAGGGAAGACTCAATTCCCTACATATATTCCTTATCGGTTCTCATGGAAGACTCAGTTCCCTACATATACTTCTTATCGGTTCTCAGGGAAGACTTAGTTCCCTACATATATTTCTGAGCGGTTCTCAGGGAAACCGTAATTCTCTACCGAAAAAAAAAAAATAAAATAAAAATAAATGGGGCTTAAAAACGAGGTGCCCCGACGGACTTAATCGATCTCGTCCTCAAAGGGGTCGGTTAAGGGTAAAAATGTCTTATACCCAGCTAAGGTGAAAACCCGAAAGGGCACCTTAGGCAAAATCGGATAACCCCGCTGTGTGAAAACCCGCAAGGGCGCACAGGCAAAAATAAGAGGGGGCTAATACTGGTGAAAACCTGAAAAGACACTGGTATTAGTTTTAAATAAAATAAAACATAAAAAAAGAAGAAGAAGAAAAGAGCTTAAAAATGAGGTGCTCCGACGGACTTAATCGATCTCATCCTCAAAGGGGTCGGTTAAGAGTAAAAATGTCTTATACCCAGCTAAGGTGAAAACCCGAAAGGGCACCTTAGGCAAAATCGGATAACCCCGCTGTGTGAAAACCCGCAAGGGCGCACAGGCAAAAATAAGAGGGGGCTAATACTGGTGAAAACCTGAAAAGGCGCTAGTATTAGTTATAAAAAAAAAAAAAGAAAAAAAAAGGGAGAGAGAAAGAAAGAGAGAATACATGCGACATATAATAAATGGACCGTACCACTCAAACTTGGCATTTATCTTCAGGAGAATATTTGTGATACACTGGAGCAATGTCGGAGTTCGAGTTCTTCAGCAAATGGAAAACTTCAATTCTTTTGAAGAAATTCGACTCTATCACCAGAATATCAGTCGAAGCGATGTTCGATGGCCGCCACGAAATGAGAATTCTCCCTCCAGTGGAGCTTCAAGAACATATGCATGCTGACGCAGAGCGGCAATATGGGCGTCCGCGGTACCAGAAAGGACAATGTCCTTCTGATATTGGAGCATAGGAGTCTCTGCAGCTCGAGCTGTATAGCCTGCCTCGATAGTTTCAGTCTCGGCTCGCTTTGGCAAAGAGTTACTCGACAAGTAGCAGGAATGGGATATCGTCCTCCCTATGCCCTGCCATAGGAGGAACTCCCATGAGGGCCATGAAGACAAAGACAGCAAGCTACAAGAAGATAGAGAAATAAAATCAGCGCCAGAGAGCTGCAATAAAAGTCTCGAAAAGCAAAAATCGACCAAGTCCTAATAAAGTCATGGGACAAAGTCAAATTGCTATGAACCAGATATTAGGCCAGTCCAGAACGCTTCGTGCGGAGTTCCTGGAAATGCCAATATAAGGTACTGATACCCCAAGATAGAGCAAATGCCGGAAGAATTAAATGACTCGTCTGTGTGTTCTTAAGGAGTCTCCATGTCGTGAAGGCCAAGAGATCTCCTAAAATCTAAGTAAACGTCGAAAGATTCAAGCGGCATCAACTCTCGCAGAACCTCCAAGTCGCGAAGGGCAAGAGGATTCCCATAATCAGAGGGGTAGACGCTTTCAAATATATTCGGAAAGTCAAAAAGTTATGAAAACAGGACTTCCTGGATATAGTTTGAGGTGTCTAAGTACCAAAATTGAGGGTCATCAGGATCCAGATAAGCTCAGATGGGGCATACGCATAGCAAACAAAAGCAATGTATCGCCTGGCATATACGAGACAGCGGTTGACTTCCCCCAATAGCCGTAAATACATAAGGCGAGAAACGGGAATTCATCAAGACAATACCGGCATGCCGCATTTGAGAATTCCTCAAGCATGCAAAATGATGATTCTTGTAGCCGAATGGGGCACAGGACATGCACCGTCGTCTTTACCTCCGGCACATGTCCCGTGGGGGGCATTTGTTGGAACCATTTTTTTAAAAAGCAAAAGGGAGGAGGAGAAGCCCCCCACCGGTTGGGGAACCCCCCACCGGTTCCAAGAGGGAAACCGGTGGGGGGGGGGGGGAGGAGGATCCCTCCCTTCTCTCCCATTTTTAAATTCAAAGAAAAGGGGGGGGGATTAATTAGGATGAAGGGGAGTTAATGGGAATCTTAACCCCATTCACACATGGGTTAAGAATCCCATGTGAACCCCATTTAATACTCATCCTAAAACCCCCTTTCACATGGAGCCAAATATGGAGTTAATGGGCCTAAACCCCTTTCACATTGGCCTAAAACCCCTAAAACCCCAAATCTGAAAACTCAGCTCATTAATGAGCCTGGAAAGGGACAAACAGAAGGGAGAATGGGGAGGGGAAACCCCCCACCGGTTTCCCAAAACCGGTGGGGAGACCCCCCCACCGGTTCCCAACCGGTGGGGGGGGGCCCATCCGGTGGCACCCCCTCCACCGGTTGGAACCGGTGGGGGTGCCCACCGAGCCCTCCCCCTCTCTCCTTTGTTTGCTCTCTCTCACCCCTCTTGCCATCTATTGGCCAATGTGAAATAAAAAATAAAAGGAGGGGAGGAGAGAGACTCCAACCGGTGGGTACCCCCCACCTCAAGCCAACCGGTGGGTACCCCCCACCTCAAGCATTCCGGTGGGTACCCCCACCGGTTAAGGCTTTGAAGCTTATAAATACCCCCCAAGGGGTAAGAAGAAGCCCCATGCCCATTTGGCCCAAAATTTCCTAGGGGAAACTCTGCCAGTTTGAAGACCAAATCCGGTGCTCTTGCCCGGGTTTGCTGCGATTTGGAGGAGATATTTTCTTGGAGGGCTCTCTTCCTAAGGTTTATTCCTAAGTGGAAGTTCTGCCAAATTTATGTTGTAAAATCACCGTCCTATAAGACGGGATTATGCCGAAATAATGAATGAATGCTACTATTTGTTCTTTAAGCATATGTGTGTGGATGTATGTTCATGAATCTACTATTTAAGTAACACTATGTTACTATATTTTCATATGCAAAATAATTAGTTTTATAACTAATTAAAATACATAAAACATATAATTAAATATTCTAAAATATCATTGGCCTCATCCTATACATAACTAATCTTAGATTCATAATTAAAACTTAATAATGAAACATTGAGACATAAAATAATATACTTAAGTTAAAAAAATGACTTAAATACTCCACATACTTAATTAATTAATAAAAATCTGCGAAAATTATCTAAAATTAATAAAATAAATATAAAAATCAGAAAAAATCTGTAAAAATCAGTAAAAATCAGAAAACAAAATCTGGAAATTACATAAATCCAAAATATAACTTTAATATCCTTCATACACCTAATTAATTAATAAAAATCAGTAAAATTAATAAAAAAATCAGTAAAATTCAGTAAAAACCAGTAAAAAACAGAGAACCAAATATGAAAATATATAAAATGATTAAAATGCCCCTAGAGCTTAATACAAATTACAAAAATACCCTCATACATGTTAAAAATCTGTAAAAATCACAGAAAATTCTTAAAAATATCAAAATCTCTCATATGTCCAAAATACCCTCCAAACCTTAATAAAATGGGTAAAATTACCAAAATACCCTAAATATGATAAAAATAAATAAAAAATCTCAGAAAAATATAAAAATAGACTTTAAGTCTAAAAATTCAATTTGGACAAAATTACCAAAATACCCTTACAATCCAAACACACTTGAAATAACTCTAAAATACCTCCTAAGGTTTTGAAACCTTCCTAAATCATTAAAACTCATTTCATACACTAAAATAACCATAATCTCCCTATACCCTCCAACTTGGCATAATTACAAAAATACCCTTATGGGTCTAAAATACTTGGAATCAATCTAGAATACTTGGAGTCAATCCAATATACTTGGAATTAATCCAGATAGCTTGGAATCAATCCAAAATCATATAAACACATCCTAAACCTGGGTGAGGCCAAGAGTTTAACCTAAAATATATCTTCATATGCATGTGCTGCCTGTAGTAGTAGTGTTGCATGTTATAAGGGCATCATACGGACGGTTAATCAAGGGTTGCCGAGCAGTCGCTCAGCGTAATTAACACTGACCGAGGTCAGTGGAGAGAGGTCATATACTCGAATCTTCGCTTGATTCGAAGTCCCGGATTCCCTGAGGGCTAATCCCAAGCTCTCATAGTCCGATAAAATATAAAACCGACCTATAATTCTCTAGATAAACAAAAAAATGGATTTCCGAATAATCCGACATAGGAGAGATGTGTCTAGGTCAGGTCCCGACGAAGGTTAGAAAAATCTTCGCAAACAATGCCCTCCGTAGGAAAGGATTCTACCCTTCCAGCCTGTTAGTCTAGCCTCAAACCTTTAAGAGATCTGATTCCAATTTGAGCACCAAATAGCAAAAGGGAATAGTGGAAGGCTGAGATAAGTGGTGTGAAACTGCCCTACTATACACCCTAGAAAATCTGCAGCCCTTGAGGGAGTCCCTGGTTGATACCAATATCGACCATCATGCTCTTCTTAAAGTTTACCTTAAGCCCACTGACATCCTCTAACACTTGGAACATCTACCTGATGGCACACAGTTGTTGAAAGACAATGAGGCAAAGAGGATAGTGTCATCTGCATATAAGTGAGTTATCTATCTCCCTAAAGCATGGACCCTAAAACCAGAAATGATGCCCATCACTTCTGCCCTAGTCCACATATTGCTAAGGAAGTGGGCTACTGGGATAGCAAAGAGGTGACATAGGATTCCCCTGTCTAAGTTCACGACCACTATAGAAGAAAGAAGAAGCCTCCCCATTAACTAACAATATAACACTGCCAACCTGGTTGAGGATATACAATCTGAGATCCACTTAACCCATCTGTTCTAGTTCCCAAAGCCCATACTAGCCAACACCTACAATAGACAACCCCAATTAACTCTATCATAAGTTTTTTTTGAAGGTCAAGTTTGATTATCAACCCTTGCCTCCTTTGGGACTTCAAAGCATGTAAATATTCATAAGCCACTAGGAAGTTTTCCTGAATTTGTCTCCCTTTCATGAAAGCTTTTGCGACCTCTCTAACCTGGATGCAAGCATCTTAGTAATAATCTTATAGACACTATTGAGAACGCTAATGGGTCTATAGTCATGTAGCTTCTCTGCACCTTCCTTAGGAATGAACATTAGACGTGTCTTATTAATACCATCCTTTACCTTCCTGAAGCTCTCAGATAGCTGGCAATGAATCTTGCTTGATGATTTCCTGGCAATATTGGTATAAGATCAAATGAAAACCATCAAGGCCCGGGCTTTGTCTCTGGTAAGGCAAAAACAGCTTTTTTGACCTAAAGAAGAGCTTGGAAAGCTCTCTCTCCTCATCCCAATAAATCTTATGGATCAGCGCATCAATAACTTCGGATGCCGCTTATCCTCCTTTGAGAATAATGTTGCATAGAAAGCTCTAACACATTGTTTGCCGTATCATATTGGATCGTGTCGACTTGTACGAGTCGACTCGTATCTAGGCGAGTCTGATACGTTAGGACGCATGGACTCGCTGATACACATCCGACACGTGCCTACTTGATGTGACTCTGACCGACTCTTGCCAACTCAATGTGACTCGTGTCGACTCGTGCGTGACTCGTGTCAACTCGTGCGATATGCTATGATCTAGTATAGGTTGTCATGATCCGGCTCGAGCCTACTGGATGCAATTTGATGTGACTTGTATTTGATCGGCGAGTCAATATAAAAGTATAAATTGCCTATCTTATTAGTAGATTTTTTTTTTCTAATTTGATAAGTAATTGGACTTTTTTTCTTCAATTGGTAAATAATTAGACTTTTTGCTCCAATTTAATAGGCAATTTGTAATATTGATTAATAGGGTAGATTTCTCCTAAATTTGGCTTTAAATCATTATCATTAACAAACCACTAGAGTTAAAAGTTTATTTATATGCCATAATTATTCATAAAATTAAAGAATGTGGAAAAGAACCAAAAATAGGCTTGAATCAGCCTGATTCATACGAGTTGGAGCGAGCCGGAATAGTACTGTATGGTATCTGGGAAGATACGATCTGGTATGGATCAGCGATGTGGCAAACCTTGCTCTAACATGCCTGTAGATTTCCTTGATTGTTTTAAGAACTCTATCCCCCTATCTAATGCTCCTCAGTGTGTTCACCCCCCTCCTTCTAGAAGCTATTCTTTGGAAATAGGCTGTATTTCTATCGCCTTCTACAATCCATCCCTTTTTAGACCTTTAATGCCATTAAATCTCTTCCTTCATGAGGATCTCCCCATAATCAACTTTTAGTTTGATTATGACCCTTTTCTCCTTTTTTGGAAGGTGGCAAAAAGCCACAATTAAATTAATTAGAAACAAATTAGAGGTTACAAGATATAGCTACGAAGCATGTAGCCGAGGAGGGCAGCGAGGGCCTGGATACAACTTTAAGGGAAAGCAAAGAAGACTAAAAATCCTAAGGACAAAGGCAAAGCTGAAGAAACAAGAAAACTCAGAGAATGAAGTCTTTCCACTTAAAGATAGGAGCTACATAAGTAAGGTCTAGCTCAGGCTCCAGGTTGACAGCAATTTGCCAATTTCTGACCAATGACAGAGAGTGACTAATAATGTTGGAAGTGGTTGAGAAGGCCTGTTTAAAGCATCTAGTGTTGTGAGCTTTCCAGATAGCCCAAAGGACTGCACCCAGCAACATGTACCAGATATCCTTGTCCTCATTCGAGGCCATAAGATCCTTCCAAGGGGTAATCAGCTGCTGGATAGAGAATGATTGCTGCCAATGGAGCCCAAGGCATAGGAAAATAGTAATCCACACCTTGGAAATGATTCCACAATAGGAAATAAATGATCAGATGTTTCTCTGAAGGACCCACAAAACAGACGGATATCTTTGATATCAGGTTTAAACTTCTTCACCTGAGCCAAGGTAGCCAGCTTGTCCTGGACTAGTTTCCACATGAAAATCTTGATTTTGGACGGCCATATTTTCTCCAGATTGCACTTGCCCAAGGGACATGGAGACCTCCATAATTGAGAATTACAGAAGCAGATTTGACTGAGAATAGCCTTTCAGAACCCCAAAGCCAGATCTTCTTATCTTCCTCATGGATGTTAATGATAATGGAATGAAGAATATTACTCAGATTAGGGAACTCCAAGAATTCCTCTTCCGTAAGTTCCTTCTAAAATGAAGGTCCCAAGATGGGGGTGAACCATTGAGCTAGGAAGAGAAAACAGTTGCCTCTTTGTCAGTAGATAAAGAGAAGATTCTTGGCAAGCGTGCAGCAAATGGAGAGTGAGAAGCCCATGCATCCGTCCAGAACTTGAAGTGCACACCATTACCAAGGATAAAAGAAGTATAAGCCCTGACAATGTCTTGGCATTCAATTATTGATTTCCATAATGACGAAATCCCACTTCTACAATGCGGAGGAGGTCCCAATGGTCGGAAATGCTGAAGTTTTTAGATCTGACAATAGGAGTCAGATTCTTCACCAAGCATCCGTAGCCATTTTGAGAGTAATGCAGTGTTGAAGATAGACACTGGGGTGAGGCCAACCCCTCCTTCCCAAGTTGGCCTACAGACCATGGACCAACTAATGGGGTTATAAATTCTCAGATCAGAGGTTCTTCCTTTCCAAAAAAAAAACTCTTCGAACAGCTTCAATTCTCTTCTCAATGGCTTTGGGAAGCTTGAAAATAGATAGGTACTAGATAGGCAGAGAGGACAAGACAGATTTTGACAGAATCCACTTACCTCCATCTGAGAGAAGATTAGATTTCCATCCAGCGAGTTTGTTGTCAAACCTTTTGATAATAGGATTCCAATTTGACAACTTAAGTGAGGTATCGGAGAGAGGTAATCCCATATATTTAATGGGAAAGGATCCCCACGTGCAGGAAAGTATGGTTCTGCTGATGAATTGAGGCTATCAACTTTACATAGGCATGTTAACTCACTCTTTCTGAAGTTGATTTTGAGGCCTGAAATATCCTCTATAATCTTGAGCAGAACTTTGATGTTTTTGATGCAATTGATGCCCGGGGGAGAGAATATCAATGTGTCATCAGCGAATTGAAGATGGGGTAGGATGGTATTATATCTTCCCACAGAAATTCCTTGAATAATCCCAATCTGCAATGCTTTGTTCCATATGATACTAAAAACCTGACCAATGAGGATGAAAAGTAATGGGAAAGAGGGTCATCTTGTCTAAGCCCCGTAGAGCTTCCAAAATATCCACATGGTTCACCATTAATGAGGATAGAGAACCTAGCAGTGGAGATGCAACACCTGATCCAATTGATCCATTTTTCATTGAAACCCATAAGAGACATGACATTTAGAAGGCATTGCCAATTCACCTTGTTGAAAGTCCTTCCAAAATCTAATTTGAAAACCAAGAACTCTTTTGTGTGTGTCTTAAGATCATGGATAGTTTCACGGGCAGCCATAAAATTGTCTAGAATGTTCCTTTCAGGAATGAATGTTGATTGGTTAGGTCAATGAGCTTACTAATAACCATTTTTAGCATGGATGCCAAAGCTTTGGTAATAAGTTTGTGGGAACTATTTAATAAGCTTATTGGCCTGAAATCACCAATGGACTAAGCATTATCTTTCTTTGGAATAAGGACCACATGAATGGCGTTGAGGTGGCTGATCACTTGAGGATTAGCTTGGAATCCTTGAAGCCTGTAGAGACCATCCAGTCCTAGGGATTTTCCAGCTTTCATATTAAAGACAGCAGCTTTAATTTCTTCCTCTTCAATTGGTGCTGTGAGATTGGAAGCATCCTCCTCTGTCAACTTGTGGAAATGATTTTGAGCAAAGTGGGGCCGATGATGATTGCTTTCTGAAAAGAGATCCATGTAAAAACAGCAATGGCCTTCTTAACATCTTTGTCATTAGAGTAGATGGAATTTTCAACCTTAATGCTTTCAATACTAATGATCCTCTTCTTGATACTTGTGGCAGTGTGAAAGAATTTTGTGTTCTTATCCCCATCCTGAAGCTAGAGCTCTTTAGATCTTTGTTTCCGTTTGTTCGCTTCCCTAATCAGACATTCATTGAGCTGGGATTTGAGTTTACTTCCATTTATTTCTGTCATGATCATCTAATCTCTCAACATCATTGTTCAAGTCCAGGTATTTCTATATTTTTTAGAAGTTGGCTCTTAACTTCAACATCCTTCCCTATGACAGTCTTGGACCCGAATTTCATCTGGTTTCTAATCCATCTCAGCTTATCAAAGAAATGGCTACAGGAGATAACCGAAAAGGGAGCATCAGACTACCAATTGGAGACCAGGGCAGAACAGTCCTGTATTTGATCCAAGAGAGCTCAAATCTGAAGATTCTAGTGTGCTTGCTAGAGGGAACACCAGATAGGGATATCGTTTGAAACTAACCTTGGAAGCCCTTTAGCCCTTGCAAGAGGGAAGATATAGAATGCCAAGAAGTATTAGCTAAGAACCTATCACGTCTAGACATCGACTGTTCTTCTTTGAAGTTAGTCCAAGTGAATTGTAAGCCTAGTGTTTGAAGCTCAATAAGACCATTGGTGTTGACCCATTCCCCAAAGAGATCCAGCTCCCACGTCAAATGATGTAATCTTTCATGGGGAAATCTCACTGAATTATAGTCGCCTGCAGTGCACCATGGAAGAGAGTTACAGAAGGAGATACTGAGAGAGCTTAATTCTTGAAAGAAGGCCACCTTGGAAGAAGATGTGATTGGTCCATAAACCCCCGAGGAGGACCAAAGAAACCCAATTCTATTAGTGAAGGTTGCAGAAATGGAGAAATCCAACACTTCGGAATCGACACAATCTAAAATAGAATCATTCCACGTAAGGAGAATACCACCACTACGGCCAGCTGAGGGTTTAACCAGCCACTTACTGCAGTCTCCTACCACCAATAAATGTACTAAAGAATCCTGGAGGGCCTCCATTTTGGTTTCTTGAATACATAGAAGATCAGGTTTATGGACAAGCACCAGAGTTCTCACCGCTCTGGACTTGGAATTGCCGTTGAGGCCTTTGACAT
The DNA here is from genome assembly GCA_030544215.1 of Zantedeschia hybrid cultivar. Lineage (NCBI taxonomy): Eukaryota > Viridiplantae > Streptophyta > Magnoliopsida > Alismatales > Araceae > Zantedeschia > Zantedeschia hybrid cultivar. Next base: position 16,779,474 of record JARZZO010000016.1, read on the forward strand.
TCCACGATAAAATGTTCATTGAGACATAGCAGAGTCACCCTCTATACAAGCCTTCGCGCTGGAAGACTCATCCTCTTGAGCATTGTTCTGTAAGAAAAGGAGCTATCTCTTACCAATCCTGGAACCTTTGCCTTTGCATCTGTTTTTGGCAGAGAGGTGAAGGTTAATAATTCTTCTAGATTTCCTGAAAAAACTTCTGACAGATTCTTCCTTCCCATCATAGGAAACAACAAGACCACCGATATATCTGATAAGAGCATTGGGCCATTCCTCTAAGGGATGATTGCCAGGCGTGTTGAAAGAAAGAGCCAGAATGATTGGAGGAAGCTTCAAAGGATCCCCATCTGTGAATGGGATAATAGAAGAATTGGAACTAAAAGCACATAAATATAGAGGAAGATCATTGTTACCAGAAGAAGCCAGAAGGATCCGATCAACATGAACATGGATAGGGGTAGTAACAGTTTCCATGGAAGAAAATCGTCTTCAGGCCGAGGAGGTATGACATCCTCCCCAGACAGCTGGACAGAGTTCGTTAGATTCCCAGATGATGCATAAGTGGCAGCCCGGTAGGAGTTCGCCTATGTAGTGTATGAACTAGAAACACTAATAGCTCCCAGAGTCCTCTCAACATTGTTGTTGAGTACAGGAGGAAGACGATGGTCCAAAGGCAACTCGGCCGGGAGTGGGACACAAGCGGAGCAGCAAAAAAATCGGGCACACTGGAGCGCGAAATGGGATGAAAGCTTGAGGGTGCGGTTTGGTTCACCTGGGGCCTGTTCAAAGAATAAAAGTCAAGATCCAAAAGGGGCTGAATATCCGATTGGGAAATGGGTAAGTCACTGGGTTCGTGACTATTCTTCTTCCTTGCCCGATACGACCTCTATGCTTGGAACAGAGCAGCGCGACCAACGAAGACAACCTGCAGCCTTTTTATTGGAAACAGTTGAAATCCAACCTACCGCCGAAGCCTTGAGAAGTGCCGGATCCTGGGCAGAGATAGAAGGTGGATCTCTAAAAAACTAGGGAAAGGTCAGGGGCTGCGGAGAGATTCCTTCCGTGATCATCATGTCACCTTGAGTGCAACACTGGCTATTTTGGGAAGCAGGTGAAGATGATGAATCGACATGGCTAGGCGAGTGAACTCAGCAAATGTGGGACCATTGGAAGAGCGATCCAAGGCTCCAGATGACTCAGAAGCTGTAGAATTCTGAGTCGACTGCTGAGATTGTGATAATTCAAGTTTCCTATACTCAACCACGACCTCGGCTCAAGTCCAGTCTTGGGTGGAAGGTGTGGAGGGAGAAGCTCTTTCCTTGACAATCCAAATCCAAAATCAGTGACCTCCCAATGAGATGATCACCTTGTCGGGTATGTGATGCAGGTCGTTAATCTCAATTTGAACTCGAGCATACTTAAGGAAAACACCATCGAGGGACCTTTGATCCACGTCCCGCAGAACACCGAAACTGGAGACGATGGCTAAGAAAGTCTCTGCGTTCCAAATGCGTGGTAGAATCCTTAGAGCCAGCACCAAAGTCTACAATCCTAAGGGACAAGCTCTATGGCTGAGAAGATGGACCAAAGAGATAAAGAAATAGAGAAGTTGCCCACTGAGACATATTTGAGATGGGTTCCTTCCTCCCTCCATGAAGATGAAGGGAAGTTCATGAGGAAGGAAGCGGGTCCCAATTCTTGATCCGCTAATCAACTTGTGAGGACCATCTGGAGCAAAGGACTTCAAAAACAGAGGACTTAGCAGAGTCCTAGGTGACAGAGTATTCCAGAGAATTGACTGAGAGCACCAGATAGTTCTTCAGTCTAGAACAAAAATCCGAAACAGCCGATGACCAAGGGATGACAACAGGAGTGGGAAGGATCTTTGTAAGAAGGATAGGGGGAAGAACATATGGGGGCAATGGAGGGGATGGCTTGGAGAGAGGTGGAGATCCCATCCAACAAGAGGACCTTCTGTGACCAATTGCTCTGCAGCGGAGGCATCTGACCGGGCTTCTACAATCACATGGCCCAATGACCCTTACTTAACTAGGGGAAACAAAAGTCCTTGGGCACTAGAGATGAGAGTGGAGGAGATAGGGGGGAAGAATGTTGGCCCTGTTCCTCCGAGAGATCACCTTTTATTTGCCCTCTCCCGCTTGCTCCCCACCTTCCATTACTTGCACATGAAGATGTACCTCAACTCCCTATGACTTTTTTCTCCTCCTTGTTGAGTAGATTGAGACCAATCTCCTCAAGAGCATCCAACCTTTCAATCTGCTAGAGAAGTTTCTTTTTGGTGGCTCTCCTTAGCAATGACTTGTTGGCTCCCCATAGTAAGAGCTCTTTTTCTAACTTCTAAAGTTTAGTAACCACTATTGACATCATTGTACCCTACTAAAAGGATTCTCGAACTCTGGAAACCACAAGGGCAAAGTCTTCCTCTTTCAGCCATAACGTTTTTATCCGAAACCTACTTTTGGCTCTATGCCTCCCAATGCTCTTGAGGAGAATAGGTTTATGGTTGAAATTTGTCTCAAGTAGCAAAGCACCACCAGATCTGGAAAGTGATCCTCCTATTCCATAGAGACCAAGAATGTGTCAAGGTATGAGAGGGAGGGAGAACATATGAAGTTAGACCAGGTGAAGTGAGCATTGAGAGTGCTAATATCGATCAATGGCCTTTTGGACGAAGTCTTGGAAGTCCACCGTCTCTATTGAAGATGTGGAGTCAACCGATCTATCTGCAAAAGATGCCACCGCATTAAAATCGCCCTCAAGGTACCAAGGGCGTCCAGACCTCCTGCTCAGCAGTAACCGCTTGTCCTATGACTCCTTTTTCTCATATTTGTCTGAAGGTCTATGGACCTATGTAGTCAGAGGCGAGAGGCGATCAAGGTGACCAATGGTTTACCTCAACCTCAAATGGCTAGGTGTTTGAGGCGATGTTCTCTTATAAATCGCTATGAAGGAAGAAAATAGCAATACAAGAAAAATACACAAAAAATCAAAGATAATCATATGTAAGACTCTGAGAAGCACTAATCATGTCCAACATGTAATGTCCTAAAATGATCCGCTACCTATATAAGTAGTGGATGGTCTTAGGAATCATTAAAAATAAGAAAAAATATGACGACATGTAAGAGAAAAAGGGTATTGGACTTTGTCAAAAGAGGCATTTGCCACTTTCAAATAATTAAGAATAAGAAAAAGTAGTACCACATAATCAAAGAAGAAACACGCATATGACATAGACATCATAGGCAAGTGCCTAAGTGAGTGAGGCAAACATGAGACGAGGCGAGACGTTTTGGCTTGCCTCAACCTACTTCATCGCCAAGGCAGGCGAGGTGATCGCCTTTGATAAGTAGCTATCAACTCCTATGGAGTCCAAGATAAAGCCATTATCCACATTCCTGAAGGTGAGGAGTATATCATGCCTCCGTACCTATCTAAACTCTTCCATCTCAACCACTGCATATTCATTCCAAAAGATCATGATGCCGCCCACTCTCCCAACAGCCGGCGCCTCCACACCTTTATAAAATTTTCTTCCCCTGATATCCCTCGTAATGTCACCGGCATCCTCACTCCTCACACTTTGTCTCATGGATGCACAAAATGTCTACCTTACATCACCTAATGAATTTCCTTCACCAAAACCCTCTTCTTCCCCATGACCCCTTAACATTTCACGCAATCAGCCGCATTAGGCAAACATGTTAACTGCCCTAACCCCCTCCCATCCTCCGACTATTGTCAACCCATTCCCTTGGCCCTCCCTTCTCGCAGATTTTTCCTCCTTGGACCACCTAGATAGCTACCTCTTCAATTGAGAGACCCCTCTTCTAACTTCCTTGTCCAGCCAATCATATACCAAGCATAGTTCCCTCACTTCCTTCTTGTTTAGATCCCTTTCAACCGCTTCCTCTTCAGACCAAACTTCCTCCTTATCCTCATGTGCTCCCCTAAAGAGCTTTAGGTCACTGTCCCCTTGGGAAGCCTCAGCCGTAGGCTGTCCAGCAGGAGACTTTAGGACCATGAAGGGGGCCTGTGAGATATCTGTCGCATTGTTGCACTTCCCAGTGGAGTGTTGTGCCCCTGCCTTTCACTACGTCGAGTCCCGAGCTCCTCTAAGAGAGCTTCCACTCCCCTTTCCTCCCAGACTATCAAGGTCCTCCCCTCTCCCAAAGGCCACAATCATCAGGAGATGCTCCCATGGAGAGACCGATGCCTAAAGCACCTAAAGGAGACACAGGCTCCCTCTGGAACCCTGCCAATGCAGTGGCTCCAAAAAAGGCAACGTCAGGTCCATCGTAATATGTAATCTTCTTGCAAGGTGTAACACATGGCCCCGTTGTTACGCAAGGACCAAGTCTTCTGTTTATGGCTCCAAAATCTCCCACATGATTGTTATCCACCTGATGTTTGTTGTAATGCATTGTATGATGGTTATCCATTTATTGTGACAGGGTTTAGCCCACTGCTGTAACATGGTTTATCCCTTTGTTAAAAGATTTATATACAAGTACATGTGAATAGCCCAGGAAAGTTGAGGCTAGTGTTTCCAAATTTCTCCTCCACTTTTGCATTGGAATAAATGACCCTGCCTCGAGGAGTGGCCGCCTACGTATGGTCCTCCCTGGGCTGGGAGGAAGTGATGCCTAAGGCCAAGGCCCAAGGCTACAAAGGACATGGATCTCCCAGTCATTTGTGTCGTTTCCTCCATTGTTAGGCAGAGAAGAGGAGCAATGTCGCCCCGAATTGGAACTGGAACACCTGCCCCTATAAGGTAAGTCAAGGACCATCCAAATGGGACCCGGACACACCCCACAGTTGGCCTAGCTAGTTTGCCAGCATCCCATGTGGGGTGTTTTTAATTTAACCCTCCTCCCCTTTGGTGCCATATACCCCCACCACCCATTGCTGCCATGTACCCCCTCCTCCGTTCCACCATCATCTCCTACCTCTAGGTTCCTCACGGCAAAACCCTAGTTGCCTTGATGACGCCAGTGGCTGTCTCCCTTTCTTTAGCCGAACATGAACTAGAAACATCTCCCTACTCCACCGAAATCTCTACGAGCTCTAGGGCTGAAGCCTGATTGCACATCCACACCTCCACCTCAACCTCTCAAAGCTACTCCAAGTCCCCAATGGTCAGATCATTAGCGTAGAGCTTGCCAAAGGGATTAACCAACATATGGATACCTTCCCGATCGCAGCACACTAAGGTTCAAAAGAACCTTGGAGTACTGGAACCTAGGTATGAGCCCTCCTTAAGCTTCCGTGGGGTGATCTTCAGAGCAAGGTTTGCCGACTCGTAGATCCGGATCGGACCAGGTCCGGCTAGATACGAGTTGGATCCAATCCAAATCAGACGAACTCGGGCCGACTCACACGAGTCAGGCCGGTTCAAGTATTTTTTTGAAAGAAATGTCTAATTTATTAGAATAAAAATATATTTTTAAATATTCTACTCGATGTTCCTTGTTACCGTTAATGATTATAAGTCACATTTAAGAGGGAAACATCAATTTTGTGCATTTAACTTTGAAACAATTATACTTTAACATGCTAATTAAGAGGAATTTAATATAAGAAACATCAATTTGCAAAAAAAGGTGACACACATAAAAGCATCAAATGTAAATTTTCAAACCAAAGTAGTCGGATGAACCCATCTTATACATTGAAAACTCATAAGTTTCTCAAAGGTAATAATAATATATATGACATATGAGTGATGAAACTTAATCATTTTCATCAAAGTCATCATAAAAAACACCCCTCATATTTTCCAGTAAAATCTAACTCAATTTAGTTGGGAGGTGGGACATGTGGCTATCTCTGAATATATCTAACCATCTGAATACATGATGGTGTGTGCACAATAGTGGATAGAATATGAAATTCTAAAAAGAATGCCCGCACAACATCCACGATTTCCACTCTAGATCCTCCCGTCGATGTACATGAAGATGGACAAGTAGGTGATGTAGGTGGCCTAATTGTCGGCTGTCTACGTACTGTGCTAGATGATCCTTCTTCTTGACGTAGAAACTTCTGGAACTGTACACATTCATCACAGGGGATTGAAGGGCATGGGATGCTATCCTGCGTATCCTCACAAGATGCTCTGCAAAACGATCGATCCTGCTAACAAGGTGTCCACAGTAAAGACAGTGGATCTGTTGATCTCCTGAGACTGTGTATCCATAGTCCCATGTTGGATGATGTCACATGGCATTTACAAAAGAAGAATAAATAGAATTATTTAAGAACATGATCTTTAATTGAAGTATACTAGTATAGAAGTATAATACAAATAAAGAATCAAATACCAAGAATGGTCTCAATATAGATACTGGGTAGGTGTGTTATAGTTATAGGTCCCTGTCAGAGCATCTCCTAGTAACCATGGGATTCCAGGTCGAGTCAGGTCCTGGGATTGGGACCCGCCGATCCCAATCCGATCCGGATCGGCTGATCCAGATTTGCCCTATTAAAAACTAATTAAAATTAATAAAAAAATTATACAAAATAAGAAAAAGTAGAAAAAAATTGTATACATATTTACTCAATGAATATACAATGAAAATGAATGCAAATCATGTACATCTATAAAAAATTAACATTAAAGATGAATAACTTGTTAATAATTATTATTGTATACTAATTAAAGAAGACATATTATGAAGCATTTAACATGCAATTAATGAAAAATACCTTAGAAAGATCACATTTGTGATCCTTCATCATCCAGCTTATAAGTTTGAGCTGGCGGTCCATAATCTGCCCCTCTTTCGGTCAGAGAGAGAGAGAGAGAGAGAGAGAGAGAGAGAGGGGGGGGGGGCTGGGGGAGCCGCAACAGCATCAACTACTGCTGTTGGCTCCCGATCCCCCTTTAAGGGGGGATCCAGGATCGCCCCGTATCGGTGCGGGATCGGCCGATCCGGCCCGATCCCAGTCTTTTTCTTTTAAATTGGGAGAGGGGACAGTGATTTCCCCCCCCCCCCCCCCCCCCCCCCCCCCCCCCCCACCCCCCCCCCAAAAAAAAAAAAAAAAAAAATCAGGTCAGCACCTGTCGATCCCGATCCGAATCGGGATCGGCCGATCCTGCAATCTATGCTAGTAAATGAACATGGTAGTTAAATAGCACATAGTCTTGATATTGGTTCTAAGTCATACAAGAGCTGTATCTCTGCGGAAATCTACTGAGTATTGCTGATATGCTACATCACTTAATGTGTACACTAGTGGTTGTGCTACTATAAGAGCATAAGGTATACCTTCACCATAACTGTGACTACTATATAGATATATATATGAAGTAGAGTATCCATATAAAATCAATGTGGAAGCTTGTAGTCTGAGACCGAATGATCACCACCATAAGGAGATCTAATCTCATATCGTGTCTGTTGCCGCCTATAAGAGTTTGATGCATCAGAACTACACTGTTCCACATCTGAGCTTCTGTTATCATGTGTGTTCAACGCATCAAGCTCTCTCATAATGTGGTGCAATCCGTACTCATACATGATGGTACCAGGCTCGTGATCATAATAATAGTCATCCTCTGACGATAAGTCAGTGTGTATATGATCTGACATGTCTACTTGCTATCCCCTTTGACGATATATAACCTTTATCAGAGCGTTAAGTAGTGCCTCTATAGAGTCATGTGCCTGATGAACTCCATGGTCATTATCCTGAGTAATATGCATTAACTGATCTTCTCCAGTAAAAATGATCCTTCCTCCCCCACTAGCATGACTAGCATCTGATTTGTCGTAGCTGGCATCATGACCGCCAAGTGGATCATCTGGGACTGTAACTTTCTTCTTGTCCTTTTTGCATCCTCCTAACACCTTTGACATATGAGACTTCATGCTACTCTATCCCTTCTTCCCCTTTGAACCTACTTCTTTTCGACCAACTTGTTTTTGGGCTACACTAACTGAAAGGCGTACTGGAGGGTGTGCAATAGAATGATTTGAACTCTGACTAGAAAGTTGTGCACCTGCACTCTATACAGACTGAGATCTGGATAGATGAGATCCATATTGAGATGCATATAGAAAAAGCTAAGGTGCATATGCAACTGGAGGACATAAAGCTGAAGGGCCCTGCATTAGCTGCTCCCACTCTGCATCATCATCCCGAACCACTCTGCTAATGTCCGTTGAGACTAACTGATACTTCAGTACTATCATCATCTTCCTTTAAGTCAACCTCCTAATCATGACTTTATACTTGCTCGAGAGCTTAAGATTGTCCAGCAATATATTCATCATCATGATCTCTTCCCTGGCCTACTGCTGATGATACTTTTGCTACCAAGAAGATGTTAGGACGAGGGTCCTCATTAGGATCCACCTCCTCATCAAGTTCTGGCTCCTCACGATCTATTATTCTAACAACCTATACAACCATAGGATCTTCATCATTTCGTAAGTAACTAAGATTAGTGGGATCATAATCATCCTCTCCTTTCTTTACATCATGTTGTAAATGTTTAATTCTTAGTCTCATATTGTAGTGGACATACACAAGCTTGTCTAATTGGATGTGTGACAAGTGATTCTTGATCTTTGTATGTATGAGTGCAAAGGTAGACCAATTATGCTCACATCCACTAGAGGAAGATGTCTGCGACAAGACCTTGATGGCCATCTTTTTCAACCATAGTGCATACTTACCAAAATAACCACCACTCAGTTGCAAAATAAATCATAGAAGTATCTATTAAGATATGAAAATGAGAAAGACAGGTACGTGTAACTCTTCTTCAAACAATTTTTTTATACCAGCATTCGATTTCTCACGGCCAGCTATAGTTGATGGCTCAGCAAAGGTCCTACTGCCTCTTGAAAGAATTTCATCTGTGTAATTAACAACATTATTAGGACTGTTGCATAGTAGATGCAAATCAATGAAGTAAGAATAGATCGGACACCCTACTTCATTAATTGCCTCTACTGCTACATCTGGATCATTCACAAGTCGGTTGACTATCATTATCACGGTTGCAATCAAGTCATCATTGTACACCAACTCATGTGCGCACTGAAATGTCGGATGGAGATAAGATGCTGCAATAAAAATTCAGTTGTTCCATTATACATTAGCCATCAAGCGTCGCTCAAAAACTATGATATAATTGTCACGGAATGTAAATTTTTCATCTGCCATATGTAACTCTTGACCCATTTAGTAGTCTCACCTCTTTTGTATAATATGCATGAAATTTGGGGTATACTTTCTTGAAATTGCAGGTATTATTCTCTTTGCAGCCTCCAGTTTGGCATACATTAACCCTAAGGTTGGTTTTTGATCTCCATCGACGCAACGTAAGACCTCATATAATGGCTCAATAAGCTGTACTATAATCTTTGTCTTCGGCCAAAAATCTTGTTTGTTCACCAAGCTCTCAATATTCTTTTCATCGTCTGTCACAACGAAGGTGTAGTGCAGCCATTTGTCACTTCTAAACATTTGTTTCAGACCTACTTCATGTTTCAGGATATTCTGCAATGTAATAAAATTGGTAGCAAATCTCGTGATGGCAGGCCTCAATAACTCACCACGTGGATGATCCCTCATCAGTCTTAAAACATAATGATGCTTGTAGATATATCGTGTAATCTTATGTGCCTTGATAATATTCTTCTTGACAACATTTAGCTGTCTATTTTTTTTAGCATCAAATCTACATAATGAGCTGCACATGAGGTCTAGAACAAATGAGGTCTACAGAGCATTATTTCCTCTCTTGCCTTCTGGTATGCGGAGCCATTATCTGTCACCGCATGGATAATATACTTCTTGCCAATTTCCTGCACAACAATATCCATGAGTTTCAGAATGTACTCATAATTCTGTATCCTATTTGATGCATCCATAGATTTATGATAGAATATTTGTATGTCGGAGTGCATAAGAAAATTAATGAGGCTACTTTTGATGGTCCCTAACTAGCCATCGGACATCAGGATGACCTCATCCTTCTCCCATTTCTTCTTGAATGAACCAATGTACTGTTTGATCTCCTCGACCTCAACATCAAGATAGTTTCATGATAGTTATTTTGGAGTGGGGGGTTTAATATGTAACTCCTAAGCTTGTGCTTCTTAGATCATATTGGGATAGTAAGGGTCGTTTACTACATTGAAGGAGATGCCTATGAGATGTCAAAATTTTGCAACAATCCTTTCCAATATATACTTCGGACCATTTTTCTTATATGCATCATCAACCCTTGTTTGTTTCCCATGCTCCCTAGAAAACATATAAGGGTCAATCTCCTCAACAGGAGTGCTTGACTTGTGCTTCTGAGGCCGACTTGCAGGTGCTGGTCTACTAGTAAAATCAGAGGATATATCCGTACACCTATATTGACCCTGCCTGGAGGAGCTTCTACCAGCACTTGATGATCCACCAACATAATGCTTTACCCCTTAAAAATAAACCCCCTGAGCTCTCATCTGTTCTTTCTCCTAATACTCATGCCTACTCTGCTCCATAACCTGTCGAGTACGTGGAGAGGGAGGTCAGGGCTATGTGCCACCTGAACATCATCATCATCAGTCCAACCTACTTCTTCTTCATCATCATCTCCTTGGCGATCAACTCTATAGATCATCCGTTCTTCCCTCTCCTTGTCTGCATCCTTCTTTAAGTGGACTTCCTTAAGGCTTTTTAAGTGTTGAGCCATCTGGGTCCTGACCTGTGAGAGCCCACATTAGAATCCTACCTACGGTTATGTCGGTTTAAGAATTTGTACAAATAGAGTGAAGGAAATAACCATACTAACTAAACAAGTAGCAATAAAAATGCCCATGATTGTACTCACAACAGTTTTATCCATTGATTTTACGGTAATGTATATGGCTGATACAAGATACGCGTCCCAACAAGAGAGATCGTCAATGTTATCAAAAGTAAAATGTACAACTATGAAACTGACAGTAGTCTCTTGCTGATCAATCTGCCACCCATAGTTCTAACAGCCACCACTACCACGAACAACACCTCGAGACCTTACCACTCTCATGAAACAAAACAAATAAGAAAAAGGGGCGACAGCGAGTCACATGGCTCATATAGGATCCTCCTTGATTCTAGCCATTTTCTACGAATCGAAGTGTATGATTTAGAAACAATATACATGATCCACATATGAGATGAACTATAAGAATAGTCTTGAAACATGATATAGCTAAAACACTTCACATATAGTTTTATCTCTCAACAGTAATCAAGCTAAAAGCGACAAGGTCACCAACATCACTAGTACAATCGTACACCTTAGAAGAGTGGAACTCAACTAGGCACCTGCTTGTCAACCTTATAGGGTGCTAGCTCTACAATAGGTGAGGCATGTTGATAGGACTAATCGGCTTCGATGGCTCACGAAATCGTGAAGTCTAGAGACCGACCACGTATGCACACAAGCGTGTGTCTCTCACTGTCCTAGTCAAGTAAGTCGAGATTGGACTCGTATCTCCCGGTTATAAGGCTATCTGAGGTCCTGACATATCTTCCGGTCTTATGGTTGACTTAATTCTCTGACCCTCACCCTGACAAGAGTCCCAATTTTAATAAAGGGGAACACAACTAGCGTGAGGTGTCGCTTTGCCCTAAATATCATGAACAGTCTCATAGTCATAGCCATAACAATGTTCGTCGTCTTACAGTTATACACTTGTACATACATACAATCTTATAGTCTTACAGTTATAAGAGTCTCACAGTCATACAGTCTTATAGGCAGGACAATGGTACAATTATACAGTCAAACAATTGGAACAATTGTACAGTTACGCAGTCATGCAATTACATAATAATACCAAGCACTCACGTTGTACACATATGAAACAACCCATAAAATGTAGAAATAACAAGCCAGAAAACCTGTTTTTCCTGTTGATGGTAGACCAAGAACAGTCACCATCTAGCTACATAACTACACATGAATAATTTCTTCATACTACCATTGATGTGAAGACATGAACATGGACAAGGTTTGTGAAATCAATTTAAAATAGGCCTTAACCAACTAGCCCAATTTCCACACATTGCACAGGGCTTAAATCAGCCCAAGGGATTAGTCTAATCATACCTCAAAAAGGCCTTCACAAATTCTAATAGTTACATTAAACCAAGGTTTAAAAACTCGGCTCGGATCGGCCGAGTCGGACCGGTTTTGGGCCGTTCGTGCCGATCCCTAGTAACCTAGCCGAGTCCAGGATTCGGATCGCCCGATCCGAGCCGGATCGGGCGATCCGAGACCGGATCGGGCCGGGTCGGCTCGGATCGGCCCGACCTGGCCCCCAACGGCTAGTTTGACGAGCCGTTGGGGGTCAACCTAGCCGTTGCTGGCCATTCCCAAACGGCCAGCAACGGCTAGTTTGGGCCTTGGGGGTCTATTTAAACCCCCCCAAGGCCCTCCTAAGGCTCCACAAATTTCCTTTGAGCCTCCTAACATTCTTGCTCTCTCTCCCACTCTCTCGATCATAGAATTCTCTCTCCATCTCTCCCACGAGGTCACTTCTAGTCTACTACAAGCTCCGCGATCTCTCATCTTCTTGTGCTGTGAAGGAATGGCATCTCAAGGTGTTGCTGAGCGGTCATCTGGGAATCCTCCTAGCGCTGATCCTGCTTGGGGTCATTGCACACCGGTGGACATGGGCCAAAGAAAGGTACAATGCAAATATTGCAATCGGGTCGTCTCTGGCGGGGTCTACCGATTCAAATAACATCTTGCTGGAATAAAATGTGAAGTTGCAGCATGTGCTCGAGTTCCTTCAGAGGTTAGGATCCAATTTCGAACTTATATGAAAGAGAAGGAATCAAGCAAAGCAAGTACTGCTAGAAGAAGACAGGAAATTCGAGAGGAATTGTCTGAACCAGTACGAAGGTCTGATGCTGGAGTCCGGCTTGGTGGAAGTAATCAACTTATAAATGTTGATGATTGGGATACAAGTAAGTTTCTTATTTAACTTATTTTCATGTTCTTCATTTAACGTTTTCAGACAAATAGTTATAGTAGATTAAATTTTTTTTCTTTTACATTTAAAGCTGAATTGCGACGTGCAATGGAAGCAAGCCGGCGGTCCTTTGCAGATGAGGACTTATTTCGGCAAACTGGAAGATATGAAGGACAAGGAAGTGGCTCCACACCTTCTGCACAAGAGAGCACTAGCGCCGGCATGAGCGCTAATGTATGCGAAGAGCTGCCTCAGGAGTTCACTAGAGCTGGAGATCCTAGAGTAGGTCCAATAGATCTCTTGCTCACCAAGAAGAGGGATAAATAACTTTCTATTAGTGCTGCATTCAAGAACTTAAAACTTTGTAAGGAGAAGATAGGGAGAGCTACATCTAGGTGGTTTTTCTATAACAGTATCTCTGCTAATGCTGCCAAGGGGCCATATTATGAGTCAATGATCGAAACCATACAAGAAGTTGGCAAAGGGGTTGAGGGACCTTCTCCATATGAGATATACACCAAGTACTTGGATATGGAAGTTGATGACATCCAAACATACATTAAATCATTTGAAAGTATCTGGGATGAGTATGGATGCACTTTAATGTGTGATGGATGGACATGTACATAAATCTTATCTTCAGTTTCTTATCTTATCTTCATTTTTTCTTAATCAGAATGGGTCTCTTTCTGATTTCTTATCACGTTTGGAACTTTATAGGGATAACAAGAAGAAGTATGATCAACTTCTTAATTTACTGCAAAGCCGGAACCGTATTTTGGAAGTCCATTGATGCATCTGAAAAAATAAAGAATGCCCAGTACCTATATGAATTAATGGATCAAATGGTAGAAGAAGTGGGCGAAAAAAGAATTGTCCAAGTGGTTACGGACAATGCAACGGCTTCAAGTTAGCTGGACAAATGTTGATGTAGAAGAAAGAACATCTATACTGGGTTCCCTGTTCTGCTCATTGTATTGACTTGATGTTGGAAGACATTTGGTCTGATCCGATGGTAGATGGAGTGGTCAAGAGTGGTCGATTTATCACCACATTCATCTACAACCACAACAACATTCTGGATATCATGCGCACACATACTCATGGAAGAGAGTTGCTTCGTCTAGGAGCCACCAGGTTTGCATCTCAATATATCTCTCTAGATAGTTTAAGTCAACAAAAGAACAACTTGATTAGGATGGTGGCATCGGAAGATTGGGAGAATCACATATTGCGATATGTACCAACTAAGGTCAGAGAGAAAGGTAAGAAAGTGGCTGATCTAATTCAGTCTAGACTCTTCTGGAGGGGGGTGCAAGCGGTGTTAAATATTGTAGAACCGCTTGTCCGTGTCTTGCGATCTTGTGATGGAGAAAGAAGATCATATATGGGATATTTATATGAAGCTATGGACAAAGCTAAGGAGCTCATTCAACTTAACAATCTAACAACCTATGTGAAGTGGTGGGACATAATAGACAGACGTTGGGAACACACTTTACATCACGATCTTCATGCAGCTGGTAAGCTACTAACTTTTTATATGTATTATTTGCATACACATTTCTCTTAAGTAATAACTAACTTCGACTTATTTATTTCAACCCTTAGTACATGTTTAGAACTGATGGGAAGAAGGATAGTTATGATAGTTGCTCGGAAGTGTTGATGGGGGCTAAGTCTGTTATTAAGCGCATGCTTGCAGATGAGGACAGAGCAATAATGGCATGCAAGCAAATGTATGATTACATAATGATGTTATACCACTTTGGGACAAGTACTGCTCAAAGAGCTGCCAAAATTTTGAGTCCAGGTTTGAAAATTATTAACTAGATGTTCTACTTAATTTTTAATTATAGCTTGCACATTGTTGACATGGCCAATTTTCTATTTACAGCTGACTGGTGGCTAGATCATAGAAAAACATATGGGTATGAAGATTTAGCCTATGTTGCAATTCGGGTCTTAAGTCAAACAACCTCTTCATCAGGTTGTGAGAAAAACTGGAGCACCTTTGGCTTGATTCACACCAAGCAAATGAATAGATTGAAGTCGAGCCGTCTAGAGAAGTTAGTATTCTGTCATTATAACATGAGGTTGAAGCTAAAAAATCTGGAGCTCATAAGGAACCTTCAAAGGCAGGAGAAAGAGAGAATTTTCGGACAAGCCACGGAGACGACACATGCAGAAGAACCCATAGACTTGGATGAGCTGTTCGAGGAGCAACATCCACTAAATACATGAGTTGATGCAAGCACCTCAAATGAGCCTAAATTCAACTCAAATGATCGGGAATGGGCGGAAGGTGAGTTAGATAATGTTTCATTACTTACTGATTTTCAACCTCCTCCTCCAAAACGTCAGAAGAAGAGCAAAAAACAAGCACCAAGTAAAAGGAAGAGTGGTACTGGAATTCAGATTTGTTGATCTGGAGACTATCGAGGAAGAAGATGAAACGCCAGAACCAAGTGATGAGGTCCAATATCAAACTTCAAATGACTCGACATCAAAGATGAACTCCAACAGTTCTGAGGATGGCGGAGATGCTACCAGTGCTCTAGCCCCAGCTCCACCAATTCAATTCACTGGATAAGAAGAATACACACATGCTACCTAAGATGAACATCATGGTAGCAGAGCAGGACGTGAAGAATCTTCCATTCAAACATTCAACAGATCAAGGAGGAAGGACAAAGGTAAAGCTCCTCAGTGTGTAGAGGCCAAAGAAGAACTTAGGAGGGAGAGAGAATATCAGGAGCAACTATCAGATGCATCATCATATTCTCCATACGAAGGGTATAGTCAGCCTACTGGATATGTAGTTTATCCTCCTCAACATTCTGATACATCCGACTATTCAGGGGGTTGTCTAGAATGTCCACAATTGTCAGTTATTTATACCAATACGGATGACTATAGCCGGTATGTGATGTAATATGAACAATACTACCAGAGCTATATGTCATGGGCTGAGTATGTTAGCCATATGTTCATTCAGTATAATGTACGTTTGGAATAAATGTAAGTTCATAATCATATATGTAAGTTTATTCAAGGTTTTTTTGTCCAACAACATCTTATGTACTTCAAATCAATGTATTTCAATACAATTATGCATTAGACTTGTATTTTATATTTTTTCCACATTTTTTCATATTTTTTTCTATTTTTTTCTACTATTCGAACCAGTCGAGCCTGACTCAGCCAGGATCGGCCGGGATCGGACTGACTCGGATCGGAATCGGCCAATCCGATCGGTTTTGGACCGGCCGATCCGGGACCCGATCTCGGGTTTCTTAACCTTGCATTAAACACACGGGCCAATCTAGGCCTTAAAAGATATATGCATTATCACTTGTAAATCTGGCCTCAAAAGACATAAAACTAGTTCTCCAATAACACGTAAACCTGTCCTATAGTCATGAAAACCTGCCCACAATGACCCTGAATAATCCATGGTCCATTTTATACCTTATGTAGTGGGTATAACATTATTTGAAAATCTGCACCCAAGTGAGATGCAATCCTGTCCACAAATGATATGTAAAACTGCCCACAATTAACACAAAAACCCATCCACAAAACCTGTTCAATAGCGGGTATAATATCACCCACAAACCAGCATCTAAAGGACGTGAAAACTGTCCACAACTAACATAAAAATCTGTGTACCTGTGCGTTAGAAAACCCTCCCATCAAACACACATGTTCTCTAACTAAACATGTGATCACTTCACCTTCATTCAAGTACTCATAACACCATAAATGGTAGTTGAAGATCATCTTCACATGCAGAAAATTAGACAACATCTCCTCCTGTTTGGGGAACTAAATATCCCACCTAAACGTGGGAGAAAAATAGCCAAAACATGGAACAAATGAGAGGCACATAGAGAAGGGCAAGGTTCAAGTCTCTTACCTTTTCTGGGCAGTCCAAAAAGACTCCCAAAGCTACCATCTGTAGTTCTAGGCAAAAGAAGACAACCTCCAAATAGTGAAAATCATGTAGCGTGACACTGTTGCAGCAGGTCCCTCTCTCTCTCTCTCTCTCCCCTCCTGCAGCTGGCTCACCCCCTCGCTTTTTTTTTTCCCTGTTTGGGACGTCTAGCCCCTGTGGGGCTTTATTTTGATCTCCTCCTCCTCTAAAGAGGAGGTGGGAAGCTTCTAGGAATAGGACAGCGCGCCCCCTTCTTATTGGGCTGCCCACTCATTAGGCCCATTAAGAGGATTAAACCTCATCATTAATAGGACATTTAAAACTTCTATCCTACAGTACATTAATCCATGTCCAATTGGCATCACAAGATTACATAAAAGTCCACATTTTTCTATCAACTATTTTTGCATCCTATAAAGTCATAATTGTGTATATACTTTTTCTATATTTATGGGGTGTTTGGTTGTGTGATAATTTTTTACATACTTTCATGATAAAAATTATAAAAAATTGACTAATTTTAAAATTGTAACATCTCTCGTTATTATGTTTGGCAAAAATATAATAATTTTTAAAATTTGTAAGTAATCATTTGTTACTGTTTCTAGACCATAATGCAGCATCTCTGTCAAAAATAAGAATATGCCATGCTCACTATATGTTTGACAAAATGTCTCGCCGACCCACTTGAAGAAGCCAAAGCTTTATGCGGTGGCGACCTCGTTGCCATAGCCGTGGAGTTGCTATGTCTGCATCGTCCCAGCGACTGGGCCTCAGCGAGCCTAGAGTTGACGAGAACTTCGTATACCGGTGGTGTGGGTAGGGGGCGGGGGACGAAACGGAGGAGGTAAGTTGGGATGGAGAGAACAAGCTCGTCCTTGCACAACATCAGCGAGCCCTTCGCATGCCGACGGGGAGGGTGGGGAGGCTGGGGAAGAACCTGATGAGACGAATCTAGGGTGGATAAAATGAAACTTCCCCGGCATCGGCGAGCACTTTGTATGCCTGCAGGGAGGGTGTGGGAGGGGGGGCAGGGGTGACCAGTTAGGGGCTGAAATAAAGGGCGTGGCTGATGGCTCTTGCATCAAGCAAGTAGAGCCACTTACCCTCGGCTAGATCCCACAGCAGCGTCACCCCATCCTTCCCGTCACTAGCGCACAGGGACCGTCGGGGCTGACTACGACTGTGTTGATGTAGCCGGCATGGTTGATGAGGGTGAACCTGAGCTTGCAGTTGCTGAGATTCCAGGAGGCAGAGACGATGGTGGGGATGACGGTATTGAGGTTGAAGTGGACGCAACTGACCCAGTTGGTGTGGCCGTCGGCATCCTGGATGATGTATTGGCACTCGCCGAGGGTGTTCCAAAGCTTGATGGGGCGGCCCTGGTAGGCGGAGGCTATCTGGTGATTGTCGACGGCGACAGAGAGGACGTCCTTGGCATGGCCGACGAAGTGGAACAACAGTGGACATGATCGGGGTGGGAGGTGAAGGGTAGGGAACAGAGGTCATCCGCTCGACGCTTCTATGCGTATGCTACAAGAAAAAAGAAGTAGAAGAGGCCTCCACCTATTTTTTTCCTTATCACACTCATCAAAGGGAGTCCCTACCAAAATATATTTTGATACGTCCACCGAATGCCCAATTTTTAAACCATTTCACTGTAAAAATATGTTTTTTATAAAAAAAAGTGTAACTATAATACAATCGAACACCTTGTTAAGTATATACTTTTTACTCCTTTTCCTTGGGGTTCTTAAAAAAAAAGATTCTTAGATCTCACATGACCTCTCCGGGAACATTTTTACACCCAATGACTTTATTATACCCTACTGTTTTTCCTCTTGCAAGGTTCTTCTTCAACTGAGAAATATCACCGTCATGTCCTACAAATTGACAGTAGTTGCACTTGAACTTGTGCCTGTTGTTATCAACCATAGTCCTATGCTGTCATCCGATGTCTCCGGACTCTCGACGAGGGGTAGGGCGGCCATCTACTTGCAAATAACAAAAGAAAAATAACACCAAAATTATATAACATAAGAAGTAAGAAGAGTATGACTTGAAGTCTTCATAAAATGTTTCTTAGATTGAAATCATTAACATACATTTTTTAGGATTTTTATGATTTTTAATAATTTATTAATATAAATAAATAAATAACTTATAAAATAATAATTGTACACATAAATTTTAATCATCATGCAAACAAACATAATTTTAGACATGCACAAAGCTTCTTAAATATAATATTTAATAAATTATTTTTAAATATATAATTTAAAAATATTACATTAAGTCAATTTTAATTATATTTAAGGTAAAAGTTAATGATAATTATCAACAAGACATAGATGTAAAGTTGTATGCTTATGTAATTTTAGATAATTTATAGATTACTTTATTATTTTATTTATTAATTTATAATAATATATTATTCAACATGCAACATTTTGAATCAAAATTTCATCTAAACATGTGCAAAGCATAGATGTATGTCTATCATCACACAAGAAGTTCATTTATTATTTTTTATACTTTTTTTAAAAGTTTTATAAAAAATCATAAATCACTTCCAAATTTGATCAAATCTAAGTTTTTCATATTAAAATTTAAAAAAAGTGATAAATCAACCTTTTATTCATGTTTTAATATTAGAAACAATTTCAAAGAACAACCAAACAAGAAGAAAACATGAAATTTTTAGGGTTCAGATAAATACCTTCTTCCTAAGCCTTAAAACCAGATGGAAATGCTTAGATCTACCTCCAAGAAGGCTTGAAAACACCTTTTCCTTCAAGAAGATCACCTCCAAATCTTTAGATCTCCCAAAAATCTCAAGAAAAAGTGAAGAAAGAAGAAGGGGGAAAGGCTTGAAGGGGATGGATGCTTTGGCTGTTGCGTTTCTATCTGAACATAAATGCAATAGATAGGGCGGTGGCTTTTCTCAAACCCATTCATGTCGGATCGAGCGTATCGGGCCGCATCGCAGCAACGCGAGCTGAATCGCGATCGGCTCGCACCGGATTGCAGCGACTCGAGCCCGTATCGTGCGATTCGGCATGAGTCGGATCCGGTACGCTACGAGTCGGCTTGATCCTCAATCGATCCAACCCGAATCGGCCGAACCAAGCGTCCTAGTGGATCGGGTCGGCTCAGATACGAGTCGACTCATACGAGTCGCCCAATCTGGTACAATACGACAAACCTTCCTTCAGAGCACAACCATGGTGATGTAGCCCACCACTGCCCAAGCTCTCTCCTCCGCTTCAAACTAATCCACTGCCAAAATGCACCCCTTGGATAGTTCCTGGACCCACCAATTTCCTCCATCTCTTTCCCCCTTGTCCAAAAGATGCTTGATCTTCAACAAGTCTGGGCTCCTATCCAGCACATATACATGGAAGCTCCTCTGGTGTCATTGTAGCCTAGGCCGCAAAGCATCACCAAGAATGCACATGGTGATAGACTCCGCCTTGCTCCGACCTGAAGGGGCTTCCTCATCCTCCACCCCTGCCTCCCACAACACATTTGCGTAGGTCTAATGTTTTATAAATGCCTAGGCGGGCTGAGGCGGTAGAACCACCTGCTGCCTAGGCAGACTGCCCAGTCAGCGAGGCGGGCGCCTCATTAATGGGGCGGTTATTTTTTTAGCTTTTAACATTTTGCACAATGCCTATGCACTACTTGGCCTGGCTAAATATATTTTCATTTGTAATGACATTTGGGACATTGTTTTGCATGTTAATTATACAGAAGGAATAATCACAACCTATTTTCACTTTTTAAACAAAGAGACCTACGATAATGCATAACTAAAGATGAAGATCAAGCTTGAGTCACATTTGTTGAGGTATGAGGCTATTATCAAATATTGCTGCATCTCAATAATTTATTCGCGTAATGTTATATAAGAAATCCTATAACTACATACCAAAACTGAGCAGTATAATTATTGTATATTAGATATGTCTAGATTAGTGAGTCCTACCAATGCATACAATTGTAGAAAAGGAATGAGGATACTATTCAATTTGATGCTTTCCTTATTTATTGGTGTAAAGTAAATGTAGCCTCTTTTTTTAATCATAAATCTAACCATGAATAAATATCAAACAATGAATCAAGTCTGACATCTGTGGAAAGCTCTTAAAGTTGTTATTATAAATTTTCTAGTCATACTCAATATTTAGAGATACAACACATGCTATGTAATGTATTATCAAGGACATTTAGGTAATTACATATTTACATGAGGAGGAAAAAATTGATGAGACAAAATTGTCGAGAAAAGTCCGAGGCAGAAACGCTCGAGGCAGCTAACCCATCTGAGGTGCATAGGCAGGCCGCCTTTTAAAACAGTGCATAGGTCTTTTCTCATCGCCACCCTGATGAGCACTCCCTAAGCCTAGTTCCTTGGCAAAACTTCCAGAGCCTTCCCCACTGCATCTCAGGCATCTCATAGGAGCCCTGCACAAGCTCAGCAAATGCCCCCCCCACAAAGACAATGAAAACATCTAGTGTCACTCGGCCTGACCTCTAAAGATGAAGGGCTTCCCACCTTGAGGATGGGAGGCAGGTTGAGGTGGTGGGCCTGCTGGACCTCCGGCTCCTTAGGGGACACAGTTGGCCCCGGTAACTGTTGACACGATCGTGGGTGGACCCTCGCCTCGCCCCTCCCTGCCATCGTTCGTCCAATGCACATCCCCCTGCCCATCTTAATGTTGTATGTTTCTTGTTCTGTAATAAAGAGAAAGGAAACATAAGATAACCATAGTTATGATGATTTTACTTTGATGGAGATGTGTTGGAGCTTTGACAGGCAAGAGTTTATGCAGGGTAGCTGGTGTCCTAGTCTCTTAGGTTACCAACAAAAGCATTATTTGTGGTGGTCATTTTTTGCCTGAAAATCATTTTAATAATGAGGACAGCTATTAAATATTTCAGAAAGGAGAGGAGAGGTTGGCTGCTAATGTATGGGGTGTGGGAAAAAAATCTGCAAGAACCTTTCATTCTGGAAGATTTGATTTCAGGTAGGATCCTTAGTTAAGTCCATTGGATATCGATGAGGATGTGGCTTATTATCGATGTCCTTCTTATATACCAATGGTATCCCAACAAAAGAATCGGCATATTTTCAGTAGCAAACAACAACATGCCCCCCCCCCCCCCCCCCCCCCCCCAACCCATCCACCCAAGTGGGTAAGTCAGATGTATCCTTCTGATTGCACTTGCAGACCTTGAAAAATTACGGCCATATAGCCTGTATTGCAGAGTTGAACTCGGCATCTTAAATTGGAAATTATTTTTCCGAGTAGTCTTTGTTGCAGGTACAGGACAAGGACATGACTATAGTTTAACGAGGACATGGCACGCCACAGTGCCACACTGTTTGTTTGTTATGCAATCTGAAGATCAGGCAGACAACACCTACCTTGAGTTTGGTGCTGCCAAATTTGGTAGTGTCGAACTTAAGTTTGGCGTGCCTGAGCTGTGTGCTGTGCACAGGGACTGTGGCTGACATGCTGATCACTAGCATTTCATTTTCTCTCAAAACATTAAATTCTCATGTTTTCCTGCATTGGCCATGATTTATTTTGTATCATCAAATGGAACCTTTGTATGTTAGGATAATTCCTAGAAATAAAAAATTGTTCCAGAGAGGCAGAATCTGTGTTGAAGATGCTATCTCTGCCAGCATCCCTTGTGGATCAAGTGCAGATTGGTGAAGGTGCCTTTGTTGTTGCAAGTGTAATTCAATTATTGTAGATGGTGGCAGTCCTTTGTTTCCTTATTGCTGGTCATCTTGCTTGGTAGAGAATGGGAGTTCTATTGATGTTAAAGAGTAAGATATAGGGCTGTACACAATAAACTAATTATCCAATTTTGATTGGATTCTGATACTCTGGAATCAAATTCGGAAATATATATACCACCAAAATATATCTCAGAATCAGAATTTTTTATAATTGATTGGAAACAGTGAAGCTAATATTTTCCTATCTGCTTTCTGTCAGCTTCCAGTAACATCTAATTTTATATGTGTATGAAACTATGAGTACTTTTATTATTAAATCATAAATCACACTATTAGCCTTTGGTCTGGAGCCCTTGAGCCCATGGCTTGGGCTTGTGTGTGGACCCGAGCCTGGTGGTTAAGTAACCAGGGAGGGGGTGGGGTCTTTTATATAACTATAGTTGTTGTGTGACTATTCGTGGGGAGCCAGCACAGCAGGGGCATGTAGTCAGGTGAATATGCCCATAAATGCCAAATGGCTAGTCAGCAAAGTCACTTAAGAACTAAAGGTTAAGGATTTTGGGAGCATCTGTTTCTGAACTACAAGAGAAAAATGGAAATGGAAGCAGAAATATCTATTTCCATGTCTACTTCTAAGGCTGATAATGTCGGAAATGGAAACCGAATCCGACCTGTCTATTGCCCAAGTAGGACCTTACTGATGGGGCTTGAGAGTATCTCAATCTGTTTTGATCTTGGAAACTCCCACTCAGACCCAGTTCAGAAAAGGGATGAGGATATGATGCAAAGGGGGAGGAAATCTCTAACACATTATTGTATTGACATGCCTATACGCGTTGCTTTTCTGATGTTGATTTTATTGGTCTTGCCACAGAGAGCACACTTCTGTGGGATTTGATGAGCAAACATATGGTAGGAGTATAGGACTTCATGGTGTTTCTCATGTAGCATCTGTCTGAGCAAGATCCTGGAAGATGTGTAATGAATGTTTGCAAGTAAACTGAAAGTAACACTTAGCAACGGAAGCATGAGAAATTGTAGAACTTGCATACCCTTACCGTACTGCAACCTTCCTGTGTTCTTAATGTGGGCATCTAACTGAGAAAAGTCCATGGAATAATACCGCCGGCACAGTTGCTTTAAGAATTGCAAATGCAGTGGATTGCCTGTATTCAATGATTCTAATGCTTTTTGGTTGTCAGATGCAATGGTGTAGAATCAATCTTGTTAGAATTACATATGCAAGTACAGCTGTTGATAGAACCGTACTGCCAATGAGTTTTTAGACTCTTAAATGGTTTAACAAAAACACAGCTAAACCTTGAACTGGAACTCATATATGACTGAAACTGATGTTATGTTTATTTCTAGATGCAAGAAAACCCATGATGAACTTGGAAAGATTTGTAACCTAAATGTATGCTGCCATTTCACATGTAAGTTTGTTAGAGGTTCCAGTGATCTTGCGGTGACATGCTTTGTGCTCTATTTCCTGTTGGCAGGGCCTGCTGATGTAGTTGATGATGTTACTGGCGGACTGAAGCTTTTGTAGTAAGATGTCCATCACCAACAAGACATGATGTAGGGTACAAACCCTGCGATTGATCCTTATAAAGGTGGAGTCAGTGCTGTGGATTTACGCCCTTCGGCATCAGCACCTCATGCCTGCAAGCCTGATTATCTTGAACATGTTGCTGCGGATCAAAGGTGTGAAATACTTGTTAGGTTTGCACTGTTGTTCCGAATCTGTACCCAAATCTGAGCCCATGTGCTTATCTCTGCATCCGCTTTCAAATTCAAATATCATGGGACCCTCATTGGACGGAATTGTTGTTAACTTTCTGCTGTCATTTCACTTTTTTCTGTACTATCGTCATGGAAGGCGTTTACTTTGGTATTCTTTGGTGTAATGTAAAATGTCATAATTTTCTGATTTTAAAATCACTATTTTAAAATCATTGTTGGAAAGTGATTTTAAAATCATTGGTTTTAAAACACTTGTGTCTTGATTTACAGTGAAAATCAAAATGAGAGAAAAATTAGTATTACGAACCTGAGTGTTTATAGCATACCAGATGTCAGGGAAACACTAAAAATGGTATTTTGCCATGTTTTATATAATTTTACAGCAAACAGGAAAACATTGGAAAATGGTATTTTACCACGTTTAATATCATTTTACAGCGAACCCGATGCTGCCCTTGCTTAATATAATCTTGACAGGAAAGTAACTTCCTTTCAGCAGTGCTCCTTAATGATACCCGTCAAGAGGAAGCGACAAGTAACTCGCAGGGAACTGATTAACAAACGTGTGAATTGAAGATCATGTTTGTGTCAAAAATTGAACGGACTATGCACAGCATAATAATTGTAACACTATAAGAGAGAATGGTAGATTTACATGTCTACATCCATGGGGAGAGTTGAGAGGCATTTTACTATACAGAAGAATATGCAAACAAGTAATAATTTTTGGCAAGTTTGTTTCATAGATATGGTATTCCGCATTTCGTATGCCCTGATCTCTTATACTTAGAATAATAAGAATTATCTTTGGAGCATTTTTTTTTAATTTTAGGAATGAGTAATTCTCACCTTTTAGGTGAGTTGAGTTATTCTACTTGTTTTGAGAATAATGCGTCCTCGTCGAGAATAACGCGTCTGCATTCTTAAACTTGGATTAGCAAAATAAGTTTCATAAATCATCTTATTCGACCCCTTATTTCCGAAACAAACCGAAAGTGAATGTCCGGTTATCTTAAATTAAGCACAATGGATAAAGGCTCCTTTCTTCTTCTAAAGGATTTGCTATAAATAGCTCTTGAAATGCTGAAGGAAGAGCAAAAGCATTAGAGGAGGCCTAAAGAGTGTTCGTATGTGCAAACCAAGCAGTAAAATCTTTCTTGTTGGAGACCATGACTAGCAAAGCCATCTGAAATGGTCTAGATCGATTTTAGTTATGGAAATCAACTTACATACGAATCTCCATATTTTTGGGTTTCTTTAGGTCGGATAAGTTTTACATTCCTTACTTTTGACTTCGGCAAAAAATAAATGCTATCAACTATGTTTTACATTCTCCTAAACACGTCCACGTAGTTTCGGAATGTGACTATGAGTAATGTTGGTTTGGCCTTTCTCTAGCTCGAGAGTTCTTTATTGCAGAAGATAGTGGTTACTAAGCAGTTGTTGCACTATGACAAAGATGAAAGAAGAAGACCTAGTATTCTTCGTTTGCCTTAACATCCACATTATTAGGCTGTGAAATCAACTTATGGAAGCACTCATATAGGCTAATAGGTCAATCCTATCAAATGTTCACAAGCTATAACGCTACCTTTTTAGATAAAGTTTATTTGTAAGTGACTAGGCATGTTGATCTTCTCTGATTTCTTTATAAATCAGTAGTGTTGACATCGATAGTGTTATACATTATCTCATCCAATAGACTAAACTACATGGTGCATATGGTTCTTATATCTAGCTCTAATTCTGCAGTTCAATCTCTCCTCAAACTTGGTAGTCAACATACTCAATAGTATTAAAACTTGACTGACTCATATAAACGTTACTATGATATCAGCTGTCAAGAAAAAAATGACAAACAACTCACAACAGAATGGATCCATAATTTTTTTTGAGAATTAGATAAAACTTTGTGAATCGGGAAGTATCCTTGCATGTTAAAGATGAAATGAGGAACTGTGCATGATAACATAGCTAGAATAACAAATGACAAGAGAAGACAATACATTTAAAATATTTGGTAAAGCTTATGTCTACAAGGAGAGCTAGAGAGAAACTTCAATATGTTAAAAAAAAAAAAGGAAAAAAAAACAAATGAGAAGCAACCTTTATGCTGAACACTCTGCTGTCTTCTCTAAATGAAGCATGTCCAACAAAAGCTCCTCCCTTCTCCTTCAAATCACCATAAATAGCTTTTGAAACACCAAAGAAGAAGAAGAATGAAAAGTTCCAACCAAGACCCGTGATCACGAGGGGGCATGAGAACGTTTATGTACAAATTCACATTTTGTCGAAAGTAAATTCTTTATATGATGAAGCAAATTTGTGGGTAGCAAATCCATGGAGAAGTAGGAGATCAGTTTCCTCTTGTAAACTAACTCATGCTAATGAGTCCCCTATAGTTTGAGTTCTTTGACCAAGTCAACTTTAATAGGTACCGTTGGATTTGACATGATAGTATGGTGATTAGTGCTTATTATAGATCATGCATATATGGTACCTTATTTGGTACATAGTTTTGGAAAGAGATTCACTTTGGGCTTTAGATAGCAACTGACCATCTTTAGTCTTTTATGTGTCTGAATTAGGTGATTGATGTAGCCGAAGCTATCACGACCGGATTCCGAGGCTGGAATCCGAAGTTGGGATCCGGAGCTGGGTCGGATCGGAGAAGAGGCCCGACGGGGATCCGAAAGGCGATGGAGGCGGAGACGCAACCGAAGATCCGAAGCTGAGGGTCACCCGGTCGGATGTGGGCTAGCCTTTGGAAGGCACGGCCGAATTTCCTCCGGTCGAAGGGCAGCTGGTGCGGAGCCGAGGTACCTTCGGGCGAGGAGGGCCAGCCGGCGAATGGCATCGAGACCGGAGGAAGAAGCCCGAGGTAGGCGGCCGAGACCGACTCGGAGAGGTCGGCGAAGATTCAAACCGAGCCCCTGCGGGAGGGAAAGAAGAAGAAACCAGTCAGTAGGAGTCCTGGGCTTCGGCTCTAAGGAACCCCCTCCGACGGTTAAGTTAGCTTCTGAAGATGATTCGATTCAGAAGTCAGAGAGATGGTAGAAGCAGCTTTAATGCTTTTTTTGGACTGTAGTCCTTTAGGGTCACGGAGGCATACCTTTGGCAATAAATAGCGGTGTATTTATAGCGGAGGATAGAGGATGCTTAACGGTGGTAGCCGATATAGGACTATGTTCCGGGTTTATTGGTAAACCGCCATAGTGCCTAGTCCTCCCACCGGAGTGGGCCGGACACGGCTATTGGGCCGAAGGGGGTTGGGCCGCTGATGGGCTGAAGCCTACTGGGCCGAGGGCTGCTGAGCCGCTAACGGGCCGAAGGCTATTGGGCCGTTGACTGGCCGAAGAGCACTGGACTGCTTACTGGGCCGAGGGCCGCCGGGGCGCTAGCGGGCCGAAGGCTCCCAGGGGGCCTTTTACTGCCGCTGTTGGGCTGACCACAGCGTTGGGCCTGTTTTAATGGGCCGAGTCGGATTCTGCCTCATCACATAGCCCCCCACTCTTGTCTTCCTCAGTTTTGAGATGGCGAGAGTATAGTCTGAAGCCTCCTTGGGGAATAACGTAACAGGCGCTATCCGAGGCTTTCTATTTCGTTAAGAAGAAATAATGCCCTCGGTCGGCCGAGGGTCAGTAGCCATTAATCGTCTTTGTTCGGGATATAGTGACGGAATACCTTCGTCCTTAATTGCGAAGGGACGAGCCTTCTGACTATGTCAGGCCTGACAAATGAACGGGACAGACGTCGAGTTCTCCGTCAGAACAGTCACGTCGTGAGGAAACACAGGACACGCGTCGCGCATCCGGCCGCCCCGTTAGAAACACAAAAGGATCCTGGCCGTACGCGGATCGCGGCTCATTTCGGCTCTCTGTCCGAGGCCTTACTCGGATTGCCGCCTCTTCCTTCCTTGGCACGCGGATCGGAACACGTGGCGGGCATCCGAGTAATCAGCCGAAGGGTCGGACCGCTTTCGGCCATTGATTATCTTGCCTCGATTCCCGGAGTCGGGCCGTCATCATTGCCGAAGGACGGTACACGTGGCGTGTATTTGAGAGAGGTGATATCGCCGAGGGAGATGATCCTGGCCGTTGATTTCGGCAGGGGATTTTTTAAACTTAGCCTATAAATAGGAACCCTTTGCAGGACACTGTTCCGCTCCCTCCTTCCTACGCCTGCGTTTCCCTGCAACTATCCGAGCTTTCCTGCTTCTCCGGCGAAGGGTTAGCCATTTGAAGGTGCTTCCGAGTGCGATGTCTGTCGCCGGGAGCTCTCCATCGCCTGGAGTTGTTGCTGGGGAAGTTTCCATTGCTTGAGAGGCGGTGGGCAATCGAGGAGATCTTTTTTTGAGGGTAAGCCTCAATTTCCTTTCTCCGTCCCCGTGATCCATGTCCTGCAGTTCCTCCTCGGCTGATAGTAGTTCTCCGGCCGAAGGCTTTTCTTCGTCTCAGTCTTCTGAATCCTCCTTATCATCTCCCCTTTCTTCGAACTCCCTTGCTTCTCTCATGGCGGACGAGGCCGAATCGTCTGGTGCCGAGGGGGCTGAAGAGGTTCTTGCCACGGGCCAGGCTTCCTCCTCCGGTCGTCGTCGGCCCGAGACCGCTTCGGAAGCGGTCTGCACTCTTACTGACGATGGGGTCAGATACCTTGCCTCCTACTATCAATTCCCATCGTGGATGACCCCCTATCGGCCAGGTTCGAACACCAGGGCCAATTCTCCTCGTCCTGGTAGCTTTTCCATTTATGAGGAAAGCTTCCGGACGGGTTTTCGCCTTCCTCTCTCCACCTTCGTAATCAATCTCTTGTGCTTCTACGGGTTAGCCCCGTCTCAATTTTTTCCTAACTCCTGGCGCACAGTCTATGCCTTCTTGGCTGTGTTCGCCTTCATCGAAGTTACCCCTTCGGTTAACATCTTTCGCTATCTCTTCAAGATACAACGGCAGGGGAGATCCGAGTGGTACAGTTTTGTCCCTTGCCTCGGCCGGGGTATCTTTTCCGGAAAGCCCTCGTCCATTCATGACTGGAAGAGGAACTTCATCTTGGTCTCTCTCCCGGAGAATGAGAAGAGTGTGTGGCCCTTTCCCACTAAGCGGGCACCACTGGCCGAAGGCCTCTCCGATCCGCCTACTCTCAACCCCGATTAGCTTCACATTGTGAGCCTCATAGATGCCGCGGCTCCGTACGATATCGCGGAGCTTTTCAATGAAACGAAGCAGCTCGTGCGGGTTGGGGCGTGGCCGGATCCGATGAAGGATCCTCCGCGTTATCTTCCTCCCGAGGAGGTTCCGGGGGAGACTGAAGGAGCTGCCGAGGTCGCGCCTCCGGCCGAAGCTCCTCCGACCGCAGAGGGTGCTGAAGCTTCGGCCGAGGGTAAGTCGGTCTTGAACCGCGGAGTTACGCGCCGTAAGTTATTAATCCCTCTCTTCTGTTTGCAGCAATGTCTGGGATTCGAGGTCTCCTTAGCCGGATGGCCCAGCAGTCCGGCCGATCTCAATCGTCCCGACCGCAGGCGGCGGGAGGGGCCGGACGAGGCGTGGCTCCGAGCGTCCGGGCCGCGATAACGACAACGGCTTCCGTCGAGGGCCGCGCTGCTGCTGCTGCTCTCTCGAGAGAGAAAAGGCAAGTCGATCGTCCGAAGGGGCGGCCGGCTATCGAAGCGGAGCCGGGTGGACGAGCCCGGTGAATCAGAGCCTCCCTTGGTAGCTAAGAGGCCAATCGTTGCCCGAAGGGCCCCGCTCTCGTCGCTTCCTGAAGCGCCGAGGGGCGATTCTCCTTCGGCCGCGACGGCGGGTGTAGAAGACCTTGGAGGTTCCGGGTCGTAGGCATCTCGCGAATATGAGCGCGAGCTATGGGTCCCGGAACTGGGGATCTATCGGGACGAGAGTCTGGAGGACCCTCGGACATGCCTGCGCCTGCTCCGAGGCTTGACCCTCCCGACGGCCGAGGACGAGCTGAAGGATCTGTCCGAGAACGAACTGGCATCGCTGAGCGCCCGATTGTCGGTCCAGGTAAAAACCTTCTTTGTGCGCCTCGGTCTAACATTTCCCTTGGCTCGTTTTGGGGTTGCTAATTTCTGTTTGTTTTTGGCTGCAGGCCGCGGTCACGTGTGGCACCCTGATTCGTCGTCAGGTGGCCATCCATCAAAAACTCCGGGACGCCGAGCAGGCATCGGACCCGTCGGCTTCTGGCGAGGACTCCCCGGTGCGACGCGGTTTTGAGGCCAGCGTCGACTGGCTCCTGGAGGCAAACGCCCGGATGCGGGCTGAGTTGGAGGAGCAGCAGGAGGCGACTCGCACTTCCTCCGAGGCCAAATCGAAGGCCGAGCGGGAGAAGGAGAAGGCCGAGAAGGAGCTGGAGGCGGTCCGGGCCGAAAATAAAGCTCTTAAGGCCGAGATCCAGGACAAGGCCGCCCAGCGGGTCTCGGACCGCCGCCGCCATGCCGAGGAGATGTCGGCTCTGAGGCTAGACCTGGAGGCTAAGGCCAAAGAGGCTGCTCGCACAGCCGTAGCCAGCTATAAGGCTGGCCCAGATTATGCCGAGGAGATAATCCAGGCCCAGCTGTTAGCGGCTTTGTCTGTATTCAGCATAGGGCTGGCTGCTGCCCAAAAGGCGTGTCCGGCCGTGGACCTGACCGGCATCGTCCTTCCAACGGACGAGGAAGGCGAAGAGCTCCTATCTTGGTGGAAGGAGCTCAAGGCTGAAAGAGCTTCGGCCTCGGTGGAAGGCGATGCGGCCGTTCCTGACGAGGCAGCTCCCGTGGATGCCGCCCCTGCCGAGGCCGTTCAGGTCGATGATTCTCCCTCCCCATCTCTTGGCCGGAGCCCTGTTGATGTGGATGGTGAGAACACCGAAGGCTAATACGGGGCTTGTCCCGATTTTTGTTTTGACTTCAGTTGAAAGACTGCGGCCAGATGTACGGCCAATTTTGTACTTCGTTTTTCATGTATATAAAAAGTACTTTGCTTCTTCTTTGCGTACTGAATGGATGACCGAGTCTGGTTCTTCTTGTGTCCGAGACCTTATTTCTATTTAGATGCGGCTCGTGCGGCCGAAGCCTAATCCAGATTCGGATACGGACTTGAAGAAGAATGTTGTTCCCGATACGGTTTGCGTGGCTGAGGCCACTACCGATACGATTTATACGGACTTGGAGAGAACACCATGCCGCTCCCGATACGGTTTGCATGGCCGAAGCCACTCCCGGTACGGTTTACACGGACTTAGAGAGAATACCATGCCGCTCCCGATACGGTTTGCATGGCCGAAGCCACTCCCGGTACGGTTTACACGGACTTAGAGAGAATACCATGCCGCTCCCGATATGGTTTGCATGGCCGAAGCCACTCCCGGTACGGTTTACACGGACTTAGAGAAGATACCATGCCGCTCCCGATACGGTTTGCATGGCCGAAGCCACTCCCGGTACGGTTTACACGGACTTAGAGAGAATACCATGCTGCTCCCGATACGGTTTGCATGGCCGAAGCCACTCCCGGTACGGTTTACACGGACTTAGAGAATACCATGCCGCTCCCGATACGGTTTGCATGGCCGAAGCCACTCCCGGTACGGTTTACACGGACTTAGAGAAGATACCATGCCGCTCTCGATACGGTTTGCATGGCCGAAGCCACTCCCGGTACGGTTTACACGGACTTAGAGAGAATACCATGCTGCTCCCGATACGGTTTGCATGGCCGAAGCCACTCCCGGTACGGTTTACACGGACTTAGAGAGAATACCATGCCGCTCCCGATACGGTTTGTATGGCCGAAGCCACTCCCGGTACGGTTTACACGGACTTAGAGAATACCATGCCGCTCCCGATACGGTTTGCATGGCCGAAGCCACACCCGGTACGGTTTACACGGACTTAGAGAATATCATGCCGCTCCCGATACGGTTTGCATGGCCGAAGCCACTCCCGGTACGGTTTACACGGACTTAGAGAGAATACCATGCCGCTCCCGATACGGTTTGCATGGCCGAAGCCACTCCCGGTACGGTTTACACGGACTTAGAGAATACCATGCCGCTCCCGATACGGTTTACATGGCCGAAGCCACTCCCGGTACGGTTTACACGAACTTAGAGAATACCATGCCGCTCCCGATACGGTTTGCATGGCCGAAGCCACTCCCGGTACGGTTTACACGGACTTAGAGAGAATACCATGCATGGCATCTTAACAGGAGAAATTTATTCATACCTTCCGGCTAAATTCCGGGGGTAGTAACTTACATGAAATAACGCCGAAGGCGCTCCACATTCCAAGTGCGAGGGAGAGGTTGGCCTGAAAGGGTTTCCAACCGATAAGCCCCTCGTCGAATTACCTCCCTTACGCGATATGGTCCTTCCCAGTTGGGGGAAAGCTTATATGCGGCTTCGGTTGGTTTAGATGCATGAGCATTCCTCAACACAAGGCTCCCGGTTTCAAAGCTTCGGGGCTTCACTCGAGTGTCGTGGTATCTGGCCATGCGCTGCTGATAAGCTGCTAGCCGAATGCGAGCTTTATCTCTGGTTTCTTCTATGAGATCGAGATGATCCTTTAAGGCTTCCCCATTGGCTTCCGGATCATGAGTAAGGACTCTCGGAGAGGGAATGCCGATTTTAACAGGAATAACGGCTTCTATCCCATAAGCCATGCGAAACGGGGTTTCGCCGGTCGGGGTTCGGCTTGTAGTCCGATACGCCCAGAGAACACTTGGTAGCTCTTCCACCCATCGGCCTTTGGCTTCGCCGAGGCGAGTCTTCAATCCTTGTAGCAGGCTTCGGTTAGTGACCTCGACCTGGCCGTTCGTCCGGGGGTGTGCTACTAAAGTAAACCTGTGGAGAATGCCGAAGCTGGCGCAGTTGTCATTAAACCGACGGCTGTCGAATTGTTTGCCGTTGTCTAAGATAATGGCCCAGGGGATGCCGTACCGGCAGATGATGGACTTCCAGACGAAGTTCCAAGCATTGCTATCGGTTATGGACGCGAGGGGTTCGGCTTCTACCTATTTAGTGAAATAGTCTACTGCCACGATAAGGAACTTCCTTTGGCTTGTGGCGATGGGAAAGGGCCCTAGGAGGTCGATTCCCCATTGGGCAAAAGGCCAGGGGTCAGATAAAGGGGCTAGAAGGGTTGCTGACTGGTGGATGAGGGAGCTAAACCTCTGGCATTGATCGCAGCGACAGACGAGGGCAGTTGCATCCTCTCGGAGCGTCGGCCACCAGTATCCTTGCCTTAGAAGTTTGTGGGCCAGCACCCTTCCTCCCGCATGCGCTCCGCATACCCCTTCATGCACCTCTCGCATGGCGTAGTCCGCTTCGGCCGGGCCGAGGCATCGCAAGAGTGGTCGGCCGAAGGACTTTTTATATAACAGCCCGTCCAAGAGAAGGAAGTGAGATGAACGCTGCCGAATATGCTTTGCTTCCTTTGGATCGGGCGGGACTTCTCCTCGGAGGAGGAAAGTGACTAGGAGAGTCATCCAGGTCTCGGTCTCGGCTTCGGTCACCTGCATGACCTCGGACTCTTCGAGGCTTGGCTCGGCAAGTTCTTCTACAAGAATCATCCGGCCTCCTCCCCCGTCCTGAGTTGATGCTAGCCGGGAAAGAGCGTCGGCTCGAGCATTCTCGTCTCTCGGGATCCGCACGATTTCATAGGAGTTGAATTGGGCGAGGATCTTGCGAGTTACCTGGAGATAGGATGCCATTATCGCATCTCGTGCCTCGTATTCCCCAGAAACATGACTGGCAATTAGCTGAGAATCGCTAAAAGCCTTTATGTTCCGGACACCAAGCTTTCTAGCGGCCCGAAGGCCGGAAATGAGAGCTTCATACTCGGCGGCGTTATTGGTGGCAGGGAAGGAGAAGCGTAGCGCATACTCCATGACGACCCCTTCGGGAGACGCAAAGATCCATCCGGCGCCGCTGCCCGTGGAGCACGCGGAGCCGTCTACATAGAGCTGCCACTCATTCGCCGGTGTGAAAGCCGAAATATCCTCGGCCTCGGATGTGTCGACCTTCGGTTGAGGTGCTGAGGGTGCTTCAGGAGTGAGCTCGGCAATAAAGTCGGCTAACGCCTGGGCTTTTATCGCCATCCGAGGCGCATAGGAGACGTCGAACACTCCCAGTTCGATCGCCCATTTCGCCAGTCTGCCGGACACCTCCGGTCGGGAGAGGACTTGCTTCAGAGGCTGGTCGGTGAGGACCTTTATCGAGTGGGCGAGGAAGTAAGGCCGGAGCCTCCTCGCGGATGAGACGAGGGCCAAAGCCAGCTTCTCAAGAGCAAGATATCGGAGGTCTGCTCCTTGGAGGGCTCGGCTTATATAGTAGACAGGCTTCTGGACGCTGTCTTGCTCCCGGACAAGGACGGCGCTGATAGCTGCCTCAGATACCGCGAGGTAGAGGAACAGCGGCTCTCCGTAAACCGGCTTGGACAGTATGGGAACCTTGGAGAGATAGACCTTCAGTTGCTCGAAGGCCGTCTGGCACTCGTCCGTCCAGGAGAAGCTATTGGCCTTCTTCATTAGCTTAAAGAAGGAAAAGCAGTAGTTCGCCGTTCTAGACATGAAGCGGCTCAAGGAGGCAATCCTTCCGTTTAGCTTCTGAACCTCCCGGAGGTTGGCCGGAGGACGCATCTGAATGATGGCCGAAACCTTTGCGGGGTTAGCCTCCACCCCTCGGTGAGTGACCATATAATCGAGGAACTTTCCGGAGGCTACTCCAAAGGCGCATTTAGCTAGATTCAGCTTCATCTTGTATTGCCGTAAGGCGGAAAATGTTTCGGCTAGGTCGGTCAGATGGTCTGCAGCGATGCGGCTTTTCACCAGCATATCGTCGATGTAGACTTCCATGTTGCGGCCGAGCTGTGGAGCGAATATTTTGTTGACGAGGCGCTGATATGTCGCGCCAGCGTTCTTCAGGCCGAAGGGCATCCAGGTATAGCAATACAGGCCGAGATCAGTTGTGAAGCTGGTCTTGCTTTCATCGTCCGGATGCATTTGGATCTGATGGTAGCCTGAATAGGCGTCGAGGAAGCTCAGAAGCTCGTGGCTAGAGGTCGCATCCACCACCTGATCTATCCGAGGTAGCGGGAAGCTATCCATCGGACAGGCTTTGTTAAGGTTGGTGAAGTCCACGCACATTCGCCATTTGCCATCTTTCTTGGGCACCATTAC
This sequence comes from Zantedeschia hybrid cultivar, assembly GCA_030544215.1. NCBI lineage: Eukaryota > Viridiplantae > Streptophyta > Magnoliopsida > Alismatales > Araceae > Zantedeschia > Zantedeschia hybrid cultivar. The sequence goes on from JARZZO010000016.1 coordinate 16,815,072, forward strand.
TACGTTGGCGATCCAGTCCGGGTGGTGTACCTCTCGGAGGTGCCCGGCATCTAGCCCCTTTTGAACTTCGGCTTGAATGGCGGCTCTCCTTTCTTGATTGAAGGTACGCCGCTTCTGCTTGACCGGGAGCTGGTTAGGATCGGTGTGTAGCTGATGCTCTGCTATTTCCGGGTCAACCCGGGCATGTCTGTTGGAGACCAGGCGAAGACGTCGAGATTCCTTTTCAGGAATTCGGCGAGTCTCTCTGCTTCGGTTTTCTCCACGCCGGAGCCTATCATAAGGGTCCGCCCTTCGCCTCCCGGAACTGGGATGGCGATGAGTTATTCTCCCGGGGATGCTTCGGCTGAAGATTCAATCGACAGGGATTCGGCCGCAACTTTCCCCTTGACCGAAATCATGTAGCATTGCCGAGCCGCTTCTTGATTCCCCTTGGCTTCGCCTATTCCATGGCTGGTGTGGAATTTAAGCTTCTGATGAAAAGATGAAAGCACAGCTCCGATCCCGCCGATTAGCCTTCGACCGAAGATGGCGTTATAAGCTAAATCAATTTTTACAACGGCAAAATCTGTTTCTACGGTTAATTGCCGGGGAGCGGAGCCTATGGTTATGGGGAGCCGGACAATGCCCTCTACTCGGTAGGGCGAGCCATTAAAACCGAATAGGGGACCCCGGTGAGGCTTCATATTAGCCTCATTCAATCCCATCTTTTCAAAGCAATCATAAAATAATATGTTCGGAGCGCTTCCATTATCAACAAAAATACGATGAACATCGTAATTGTTTATTACAGCGTTCACAACAAGAGCATCGTCGTGAGGGATCTGAATATCAATCAGGTCCTCTGAGCCGAAGGTAATGTCTTCTTGGCGGGGCCGCTTCGGCTCGACGTCGACCGTCGCTATTGTTGCAGAGCTGTGCTGACGGCGCCTCGACCCTTCTCCTGTCCCGCCGGATATCATCATGATAGACCCAGCGCTGGGTCTTTGATGAGATGTCTCCACCGGGGCCGAGGTAATCTTTGGCGGAGGAGCGGCTTCCTTCTCCGAGGGTTGCTGCGGCCTGGCCGTCTCAGGGACGTCCCGGTTCCGCTGTTGCTGGGGCTGCTCTCGCCGGTACTGCGGCAGTCTGCCCTCTCTGATGAGGCGGTCGATCTCCTCCAGAAGGTGCCGGCATTCGTCAGTTGAATGGCCGATCTCCCGATGATACTCGCAATATTTGTCGGGGTCCCTTCGGCGAGGATCTGTTTTGATGCGCTCTGGCCGCCGGATCATGCCCTTCACCTCCATAAGCATTCGGGAAGGGGGAGCGGGTAGCGGCAGGTACCGCGGCTGCGGATCCCGTTGCTTTTCTCGGTCCCACTCCTCCCTGCGATATCGCTTACGGGAGGGCTCTTGATCTTCAGGTCGAGGGCGGACCACCTGAGGGCCAGGCGCCGATACTGCTTCGGCTGCACCTCTGCCTTCGGACATCATCAAGGCCTCCCGGTTGATATACTTGTGGGCCCGGGCTACGAGGTCCTGAAAGGTAGGGGGATGGCGTTTCCCAATGGAGCCGAGGAGCCCTTCATCCCGGCACCCGCTGATTACGGCCGAAACCGCAATCGAGCTGTCGAGGTTTGGGATTTGGGTGGCTTCGGTCCGGAATTTGGTAAAATACTCCTGGAGGGTTTCGGCGGGGCCTTGCCGGATGGCTAGTAGGCTGGCGGAAGTCTTACACTGCCGGGTGGCGTCATAAAACTGGTCGATAAATAACTGGCCCAACTGGACTAGGGAGTGGATGGAGTTGGAAGCCAATGTCTCGAACCAGGTAAGGGCAGTCTTCTCAAGGGTGAGGGGGAAAAGACGGCAACGGACTGCTTCGGCAACCCCTCGGACAGAGAGATAGGTATTGAACCTCTGGAAGTGGCAGACCGGATCTGTCATTCCGTCGTAGAGGGGGCCTTTCGGTAGTTTGAAGTTAGGAGGTACCTCGGTAGCCAGGAGCTTTGGCGTGAACGGGGTTTGCTCCAGGATGGTGCTGGCAAGGGGCGCTCCGTATGGTCGAGACACCATCTGTTGCATCTCCTTCCTCATCGCCGTCAACCGCCGGTCCAGGTCCGGGGCAGTTGAGGTGGCGACCGAGCGTTCTCCGGTTCCGGCTGGGCGAAACTCGGACGAAGCATAGTCTTGCTCCGTCATCAGGCGGTCGACGCGAGGGGCTCGGGCAGGCAGTGCCGAGGGCTCGCTGCGCGCCGTGGTAGTTTCGTCGGGGGAGACCGGTGAGGGCGCCGACCGAAACCTTGTATCTTAGATGGGATAGAATGGAGGTAGCGGTACCTGCTGGGGGAGCTGGCCCAGCAATCCCATGCGCTGGGCGATGGCAGACACCATCTCTTGCAGAGGTGCAAGAGAGGTAACGACAGCGGCTAGCGTTGCCATCTGCTGCTGAACTATTCCCACCCGATCGTCTTCAGCAGCGAGGGACTCTGGTATGACAGGCAGAGCCGTGCTCGGTGGAGCAGACGGGGCGCTTTCGGAGTGGAGTGGCTGCACTGGGGTAGCCCGCGTCTCTGCTTCGTCTTGTCCGGACCGTCGGGTTACAGGACGATAAGACATGACTCTTTGTTGGTTTCCCACAGACGGCGCCACGTGATGTAGCCGAAGCTATCACGATCGGACTCCGAGGCTGGAATCCGAAGTTGGGATCCGGAGCTGGGTCAGATCGGAGAAGAGGCCCGACGGGGATCCGGAAGGCGATGGAGGCGGAGACGCAGCCGAAGATCCGAAGCTGAGGGTCACCTGGTCGGATGTGGGCTAGCCTTTGGAAGGCACGGCCGAATTTCCTCCGGTCGAAGGGCAGCTGGTGCGGAGCCGAGGTACCTTCAGGCGAGGAGGGCCTGCCGGCGAATGGCGTCGAGACCGGAGGAAGAAGCCCGAGGTCAGCGGCCGAGACCGACTCGGAGAGGTCGGCGAAGATTCAAACCGAGCCCCTGCGGGAGGGAAAGAAGAATAAACCAGTCAGTAGGAGTCCCGGGCTTCGACCCTAAGGAACCCTCTCCGACGATTAAGTTAGCTTCTGAAGATGATTCGATTCAGAAGTCAGAGAGATGGTAGAAACAGTTTTAATGCTTTTTTTGGACTGTAGTCCTTTAGGGTCACGGAGGCATACCTTTGGCAATAAATAGCGGTGTATTTATAGCGGAGGATAGATGATGTTTAACGGTGGTAGCCGATATAGGACTATGTTTCGGGTTTATTGGTAAACCGCCATAGTGCCTAGTCCTCTCATCGGAGTGGGCCGGACACGGCTATTGGACCGAAGGGGGTTGGGCCGCTGATGGGCCGAAGCCTACTGGGCCGAGGGCTGCTGAGCCGCTAACGGGCTGAAGGCTATTGGGCCATTGACGGGCCGAAGAACACTGGACTGTTTACTGGGCCGAGGGCCGCCGGGGCGCTAGCGGGCCGAAGGCTCCCAGGGAGCCTTTTACTGCCGCTGTTGGACTGACCACAGCGTTGGGCCTGTTTTAATGGGCTGAGTCGGATTCTGCCTCATCAGTGACCAAGATTGCTAACCATCTTACTTACGGAACCCTTTTACTAGACCATCTAAAAACAAAAAATGATTTTGTTGATATTTTTGGCATCAATTTGACGTGGGCTCTATTAAGTTGGGACCAATACAGAGGCATGGTAATCAAGATGATCATATATCTTAGTCACCTAATTAAGTGCATCATTAATCACCTCAATTGATGCATGAATCACTACAAAAGATATAAAGTGCCATGTGAGCATTAAACATGGTATTGTTAGGTGTAAGAAGTATGTTCTTGACGTGTTTTTGTGTACATTTACATCGGAGGGTTCATCATGGCTAGACTGTATTTTAATTGAGCAATGATAGCATATTATGACAATTGGAACCAGCCTCACGGACTATCAAAAGCATTTTGGTTAGGCAAGGGGTTTAAGTGATGATCTTGGCAAATCATTTGCATGTGAGAAGCTAAAAGAACATGGACTCAACATTGATTTCACTCGTACGAAGTCATATCGTGGATTGGTATATATAAAAATTTTAAAAATATTAACACTTAATGTATGTGAAGTATTGTATTCTGTCAGCTGATTTGGGACTTGGAAGCTCAAAACGTTTAATCTAGCTCTTACAAAATATGAGTAACACTTGTTGCATTGGACGCTCAATGTTGAGGGTCAGTGTAGTAGGTAAAAAAAAGTTTAATTTTTTGAAGTTTTTTTTAGATGAATCTCGAGGTGTCCTACATATTCGTACAGGTCAATCTCAGATCAAATCTGAAAAATAAAAATTTGAGCCCTAATGAGTAGTAAAAAATGCCTTTAACAGGCTGAACTTAATAACAATTTTTTATTTGTTTTAGATTTTTTTGGGCCATCCGATCGGAGATCGACCTGTATGAATGTGTAGGACATCTTGGGTCTCACTTTTTTAAAAAAAAATAATTGTTTTTAAAAGGTATTTTTTTTAACGGACTATACTGGTAATTAGTGCAACCACTGTTACTCATAAGATATAGTTGAGATGACATGGATAGTTTTTGAGAGTAGGTCGATCATTTTTTTCTTAATTTTGAGAGTAGCTGTCGAGGAGTCACAATGTAATGGGCCATTAACGCTGACCGAAGGCGACAGTCCATGAACACCACACGCTCCTATGAACCATTCTGCAGTGAGCTAGTGAAGCAATGTAAGATGTTATTAGTTCACTAAGGCAGGAGTCCCATGGACTAAGTAACTTATCCTACAAATGGGCCAAGCAAATATTAAATATAAGTGCACGGATATGAGCAGACAAATACATGTAGACGTGACAAATACTTTATGTCACGTCCACAAAGTATTTGTCATGTCTAAAGAACATTTATCATCTTTAAATATCTGTGTGCAAATTTTTTTGACATGATAAATATTTTATTAATGTGACAAATATCTTGTAAGTATGACAAATAATATTTGTCACATTCATAAATTATTTGTCATGTTTGAAAAGTATTTGTCATCTCTATGCATGTGTATACAGATTTATATGTGTAGATATGATAAAAATTTCATGAGCATGACAAATTGTATTTGTCACGCCCACAGATTTATCATGTGTACGTATATTTGTTACGTTAGAATCTTGCACTTATATTTATTGCTCATTTGGCCCACCTGTAAAAGAAAGTTGTCAAACTTATGTGGCCTCTGTCTAAGTGAATCAATGACATTTTATATTGTAAAATGACTTAACTTACTGTACTGACCTTTAGTACAAAAATATTACTCGTGAACCATGACATCAGTGACAAGTGCAGAGAACTGGCTTGTTAATAGAAAATCCTTGCATCTGCTAGGAATTTTCATTATATAAGAGGGAAATGAACCTTGGTGCTTGCATACACTGACTTAAGCCTGAAAGTTTAGTTTAGCTTTGCCTGAATTTTCTTTCTGTGAACTCAAATAATTTTTCCTTTGAGATCGCTTGATTGTTGTCTCTTCGTGTGATTGTAGGCTCATCCCTCTCGATGATTCTTAATCATCATAAAATTTTTCTGTTAAAGTAGGAAATTTTCCGGTATATCCACCACAGTTTCACCTTTTCTTAACGATTATTCTAAATTGTAAAGTCTCATTTAAAGATCAATATTCTCTCTACAGACTCAGAGAGCGATCGAGCATAAGCTCCAGTGAACTTCCTACAGGACTGTTACAAGTAAAATTCGAATCGAAAATATTTCCAAACGTCTTTGTCACTGAGCCACATGCAATTCATTATCCCAGTTTATTTGCAGAATAAGTTATTCGAAATTATTTATTTGAAATAGCGTATATTGGAGGTATTTAAGTTTGATAGTTATGTGAGACTCATTGGCGGAATAAGAAAAAAATACAATTCTTAAGTTTAGAATATAATTGCTTATTCTTTTTATTCTAGTATAAATAATTTTAACGTAGTATAAATTATTCAGTCTAACAAATTAAAATTAATCTTATTTTAAAAATGAAATCTCTTATTCTTTCTTACTCTCATATTAAACCGATGTTAATGCACTTGATCCAAATCTGCGCTTTTGATAGGAGTAAGATCGTCTAGCTCCTGTGGGTCTCGATCATCTAATGCCCTCGGACACATAAAATCGAGTTATACAAAGATATACGAGTCATTTATGTGTACAATATACGTACAACACGATTTCATGTTTCCAGAAACGACGGACAATCCAAATACACAGGTTCCCCTCCGACAAGGGAGGCGGTCCCACAGCGGGACACGTACGACCCTAGTGCCAGGATAAGGCCGTAGGATCATCCATGCGAAGGATCATGGAAGTGGAAGAAGCAGAGCAGATAGACGGCTAGTGATGTGAACAACGGTGGCCCTCTTCCCCCTCCTCCCGTGGGGTCCGCCGGCGTGTCTCCGCTCGAATCCTCTCTTCTCTCGTACAGCCCCGTCCGTCCTTGTTTCGCCGGCATCTCTCTCTCTCTCTCTCTCTCTCTCTCTCCACCCGCCGGCGAGAGATGTCGTCGGGGGTGGAGCCGCCGGCGTTCCAGGAGGCGTCGCGATGCGACGTGTGCAAGTGCAGCTTCAACACCTTCCGGAGGCGAGTACGTGCTTCTTCTTTGTATTGTACATACATGTTTCTGGCATACCAGATCGGTAAATTTAATTACCACCCCAGCTGCTCTTATTCCCTAATTATTATTCCAATGTTTGTTTTCATTTGATTTTGTTACGCATCACATACTGCATACATCCCCTTTGCAATCGCTGCTGTTGTTGGGATCGTCTTGGCACTGCACGTGATCGTTTTCCCTCTTAATTTGCTTCGTCGAGATCCCGGGTGTCATGCAACTCCGTCACGGTAGACGAGGACAAAACCGGACATCCGATCGCGTTTTCCTGCTCCTCTCCGTTTTATTTTCTTTTCTTCACTATATCTCTAGGTCAATCGCATCTCCCGTGTATTATTCTCTCAGTTTCTGGTTTGAGGCACCATGGTGCTTCTTGGGTTGTTGTTGATCCATATGTGTCTGTGCGGTTATGCTGTTAATAATATTATGAATCATTGTGGAATGTGCCTTCCCAAGTAATCTCATCATCTATGTCTACCATCAATCCTTCGTATGTGGATGCAGGTTTTAATTCGGATGCTACTCTTCTTGTTTGATCACATTGATTGGTTATGCGGCCTTCCCTTGTTCCAATAAATTGAATTCACACTATGCTGCGCTTTTTGTCATCCCAAGCCCTCGATGCCATTTAGCTTCTTTTTCCCACCTTGAGCTGACATGTGTAAACTTTATCTCTCAGCTTTTTATGGAGTCCCTTTTCGAGAATCATAATCCTGTAGACAACAAGGACGATTGAAATTCTCATATCACATTGACTACCTAAATAATTATTAAATGTAGTCTCTTAGGGGTGGGAGAATTGGATAACGCACTTCACAAGCAATCGTAAGGTTGCGGTGTTGACTCCCACCTATGGTGGGCACCAAGTTGGGGTTCATGTGAGTTCCGACGTTACTGATTATGCTGGGCTGGGGGGTTTGTAACGCCCGAGAGATGTTTGGCGAGCCTACGGCTCGGGATACTGGTGATATCTCGATCCTAGGTTTGTGGGTTTACTCTTAGAATTCAAAAAAAAAAAAAAAAAAAAAACTATGAAGTGTATATATATGCCCCACATTGCAGTCCCTCTATTGCTGACTCAAAACTTGTTTGTTTTAATCACATTGATTCCTTCATTTCTCTTTTGCTTATGTTCCCTAGAGGGCCTTTATTTCTATCTAAAAGTAGGGCATGTTTCCCCGGACATTGATAGATGGATTAGCAATATTTCTCTTTGGAATTTCCAAATGGATAATGTGTATTAGAGGCCATTTTCCAACCCCGTTTCAGATTCTCCGCAATCCTTTCTGTAAATAGTGGGCAAATCAACATATTCACCAACATCACCTTTTTTCTTTAACTTTGTGTTTCTAAATGAGCTTTTAGAAGCACAAAATACTTTCTTTTTAGAGTTTACGCAACTGGTACACCACATCTTTTTTTCTTTCCTCTTAATAAGGTGGTAAAAGTTTGAAAATTCTTGAGATCACAGAACATGCTGATGCCCTTGATTGTGAGTCAACATTTAATGGTTGAAATGAGATCTTAATGTTGCATCTTGTTGTCTGCATTTCTTCTTCTGTTTTCTTGGTATAAAGAGGATCTTTTGCTAAGTTCTGCCTTTTCCGGTTTGTTTATAGAAATATGCTTTTGAAGGTGGCCACTACCTGGTGGATAATACATGTGCCATAGTTTATTAGAGATCCAGATATCATATGTTAATATCCATCCTTGCTTCTGGATGCGTGCTTCTAGTTTCTGTTTACACTACATTTAACATAAGCTTTCTATACAGTAATGAAGCACATAACCTGTTTAATGGTGTACTACTGTTAACATAGGCCTTTGTTTTTCATACAGCACCATTGCCGATGTTGTGGCAGGACTCTGTGCCATGAACACTCAGCAAACCAAATGGTACTCACATTGCATTTTCCTTTCAGTTCTATGATCAGACATGTTATACTGAAATAAATCTAGTTGGACATGGTGAACTTTTCTTTTAAGTAGAACTTATTTTTTCTTTTTCAGGAATTACCTCAGTATGGAATTTATACAAATGTCAGAGTATGCTCTGATTGCTTTAACAACTCTTCTAGGTAAATCATTATTGATTCTGTTTAGTGGATTTCTCTATGTTTCTGTTAGAGAGATTATGTACATATGCATATTCCTACTTATCTTAGGATTACTAGTCCTACTTTGATACTATCAGTTCTAATTCTAGTTGGATTACTTATATTTTTACCGAATTTGTGTTAGCATTATGTAGGATTTATATTCCTACTTGTATTGTGAATTGTTCTGTACAATTCTATGTGCTACTGAATGGCCGGGGCCTCCTGTATGGACTGGCATACAGTAGTCAAAGCCATCCAATCTTCAATCGCTTGGATGGGTGCAGTATCTCCCCGCCCCCCAACTAGTGTGCTTATTTCGTCTTTTTCCTTAATACAATCAGAGGCATCTAATCCAACTACTGTGTGGGTATGCAGCATGGAAGGGCTATGCATATATGTATGTGTATATTGGGTCACTGCCCTCACATTCAATAAAGACGCTTTCATTGTTTTCCCTGCTACATCTATTAACATGCTATTGAAGCCACCAATCTCAACATATCATAGACGTTTTGAGTTCCTTTACAGTGTTTCCTTCTTTTGCAGTTGTGGGTCTCCCTTGTATATACTACAGATCAAGCTCTCTCCAACACCATGTTTTCTTGCAATCCCGTAGGGTTTGGAACTCCCTTGTCTTTAAAATTTTGGCTGCCATTCTTTCGAATGCCATGTTCCCTCTGTACCATTCTCGCATTTAGAACCTTCACATCACTCTTCGGCATCCTTGTTCTCAGTGTCAATATTTGCCGTCCACCATCTTCACCGTGTCTGGTGCCATAGCTTCCTTGTTGCTGTCTTCAACCACTATTATCACCGAGCTCTTCACAGTTGCCATCTTCTGGTGCTGTTGTTTTGTAGTTGTAGGTCATTGCCATCTGCTGCCCTCATCACTGCTGACAGAGCTCGTTTCTGTCTTCCTTGCAATGTTCATTGTCGCTTGTGCTATTACCATTATTTGTCGATTGCTGCCATGCCGTGCATTAGGATCTTTTTTGTGCTGGTTTCTGGCATAGAAGACTGTGTGTGCACCACCCCCCACATTCAGCCCTTGGGCCCATGAGCCTGCTCTTCTTTTTCCCTTACCAGATAGGTCCGTCATCCTCTGTTTAACCTGTTTGGTAGCTAATCCACTAAACTGGTTCAATTAAGCTTTTGACCAAACATTTGGCATCATCCTCATCTGGAAATTGGTTCTAGGGCTGGTTTGGTGGGGCCAGTTACATCCTCTTTGAGCATGTTTCAGGCATTCTTCTGTTAACCAGTTCAGGCCTCAGTCTAATAACTGGTTCACAACCTATTTAAAACTGGTTCAGCCGTTCAGGCCTTCTTTGACAACCTGCTTTAGATGTCTTGTTTTCACCAATTCAAACATTCTTTCCCTCAGTTGTCACACTCACTCAATCTTGCTCAGGACAACTTTGTAGCAGATTCATTAAGGGGTTTTCTACATTTTGATTGCAATTGTGTGATCTGTTTCTTTGTTCGACGCTCTGTTTTGAGGTTCTAGAACTGTTTGGTAATCCGATTTCCATTTTCTATATGTAAACTTACTACATGCCTAGTGTATTTTTTGACATGCTGATTACATTAGCACTGTCTGTTTGCTCATTTGGTGTGCTGTTCATGAATTATAAAACCCACTTTTGCCGTCCATTGGCTTACTTTTGGCCTTATTCTAATTTTTGTCCACTTAAGGTTTTTTCATGTTGTTGATTCTATTGGAGTAGTTTGTTTGGAGCAACCTTTGAGCATTTTGTGGGCCTTCCTTTTACTAGACTTCATCCAATTCCTTCTGCACTTATGGTGATGTCTGCATCTCATCGAGTTCAATTGTTTTTGTCATTCAGCTACCTTATGGTGATGTCTGCATCTCATCGAGTTCAATTGTTTTTGTCATTCAGCTATCTCTGCTTTAAATGATGTTCATATTCCCACTCTTAGTGGAGTTATCTTATTCAAGGCTACTTCTAGGTCTCAGAGCTTTTGCACTCTAAGCCTTTCTGTTTACTTCGAACCTTTTCCTTTCATAGCTTCTACTAATGTCTTAGGTCCAGATCTATCAGTTGCTCAGCAAGTTGAGCTCACAACTCCATTCCACCAGATTTCATGTTTACTTCTGCTGGCTAGTTTACTCCATGGTTTTACTCCTCTTATTGTCCCATTCACACTAGTGTTATGTAGGAGTACTATACCCAGTTGTATTGGGAATTGTCCTGTGTATGTGTAGATGCCTTTTAATATTATCGATGATGCAAAACTGTTTAGGCAATTTACTACAGTTGCTAGGCTTTTAGTAATATACAATCATATTTGTTACTTGTTATGAGAAGTTATTCTACTCTATTTGTTGCATGTTTTCACTGCCCATATTTAGTAAAGTTTTTATATCAAGGACACCAGGTGTATATTCAAACGTATTTAGCGCATTGTGTCATAAGTATTTTGCCACTTGACGTAATCTTACTAGTGTGCCTAGTTTTTTTAGTTAGAGATATTTTGATGCTTTACTATAAGTTATATTATTTTTTATTATGAACATGTAAGTCTGCAGACTTGATGTTGATGTAGCCTTTTCTAGAAGGTGGTTGCACCATGATTTACCCCCCCCCCCCCTCCCCCTCCCCACCCAAAAAAAAAGAAAAAAAGAGAAAAAACTCAAGAAACCCCCCCACCACCTCCCTAAAACTTCCAACATACAAAAAAGTAGAAGTCCTTAGGCCCTCCATTGTACATAGATCCTATCTCCTTGAATTAGAGAAAAAGGAAGGACAAAGAATCCTGGCCCACTGAATCGCCTTATCCCTAATTAATGAAACTGTTGATCTGGCTGATAGTCCTATACCTCTTGTTATAATTCTGTCTTTCATCGCCTCCTATATAGCCCAATTGTGTCATATGCAGGATTAGAGGTGAAGGTTTGGGTTGGTTGATCTACATGGCCAACTTGACCAAGGATAGGGTTGGTTGTGCTGCAGTTGGGTGGGGCTGCATAGCCATGTGAAATGCCCACATTAAGATTTCCACCTTGAAGATCATCAATGGCTTGTACCTCGATTAGTAATGCAGTGCTATGCTGATCTAAAGCAAACACATGGAGGAGTTGTCTTACTGAGGGACAGCAAAGACGTACTGTTCCTTTGGGAGTCAAAACCAAAGAAAAGGATGAGCCTTCGAAAGGGTGCCTCTAGTGCATCCTTCGATTTGGCATAGAAGGGTGCCATTTTCACTTTCACATCTCAAGTTGTGGGTAGGCTTCTTAAGGATATAAAGGGCCATTAAAGGGGAAAGCTCGGTTGTGTCTATCGGAGAGGAGGATGGTGCAACAGAGGATTCAGGCAGTTGGGAAGGGATAAGGCTGAAGGCTATTCAGAAAGTTCATCACAGCATGGCAGCTCTGATGGCCAGTTGGGATGAAGATCAAAGAGGCACAATAGAGGCAGGTCACTAGATCAAAGATGATGTCTTGCCTCATGGAGGTGGCAGTTCCGCTCCTGTGAAGAAAGGCATTCTTTGGCTCCTAATAAAGGTGGAAATGTCAGTTATCCTACTCTCTTGAGATAAAGCCAAGAATTGTTGCAAGACTTCCCTAGTGTCCAGACTTCCTGTTTCCCCTTCCTTCTGGCAACTCAAGGAACCATATCAAGCGATCAGACACAAATCCACAACACCCCCCCCCCCCCCCCCCCCCCCCCCCCAAACAAAAAAACCTCTATCTTACACCTGAAAATCCACAGCAAAAATTGGCAATTTTGGGAGCTGTGGGACAACAGTTCAGAGCATATAAAACTTAAAAGAGCATACCAATAAGACTCAGGGCGAGATAGAACTAAATAGTTTATTTAAGTCTTCTATGAGTGATCAACAACAGAGATTTAGGGTAGAACCATGGGGGTAGGTCTCATAGAAGAACTTTGTCAAACAAATGATTCTTCTGTCTTCGAATATCAAAAGGTTGAATGATTCAAAAAGGCAGAGAGCAGTCAGGAATTTAACTAAGAGAAGTGTGGATGTCATTTGTCGTAAAGGGACTTAAATCTAGCTACTGCATTTAGGCCCTTGAAATCCATCATAAGGATATCCCCAGTGGAATTTTTCAGAAGTTCCATGGAGCTTCTGCCTTCTGGTGGCATTTTGCTGGCTTAGACTGCAGATAAATGGGAGTGGCAGGTGTTGATGACTGCGGAATATTCAGTGACCGCAAAACTAAAATGCTGCAATGGCAGCAATACTAATACAGAATGGATGCTTTCTGGATTATATGGCCCTAAAGACCGTAAAGACAGATCCATGTTGTTGTCAGAACTAAATTTTTTTCAGGAGAATCACAGAATACCCTGGTGTTGGATAGGAGACTAATGTAGTTTACAGCTTTCATGAAGAGGTTCAATAATTGGATAGAAGAAAGAAAGCTGATGGAACTCCAATTGGTGACAGGCAGTTTACCTGGGTCAACTCTAGACACCTTCCTTGTCTAGAATCTATTGAGTGCTTTTAGATGATCTTTGGGACTCGTTGTTTCCTTTTGGCTAAGGTATCATTGTGGACTGCAAGAATGGCCATCTATTGGAGAAAGTTTGGTTTCAATATTTTGATTTCAGTGACCTGATCATTAACATTTGAAGAGATTTGGATATTACCTCTCTGCTGTGAACAACTTAGGAGCAAAATTGAATTACTGAAAAAAGGAAGGATATAAGAAAATGTAAGATACATTATGGAAAATCCACAGTTTAGAGCTACTAGAGGAGAATAGAAGTTTAGAGTCAGAGTTATAGAAGGAAGCACTTTTGAAAGCCATTGTGCTGATTGGCTTCTAGAAGAAGAGATTAGAGGGAAGCAAAGTTCTAGAACACTCTGGATTCAAGGAGATTTTTAACATTAGCCTTTTCCATATATTGAAAAGGAAAACCATCTCAACTCGAAAAAAGAGTGGAGTTTGGTTCGAGGAGGAAGGTTACGTGACTGAGGAAATCATTCAGTTCTGCAGCTTGTTATTTACAGCGGAAAGAAAATGGTATCCCTTATGATCAACCTCAGATGCTCTCAAGACCACTACTGAATGTTACTCTTTTCTTCACTGGGAAGTCTGGGAGGAGAGGTCAGGTATGCAATCTTCATTCTCAGAGGGGGGAAGCCCTTGACCCTAATGATTTCCATTTTATGTTCTACCAAAATTATTGGAGGTAGTAAGGAAGATGTATTTGGTGCATCAAAGTAATCTGTCAGAGGCAAAGTTTTTGATTACCTAAGCCAGTCATCCCTAGTTTTGATTCCAAGAAAGAAGAGGCAACTGAACTCAGATTACAGGCCAATAAGCTTTTTGAATGGCTCCTAAAAATCACCATCAAAGTACAAGACTTATGCTTATAGGCAGGAGAGTCAATGAAAACCAGTCGGCTGTTATTGTAGAAGATTCAAGGGTGCCTTCTTACTGGTCTATGAGGTGCTACTTGCCATGAAGAACTTCTGTTCGCTTGTGAGTTGGATTTTGACAAGCCTTTTGATCAAATATCTTGGCAATGTTTATGAAGCATCATGGTAAATCACAGCTTTCTGGAGTGGTTCAATTTGATCAAGAATTGTCATAGTACTATGTTCTGATGATCATCATTGGAGATCAGGGATTTCTTTGGTTACTTTTCCAGATTTAAGGGGTTTAGGCTAGGTGATCACTTGTAAGCTTGTCCTTTCTGTACTGGTTGAAAATGTGCTTGGCATAATTTGAAAGAAAGCTGAAAGGTAAGGATGGTTACATGGTGTTAATAATGAATTCTTCTTACCAGTTTTCCCCTCTATAATATGCCTGACAATATGTTAGTTCTTTTGGAAGGCAGTCCTGAACACTTGAGAAATTTCATTTCTATTCTTCAAGTGTTATGAATATAGTTCGGGCCTTAAAATAAATTTGGAAACATCTCCATGATTGATGTTAATACGGTGGAAGATATGATCAAGAAGATATTTTCTCTGGGGAAGCATTAATTAATGCTCCAGATGTATCCATTCAGTCAAGTCACAAGTGGGATGGAGTTTGTAAGCTGCTAAAGAAATGGGCCTGTTGGATGTAAAGAATTTGCTAGATAAGTGGTTGTGGGAGCTTCTAGCTGATGAATGCTCTTTGGAAATGAGTTATTCAGTTCAACCATTACAAAAACGTAGATTTTGTCTCCAAACAGAGAATCAACACTGTATCTCCCCTATACAGAAGGTTATTCTAAAAACATTCCCTCAGATGGAGTAAGGGGTGAGAAGTGAGAACAAGGGTAAGAAATGGAGCTAATACATTTTTTTTCTGGAAGGATAAGTGGATGGGTGGCCACTGTTCAGAGAACAATTTCCTAACCTTCATGCCCTGGCATCAAATAAATGACCTTTGATCAAAGGCAGCTATCAGATGGAGGGCAGAACCACTGTGTTGACTGCAATTGGGAGGAGGATGGCTCGGTGCTCACTGTGCGTTGGTGGTATGCCACCAATGATGTACTCCCCCATGGGGACACTGTTACTGTTTGGGAACGCTACCAGTTCAGTTACAAGTTCTACCCACTATCCAAAGTGGGGAACAGGCAGACGTTTGATTTCAAACCAGTCCTGAATCAGATGTGGGATGTCGCGTAGAATAACCTCTATCTTTTTGTCCACCACAATGTGGATGTCAGCCTCTTTCCAAGTGCCACAACAGCAGTGGGATCGGGGTGGGGGGGTGAGTTTGACTGCTATGTAGCACACACTAAGTGAGGGGTTTCTCGTAGATCCTATGTTAAAGCATTTATTACTGGAGAAAATAGGTAGTGGATCAATGTCCACGGTTAGCCGACACCAAACACCGCAGTAATTTCATTAGTTGCACCTCAATGTTCTCACCCTTGTCAACCCTTCTGAATCAACAAAAAACAATATGCAGGTTCATATTCTCTTTTGAACTTCATTTTCTTGGAAAAGTAAGGATATACATTTTGCCATAAATGTTCCAGGCTTGAAACTAATTGACCAATCAATGGCTTTCATGATTTTTTTACAGTTTATATTTAATTGTTCTCTGATGTTCTTAATGTAGTGCATTAGCTTGATTCTTTGATGGTTTTCACAATCATGAGCATCACCTTTGTTTTTGAATACATGGACTAGTTGCCTTTCACTCATCTTACATTTGATTAGCTTTCCATATAGCATTAAAACATGTGTGAGACACGTGGTACCATGATGACCAATAAGTTTCCACATATCATGGGAATCTCATCAGGAGTCAGGACACATGATTCTTCCTCTCTTCGTTTCTCTTAGAGCTTTGTCTACAAGGATGTCAGTATCGGTATTGGCCGCTACCGGCCAATAAAAAATTATAAGAATAACTCTAAAGACCGGTACCGATAGTCCCCAGTATCAGTACCGGTCCCGGATGATACCGATATGTATCGGCCGATACTACCAACCATGCTTGTCTGCTTCATTCATTCTATCGTTATGAGGTTAGGTCACCCTTCTGTTACACCCTGCACTTCCTCTATAACGAGTCTTTGTAGTCCTCATTCAATCATTTGTTGAGCAATTCTTCCAGATCTCAAATGTATCTTCTTTCTTCACTAGTGTAGAGCCATACTCATCCTCAATGCATCATGTACCCTTAATTTCTGTGTTTCAGCTTTTGCAGTTTTGCAAATCAGATATCCTTTTGAGCTGAGTTAGATATAGTATCAATTTTATCCATTTATGCCAATTTTCTTCTTTAATATAGTTTCAATCTTCTGTTCTGTCGTGCATGTTTGTGTTTAACTTTGCTGCAATTTATACTTTCTACTATCATGCTTTTATTGTTATTTTCAGACCTGAGAAAAATGAGAGCCCATGTGCCCCTGATCTTGTCGGTTCGACAACAGATGGTATGTCTAGGTTAGATATTGGTGTTGACATTGATTCCAAGTCTGGAACAGCCATGCAGAGCCCCTTGCAAATTACTCCAGACTGCAAGTGTGGAATGCCTTTATGCATATGTGAAGCTGCGTTCCCAGATCCAGCTCCAGAGGTGCACCACTGCAAAGAAGTTAGTTGCAGTTTTTTTCATGGTCATGTTCCAATGCTTGATTCCTTTGTTGCAGGTGAAGAAGGTAGATATCCCAGCTGCTCAGTCAAACCCAAGACCAAGGAAGGCAACTAGTACGCAGAGAACAACTGAATCTGTTTCAAAAAACATTGCTTCTTCTAGCAGCAAGCCAAGGTGATTCCTGTTCATTTCCTTTTTGTTTTTCAAAAAGATCTCTGTGGGTTGATTTGAAAAACATTAGAATGAAGGTCACACTACAGATGATCTGGTTGTTTGGATGTCTGCATGGCTAGATGCCGTGTTATATTCTTATTTCTTCTCCATTTGCTCATGTCATATTTGGTAAATATTAGTTAAGTGCATCTGCATGACTGTCTTGGAAGTTGCTCCATTCTTTTGTTGCCCATCTCAAATATTTGTTGATTTTTATTTTTTATAAACGAATGTAATTTCCCTGTGGTTAACCTATATGAATATATGATCAACTCTGCAGTACATTTTTCCATTCTTGGTCTGGCAGGGGCTGATGGCTGTATACCTTGTTGTACTCAGATTTCTTTTCTACACGTCATGTTTAGTAAATATCAATTGTGTATCTGCACGATTGTCTTGGCAGTTGCTCCATTCTTTTGTTGTCCATCTCAAATATTTGTTGATTTTCGCTTTTATGGATGTATGTATTCCCCAATAGCAACTGATATGATCGACTCTGCAGTACATTTTTCAATCTTGGTCTGGCAACCGGTGCTAACATGGACCAAACTCATGCAGACTATGAAGTTAATGGTGAGGTATGATTGTTTCTTCTGTGTGTAAACCAGGGATTGTTTGGCTTTTCAGAATGCCAACCATTTTCGTTGCATACCATTGTTATTTATTCTCTTCAGGGTCTAAGAGAGGCTATTAAGAACAGTGATGCTAAGGCTATCAAAAAGCTTCTAAATGAGGTATGTAGCTTCATTATTTAGGCTTGCTGTCTTCTTGATTGTAATCTGTGACTCTCATGAACAGGGTGTGGACCCAAACTACTGTGACAAGCAAGGGCTGTCTTTACTACATCTGGTACGTTTAGTCACCCATATTTTTTGACGCTATAGGAATTTCATTTGTATGTGGCTTGTGTAAGCAGTTGTAATCATGTTCTTTGTGGACTCTCTGATTTATTTTATTCTCTGTCACATCTCTGTCGTCGGTTCAGATCGATTGTGCTTGAAGATGTGCTCGTGGTATGACTCAGCTGATAAAAATTTCTATCCTGATTGTTGCAGGCTGCACTCTTTAATCAGACTGAAATAGTTTTCATTCTTATGGACCATGGAGCAAGTCTTGAATGCAAGAATGCACAAGGTCATTTCATTTTTGTATTTAGTTTGATTCTAGCTTCCACAATTTCACCGCTGGCTTTTAAATTGGGAGTTGAGGTTTCATCTCAGCGAGCAATCGTCCTGTTGCCTGTAGACTTGTATGGGGCCTGGACGTTTGTTGATCAGTGTTTGGCGGTTTCTGTTCTGAGATATTGTAGGATCTTGTGTCCTGAACTTTGCGTTGGAATCACTGGTCTGTCTTGTAGTTCTCAGGCTTCCTTGGATCAGGACATTGGATACGAAGTAGATAGACAACTTGTTTTCCTCCGTATACCATGGTGTTGATTTCCATGGTTGATTTCCTTTTCTTTTGAAGTAATAATATTGGATGCTTGTTTGTGTGATCAGGGGAAACGCCTTTGGATTGCGCTCCCACCATGCTGCAATACAAGATTCGCCAGAAGATGGAAGAAAGGTCTTGATCGGGTGTATCGGTTTCCTCAACTGGTTGACGTCATATTTTTCATTAATTTGTGTCGTTTGGCCCTTGTGCACACCATGCATACATACACACGTATCCACTTTGGGCTGGTCACTAGAATCTGTGATGCTATATCAAACTTTCTGGCCCCGTCATCCTGCTGATTTTGTTTTGTAACGAGTGGTTATTAGTTCATATTTATTCCGTATGCTTGTTTCTGCTGTGTGGGAATGAACGATTCTAATGTGGGTTTGGGAGGTATTTTAGTTTGAGAAGTACTTGCTGCAATGTTCCTTGCTGTAACAGTCATCTGATCGACAGATCGGATGGTATGCAATCAAACGGTAAGCGATCACTATACCGTCTCGAGTCTGCAGTAGACTTTAAAAGTTATGTCATTTTATCTGCTGACTGGACAGTGAGTAGAGCTGCAATGTCTTTAGATATTAATGGCTTGGTTTTCCTTTCACCCAGGATGGTGGCCCAATAAGAGTGTTTAAAAACAATAACATATGCTGCAATGCAGGGGCATTGCAGTAAGTACAGTTTATTAAAACAATTGTTTAAGGTTGGGGCCCACATGTCCTACGCATTTATATAGGTCTATCTCTGGTTAATATAGGTCGATCTCCCATTAGACGATCTAAATTAAAAATGAAAAATCATTATTAGGCTTAGCCGATTCAGGGCATTTTTACTGTTTATTGGAATTTGATTTTTTATTTTTTAGATCATCCGGACTATATAAACAACTAGGACATAAAGGATGACTTGAAAAATTCTTCTGTATTTTGGTACTTGGTGCAATGTTCCGTAATGCAGCTGCTGGAGCCTGAAGATATTGCAGTAATTATTATTCTTAAAAAAAGAAAAAGAAAAGATGCATCTGGAGAAGAGAACGAGGAGGGAATGGGAATAGGGAGGGTGATTCGCTGCGAGCAGTGAGTTCTCTTTAGCGTGCACAAGCAAACTCTTCTATGTCCTTCCATCTTCAAACAACCACATCATAGGTGCACCAAGGTGTGTCTTGAAACGCCAGTGAGAAATTTGTTTTTGAAACAAACTGAAAATAAAATATAGTCTAAAGGCTACATCGGGTCCATATTAAAATAATAAATGTTTTAAAAATTAAATTCATGTCTGAGGTTTGTATAGTTTTGCCTGAAGTTGATTTTTGGATAACAAAAAAAATAGAAGAAATTTGTTGCCGCTGGCTTACTTAATTGTCTTTTACCTCTTTTAGTTTACAAGTCGAAGTTGAAGGATATAACTGTAAACGTCATATGTCGGGATAGGTGTCAGGATTCAATTCTCTTTTGTTCTCACGATTCTTTTTTATTTTTATTTTTGGATTGTGGGAGAAGCCTAAATCAAGTGCGTTATTACTCTAACGATTATAATCAGATTGTGATAAAATTCACCACTTGGTTTAAATAAGATAAATGTTGGCAACTTTGAAATCAATAACAAAGTATCCTCCAATGTTCCCTGAAAATATAACATTAACTCGTACCCAAATGATATTTTAATCATAATTGTTGATATTTTATAGTCTGTCTTCGTGTGGATGGAGCGACATGCAAAGGTCGTCTATCACTTCTGCCTCAGAACTTCTCGAAATATCTTTGGATAACAGAGTGCAATTCTTTTAAGTGCACCTATTGACTAAAGCCGGTAAGTACAGAAAGAAAGAGTACGAACATTTTCATCATGTATGTAAAAGCAAAAAAGTTTTGCATTAATAATGTTTTTTAAATGATCTCTTTTTTTTGACTTATTGACTTTAATATTAGGTACAGCTAGCCTCACTTTGATAACAGAATGAGTCATCTTAGAATGAATTATTCTACTTCCATAATAGGAGGTATTTCACTTTAATAGTAGGATGGAATCTAAGACAGAATATTAAGTCATTTTTTGTTGGAACGTCCAATCCCTCTTATCAAATCCGAATTTAACTTGTTCCGAAAATAAGGAGATCTTGATTCTGCTATAAAAATGAGGCTTAAGAAAATTTCAACTCTAACTCTAGATAGCAAGAAAAACTGCAAGTCCTTTCAACATCAATCTTTAAAATCTATATTTTCGAAAGAACCCAAAGAAGATGCTCTTGTTTGTTGGGCCTTGTTGATCTTCCTTTCTCGGAGACAATGCATAGCGGTGCATTCACGTGGGTAGCTGAACTTTCACATCTCTCTCCCCACGCACACTTCACGTGACTGTTCCCCTCTTTCTTGCATCCTGTCTCCTGCCCAAATAATACTTGTTGCCCCTAGGGTGCGTATTGCATTGACCATCATGCAGTGGGTAAATTAAAAAAAAAAAAAAATTAGGTAGACGCGAGGTACGTGTCCATACAGACTGATCTCCGATTATATGACCTAAAAATTTTGAAAAATCAAAAATCGTTATTAGGCTCAACTCATTAAGAGCATTTTTTACTGTTTATTAGGATTTGTTTTTTTAATTTTTTAGATTTTTTTTTAGGTTGTCCGATCGGAGATTGGCCTGTATGAACATGCAAAACACCTCAGAGTCCACCTAAATTTTTTTTAAAAAAATACTTTTTATTTACCACTACACTAACCTCAGTGCAACAAGTATTACCCCTCCCGCCCACTTCGGTGCCAGCAAACCCTCAAAAATCACAAGCACGAGAACCCAATAAGAAGGGTGCGTGTTGGATCCCGCGGCATTTATGCACGTGGGCGTCTAGGCGTTTTTATATATACACATGTTTTGATTTTCTTTTGTAGGAAGACCCAATAGATCGACTCATCGACGTCCACAGACCGAAGATGGAGAGAAGCTTCTAGGTTCTGGTCCTGACCTGCATTCAGAAAAGGAAAATTAAGTCAGGACATTTCGTCCGGGGAAGACCCTCCGACAATTATTCGTCCGGACAATCAAGTTAGTTCTGAGGATTGTCCCGAACTTATGTCCGAGGTTAAGTATTTCAGTTATCAATGGAGAAGGTTAAATTGTTTACCTTCTCTAAGCGTCACTTTGATTGGAGAATAGGAGAAGAATAAGGGGAGAATAAGGTTAATTTAGCTTTGACAAGCGGAATGACTTATACCGGTGCAGAATAGCCTATTCGGAGAATAAGGAGAATAAGCAATTCGACCCTAGACCCAAGAATTGCTTATCCTTCTTATTCTGCCAGTGGGTCCTACAGAACTATCTAAGCTAAGCACTCCTTATTCTAGTATACGCTATTCCGGATAAGTAATTCTGAATAACTTATTCTGCAAACATAAAAGATTAGAATTTTTTTTTTAAGTGATGGTACCATTGGAAGATTAAGGAGGACTATAGAGGAAAAAAATTAAGTAGAGAACCATCCGATCATCTCTCTAGCCACTCGATGAGATTTGTTTGATGGAGAAACGTCTCGAAAGGAAGATGCATACACCAGAAGGCGGTCAAGGATCCTCCGTCTAGATGGGAGAAAGATCATCCGATGCCTAAGTCAGATATCTGAAGGAAACTTGTAGGCTAGGGTTTTTCGAGTATGAGTATGCATACCTTCCTCTCGAGGGGGACTTGTGCTTTATATCGTCCCCTGGGGGGATTGGAGGATCTTGCCATTCGCCACCCACGATTCAAGGCCCTAGACTACAAGTCATAGATGGCTAGGCTAAAATATGTGGCCCTCTTCCTACACTTCCTAAACGGAGTAGCGGAGATCGTGAGGACTACCATAATTAGACAATTGTTGTCGTTTGACCGTGATTCTCACTAAAAGGTGGGAGAGGAGGAATTTGAAACTTACTGAGTGCCCCGACTTCTCGGGAAGTCAGGGTCTCAGTCGAATGGTGTTTGGGCCTTCATATGGGGCCTTGGTCTTATTGGCCCATTTAGTTGGAGTTCCCGCCAAGTGGAGAGCCGGAAGGAATTCGGATATCCCTTAGAGTCTGGTCCTCTCGGGAAGTCTGGATGAACCTCCCTGAGAGCCTAATTGTCTCGAGAAGTTCGGATCTTTACTTGTGACATGGTGGGACTGCATCTTGAGACCTACAGTCCTAGATTGTCCTGCTAAGTGCTAGCAAAAGGTCTACGTGACCGTTGCACGTGGTGCCCCTAAAGAGGATCACATGCTTCCTGGGTTGCCTTCAATTGGGCCTAACTGGGCCAGGACCAGTTTAACCCTCTTCAGGGACCTTACATGGGGTCTAACTCTTGAGAACATGGACCCAAGGAGCCAATCCTCATTGGCCATTTGCTGTCCTGCTAGTGGTCAAAAGATGGTGCATGCACTCAGGTTGGGTCGAAGGGAGGCCACATCATGCGGGCCGGTGGGGCAAATTTGGGCCCCATGAGATGGGCTAGATGGGCGCAGCCCCTTCATCCATGATCGGCCCACTGATGCATGGCCTATTCCCAACCCCATTTATAATGGACCTCATCAATTACCCTCATTCTGTGTTATGAGTGAAGATATGTAATGATCTAGAGAGTCTCATATCCTTTTGTAGTCCAACTTTCTACACTGTCGGGTGGATTTGCACCGTTTGACAGTACTTTTAATTAAAAAAATTAAATTTCTTTTAGGTAGACCCCAATGCAACCTACACGTTCATACAATCCAATCTCTGATCGAATGACTCTAAAAAGATGAAAAATAAAAGAATCGACATCAAATTATTATTCATTGAGGGTTGATTTTTGAATTTTTAGATTTTTTCTAGGTTGTCGGATTGGAGATCAGATTGTATGAGCATGTAGGTCGGCTTGGGGCCCATCTAAAAAAAAAATCAAAACAAAATTTAAAGCACAGGCAATGCAAATCCGCTTGACGGTGCAAAAAGTTCCTTTTTTTGTACGGTAAATGAAGCACACTTTGTTCAACTAGAGGGTGATAACAAAGTCCTACTCAGAGTAGTAACCCGTACAAGAAGTGAAACACCAGACTTGCCAAACCCCATACTAGCCATGCCCAAATAGGGGCACCGGACCAAGGCATAAAGAGAATCCAAAACGTACAAGAGCCCATATATAGCATAATAGAAAAAACACGGCAACCACTGCCTTCATTGTGAATATGTTGAAGGAGCCAACAATGCCGGAGGAAACAAAGAAGACGTAGTACCTCTAATGAGGTTTGGGGCTTTTGGAGTTGGAAGGAAAGACATTGCCAGTGCATGGCAGAGACAATAAATGGTAACTTGGATAAGCGGTTGCCAACTAGGAAATAGGAGGTTGAGCAACAACTGTCAAGCCATCGAAAATAGAGACTCCTTCATCACTAACAGCTGCCAAAAACTTCAACCTACAATTAAACCTTGGGGAACGAGTAGAAAATGGATGAAAACCACAAGGCAAGGGCAAGGGGGCAAAACTAGGGTTATTTGCAGGAGATCGGGGGTAAAGCGAGAAAATTTAAAAATGGAGTTGAAGGAGTAGGCAAGATGGGAGATTAATAGTGGTATGGACAGAAAATAGGCAGAGGAATAGAGGGAAAGGGAAAACAAGGAGGTGAATCAAGAAAGAAGAGAAAGTCTAACCTAGAGATGAGAAGAAAGCCATAGTTGAGATCCTCTGGATCAAATTGGATACAATTCCGGCAGATAGGTCAAAGACAAAAAAGCTTCTCCACCTAGGGGAGAAAGGGGACCAGGAGGGATCTCTTGAGTAAAAGCATCTTAGGGGGTGAAAGGTCCTCCCATAGAGGGAGAGGAGGGGGACCTTCCAAGAGGTGGCCCCTCTTCTTTCGGAGGAGGCGAGACAAGAGGGAAACCAGGGGAGTGGGGGTTGAGGTGAGCGGAGGGGGGTACGGAATGCAAGCAAAAGGAAGACTCCGGATACAGTGCAAAAAGTTCTACCCCTCCTTTTGTAGTTCTATTAATGACTAACAATTTTCTAGAAATCAAAAAGTACTTCTCCATTATTTAGCATAATATTTTTTTTATAAATAATATAATTTTTTTTATATTAGTTTTATGATTGTCAATGCTGCGGATCTGATAGAACCATAGCCAAAATGAGTATACTTAGATCCGTATTAGACCTATTAACCTGGATGGGTAAATGGGTAAACAGTTGGGCCTTGAGTCTTTTTTACTCTTTTAATTTATTTATCTTAAGCTCTAATATATGTGATAAATGGCTTTGATTTTCACCCCAGATTTTTAGAAATCCGATCACGTATGTATACAATGACAGTCCAAACGGATCTACAAATCACAGCCCTAATTAGTGTATCTGAGACGACTTGTAATCAAAAGAGTTTGAAAGATCCCATGGTTTGACCTGCACAGCTAAATGCTTTAGAACACATTTGGTGCAGCCTTCAATTGAAAGTACTTTTATATTTTTATTTGGTCATTTTAACTTCCGACCAAAAACTAAGAAGCCTCGTTTTAAGATTTGTAAAAAAATTAGCTGGGTCAGTAAATTGTTGACTTTTCTAACTTACTAAAATTAGTTACAACTATTCTCTTTCAACTTTTTTTTGTGAAAATTAAAAACTAAAAATGACTTCCAACTAAAAGTTTTGTCCGACATGCCCCCAGCTCCTTGTCTTTCATTCCACTTTTCTTAAAAGTCAAATAGACTTTTTGATGAACCTCCGAGGTCACAATTATCCATCTTTCATGATGGGAAAGATACTTAATTAGTCACATCACATAAGTCAAACTCCATGTGGAACATCTCCCAAGCTCGAAGAAAAGAATATTAGAATGTCGATCGAATGTTTGGGAAATTAATTGAATGGGGCATGAGGACTAAAGCGTAAATTACATGATAATAGGGAAAATGTTGCAGAGGCCTCCTGTGCAAAGGCCTCCAAGTCCGAAGCTTTTCAAGTAGATGTGTTGGACAACGAACTAAAGTACACCGTTTCAAACTGTCACCCATTTTGGCTCATTGGTCTAAAATTTGGTCATTTAACTAGAAAATAGTGTGATCCAGATCAGTTCGCTAAAATTTCTAGTTGGATCATCCACTCCAATCCGATCATTGAGTATACTAAAAGAAAAAAAGATTTAATATATATATATATATTATACTTTTATGTTATACTCAAACATGGGACTCTATAAATTTGTGAGATAAATTCCTTCTTCTATGAGCCACATATATGACTTGAACTTAACACCTTCCTAAGATCACGTACCACGAAGCCACAGCTCATTATCTTGACTTTTCAAAAAAATCCAAATCAAATAGCAACAATTCGAAACATTTCTTTCTACATTATTAGATTTTAAAACTCAAGGATTCAATCATATCGATATGTTAAGTAAAAAAGGAGAAAAATGAATACATAATTTATCGTGAGCAAACAAGATGTTATACTCGACCTCATATATATATATATATGCACAGAATTATATGAAAAGTCGTATTAGATGAAAACTGTATATTCTGCTTTAAAGTGAGTAAGCAAGATATTATACTGGACCTCATAAAGGTACATATGTACAAAATTATATGAAAAGTCGTAATTGATGAAAGCTGTATATTCTGCTTTAAAGTGAGTAAACAAGATGTTATACTTGACCTCATAAATATACATATGTACATAATTATACGATAAAAGCCATATATTCGGCTTGAAAGGAGGGGAAAAACAATCTTGAAAGATCTATTCTAGGTCAAAAAGCCAAAACAAATATTTCGTTTTTTTTTCTCCCATGCCCGTAAGTGCACCATATAATTAGCATCTTTTGATTTTTTTTTTCTCATTTATGGATATGTATGATACATATGCACCTAGTTATTCTTTTGATTGGGGGTAGTTAAGACTAAAGAGGGTAGGGTGGTGATGGCGACTGGGATGGGGTAGGGAATCTGTCCCTTTCCTGTATTTCGGCACGTGGGATTAAACCGTCACTCAACACTCAACTTGTGGTCCTTGGCGTGGCGCCGGTTGTTGTCACGTGAGTGCACGGCGTGCCTATGAGTGCTTTACAGCTAATAATACTAGTGGAAAGTTCCCTGTCCGGTCTTCTGTTAAGGGGAGTCCCCATCACACTGCGGACGCAAAGAAAAAAAAAAAATCGTAGAGCAAGCACATGTGGATTATTTTAGGAGTGGTTGTTTCTATCATCCAAGTCCTGTTATTAGAGTCTAGCGCCCGTGGCTCAGTGGTGAGCGGGCGGATACTTTGTGCTCCCCGTTTAGGAGAGTGCGCGTGTTCGAATCTTGCTTTCACACGGATTCAGCACAGAATTTTTGTGCGGTGCACGGATACCTCGTCCACCCAGATAAAAAAATTGTTCGAGTTTTACCCACTCTTTCGGAAGAGTTTTCGCATTTGGCGGTCTCAAACCTTGGTCATCTGATCAAGTACATGTTGCCCAGGTCACTGGGTTACCTTCAAAAAAAAAAAGTCTTATTATTAGATGTTAATTAGTTACCTGTTGAGTTTAAATTTTACTTTTAGCGATTGTGCTTAAAAAAATATTTGACTTGTCTCGCAAATTTATAGAGGTCTATATCTCAGTAGATGACAAGATCGTTGAGAAGATTATGGCGCCAGGAGTAAAGTTGTCACTGTGGTGCATCTCCTTAATGTCTATATGTATGCTCTTTCAATTAGGGAGACTGTAAATATTTCTGAACCAAAAAAACATGTCTAGTCACTTAATTTTCCATGTAGACAAGAGATGGAATACCGTGGTAGGAACATTAAATTAGTGAAACACCACTATCTATTATTATTTAAAACTATTTCGACTAAGAAAGAACTTCTCTCCTTTTTAATTTTATTCTTAAATACGACTCGAAATAGATGACCATCTCAATCTTTATATTTTTTATAGATCTTAGTCGAGAAAAATCATAATTTTAGTAATGTCAACTACTATGATGTAAAAATGCTACTTGGTTTAACCTAAAATGTCATAAAATAATCGCAGGCACAGAAATTTTGTCTAAAGTGGACCAAGTTAAACAGATGTTGTTTCTTAGAGGGCCAAGTTAGAGAAGTCATATGTAAGAAAGACTTTTTCGTGCAACATATAAACATATAATAAAGTTTCTTTCAGCTGGGGTGCCACTTGGTCTCTCTAGACCGTCCTGGGGTAAAATATAACGTTTTACGGAACGAGACGTCTGGATCATCCAACGACTCTAATCACATGAAATCGAATTGTACGAGAGTGTATGAGTCATTTATCTTTGAAAATAACGTGAACAACACACGCACGGCTCGATTTCATGTGTCTGAGGGCGTTGGATGGTCCAAACACACACGGTTCAAACGATCTCGTTCCACGTTTTACAACTGAAGAGGATGGAAAGTGTCCAGACGATAGATGGGTGATCAGACAGCAATGATGAGCATGCAGCAATGGGTCCTCTGTAACAACATGGAGGACATAAGAACAGGAAGCATCAAAGGGCCCCGGGCTTCCCCACGGACAACTTTCTGATACTTAGGGAGATCTCTAGTATGAAGAAAGTTTAAGCGGAGATTTGAGGTATGAAGATTGGCTGAGAATTAAAGACTTCTATATGAGACCCTTGGAGAAGATGGGTACAAGCCTTTCGGAAAGCGCATCCAAGTTGGACGCATGTCCCTCGTAGAATGCCATAGAGACAACATACGAAAACTCTCACGACTTAGTGCAGTTACATTTGGATTGAGTGGGGCCAAATCATCTTTTAAGTATCGAGTTCTAATAACGACAATAGTGTCAGTGAACTAATCCAGCTGTCGTGGACGTTAATGATGATATTGGGCTTGATCTAGATGGCATTGAATTTGACGGGTGAATTAGGAGAGGCTGCAATGCGGAGATGGCGCCCGTTGATGGAGGTTAGCTGGACATGGGCACCCAGTACTTCCGACCTCTGGACCGTTCTTGGTTGCCAAGTGATTGAGGAAGGCTGGTCATTCACCGCTGAGGCTGTCCACCGTTTGCCGGGAGAATGGATTTCTAACCACCGGCCACACCCAGGTTTTTGCGAAATAGAGATCAAAGAGGAGAAAGTCTTAGTACACACCCAGAGGTGTGTAAGATGGGGACACACCCAATGGGAGTGTCCACACATTTCACAAGGTGGCAACACACCCAATGGAGTGTCCACACATTTCATGAGGCACACCGCTCCCATTGGATGTGTCCACATCTGACACACACCAGGGGTATGTACTAAGACTTTATCACGAAAGAAACATATTCCGACTATTGTCAAATAGGGAGAGAATAAATTTAAGTTTATTTTGACAAGCAAAATGACTTAACTCTTATTTTAGTATATGCTAATCTGTCAGTAACTTATTCTACAAACAAAGTTGGATTCACTGCATAGGCTTTCGCAATTGTCGTGGTTGACTCCCGGTCAAACGAGAGGGTGCTTCCCGTTCAGAACAAGAAGCTGAGTCCGCATGGGGCTTCCATGCACGTCCGTGCATGCCACGGACACCACGTGCGTTTTCGTTTCTTTCACCCGTACCTAGTCCGCCTCCCTCTCATATCCGTTCTCTCTCTTTACCGCTTCTCTCATGCATCCATATATAGATGGGTTGGCCGGCTGTCTTGTGTAAGAGTGTTCAAGTAGAGAACCAGTGGGTGAGAGAGAGAGAATAGAGAGAAGCAGAGAGAGTTAGAGAGTGTTTGTTTGTCCCTTATGTCTCCTCGTTCTAGATACTCGTCGACTTTTGGAGTACCGTCTGGAGGAGACTTTTTGAGACGTCATTGTGCTAATTCTCTCTGGAGAAACGATCGGTGATAGTGTAAGATTGATCTTCTATTTATTCTTCTTTTGTAGTGAATTCTCTCTCGGTATTCTTCTCGTAGACACAAGAGGTTTGCATCTGAACCACATAAGTCTCACTGTCCTTTTCGTGTGATTTGCTACTTTTAGGTACGGTTCATATTTCTTTGTTACTCTCAAGAGAGTGAGGAAGATTCCGTTTTAGTTGTGCATGGAGGACAAGCTGTCGACTTGATCCTTTTATGATGATATTATTTCACAACACTCGATAACCATGATTGACATTGAACGTGCTATTATTGGGATGATGGGACTTCCTTGTACTCAAGCAATTTGGTTGACTAATCATTTGATTTTTTTATTGGGTTGATATTGGACTCTTAAATAATATCCTCTTCAACAGCATCTTACAATAGTTTATAATCCCTGTATTTGTCAAATTAGAGTTAATGGAAAAACTTAGTCATCTATTTTAAATCATCGGACAACTCATCAAAGAAGGTGAAATTTAGTTGAACGAAACTAGGTCAGAAAATTCCAAAATAACAAATCTTGTTCAGAAAATTTTTAAATTACGAGCCGGCACTACGGTCCACCCATAAGTGTCAATTTCGAGCACGTGCACCAATCTCTCTCTCTCTATCTGATCAATTGCTATCGTGTGGGCTCACCACTCAATTTTAAAATTCCAAACTTCCACCCCAACTGCTATGATTTGATCTTCTTCTTTTTCCTAACTTATCCGTCACGTGTTGAATTGCCAATGGTTCCATTTGATGTTGGCCCCGTTTTAGAGAGTAATACTTGCTGCTAGCATGCAGCGCAGGAACTGAGGTGTTTATGATGGGTCTCATCATGTTTATTGGTTAGATTTTTTAATTTTTAATTTTTGGTTCATTCAATAGGAGATTAAATTATATAGACATGTTAAACATGATACGACACATCATAAAAAAATAAAAAATAAATTTACTATTACAATCGTCCGATCTAACCAAGTTTATGCAGTGCAGGAGAGACTGCACCGTAAGCAGTATTGAAGGTAGTACTCAAAATTGAAGGTGATGTTACAGGTCCGCCTATGGTTCTAAAGTCTGTAAGGCCGTATGGGCACATGACATGTTCTCCTTTTTATAAAAGAAATCGTAACAATTATTAATATATCAAATTCTAAAATTATCATCACCATATGTCTTTTTCTCAACAAGTTTATTAGATCAAATCAGTCACAAAGTACTCGTGTTATCAATTTTGGGTAACGTTTCGTTAAAATAATCTTGAAATACTAAAATTCCACATGATGTCAAAAATGCCTATGGTGTGATAATTTTAGCCAAAGTTAAATGGAATAATGTGTAAGAATTTGAGCATATGTTCTCTCTCTATATATATATATGCACACTATTGTGCAAATGGAGCCTCATGTGGTAGAGTCATTCGATCATGATATAATGCGCTCTCTTATGTTTATCCGTGGACAATATAATTAATTCTTTTACGGATGTTGCAGTACCTTTGACGCTAAAAGTTTTTCTGGAAGAAAAAAGCCAAAGGGAAACAATATTTAAAAAAAAAGGAAAAGAAAAAACAGGCCGTCTAATTTGTGATTACAGTTCACTATATGCATATGATGCACAGTGCATGCATCTCGCATGTTGCCACGTGTCAACCTACGTGAAGTGAAGTGCGGAACACACGTGTAGAGAGTGCGGCAAACTGTTTCCTCCTTTTTTAAAAAAATGAAGAGCCGTTCTATTAAAATTCAATCACCCTTGACAGAATATGTTATTGGTAGACCGATAGTCCAAATCTTAAAAATAAATTATGAGTCATATATAAAAAGACTGACGCCTAGGGTACGTCTCACATATATCCCAACACTTTTGATGCAGCCGAGGCACTCACGGGGGACTTGTAGGTCATGGATCGAGGATCCGAGAACTTCGAAGAAAATCCAAGAACAAGGAGATTCGAGATCGAAGAGTCCGCCTGCAGGACGAAATAATTAATCAGAAAGGACCCTGGATGTGGTCTTGGGGTAGTCATCTCCAACGGTCAAGTTAGTGATCAGGTAAGAGGATAAAGATGAGAAGTATTAGTAAGAAGATGACACACATCATATATCTTTTCTGACACAAGCAATATAGGTGAGAGGATTTTCTTTGTGGCAGGTGATGTAAGATTCT
Organism: Zantedeschia hybrid cultivar; assembly: GCA_030544215.1. Taxonomy (NCBI): domain Eukaryota; kingdom Viridiplantae; phylum Streptophyta; class Magnoliopsida; order Alismatales; family Araceae; genus Zantedeschia; species Zantedeschia hybrid cultivar. Next base: position 16,846,486 of record JARZZO010000016.1, read on the forward strand.
TCATAGGCATAGGGGTACACACTTCAGAACAATGGCTGCCTTTCTTTGGTATTGGGTTGAAGGCCCATTACCTGCTCCTCCTTCAACTTCAGATCCGGAATTGGGCGACGTATCCTTCAATTCACTTGGGCCAGCTCTCGGCCTTCCCCATCACATGGCCCCCTATTCTCAGCAAGCCTTTGATCAATAAGGTGCCGGGAGTAGAACCAAATTTACCAATTACTGCCTAATTTTCTGAACTAGTTTGAGGGTTCTCGCCCGAGGGTATGTGACTAATAGACTCGACTAAGGCGAGGCTTATGTCACTGACCGAAAGGCACTCGGACTTGAGGGTTGTAGTGCCGGCTGATTCACCAGGCTGAAGCAGAACTTGGACCGTCGCTTTGAATGCATGGACGCCAAATTAAGGTTACAATAAATTCAAATTTCCCACTTGTCGGCGTGCCATTAGAAGGGTCATGACACGTGGCACGAATCGAGGGATGGAAACTAAACGGGTGCTCAATCTTCGTCGTTGATCTCATATCAGGCCCTTCTGCAACCCCCTATAAATCATCGCTAGGCCCCAAGGGGGGGGCCACTATTTGCACATGCTTATATGGGGGTCTCAATTGCAGAGCAAGGAGGGGGTGGCACGAGTTCATCTTTTTGAGTGGTGGCGGCCGAATAAGTCAAGGACTTGCAGGTCACTGCCCTTGGGAAACCAATCGAGCTGGTCTCGGATGTCCCTGTAGGTGTTTAGAATGACCGTGTGATTAACATGAAATATCTATGTTGTTTAGTGTAAACTAACCTATTAAAAATAGCAACTAAGTGCAGTGATCGCCAGAAACTTTTAACTTAAAAGTTTCAAAAGAGATATGATCGCCTACCTTTCAAACGCGGAAGATTGAATTCTTGGTTCCCCTTCCTCAGCCGGCTGAAGAAAGAGAGTCCTTTCTTTGCTTTTTGTTCTTGCTGTTGAATTTGAGGTTGAGGATCGTCCAGAAGTCTTTCTGACTTTGTGCTTGATTTCCCCCTTTTGAATCTCTCGTTGTTGTTGAGTGCAGCAGAGACAGAAACAGAAAACGAAGAATTATGATGTGAATTTAAGTAGAAGCAATATCTGAACTAATCATGATGTTAAGCATATTTAAAACAGCAAACTCACTTGTTTAATGGCTTTGAAACCCCTTTAGTCAAGTAGGTTTTTGAAAGATTATGCTGTGGTGTGTGTTTGTATGGAGTGAATATGAAGAATGAAACTAATGAAATGAATGCAGATGCAGTAATGAAAAACTTATGCCCAATCGATTGAAGCTCTGAAAGGATGAAGATCTTGAAAGGGACGCCGACTTCTGGAAATGGCAGCGCTCCGGCGTTCCGACGTTGTTGCTTCGATCTTCAAATCGCTATAACGCTATGGCTCAACTCAATTCAATTCTCTTCTTCTTTTTTTTTTTTTTTTTTTTTTTTTTTTCTTTTACTCTTCAACATGCAGGGTATTTATAGGCATTTCTTGCGTTCGCGATTAACATAGAAAAATCCTGAATTTATCCATCTTAACCGACAGATAAATACTAATTAATTCATCTTTATTTGTAATTATCTAAAACGCGTCCACCTTGGCTGACGTTTTTCAGATTAATTAAGATAAGGATAAATATCCGGGAAAACTTATCTTTATCTTTATTAGGTAAAACGCGTCCATCTATGTAGACGTCTTTTAGATTAATTAAGATAAGGATAAACATCCGGAGGGGAAGTAGAAACAGCCTAGGAAACCTAAAACGCGTCGACATTACCAGACGCCTTTTAGTTAATTAATTAATTAATTAAAATTCAAATTTAAACGTTAAAATAAGAATAAAGTATAAATGGCGTCCACTTGGGTAGACGTCTTTTAGAATTCTTCATATTTTAACTCAAATTTGAGCTAAAATCAATTCAATTGATTAACTTAAACACATATGTTAAACCCGACACTTAAAAAGATTAATAAAAATTAATTAATGATTAATTATCAGACCATTTTGAGGCATTATTGTATGATATGAAATTTACTCGAAATGATGTCAAAATTAGCGTGTCTACAGCTGCCTCACCTTGGCATCGTCTTTGCAAGGGAGTGAAATGAAATGGAATGTACTGAAAAGGTGATGCCAAGGTGTGATGAGACACGCTCTTAACATCACATGATTGGAATTTTTCTCAAAATTATCAATGAAGATAGCTCAAGGAAATCAATGGAATTAATCCTGTCTGGATGAAGTAGACAAGAAAATAAAATAAAGTCGATCAACTTCCTCGGAGTAGGAAGTACCCCAGGTCGTAGACACTGCAGGTTTCATCATGGGGAGCGTTTGCCAGCCAATGTGGACGTGCTGCAGCCATGATGGATCTTAAAAGAAAAACAAGAATATCGGATAAAGAATCCAATCAAGGATAGAATTCCAATGATATCTTTAAGCGAACCTCAAAGATAATCAAGATACTCAATTCGGAATGGAATATTTCATATCATGTTGAAATTATTTGATTTAATGGTCTGAAACTTAATCAGCAATTAATTCTTATTATAATGATTTCAAAGTCCTACATGATGCATGCTGGGCTAAAAGAAAAATATAAAGTCAAATAAAATATAAATTAATCAAGGATAATATTGTTAAATTGTCATTAATGAGTCAAGATACCAATTCTTGTAATTCAGTGCTAAGCCGAAGCTCGTTTATCCACGCACCGTTTCACAAAAGTGGAACCATCGTCCTCACTAATTAACAATCCAACGGCCTATCCGTGCGATTAAGAATTCTCTAGAATTATCACTGTTTTTGTTGAAGGGGAACTCAAATTCCAGTTTCATCAAAACTACAAGGTCCTTGATATACTCTAATAAATATTTAACATATAGTAATGCAAATGATTTATATGAAATAGTACAAGGGTAGAAATAACCGTCTTTTTAGCCACGGTCGGGACTTGAATTCCACAATGGGATTTTCTCGACATTTCCAGCTTTACTCAGGCTTTCTTGAATTTTTAAAACGCGTCGTATCTCTCAGACGCCATTCAAATTTGAAACGCGTCAGGTATCCTAGACGCCTTTTACTCACAGAAACAGGTTTCTGGTAGTTCTCTACTCGGATTCCAACGCTCTTCATGCCTTGTGTCCTGTATATGACTTGAACAAACAGGTTAAGTATCTGTTTAGGCTTAGCCCCTTGCCTAACCAAATAAATGGTCGATCAATCTTTTCCTTGAATAAATAGTCAAGGGGCATAGCCTTTATTAACAAAGGTAATAAGAATAACCATACTTAAGCAAAATGCAACATACAAGCAAACATATGCTCACTGAAAATAAAAGGAATGAAACATACTAAATGCAACAAGCAAATGCTGATTGAAATATTTTTTTTGTTTGGGTTTTGAAATATTCATTTTGTTTGGGTTTTGAAATATGTATTTTTTTTAGATTTTGAAAAATGTACATTTTTTTGAATTTTTGAAATATGTACTTTTTTTTTGAATTTTGACATATGCAATTTTTTTGAATTTTTGACATATACAATTTTTTTGAATTTTTGACATATACATTTTTTTTGAATTTTTGACATATGTATTTTTTTTGAATTTTTGACATATACATTTTTTTTGAATTTTTGACATATGTATTTTTTTTGAATTTTTGACATATACATTTTTTTTGAATTTTTGACTAAAAGACCAGTATGGTACTTAGATCAAAAGATCATATTCATTTATTAACTTAATTTCCAAATTGTTCTTTAACAACTTAACTTAAAACCCATCGTGTTTGAACTTGTGTTTCCATTCGTGATCCCATTTGATGATTTGACCCTTAGTCAATCTAAGGCATTCTTTAAACTTGAAGTACACCTCTTTAGAAAGAAAAGAAGAGTAAGTTTAGAAAGCCCATGAGAAGGTTCCGGAGACTTAAAAAGATGTTCCTTTCCTACCCTAGTATCTGTTGGGGTTCGGTCATTTCTTTCCGGGGTATTTATCGACCTTGCGTTCCCTTTTGTTTCATTTCATGGCCTTGATGTAACGTTTGTAATGTATTGGCCTTTTGATTTGACATTTGGCTTTTTGCCTTGCTTTTGCTTTTCTATCCTTTTCTTTTCTTTTCGGGACGGATCTCCCCCTTTTTTTTATGACGGCCTCCTACTAAGATGGCGGGTATTCTTGGTAGTCTATTTTAAGCCTCGTTCCGACATCATGGGCCGAGTGTAAAACAGAATTTTACTTTAAAACGAATGATTTGTACTTTCTACTTTTGGTCAAGCTTTTGATATTCTTTAAGACTTGGCATCTCTTGTTACTCACGAATCAAACGTGTCAGTGTGTGCAGTAATGAGTTTGAAGTTAAATTATTCAGACTAACAAAGAAATTTGAGTTTATAAATTTTCTGATTCCACTGGTCTTTGTACCATACTGATCGACTTTTTAACCTAAGGGTAGTATTTCTTAAGATGTAAACCATTCCAAGGATGATTTAGCTCTTCTCCTTCTGCATTAATACGACGATAAGCATTACCAGGAAAAGCGTGCGATACAACATAAGGTCCTTCCCAGTTGGGTTGGAGCTTAGAACGCGGACCACCAGGTTTTACAAAAATTCTTTTAACGACCATCTCACCGACTTTGAACTTTCGTTCAATGACTTTCTTTTGATAAAAATGTGCTAATCTGTTTTGATAGGCTTTTGCATGATTAGCAGCTGACCACCTTTTCTCGTCCAAAAGTTCCAATTGGGCAAGGAGTGCTGAACGATGTTCATCAATGGAAAATTCCTTGTTCAATTGTACTCTTAATGACGGTATAAGGATCTCATATGGAACTACCGCCTCCATTCCAAATGTTAAGGAATAAGGAGTTTGCCCAGTGGGCGTGCGGATTGAAGTTCGGTAGGCCCATAGAGCCTCAACCAATTTTTCTGGCCAATCTGCGAATTTGTTAGATTTACACGTCTTTTTGATAATTTTTATCAAAGTCTTATTAGTTGCCTCTGCTTGGCCATTGCCTTGCGGATAATAAGGAGATGAATGATGCAATTCAATTTTGTACCTGTTGCAGAGGTCCTTCAATTCCTGTGACACGAACTGCGGTCCGTTGTCGGTGACGATGGTACTTGGAATTCCGAATCTTGTGATGATGTTCTTCATGATGAATTTGCAGACGGTTGATGCTTTGATCTCCACGTATGCTTCAGCTTCTGCCCACTTGGTGAAGTATTCCGTTGCCGTGAGAATGAAAGATTTTTGCTTGATGCCGGAATCTGGGTTACCAAGGGGTCCAATAATGTCGAAAGCCCACATGGAGAAAGGCCATGGTGAAGAAACAGGATGGAGTGAAGATGCAGGAGAATGAATTTTGTCGGCGTGAAGTTGACACTTGGCACACCTACGGACATATCCTACACAGTCTTCTTCCATGGTTGGCCAATAAAATCCTTGTCTAAGGATCTTCTTTGCTAGCATCTGTCCATTGACATGGCCACCACAGACTCCACTATGAGCTCCTTCCATAACCTTCCAAAGCTCATCTTCGTCTAGACATCTCAGAAGAACTCCATCAAAACCTCTTTTGTACAGTGCTCCCCCAACTATGGTGTATCGTCGAGCAACTCTCCTGATAGCTCTTTTTTCCTCAGTTGTAGCTTCTTCAGGATACGATTGATCTTCACAATATTTTGCAATTTCATAATACCATGGCTTCTGTTCATCATCCATCTCTTCTAACAGCTCCATCAACATGATTTCTCTTTTCTCCACAATACTTCCATCTTTGAATTTCTTCAGCAACTTCTCCTTAGTTTTAAGAAATGAAGGATCTTTCACGGCGGGTGAAAGACGCCTATGAACTATGATTGATTCAGATTACTTGCTGATAGGAAAATCAAGAGAAGATGCAAGTGAAGTTAGAGCGTCAGCTAAGATGTTTTGATTTCTAGGGACATGGACAAAGATCAATTTTGTGAAAAGCTTTGAATAAGCAGAAGTAAGTTCTTGATATGGCTTGAGCTTGGGATCAAGAGTTCGATACTTGGTCAGCACTTGGCGAAGAATTAATTGGCTATCACCCACAATCCTGAGTTTGGTTGCACCATGGAAATGAGCAGCCTCGAGGCCAGCAAGGAGTGCCTCGTATTCAGCTATGTTGTTGGTGACTGGAAAGTCAAGCTGAAAGGCTTGTGGAATGGTGACACCTTCAGGTGATAACAGAACGATTCCGATACCCTTTCTATGAGAATTCAGAGCTCCGTCAAAATGCAGAGTCCACATATCATCTCTGATTTGATTTACGGACATCAGTTCCTCATCCGGAAACTCTGATCGCACTGGATCAAATCGAGGAAGGGGATGATGACCGAGATGTTCCGCTATGGCATAGCCCTTGATCGCTTTCTGTTGAATGTAAATGATATCGAATTGAGATAGAAAGCTTTGCCATCGCGCTAACCTATCAGTAAGAACAGATTTCTCCAGAAGGAATTTGATCGGATTCATCCTAGCGATGAGGTGGACTTCATGGGCCAGAAAATAATGCTTCAATTTCTGCACAACCCAAACTAATGCTGCACATGTTTTCTCCATCGCCGTGTATCTCTGTTCAGCGGGGTTGAGAAGTTTAGAGAGATAGTAGGCTGCCCTCTCTTTTCCTTCTTCATCTTCTTGTGCTAGGACAGCCCCCACTGCATCATCCAGGATAGAAATATAAAGTATCAATGGTTTGCCTGGAGATGGTGGTCTCAAAACAGGAGGACTTGCCAAATAGTCCTTTAATCCATCAAATGCCTCCTGACACTTATCGTCCCAATTGAATTTGACTCCTGGCTTGGTAAGCTCGTAGAACGGCTTACACCTTTGTGAGTGCTGGGAGACAAAACGACGAATAAATTGTAACCTCCCGATTAATCCTCTCAATTCTTTCAAGTTTTTGGGAGGTGGCATTTCTCTGATAGCCTTCGCCTTATTGGGATCGATCTTAATTCCCCGTTTGCTGACAATGAATCCAAGCAATTTCCCTGAAGATACCCCGAATACACATTTCTTGGGGTTCATCTTCAACTGATATTCTCTCGATCTCTCTAATACCCTTGCCAAAACTTTGGCATGCTCAGCCTTCGTTTTAGACTTAACCAATAAGTCATCCACATACACTTCCAAATCTATATGCATCATGTCATGAAATATTGCCATCATAGCCCTTTTATAAGTGGCTCCAGCATTCTTCAATCCAAATGGCATGACGACATAGCAATATGTTCCCCAAGGTGTAGTGAATGAAGTCTTCTCTTGATCTTCTTCTGCCAGCTTAATCTGATTGTATCCTGAAAATCCATCCATAAACGATAATGTCTCATAGCCAGCAGTGTTATCGATGAGTACATCAATATGAGGCAATGGAAAATCATCTTTAGGACACGCCCTGTTCAGATCGCGGAAGTCAATGCAAATTCTGACCTTCCCGTCCTTTTTCATAACCGGGACTATATTGGCCACCCATTGTGGATAAAGGACAACTCTAATGAATTTGGCTTTGTGTAATTTGTCGACCTCTTCCTTCATCTTTAAAGCCATTTGCGAGTGGAATCGCCTTAATTTTTGCTTGACCGGACTAGCTCCATCTTTTAATGTTAACCTGTGTTCAACTAAAGATGAGTCTAACCCGGGCATATCCTCATAACTCCAGGCGAAAGTGTCCCTATAATCCTTAAGCACTTGTACCATTGCCTTCTCATCCTCTGCAGAAAGATTTTTACTAACGAGGACAACCTTAGGTTCGTCTTCAGTCCCTAAGTTTATTTCTTTGGTGGGCTCTTCTACGGCAGCTGAAGGTTCATCAAATCTCTTCACTCCACTGGCATACGCCTCAGCTGCGTCCTTATCATCTTCCTCATCTTCAACGATGGGGTCCTTTTCATGCACTAACTCATATACCCCGTACCCATCATTGACTGACTCATCATCTGTACAATCTTCTGGCATCTGAATTGGATCTTCTAAAAGTTGAGGGATTAAAGAGCAACAAGAACATTTATCAGCCAAATCCTGGAGGTATCTTTCTGGAATTTGCCTACCCTTAGGCTTCCTAGACTTCCTAACCTGCCTAACCTGCCTAAAACTAGACTTCCTAACTTCACTAAACTGCCTATCATAACCTAAGGAAGATGAAGCAGGATGAAAATCCTGAGATACAAGTGGAAATACAGGGGAATCCTCCCGTGGGGAGGGACAGAGTAGCTCTAGGAGAGAATCTTGACCGACGGACCCGCGCGATGGGATGTAATCGGACAAGTAAGATGTTTCCTCGATAATGATTTGGGAAGAATTTGTTGTAAAATTGGCGTTTTTTTTTGGATATCGGAGGAATTATACATGAAGCAGGAGTGAATACAAATGGAAGGGGAATCAGACGGAGGAAGCGGCACCAAGGCCAGGGGATTAGGGGGATCATATAGCAATATGTCCCAGATTAGATCATACATCCTCTCTAGGTCGAGAGGAGGTTGTGGAATAAAGTCCCGAGGGGACAGAGTAATCATAATGGGCGGGGCCCGTGGAATATCTTCAATTATGACCCGCGACCAAGTCGGGGTCAAGAGTAGTGTACGAAAAAGAGTATGGAGCATTAGGACATGTGAAGGATATGTCCCCCTCCAGAGCAGATCTGCTGTATAACCAGCTTCATAGGGGTCATCTGGCTCCCCTTCATCAGTTTGTTCGGACAGCAGTATCCGCTTATCAAAGATTGCGCCAGGGCTCTCAATTAGCTCGTCGATCTGCGGTGGCCACTTGGGTTCTGCAGGATCCAGAAATAGTCTGTTCAGTGCTATGTATAGGTCCCTCAGGTCGAACCACCTGTACCATTCGCATTCAGGGTCATGGAATTTTCTCCTCTTCATAGGCCGCAGAGCCTCCAAGGATTGGTACGTAAGTAGTTCGGAGCAATGTCTGGTCCAATCCCTCCCATATATGTCATGGAAGTCAAAACATGAAGTAATGACCACCGTGTTGTCGTGACTAAGTATGGGCCCTTTCACAAAGTGTGTATATAGAGTCCATGTTAAGGGATCTCGGCCTTCTTTCAGTGGTGTGGACATTGTTTCCAAGATTTCTTGACCATCTTCTTGCTGAACCCTGTCTTGCTTCAGTTTCCTCGACCTATAGCCCAGACCGCTTCCAGGTACTGCCCGATGATCTTTAACAGGAGTAGTCCTGCCTTGCAACTGTGTGCCCAGACCTTTCCCAGGCTCGTAGCCGTTCCTCATCATAATCCTCCATCCTGGGGTACTCATGCACTTCCCCCTTTTGATAGCATTTAATGGGTATGGAGAAATGGTAGCGGCTTTCAAAGGATCAGCCACTGGACGGTAGACCTGTAATCAGAAAAGGTTGTCGGCCAAGTAAAACAGCAGATTTAATATTTAAGGTATGAGCAGCAGCAAGGATCGGCATGCTCGTCACTTTAATAATTCGTCCTTTATAAGGGAATTTGAGGCATTGGTGATTCGTAGAAGGAATCGCCTCAAGAGTTTTAATATAAGGACGTCCCAGAATGGCATTTATGGAAGGGTCAATTTCTAGAATATGAAATTCGACCTCTGCATGACTTACTGGACCTAACTCCACCTTTAAATAAACCATTCCCAGAGGGGAACGGGTAGAATTGTCATATGCCGTAACTGAGATGGGGCTAGGCAACCATTTCTCCTTGGGCACACCGCATAGCTCCAGGGTCTTCGGAGGTAAAACGTTAATTGAAGCCCCTGTATCAACCAGGCATGCATCCACGGCCTTCTTGCAGATATTGACCGTGATGCTCAGAGCCATGCTTCTGGCGGCTGGCGGTGCTAGTTCCGATGTGTGGAATGTAATTGAGGGCTGATCCCCCTGAGGAACTAGTAGTGCAGCAATTTTCTCTACCGGCACGTCTTCGTTGACCATCACCTTCTGTAGGTATTCCATTAAGACTTCTTGGTGAATCTTGGACCTTTTAATCAATTCAAGTACAGTGATCCGTGCCGGTGTTCTGTCCAGATGTTTCAACAAGTCATATTGAGTGCCTGGTGCACTCTTTTTATTATGGGCTTCCTCAGTCGGCTGTGATGGGCCGTCTCTGACTATGGACTGAGGAAAGACCTTGTTGAAAATCCTTCCACTCCGGAGCGCATGTTCCTCGACCGTGGAGGATCCGGGTGACACCTTGAGTACCGCAGAATCGGGTGGCGTAAGTGATGCAGAGGGTTGATGCGTAGGTGGTGGCGTTGGGTTAGGTGGTGATGGCGCGGTGCGGATTAAAGGCCTAGATGGTTGGATGGTAGATGGGTACGCGGTTGGTGAAGTGGGGAATGGTACGCGTAATAGCGGTCTGGATGGTTGGAGCATATCTGGGTAGGTGGTAGTGGTAATGGGTGAAGTAGGAAATGGTACGCGTAATAGTGGCCTAGATGGTAAAAGGGGCGCGTTATTGGTTTGCGGGGGGGTATATGATGGAGGCGTAGGAGTGCGGGGCGTAATGGGTCTAAGGAAGGTGGGTAGTGGTAGTGGGTTATTGGGTGAGGGCGAGTGATATGTGGGTGTGGGTAGAAGGGTAATGGTAACGGGTTGTGGTCTGGGTATGTGGATGGTGCGGCGTGGTAGTCGCTCTGCGGTACTTTGAACGTAACCCGTTGAATAGAGAGAGGAAGAGTCCTCTATCCTCCATTGTTGCCCACGACCAGCCTCAGACTGGCTGTTCGTTAGAATGGGAGCAACCTGGTTCTGGTTCTGGTGCTCCGGGAGTGGATTCTGCACTATGCCCATGTTGGGTGGTGCTGCTGCTTGTGCCGGTGGTCTTGCTTGCTGCTGCTGCTGCTGTTGCGGTCTTCTCGCCTTCAGGGCTGATATATATTTCTTCATTTCCTCCCAGTCTATGCCGCCCTGCTCATTGAGATCATGAATATAATCTCTGAATTGGAAGCAGGTGTCAATGGTATGCCCAGGTTGCCTATGGAAGTAGCAATACCTGGACGTATCGGCATTTTGAGGCCAGACGGCCTTTTCCCTTGGCAAAACTAAGGCGTTAGCCGCCATTAAAGCACTGAAGATATCGGCCAAGGATTCTGGGAGTGCCGGATATTCTGCCCTTTTCGGGCCTGGAGGTCTCCTCTGCTGGTTGTAGTCACCAGGAGGAGGGACATTGTGGTACGCCGGCGGTGCGCGTGGTTGGTACTGTGGCTGTTGCTGCTGCTGATACTGCTGCTGCTGGGGTTGCTGGTACTGCTGTTGCCGTTGCGGCTGTTGCTGTAGCTGTTGCTGTAGCTGTTGCTGGTTCTGATTCTGATTCGGCTGCTGGGGCCGTTGATACTGTTGTTGGTACTGGGGGTTCTGCTGCTGTCTATACCCTTGCTACTGTGGCCTCTGGTACTGCTGCTGACTCCTCACGAACTGGGGCGAGTTATTGTTCATGGTACTCACTTGCTCATGAGAGAGCGTGCCCTCAGTAGTCGGACCTGTGCTGGAAGAGTTCGGCACTGCAGGCTTCCGAGGCGGAGGGCTGCAAGGTCTATGAGGATCAAAGACGCTAGAGAATGTAGCGTCCTTGAAAGCATTCTGGCAGTACCGTGCTCTTTCATAGAGCTCTGCCATGTTAGTCAAATTGTTCAAGGAGAGGACGAGCTTGAACTGGGGGGTGGCATTAGAAATTAACATTTTCACTTGTTCGGACTCGGACAAGTGATCCTTCACCTTTTCAGCCAGACCCCGCCACCTGTCAGCAAAACTGACAAACTCCTCATCAGGTTTCATCTTTTCTACAATGAGGTCCGTGATAGACAAAGAGGGTGCAACTCTGTCCTGGTACCGTTGAATGAATTTGCGTGAAACGATACCGTAATCTTCTACTTCTGAGGGTTCCAGGGAAAAGAACCACTCGAGGGCTGGTCCCTCTAGAGATCTCCTGAACAAGAAAGCCAACGACCTCTTATCATTCTGCCAGAAAGAGGATTCATACATGAACTCCTTCAGGTGTGTGAAGGGGTTACCAGTACCGTTGTACTTTCGGTACACTGGCATTTCAGAGGGTGGCAGATGGAATACTGGCAGGCTCGGTAGACTGATCTCTGGCACAGCTTTGACCCCCATCATTTTCTGGAGGTTATTAAATTGCTCATCCATACGCTCCATTTTGGCCAGCAGCGTTTGTGTGGTCAGATCTGCCTGGGGAGGAGGAGGAGGAGGAGGTACTTGGTAGGCCTGCTGCCTAGAGTACGTTGGACATTGTGGACAATAGAGGGGAGGTCCGGTAGAGCTTCCGCCATGCCCGAGGGCATTTTGATAAGCAGACGTTTGCGGTCTAGCCGGTTGCCTAGATGATGAAAGCTGCGGCCCAGCTGGCCGAGAAGTAATATGAAGGCCCTCCACGGCCTGATGGATATAAGGAGGAGGAAAAGAAGGTTGCTGAGGAACAGCAGGGGGAGCCACAGGGTTCAGCTCGGCAGGCTGCATGGGTGCCTTCCCCTTCAAAATAGATTGGATCGCCTCGAACTGCTGAGGGTCCAGTCGGGAGGCAAGAACTCCGAGAGCATTGATGAGATCCGTAGGATCAGAGGATGAGGGATCATTCTGATTCATGTCCCCCTCAAGATCAGGATTAGGGATCGCATACTCATGCGGAGGAGGGTCAGGATATTGATCACGTGGATGCAAAAGAGGTGTCCGAACATTCCCATCTAGACGATACGGAATGGGGATAGAACTACGGGAGGCATCAGCATCTCTCCCACTCTCATAGTTGTATTCAGAATCCCGAGGGGCATTAGCATCTCCCTCGTAATTAACCATGGCGTCTGGAGCCACACTCAAGTCCCTACCTGATCGTAGCAGCATGATGTTAGATTCTTTTTCTTCAAAGATTTGACAAACAAGTTGCATAGAGATTAATCAAACAAGTGGATGCTTAACGTGATTTTAAGATTCCCTTTTTGAGTTATTTGGATTCAATTAAACCTCAAATTCTCTCAAGGAAAGGATCCTAGTTTCAGTTTAATTTCCACCGTTATTCTCTAGGGCTTTCTCTCACAACGCTTTCAGAATCTAACCAGGACTTCAATTGGTACAACCAGCCCGATGATCAAGGAGGAATACCTTGATTTTGGGGACTTATGGAGGTCTCAACGTCAACTTCTCTAGTCTGATCAAGGGACCAACCTAATCAGAGAGAGTTGCTGACGTCGAGTAATGTGTTCCTAAGAAGAGGAGGGTATTAGCCTCAATGCGTATGTCCTGTGGCCTGGATGGCCTCTAATGCTTAGTAAGTAATGGGTAGCTAGCACTCAAAACACAGAAATCTGGAAACTGAAAAAAAATTAAGAAACTGTCTGAATCGCGTCGATGATAGTCGACGCTATTCAAAACAGAACTTAATTTTCCGCAGAAGCAGATGCAGACAGCAGAGAAACTGTGAAGCCTGAAAGGCATCTAGGGGTGTTGACGCGGTTTGAAACGCGTCAGCGATCCTGGACGCTTTTCAGTTCGCAGAAACAGTTTTCCAGGAGGATTTTCTGAGTTGAATCCTCCTCAAACGAGATAAAAAAAACAGTAAACAATCGACTCATGCAAAATTTTTAGTTCCAGATTTTAAACAGGATGATTTACTAACTAACAACTAGAAAAACAATCAATCACACATCATTTTTATCACAAAAACAGCTTTTTGAGTTAATCAAGGGGGGGGGGCAAGATCTTGCCACTGGGGTGTGCACGTGGTGCACGAGGGAAATTAATTAAACTAAATACTCACCAATTGGTGAGGACGTGTCCAGAGACACAAGTGGTGCACCGTGGGTGCCCGATATGATGATAGCAAGAACAAAAAGAAACTAAAAGATGACGAGACCAAGTCCCACCGTGATCGTCAAAAAAAGCTGTAGGTGCTTAGAATGACCGTGTGATTAACATGAAATATCTATGTTGTGTAGTGTAAACTAACCTATTAAAAACAGCAACTAAAGTGCAGTGATCGCCAGAAACTTTTAACTTAAAAAGTTTCAAAAGAGAGTATGATCGCCTACCTTTCAAAACGCGGAAGATTGAGTCCTTGGTTCTCCTTCCTCAGCCGGCTGAAGAAAGAGAGCCCTTTTCTTTGCCTCTTTGTTCTTGCTATTGAATTTGAAGTTGAGGATCGTCCAAAAGTTATGCTTGATTTCCCCCTTTTGATCTCTTGTTGTTGTTGAGTGCAGCAGAGACAGAAACAGAAAACGAAGAATTATGATGAGAATTTAAGTAGAAGCAATATCTGAACTAATCATGATGTTAAGCATATTTAAAACAGCAAACTCACTTGTTTAATGGCTTTGAAACCCCTTTAGTCAAGTAGGTTTTTGAAAGATTATGCTGTGGTGTGTGTTTGCATGGAGTGAATATGAAGAATGAAACTAATGAAATGAATGCAGATGCAGTAATGAAAAACTTATGCCCAATCGATTGAAGCTCTGAAAGGATGAAGATCTTGAAAGGGACGCCGACTTCTGGAAATGGCAGCGCTCCGGCGTTCCGACGTTGTTGCTTCGATCTTCAAATCGCTATAACGCTATGGCTCAACTCAATTCAATTCTCTTCTTCTTTTTTTTTTTTTTTTTTTTTTTCTTTTACTCTTCAACATGCAGGGTATTTATAGGCATTTCTTGCGTTCGCGATTAACATAGAAAAATTCCGAATTTATCTATCTTAACCGACAGATAAATACTAATTAATTCATCTTTATCTGTAATTATCTAAAACGCGTCCACCTTGGCTGACGCTTTTCAGATTAATTAAGATAAGGATAAATATCCGGGAAAACTTATCTTTATCTTTATTAGGTAAAACGCGTCCATCTATGTAGACGTCTTTTAGATTAATTAAGATAAGGATAAACATCCGGAGGGGAAGTAGAAACAGCCTAGAAAACCTAAAACGCGTCGACATTACCAGACGCCTTTTAGTTAATTAATTAATTAATTAAAATTCAAATTTAAACGTTAAAATAAGAATAAAGTCTAAATGGCGTCCACTTGGGTAGACGTCTTTTAGAATTCTTCATATTTTAACTCAAATTTGAGCTAAAATCAATTCAATTGATTAACTTAAACACATCTGTTAAACCCGACACTTAAAAAGATTAATAAAAATTAATTAATGATTAATTATCAGACCATTTTGAGGCATTATTGTATGATATGAAATTTACTCGAAATGATGTCAAAATTAGCGTGTCTACAGTCCCATCCAACTTCTGCAAGGAGGCGGTTAGGGAGATGTAGGAATGCCATGACATCCCTGACTGGATTCATCTGATCAAACCCCGATTAGACTCCAGAGCCAACTCCCCTCGGCCTAGTTGCTTCTCGATCTATGAGCAAAGTTTCTGAGCCGGCTTTTGGCCCCTTCTTCACCCTTTCATTGTTGACCTTCTCTACATTTACAGTTTCATCCGTCTCAGTTCTTTCCCGATTCTTGGCAGACCATCTATGACTTCATCGTTCTTTGTTCCATTTTGAGCACAGCCCCTTCGATTGTCATTTTCTATTATCTTTTTAAAATAAAACTCCAAGGGAAATCCTCTTGGTTATGTTTTACCATCTGTTAGGGTCCAACCATTTTCTCTGAGAAGCCCCCGTCCATTCATCATTGGAAGGAAGGGTTTTTCTTCATTTGCCTCCTAAAAAGAAAAGACGGCGTCTGAGCCTTCCCCGTCAAAAGGAGACCTTTAGCCGAAGGCGTCGCGGATGCCCCTGAACTAAGCAAAGACAAACTGACTTTGGCTAGATAGATAATTGATGAGATTCTGGTGGATGTCAACGGGCTGCTGGCGGACACTAGCAGATTGATCATGATGGGTGTCTGGCTAGACGCAAATAAAATGTCGATCCAAACGGAGCTTACTTAGCACTCGGCCAAAGGCAGGGAGAACCAGCTACGACCGAGGCCGACAAGATTGCCCCAACGCCGGCTACAGTACCCGCGGCCGAAGAGTCGGTAAAGATTCACGAAGTGTCCAGTGACATGGACATTGCTACCGGTGCTAAGGGTAAGTCGGTCTCAGGCCACTTGTTTCTTGTCTCGTACTGATCTTCTTTTATTTATTGTGTTTTCTTGATTGTAGACATGTCTCATAGCATCGGATCTATCCTAAGGAAGCTAAGGGGAGAGCAGGCACAACCTCGCCAGCCCCACAAACTGCCGCTTCTCTGGAAGGCCGTATAGTTGTTGCAGCCTTGGAACGGGAGAAGGTAGCGAAGGGCAAGTCTGTTGCCCATGATAGTGACTCAGCCGACAGACGAAAACATAAGGCCGAGAGCGAGGCAGCACGCACCACAAAATAGAAGGTAGCCACTAGAACTTCCAAAGAAAAAGGCGATTACTCCAGAATGGTACTGGCCAAAGGTGCTCCATAAGGCTAGGATACCATATGTTACATCTCCTTCCTGATCTTAGACAACTTCCGATCAAGTTCCAAGGTTGACATTGTAGTGGCCGCATCAGAATGCCCCTCACCCCCAGTCAGATGAGTATCAGATGAGGCATTATCTGGTTCAGTTGTGGGCATCCACCGATGTTGTCCTTGGTTGGTGCGTGGAGCTTGAGCCTATGGCCTAGTGTAGAGATTGCCCTGAGCCGACGTCTCCTCGGGTGGATATCCCCGAGAGTGGCCTGCCTGGCCGGCCGACAATTGGTTGGGAGGAAAGAAGTGGGGCTGTTGCGGTGGCGATGGCCTGGCCAGTGGGTTCAACTACCCCATGTGTTGGGCGATAGCAGACATTATATTGTGTAGAGGGGCAAGTGAAAAGACTGTAGCAATCAAGTGAGCTACCTGCTGAGAGAGCTCCTCCACCCTTTCATCTCGAGGAATGGAAGGATCTTGTTGTGCTGAGAGCGTCGGTCCTTGCAGTAGTGTTGCAGCCTAGCACATAGGGTGGAGGCCACTCTTGGCTCAGGTTCCTCCTGTCTGGATTGTCCCTTCATCATAAGTCAGTGAGTCATGGTTGCGTCTTTCCCACAGACAGTGCCAAGTGATGCAGCCGAGGCACTCGCAGAAGACTTGCATGTCACAGATAGAGGATCCGAGACCTTCGAAGAAGATCCGAGACCGAGAGATCCGAGATCGAAGAGTCCGCCTGCAGCACTAAGCAATTAGTCAAAAAGGGCCCCGAGTGTGGTCTCAAGGGAGTCCTCTCCGATAGTCAAGATAGTGATCGGATAAGAGGATAAGGATAAAAGGTATTGGTAAGAGGATGGCACACGTCACATACCTTTTCTTATTCAAGCAATATTCTATTTATAGGAGGTAGGTAAAAGGACCTTCTTTGTGACAAGTGATGTAAGACTATTCATAGGCATAAAGATACACACTGTAGAACAATGACTACCTTTCTTTGGTATTGGACCGAAGGCCCATGGCATGCTTTTCCTTCAATTTCAGATTCGGAATTGGGCTGTCTGTATCCTTCGGTTCACTTGGGCCAGCTCTCAACCTTCTCTATCAATTTTCATCTGACTACCCATTAGTATGATCCCAAACATGTCAAAGTTGCGTGGTCCTACCCTGTACAACTTGGGCCCTCTACCCAACTCCACAAGCAAGCATAATTGCCGGCCACCTTAAACTCCCCTCAACGGCAGTCTTTTGCTTCACAAATTAAACGTGTAGCCTCAACCCACAGCCACGAGTCATCTTGTCTCCACGATGAACAAAAGACGCGAAAAGAAGGTGTCATTGCAGGATAATGGATGAAAATTCATGCATTAAATGGATGCTTTTTTCTTAAGAAATATAAACTAAATTGAGATTTTTACAAATCACTCTCTAAACGATATCATATTTACAGATCACCTCCTGTATAATTCATATATACATATAATCCCCTTAATGAGGATAGCGTTTGCATATAACCCCTTAACTATGTTATCTATTTTAAATTTTATTTGAGTTAAAATATTTGTATTCTACATAAAAATAAAAATAATTTTGTTAGTGTTAAATATATACAACAAGCTTACGAGTACATGTTTATGAGATTCTTCTCATCAAGTGTATGTAATGTTAATTGAAGACATTATTAGTACTTTTATGTAATGGCTTTCACATATTCAATATAAGGTAATAATATTTCAATTCATTTGAAATCCAAAGTAAACTCACATAGTTGACGGGGTGATACATAAATACTATCGTAGTTAAGAAGGTTATACGTATTTAATACGGATCATAAGAAAGTTATCTACAAATATAACATTTTTTGAAGAGTTATTATAATTTGACTAAAAAATTGATAGAGAATGAAATCTAAATAATCACATTTCAAAAAAACAGACCGTTTATTGTGTAGAGAATATTGTGTGTAACTTAACTCTGAACTAGTGTTTGTCCGTCTTAATGACCTTTTACACATGTAAAGATAGCATTAGCATGGTGAGATTAATGTAGACACGCTAATTTTGACGTCATTTTGAGTAAATTTCATATCATATAATAATGCCTCAGAATGGTCTAATATTTAATCATTGATTAATTTTTATTGATATTTTGAGTGTCGGGTTTAACAGACATGTTTAAGTTAATCAATTAAATTGATTTTAGCTCAAATTTCAGTTAAAATATGAAGAAGTCTAAAAGACGTCGATCTGTGTAGACGCCATTTAGAGTTTATTCTTGTTTTAACGTTTAAATTTGAATTTTAATCAGTTGATTAATTAACTAAAAGACGTCTGTTAGGGCTGACGCGTTTTAGGTTTCCAAAGCTATTTTAACTTCTCTTCCGGATGTTTATCCTTATCTTAATTAGTGTAAAAGACGTCTACAGATGTGGACGCGTTTTACCTGATAAAGATAAAGATAAATTTTTCCCGGATATTTATCCTTATCTTAATTAATCTGAAAGGCGTCAGCCATGGTGGACGCGTTTTAGATAATTACAGATAAAGATGAATTAATCAGTATTTATCTGTCGGTTAAGATGGATAAATTCTGAGTTTTTCTATGTTAATCACGAACGCAGAAGAAGTCTATAAATACCTTACATGTTGAAGAGTAAAAAGAGAGAGAGCATAATCTTGAGTTGAATTACTGGAGCGATAGTGAATTGAAGATCAAAACAACAACGTCGGAACGCTGAAGCGCTGTTTCCAGAAGTCGGCGTCCTTTCAAGAGTCTTCATCCATTCAAGAATTCAACAATTGGGCATAAGTTTTTTCATTTCTGCATTAATTTCATTTAGTTCTACATTCTTCATCATTCACTTCATGCAAACACACACAACACATTCATTCTCTTCAAAACTTATTTGATTAAGGGGTTTCAAAAGCCACTCAACAAGTAAGTTTGCTGTTTAATTGCATGCTTAGCATCATGATTAGAATAGATACTGCTCTTGCTTAAAATTCTCATCATTGTTTCTTTATCTCTTTTCTTTTTATTCCTGCTGCACTCAACAACAACGAGAGAATCAAAATGAGCAAATCAAGCACAAGTCAAAAGGGATTTCTGGACGATCCTCAACCTCAACCTCAACCTCAAACTTCAAATTCAACAAGCAAGAACAAAAAGCAAAGAAGGGCTCTCTTTCTTCAGCCGGCTGAGGAAGGAGAACCAAGGACTCCATATCTTCCGCGTTTAAACAGGTAGGCGATCATACTTCTTTTGGAACTTTTTAGTTAAAATTTTCTGGCGATCACTATACTTAGTTGTTGTTTTTAATAGGTTTATTTTACACTAAATAACATAGATTTTTCATGATAATCACACGGTCATTCTATGCACTCACAATTAAATATTAAGATTTTTTACATATAAGTTCTTAGTATCTTGTGATATTACAAATAACTTTTTTTAATATGACTATTTACAAATAAGCTCTCATAATTTACCGTGAATTAGTAAAAGATCTCTGAAGCTTACAAATAAGTCCATAAAAATGTTACAAATAAATTCTTAAAATGATTTATTTGTAAGAAAATTACAATTGTGTGAGTTCATTTGTAAATAGTCAGATTAAGGGACGTATCTGTAATATCACAAAATTATAGGAGCTCATATGTAAAACATCGTAAATATTAATAAGAGAGGTATTAGGCGCGGAGAGTGGGAGCGGGTACGGTCAAATTAAATTCCCACGACAGCATTATTGTTAACCCACACCAAGTCATGGATTTTTTTGTACAAAAGCGAAGGCACCGGTGGGGGGGGGCGATGGGTCTGCCTTTGGCCACCGACGCGCCGGCGGAGAAGACGACCACAGAGACCGAGGGGTTGCCGGAGAACACCACCACGACAACGACAACGACAACGAGGAAGACCCCCCCAGGGCGAGGAGCGGAAGAGAGGGAGAGAGGAAGAGGGAGCGGAGGGACGTCTCCTAGCCGACGAGTTGCAGGTGAACAGGAACAGGCAGCCGGCCTCACGCTTCCCTTCTCCCTCCTCCTCTCTGTGCTCC
The DNA here is from genome assembly GCA_030544215.1 of Zantedeschia hybrid cultivar. NCBI lineage: Eukaryota > Viridiplantae > Streptophyta > Magnoliopsida > Alismatales > Araceae > Zantedeschia > Zantedeschia hybrid cultivar. Next base: position 16,866,944 of record JARZZO010000016.1, read on the forward strand.
TCCCCTCTCCCCCTCCATATAGGTGGTGATTACTCTATACGGTGTTGTTGCTGGCCAGCCTTTCTGGTCTGGAGAAGGGGGAGTTCTCCGGAATCTGCTTTTTCTTCCCCCGGGGAAGAGAGGAGATGTGTTCGGATGTTCCCTTTTCTTTTCTGTTTTTTTCCCCCTTATGCCAGAAGATTCAGTGATATTTCTACAGTTCACCCTTTTCTGTTGATTGCCCGCGAGAAATTTTTGCATCGGACATTCAAAAGGAATGCTTTTTTTTCCCGCTGAGAGAGAGATGCGCTTACTCTTATGTTTATTTTTTATTTTTTTTATCGTAAAAGATGCAATTTTTTTTCTCGTTCACCCTCGACTGGAGGCCGCCCGCGAGAAATTTTCGCATCACGTGCTCAAGAGGACTGTTGTTTTTCCCCCTTTACCGTGTGAGAGGAGAGAGAGAGAGAGAGAATGTGTTCTTGTGTTTCTTTTTTGTCCTTCTCATAAAAAAGATGCAATTTTTTTTCTCTTGTTTGCTCTCTTCTGGAGGATGCCCGCTAGATATCTTTGCACCAGGGATACGAGGGAATGTTCAGATGTGTTCTTATGTTCCTTTTTTTTATTTTTTGATCTTCTTATAACAAAAGGAATAATTTTTTTTTCTCGTTCCTCTTCTTCTGGAGACTGCCCGCTGTTGCTGCTGCGTCGCTGCTGATGGCTGGCAACTCTGCACAGCTCACCATCTTCTACAACGGCGCCATCTGCGTCTATGACGCTGTCCCCCCAGAGAAGGTGATGCACCTGCCCCAAAAAGCTTCATCCCATTCCCACCTCAATTCTTTGATCTTTTATGCAAAGAATGTGCACTGTTTTCAAACACTCGCCTGTGATTGCCCTCCTCTGCCGACAGGCCCAGGCGATCATGCTCATTGCCGCCGCCACGGCCGCCGCGGCAGCTTCCACGGCTGCCAGCACAGCTGCCTCCACTACCAATGCCAAGAGTGTCAATGGCCCGGGTCCGGCTACTGCTGCTCCTGGTGCCGTTGCCATTGCTTCCACAGTCCCACCTGGGTTGACTAGATCCCCGTCTCTTCAGAGCTCCTCGGCGGCTGTGGCGGCGGTGGCTGGATCACAGCCGCCCCAGCAGCTACTTCCCAACACCGGCAATACCCTCTGCAAGTTGCAAGCAGGTAAAAGCACATGACCAGTTTGCTGTTTAATACCCGTTGGTGAATATATCTGTGGATTCACGTTCATGTCTGTTTCTTCTCAGAACTTCCCCTTGCAAGGAGGAACTCGCTTCAGCGTTTCTTAGAGAAGCGACGTGACAGGTAGACATTTTCTCTCCTTTCCTCTTATCTTCTCCATCGCTGTTACTGCTTTAATTGGATACCATCATCAGCTACCTAGTAATTGATATCAATCAGAAGGTGTTTTACAAGAATCCCCAACTTAGCCCCCAAGGCTTCTCTCAGGGATCCCCCAGTGGAAACCCATGGGTTGTTTTTACTCTCTGGACTTTCCCTCTGGGTGGAGAAACAAGACTTCTATTGGAGAAATTATTGTCTAACTTTAGGTTTGATCTCTCCGAGCTAGAACAACAGAAGCCCCATGCCCAATCCACGAATATGGGCAATTGCACTTCTTACCAATGACCTCCCTCCAGCCTTAACCACCACCCCCAGGTTTATGTGAAATATTTGTTTTATTGCTTGCTTTTGAGGGGGAAAAAAGAGGGACTTAGAAGGTATGGAAAATGTGGCCTTTCTTGAACACCATGTACCTGAGGGGAATGATCGTAATTGTAAAATGGTAAAGAGAAAGTCTTGGAACAAAGAGTCTGAAAAAAAAAAAAAAGGCCTTCACATGAATAGTTACTTAGTCAACTATGGCACTTGTTTTTGAAATTAGTGAATTAGGCGGACACTTCAGTCTTGCCCCAATATTCATGAACAGTAGTTAAGTTACCACCACCCTTATATGTAAGGGATGATTTCTTGAAGAATCTGTCTACACTGACACACCAAAACTGACTTCCTGTGTATCATTTGTCCTCTGAAGCCTTTGTGAGAGAGTTTAAAGGGTGGGCTCAAATTGGGAAGGTTCCTGGTCTTGTTTTGTGTTTATCAACAGTAAGAGTCTGAGGCACCCACGTGTCATCCAGTGTCGGGCTACTGCACCTAACATGGAAATGCCCGTGTATCCACAGCACACATATTTATGACATACATCCGTTCTCTTATTTCTTGAGAATGGAAGCTTCTGTTCTTTCAGGTATCATTAGTGAGGCATGAGTTGCTTGAGGAGAATAGCTGGGATCAGGAACATTGCCTAGGTGGAAAGAACCTGTTGTGAAATTGTAAGATATAAAATAAGCCTAGAGGGAAGAATCAGTGTAGAAACCTGGTTTTCAGGTGAGTGGTTTCTTGATGATGGGTACTTGTTTCCAATTTTATGGCAAATACTGGATTTTCCTCTACTTATATTGCCATTTCTGATTACTATTGGTATTACCACTACGTGTAGTGATAAACCTGTAGACGAGGGAATGACAATAAATTTGAGAAAACTTTTCGGGTCCAAGAGGGATGCAAATTTATTACTTCCTCTTTGACATATACTAAACTAAATTCTCTATTCCACACACTATTGTTTCCCTTGAGGGTATTTTTGTTTAATTTCTTAAGCAAGTTTTAATAATCAAGATTATTGTATTTATTTATTCAGCAAGTTTAACCTCTTAGATAGTAGTTAAGGTGGCTAAAGGTCTATATTTGTCGGCAATAGATGCAAATTCATTCTTCACCACGTCGGTTTCATTCACTTAATTAGTTAATGGTTTGGGTGGCTACCTATCTGCCGCAGTCTTGGAGGCAATGGTGGTTAAACCTATCACTGGCACCTCAGTGAGAACCCATGATTATGAGGTTTGATGCAGATGGATTCTAGTCTGGAAACTGCATCTGCATACCAAAAATGAAAAAGGATGGGTTTACATGGAATGATTCCATTATTGACTGGACTCTATGAATTGTCATGTTTAAGAAAAGTAGGGAAAACAAGGAGCTTGGTAATTCAGTCTCCCCACAACCTTGTTATTTTTCAAGTGGTATGGACTGTTCTCTATTAAGGTTGTCACTTGTCAGCATCATTGTTAGTAATTCTCTGAATTATACAGATAGCACCTGATGAATAATTAAACATTTTTTACCAAAGAATTCAAAGTTTGGTAAAAGTATTTGTCATCAAGCAAGTGCTGGCCATGCTTGTCGATGTACCATCAACTTCCCAAAAGAAGGGAGAAAAAAAAAGAACTGGCCGCACTCTAGCTGTGCGTCACTGTCTCGTTATTGCTTGACAACTTCTTCATTCCTAACCATGCCTTGTAATTTTCATTGAAAATCTCAGGTTGGTGAGCAAGGCTCCATATCCCCCCATGAAGACCTTAGACAGCCCAGGGAATGGTGTGGGAAGCAGAGCCTCTAGTCCTGCGGAACTGTACTAATGGAACTTATCTGCAGCTAAAGAACATTGGAGGCTTCTCCACTAGTCATCCATCACCAGCAACCTTATTGTGAGTCCCGTCAGTGCCTGTTGTCCGTAAGTTTACCATGCTTTGATGTCTTTAAAGCTTCTAATGCTTCCGTCTGTGATGCACTGTATTCTTGTTGTCTCTTGTATCACGCATACTCATCTTATGATGCTCTTTCCTATATGTATGTCGGTAAATGGAAGACATTTAACTATCGCTGCATTCTTTGGTGGACTCCACTATGTTTCCCTGTGGTAAAATCATCTCATTCATGATTTTACATTTACTGCTTGCTGCGGAGAGGAAGAAATAAAGCTTAACATAGGTGAAGGAATAATACTTGCTGCACCGCATGTGATATCGTAAGTTGTTCCAGCACATGATGTGCGGTACCAAAAATGAGATTTTCTTTTTGTGAATTCTTTATGGGCGGTTTCATCATGTCCTATATGTTCGTAGAACCCGATCAATGATCACTGATCAGATGACCTTAAAAAAATTCTAAAAATAGGTTGTCTAATCGGTTATTAGGTTGTATACGCATGTAAATCATGATGGGACCGACCACAGAAAAAATAAAAAATAAATAAAAAATAAAGGTCTCATTTTTTTGGGCCGCACCCTCCTAATCCCATAGGTGCAGCAGGTATACTCTAGGTCACGGTTTGCTGTATCGTACAGGATCGGGCGACTCGTGTCTGGGCCGACTCGATCTGTTGGTATGTACTGAGTCGGAGCGGATCGTGCCGACTCATACATACTTAATAGAATACTCTGCATTAAATTTGTTTTTATTTAATAAGTAAAATTTTTTATATTAATTATTAGAATATATTTCTCTAAAATGTGGTTTAAATTCATTAATTTTAACAAATTTATTGGCTTGACTCATGCGAGTCAAGTCGAGTCGGATTAATGTCGTACCATATCTGACAATATACGATGCAATACGGGTCAACGATAAGGCGAACTTTGCTCTAGGTAAAAAGGGTTTCAATGTGAGTGAATAATAAACCATGTTTCTTCATAAAAATATTAACCAAGATACCGTACCATCAGAACGGGTCTATGGAGCTTAATCTCACCGTACCATCAGAACATATATATGGACCTTAGTCTCAGACTCTGGTACGATAAATCTCAGACTCTAGTACCATATCGTCAGAACAGATCTATCATCTATGGACGTTAATCCCATTCGAAGCTAATCCATCTTTGCATGGCCAGTATGTGGCTGGTTAGCCAAAATTAAAAGATCAGTAATGACGCTATAAAAAACTTGTTAATATTTTTATTGTGAATTTTCTTCGGAGAAAATATGTTAGATTCAGTTTTCTATTCTAGTGAAATACGATTCCTTTGTACATTGCCTGAGTCTGTTTGTTAAAAGAGCTGATTAATTTTAAAATATATATGGTTAAGAGCGTGTGTCAGGTTGGTTGAAGTAAGCAAATTAAAGTAATTCATTAGGGGCAGATGAAATGAGAATCTGGGCTCATCTAACTTGGATGAGACCTTCCTATGTTTACGGACTTACCCATTGTTAAGTGAAAAAAATATATATATCAGGACTGTGCTGGTCATGTGTGTATTGTGTCTCTCTCTCTCTAAGAGAGAGAGAGAGAGAGAGGAGTGATACTATGGCCATATTTGAGGCAACTTCTATTTGGAAACATTTGTGTACTTTCATTTAGTTATTTTTTGTGGAAGTCATTAGATCTTAAAAGCTATTTATGTAGTTTAGTTTTCAACTAAAAATTATAAGGGAGAAACTTTTAAGATTGGAGAAAAAGTGAAGTTGTTATGAAAGAGTTACTTTCGTAATAAATCAAAATTAATTATAACCTCTCATTCTCTCTCTCTCAACTCATTTTATGTGAGAAGTGGAAGTCAAAAGTGACTTTCAAGTGAAAGTTTTGTCAAACATGCCCTATGCCCCCTTGTGGTCCGGCTTATGGTTTTAGCCTCTTAATTGATGTTCAAATTTAAAACCCAAAAGATGGGATCAGCGTTAAGGGTAATTGGTGTAATGTTTTATTGTAAAAATTTTACATCATTCGATCACAAAAATCAAGCATAGCATTCAATCTGATGGTTACGTTTGAATGTTTGAATTTTATGATTAGACGTTAAAAATTAAGCCGCAATGAATGGAAGTAATTTTGGAGAGTAATTAAATATTTGAAATTTAATGATGATTTCTATTTTTTGAGCATGGGAATGGAAGGATTTAAACTCGTGGATATAAATCACGGTGGCAAGTCGTATGCCGATTTAATAGAGTGGTGGCAGTAGGTCGAACTTTTTTTGGGGGGGGTAACAGGAAACTTGGCACAATTAGCTAAAGTTTAAGGCAGGACATACAATGACCCAAGTTTGAGTCTTAGTGGGATTATTTACCTATATTTTCTTTTTTATCGCCTACGACAATAAACTCCAGGTGGGAGGAGGAGAATACTACCAGGTAAACCCCTAGACTGGGGTGGAACGGATCGAACACACAACTACTTGGGTTGTCACTTTCAAGCAAAAGCCGGTGTTATCAACTCTCCCACTCCTCGTCCCCATAGTAGGTCGAACTTTAAATAATTTCAAAAAGCATTTTTAGAGAAAAAACATAGTATTTAACTTTGACCCAATCAATTTTCTATAAATCAAATTAAAGCTGCCAATATTTACTTGTTCTCTCAATTCTTTAGAGTGTAGTGGTCTTTTGATAAAACAACAGAGTAAGTTGATCATTCTGATTTTTTCTTGCTCCATCCGCTTGATTTAAGGTCTGATTTTTCTTGCTCCAACTGCTTGATCTGAGTTTGAATCTCTTACCCAAAAGAGCCAAGACTCAGTATGTATTTCTTTTTCTATTCTACAAAAAAGATTGTGATGCAAGGAGGTGTTGGAATTCTGTTCCCCCTAAGTGGTGTTCTCTCTCTCACACACAAACACACAGGGCTTGGTTAACTATTGTTGGGGGTGAAAACTTTTCAATGCTAACATCATCTTTTTATCTCTAGATTATTAAAGCAACTTCTCAATGATTGATTAAAGGACTTTCATGAAGTTTAAAATTTTTAAATAGATTTGTAATATTAAAATAGTAGAAGTCTAGGTGTACACTTCCTATTGACCATGTCCCTCAAAATTTACGATTTGTATGAACTCAAACCTTGTTTAGCTGTAATTAATGACCCTGTTTGTGGTCAGCTCATTTTTGTGTTCGTTTCTTTAAGTTTAGATACCCTTTAGATTTCAAGGGCACCATAACACTCATTTCTGTGTAGTGACCTGAGCTGCAAATGACTGATCTACAGTCCTACTTAAGTCATATTACGTTTAAATTTGAAGGTCAAATTCAGGTTCAACTTTGAAAAGGCGTACAACATGAACTACAAAACCTCTGTTTCATGTATGTGACCTGTTCTTCCTTTCTAAGAACAGAGATTCATTGTTATGTTGTCTTAAACCAAAATGAAAGTGATAAAAATAACTTGAAATTAGTCACAGTTCAACTTGAAAGTCTCATTTATTCATGTCATTCTTTATTTTTCCTTTTTCTTTGATTCTGACAAAACATGTTGCTCTTTCCTTCTTATCTTTTGGATTTCTATTCAAATAATTCAATATAATTAATTTTTACTGATACAATGCATAAATATTAATATTGATGAAGAACATAAATAACTAGTCTTCAGAAATGAGAAAGTACACGCGCGTTTACTTAACTAGGTACTACAAAAGTTCTTCCACACGCATACATCCGTGAATTTGTATCTTGTACCGTAATAATCCTTAGCACCGGAATTTCTTTTGGGTATTAATTTGAGTTAATATGATAAATTTAGTTGGAACTCATCCAAGTTAGATCAGTCTGAGAGTTAATTCGATCTATCCATAAAACAAATTAAAATTTTAATATTTTAAAAGACAAGTTTATCATATAGTAATGTTAATGCAAATTAATTACATAATGAAATATAAGAATAGAGATAACCATCTTTTTAGTCACGACGACTATGACTCATGAACTTCCACAGTGAGATCTTATTTGAAACTCAACTTCGTTTTCATTCCTTTAATTTTCTGCACTTAAAATTTGTCAGTAACTTTAAACAAATAGATAATCAACATCAAATATTACGTAATTATGGAATCTTGGAAAAGTATCAGTTAGGTTGAGCTGATCGAAATTTGTCTTTTACGTGTTTATTTCTAGGCAATTTTCGATTGAACTTGAGTTGTCCTAACATAAATTTAGCCGATACTTGAGAACTATTCATCTTGCTGCATGATCATAATGACTGAAGAGTCAATTCGGATTCTTAGTTTGACTTACAGTCAACTTCGTCCAGCACAAATTAAAGCTAATGCCCCCATTTGATTAGAATGTTCATTTTTTACACTACATTATTTTAATACTAATATTTTTCAGGTCCATAATATTAACGTTGAAATCGATAATGGAAGAATATAGAACAGGATAAAAGAGAAAAAAAGAGTCAGAGGTAGAATATGGAGAGGAGAGAAAGTCTAGAGATTCTTCATGCTTAAGTTTTAATATTTTTAGTACAAGTTTAGACATGCGCCAAATTTATTATGACAAGACATTTTTCTAATACGTAAGTGTCAAAAGTGATAAAGAGTATAACCAAACACCCACTATTAGTTGTGTTGTAGAATTTTTCATTACCTGGCCTTCTGCTGTGGTATAATTTATTTTTTTACAAAAAAATGGACTGGACCCATCTAATAGACACGTGGACATTATCACCAAGAAGCACTGTGGGACTAAGCTTTTCTGGTCTCAAAGGCCCCAAGGGGAGTGGACCATATGACTTTATCCTTTACAGAGGTGTCCCTTGAGTGAGGGGGAAGGATCTTATCTTTTAAGTATTTTGTCGCTTTTTCAATGTGAAATGTGATGGTGTGGATTCAGTTTTTTAGGTTATCTTGCATCCTAAGACGCATCAAAAGAAGATGTGTTTATTTTAGGCTATCATTTTAAAAGTAAACAACACATTCATCTTCTCTTTGATGTGTCTCGAAACATAATGCGAGTTAGAGAACTGGGTTCAGACGGCCTCGTTTCTTTCAACACCGACGTGGGATTATGTGAAGTCCTCGTTTTTACCTCAACATCTCGTTAAGTTTTGAAATTGTACTTATAGAATTATCTAATACAGCGACCAGACATTTTATTCATTTTAAAATTAAAAGGAGAAAAAAAAAAAAAAACAGCTACCTCCGTATTCAAGTCAACCCACTTACACCTCAACTCAAACAGCGCGATGCAGACCGAGGAAAGTTAAAATTTAGAGTAATACTTGCTACAGTTTTCATGCGTGTTGCACACAGGGACATTGCAATGGATAAATTAAAAAAAATATATATTATTATTATTATTTTTAGGTCAGTCTTGTCTGTACAGTACAATGTTCGATTGGATGACCTAAAAATAAAAATAAAAAATTGAGTTTTTTTACTAAGAACTCGATTTTTATTTTTCATATTTTTTTGAGTTGTCCCATTGGGCATTGCACGGTACAAACAGTTAAAGCACCTTAAGGCCCATCTAGAATAAAAAAAATCCACTACAATGCAGCACACAGGAACATTATAGTAAATATTACTTTAAATTTTAACTTTGCTGGGCAATATAATTCGTATAAATTTACAGTGTTAGAACATTGCAACAAGTACTTTCTTTTCTTTTTGTTGGTTAGTTGTATTCTCGAAACCACCCAGCCACGGACAAGAATTAAGAGATCAAATAGAACATGCCTTGGACTCCTAACGGGTAAGCCAATGGGCCTTTAAGGTCTGTGATGCAGCACGTGTACCATCAATTTTTTAATAAAAATCTTTTTTAGATCGAACACTAATACTCCATATGTTCGAACAGCTTGAAACCAAGTCCCAATGAATAAAAAAAGATGTCCAACAGAGCTTAGTAATAATTTTTTTCTTTTTTAAAATTGTTTAAGTCATCCTATTGATAATCAGACTGTACTACTACGTTGAACATATAGGCCTGAACCAAAAGAAAAAAGAAAAAAAAAACAATCGAGTGATGCACATGTTGCACCGTGCGAAGTACAGTTGAGTGAAAATTTGACTACTTTTTTAAGTTCACAGGCCAAAGTCGGGTTGAGTCTAAATTCCCTCCAGCTTGTCGGACTAAGAGATAGGACAAGGGTGTGCACGGTTTGATTGATCTGAGTTATAGCATTTTTTTTGAAAAATCAAACCGAACCAAGTAAGAATGTAATTCGAATCTAAGTTGGGGTTAACCTAAATTGAACCGAACAAAACAGCTCAGTTTGTGTTTGGTTTTTACCGCTGAGGTTGAGCTAAATAGAACAAGATGATCGGAAACTTCATATGGATCTGAAATTTGACATGGATCTAGATAACCTTTTAACTACATGACAAAAAAATTGGCTAAATAGAACAAGAAGATCTCAAATTTCACATGGATCAAAATAAATAGATAATCTTGGAAGCTCAAAGGCACTTTTAATAACGATTGTAAATATGCCATAATAAACTTAGTGGAAGCAACCACTTCTAGATAAATTTGAATGACCAACCAACACATTAATTGGTTACAACCTACGGAAAAAAATAATCTAAGGCCCAACATGAGGATTGTAAATGGTTTGGAATCACTAATGGCAACTATTATTCTCATTTTTGTTTCCTATATTTTTTTTTCAAAATTATCAAATATGAAAACAAAAATAAAAATAAGTGTCTTTGTCATTGTTTCATTTTTATTTTATTTTTACTGGGATTGAGGGAGAGAGATATCTTTGATCTTGTAAAGGGATCATCGATTAGGGGACTACTGCCATTGGAGGGACTCAGGGAAGGGAGCATCGACCACTACAGCAGCACTGCCTTTGGCTCGCGAGAACTAGACTACCATCCTTTCTCCCAATCCTCAGCTAGTCAACCTACCGTCTGGTGCCACCAGAGAGAAGAAAAGAGAAGGGAAGAGGGTGGAAATGGAAGAGAGGGGAGTGGAGCACCAGTCACTACGGCACCATCGTTCGCTCCGTCTAGAAGGGAGGAGAGGAAAGGGGAGGCCTTGCAGTGCATTTCCTCCTTCTGAGTGCTATGGGCAGCAAACACGCAAGGGGTGTCTTTTTTTTTTTCTTTTTTTTGAAGTTTGAACTTTTAAAATACATCATACAACAAGCAATCAATCCCCAATGGCCCAGTTGGTTGGGTGTTTGATTTTAATCTTAAATGACTTGGGAGGCACTTGTTTGAGATTGGCACGGTTTTTTTAAAACAAACTGTTAATTTCAGTTTGGTCTAATTTTTTTAAAATTCAAACTAAACCGGTTGGCTCTATTTAGTTTGAATTTTCAGTTTAAACCGAAAAATGCACAGTCCTCTGATAAGGCCTCTCCCCTGCAGGCTATGCCCTCTCAAGAGGGAGAAAACCTGGTTATCCCTTTCCATTCCTTCTTTTTCTTTGGTCAATAAAACAACTAATATTCATTAAACATTAAAACATGGAGGAGTACAACGGATAAGAGAAAACAACACAGATATAAGGAGAGAAAAACAAAAGTAGGAAGAAGGGGTGGTCCACGAGCTAGCCATCACTTCATATGGCGCCGAAACAGTACACCGCCCACAGACCGAGAAATAGCCAAATACAGGAGATAAATGGTCCAAGAAGAAGACCAAAGGACATACTGATTGGAACTTGAGAAACCACCAGGACCATGGTTCTAACAGCAAAAGGATGAAACCCTCCATAGAAACGCCGGCAAGAATAAGTTGGAAACACTGCGGTAGCTTAGCAATTGAACATAGAGTTGCTCGAAAATGTGCATCGATTGGGATACACGGGATAAGCACATAGCTAGAGCACTGCCACCCATCTCTAGGATTCCAGAGTGGAATCAACTCGAATCGGATGGTCGTCACGGGATCACTAGGATGCCCACAATTAGCCGATCGGCCAAAACCTAAAAAGCAAATAAAATAGCAAACACCAAACAAGATAGGAAGAAATACTATGTCGAGAGTCGAGTATTGGCCAAATGATTGGTCACAGGACAAAATTATCACTGGAATGGTGAGGAACGAATGGGACCAGAACAAGTAGAGGAGGGTCAGACCAAAAGGGAGGAAATTTGCAGGGAGATTGGGCACACAAAAGGGGAAGGGAAGAGGTAGATGAGGGAGGGGACCACTACGAAGGAGGGATGCGCAGAATAGCAAGAAGGGAAGATGGCGATGGGAGGGGGGTCATTGCGAAGGATAGAGAATGGTGGAGTACACCCCGTGCAGTGGGCGAGCACAACAACAAGGGGAACAGAGGGGGGCACTTAATACTGCAACAAAGCAATGAGGGCAAGGAAGGGGAAGATGAAAAGGAGAGAGAAGCGAGTAGAAGGAACCCAAATCGGGAAAGGAGGCTCGAGCAGGGGGGGTATATTTGTCGGCCCTCTCCCTGCCCTAGGGCCACGTGGATTGACTCAAACTGCCGAAGGGCGAAGAAGCCGCTGGCTTGACGGCAAATGTTTTGTGATGGATGGGGAGGGGCGAAAGCTCTCACCTACCGCAAAGGACCTGTGCTAACAAGAAGCCATCCCCTTTTCATTCCTTCTCTCCAATGCCATCTCCTCTAACAAGATGGACTCTAGATGGATAGATAGATGAATGGATATATAATTAGATTTAATGATAATTTAATGTTCTTTTAAACTCATTTTAGTTGGGAATTCATGGTCCGAAGAGTGAAGTGTGTATGTGAGATACCTTCTTTTAAACTTTGATTAACGTTACGTCGCTAATGGATTAACTAGAATTTAAGCTGAATCGATTACTGACTAATCTCCGCTTCGAATATTACAATTCTCACTTCAATTACTCACTTGTCCCTAATCGATTATAATGCTATCATTAATCGATTTACAGTTTGCACTTAAGTTCGATTACTTTTGTCTGTATAAATTGTATGTTTTTTTTTTCGCTAATCAATTTTTGATAAATTTCATGCTTTGATTAGCCTTATTTTTGTGAATTGATTATTGTTGCTTCTTTAATCGATTGACCGGACCATAGCTTCGATTAATGTTTCCTTGACAACCAATTATTGATTTAAGTTTAATTGATTATGAGACCTGACTGAAACTTCGATTATCTTGATCTTTAAATCGATTAATGAGTGTTTTCTGTAGCGATTATGTCTTCAATCATATATCGATTAATGTGATCATTTTTCTAATGATTTTGGCTTTGATTACCTGTGATTGTTGAATCGATTAATATGATTATTCTTCAACATTTACTGGCTTTTTGTGTTGCTTGTGAACGAAGTCAATTGCATGATCTTTAATTAATTATTCTTTTATTACTTTAGTGATATTTGTGACATATTTATCTAATAATTAGCTCTATCTTCAACACAGATACCCATTGATCTATGTGAATTTGTCTTATTTTACTCAATCGCATCTCTAGCACTGTTTTATTCATTTAATAATTTTGACTAGAAAGATTTCGTATGATCCTTATTTGACAGCTTTTTAGCTTACTTTCATGAGTTCCAATACCTCTATTGTACTATCATAGGCTTCTGCTACACCAACGCTAAGGGGCAGACAAGTGTTGTTGCCTATTTCATGTTTCTTATTAGTTTAGGTTTCTGTCAGAAGATTTCACCTATCCAGTTTGATGTTGTACTTGATCACTTTTGGCAACATATACATGTCTTCTTGTGAAGCTTCTAAGAGGTAGAGAAGAAGCTAGCTTGTCTCTCCAGTCACGCCAGCAGGAGGCTCTTTCGCTCTCCCTCTCTTTGAACTTTCAAACGTTAGACACAGTGGGAACCATTGTCTCTAACGTTTCCTCTATCAGTCTAATGGATAGATTCTAACGAGCTTATATATATATGAAGCCCTTGATCAGAAAGAAGGCTATAGAGATAGAGATCGAATTTAGTGAACTACATTGGAAAAGCTAGAGCTTCCCCACACCTAAAAATCTTTAGTGCTGAAAGAGAAAGGTAGTGAAGATTCTAAGAGCTTGAGCTTCTTTCCTGCGCACTCAAAGGCTCTTAGAGATCTTTCGACAGATCAAGACCAGTGCCATTTGTTTCATATTGTTTTTTCTGTCTTGATCTTGCTGTGTTCTTCTAAGAACACTTGCCTCTTAGAGGGCATCCCTCATTTGAGCTTAACCATACTATTTTTGTATTTTTCTCTTCCTGTTTGTTGGAAGATAGGGCCTGCAGTTGTGCAGGAGGGTCTTGTTTCCTCTTTGTTGTGTTGAAGAGAGGACCAGATAAGGTTAAGGGTTGTCTGTTTGGTGATTAACTTGCAAAGGGTTTGTACCTTGTATTAGTAAAACTCCCAAGAGGATTGCTTGGGGACTAGAAGTAGGTCTAGACAGATCGAATCGGTATAAATTTTGTGTTATTGTATAATTGTTCCCTATTTCCTTCCCCTTCTGTGTGATTGATTTAATTTCTGCATTAATTTTTAAAGCTTAACTTTGAATAACCCATTCACCCCCCCACCCCTCCTAGATTCTTCATAATCCGATCAACACTGTGCAATTACATGTGAATTTAAAAATCAGATAGTACTCTCTCTAAGGAGATTTATGAGCCAATAGTATAAGCTTTCATATGGTTGGTCAGAAACTTGCTGGCAACAAGTTGGGACATAAGATTCCCTGATGTTGTAGATGCCAAAACTTAGCACTGGAGCCAAGTACATGGTATTTGTTTGTTGCCTTAGGAGAGGGTTGGAATGCATGTCTATAAGTTCTAATGAGATATGCATGTGATTTGACTTGTTGTGGCACAAGATATCTGATAGTCCTGAATTATGTCTATTTGTTTGATGATCCGTGAGGATCCTTTGAAATCTATTATGATCAGGACTGGTTCAGTTCATTGAGATTTCAGTTCAGAATGTTTGATTTTGCTCACTTTGAATACTCCCCAGGGAAGAGACTTCAAGAGGCAACAAACAGGTTTGCAAGTTGGCATAAAAGGAAGAGAGTACCCAGTGTGTAACAAGTTTGGTATCAAGCATAGAGGTCAGGATTGCTGGAGGGCTAGTGGCAAATGTTTTGGTTGTGGAGGATCTAGTTACATGATCAAGGAGTCCCATGAAGAGGGGTAACCCAATTTCTGCATAACCTACCAAGGGGAAAACTAGAGTCTATGCACTTACCAAGGAGGCTACCGAAGTTTCAAATAACACACTGACATGTACCATTCTGATCTTTGGAGTATTGGCTAGAGTTTGGTATGATTCTGGTGCATATTCTTTTGTTTATGTTGGATTTGTTGAGTCTATGAGTGATTGCTTAGTTCAGAACACTGAACCCTTGATTGTTACTGCTACCACTGGGGAGGAAGTGACCACACAACTAGCAATGTTAGATTTAATGGTTCATATTGGGGTTAGGTGTATGCCTTTAGTTGCTTATGTTACTTTAACGCCATATTGGGAATGGATTGGCTAGAAAAGTATTATGCTGTCTTGGATTGTTTTAGGAAGAGAGTGTTCTTCTAGATACCTGGTGAGGAGGACTTTTATTTTCAATGCCCAAAGAGGAACTCTGGAAAAGTTTTGGTGTCATCTTTAGAGGCCAGAAATGGATCGGCCAAGATTGTAATGCTTATCTAGCCAATGTGGTACTAAGCAGTGGACCTAAAAGTTTAGTTTCAGACATAGAAGTGGTAAGAGAATTTTCATATGTGTTTCCTAAAGATTTACCAAGTATACCACTAGTTAGAGAGATTGATTTTACTATAGAATTGATAGTTGATAATGCACCCATATCCTAGGCACCTTATAGAATAGCATCTTGTTGACTTAGCTGAATATAAGAAGCAATTACAAGAGCTTTTGGATAGGGGATTCATCAGAGCTAGTGTTTCACCATAGGGTGCACATGTGCTATTTGTTAGAAAGAAGAATGGATCGATGAGGTTATGTGTTGATTACAAGTAATTAAATCAAGTCATAGTGAAGAACAAGTATCATTTGCTAAGAATTAATGAGTTATTTGATCAGTTAACTGTGGGAAGAATATTTTCTAAGATTGATTTAAGGTCTGATTATCATCAACTGAGAATCAAAGATGAAGATGTGAATAAGACAACTTTTAGAACTAGATATGAACATTATGAGTTTTTTGTTACGCTGTTTGGTTTGACTAATGCACCAGCTACTTTTATGAACCTAGTGAGCATAGCTTTCAAGCTTTACTTGGGTCAATTTGCGGTGGCATTCATTAGTGATGTGTTGATTTATTTACGTAGGCTCGATTTGTTTCGTACATGTAGTATTCTAAATTTCTTGCTCCTGGATCTCTTATTTCTAAAACTAGAAGAATCCACTTTGGGTGGAATAAGTAGTTCAGTGGAATAAGTAGCTCCTGCCTTTTAGGTGGAATGACTTATTCTACTTATTCTAGGAATAACGTGTCTATGCCAAAAATAATGCGTCCGCGCTCTCAAACCGAATAAGCAGAGTAACACATCTTATTCGAGGTTTATTCCTAAAACAAACCAAGCCCTAGTGAAGAGGCTCACAAGGAATATCTTAGAATTGTTTTGGAGAATTTGAGAATCCATAAGCTACATGCTAAGTTCAGTAAGTGTGAATTTTAGTTGAAGAAAGTGTAGTTCGTTTGCCATATTATTTTTGGTGGTAGTGTGTCTGTTGATTCAGCCAAGGTAGAAGATGTTCTTCAGTGGAATGCACCTAGGTCTGTGGTTGAAATTAGGAGTGTTCTGGGGTTGGTTGGTTACTACAAAAGGATTATTGAAGGATTCTCTATTTTGACTGCTCCTATGACCAAGTTAACTAAGAATGAGTGAAATTTGAATGGATTGCTGATCGTGAACAGAATTTTCAAGAGTTGAAAAGGAGGTTGACCAGTACACTTATGATAGTTTTGCCTAGTGGATTGGAAGGTATTGTGGTGTAAACAGATGCCTTAAGAAAAAGGTTGAGTTGTGTGCTCATGCAATATAAGAAAGTGATAGCATATGTCTCTAGACAATTGAAGAATCATGAATAGAATTACCCCACTCATAATTTGGAGTGGACTGTTGTGGTTCTTAATTTGAAGATGTGGAGACATTACCTATATGGAGCTCAATTTGAAGTGTTTACAGACCATAAGAGTTTGAAGTATATTTTTTCCCAGAAGGACCTGAACTTAAGAAAGAGAAGATGGGTAGAATTCTTGAAAGATTATGATTTTACATAGGGTTATCACTCAGAAAAAGTTAATGTAAGGATTGAGGTTTCAGATCTAGTTATCGGGTCGGTTTTAGTGTCGGACCCCTTGGTTTGGGCCATTGTAGGCCTAATGTATGATTTTGAATGGCGTCGGTCTAAGGAGACGCCATTTAGAAGCCTTGCATATATCTAGGACGTCACACATGATCGACGTGATTCAGACATCTACTAGAGTACGATGCCATCCTATCGTCTAAATGGCATCGTCTGGGAACGACGCGATTTAGCGTGTTTCGATTTGACGCCACGAGCCCTCCCTCCTTTCTCTCATTCTCTCCTCTTCACTCTCTCTCTTCCCTCTCTCTGACTCTCTCCTTCCCTTCCTCTTCCTCTTCTTCCTCTTCTACCACTCCAACACCCCCCTACCTCTCACCACTATCACCACCATCTCTCTTCACTCTCCGAACGGCGGTCGACGTCCCGGTAGAGTGACGGCATCTATGGTGGTATTGGCGGTGGCTTACGGTGTAGTGGATCGGCGGCAAGGAGCTAGGAGAAGTTCAAGTAACCGATGGGATGACGATCCTCACATATAGTCGATTGTTTTAAAACCATGATTTCCCGCTTTAGAGCATGCTATGGTTATGCGGGAGGATTTTTGGGTATAGAATTAAGCATGTTCTAGGGGGTTATTTTGATGGAAAGGGTGTTTTGGAAATGGGCTTGGCATGGTTAATGCGATTTATGATTTTTTCCCTATCTCCTTTGTGTTATTTTGCTCATTTTTGGGAAGGGGTTTTCGTGTTGCGACTCGGGGGAGGCTAGAGGAAGTTCCGGTTTCGAACGTTAAATGGCGTCGATTTAGGGCGACGCGATTTGCAAATCGTGTTAGCCATGGGCAACGCGATTTATCGTGCGTTAAATGGAATCTTTGGGGCTGTGGTTTCTTCTCTTCGACTCTTGCCGTTGTGACTGTAGCTTCTCTGCGTTATTGTTTTTATCTGCATATATCCTTGTGCTGTTGCGATTGTGAGTGTGTGTGTGGGAGGTGGGGATCGAAGGATCCCTACTGAATCCATTCTGGTGTGACTCACCCCCTGCGGTTTCATGTGAGGGTTCTCAGCAGGCGTAGAGGTTGTGGAGTTTTGTCTTGGGTTGTACATCAGCAACCACTGTTCCGGGGTATGCCCCGTTGTAATTATACTTTCCTTTTTCAAGCATGTACACATAATTATTTTCTTTTCAATTAAATTATTTAATTATTTGCTGAGTCGAGTCAAATTGTAATAATTTTTAATTCATGCACTTTCTTTACAATTCGATGTTGTGTGAATTATTTAGCTTAGTTTATCATTTATTTCTCAGACATATTTGAGATCTTGGTTTGATTCCTAATTTTAATGATTTGGTACCCATTTAGTAATCGGATCCCCGATTATAGGGTGATGGGTCGTTACAGTTAATGTTGTAACAGATGTGTTGAGCATAAAGTTGATGTCTTTGCAGATCAGTTCGAATTGAAATTTTTTGGAGAATGTAGTAGAAGCTATGTCACAAAAGTACAGTGAGAAGACATTGCTGAATTTGTAGCTAGATGTTTGACTTGCCAACAAATTGACTTGTGGGGCTTTGCAATCAATAGAGATTCCCTAATGAAAATGGGAGCATATACTACCATGGATTTTATTGTTGATTTGCCCAGAAATAATAGAGGGCATGACATGATTTGGGTAATTGTGGAGAGATTGACTAAATTAGTTCACTTTTTTGGCCTCAAGAAAACTCAAACCTTAGAAGCTTTGGTCAGATTAAATATTGAAGAATTTGTCATATTGCATGGTGTGCCAATATCCACTATTTTAGATATAGAAAGATTCAGTACTAGATTGAAGAAGAACCTACAAGAAACTTTGTGAACTCAATTGAAGTTCAATTCTACATTTCATCTCCAAACATATGGGACAATTAGAGAGGGGAATACAAACCTTGGAAGACATACTTAGAGCCTGTTAGAATTGGGTGGCCTCATAGCCAATCATTGTACATTCTAGTTCAGATTATTAATAAAGGCATTTATTTCTTCATTTAATAGTTCTCGCAAACGACTATCGTAATGAAAGTCCATAGACAAATGTATGGGATATTGAATCATGATGAGATCGTGATAGTGAGATCAATATCCTAAGGCAATTGTCTTAAATAGTTCTCGATCGTAGGATATTTGAGATGGACATTAAATATCCGATAAGATCGACACAAGTTATGTCTGCTCATATGATGAGGGTGAATGATCTCACATTCACTCGTGTGGTGACACTAAGACAAACAAGTGGGTGCTCATTAGAGAATGAGTTCACTGAATAGACCCAAATAAGAATTCCTGGATGGTAATTATATCTATTAGTCAACCAGGGAATTCATTTGTTGCAGTAGCACAGTTGGTCCTTTGACCTGAGTCACCAATGATACCTTGTTTGTGGACCATTGTATCTTGATTCTCTGACTCGTGGACTTTAACCATTAAGCCCACCATAATCGGTCTTTCAGATACAGTGGAAAGCTTGCGAAGGTAATTGAGTGAACAACAAAGGATCACTCACTCTTGGTATAAGACTGGAGAGAGAATGTCCCATGGATGTGTACACAGAAATCCCTGGCCAGGGTCTAATGAAAGAGATGTCTTTCTAGATATTAACTGTGTACTGGAATCCATCTGGATAATGCGATAGAGGGTTTGACTATAAAACCATATCCTTACGTTATCGAGACATTGCATGAGTGAAGGATTATATCTGTGCGGTATCGGCAGACGGAAAGGTTCAATTGAAGGGAACAGTATCCCTTATATCTTCTGGGATCGTGAGGTAGTGTTTGGTGCTGTTCATGATCAGAAGGCCAAGTGAATTAATCATCGGATGATAATTTACTTGTTTATTAAATTAATCATTTAACATATGATGTTTAAATGTTAATTAATAAATATTAAACTTAAGAAACAGTTCTAAGTTTAATGGACCTGCAACCGGACTGATATATGGGCCTAGAGGGTCACACACATAAGAGTTCTTGTCAGACGGTGAGAGATGTTAAATTTCATGCTTATCTGGGTTTTTGTGAAAAGCTGCAGGATAAACATGAAGATTTAATGGAGAATTATCCAAGGCCAAACTCTTGGATAATCATGAGGATTAACTGTTGTGCTTATCCTTATTTCTATATAAAGAGGGCCAAGGGGGAGTGGTAAAAAGCTGGTTGGACGAATTTTACTCCCTAGATTCTCTCTCTCCTCTCTCTCTCTCCTTCTCGGAGTGGATCTGTCTCTCTCCGCGCATGGTGGATCTGAGATCTGGTCGGAGCACTCAAGCCGAGGAGGAAATCGCGTCTGCTGCGGGAACTCGTGTGGATACCTCTAGAGATCGTGCGCGTGCGCGATTACCGAGTCGGCATCATCCACGGGAGATTCGAAACCCCGCAAAGGTGAAGAACTGTTCTTCCCGCGTTAATTTTAATGTCCGTTTTACGACCCCAGCAACCGATACAATGGAATCATTTTTATTTCCGCTGCGTTCATGGCGATTCCTAACAGTGGTATCAGAGCCAGGTTCGCTGGTTCGGTTGTAAAACGGCACCGTTTTGTGTGTTTTCTCGTTATGCGTGAAGAACCCGTATTGTACGTGTTCTTGAGTATAATCCGATTAAAAATGACAGATTAGTGTTCATATGATGATCACGATCGATTTGATTATTTTTCTGTATTTTTCGGATTTTTATTTGGGTTTTTCGGAGTTCGTCATATGATGATGAACCGGGGTACTTCGGCGGCTTCGTATGTGCATCCCAAGCGTTGGGATGGCCGGAAGAATCCCTAGATCTCTTGGTGATAGTCACCACTTCGCATTGGGCATGGAGATCGGCACAAGAATGCCCTTGGAGGTGCTTTAAATCGAGCCCGAACTTGGGTTTCTAAACCTGAAAATCAGATTTTTGGGGGTTTATTGGGGCTTGTTTTCTTCCCCACCGTCGGTCACTGGTGGCCCTGCCGGCGCCGGGGGCAACGCCGGCCGGGGCTCGCCGGCGGCGGCGCCGGATCCTCCCAGCCGAAGCATATGCAGAAAGTTAGGGTTTCTGGAAGTAGAAAGGGGGGGGGGGGGGGGGGGGGGGGGGGGCGGTCGAGTTGCTGGGTTAGGCGCTGAACCGCCCGGTCCCGACCCGGTCGGACCGGGCGGGGGCCGGGCAGCGCCCTGGCCGAGCCAGGGGTCGACCCTGGCCGAGCCAAGGCCCTGGGCCCGGGCCATTTGGGCCTTAATGGGCTGGGCCCATTTTCTATTTTTAAAATTGGTTTTAAATACCTGTCTAGCCCCCTTTAAACCCAATTTTAGCCCGTTTTAGCCTATTTTAAAATTGTTTTAAAACAGAAAAATTATAAGAATAATTAATAAATGTTATTAATTAATTTTTATGATTATTAACAGTTTATTAAAGTGTTTAATAACTGTTAGTCTATAAAGGGCTTTATAATTAATGGGTGTTAGTTAATTGTTTAAAATTGTTTTAGATAATTAATTACCCTGTTAATTTAATTAGTTTAAAACTGTTTTAAACTAATTTCATGCATAACTTGATTACTCGTAATGTTCAAATTGTTTGAATTTGTATTTAGATTAACTGAATGGTTTAGTTAGTTTATTTGTCAATAATGTTTTGAATATTATTGATTATGCTGAAATAAATGTTATTTCGAAAACTAATTGGTATTATAATTTTATATTTATAAAATTTAATACCAAACAGCAATTATGTGATGATTGTGATGCATGTGATGTGTTTTATGGTGGGATGATCATGGACTTAGAATTTTCATGTGATGAATGCTGTGAATGGATGCGATGCTTTTTCCTTTGGTATTTTAAAATAGGACCTGCGTGTCCTCCTCTCTCTTAATCCAAGTGTACTTTCTACCTTCCTATAAGATTGTACTCCCCTTGATAAGATCAAGGTTTCTAATTGTTTAAATGTACATTTGTGGACCTGCGAGTCCTGAATTTTGTATTTAAATGTATCGGATTAAGTTTGGAGGACATGATCTTCTGAAGACACCTCTGGAGGGAGGACTCGCATCAAATGGAACTAGTGTTGTTGTTTTCACATTAGGATCCTATTATGGATCATCGTTTGGCTCCGATGATTTCATAGTAGCTTAAGCAGTCTATGATCATCCCCATTTAATCTTTCTGCATATATGTGATGTTTGCGGACTATGCTATCATATATATATTTCTATTAAGTATATTGACACTTCAAAATTGAAATACTATTGATAGCACGATTTTTATAAATCAAAAATCAAAACCCTCTTTTAAAACTTAAGTTGTAAACGTGAGATATTAAGAATAATCCACGTAACCCACCATCATTATAGATCTTAGGATAATTCTTATCTCAAACGGATTTGTTGTGCTACCACAAGGTCCATTTGATTTAGAAATTAAACTAGATCTACGACATGTGATGTCATTAAGATGAATGGACAAATAGTGTAGTTTTGTTGTGCTACCACAAGGATTGCACTATGAATTCATGTCATCTAAGTAATGATGGATAAACTTAACTGAATCAAATTGATTTGTTGTGCTACCACAAGGTCATTCTGATTCAGGGGTTAAATCGATCGGATATTGCAAAACGTTGCAACTGTCAAGAGTTGACTGCCTAAGGGACTTGATGTGATTTGTTGTGCTACCACAAGGTCACATGCATGTTGCCCGAAGGATTCTGATCCCCACTAGGAGATCACCGGAATCTCCCGTTCTGTATCTTAGAGGGTCATACAGATCGCCGAAAAATAGTGGGAGCATAAATCTAGATTAAAAGTCCTAAATCTGATTTTAAGAACTATCTGCTCATTTTATATATTTCCATGTAGGTCGCTATGTCGTCACCTAACCCCCTCCGTTGCATACTTGATGCAAATAAACTCACGGGACCAAATTATATTGACTGGTTACGCAACCTGAAGATTGTCCTCATGTGCGAAAAGCTAGCCTATATCCTGGATCAACCAGATCCAGTGCAACCCGGTGATAATGCTAACGAAGATGAATTAATGATGTATGAAACTTGGAAGGAGGACTCTGTCAAGGTCCAGTGTTATATGCTCGGTTCAATGAATAATGAACTGCAGCGACAGCATGATAACATGGAACCTAAAACCATTCTGAATCACCTACAAGAGTTGTTTGGTGAACAATCCAGAACAGAAAGATATGAGATATCTAAGAAATTGTTCAGGACCAGAATGAGCGAGGGCACATCTGTGCAAACTCATGTGCTCAAGATGATAGAGTGGATTGAGAGGCTTGTTGTGCTGGGCTTTGTTATGAACAATGACCTGAGCATTGACTTAATCCTACAGTCCCTTCCAGATTCATTTTCACAATTCATTATCAACTTCAATATGAACAAAATTGAAGTTTCACTAGCTGAGCTGCTCAACATGTTGAAGACAGCTGAAGGCACTATCCAGAAAGATAAGCCAAGTGTAATGCTTGTTGGTAAGACCAACAAGAAAAGAAAAGCTGGACAAACCTTTAAGAAAGGTAAGCCTAAGAAGCAAGTGAAAAGCAAACCGGCGGCACAAAAGGACAAAGCTAAAGTCAATGATAAAGGTCAGTGTTTCCACTGCCATAAAGAAGGTCATTGGAAGAGAAACTGCAAGATTTATCTTGCAGAAAAAGCAAAGGAGAAGCTTGGTGAAGCTTCAGGTATTCTCATGATCGATCTTAACTTGTCTTATAGAGAATCAACATCCTGGGTATTAGATACTGGATGTGTTTCTCATATCTGCAATAACTTGCAGGTGTTAACAAGTAAGAGAAGATTGAACCGCGGAGACGTGGATCTGAGGCTCATGAATGGAGCAAAAGTTGCTGCGTTAGCTGTGGGGACAGCAAGACTTCAGATGCCGTCAGGAGACTCCTTGGAACTGATAGATTGTTATTATGTTCCAACCATTATTAGGAATATCATATCTATTTCATGTTTAGATAGACAAGGATATTCTATGAAACTAGAGAATAAAGGTTGTTCAATTTATCAAGGAGACAAATTGTTTGCTTCCGGATATTTATTGAATGGATTATATTTACTTGATATTTCATATGATGTTTGTCTGGTAAATAATTCTCTTGAACGCTTAGATAAGGATGTGAATAAATCGTACCTATGGCATTGTAGGCTAGGTCATATAAATGAGAACATGATCATAAGGTTGCAAAAGAATGGATATCTTGATCCATTTGATTATGAATCATTTGCAACCTGTGAAGCTTGTCTCATGGGAAAGATGACCAAAGCTCCATTCTCAGGACATGGAGAAAGAGTTAAGGACTTATTGGAACTAATACATAGTGATGTATGTGGTCCAATGTCCACTCATGCTATAGGTGGTTACTCATACTTTGTTTCATTTACTGACGATTTCTCAAGATATGGCTACATATATTTAATGAAATATAAGTCAGAAATCTTTGAGAAATTTAAAGAGTTTAAAAACGAAGTTGAGAACCAGACTGGAAAGAGTATTAAAACTCTTCGATCAGATCGAGGGGGTAAATACTTAAGTACAGAATTCACATAATATCTTAAGGATAATGGTATTTTGTCTCAGTGGACTCCTCCCAATACACCTCAGTTAAATGGTGTATCGGAAAGGAGAAATCGTACTCTATTAGATATGGTACGATCCATGATGAGTTATGCCAAACTTCCAACCTCTTTATGGGGATATGCACTATTGACTGCTGCATATCTGTTGAACAAAGTTCCGAGTAAATCAGTACCTTCCACTCCATATGAGATATGGAAAGGAAAGAAACCAGACTTTAAGCATGTTAGAGTCTGGGGTTGTCCTGCACATGTCAAAAGACATGATCCAGACAAACTGGATTCCAGGACAGAGAAATGTAGATTTGTGGGATATCTAAAAGAGACTTTTAGATATTACTTCTATCAGCCCAGCGATCAAAGGGTGTTTGTCGCAAAAAGAGTTGTCTTCTTAGAGAAAGAATATCTCTCAAAAGAAGATAGTGGGAGCAAGATAGAACTGGAAGAAATTCTAGACTCACAAATCAACACTGGTTCATCTACTGAACCATCGACTCAAGAACTTGTTCAAGATGATACACAAAAGGTTCACAGATCAGGTAAAGTGCCTAAGCAGCCTGAAAGATATGTTGGACATATCGATGAAGGCAAACCAAAGGTGCACTTAAATGAGGATGATGATCCTCAAACCTACCTTGAAGCCATAAATAGTCATGAATCAGAAAAATGGCAAGAGGCAATGGATTCTGAAATTCAGTCCATGTATGCCAACCAAGTTTGGAACTTGGTTGATCTGCCAGAAGGTATGGTACCTATTGGCAGTAAATGGATCTTTAAAAGAAAGATCGGGGCAGATGGACAGATTGACACATACAAGGCAAGGCTTGTAGCAAAAGGATATCGTCAAAGGCAAGGCATTGACTATGACGAAACATTTTCTCCAGTTGCCATGATTAAGTCAATCAGAATACTTCTTGCTATCGCTGCATTCTATGATTATGAAATATGGCAAATAGATGTGAAAACAGCATTCCTCAACGGGAACCTTCAAGAAGAGGTGTATATGATACAACCTGAAGGATTCACTTCCAAAGAGCATTCAAGCAAGGTATGCAAGCTGCAAAGATCCATCTATGGATTAAAGCAGGCATCCCGAACTTGGAACTTAAGATTTGATGAAGCAATCAAATCTTATGACTTCATTAAGAATGAAGATGAACCTTGTGTATACAAAAAGGTTAGTGGGAGCGCAATTACCTTTCTGGTACTTTACGTTGATGACATTCTACTCATTGGGAATGATGTAGGAATGTTGTCATCAGTAAAGACTTGGTTATCCAAAAACTTCTCCATGAAAGATTTGGGAGAAGCATCCTATATTCTGGGAATAAGGATCTATCGAGATAGGTCCAAAAGGATGCTTGGCTTGTCCCAATCTATGTACATAGATACCATAGTCAAAAGGTTTGGCATGGAAAATTCCAAGAGAGGCCTCGTTCCTATGAGGCATGGAATTTATCTCTCTAAAGAAATGTCTCCCAAGACACCTGAAGAGAGGGCATACATGGATAGAGTTCCTTATGCCTCGGCAATAGGATCTATCATGTATGCAATGCTATGTACTAGGCTTGATGTGGCACATCCATTAAGTGTCACTAGTAGATATCAGGCTGATCCAGGTGAGGAACACTGGAAGGCGGTGAAATATATCCTTAGATACTTGAGAAGGACTAAGGATCTATTTCTCGTTTATGGAGGAGACGACTTGGAACTTCGAGGATTTACTGACTCGAGTTACCAGTCGGATATGGATGATAGCAAATCCATGTCTGGATTTGTGTTCATGTTAAATGGAGGTGCAGTAAGTTGGAAGAGTTCCAAACAGGAAACTACTGCAGATTCGACGACCGAAGCAGAATACATTGCTGCAGCTGAAGCGGCCAAGGAGGCGGTTTGGATGAAGAAGTTCATCTCGGCGCTTGGAGTAGTTCCAAGCATTTCAAATCCTATTCCATTATTGTGTGACAACAATGGGGCAATAGCTCAAGCTAAGGAGCCAAGATCACATCAGAAGTCGAAGCACATTCTGAGACGATTTCATCTGATTCGTGAGATCATCGCCCGAGGAGATATAGTAGTTGAGAAAGTCTCATCTGAAGATAATGTAGCAGATCCCTTGACTAAGCCATTGTCTCAAAACAATTTAGAACGTCACCTTAAGTCTATGGGACTTAGACACATGGGTGATTGGCTATAGTCCAAGTGGGAGAATGTTAGAATTGGGTGGCCTCATAGCCAATCATTGTACATTCTAGTTCAGATTATTAATAAAGGCATTTATTTCTTCATTTAATAGTTCTCGCAAACGACTATCGTAATGAAGGTCCATAGACAAATGTATGGGATATTGAATCATGATGAGATCGTGATAGTGAGATCAATATCCTAAGGCAATTGTCTTAAATAGTTCTCGATCGTAGGATATTTGAGATGGACATTATCCGATAAGATCGACACAAGTTATGTCTGCTCATATGATGAGGGTGAATGATCTCACATTCACTCGTGTGGTGACACTAAGACAAACAAGTGGGTGCTCATTAGAGAATGAGTTCACTGAACAGACCCAAATAAGAATTCCTGGATGGTAATTATACCTATTAGTCAACCAGGGAATTCATTTGTTGCAGTAGCACAGTTGGTCCTTTGACCTGAGTCACCAATGATACCTTGTTTGTGGACCATTGTATCTTGATTCTCTGACTCGTGGACTTTAACCATTAAGCCCACCATAATCGGTCTTTCAGATACAGTGGAAAGCTTGCGAAGGTAATTGAGTGAACAACAAGGGATCACTCACTCTTGGTATAAGACTGGAGAGAGAATGTCCCATGGATGTGTACACAGAAATCCCTGGCCAGGGTCTAATGAAAGAGATGTCTTTCTAGATATTAACTGTGTACTGGAATCCATCTGGATAATGCGATAGAGGGTTTGACTATAAAACCATACCCTTGCGTTATCGGGACATTGCATGAGTGAAGGATTATATCTGTGCGGTATCGGCAGACGGAAAGGTTCAATTGAAGGGAACAGTATTCCTTATATCTTCTGGGATCATGAGGTAGTGTTTGGTGTTGTTCATGATAAGAAGGCCAAGTGAATTAATCATCGGATGATAATTTACTTGTTTATTAAATTAATCATTTAACATATGATGTTTAAATGTTAATTAATAAATATTAAACTTAAGAAACAGTTCTAAGTTTAATGGACCTGCAACTGGACTGATATATGGGCCTAGAGGGTCACACACATAAGAGTTCTTGTCAAACGGTGAGAGATGTTAAATTTCATACTTATCTGGGTTTTTGTGAAAAGCTGCAGGATAAACATGAAGATTTAATGGAGAATTATCCAAGGCCAAACTCTTGGATAATCATGAGGATTAACTGTTGTGCTTATCCTTATTTCTATATAAAGAGGGCCAAGGGGGAGTGGTAAAAAGTTGGTTGGACGAATTTTACTCCCTAGATTCTCTCTCGCCTCTCTCTCTCTCCTTCTCGGAGTGGATCTGTCTCTCTCCGCGCATGGTGGATCTGAGATCTGATCGGAGCACTCAAGCCGAGGAGGAAATCGCGTCTGCTGCGAGAACTCGTGTGGATACCTCTAGAGATCGTGCGCGTGCGCGATTACCGAGTCGGCATCATCCACGGGAGATTCGAAACCCCGCAAAGGTGAAGAACTGTTCTTCCCGCGTTAATTTTAATGTCCGTTTTACGACCCCAGCAACCGATACAATGGAATCATTTTTATTTCCGCTGCGTTCATGGCGATTCCTAACAGAGCCTACAGTATTGAATGAAAAGGAAGCTAGGATGAGCAGTTGCCATCAGTGGAATCTGCATACAATAACAGCTATTATACTAGCATTGAAATGACACCATATGAAGCTCTCTATAGAAGACCTAGCAGATGACCATTGTGCCGGGCTAAAGTTAGAGAGAGAAGTTTGTTAGGCTCCCAAATTGTACAGGAATCTTCAAAGAAGATTGATTTCATCAAGAAAAAGTTGCTAACAACTCAAAGTAGACAAAAAAGTTATGTAAACAGTAAGATAAGAGAAATGAACTTTTAAGTAGGAGATTGTGTGTTTTTGAAAGTATCACCTATGAGAGGAGTTATTAAGTTTGGTAAGAATGAAAAGTTAAGCCCCAAATTTATTGGACCTTTTGAAATTTTTGAGAAAATTTGAGTTGTTGCCTATAAGTTAGTATCACCCCTTGCATTGTCAAATGTACATCCAGTGTTTCATATATCTATACTTAAGAAATATGTTCAAGATCAGTCTCATGTTATTGAATATGAAGCAGACTTAAACTGTGAAGAACAACCTGTGAAGATCTTGGATCACAAGTGTTGAAAACTAAGGTAATTCCTTTAGTGAAAGTTCTATGGAAGAAGCAACTTGGGAATCAGAAGAAGAGATGAAGAAGAAATATCATCATTTATTTGGTAAGTTGATATTTTAAATTTTGAGGATAAAATTTTTTTAAAGGGTAGAGGATGTTATGTCCTACTAAGTTCGTGCCTACATTAATATTAACATTAAATTAGAATTTATTAAAGTGATTAATTGGGCCATTTGTTTAATTAAGGGACGTAAAATTCAAAATTTTAGCATTGCCTAAGGGCAGGATGGGAGTGGCAATTAATCAAGTGGTTAATCGATTAGGAGCTAGGTTGGTAAGTAGTTATTTTGCCTGCTAGCTCTAATTCCATATTGGAGAGTGGATTGGCAGCTAGGCTGTTAGCCGCACTCGAGTGAGAGGAGATTTTGTCAGGGAATTAGTTAGAATCTAAAGGTTTTGGCAGACTTTTTCGCATGGATTTGGTAGGGCCGATCAGAATTAGAATTTTTAGTGGGTTGGCATCCAAATTTGGAGGGTTAGGAAATATCTAGGTTAGGTTTTGGGCGTGCCTTTGGTATATATGAACGACCTCGCTGTGATTAGGTAGGTGGAAATTCTTGAGCAAGAATATTTTGTATAAATTTCTATAACTATTTTGATGATTTTGAAATGCCCTGAAGAGTTACATTGCTTCTTTACCTAATCTGAGTTGGGAATCCATCGAATCTGATCGTTTCAGAGATGTCCCTTGGTTCTTGAGGTTTAATTTGACCAATCTAATATGTTCAAAATCTAAATGCTCTTTAGATATTTTTATATATAAATGCAAAACTAGCTTTAAATCTGTAATTTGATATGATCACCCCATTTTCATCTGACTATACTTTGTCCCTTTAATTCATTGAAAATTTAGTTCGGTTCAGTTTCATCTTGCTTGGATTTCAATTCTTTTGTTTTGATGGTTGTATTTATCAATTTTGGTCAAGTCCTTGCTAATTTGAGAGTTTGGAACTTACTCGTTCGAATTTCTTGAAGTTTGTGCAATTATATGTAAATTTAAAAATTAGACAGTGCTCTCTCTAAAAAGATTTGTGGGCCAACAATATCAACATTCGTAAAGTAGGTCAGAAATCTACTAGCAATAGGTTGGGACATAAGACTTCCTGGCGCTACATACACTAAGACTTAGCACTGGAGCCAGATGCTTGGTATTTATCTGTTGCCTTAGGAGAGGGTTAAAATGCATGTCTATTAGTTCTGATGAGATATGTATGTGATTTGATTTGGTGTGGCACAAATATCTGATAGTCCTAAATTATGTCTGTTTATTTGATGATCCGTAAAGATCCTTTGAAATCTATTATGATCAGGACCGGTTCAATTCATTGATATTTTAGTTCAGAATGTTTGATTCAGTTCACTTTGAATATTCCAGTTCATTTGGACTGGTTTCATATTTATTCAGTTGATTACAGTTCATTTGAATCAACTCCAGTTCAATTAGACTAATTCAATGCAACATGTGTTTTGAATTTTGTAAGTCTATTTTTGTTACTTGCATTTTATCGTGACCGTGTTTTGACTTTTGGATCTTGAGAATGTCACTTCGTGTTTAGTTTATAGTCCTGGCCAGACTGCATGATTGGACATGTGCGATCATCTAAGAGTCTGAGAGTCATTACTTTCTAAGGATGACTACATCGGCGACTGGCTTCTTGTGATGTGGTTACCGACCGAGACTACAGATTGAGACCATCACTAGTGTTTTGTCATACCCTTACTTTTCTACCATTTTGGTTAAGTATTTTCTTTATTATGATGATGGTTAGTTGTGTTAAGTCTCTTTCAATTTTTGATTTTTCAATCTAATTATGATAATCCAAATCAGATGATATTTCCATTCAGTATGATATTTTGGTTTAGCTTAATTCAATCAGGTGATTCAATTAATTCAGTTTGATTACTGGCTTTTGATTCAATTAAATTTAGTTTAAGATTTAAGATTCTATTATTTTGATGTTCCATAGGTCATAGATATCATTTTAGTTCAGATTAAACATTTATTGACTCCTTAGGAGATGTTAATTGATGGAAATCAGCCTGATAATTTATTATGAATCAGCTATACCTATGGTTCTGGAATCGATTATTTGCTTGTTATCAACTAGCCTTTGATCTGGTAATTGACTAAGCTTATACTCTATTAATCGATTAGGCCGTTAGCCTGCTAATCAATTACCCTTTGTACTGTTGACTGATTACCCCTTATGCTGCTAATCGATTACCCTTCTATGTAGCTAATCGATTTGCCTTTGTTTAGTGAATTGATTAGCCTTTGTTCTACCAACCGATAAGGCCTTTGCTCTACTAATCAATTAGGCCTTTGTTCTGCTAATCGATTAGACCATTGTCTTGGACTCCGATTATCCTTGTATATGATAATCAATTTTGCTCTTATTTTGAGATTGATTAAGTGACTATTTGACTTCCATTAAGCCTACTTTTGAGCTCGATTATCTGACTTGAGATAATCGATTAAATTCTGTTTATTTCTTATTTATCTCTCGATTAATGATCTTTTTTACTAGAATTGATTATCTGCCTTATTTCTTTGGAAATTCGATTATCTGAACTATTCTTTAGAATTTGATTATTTTTTGTTATAAATTTACATTTGAAATCCTAGAAGAATCTTGATTTATTCAGTTTTCTTACTGATTAATTATCTGAACATTACTTTGATTTTTTTGAAATTAAGACTATGCTTTGTTGAGTCGGGCTGCTAATATTTTAGGTGGATATTGAGATAATTTGTGTAGCCCAATTTCAGTTTTACTTTAAAAATATATAGGCCTTCAACTGTGAGAACTCTGAATACTTTTTGGTTCAACTTAAAGATTTGTTCTGTGCATTTGGAACTTTTGGCATGTAATAATTTTGAGGATTTTGTGGCTAGACATTTCAGTTTGGATTTTATATGGCATGTTTGTTCCTTATGCTTTTGATTATGTGTTTTCCACAATAGTATGTTCTGTTTTAGCTGAGTTGTTCCAATTGTGACATGCTTATGACTCCAAAGTAGGCTTGTGACCCGCAATGGTGTTGATAGGTGTGACATGTACGTACCATTTAATTTACAAGTTTATATGTTTAATTAGGTGTAGGGGTTTGATGCCTATTGGGTTTTTTTGGATTCATAAAACCTTATTCAGAAGAGGTAGTTTTAGACTTTGAGTATGAAGATTTGGACCTTACTAGAAGTGGACTATACTTGGACAAGGCACTGCAAAATAAATAGGAGCTTTGGGTTTCTTTCTGATACTTTGATGTACCATGAATCGAGTTAATGATGTGATAACAAGATGAGAATTATATTTTTAGCTATTTGATTTCATTTACCATTATGGGCAGAGATTGGTGATGACTATGTACTTTGATTTGCTTGAATTATGTAATGGTACTAGCATATAATTAGTTACTTTGTGGAATATTGTATCTCTCATATCTATGCATTTTTTATGGTACTAAATTAGGTTATTAAATGTTACAAGAAATGAGGATGAACAATGAGAAGAACTTGGAAGGAGTAGCAAGAAGATAGAAATCAAAAGGGGATTTGCTAAATCTTATGATTAAGAACCAAAAAAATAATGCATTTTGCTTGTTAATTGTTGATCAAGAAACATAAAACTCAAGTAGAACAAGGAGAGGGAAAATATTAAGGAGAGAGGGAGGGACTAAGAGAGATATTGAGGGGGCAAGGTAGTTCCGTCTTTACTATTGCCTCATGTCATCCTTCATTGTCCATTGATCAGACTATCTCTTTATGCTGCTATATTCATGACATAATGTTGATTGAGAGAAGAAGGAATAAAATAAAAATAGTGTGGGAGAGAGAGAGTTGGGTGAGGTTAACTTGGTTCATAGCACAATTGTCCATAACTTTTTGTTTTAAGTATTCAAATTAGTTTGACATTTAGAGGTTAGAGGAAGTGGATTTAAGGTTTACTTACATAAATTTGGTGGATCTTGGATTTTTTAGTGTCATTCACAATAGATATAGACATATGATCTTTATAAGCTCTTTTAATCAAAATAACATGTCATTCAATAGCTATGATCATAAAAAAGATAAGAAAATATATTTTTAAAATCACAACCTATAAAGTGACACTTCAAAAGTCAACATTGGACTAGTTGTGGTATCCTTGTACCTTCTTCTCCACTAAACATCCACCAACTTACCTGTTGGATGTCGAACAATGAAATAAATCAAAATTACAATATACCATATATAATTCAATATAATAACAAAATTTCTCCTATAAATATTTTAAAATGTGGTCTTATACCCAGAGCACATTCATTTAATGTATTAATTAGTTGAGATTTGAAAATCTTTGATTGTAGAA
Organism: Zantedeschia hybrid cultivar; assembly: GCA_030544215.1. Lineage (NCBI taxonomy): Eukaryota > Viridiplantae > Streptophyta > Magnoliopsida > Alismatales > Araceae > Zantedeschia > Zantedeschia hybrid cultivar. The sequence goes on from JARZZO010000016.1 coordinate 16,900,113, forward strand.
TATGTTAAAACTAATGATGCAAACAAATGGAGCACAGTCACATCAAGATTTTAGATTGTTTCAAAAACTAAATATTTAAAATAATATGAGCATTATTCTCAATTGTAGTGTGCCTCCCATTTTAGATTTTGTAGGAATTCTTAAAAAATGAATTATATGAGAAAATTTGTCAATTTACTAGTTTGTAGGGCTATCCAAATGGGACCATTTCCATTTAGACATTAAATATGGATTTAGAAATATTTGTTTATCCAACAAAGGTTCTATTATCTTATATTGCATAAATTTGTAATCATATTTTTTTTGGAACTCCGGGCTAACATCAAGTTTGTGCCTGATATTCGATGGCTATTATACGTGCGCTTATGAGTTGTGGTGATTGCCCAATCTTACAAGATAAAGAAGTCAAGAAGTCCTCGGTCTTGGGGAGGAAAATCCTCTGATGGTTAATGAAAAAGTGAGCTTTGGATTGCATCAATGTGAGAGATAAAGGGCTTTTATAGTTTGAGAGTAGTAAGTGCGTATCCTTTTCCTAAGGGTCTAATTGGAGTATTTATCATACGCTTCATGTGGAGGGAGGTGTATGATGTACGTGTTTGCATTTGGTGTCTAGGCGTTGATTGAGCTTTGGATTGCATCAATGTGAGAGATAAAGGGCTTTTATAGTTTGGGAGTAGTAAGTGCGTATCCTTTTCCTAAGGGTCTAACTGGAGTATTTATCTTACGCTTCATGTGGAGGGAGGTGTAGGATGTATGTATTTGCATTTGGTGTCTAGACATTGATTGGGCTTAAAGTGGGGTGACCAACATGGCCGTGTAGTGGCGACGAAGAGAGCCCTATATTTTGCTCCTATACCTATGCTATACTACCATATTACCAATAATTTAGATCCATCATAATGACGTACGCCTCCCAATGCATTGAATAAGATCGAGCATAGGTTGGGTCAGTGAAGTTCATAATGGTTCCCCTCGTTGTTCAGTGGAGTATATTAAATGGCATGTTCCCTGTCATGTAGCTAGCTAGTCTTTGGGAAGGCACTTAATTTGTTGGCCCTTTGACGTTTCGAGGGGATTCAAGGGTCCTTTCAAAGGGGTCCAACGAATCTTGACCATTGACACAATTGAAGGAAACGTATTTCCAACCTTTTTGATGGACCTTTTGCTTGCGAGGAGTCTTGAGGGAGTTGCCGAGGGCATTATTCTTGCCCTATTGATTACGCTTGTGATCGATGTAAACCTTAGCATTTCTCTGAGAGCCTTGTAGACCATTGGAGTTTGAAGGAGACATACTCCCGACCTTAGGAGGAGGCCACTTCTCTTTGAGAGTCCTCATCAAGTCTCTTGAGGATGACTGGTCAACTTAGATCTTCTATATTTTGAGGAGCTCTGGGTCTGGATTGGTTTACTACCGACAAGTAGGGCAACTTGTAGGTCCTTGATTGACGTATGATAGGCTGCCTATGTTATAGGCCCTCCGGATTGTCTCATGATTGAGTCCTTATTAGATTAAGTGAGTTTTTCCTCCTTCTAAGTCCATTTATCATGTGCATTAGAATTTAAGATCAATAATTCATTAGGTCTGACTTGAGTGTATGTGCATATTCATTTTGAATATGAGTTTACTAAGACTAGTACCATTGATAGCCGAGTTGACACATTAATGAAGACATTGTTTATATAGCATTTTTTATGTGATTGGGAGTGACCTTAACTTATGTGCCAAGGTGATGATGGTGATTGGTTATACGAAGAAGGGATGTGACATTGCACATAGTAGTATCATCTCCCATTTTCTAATGTTTAACTCTTAAGCGTCAATTTGATAGGAGAATAAGAGCAGAATGAGGGGTCTTATTCATAGAATAAGATTAATTCTAGTTTGATAGGTGGAATAACTTATACCACATTAGAATTGCTTATACTATAATAAGGAAAATAAGCAATTCGACTCTAGACTTAAGAATTACTTATTCTTCCTATCTACTAGTGGGTTCCACAAAATTATTAAAGTTAAATGCCTCTTATTCTAGTATACGCTATTTCAGATAAATAATTTTGGATAACCAATTTAGCAAACAAATTGGGGCAAAGAAAACTGAAATTCTGATGCAACTAATCTTCATTCATTTTAACCTTTTTCAGTCGTGAAATATCAATCGATAATAAAAATTAATATTAAAATATTAATTGATTATAAATCTATACTATATATATAAAACAGAGTTTCTTGGTGCCATGTGTCAACACCAGAGAACTCTGTTTCCTGCCTAAATTCTTTCTTCCTCTTTCTCCATTCCCTATTAATATGTCTACCCCCTATTAATTCTCTCTCATTGATTCTCTCTTTCCCCACCCTCTCTCTCATTTATTATCTCTATCTCCTCTCTCCCTCTCATTAATTCTGTCTTTTTCCCCTCTCTCTCTTATTAATTCTTTTCTCTCTCTCTTGACCCTCTCTTTGTAACAAAAATTACTTATATATAATAATAATGCTAATAACTTCTTATACTATATATATAATATTATTATTATAATATTATCATCATCATCATTATCATCTCTATTCTCCTCTTTTAACATATTCTCTCTCAATAATAATATTTCTATCTTTTATTTTTTATGCCCCTGTTATTATTACTGTTGTTGTTGTTATTGTAGTCTCCTAAGATGATAATAACTATTTTTGATGTTATTATTATTAAAAATTAATATTAAAATGGTGGTCTCATATGATAATAATGACTATTTTTGATATTATTATTTTTAAAAAAATTATTTGTTTATTTATTTATTTATTATTATTATTATTATTATTATTATCCTCTTTCACATTTTTCTCTCTCCCTATAAAAATTTCTATCTCTTATTTTTTTTGTCTCCTATTATTATTGTTGTTGTTGTTGCAATCTCTTGGGATAATAATAACTAATTTTAACATCATCATTATTATTATTATTATTAGTAGTAGTAGATAGTCTCATAGGATAATAATAACTAATTTTGATAATAATAATAATAATAATAAAATCAATATCAAAATGAGAGTCTCATCAGACAATAATAACTAATTTTGATATTATTATTATTATTTCTCTTTCTCCTCTTTCACATTTTATTCTCTCCCTATTAAAATTTATATCTTCTATTTTTTTGTTCTCTATTATGATTATTGTTGTTGTTATTGTTACTGTGCAATCTCTTAGGATAGTAATAACTAATTTTGACATTATTATTATTATTATTATTAAGGTCGTCTTATGGGATAATAATAATTAATTTTGATATTATTATTTTTTAAAAATAATAATAATATTATTTAATATCATCATCATCTAAGATAGTGAAAAGTATTATTATATTATTTTTTAAATATATTATTATTTTCTTCTTATTAATATTAATAGGGTAGTCTCGTAGGATAATATATAAACTAATTTTAATATTGTATTATTATTATTATTATTAAGGTAATCTCATGGGATAATAATAATTAATTTTGATATTATTATTATTTTTATAATAATAATAATATTACTATTATTTTAATCTAAGATGGTGAAAAGTATTATTATTATTATTATTGAAAGTATTATTATATTATTATTATTATTCTTGTAGTCTCATGGGATAATAATACTAATTTTGATATTATTATTATTCTTATTAAAATTAATATCGAAATAATAGTCTCAAGTGATAATAATAACTATTTTGATATTATCATTATTTGTCTTATTATTATTAACTCTCTTTCTCCTCTTTCACAATTTTCTCTCTCCCTATTAATATTTCTATCTCCTATTTTATTATTATTATCATTATTATTGTTGTTGTTGTTGTTGCTGCTACTGCTGCAATCTTTTGGTATAATAATAACTAATTTTGATATTGTTATTATTATTATTATTAGGACAATCTCATATAATAATAAGAATTTATTTTGACATTATTATTATTTTTTAAAAATGTTTTATTTTTATCATTATCTCTTTTTCCTCTTTCACATTTTTTCTCTCTCTATTAATATTTTTCTCTTATTTTTTCTCCTATATTATTATTATTATTATTGTTGTTGTTGTTGTTGTTATTGATCTTTTGGGATAATAATAATTAATTTTGATATTACATTATTATTATTATTATTATTATTATTGAGATAGTATCATAAAATAATAATAACTAATTTTGGTATTATTATTATTTTTGAAAGTATTACTAATTTTATTGTTGTTGTTAGTATATTATTATTATTATCAACGAGATCCAGTTTCTATCTCATTTTTCTAACTCATATTATTATTATTATTGTTGTTGTTGTTGTTAACTCACTTTTCTCACTCATATTATTATTATTATTGTTGTTGTTGTTAATATTGAGATAGTCTATTGAAATATTAATAATAATTTTTAATATTTATTATCGTTATTGAGATAGTCTCATAGAATAATAATAATTAATTTCGTTATTAACAAGACCAATCTCTCTCTCATTTTTCTCTCAATCTATGTTTCAACACAACATTTATTAGGATATCTTATAGAATAATAATAATAACTTTCAGTACATTTTTTAGTTTTCTCTCTCAATCCATATTTCTATTAGATACAATGATTTTGAACTTTTAATATTTATCAAACAATTAACCTAATATTCATTGAAAAAAAGTTAGTATTTCTGAATATATATTATTCTGTAATTATTTTATTCATTTATAGATAAAAAATAAAAAAATATTTTTTTAATATTAATTATAATTAATTCTCCGTGCATCTCACGAGATTACAGCTAGGTATGATAATACTATAGTTGATGTTGCTACTGTCCTCAGGATGCTTCACGTATTAGCATGATCCGGTGTGTGCAACCCCAAATGGTACTAAAACCTCTCGCAGGCCCACCGCGCAATCGAGACGCTTTGACGACGCCACTCCGACTTCTCCCTCCGTGGATCTCCCGTCTTCCCCGGCCTTCCTCCACCAGGCCCCGCCGCGGAGAGAGAGAGAGAGAGAGAGACCGCACTACCACCACCTTCCGTACGCGACCGGCACCTTCTCCGGGTGCTGGATCACGCATCACCCTACCCTTCTACCCGTCCAAGTCGTTTTCATCATCAGATCCGGCGGCCGGGAGATCCGGGGACTGGAGCCGAGCCGCTGCAATTACCGATCCCTCCCACCGCCCCTCTCCGGCTTGGCTCCTGTTGGCCGGCGCCTCTCCCGATCTGCTCGCCGGAGGGGGTGAAGGTGGGCGTGGAGTGGGCGGATCTCGAGGGAGAGAGTGGAAGAGGAGGAATAGGCTCCAGAACCAGCAGCCGCCATGGCTGGCGCCGCGGGCAGTTTCGTCGCGCGCTCCTTCGATGCCATGCTCAAGGAGTGCGCCGGCAAGAAGTACGGCCCCCTGCAGAAGGCTATCCAGGCGTTTCTAGGTTGGTTGCTTATATATACTCGCAATCTCTTCGCAATTCCTCCTCTTTCTCTTGATTCCGGTAGTTTCGCTGCGGGATCTGCATGCATGGGAGAATGCCGAGCCAATCTCACCTTAACCAAGAATACATTTTTGGGTCGATATAGTATGCAAATGGTTGGATCAATAGAAGACGACCTTCAGACTAGAAACAAAGGCTAATTATTAACACTCTGTTTAATTAGTATTGGCTATGATTTACCTTTTGAGGTTGTTAAAAAGATACCCTCAAGGAATTCTGTGTGCCCCTGTAGACCAGCTCTGTGCTAGGTATAGGGTTTCGTTAGTAGGATTTGGTGAGTATGATCCTTCCTTCCAATAGTGTTAAATTGTTCACGGAAGGAAAATTGAGAAAATATGCAGGCCGAGGAATCCATTCTGCCACTCGCTGTCCAAACAGTATCCTTTTGCATCTACAATGTCCAAGTTATGCACATGTGGTCGCTTGAGTTATCCTCGGATGATGGGTTGTTAGGCCACCGGAGGCTGGCAGCTTCAGTGTATCATCCATCAGTTGTGCTCATGATTCCTTGCTTGCGAACCATTGTTGGAGCATATTCATGCCCAGAATTTGTCACATAGTCCCCTCAAATGTTGTAGCTAACACCTGTAGTTGCCATTTGGTCGCCTCGAGGCACAGCTAAAGATCCTGGAGATCTCTCAGACAGGGGTATGAGATTTCTTGTCTAACCATGACAATGTTGAAACAGGATCATGGAGAATTAAAGTGGGATGCTTCCATTCCGTGACTACATCCCTTCCCATCTATTTGTTCCCCATTCCCCATCCCTTTTCCATGTGTGCCTTGCTTCACAGTTAGGCGTATCATCTCTTTCAGCCATAAGGGATACCCTATCTCAGAGAAAGAACAGTCAGGTGCTTGGAAGATGATTTTTGTCAAATTAGAGCCCTACATAAAGGAAAAGAAAAAGGACAAATGACACAAAAGGAAATAGAGGTGTCTATACAACCAAATAGCAACAGCAATTCTGGTAGTTATCATAATGGAAAGTTTGTTAAAATCATCGAAACTACTGGAGAAAGATTGACATCATAGTAAAGTTGCAAGACAGGTTCTAATTCATAAAGATGGTGGCAGAAAGCAGCGAGCCAACATTATCAAATGCAAATGGCTGGTCTATTGATGGACTGAAAAGATATTATATCTGGGCTCAGGTTCCTGCAATTCCTTGATGGATGACCTGATGTTACCTTATCTTGGACTGGGAACACTAAAATGAAAAAAAAGGAAAATTGCAGAATCTGCCAGGAATCAGCTGGTCTTGTCCAATTCAGCTTTCTCTATATCAAAATGCTATTGTAATCCATGGCATCCTGATCTGGTAACCAATTTAAAGATCCAGGTGCCACCTCAGACATACTGATGATGGTTCATCATGTGGTATATTTACTTGTAGGCTTGAACATGTGATTCTTTTGACTACTTTTCTTGAGGACTTTGGGTTGAAATCTACTCCCCTGTGCATTTCTGAAATTCTGTAAATGGCATGGATAACTGCCCTGTCATCTTCCATCATTTTTTTTAAAGTGAAAGTGTGACTGTATCCAGTGTGATCAATTTCAATTTGATTTTGGTCCACACAAACAACAATAGCTCGTCCCTACTTCCTGCTATAAGTTCTCTGTTAACTTTTGTAGAACTTCAAGCATGTTTTAGGGCTTACTCCCATATTTTTCATCCTTAATCCCAAAACAATCCATGCCTTTTTGGCCCATCTGCATTGGAGCACAGGGAGATTTTCATCTTCTTTTTGCATAAGTGCATAATAAGCCCAAAGTTGCCTTCGTCTCCCTTTATAAACAGGTTATTAACATTTTGTCATCTTCTTGGAACTTCCATGGAACGTGTGCTAAAGTTTTATCCTCTAAGAAACTGTTCCATTGGAATGTCCAAAGTGAATGGTAATATGATAATATACCAGAGTTTCTGGTCCTGTTACCATTTTGTCATTCTTGATTGATGTGATGTAGCTGTTATTAATCATCTACTGTTCCAACCACAAGTGCAGTGCATTTGATAAGCATTTTTGGTGCTTCGTCATTCATCATGGAATGTGTGTGTACTTGTTTTTATGTTTTTTTTTAATATTTTTGAAAGGGATGAAGCAACATATCAACACCTCTGGTCATAATAAATGTAGGAGATACATATAAAAAAGGATAGTAATGTTTTATGTCTTATTGATATAGCAACGTCACTAGCTTAGAAAATAGAGTCATGCGTATCTTCTATTGTTCTTGTATGATTTCATTTATTGTCATTTTGTCCTTCCATCTGCAGATAGTTCAAAGGACACAGATGAGCAGCCCATTTCTAGTGGGAAGATACATGAAGGAACTTTGCCTGCAAATGGGAGGTTCTACTCAACATATCCTAGTTATTAATGGCTTCTTGAAAGTTGTGCATCTCATCATGATTTTTAGAAAACTAGGGATGTAAATGGAACTCAGGCCTAATTAGGCTGTAAATTTGTTTGTGAATCAGATCAGGTATTATTAGCTACCTACAATAAGTTATTTTTATCAAGAAAGGATGCAAATACATTTTTTGACTTCACAGCCAATGATCATATTATCGTGTACAAACATATACAACACTGTTTTCTAACTTGGTGCATCAATTTTTCATAATAAGGCCAGAATTATTGAAGATTGTTTGTCAGACTTGGGGTTGAATGCTGAAAGAACCTAATAGAGTTTGACATAATTGCAGCTCTGTTAGCCATCTTTGACACATTTTGTTCCCTTGTCATCCTTCACTTGGTTCTGACCCTTGTCATATAATGTGCTGCTTCTAATCATTTCCCCTGCATATATTGTTGCAATTTTAATGTTATTTCTTATATTTTGATGACAGTAGTGTAGATTCACAAAGCACAGGTGCTGATGGGGCTGATCTATCAAATGAGGGAACTAGTCCAGATGGTTTAAAGACAGGTTCAACCAATGAGGAGGCAGATGGTGTCACAAATGCAGTGCAAAAGAGTGAACCTATTACTGTAGCCTTAGCCTCTGCTGGGCACACCTTGGAAGGGGTTCAAGCTGAGCTTGTATTGCATCCACTTCGACTAGCCTTTGAGACCAAAATTATAAAGCTTGTAGAGCCTGCTTTGGATTGTCTCCATGTATGGTTCTCACTTCAGTCAGTTAACATCCTTTGTTTGATTTTTAATCTTTTACAAGCTATTATCATGCCATCGTGTCTGTTGTCTTTCAGCTGTTAAATGAATACCTAGGATTGTCCATTGATTTATTTTAATTCCTCTACATCTAATTATTTAAAAATTTTTGTTTGTTGTGTTTGACGGTACTTGGTTATGGAAAAGATGTTTCTGATATTCTGGTTAGATAGTTCTCTCAATTTGTAGTACTGCATGGGCACAATTTTTTTCCCGAGAAGATTGTGGGTGCACCAACAATTTTAATACTAAGGAGGAGGTAGTACAACCCTAATAATACGGGAGGAAAGGTTCCTTGACCACCTAAGCTAAAATGAAAATGGAACTACATTATTACAAATATTACTTGGGCATGTTGGATTACTATCCGTGGACCACTTCTAATGCATGCAGAATGCATATGTATCTTAGAATGTTGATCCACTGGCCATACTGAACTTAAAAATTTGTGACGTATTAGGTTGTGAAGAACAAAAAACTTGACTGTCTTCACTTTTTTTGATGTTTTCTACTTTTATTTGTGTCGTTCTAAATTTGATCTCTGGATATCGTGAACAGGCTCTGCATGATCTTAGATTTAGTCTATGTATGCGATGAACTGGTCTACAAGATGATCCTAGATGAACTATTCTGTATGGGCAAGGTGAGGCATGAGAATAAGTTGGAGGTTGGGCAATGAGAATGCTAAGCAGTAGTAATAAAACCAGGGAGGAAGAGCGTGGGGTCAGACTGATGGAGGCCAGAGGAAGAGAACAATGACTGAGATCATTTATTCTTGTCAAACTTAGAACATGTACAGTCATGGTTGAGGCGTGCATGCTATATGTGAATCCAAAGAAGGCATGGGATCATGGGTGGAGGTAGTGGGGGTGATTTGAGAGAGAGAGAGAGATCAATGTTCGAGGATTTGACTTTCCGTTGCAATAATGGAGTCATAAATAAGGGTTAACTCTTGAATGATTGAAAAAAGTCAGACACTACTCGTACATTTTTCTTCCAAAACTTTTGGTTTATTTTGCAGCTAACGTGCTTAATGAGGACTTGGGAAATATAATATATCTTGGTATTGTTAGCTATCCATAGTACAAATATAATTTAATTTAGTTTTAAATTATTTATGCATTTATTATTCATTAGTTTTAATCTTTTAGTGCATCATTGACCAACAAGTATTTAGTAATTAGGCATGTTTGTAACAGAAGACTTCTCTACCTACAATTGGTGTCTACCAAGTTTTTTGGCACAACATGGAGGAGGTTATGATTTGTGGACCGTAGACATGGCCATGGGTAAACAAAGTTTTAAGAAACACGAAACAAGGATGCAAGATGTGTATGTGTGTGTACATATTTGTACACACACACACACACAGAGTCCTGCCCGAACTAGGTGAAGCAGCAGAAGCCACTTTAATGCTTCCTTCCTCTTGCTCCAGGGAAGGGGAACCGGATGTGGAGATTCCTCCTTGTCTCGGGGGGGGGGGGGCTCTAGGCTCTAGAATGGAGGTCCTAGAGAAACAAGTTGCTCAAGGGGAGGTGCATGTACCAGTTGTTGGTGAGCCGGGGTCTTGTAGAGAGGAGGCACCAACAGGTGCCTTGGATTTTGGCCCTCGGTCCTAAGGCTGTTGCCGAAATTCTCAGTTTGGGGAGGAAGTGTCGCAAGTGTTGTGCTCTTTCTCTGTTCAACAGGGAGGGGAACAAGGAATTGAGGTGATCTTTGATGGTTGTGGTATGCGGAGAGAGGATGTTAAAGAATTGCTGGCTAAGGTGAGGCAGTTCATCGAAGAGTAGGCAAAAGACGTAGTGTCCTTCGAGGGGATTGAGCAGGATGTGAGACAAGTATTTCTAAAAATACAGAAGAGGTGGCAGGTGGGGCAAGCGTGATGGGTGAGAAATCTTTTAGAAAAGATAAGGGGTGTGAGGAGAGGGGGAAGAAGGAGGGGGAGGAGGAAGGGGAAGGTAACTATTGATGCTTGTTATTATGAGGATCGTTACCTGGAATATTAGGGGGTTATGACTTATGAGGGAAGAAGAGGAGGTCGGTGAGGGAGTTCGTGAGGAGATGCAAACCGGATGTGCTATGCATCCAAGAAACAAAATGTGAGGGAGATGGGGAGGTGATTATGAGAGAAATAGGAGGTAATAGGCTCACTAGGGGGTGGCTTCGCCAGCAAGAGGGAATGCTGGAGGCATTATGGCGTTGTGGAAGGAGTTTGTAGTGGAAGAAGTTAATGAGTTTAGGCATGTATGGCCATCCTTTATGTCTATCATGTTCTGTAGCATTAGTGACAGTTTTTTATGGGACTTCATAGGTGTTCATTGTCCACAGGGCACTTCATCCAAGAAAGCCTTGTAAGAGGAGCTCATTGCTTTTTGGCAACATGCAAGGAGACTATTGTGTGTCGGAGGGGATTTTAATGCCATCAAGTCAGCGGAGGAAAGCAGTGACTTGTTTCATTCTGCCAGGGAGATGGAAGATTTCAAAGAGTTTATTGCAAAAGCAACTTTAGTTGATACCGTTACAGCTAATGCCACCTTCACTTGGTCCAATCTCAGGGAGGACCCCTCTTTGTCCAGGTTGGATAGGTTTTTGGTCTCGGTGGATTGGAAGACCACTTCCCTCTACTACAAGCTAAGTGTTTGGTGAGGACGGCCTTGGACCACAAGCCAATTCTTCCAAAATCCCATTGTTCTTTTGCTAGGAGGCTGACGTTTCAGACCGGAGAAATATTGGTTGAGAGAGGAAGATTAATCAGATTTGGTTGCCAGCTGTTTGTAGGAGGATATACAAGGGCCCAATGCAATGACCGGACTTATTGTGAAGCTCAAGAGATTTATGTACGCTCTCAGCAAGTGGGGAGCATCTAGGCCCCTACCAGCTAAAGTGGCAAAGGACAGAATTGTGGAGCAATTAGAGGCCTTTGAGGCACTGGAAGAGGCAGGCTTAATGGATGCAGAAGAGAAGGCAAGTAGATATAAACTTAGAGCAAACTTTAATGTAATTTTGAATAGGTAAGAGATCTATTGGAAGTAGAGGTCCAGGGAGAGGTGGATTAAAGAGGGAGATAAAAACACTGCCTATTTTCAACGAGTGGCTTCAAGAAGGAGAAGGATGAACCAGTTAAGGGTGCTTTGGGATGGAGATCAGATGTTTTCAGGTGAGTCTCAACTGCGGGAGCATGCTTATGACTTTTATTCTAGGCCCTTCTCCAAGGATACTTTCCGGAGGCCTTCTATTGCAGGGGACTTCTTCCCTCCATTTCTTCAAAGGAGAGAGAGGGCCTATCTGGTCCTTCCACTGAGGAGGAGATTAGGAGAGTGGTCTTTGCACCGGCGGGGGACAAAACCTAGGCCTAGATGGTTTCCCCCTTTTTTTTTCCAGCATTGTTAGGAAATTGTAAAGGCAGAGAATACGGTTGACTTCCAACAAGGCAGGGCACACCTTTAGGGGTATTAACAAGACTTCTTTGCTCTTATCCTGAAGAAATTCGGCTTATTTGATTATAGGCCGATCAGCTTGTTGAATGGTGTGTGTAAGATCATCGCTAAGTCTTTGGCTGTCAGACTTGAGAAGGTAGTAGGGAGGGTGATCAGAGGGAATCAAGGTGCTTTTGTCAAGGGAAGATTAATCTAGGATAACTTTCTTCTTGCACAGGAGGCACTACATTCTATAAAGTTGTATCACCGAAGTGGTTTTGTGCTGAATCTGAATTTTGAAAAGGCTTATGATTGGGTCAACTAGAAATGTTTATTAGAGGTCCTCTCCTATATGGGGTTCGTGAGACTTAGATCCGTTGGATTAGGGAGTGTATCTCATTCGCTACCTTTGCAATGCTTATTAATGGGTAGCCCACACCTTTCTTCCATAGTGGGAGGGGTCTTAGACAGGGAGACCTTATGTCACCCTTTTCTTCATATTCATGGCGCATATTTTGAGTAGAGTATAGTATAGAGCTGAGACGATGGGTCTTGTAAGGGGTTTCAGCTTCCTACCAGAGTATGCTGATGTTACAATCATGTTCTTGTCAGTAAATGAGAGCCAATTGTTCATTGCGAGGTTCATGTTGGAGTCGCTTAGAGAAGTGAAAGGTCTTTCAGTCAATTTCCACAAAAGTCCGTTGCGTGGCATCAATGTGGAGGAGTTAAAGATGAGTATGGCTGCATTCATCATGGGGTGTCAGAGGGGAGACTTTCTAGTATCCTACCTAGGGTTGCCGCTCACTCCTGGAGTGCTTTGTTGGAGATATTGGGAGAAAGTGGTGTAGAGGTTCGAGAGCCGTCTGATTGGGTAGGAAGGGAGGTTACCCTCTTTTAAAGGGAGAATGACTTTACGTAGATTAGTTATGGATTCCCTACCTATTTACTATCTTTCTCAAGATCCCCTCATTTATTGTCAAGAAACTGGACTCGATTCGAGCTAGGTTCTTTTGGCATGAATCGGGGGATATGAAGAGGGGTGGCTTTCATGTATCCTGGGCTCAGTTTCTAGATCTAGGGAGAATGGTGGTTTGGGTTTGAAGAACATTAAGCTTTTCAATTTGACTCTCCTCTCAAAATGGCTGTGGAAGCTGGTGCAGTATGATACATGCTTGTGGTCCAGGTGATTACTCAGAAATACTATGATCATTCGAGGAGATCGGGTCTTACTGTGCAAATATTCTATGTCTCTCTAGTTTGGAAGGGTGTTCTCTCCGGTATCGATGTGTTCAAGGCAGGTTCGCTCATAGTTGTGGGAGATGGTAGGTGCACACTATTTTGGGAGGGCGTTTGGTGTACCTCTTAGCCCTCGAGGGACATCTTCACACAATTGTTTGACATTTCCCTACAGCAGGAAGCCCAGGCGCCCCAAGTGGTGGATGGAGTCCGGGGGCAATTTGTTTAGAGTCCTTTGTTTAGGAGAAATTTAAGGGAGGAGGAGATGGGGGATCTGATGTGCTTACTTCAATCGCTGTAGCCCCTGAATATTGAGCCAGATTCAGAAGACCACTGGACTTGGGGATGGGACAAGGAAGGAATCTATTTGGTTAAGTCTACTTACTCTATTATTTCAGACGGGAGTTGTAGATTTCATTTTTGTTCTTCAGTGCAGGGGGTTAAAAGCCCATGAAAGGTGCAATTCCTTGTGTGGAGAGCTTCCCTCAATAAGCTCCCTACTTGTGATAGGTTGGCTCGGTTCCTTCATGATCTACATAGCACATACAGAGTGTTGTCTTTGCAGTGAAGAGGAAGAATCTATAGACCACCTGTTTACCTCTTGCTCCTTTGCTAGTGAAGTGTGGCTGACTGGTGATATGCTTCATGTGGATTGCTTGGGCTTTGATTCGTGGAGGTCTTCTATTTTGTTGGAAGCGACTTTGGCCTTTCAAACAGGATCGGGTTCTATGGTGGTTGATCCTCTATGCGACTATCTGGGCACTATGGATTGGGCGGAATGGCAATATTTTCAAGCAGGAAGCAACTGCCCCGCATAGGGTTTTCTCTTTTGTACGTGATAAGGTTAAAGGGTGGGTTAAAGACTAAAGTTGATTGTGACCTGGATTCTTTGTAACCCTCCATATTTTGTCTTCTGGAGGAGATGTGATTGGGGTCCACCATCTCGGTGTTTTGTATGGGGGAATTTTGTTGTTTTCCCTTCTTACTTGTACATGAGCACTTTTGTTTTTCAAATTTATAATACAAGTGGTACCATCCACATTCAGAAAAAGGTGGACAGGCTTATTGGGGGGGGGGGATATAAGATTCAAGGTTTGCAAAGGGGATAATGTCTTGTTCCGGAAGGATGTTTGGATAGGGGATGTTGTATTAAAGATCACATTTCCAACAATATTTTCCCTTGCTCTTAATAAATAGGCATATGCAAAGGACTGCTATCAATCTTAATCCGACAATTGGCTTTCTTCCTTTGATCAGCTGATTTGGCCTCGGGACCTGACGATCTGACATCCTGATCCAATTCCACCTTCCTTGATCTGGAGAGGTGTGCGTTGACACAAGAGAGGAATGGAGTGAGAAAAATGGGATTAAAGGAGAGCATCTTGGGTAAGATGGTCTGGCTTCCCATTTGTCCACCTCCCACTTACTACAATGGTTGCCGTGGTGATTACTACAGCGGTGCCATGGGGCTTCCACCATTGCGGGTCTGGAGAGGGCCAACAGTTATCAGCCTTACACTTACTTTCTCAGAGGAGACTGTTTTGGGTTTTGAACCCATGATCCCTTTTGTTACAACGGAGCAACCTTACTGTTGCACAATGGAGCAATCTTGCATTACTATGGCACCTGATTACTTGCTTTAAATAATAGTATAATGCTTGTAGTCAGGTATAAAAAAATTATGGGGTTAGCCACCTTCAGAAAGGTAAGATATGAAGGTCTGAAACGTCTCTAAGATATGAAAAAGATGAATGGAATATTAATCGAATTGCTGAACCTTAACGTTCAAACAAGTAATTTGAAGAATTGTTGAAGTGCTTACTCTGAAATCCGAAAGTGGGTATCCCTCAGGATTTTATCTCTATTTTTTCTGCTTCTTGAATCTGTCCGCAAGGAGTTGGATAAAATCAGAAAGAATTCCTTGTGGGGTTACAGGAGGAAGATTTATGGAAAGTGATGATCAGATCAAAGCATTCTAAATCCTATCATAAGTTCTATTTGGTCTCTGATAACCAGTCTGTTATGTCACCCATTTGGAGAGGAATCTGAAAAGCTGCAAAATGGATCTACAATGGAAGCAGAATAAAAAATTTGAGATGGCAAGGACACACTTCTGGGTGGACAAATGGGTAGGGCATCATTTGTTGGACAGATCTTCAGTTGTTTTCAGATGTGATCATAAATGTATGCCAGTCGGAGTGGCTTATGAAGAAGGGAATAGAAAAGATGGGACATCCCTCTTCGAAGGGCATTGCAAGATGCAGAATTCGAACAATATTTGAAGTTGCTGGAATTGCTAGAAGAAATTCAAATCAGTCAACATAAGGATCACCTTGTTTGGAACCTGGACAAGGGTCAGTTTTCTGTTAGATCTTGTACAGTCACATTCAGGGTAGTCTTCTATCGTATCCACAAATTGATGAAGTTTCGAACCTAAACAAGGGTCAATTTTCTGTCAGATCTTGTTGGGAATGGGGAACTGTTGAACATGATTTTAACAGGGGCGTGAAGGCAAACTGAGGGAAAAAAAATAAAAAAGACCTCCCCCTCCGGTTCCCTTGTAGACCCCCCCACTGGTGGTCTTTAAAGAGGGGATTTATGAGGGAGAGAAGAGAGGCCAAGACCCCCCCACCGGTTGCCTTCTAGGCCTCCACCGGTGGGGGGGGGGAGAAAGAGAGAGGTTAAAGCCCCTTTTAATGGCTTTCAAAGTGGGCTTTTCACCCCATTAAATGATAATAAAAGAGGAGAGCAGGAGTTAAAATCCCATTAAAAAGAAAGGAGTTAAAGACCCCCCCCCCCCCCCCCTTTGGCTTTTAATGGGGCATTAAAGAGAAAGAATGAAAGGAGTGCCATAAAGGGGCCAAGACTCCCACCGGTTCCCATTGAGACCCCCACCGGTTGGAGATTTCTCCCCATTAAATATAGAAGGAAAAAAAGAAGGATAAGAAAAAAGGAGAGGAGGGGGAAGCTATCGGTGGGGGTCCAAGGCACCCCCCACCGGTAGCAAGCCAACGCCCCACCGGTGGGGGGGTGGGGTGTCTTTCCTATTAAAAGAAGAAGAAAAAGAAGAAAGAAGGAGAAGAAGACCGGGGGGGGGGGTTGCCACCACCAGTGGCACCCATTGGTAGGGGTGCCCACCGGCTCCTCCTCCTCTCTCACTCTCACACCCCCTCTCTCATTGGGTGAACCCCACCGTTGGGGGGTGCCACCGGTGCCCTTAACCCCCATTGGTGAGGGCCCCATTCACCCTATAATATCCCTCAAGGGGGGCTGCTGCAGGAAACGAAGGCATACAAAGAAGGCTGGGAAGCAACTATGTGCGATTCCCACTCAAGATTTGAAGGCTTTGGAGAGTTCTTGTGCAGGTTTATGGTTCACTCATATCGTTTGAGTGACCATGTGGTTCATTCATATTGTTTGAATGACCATTCTTTCTTGATGACTTATGATTATGTGGGTTATATATGACCTTGGTCAAGTGGTCATTATGCCCTATTGATCAAGTAGAAGTGTACTTTGTAAAGGCCGAACACAATAAAATCATCAAGTGTTCTTGTTCCATAAATTGCAGGAGTTTTTGACCAAAGGACACTATTGAAACATTTAAAGGATACTTGATGGATCTCTAGTGGGTCTATGACTAGTATCCATTAGGGTTATCCTTTAGTGGACTTGGGATCAACTTAAACAAGTCTATCATGTTTGGCGCATGCAAAGCCCAATTTGTTAAATCCCAATAAGCTGCCCCCTTGGTTTTGGATTGCTGTCCAAATGACTAAAATACCCCTCCATCTATAAAAATATGTAAAAATCATAAAAAGATAAAAAAATGTAAAAGCCAACTTACATGCCTTAAATGCCTTTCAAACCCCAAAATGACCAAAATACCCTTCTAATGATAAACATCTGTAAAAATTACAGAAAAATCCAAAAAATGTAAAAATCACCCAACATATCTTCAAGATCCTAAAAATAAAGAAAATTACTAAAATACCCTTAATGCACTAAAAATCATTAAAAATTACAGCAAAATCATAAAAAATGTTAAAATATATAAAACATGCTAGATACCCTTAAAATCTAAAACCTTTTTAAAATGACCAAAATACCCCTGCAGCCCAAAAACACTTAAAACAGCCCAAAAACACATCCTAGGATTTTAAAACCTTCCCAATCTTATTGAAACACATCATAAGCATTAAAATGACCATAATACCACTATACCCTTCACCCTTGCATAATTACTAAAATATTCTTTTGGGTTTAAAACACTTGGAATCAATCCAAAACCCCTTAAAAATCCTTTTAAACCATCTCAAATCTATCAAACCTATCCTAAACCAGGGTAAAGCTTTGTGCTTAATCCAAATTGTGTTTTCAGTATTTGAACTGCATGTCTTAGTGCTTGATTTCTATTAAAGGGCATCATTGGATGGTTAATCAAGGGTGGTCGATCAGTTGATCGACGCAATTAACACTGACGGAGGTCAGTGGGGAGAGGTCAAATTCTCGGATCCTCGCCTGATCTGAAGTCTTAGATTCATTGAGGGCTCATCCTAAGTCCTCAAAGTCTAAAAAAAAAAGAAAAACAAAACAAAACAAAACAAGAGCGTGGGGCCCTCTTTAAAGGAAGAAATTTAAATTTTCTCCCCTCGTCCAAACTGGAACGTTTAAGCTTTTGGGAAGATAGATGTTGTACGGACTTGCTATTCTCTGTTCCATTCAGCAATATATATCAGATTGCTGAGGATGAGGGGAAGACTATCTCAGACTTATATGCACGTGGGCACATTCCATTGGAACATCATTCTCAGAAGGGACCTGCACAAACAAAATGAGATGAATTGGTATCTGTTTTGAGAATCATTGATGGGATTGACCCAGGTGTGAACCAAGAGGATAGAAGGAGATGGATATGGAACTACAAAGGTACTTTTTCTTTCAACACCCTCACTAAGCTGATAGATGATGGAGGATTGAGAGTGTGGTGGAAAGGTATTGTTTGGGCACTACCAAATAAGATCAACCTATTCTTGTGGAAAGTGGCACTGAGGAGACTACCAACAAGTGATAGAATTAAAGATATTTTTCATATCCAAAATTCCAGGTGCATTTTTTGTGGACTGTTTGAAGAAACCATTGATCGTCTATTCTGTCAATGTGGCATTATCAATGTGCAGTGGACTTCTTTATGCAGAATCGTCCATATCCAATGGGCTGAACCTCAGTATGTGTCTTCTCTCGGGCAGTGGTGGTCTGACAGTTTCCCTAGCTCTTCCGAGAAAGAGCTTTGGTCTTTGTTTCTGCCAGCTGTGTGGTAGTTTGGTATTAGAGGAATAAAAGAAGATTCTGTGAAGACTTTAACAGTCTATCTGATATTTTGGAAAGCACTATCACTTGGGTGATTGATCGAGGCGAAGCTGCTAATGTTATCATGGACATTGATGATGCATTTTCCCTCATTTGCAAGGCTAAGCATGCAGTGGAGGAACTGACAATGTGAGACTCATTTTGATGTTGTTCTTTTTGCTTGTATCTTTCTCTATTTTATTCTTTGGATAAAATGGAGGTTTTCTTTGGTTATCCCTTGGAGTGCAGTGTTTCACTCTAAAGGATTTAGAGTATGAGGTGTTTCTTCTCTTCTTTTGGCTTTGCCACTACTGTACTTTTTGCCATTTTCATTAATGAATTGTGACTTTTGTCACTTTCAAGAAAATAGTAAATGATAATTGAACTTGGCCAGACCAAGGTCTGTTCCACAGAAGTTTTGTTTATCACCGTGTCATGTGATGATACATGATGTTATGTAAGTGCATTAGGTGGTCAGAGTTGTGCTATGGAAGGCTTGTGATACCTTGAAATATTGTGACAGACAGAGATCTCTGTGGCCACAATGGAGAAGCATTCACCTCTGTTGGGGAGTGCTGGTTGTGAACATGGGTCATCGCCAAGGATGTGTGATGCATCAAATCCAGATTGCAGGCCACCTGATGTAGAGCTCAGAATGGAGCAGGTTAGGAAAATAACCACATTGGTGTCTCTGTCTCAGAAGGTGGTTAGGGTTCCATGTAAACCACCAAGGAACTAAGAACAGCCTGTAAGTTGTTGAATGTGGAGAAACTGGAAAGGAAATAATTCTGTGGTAATGTCCTCTCAGATGGCCTGACAAGCCAATCTGAAAAGGTCTGAAATCTATTAGGGTGACATGCTGCATTCTTGGGAAGGTGAAGAGCTCAGAGTAGGAGCAAAAGTTCATGAAAAAGTTCTTGAGAAAATAATTTTACCTTTGAGTCTATATTTTGTGGGTAACATATTAACAAGGTGTTAAGCTTCTAGGGGGTGGGGGTTTGGGTGTGTGGTGTGTGTGTTGGGGGGGGGGTGTTTATGCCCAAACAAAAATAGTTGTGTTTGTTCCTGTCTTTTAGTTTGTGACATGTGTTACCACAATAGAAAATAAGATTATTAATAAATCAAACGCAGAATAGGATCTAACTATTGGAACTTGGCTTCACCACTTCTTCAATAGCAAGTGAAATCAATTAAACTTTTTTTGGATAAAGAAATAGATTAAACTGGCTTCCTAGTATGCATGAGCGTTTTTATCCTTCATCTCTTACACCTTATGTGCTATAGGTATACATGCTACCATCGGCATTCTTTCTATAACAATACATATCTGATCTGATGTGAGGTGAAATGAGAATATTGCTGTTGTTACCTGAATCTGATGTAAAAAGAAGGCAAGGGAACCTATACATTGATCAATACTAAGTTTTTGGTTCGTTAAAGTTCATTATTCCTGGATCTGCTTTGACAAGCATTGGGATTCAGTAGTTCTATCTTTATGCGTACTGGACCTGCAGTCCACTGGCGTTAAAGCTGAGAATTCTGTTTTCCCCGCTTTCATTTTTTATGGTGCCAATCAACATGGAAAGCCTAGGAGAGAGCACAACCAGGAAGAAGACATGATAGCAAAGAAGGACTTGGTTTTGTTCTTCTTAAGACCTCTAAACCTATAAAACCCTCAAATAAATATCCTAGATTTGCAAAAGCTTTTATGAAGAATGGCTCATGCTCAAAAGCTTCTCAAATTGACTATTGTTCACACTGTGGTAGATTGGGCCATACTTCAAAGATCTGCAAGTCTAAGAAATGGTCTGCGTGCCTAAAGGATCTGCTCTTGCTACTAACACCAAAGGACCCAAAAAGTTTTAGGTACCTAAAACTACCAAGTGATTCTATTTGCAGGAGGGCCTTGCAGCATCCAAATGATGGTATATGGATACTGTAACAGTAATTAAAAGTCTGGGGGGCTTGGTCTAGGAATAGGGTAGTTGTAGTAGGTGGCTCAAATGAAAATTGTAGATAGTGAATAAATCAGTCCACGGAGAATCTAACCCATGTTTTGCTCATCGATCACACCTAGAGTTTATAATATCTATTACATGCATAGATTTTCTCAGAAAAGTTGATCATAATGTGCATGCTAGTATTAACATTTGGAAATAATTGATGGGCATTTTCTTTGGTTTGTGTTTTAAGGAGATGGATTCTCTTCTAGATATGAACATCCTGGAATCTAGCTTTTAGCTATGATGATTTTTTTTGGTTCATAGGACTCAGTGTTTGGATATGTATCAAATACCTCAAAGTTCAAACATCCCTTGGGCTGCTTCCATTTGTTCTGTATTTTTATGTCCCTTACCTGTTCTCTATCTTTCTTTTAGCCTCATGTTATTTTGTTTCATGTTTGAACTGTGCGATTAATGCAGAATGAAACAGATTTTGATTCTTCTAGAACTTTGATATCTCAGCTGCAAAGCTATTATTTTCTGAAAAAATGCTCTTTGTACAGAAACTCATTGCATATGATCATTTAGAAGGTGATCCTGGACTAGAGGGTGGCAAAAATGCTCCTTTGTTTACTGATATTCTTAACATGGTCTGTAGCTCTGTTGATAATTCTTCGTCAGACAGGTAGATAGCTTTTGTGTTATTTGTTCTGAAGGAACATATGACATGCACAGACTTTTCTCCTTTGCTAACAAGATCATATACTTTCAGTACTATTTTGCAAGTTTTGAAAGTGCTTCTTACGGCTGTGGCATCTGCAAAGTTCAGAGGTACATTTGGAATGATACCATTTCCCGAAGTTTTCTCCATCTGCACTTGTCATGCTGCATTCATGAACTTTTAACATTCATACAATCGCATGACATTTTCTTGAAAGTGGATTGATACCATGTATACTCAAAATTGAAAAGATGACCCAGTGAAACAAAACAGTATGAAAATATCCTGAATGCACCTTTTCATACCCATGGCACTACAAACTGGCTGGACCGGATGGGAACTGATCAAACTGGAGCTGAACTGGCCAGAACCTGTCTGATTCAAAATGGCTAGAACTGGCCCTAAAACCAGAACCCGGAGTGGAACTGGCCCTGGCCAATCTGGTTCCACAATCCGGATTTTAAAACCTTGTTCATGCCTCCACTATGTTGGATGCCTAAACATGAGTAGACCACCAAAATCTCCACTCATAAACTTGTCAATGCAGGGGTTACATTCGAAGGTAGCAAAACAAGAAATCCTTCAAAAATTTAGTGACTTCACTTTATCTATGTTCCTGTGACCTGCTCAATCATAGGGAGAATATCTAACAATATGACTCCCCCGCACAAAAAATGTGCTTGTTTATTTCCTCTCATACACTCCATATCATTTTCGTATATCAACCCACTAAATAACTCTTTCTACTTGTATTTCCTTGTTCTGTTTTCTTTTCATGTTCTCATTTACTATTCTTTAGGTTTCTTTTATATATTTGATGTATCACCCATTTGGGCACTCTCTCTCTCTACACAAATTATATAGATATATAATTATATATACCCCACACATTATATATATAGCCTTGGGGCTCATCTAACTTAGATGAGCTCCCCTCGAAACTCCTATTTTTCCATCTTAAAAAAATAAAAATCATCAAAAATTCTAAAATATTCAAATTCCCCATCTATATTAGTTTCTAGCCGCGAAATGATCGGACTTCATCATGTGGGGAGAGTGAGGGGTCTGAGGCACTTGCGTAGGGGTGGCTACGCCGGCGACTGGAGCCAACAGGATCCTACTACGCAGAGGCCCTGTTACCTTCTGACCTCAAGTTAGCACTGCTTTGCCTGTAATGGCCTCGGGCATTTTGCATGGAGATGTCCTAGCAAGCGTTGGAGATCCTACGCCCAGGTTCTCAGTAGTGGGTTGGGAGCTCGGCCATCTCCAGCTGGTGTGGGGTCGGTGAGGAAGGGTGCTCGGAGGTCTGACTGGGTGCCTCAGGTCAAGATCTGAGAGTTGGAGAAGCTTGCCCTATGGAGGAGGGAGATGGAGCGATGGTGCATTTGTCACATCCTGCACGGGTCCGGAGATGGGGAGACGGTGCGGCAAGTGGTAGCAGAGCGTTGCCCGGGTGAAGAATGGGAAGTCCGCAGGCTAGATAGAGATGCTTTCCTCCTTGTCTGCCCACGACAGACCGAGCCTTAGAGCTCATCAACCTTGGGAGTATGGCAGGTAGGGGAATGGTTGTCCGGTTCTCGGCCTGAGGTCTTCTTACAACAACCCATCCTAGTACTAGAGCAGTGGAAACCCAGGTGGTGTTAGTGGGTGTTCCGCTGGCGTTGCTCGAGGTCAGTCTGCTAAGGGATCTTATTGCTTGCTTCGCTGACCTGGTGGCAGTCAGTTCTTGGGTGCCGAAGACCTCACCAGATTTAATCATTCATTGACTGTAAGCATTACAATTTACAAATTATACCTTAATTGCGATCATCATGGTCCCCCATCGGGTCTCCAAGGCCTTCTCTCTGGTGCTCCGCCAGTTCCGGAAGTCCACATTGGGTTCTGATCTGCCACCTCTGCAAATCATCCAGGACCATTGCTTCCTCCTGGCGGCCCTAGATGCGGCTGCTCCCTCTGGTGGTGTCAACTCCTCCGACATTGGCTTCCATCGCAAGGACATGGTGCACGGGGAGCTTTAGGAATAGACTGCACGGGTCCTCGTACAAGACAGTCAATAGGAGGGAGAGGAGGTGGTGCCTTCCACTCTGGAGGGTGTCATAGAAGGTCATAGTGGGTATGAGGGGGAGCTATTGTTTCAGCAGAGGTACTTGGCTCAATAGTAGTAGAGGACAAGGAAGAGGAGCAGGATATAAAAGATGTTAAGAGTTCCTTTCCATAATTGAGAAGTTAGCAGAGGGGCAAGCTAGGGAGGTTGCTGAGAAAGTAGGAGTTTCTTTCGAAGGGGTTGAGAAGAATATCCGGATGGCATACCACAAAATCCTAAATAGGTGGCAGTTGGGTTTGGCTAGGCATGCTAAGGGGAGGAAGATGATGGAGGCGGGGGTAAAGGAATGAGGGAGGAAGTAGGGGAGGGGGAGAAGGGTCCTTTGCTACTTACCCAATGAGGATAGTGTCTTGGAATGTTAGGGGGTCAAGGGGGAGGGAGGAAAAGGTCATTTTGAAGGAGATGGTATGGCGATGCAAAATCGACGCCCTTTGTGTTCAAGAAACGAAATGTGAAGATGATGGGGGTAGCCTTAACGAGGAGATAGGTGGCAGAAGGCTTACCAAAGGAGTTCATTCCTCGGTTGTGGGGAACTTTGGAGGTATCATGGTGCTTTGGAATGAATTTGAAGTTGAAGAAGTGGCAGGAGGTCGAGATAGTGGGAGATTTTTTATTTCCCTTTGTTTTAGAAGCGTAAAGGACAACTTCCTATGGGATTTCTCGGGGATTTTTGGGATGCACAGTAGGGAGGAGAGGAAGGCTTTATGGGAGGATTTGCTTGAATTCCGCGGAAGGTTGGGCAAGCCTTGGTGTGTCACTGGAGACTTTCATGCTACGACTCTCTGGAGGAGATGACTGATCTTCATCATGTAACAGGCAATATGCAGGATTCCTAGGAGTTTATAGTAGAGGCAACCCTTATAGACATCCCCACTTTGAATGCTTTCTTTACTTGGTCCAACTTTAGGGGTCAACTCTCCTACTCTAGGTTGGACAAGTTCCTGGTTCCAGTGGATAGGGAGGATCATTTTCCCATGCTCATGCAATATGTCTTCCTAGGTCCACCTAAGATTACAGGCCTATCTTGCTCGAGAAAATTTACAATGGCTCAAGGATGAAATGTTCTTTCATATTAGAGAAGTATTGGTCGAAGGAAGATGGTTTTATGGATATTGTTACCCGAGTGTGGAATGAAGGAAGACAAAAGAGTTCTGTTATCGACTTCCTCATTCTAAGACTAAAGGCCTTGGCCGCTGCTCTTGCTGCCTGGAGTGCCAATAGGACCCCTCTTGGCAAGGCAGCCAAGGAGAGGATCCTTGATCATTTGAATGGGTTGGATGCTTTTGAAGAAGCTAGCTTAATGGATGATGAGGACATGGCTACAAGGAACATGATGAAAACTGAGTATCAAGACCTCCTAATCATAGGAGATCTATTGGAAGCAAAGATCAAAGGACAGATGGATCAAGGAAGGTGATAGGAACATAGCTTATTTTTTAGAAATTGGCGTCAGGAAGGCGGAGGCTGAACATCATTTGGACTTTGAGGCGGAGGCTGAACATCATTTTGAGGGACTTTGAGGAGGATGTACGGAGACATGCTATTGCCTTTTATTCCAAGCTCTTTAGAGGAGGATGTATGGAGATCCACCTTTTCTAATGAGTTGCTACCTCAACTGCTAGAGGAAGAGAGGAGTGACCTCTCTGCCACTTTTTTTAAGGGAGGAGATTTGATGAGCTATTTTCTCTTGCTGGTGACAAGGCTTCTAAACCTTGATGGCTTCCCTATGTTTTTCTTGTAACATTGCTGGGATATTGTCAAGGATCTTCTTTGCAAGGTTGCTATGGAGTTCCATGAGGGGAGAGCCCACTTTAGGGGCATTAACAAGGCCTTCTTGGTACTCATCCCTAAGAAGTTAGGAGCCGATTGTCTTTTAGACTTCATACCCATTAGCTGCTTAATGGGATCTACAAGATTATCACCAAGTCCTTGGCCACTAGACTTGAGAAGGTGGTGGATAGGGTGGTCTCATCCAATCAAGGGCTTTTATGAGAGGGAGGCAAATCCAGGAAAATTTCATTGTAGGACATGAATGTATCCATGAAATCAAGGGGTAGAGGAAGAAAGGGTTGATGCTTAAGTTGGACTTTGAGAAGGCTTATGATAGGGTCAATTGGGCTTGCCTTCTTCATATCTTGTACAAGATGGGCTTTGATGAGCAATGGGTGGCTTGGATCAAGGCATGTATTACTCTGCAGATTTGCAGTTTTCATTAATGGGGCTCCCACTCCTTTCTTCCATAGCGGTAGGGGCTCTAGCAGGGGGATCCACTCTCACCCCTCCTCTTTGTTCTAGTGGCTCAGTTATCGAGTAGCATGTGGGAAAAGATAGAGACAACTGGTTTGATATTAGGATTCAGACCTTCATATCAGGGGGGACAAAGTACTCATATGCAGTATATTGATGATACCATTCTCTTCTTTTAGAAGGGGAGGATCAACTGTTCAATGCTAGTCTTATTCTGGAATGGTTGGATGAGATCTCGGGTCTTCGGGTGAATTTTCACCTGAGTCAACTTATTGGGGTGAACATGGATGACCGGTGCCTTTAAAGCGCTGCCCTTATTCTTGGCTATCATTATTGGGGAATTCTCAATCACTTACCTAGGGCTTCTTCTTACCCCAGCTCTATTGCACATAAGGGATTGGCAGAAAGTGGTTCATAAGTTTGAAACCAAGCTGGCAGGTTGGAAAGGTCCTGGACAACATGCCTATTTACTTCCTCTCCATCTTTAGGATCTTAGAGTGTTCCTTAGGAAGTTGGATCCTATTTGAAGTAGGTTCTTTTGTGGGGTCGGGTGTGCAAGAATAGGAAGAATGGAGGTTTGGGCATTAAGAGTCTAGATGATGTAAAAATTGCTCTTCTCACTAAATGACTATGGAAGCTCGAGACAACGAACTCTGTACTTTGGGTGGATACCATCTGTTAGCTATACCACCTGGGGACCAGAAAGTGGGATCTCTGGCTGGCCTCCTACAACCTGTCACATGTGTGGAAATGTGTGCTCTCTTGCAATGATGTCCTTCGGGCTAGTACTCGGATTGATCTTGGTGATGGTCATACTTGTTTGTTCTGGTTGGATAAATGTTGTGAGGACCTCCTCTATGTGCCAGATTCCCCGAGCCATCCTAGGGCCTTGGTTGCTGAAGTTGTTGCTATTGGTTCACATGGGGGTGTTTGGGCACCTATCTTCAGAAGAAATCTCAAGGAAGAGACCTGATCCAACTTTTAAGCTTACTCTAGAATTTTTCAATTCCAACTCCTAGGATGCTCAGAGATGGGCTTGGAATGCTTCTAGAAAATTCTCAGTCCGTTCTACTTATTCAGTTATTGCTGATGGGGGAGCGAGATCTCCTTGGTACAGGTACGTCTGCACGCCCAAGTCACCCCTGGAGGTTGAGTTCCTTATCTAGAGATTCCGCTTGTCTAGGCTTCCTGCCTGAGGGTGATTTCTCTGAATGAAGCTCTGATCCTGGAGAGTGTGGTTAGATTCATTACTATTAGGGTGAGGGAATGGTTAGTGGTTCCCCCCCCCCCCCCCCCCCCCCCCCCCCCCCCCCCCCCCCCCCCCCGGGTTTTCTTTTTTGTGATTTCTCTTCTTTTATACTTGTAAATCCTTTTTTATTTTTATTTTAATACAATTGTGTTACCATCCACTTTCAAAAAAACATGAAGTATTACAAATATAGTAAGTATAACTTTATTTGCTTAAGGATAAGTTCTTTCTTATCTTTAATATTACTATGAATAAATGGAAGACAGTCGCAGATTTATATATTTGTGAGGAGGGGAAGCAATTTTGGAACATTAATCTTCGGAGGAATTTGAAAGATGTAGAGCTGGATCAATTCTCAGAACTCATGTCTTTACTGTATGATGTTAAGACAGATCCACAGAACCAAGATAGAATGGTATGGATAGACAACAATGGGATTTTCTCTGTTAAGTCTTTGTATTCCTTGATAGAAGGGAATATATCAACTTCCCCATTTTATAAGGGAATTTGGAAGGTTAAGTTGCCAGTAAAGATAAGAGCTTTTATGTGGCTTCTATTCCAAAAGAGAATTGTCACAAGGATGTATAGAAGACACTGGGATACTAATAGCTCAACTATATGTCCGATGTGTAACTTATTGGATGAGGATGTGGAACATTTATTTATTCATTGTAAAATAAGTAAAGAAGTCTGGAGCATTATTTCTGCAAGCCTGAACATACAACTGAATTTCCAAAATATTGAAGACCTATACTCTTTATCCAGAATTTCACCATCAGGGAACACCAAGAGTTAGAAAAAATTGCCATTTATATTGATACACGCTGTCTATTGGAGCATTTGGAGGTGCAGGAATGATAGTGTATTCAAAGGGAATAAAGTCTACATTGAAAACATGTCTGCAGGCGGTTTCATGGTGGTACCAGTGGAGTCGACACATTTTGGGCATTTCTTCTGGGAGTTGGACTAGAAGCACAAGTCATATGTAATTTTTTGTTTTTTCTTTTCTGTTTTATGGTCAGAGGAATCTCTCCTCTAGGCTATCTTTGGATGTACTCCCTCAATTTATTTTAATAAAATTGGTAGTACACCTGATTCTATTCAAAAAAGAAAAAAAAAGTCAGTATAACTTTGGGACTATGGTCACAATTGACATATTCAGACTATCTAATTGCGATCATAGTCTCAGTTGGTATATTTGGACCATTAAAATTTGTGTTTAAGATCACATTATATGTATCATGTTGTATTAACAGACATGATCAACGTGATCGGACCATTAACTTTGTGTCAATGGGTATGATCAATGCGATCAGATCGTCAAATTTATATTTATGGTCTCGATAAGTGTGATCAGACCATCAAATTTGTGATAATGGTCATGATCGATGCGATCAGACCGTTAAATTTGTGTTTACGGTCCCGATCGATATGATTGGACCATCAAATTTGTGTTAACAATCATGGTCTATGTGGTTAGAACATTAACTTTTTGTTTATGGTCTCGATCAATGTGATTGGATCATTGAATTTGTGTTAATGGTCATGATCAATGTGATGGAACCGTTAAAGTGTTGTTTATGATCTTGATAAAATAAATGTGATCAGACCATTCGATTTGTGTTAACACTCACGATCAATGCCATTATACCATTAAATTTCTGTTTATGGTCGTGATCGGTGTGATAAGACTACCAGATTCGTGTTAACTGTGGCCGATGCGATCAAACTGTTAAATTTGTGTTTGTGGTTACGATCAGTGTGATCGGGCCATTGGATTTGTACTAATGGTCGTGATCGATGCGATCAAACCGTTGAATTAGTGTTTGTAGTCATGATTATGGTGATTGAATCGATTTATGTTAACGGTCATGATCGATGCGATGGGACCGTTAAATCTGTGCTTATGGTTGTGATCCGGGTGATCGGACCATCATATTTGTATTAATGGTGATGATGGATGTGGTCAGACTGTTTACATGTGTTTATGGTTACGATTAGAGCGATCATACCATCAGATTTGTGTTAATAGTCATGATCGATGCGATTGGACTGTTTATGATCTTGATTAGTGTGATCAGACCATCAGATTTGTGTTAACAGTCATGCTTGCTGCGATCGGACTGTTAGATTTGTGCTTAGGTTGTGATTACGATGCTGGGGCCATCATATTTGTATTAATGGTTCTGATCGATGCAATCAGACTGTTAAATTTGTGTTTATGGTCATGATCTGCATGATTATACCATTGGATTTGTTTTATTGACCGTGATCCGCATAATCAGATGATCCAATCTACATCTACAACTTAGCTCATTATGATTGATCCATTAAATTATGTAGATCATGTTTTAATGACATCCCGATCAATTAAGATCCTTGCCAGAAAGCAATGTATGCCATCTTTCGATAGGTTAACCACATGGTCAATGATGATGTAGAACCATGTAAAATATCACCACATTAATCATATATGATTATGTTTAATATATATGGTTGACATGCACAATTAACCATATATAGACAGAGCGTATAACATATGTGATTAATACAAGTGATTCATACACAATGTTCGCGATGAGGGTGGAAACCCACGGCAGGTGGCTTTAAACCCAGGAGGGAGAGAGAAGTCTGCGGCTTCTCTACTCCACCTGGTGAGCATGGAGAGTTCCTCCACAAGTGGGAATTTGTATTTCCTTTTCTCCCTTTTTCTTTTTTGCTTTTAAAACTAACTGTTAGCAGTTGGTTGGGAAGGAGGAGGAGGCGCATGCCTCTTTACCCTCACCGGATTGTGATAGATCTCCTCTCATGTGGAAGATGTGGATATTGGTACAAAAAACCCTGCTTTTTCTCCTTTCTTCACTAATCCAAACTGCATAGTAGTTATAGAAGAGGTGTAGGATGAGCAGGACTCCTCACTGTCACCAGATTCACCGAGAAGGGAGACTGGGAGAGAGAAGCCTGCGGTTTTACTCCATCCGGTGAGGGGTAGAGTCCCATCTGGGTGGGGTTCCTCCTCACTGTGTGCTTCATCCCTCCCCCCTCTCGGTTCAACATGGCCTTTCTTTTTAGTTGTTCCATACAAGGTTCGAGATATAATCAATTCCAAGTTGTTCACACGTCATAAGAATTTGATGCTTCTACCTAGCACATGTCTGGGTGGCATTTTTGTGTTCCTTCTTTCTCAAATAAACATGCTACACATGCTGATTGATTCTGATATGTAGGGAAACAGGTTTAGTTCTAGCTTGATGAAATTAGCCTGGTAGCTTATGCTTTGGCTCATGTACTGTTTCCATCTTCATCTTTTAATATTTCCATGTTGCTTTCCAGTTCACGGAGAACCTTTGCTTGGGGTCATAAGAATATGCTATAACATTGCTCTTAACAGGTATTGCTCACTTGCATTTTTCTCATTCTTAAGCTTAGAGGTGGAGCCAAATTTGGTGACTTTTTTTTGGATGGTACAGCAAGAGCCCTGTAAATCAAGCAACTGCAAAGGCAATGTTGACCCAAATGATCAGCATAGTGTTTAGGAGAATGGAATCTGATCAGGTAATGCCTCCATTTTCAGCATGGACGAGTTTTGCCTAGTCAACTAAAAGAAGACAGAGATCTGTTACTATTCCAGTTTGAGATCATTTTATGTTTGATATGTTAGGCTCCAGGTTTGTCTCCTGGTTCCACACATACACATACCGATGCTACCTCAAGTAGCTGCATGAAATCAGATGATTCAGAAATTTCCACAGACGATCAGGACGATAAAAAGATCATTCTTGGGGATGCACTATCTGTGAATCAGGGGAGTGATGCATCACCAGCATCTGTTGAGGAACTACAAAATATGGCCGGTGGTGCTGATATTAAGGTACACTATTTTGGTTACCGTGCATGGATCAGGGTTAAAGCCAATGCTTTCAAGATGTTTCAGACCATCTACCACTGTCAAATTATCTGATATTTATTTAATCTTTTAGGGTTTGGAGGCCGTTCTAGACAAAGCTGTAAATCTTGAAGATGGGAAAAAGATAGAACGGTATTGAAAAGATGCTAGAATAAATATTGTTCTAGATCAATCTCTTGTATTTAATGTGTGATTGTTCATGTTCTTTGCTTCACAGAACTGTAACAATAGATTTTCTTTTTCCCCCGACAGAGGGATTGATCTTGAGGCTATGAGTGTAACACAACGAGACGCTTTACTTCTATTCCGCACACTTTGCAAGGTTCTTTTCATTTCATGATGGACTGATACTAATTGTATGGTCATATATTTTGGCGCTGATAAGCTTGGTACATTTATAGATGGGGATGAAGGAGGAGACTGATGAGGTCACCACAAGGACTAGACTTCTGTCACTGGAGCTTCTGCAGGTTCATCTACATTCTTCATACTTTTTGTTATGTTTCTGCTAACAGAAAAGATAAAAAAACATTTCCATGATTGCAGTTGCACAGTTCAACTTTTCCATATGATGAATCCCGTATCCATAATATTCGGTTAGGCTAGCTTTAAGATATGGTGAATACTTTACGCATGATGATCTGTTTGCTTACCCCTTATTTGTCATATTCTTCTTATCTATGGATATTCAGTGCTTGGATGTTAAAGACTTTCTTACATATTATCTGTGCAGGGTTTACTGGAAGGAGTTAGCCACACTTTTACCAAGAATTTTCACTTTATTGACTCAGTTAAAGCATATCTATCGTATGCTTTGTTGCGAGCTTCAGTTTCTACATCTCCAGTTATTTTTCAGGTTACAACGTGGTTCTTTGATTATCTTTTTCCTTCAATATTGTACAGGTTCTTTGTGTTAGAATTTGGAATTTGCTTTTTGATTTGATAACTGAGCTTAACAAGATTACTTGTTCACTGGTCAATGTTTAAGTTTTGTCAAAGCATCTTGGCAATTTGATATTCACTATCTTGTCTCAACAGCGTGGAACTGGTATTTTTGCTGTTCTTTTGCTGCGGTTCCGGGAAAGTCTCAAGGTATGTGCCTTATGAATGGTGAACATCCCCAAGATTATTGTGCTGTGCACCTTCGTGTGTGTTGTCTTGAGCCGTTAATATTAGAACACATTTGCAGGGGGAAATTGGCGTCTTCTTTCCCTTGATAATTTTAAGATTCTTGGATAGCACTGACAGCTCCATTAACCAGCGCACTAGTGTTCTACGGTAATGCTGTCTTTTAACTGCAGGTTTTGTTTCACATCTGCAAACATTTACTGTAATCAGATATACCAAGTTTGAGTTGTCTCTGAATCTCTGATTATCTGGTTATCTATCATATTTTCATTCTATTCTCCATTTTGCTAATTAACTGTTTTTTTTCCCCTTGTAGCATGCTTGAACAGGTGTGCAAGGATCCGCAAATGCTTGCAGATATATTTGTCAATTATGATTGTGATCTTGAAGCACCAAACCTGTTTGAACGCATGGTAAACCACCAAAATGGTCACAACTTTCTTCTGTAGTTCCAGCCCTTTGCCTCATCTCTGATGCATGTACTGTTGTTTCCTGCTGAATAGGTAAATGCTCTCTCAAAGATAGCACAAGGGACTATAAACGCTGATCCAAATACTAATCCCGTATCTCAAAGTGCATCTATTAAAGGTTCATCTCTTCAGGTATATCAGGATAGCCTGATAAAGAATTTATGACTGTTTTAAGGATATTTTGTGATTATCTTTTATTGCTTGTATTTTTTCTGACCTATTGTTTCCATCTTCTTAGTGTCTTGTGAACGTGCTAAAATCACTAGTTGACTGGGAGAAAATGCACAGAAATTCTGAAAAGCATGGGAGCATAATCCAGTCACTCGAAGAGGAGGTTTCAGGTGGGGAACTCTCGTCCATCGATGGACCCAAAAGGGAAGATGGACCTAATCAGTTTGAGAAGGTGAAAGCCCATAAATCTACAGTGGAAACTGCTATTTCTGAGGTAATTGACAGAAAATTTTAGCTGCTGAATTGTTAAATTTAATGACCCAAGTGCCTTATATCTACATGAAAATATTGTGTTGTCCTAAAATTTTCTATCTCGAGTCATTTTAGTGTACTTGTTTGACTAATTCTAAGTTAATTCTTTATTGATTCTTCTTTTCTGTTGCATGTAACTTAATTAATCTTCGTTTTCATTTGCATATGCTTCATTTTCTTAGTCCAAAGTTCCAAACATTCTGTTTGTTGTGCAGTTCAACCGAAAGCCAGGAAAGGGAATAGAGTTCTTGCTGTCAAATAAACTAGTTGAAAATACTGCTGCTTCAGTGGCCCAATTCCTGAAAAATACTCCTAGTTTGGATAAGGTAACATTTGTTGGCACATCCATTCTTATTTACTTTGAAACAAACGGTAACCTTATCAAACTTTGCAGGCCATGATTGGGGAATACTTGGGTCAGCATGAAGAGTTCCCAGTTGCTGTCATGCATGCTTATGTTGATTCCATGAAGTTTTCAGGATTAAAATTTGATGCAGCAATTCGCAAATTCCTTAGAGGATTCCGGCTTCCGGGGGAAGCACAAAAGATTGATCGTATCATGGAAAAGTTTGCTGAGCGGTAAGAATATATTCAATGAACATAGGGCAAGTTTTGGGGAACTTGGTGTGCATCTTCATTCCCTCTGTACTGATGTAGACTTTCTGTTCTGCATTTTCATGTGACGTTTGCAAATATAGCCATCTTACATGCAAAATTGTGGAATTTCCACCCTTACATATACATTAATTGATATAATCCCACTGCATAAAGATAAGTGCAAAAATACCCCTGCAGTTACTTGTCCAAGAACAGATCATGATGCAAAATGGAGGGGAATTTTTGCAGTTCCATCTATGCAATGGGGGCGCTTTTGCACTTAAAGTTATGCAGTGGTGGTACTTTTGCACTTAAAGTTATGAGTGGAGGTATTGTTGCACGTGTTTACACCGTGGGGGTATTCTTGCCATGGATGGCAGTACCAGTATCGGTACCGGTAGCGGAGGGTACCGATAGTGGTACGTATCGGCCGGTACCAGCCAGATACCTGTTTATAGGTATCGTACAGGACCGGGCCGATACTGCCAACCATCATTCTTGCTCTGGTTAGTCGCGATGTTATGGATAGCTTACAACTCTAGTTAGAGTTTTGAGTTGCATCATTTCATGGTGGGTTATGACACAGTGATAAGGGCAATTTACACATACTCTAATGCGGTAGGTTTATATTATTTAATGTGTTCGTAAGAGTGGCAATTCCACAATTTGCATGTAAAATGGTTATATTTGCAAATATCCTTGTATTTTATTTTGTCAGAAGGCCTGTATTTTCTGGGATCAGGGTGATTTAGTGAAAGATGTATTAAATTCTTTGCAGTTATTGTGCTGATAATCCGGGACTTTTCAAGAATGCAGACACTGCATATGTTCTAGCATATGCTGTTATCATGTTGAATACTGATGCACATAATCCAATGGTATGGCCCAAAATGTCCAAGTCTGATTTCGTACGTGTGAACTCTGTAAGTGATGCAGAGGAATGCGCCCCTAAGGAGCTACTAGAGGAGATTTATGATTCTATTGTCCATGAAGAAATTAAGATGAAGGATGATGACTCTTGTTCAGGCAAGAATAGCAAACAGAGGCCTGAAACAGAAGAAAGAGGACGGCTTGTCAGTATTCTGAATTTGGCTCTCCCGAGAAGAAAGTCTATTAGTGATACCAAGACAGAGAGTGAACGGATAGTGAAACAGACACAGGCACTTTTCAAAAGCAAAGGCGCAAAAAGGGGCATCTTCTATCTGGCTTGGCAGGTTGAACTTGTGAGGCCTATGCTTGAAGCTGTTGGTTGGCCTTTGCTTGCTGCATTTTCTGTGATTATGGAGGAGGGTGATAATAAGCCAAGGGTTCTCCTTTGCATGGATGGATTCAAATATGGAATCCATATTACACGTGTTCTTGGAATGGACACAATGCGTTATGCTTTTCTGACATCTTTAGTGAGGTATTTGTTTTATCCAATTCTCTGTCTAAACAGTTTTGTTGTCACATGAGGTTGGCTACTGCTACTAGATAAAATAAACTTAATTCTTCTTTATGACCACTGCACTTCTGAATTGTATGCAGATTTACTTTTTTGCATGCTCCAAAGGAATTGCACAGTAAAAATGTTGAGGCACTGCGCACTCTATCGGCACTATGTGACTCAGAAACCGATTCCCTACAGGATACTTGGAATGCTGTTTTGGAATGTGTTTCCAGGCTAGAATTTATCATTTCAACCCCAGCCATTGCTGCAACTGTGATGCATGGTTCAAACCAAATTTCAAGGGATTCAGTTCTTCAATCCTTAAGGGAGTTATCTGGGAAACCCACTGAGCAAGTATTCGTGAACAGTGTGAAATTGCCAAGTGATTCAATTGTCGAATTTTTCACAGCTCTTTGTGGTGTGTCTGCTGAAGAGCTGAAACAAACACCTGCTCGAGTGTTCAGCTTGCAGAAACTTGTTGAGATCAGCTACTATAATATGGCTCGTATTCGTCTGGTAAATGTCTTTGCTGTCCAGTGCTTGTATGCCATGTTGATATGCTTTAATGTCTATGAGGGCAATATATTACTTATCAGGTTGAATACTAGATGTACTTTTATCTTTAAAAACATTGGAAACTGGAAAACCAACTTTCTATTTGTGACCGGATAAGTGGGCAGGACAGGTTTATGTGGGTCAGGGTGCCACAGACTTGTTCAGTTCACGGGTTGAAGTATCTTGTGGAGGGGTGGAAAAAATGACCGATTTTTGTTCGAGGTCTCCCTTAGAATAGGTAAAAAAGAAGCCATATGTTCTACTCCAATGTCAAAAATTCACTCTATTTCAACCATTGTTTGGCAATATAAGTTTATCAAAGATTCAATACTCTGAATCCCACTCATGATCAGCCACATAAGAAATCATTCAAAGATTGAATGTCCTAGTTTGTGTTATAAAATGATCACTAAAATATGCAGTGACCACTACTACTGTTTTTTTCACTGGTCAGTGTATTTTTGAACTTCTCCATGTGATGCTGGGAATGATTATTTACTTATTTTGCTTAAGCACTTGGCAACATCAGTGTGTCTGCACTTACTGTGCATCACTCTAAGGCTATCACACAGTGTATTTTGTGAAGAGTTTCTTGTTCTTTCTTGATGATCTTGAAAATAAAAAATCATAGACTGTTGACATTTGTTTGTCAGTTCACACACATTAATCATACTGGTTTGCCTAACATCAAAGTATATGATTATTCAATTTAGGTATGGGCAAGAATATGGTCTGTCCTATCTCAACATTTTATTTTTGCCGGAAGCCACCGGGAGGAAAAAATTGCCATGTATGCTATTGACTCACTTAGGCAGCTTGGCATGAAGTACTTGGAGCGTGCGGAACTTACTAACTTCACATTCCAGAATGATATCTTAAAACCATTTGTTATTCTGATGCGGAATAGTCGAAGTGAAAGGATACGTGGTCTGATAGTTGACTGCATTGTCCAGGTATAGATGGTATGCTTGAATAATTTTCTGAAGGACAATGATTCTTGGACTCCCCTTAATCAGTTATTAAATGCAGATGATAAAATCAAAGGTTGGAAGCATTAAATCAGGTTGGCGAAGTGTGTTTATGATCTTCACAGCTGCTGCAGATGATGAATCAGAATCGATAGTGGAAAGTGCATTCGAAAATGTGGAGCAAGGTAGTCGGTTCCTTTACAACAATGGATATGGTACCCATAACGGGTTTTTGCTTCTTTCTTCTTTCCAATTAATTACCACATTTAGTGCAAGCTAACATGTTGAGTTTTGCAGTTATCCTTGAGCA
Organism: Zantedeschia hybrid cultivar; assembly: GCA_030544215.1. Lineage (NCBI taxonomy): Eukaryota > Viridiplantae > Streptophyta > Magnoliopsida > Alismatales > Araceae > Zantedeschia > Zantedeschia hybrid cultivar. The sequence continues at coordinate 16,936,892 of JARZZO010000016.1, forward strand.
CTTTGATCAGGTCGTTGGTGACTGTTTTATGGACTGTGTCAACTGCCTCATTGGTTTTGCCAATAATAAAAGCTCGCCAAGGATAAGTTTGAAGGCAATTGCACTCTTGCGCATTTGTGAAGATCGCCTAGCAGAGGTTGACATCATGCTCCATTTTCAGGCTTTCAATGTGTTTAAGACTAAAAAATGGATAATGAAGTATGGTGCTTTCTTTCATGGTTGCTTCATTCATGTATATTCTCTGCTATTTTGGGGATACAAATGCCTTTCAAATCTATAGAACATGGACAAATTTACATTGGTTGTAAGAGCACACCTTAGTCATAGGCTATGCTGGATTTTTTCTGAATAATTCTTGAATCATACACGGGCTTGACAAATTATGGAATGGACATGTTTTACTATAGAGTTCAAAGGTTAGGTAAAAGAAAATTTGAGCATATTACGTATAACATGAACCATGTATGAATGTTGTTGATTAGAGGAAAAATAATTGATTAAACCTAAAATGAGAGGACAATACACACACATAATATTGTGTCCTAGGAACACTACAAGCTAAAACTAATACCCTTAACTCTAACACTCCCTCTCAAGTTGGAGCATATATGTCAATCATGCCCAGCTTGTTACAAAGAACATTGAACCGAGACACCCCAAGAGATTTAGTAAACAAATCAGCTAGCTGATCATCTGTAGGGGTATATGGAGTACTGATCTTTTGAGACATAACTGCATCTCTCACAAAATGACAGTCCACCTCTATGTGCTTTGTTCATTCATGAAACATAGGATTGCTAGCAATATGAGTGGCAGCTTGATTGTCATAGTGCATCTCCATTGGTTCAGTAGACGTGACTCCAAAGTCAGACATTAAACTTTGAAGCCACATCATCTCACAAGCAGTCTGAGCCATTGCTTTATACTCTGCTTCAACACTTGATCTAGCCACAACACTTTGTTTCTTGCTCCTCCATGTAATCAAGTTACCGCCAACATATGTACATAATCCAGAAGTAGATCGTCTATCTAACTTGGATCCTGCATAGTCCGCATCTAAGAAAGCTTCAATCTTCAAGTGTCCATTCTTTTTGTACAATAATCCTTTTCCCGGGGCAGCCTTTATATAATGCAAAATCTTCATTGCAGCTTCCCAGTGACACTTCTTGGATTTCTGCATAAATCTTAAAGTGTCCATTCTTTATATAATGCAACTTCTGCGGACGCTGGAGGTGCTTCCGCCCTTGCTGCAAATGGGCGTGGACGTGTTCCCGGGCGTGGTAGATCACTGTGCTCACACTGTGGGAGGTCCAATCATCAGTCGGATTTTTGTTGGAAGAAATGCGGCAAAGGAGGCAGTAAGTCCAATCCCACCGCAAACCTTGGAGTTACATCTGATATCCCTGCGGACGTTCCACTTTTGCAGTCGTAGTCGATTAGTGCTTCCTCTCCGTCAGTTCTGCGACCGGAGGGAGGAGTGACTTTATCCCGGGAGGAATACGAGGCATTCCAACGACTTCTCAAAGGTCCTGCATCGTCATCCTCTTTCCATGCGGTTTCGTCCTCAGGTAGTGTACTAGTTGTTCACCATCCCTCCTGGATTGTGGAGTCTGGAGCTTCCTGTCACATGATAGGTGACAGTTCCCTTTTCTCTTCCCTTGACCTTTCTAGTTCTCATGTCCTTGTATCTGTAGCCGATGGCTCTCACTCATCTGTTGCAGGGAAGGGCATTGTTTAGTCTTATATTCTTACTTTGGATGATATACTTTATATTCCTAAATTTCCAGTTAATCTCTTATCTATTAGCAAGCTAACTCGTTCAATGGGTTGTTCAGTAATCTTCCATCCGTCTTACTGTACCTTTCAAGACCTCCGGACGAAGAAGAAGATTGTTGGCGGGCATGAATCTGGTGGTCTCTATTATCTCAATGTTGATCAACCTCTTCAGACGTCTCAGACATTTTTTGCATCGGACACCTCTTATCAGTGGCATTGTCGGTTGGGTCATCATTTCATTCAGAAGCTTTGTGATGTCATTTTCATTCTGTCTACAGTTGATAAATTTTACTGTGATGCTTGTGAGTTAGGAAAGCATCACATGGTCTCTTTTCCTTCTAATCAAAATAAAAGGAGCTATGCTCCCTTTCATCTTGTTCACGTTGATGTCTGGGGACCTGTTATCTCTGGACTCAGATTTCGTTATTTTGTTACATTCATAGATGATTTTTCTCGTAGGACGTGGGTTTTTCTACTCAAGTCAAGGTTTGATGTACTTCCAACTTTTCAACACTTTTATGCTGAAATAAAGACTTAATATTCTGCTTCTATTAAAGTTGTGCGTACAGATAATGTCCTCCTGGAAGACACTCAGACATCTTTTGCATCCTTTTGTGCTTCTCATGGGATTATCCATCAAACATCATGCTCGTATACCTCTCAACAAAATGGGATTGCTGAAAGAAAGAACCGTCATCTTCTGGATGTTGTTCGGACTTTGATGTTTCACATGAACGTTCCAAAATAATCTGGGGAGATGCGGTTCTCACGTCGTTTATCTCATTAACCGTGTTCCGAGCACTGTGTTGGATGGAAAATCACCTTTCTTGAGTATTCATCCTGATAAGCAACTGTTTTCCTTTGTTCCGCGGGTGTTTGACTGTAAATGTTTTGTTCACTTGCTTGGTCCGGGTCATGATAAATTGTCCCCACGGTCGGTTGCATGTATCTTTCTTGGATACTTTCGTACTAAAAAATGATATCGTTGTTTTGAACCTCGGACCAAGAAGTCTTTTGTTACAGTCGATGTCCCTTTTTATGAGTTTGTACCTTTCTTTCCTCCATCCTCTCATGTGCAGACTCCTTCCCTGACTCATGCTGTTCCAATTCCTATTTTACCTGACTTCCCTCTGACTCCGCTACAGTCACTGATAATGAGGTTGTTGCGCCACTAGACAATGACCAACGGTATGGACAAGTTTATCAGTGGCGAGAAAAAGGTCCACCACAGAGTGCACCACTATCTTCTTCCCCGTCGGAGGCTCTTTCACTTGATGAGGCTTTTTCCTTGCCTGTGTCAGATCTTCATCTCCCTATTGTTCTTCGGAAAGGAGTACGGTCAGTTAAAAGTATTTACCAATATCTTATTGGTAACTTTGTCTCTTATCACTCATTGCATCATTCTTTCCGTCAGTTTGCTTTGTCTATTTCTGCTGTGCCTATTCCCAGGTTTATATATGAGGCTATCTCTCAACTGAAATAGAAAGCTGCTATGAATGATGAAATGCAGGCCTTGATTTCAAGAGGAACTTGGAGCCTTGTACGCCGACCGGCTGATGTTACTCTTGTTTCCTGCTGCTGGGTATTTACTATCAAGTACTCTCCAGATGGAACTATTGACAAGTACAAGGCGCGACTTGTGGCGAAAGGGTTTACTCAAACATATGGAGTTGACTATTTTGAAACCTTTTTACCTATAGCCCGATTGAATTCTGTTCGGGTGCTTTTCTCTTTTGCTGTGAATCAGGGATGAAGGATGATCCAAATGGATGTTAAAAATGCCTTCTTGTATGGTGATCGTCAGGAAGAGGTCTATATGGAGCAACCTCCAGGGTATGCTGCTTAGGGGGAGTTGGTGTGCAAGTTGAAGAAGGCCATATATGGTCTTAAATAGAGTCTGCGTACTTGGTTCGATAAGTTTAGTCACATTGTTTCCGGTGTTGGGTTGAAACGAAGCCAAGCCATATCACTCTATTTTCATTCGACATTCCTCTGTTGGTGTTGTTATTTTAGTTGTATATGTTGATGATATGCTCCTCACGGGTAGTGATACACATGGGATTGAAGAAATTCAGACGTATTTAAAGAAGCATTTCGTAACAAAGAATCTAGGAAGGCCTTGCTATTTCCTAGGTATTGAGATAGCATTTGGAAAAGATGGTGTGTCTTTTTCACAGAGGAAGTATGCTCTTGACCTTCTTAAAGAGATGGGGTTGCTTGAATGTAAGCATGTTGATACTCCCACAGTTACTCAGTAAGACTTGGATGTGGAAGATAGTTCAGACCTTGATGATGTTTCAAGGTATAGACGGCTGTGTGGAAAGCTCATTTATTTGACAGTCATCGGACCTGATATTGCAGTTATTGTTGGAGTAGTGAGTCAATTTATGCAGAAAACCCAAGAAGTGTCATTGGGAAGCTGCAGTGATGGGGGTGGGTGAGGTGGCGGCCTGGGGAGGGGGACGACTGCTGGGGTTGGGGGTGTGGTGCGGTGCAAGGTGGCCTGGGGAGGGGGGCGGGGGCTGCGGTCGGTGGGGTTTGGCGTTGGGACGGCTGGCACTGGGTGGGGTGGTGCGACGGCTGTTGGCAGCACTGCGGTGTGGTGCGGTGCTGGGGCAGGGCGGTGCTATGCTAGCTGGGCGGGGCGCTGGCTGTAAAGGGGGGGGGGTTGCAGACAGTTGCAGAGCGTGGGGGCAGAGGCGGTGGAGCGTGGCTGCGGCGGCGGCTTAGAGCCCTACTGCTCTAATACCATGTTGATTAGAGGAAAAATAATTGATTAAACCTAATTAATGAGAGGACAATAGGTTATATACCCGGACACACACATAATATTGTGTCCTAGGAACACTAAGCTAAAACTAATACCCTTAACTCTAACACATGCTTTTCCCAAGTAATTGTAGAATAGGAGTGGCTAGTGCTATTTATTTAAACCTAACATTTGGTGTTCATTCAATTGCTAACTGTGACCATTCATCACTTAGGTCTTACACAATCTTACATTTCAAAAGAAATGGATCCTTGGCCACTTAGATCTTACACAATCTTTTTGTTCTATATAGAATATTGCTTCAGTAGTATAAAAAGGCAAGAGAATTACTTCAGAAACAATCAAGGAATTTTAATTGGTTTCAAGGATGAATGGGGTATGAAGTCAATAAGTGTTCTTTCTGCTCAACCTAAACGTATTAAGTTCTATACTACACTTTCCTAATGTACATGTACTTTAATCCGTTTCTTGCCAAACCCCTTAACTATGTGCTTATTCAAGTCCCTCACATTATTTTACCTCAAAACTATTTTCTCCTGTTAATTGTTCACACATCTATGAGATTAGTCGTGAGCCTTTATTGTTTCTTTTCTTTTGTATGTTTCATTATGTTGATTTATTATTCTACTACATGGGATCAAAATGACAAATGAAAGGCGGTGAATTGCAAACTGGAAAATGAAAGTAACAGTTCAAAACAACATACTGGAGTTATTAAAGAAAACTTTCCCAGGTATGTTTTCTAGAGTTTTGCTCAGATGAATGGGAAGAAATTTTTACTCCATTGTCCTTAGGGTGAGATCTTTGAACTCCTGCTATTCAAAAGATGTTCTGTTAATGAGAAGTTAGCAGTAAATTTTCACCCATGGAAGATAACAGAAGACCTTATCATGGTGGATAAGGGTATGTCGAGATGGATCAGGGTGTCAGCTCTTCCTATTCCTTTCTCGGATGTGGAGGTATTCCGTGCAATTGCAGCTGAATTTGGAGTGCTGAAGGAGGTAGACAAATCTACGCTTACATGGGAGGCTCTTGAGTTTGCTAGAATTCGGGTGGTAATGGTTGAGGATGCGGTGGTTCCAACAGATAGAAAGCTTGTTTGGGGCGATTTTAATTTTTGGGTGTCCATTGTCTATTGAGGACATGGTGCCTTTTCAGCCACTCTGGTCCTATAAGAAGGTGGTACATGCGTATACACAGTACAGAGCTAGGGCATCGGATGGGGGTGTTGCGAGGAAGATGACCAGCATCTGAGCTGACTCAGAAGAGCCAAGGTAATCAAGAGGCCAAACCAGAAGCACTCATGAACCGGTTAATCTTGGTTTGTAGGGCGAGCTAACTTGAAGTCCTCAACAGAAGCATGCGATCCTAAAGAGTCATGTGTCACACTAGGTGATGACGATAATACCCTTCAGAATGCCCAAGATGTCGAAGCGTTGGAGGATTCTAGAAAGGGTAATACAGGATCTTCAGCGGACCGTGTGTGGAGGCATGCCATCACACAGCTGGCGTCGGATGTGGTTGAGGGTTTGCAATCCAGCTTGTGGCGGAAGAGGAGGAAAGCCGTGCGAGTTTATCGGAGGGGAGGGGGAAGGGAGAAGGGAGGATTTGATGCGATAATGAAGATGGTGGGAACAGTTGAATTCGATGAAGAAATCCCGATATTCCAGAGATTGGGGAGGCGAATCATAGCCGTGAAATGTGCAAGGCAGCGGAGATCCTTGGTATGTTGCCTATTCTCAAATCCCCTCCTTCCACATCCTGTCATCCTCTATCCCATTCACAACAATGCCAAAGCAAGCTAAAAGAGGATGGTGCCAAAGAAACTGTTGGTCATGAGCTGGTTCCACTCACCTATGAGGTGAGAAGGGCGGAAATTGGGGACGAAGAGGGGGGAATACAACTTAAGCCATGGGTGGAGTGTGAAGAACTTGAAACTAGAGCTTTGGATTTGGGGGTCCAAATTAGGGGGTAGAGTGGGGCAGTTTCGGAGGATCTGTTCAGATAATGATAGGCAGACAGGATATCACATAGGCGAAAGGATCAAGGATGGGAACTAAAAAGCTTGTTGCGAGATAGCAAAGGGGATAGCAAAGATAGAGGTGTGGAAGAAGCTTGTACTGGAAAACAAAGGGAATTGACAGGAGAAAAATGATTATAATGCATGGAATATCAGAGGTTTGCATGATAAAGGGAAACAATTTGCAGTGTAAGAATTTATTAAGATGAAAAGAACTGATATTGTTTGTCTGCAGGAAACTAAACTGGCTTCTTTGGAAGCAAATTTGGTTAGAAGTTTCACAGGTATGAGCATGGTGGATTTTGCATTTAGAAGAGTAGTTGGTCAGTCTGGGGTTCATCTTAGCCTGCGATCAGAGTAAACGGAATGGTCACCTACTTGACATTGGTAAATATTCCGTAACAGTTAAATTGGAGGGTATTCAAAAGAAGGGTGTGTGGATGCTTACAGGTGTATATGGCCTGCAACAGAGCAGTGATCAGCAGATTTTATGGAATGAGTTGACTGTATGCAAGGACAAATTTGATTTTCCATGGTGTGTGCTTGGTGATTTCAATCCAAGTCCGTAAGCCTACGGATAGAAACAGAGGAAGAACTTTTAATAAAGGAATGAGGCAATTTAACAGTTGGATTGAGGAATGTAGCATGATTGAGTTGCATTTTACTAACCAAAGATTTACCTGGTGCAATGGAAGAGAAAATCCATCATTGTCTAAATTGGACAGAATTTTTGTTGAAGACAAGTGTGAGAATCTGTTTCCCATGGCGAGAGTGACAGTTCAGCCAAGACAACTGTCAGATCATGGTGCGCTTATTTTAGATTGCCAGGTAAAAGAGAACAAGCACAGACCATTCTGACTTGAGAAGATGTGGTTTAGTAATGAGGAGTTTAAACAACAGGTGATCAATTCCTGGCAACAACCAATAGACAAACAAACAGGTCCCCAAGTTCTTACTGAGAAACTTAGAAGAATGAAGACTCAAATCAAATCACGAGCTAACAAATGGAGGGAAGACAGGCATTGCAAGTTTAAAATGGTACTGAAGAATTGCAGAAACTTGACATACTTGAAGAAAGTAGGCCTTTAACTCAACATGAAGACCAACAGAGAGCATATTTGAAAGTGCAGTATTTGGATTGGCTCATGGAAGAAGAGATTCGATGGAGAGAGAAATCTTGAGCTGTGTCTGAAAGAGGGCGATTTAAATACGAGTTTCTTCCATAAAATTGCCAATGGGAGGAGAAGAAGAAATTTCATTGCTCTGATTAAGAAAGAGGATGAATGGATTGAAGAGGAAGACAAAATTGCTGAGGAGATTCTCCTGTTTTATTCTGATTTATTTAAATCTAAAAACAGATGGTTTCCATAATGGACTGATCAGGACAATATTCCTTTGAATGGGGAAGACCATAACATGTTGAGGGCAGATGTGTCTGAAGATGGGGTCATGGAAGCTACTTTTGCTATGGGTGGAGATAAAGCACCAGGGCCTGACGGTTTTCCAATAAGTTTCTATCAGACTTTATGGGAAACTGTTAAGCATGAGGTGGTTCAAGCAGCGAAAGATTGTATCTGTGAAGGGGTGAGCTGTGAGAGCTTAAATTATACTTTCTTAGTATTAATTCCTAAGAAAGAGAAGGCTTTGGAGCTAAAGGATTTTAGACGAATCAGCTTATTGAATGGATCATATAAAATAATAACAAAAGTTCTTGCTTTGTGCTTGAACAGGGTGCTTCACAAGCTGGTGCAGTGGAATCAGTCTGCATTTATTCAGGGCAGAAAGGTGAAGGACAGCTTCTTACTGGCACATTAACTTGTCTATTCTCTCCAGAAAAAAGGTAAGATGGGGGCTGTTTGCAAGCTTGATTTTAATAAAGCTTGTGAAAGACTTGCTTGGAAATGCCTATGGAATGTGTTAGAGAAGTTTAGTTTCCCACGTGAATGGATTAATGCAGTAAGAATGTGTGTTACTTACTACTGCAAAATTTTCTGTCATCATAAACAGCAGTATATATGGTTTATTTAGTAGTACCAGGGGGCTCCGACAAGGTGATCCACTATCACCGTTACTATTTGTCATTGTAGCCAATATGTTTAGCAAAATGTGTACCAGGGCTGAGGCACTTGGGTAGATTGAAGGTGTTCAAGTCTGTAGAGGATGTAAGGGATTAACTCATCTACAATTTGCAGAGGAGATAATTAATTTCTGTACAGAGCTATTTACTAAGGAGAAAAGATGGTTTCCTACCTGGTCGGATCCTGAAATTAGTTGTTTATCCTCTGAGGAACAAAATTCTCTTATTGTTCAAGTGACTGAAGATGAAGTTAAGAAGGTTGTGTTTGATCTGGGTGTGGATAAAGCACCGGGACCAGATGGAATTCCCATTTGATTCTACCAGTCTTTCTAGGAGGTTGTCAAGAATGATATCGTTAATGCTGCAAAGGAATTTATCTCCGGTACTGCGAGTTGTGAAGGTCTTAATCATACATACCTTGTTCTATTACCTAAGAAGGAGAGTGCAATGCAATTGAAGGACTTTCGACCCATTAGTTTACTCAATGGGTCCTATAAGATTTTGGCTCGCATTCTTGCTTCTAGGTTGAGTGCTGTGTTGAATTGTATTGTACAACCGAATCAATCTGCTTTCATTTGGGGCAGGAGATTGAAGGATAACTTTCTTCTAGCTCATGAGGTTCTTTATTCCTTGAAGAAGAAAGGCATAGAAGGAGTGGCTTGCAAACTAGCTTTTAACAAAGCTTACGACAGGGTGCAATGGAGCTGTTTATGGAATATTTTGAAGGAGCACCAGTTTCCGGAGAAATTTATTAGTGTAATGCAGAAATGTGTAACCACTTCTAAGTTTTCGATTATTATCAACAACAATGTCGATGGTTATTTTAATAGCTCAAGAGGAATGAGGCAGGGGGATCCACTTTCACCACTTTTATTTGTTATTGTGGCCAATATATTGAGTAGAATGTGTGCTATAGCTGAAAACATGGGTTGGATCAGGGGTGTTCAGATTTGTAGAGGGCAGCCAGGAATATCTCATTTACAGTTTGCGGATGATACATTATTATTCTTTAGAACTGAAATGGAAAACGTGAAGTTTATATCCTTTCTCTTGAGAGGTTTTGAGGCTTGTTCTGGGCTGAAAATTAACTATGACAAAAGTTCTGTTATTCCTGTACATTTGGGTGAAAACCAGGGCAGAATTGTGGCAGATATCCTTGGATGTGGCATTGGTAAACTCCCAATCACTTTTTGGGATTACCTTTGAATGATAGAAGGACAAGAGTTAAGGATTGGGACCCTATTATTCTCAGAATTCAAAGTAAATTGTCTTATTGGAAGGCCAAACAGTTATCTTTTGGGGGCAGAATTACTTTGATTAATTCAGTCCTCACGACAATACCAATGCATTTTTTTTCTGTTTTTCTCATGCCAAGTTCGGTTTGCAAGGACATTGATTAAATCAGAAGAAGGTTTCTTTGAGGTGGTTACAATAAGAACAAAAGGGGTATTCCGCTGGTAAATTGTAGGAAAGTGTGCAAACCAAAGGAGAAAGGGGGTCTGGGGATAAGGAATATTCAAGTATGGAATGTGGCGCTTCTGGGCAAATGGTTATGGGAGCTAATGGAGGAACAACCTAGCCTGTGGAAACAGCTTATCATCAATAAACACTATATGCCTAGATGCAGATTTTTTCTTCAAAAATCAAATGTGTCTATGATGTCTCCATTGTGGACAGATATAATCAAAGCTGCAAATCATTTTGTGAATCACATTTTTCACAAAGTAGAGAATGGGGAAAGCATTTTCTTCTGGAAAGACAAATGGTCGGGGGAAAAGAGGTTGAAGGAGCAATACCCTAACCTGTATACTATTGCTGAAGATCGGTGGTCCTTGGTGAAAGATTGCTACGAGAATGTGCAGAATCAGATTCAATGGAATGTTCGGATGCGAAGAAATCTGAAGGATGAGGAGATACAACAATATTCAGCTTTATTGAAGGACTTGTATGCTATTTCTATACATACAAATGAGGAGGATAAATTGATATGGGAACCTACCAAAGGGACATTCACTGTGAAATCCTATTATGCTGTACTGGTAGGTGATATACCTAACTACTTGAAGAATGATGACGTGTGGAAAATCAAATCACCTTTCAAAGTTAGAGCATTCATGTGGTTGATGTATGAAAACATGATAGTTACTAAAGTCTACAGGAGGAAATGGTGCCAAGAAGATGAGGTTTTGTGCTCACTTTGTGGTAGTCAACTGGAAGATGGTGATCACCTGCTAGTCAATTGTTATGTTAGCAAACAAGTTTGGAATATTCTCGGGGAACTCTTACATTTTAAACCAAGTTTTCAAACAAGTTGGGAGATGTGGACTTTCTTTAGACACTTGAGATCCAAATTTAATCAAAGGCAGCATAAAAGTCTTCTTGGGATAATTCCTCATGCAATCTGCTGGAGCATTTGGAAGGAAAGGAATGAGGCTATGGAAAATATTGCTATTAGAAGTTTGTCTTTTTTGTATAATTGGTCAAGACATATTTCAGGGATCTCAGTTGATAATTGGAATAAGGCATTTAAATAGTTAATGCGATTGTAAGTTTTTTTCCCTGTTTGTAAGGATAGGAATCTCTCCTGTCTGCTTTGCATTGTACTTCCTCTCTTTATCAATAAAATTGGTGGTACAATCCATGTTTTTTTCAAAAAAAATCTACAATTTGCAGACGATACTATGATATTTTTTCAAGGAGGTCTGGAGAGTTTGAGAATCATATCTCTCATTTTAAGAAGCTTGTTCAGGCCTGAAGATCAATTATGATAAGAGTGCAATTATTGGTTTCCATATGACTGATGATTATTGTACTAAAATGGCTACTATGTTAGGTTGCACCATGGTAAGTTACCTGCCACCTATTTGTGTCTTCCTTTACATGATAGAGCACTCAGAAAGTCAGACTGGGATCCACTTGTTCAGAAGATACAACAGAAGCTTGCTTCTTGGAAGGCTAAACATCTTTTGTTGGGGGGGGGGGAGAGAGAATTGTATTGCTGAATTCAGTTGTTTTTTGGAAAGTGGCAAAGTGTCACAATTCATTGAATAATAGACTGAGAAGATACAAAGTACACAGAACAAATCCCTTGCAACAGTCAAGGACGGGCTCGTAGAAAAAAAAGCCCAGGGAAAACCCACAGACAAGGGATTACATGACTATAGAATCCCAAGATAAGAAAGATACAACATCTGTTTTATAAAACTAATAAAACAGAAAGAGATAAAAAACCATCACTTAATAAGATTCTTCCATCTATTAGCTCTCTAAAGCAACAGAACTGTTTGGACCAGAAATGTCCCCTGCTTTACTCCACTGATCAATGGAGTTAATAGCCCTTCTCAGAATATAAAAAATACTGTTGAATTCACTTCTGAATTTGCTTTTGTTTCTTTCAAACCAAATTCCCCATAGCACTGTAGGACAGAAGAAATCCCACATCTCCTTCTGGACTGAATGTGGCCTGATATCATTCCGCCACTTAATCATATGTAGGACAGATGCATGTTCAACCCAAGTGATCTCTAGCAATGTACATAAAGTCCTCCATAAAACATTAATTATACCACATTGGCAAAACAAGTGATTGATATCTTCTTCCTGGGTTGCACAGAACATGCACATCACTTGTTGAATATGATAGATCTGTTTAATCCTTTGACTGGTAGGCAAATCAACTATTCCCTATCATTATTTGGCAGTTTTTGTGATGCCTATATCTGTTCGAAAGAAAATAGACTGGATTAGGAGGAATTTCTTGTGGGGAGGTCTGTGTGAAAATAAGAGAGCAATCCCTTTGGTGAAATGCAGTAAGGTTTGTACTCCCAAGACAAAAGGTGGGCTGGGAGTAAAGAATTTGAAACTGATGAATATGGCCTTGTTGGGAAAATGGCTATGGGAGATGCTTAGTTCAGATGTCACATTATGGAAACAGGTGATTAATGCAAAGCACTACACAAGATTTCAGAAATTTTATCTGGACACAGTTTATGTTGCTTCCATGTCTCCTGTGTGGTTAGGCATTTGTTAAATCAGGGAGAACTTTTGAAAAGAACATTTCTTTTAACATGGGAATGGAGAATGTGTTCTTTTTTGGCAGGATAGGTGGTTGGATAATAGTTTCCTTAAAGATAATTTTCCAAAAATTTATATGCTGGCTGTAAATAAGTGGTGTTTTGTGATATTCATTTAATGAATTTGTGGTACTATCCACTTTCAAAAAAAAAAGTGGTGTTTTGTGAAAGATTGCATTGTTCTAGAACAGGGATATGTTAACTGGTTTGTACAACTTAGAAGAAATCTGAAGGAAGAGGAGATGACTGAATATTCTGAACTTCTGAACAGATTTTATGCTGTCTTCATCAATGTCAATATGTCAGACAAGATTTTGTAGGGAAGACACAAACAACAGTTCTCTGTTAAATCTTATTACTCCTTGCTTGAAGGTGACCTCCCAAATTACAGTAGATATGATGACATCTGGAAGATTAAATCCCCCGTAACAGAGAGCATTTATGTGGCTGACATTTGAAAAGAGGATTATCACAAAAGTGTACCGGCAGAAGCGGTCCCAAGATAATGAGATTTTCTGATTGTCCCTGTGGTAGTGATGCTGAAGATGTGAATCATTTAATGGTTAACTGCATTATGGTTAAGGAGGTTTGGAGTGTTTTTGGGGGACTTCTCAAGTCTCAACTTCAACAACAATTTCAAAACTGTTATGGAGAGGTGCACTTTTTTCAAGAATCTGCGAGCTTCGTCAAAACTTCGTTAAAAGAGGATGTGATGGGTCCTCTACCTCATGCAGTGTGCTGGAGTATTTGATGTGAAAGAAATGATGTCATCTTTCGGGAAAGTAGAATTTATGTTAAGAACATCACTCTTAAAGTACTTTCTTTTTTGTACATGTGGTCTCGTCATATTTTGGGTGTTCCAGCTGACTGCTGGAATAAGATTTTTGAGTCTGTCTAATTTTATTTTCAGTTTTACTGGGTAGGAATCTCTCTTACCTAGGTTGATTGTACTTCCTTTCTTTATTCATAATAAAATTGGTGGTACAATCTATCTTTCTTTCAAAAAAAAAAAAGTTCAAAACAGATGACCCCTTAGCAAGTTGGACTGGAATTCTTGTTAACAGAGTCCCAAATTTAGTTGGCAGTTACTACATTTATTTCTATCATCTACTTGCTGACTGCTGCATATTATATCTTCTTGTACAGCAACAGTTCAAAACAGATGACCCCTTAGCAAGTTGGACTGGAATTCTTGTTAACATGTTCCTTTTTCTTTTTGAATGGCTGACCCCCAAATTTAGTTGGCAGTTACTACATTTATTGCTATCGTCTACTTGCTGACTGCTGCATATTATATCTTCTTGTACACAGGGCCTTATACCAGAGAGTGCTTTGAAACAAGTTGATGCTGGCCTGGATGGGAATTTTGATGTGACTGAGCACTATTGGTTTCCCATGTTGGCTGGTTTATCTGACTTGACACTGGATGCCAGAGGAGAAGTCCGAAACTGTGCACTTGAGGTGCTATTTGATTTGCTGAATGAGAGGGGTCATAAATTCTCCTCAGCTTTTTGGGAGAGCATCTTTCATCGAGTTCTTTTCCCAATTTTTGATCATGTAAGACATACTGGAAGGGATGGGCTTGTCTCTTCTGCAGATGAGTGGCTACGAGAGACCAGCATCCATTCACTTCAATTACTGTGTAACCTTTTCAATACTTTCTACAAGGTATCAAGTTGTTTTGTGTAGTTTTTTAAAATTACATACATTTTAGAACTGTTTTCTGCCAGTCTCAACCATCTGACTTCCCTTCTTCTTTCTGTCTGGCATTGTCATTGTTTGAGGCTGCATCATGTACCCTACCTTTATCATGGATGGCAGTATCGGCCGATCCCGATACGTGTCGGTATCGGTAGTGACCGGTACCGATACAGGATATCCCGATACCGGCCCACCCAAATAAAATTAAAAGAAAAAAAAAACCTGTTTATCGATACCGATACCCATATGCATTGGTATCGGTACCCACCGGTACGGTCCAGATATGGAGATTGCCATCCTTGACCTATCTCAGCCAAGAGGAGGAGGTAGGAGCTCAAGAAAGCATCTGCTGATGATAGGACAGGCACAGAGATGCTTCTTAGATGTTATCGTCAACAACATGCTGTGTACCCCATGAAAGCAGATGCAGGAAGACCTATGAGCAGCTGGAATGTTAATGGGAGGGTGCGAGGACCATCTCTTGTCATCACAGGACAGGAAACATTGATGGTAGGGGGAGTGAAGGATGCAGAGGATGATCTCTTTGCGAACAGAATCAAGGGGAAAGACCAGAGATGAAACAGCTGAGAATGAGATTTTTGTTTTTTTTCTAGGTCGGGGAATTTAAAGTTCTTACCTCTTACATCCAAAAAAGGCCAACAACGACTTTGGAAATTTTGGTAAAGTTGCTTTAACTAGAAGATTGGTGATTCGAGGTGTGCTTTCAGATGTGTTTAGTGTTGAATGTCTTCAATATATTGAATACCCTTAAATCGTAAGGAGAAGGATGTAAGTTCTTGTTTAGGTTGGGAAGGTAATCTTATGAGGGCTCCAAGAAAGGGAAAACATTGGCGCTGGGGGTTGGGGGTGTGGGGGAGACAAGACAAGGGGAATGAAATGTGGCTGAGAACTCATATATGATGGGCTAAGAAGCCGCCTAGGATGTTGTGTCGTACTGAATGTTCTGTGGCTGTTCCATGCAGGTGGCCCCTGTTGACATGATTCAGCAGCCTAGTGACTCATGGTTCTCCCTGCAATCCATGTAGAGCGCTTGTCCTAAGATCCGTGGGGCATTTGTAGGGTGGGGAAGAAAAGAATGTGTGGACTTTGGCAGAGTGGCGATAAAATCCGTGAAGCAATATGTTATTTAATCAGCATGTGATTGTTTTTATTGATCAATGCTTATGAGGGTACTCCACCCAAGGTTCGTAGAACCGGGACCGGAACGGGTCAGGGCCGGTTCAGAACCGTGCAGAACTGGCTAGAACCGGCCGGTTCAAAGCGGATCGGGAACTGCCGATTCCAATCCAATTCTGCCAGTTCTGGTTTGAACTGGCCAGTTCTGCAAACCCTGAGTCCGCCATCAAGATCCATTCCTTGCGTGCCCTAAACATGAATTTGGGTGAGCCAATATTCAGGTCCGAGTGAACTTTGACTGCTTCCCATCCATTTATTCACAGACCACATTTGTCAATCTTTTACTATGTAGTTCCCTCAAATGATCATGGCTTCCATTGACATCCATTTATCAATGGAAATGATAAAGGAGATTAGAGAAGGTCACTTAATAGGAGGATATTGGAAGAACTGGTCTCTTTCAAAAGAAACCTGGGAAAGCCATGGTTTGTGGTTTGAAGATTCCAACACTGTCATTCGTAAGCATCCATTTTGGATCTAAAACTGGCAAGGGGCTATTGTAATTATGCTTTCAACCCAGAGCAAAAATAGGCCAATTGTGCAGGGTATGGTGAATTCTAGTGTAACCAATTCCAACAGTTGCAGGTGATGAGCAGGAGAATGAGACTAGGAAGACAGCAACAACAACAGCAACAGCTCTGCCACTTCCATCAGGGAGTTGGGGCAGTGGCCGACAGCAGCAACCCACAGAGGTAGGTGCAAAAACAGCAGCTTGTTCCTCCTCCTCTTGTTCCTGCTTCTGCTTCTTTCCTCCTCCTTAAGGAGTGGGGAAACTCATCTGGGGAAAAGAGAAGAATGGTCCACGGCGGTCAGCAGTGGCAGCCTGCAGAGGTAGGCAGAGCAATACCAGCTCCAGTGCAACCAGCTGCCTTCTTTGCCTTTGTCATCGCTGTTTCTCTTTTGCCCCTCCCTTCCTTTCTTCCTTAATTCCTTCCTCTGCTTGCTCCCTTCTTCCTTCTTTCCTCCCACCCTTCTTCCTTATTTATTTTCCTGATTCCATTTCCCTCCTCCTTCCTTACACCTTCCTTCTTCCCTTCTCCTTCCCTATCCTTCCTACCCTTTATTCTGTACCGGACAGCTTTCACAGATTCGTTCTTTCTTCTCCAGCAGGCCACATGCTCTGAGATGAGAGGACCACACTGTTCACGGCGGTGGGGTGGAGATAGGGAGATATCTGATAAAAAGAGGCTCTGACAGTCTAAGAAATAACTTCACATACTTGCGTTCTGACCTTCAAATAATAAGTTTACATATTAGTCCCCAACATAGTCCCCAAGAAGTATAAAACAGCATAAACTCCAGTTCTGATTCAGAAAAGGCAGAACTGGACTGGTCCCTGTCAGTTCTGATCTATTTCAGTTTTTGTTCTGATCCAAACTGTCTGGTTCTTTAAACCATATATAGAAGGAACCATAGTGTACCACATTATAGAGAGGGAAGTTCTATGGATGCATTGATTTTTCACTCACATTTTACAGATTTCTTTATAGTTATACTGGGAGGAGCATGAACTCCTGAATCCGGATGGAGTCTAGCTGTGTAATCCAGATGGTTTCTGTTGACAAGTGGACCCTATTTCAGACTAATGGTAATCAATGGAGAAAAACTGCAATTTGTGAAGATTTGGATAATGGAGGATCTTATTCTTGGTGGGGGCAATCCATTGGTGGCTTTTACAATTGCTTATTTCTAAGAACGCTGAAACACATAGCCACACAAAATAGAGAAAATAAAGTGCCTTTTGAAGCAAGTTGAGGCAATTGTGTTTGGAGGAATGGGTGCTATTGCATAAGAGGAGAAAGGAAGGAATTTGGAAGGAACAAAAATGTATGGTTGGTGGTGGCAAAGGGATTTTACAAGTGGGAGGTGTCTAGAACATCACCTTGTATGGACCTAGATACTGTATCTGTAAAGTAAGCAATATGACGGAGAATAAAATCAAAGAAATACATGATTCTATCTGGCGCTTTGTTCGCTGAACTCCCTCTGGAAATTGTCTTTCCATGTGCATACGTGGGAGATGGACAAGTGCATTTGTGGTGGTTTTTTGTGATTCTTTCTCAATGGGAGGGGTGAGGTTCTTGCACACTCATTTTCTGTACACTTCTTCACAGAGAGTGGTGGTGCATTTGGGAGAGATTATGTGACCAACTACCTCTTCTGAGTTACCATTTCCTGGAGATTTTGATACTTTTATAATGGGGGGAGGATGAGCTATGGCCTTTTACCTCATGGGCTGTGCGGATCCTATCCATTTGCTTTTACGGAAATAGTGACCTACAGAGGGTGTTGTTAAGAGGGTGTATATCCATACATATTATTTATATTTTCTTCATTAATGATATGCAGTAAAGTGTGTGATGTCAAATTGAGCTATTACTGTGGCCAATACAGAATCATGATTAGCTTTGACACTCCAATTCAAATATTAAACCAGTTATTCTTGTGCTAATTTTAATTTGTTGCTATTCTTTTTGTGCAGGAAGTCTCTTTTATGTTACCTCCCCTTCTGAGTTTGCTTCTAGATTGCGCCAAGAAGACTGATCAGGCAGTTGTTTCACTCTCTCTTGGTGCATTGGTACATCTTATAGAAGTTGGGGGTCATCAGTTTAGTGATTCTGACTGGGATACTCTGCTGAAGAGCATCCGGTAGTCATCTCGGAAGTTTCATTTTAACTGACACATTGTTCTGTACATGCTATATTTCTGAATTGCTTACACATTTATTTAATTTTTAGAGATGCATCTTTCACGACACAGCCACTTGAGTTACTCAATTCGTTGGGATTTCAAAAGAGCCAGTCACTTGCAACAAAGGGAGAAAATGCTAATGGAGATGAGGGTCCATCCGATGAGGACAATCATTTTGATAGCAGGGAGAATGGCAGAGCTTTTGATCAAGCATCCTTGAACAATAGTGAAAGCTCTGGGAAGTATAGTGCTGTATCAGCATTGCAGACTGATAAGCAAGGAATAAAATTCCAGCCCATCTTAGCAGAATCTGAAGGTTTGCATTCTTTTGGTGTGTGTTTATAAGGTGCTTATAGGAAAGACATATTTATTTGATTCATTGATTCATCACATGAATGTTAGATAACATGTGAAGCATTCAGCTAACAATGCATTGAAATGACTTTGAAGACATCATGAATGCTGGAAACTAGACTTGGAAGTTGGATTCCTTTTGATTTCACATTTCTCTATGGGTTTCTCTAGGTTTCCATTATTTGCTTGTACTTTCTGTTTTTTCCCCACACTTACCTCGTATACAATATCTTCCACAGTATTTCTAAGGAGCTCTTATATCATGATATCGTTTATTTGGTTTTTACCTTTTTTCAAGTACACCTTCGGCATGACTCTTGATGTAGGTTTGCCGTCGCCATCAGCGAGGGCGCAAAAAGCTTCTGAGGCTGAAAGCTTTCAACGCGGTCAAACATTTGGACAACGAATAATGGGAAATATGATGGATAATCTCTTGGTTAGAAGCTTCACTTCCAAGTCAAAAAACCGTGCTGCGGAAGCCGTAGTGCCATCCTCCCCAGTGAAGGTGTCATGATTAGCTTGAGCTCCCATGCTGGTTTAAGTTCAACAAATAATGTTAATTGTCTTATTATTCGATGTTTCCATCCGATTGAATTTTAGGTTCTATTTTGCCTATCTGGTTGTGTTTGAAAATAACATAGAATTTTAAGCTTGAGCTTGTCTTTTCGGAAAATTTTAATGCATATGCAATGTAAATATTGATCTTATGGTGAAACCTTAGCATTAAGGAATGAAAGTATTTGCTTTGGTAGTATTAAGTACCACTTTCTCCGGTCAGTCCAAAGAGTAAGGGAGGCAGTTCCATTATATAACGAGGAGCTGGTCATCTACGTGTCTGGTGGTGGGTTCCACATTCCCAGAGTTTAGTTTGTAAAGAAGGATGCAGATGTACTGGAAAGAGGCTTATGCTGCCATATATGCGGAGAAGACACAGTTATCTGTCGGGGGAGGGGGTTACTGTTTGTCTTACCTGCACTAGGGTGTCACTAGGATTTGGACATAAACCTTTGTGAATGTTTCTTTGTGAAACTGACTTATGATTCGTGATTGTGGAAATGTCCTTTAATACTGAATTTATGATGACGGGTGAAGAGTCTGAAGACTAAAACTTTTCCAAATTTTTAGGGATTGAACAACTTAGCCGTCAGTAATAATTTCTTTTCAGCTTGTGATGTTTTTTGGTATTTTTGATGAAAGATATGCATGAAGGTGGATGTTAAGGCTCCCTCCACATTGGAAAAGGTGAAGTAGGTTTTAGCATGATGAGATGGTGATAAATTGAAGACCTTTTGAGGCCTTGAATCAAAGAATATCATTGTGGAGAATTTAATAATAGGAATCTTGGATACTATCTGAAGTACTGCTTTTGTATGGAGGCAATGGCAACAGCTGCACCTCAGGGGAAGTAGTTTTATTATTGAGAATCTGTATTAGTCTCTTGTCTTCTTTTATTTCTGTTTGGAGGTTGAGAGAGTTTTATGCTCTAGTAGATTATGCAATTTTAATTTTCCTTGAGCTTGACTTTGAGAGTATATTTATTTGTGGTGTCAGTCTATAACAAGGAATCTTGCCCTTGCTTGCTTGTTTGTACTACCTTTGTTTATTCCTTAATAAAATTGAGGCACGACTTTCTTTTGAAAACTGTCTGAATTATGAATTTTCTGTTTTCTTTTTGGTGTGACAGATGATTTTGTATTTGTTACCAGATGTTTAGGAATTGGTTCAGCTAGATTCCAATTTGGACTTCTTTTCATTTAATACAAGTGTTACTATCCACATTAAAAAAAAAAAAACGATTCAATTTGGACTGTTGTTTATGTCCTTATGCGCCAAAGCTGTCAACAATATCTGTGAGCAACTGTGGATATGCTTTCTGTTCCTCTTGTTATCTATTCAAGTATAAATTCTTTCATCCTTCTTGAACAGAATTCTCTTTCCAACCCTATCAGTCCAAAAAGTTATCTGACTTGAGAAGCACTTTGAGATTCTCTCATTCCTCTCCTTCCACAGACAGATTGATTCCGGATATTGCATACCATATAAATTAATATGCATTATTCTTTCAAGGTTGCCAGATCCTGGACCCAGTGGTCCCCAGTTCCAGCTTTGTTCTGAATCTTCTGATTCAGATGGGAAACTGGCGATTTTGGCAGAGGATAGCTGTTTCTTGGCCTTATGGTAGTTTCAAACTGAATGGTGGCAACAAACTTTCCCAATAACTAACTTGATGATAAAATGCGTGTAACAATAAAATGGTTTACATATATACTGCTTAGATTTTCAAGAAAAGGATCATTTTCAAATATCACCTGGATCAGAGCCAAACATCAGCAGCCTGGCTGGCTCCTATCCAATTTCCCAGTTCCAGTGCAAACGAGCTAAAAATCTTAGCCATTTTGATGTATCTATAATTATAATAGTAACATATCTATTTCAAGAGAGAAGAGTGTTCTTGATATCTCTTGTAAGTGTAAGTCTCGGATAGTCTTTCAATAGCCAGAACCATCTACTACCTTTTGGATTTGTGAATTTATCTACGATTTCCTTTCTAAAGGCCCTAATTGGAGGAATCTTATTATATCGTGGTTTCTTGCCCTGTTTAAAAAGTGGCTACCTAGACAATTAGGCGGCCCACCTAGGCACCTCGGATGGGCTGGCCGCCTCAAAGGATTCCATCTCGGACTTTTCTTGACAGTTTTGTCCTTGATAATACATTACATAGCATGTGTTGTATCTCTAGGTGTTGGGTACGACTAGAAAACACATGATAACAACTTTAGCTTCTTTCCGTGGATATCAAACTTGCTTCATTGTTTGATGTTTATCCATGCTTGGATTTATGATTAGAGTAAGAGGCTACATTAGCCTGCATGAATAAATAGGGGAAAGCATCAAAATGAATGATATCCTCCTATCCCTTTCTACAATTGTATGCATTAATTGGACTCTTTTCTAATTTTCCACTTCAAGGTCATATTTTTTTATTTTTTTTTTCATTCACATATCTAGTGTACAATGATTACAATTCTCAATCTTGGTATGTAGTTATAAAGTCTCTTATTAACATTGCCCACACAAATTACTGAGATTCAAGAATATTTGCTAATAGCCTTGTACCTCGACAAATGTGACTCTTGATCGTCATCTTCAGTTATGCATTATCTTATATCTATTATACTTTGTTTGAAAAGTGAGAGTAGGTTATAACTATTCCTTCTTTATGATTGACGTGTGGAAAAAAAATCCCAGATGTCATTAGAAATGAAACTAATGTTTAGCCAGGCCAAATGGTGCATAAATATTGCGTAAAATGTAAAAAAACTAACAAAACAACTGCCACATTAATGAGGTGCCCGCCTCGCCGGTAGTCAGTCCACGTAGGCATCAGGTGGTTCTACCACCTCGGCCCGCTTAGGCATTTTTAAAACATTGTTCTTGCAGTCATTTTTTCAGCAGGGTTGGACATCTTGACCATGTTGTTAACACTTCATTAAATGAATATTCTGAGTGGCAAGCTATTGAAGTCCATTTTGTATTTGTTTAAGTTCTTTGGCATTGACTAAAGAAACAGTCTTGGTTCTATATTTAGCCTATACAATCTTCTTTCTCTGGGCAAAATGCGAAGTAAATTGCATTGCCGAAGGACTGGAAGCCATTGTTGATTCAGTATGCAATTGACATTTAATTGAATGACTTGAGTGTTGGGATGGATGTTAACTTCACCTTGGATGAACATCCTGTGTCCGTTGCCAATGTAGGTCCCTGATGCAACTGAACCTACCCCAAAGGGCGATGAAGAGAACCCAATTCTAGAAAGAGTTAGGGGAAAATGCATGACTCAGCTGCTACTGCTTGGTGCCCTTGATATTATTCAGGTGTGAATGTGTTCCTTTACTCCTATGTGGCTATTTAACATCCTCTACTCTTGTAGGACTTATGCTTTTAAAAGCCTTACTCTAGGCATCTATTTCATATTTGTCATTCAATTGGATCTTTGACCTAGCCATGCTGTTAATATTAGGTTCCCTTTTTCCACTTAAGAAGCTTTTGCAGCAATATGGAATATGAAGTTCTAAAATCCTTCCGACTGCTAGTTACTTGTCTTGTTGTTCCACTTACAGAAAAGATATTGGAGCAATCTGAAGGCCCCACAAAAGGTTGCTATTATGGATGTCTTGCTTTCTGTTTTGGAGTTTGCTGCGTCATACAATTCGAATTCCAACCTTAGAACACGAATGCACCATATGCCCTCAGATAGGTAAAGATCTTTCGGTAATTGTCTAACCATAATCTACTTCAGCAAACGGATTCTCATAGTGAAAAATCACTGCTTTACAGGCCGCCTCTGAATCTTCTTCGCCAGGAAATAACAGGAACTTCCATTTACCTAGATATCCTACATAAATCAACCTCAGGTTATGGCATGGATAATGGCATTGCTAATGAAGAAGTATCTGTCACTTCACGCTATTCTGAAAAGGCAATTGCAGATGAGAATCTAGAGAGCATAGCAGAAGGGAAGCTGGTTTCATTTTGTGGACAAATATTAAAGGAGGCTGCTGATCTGCAGTCTAGTTCTTTAGAGGCTGCGAGTGTGGACATACATCGGGCTTTGGAGCTGCGTGCTCCTGTTATTGTTAAGGTAAATAATGTTTTAAGACTGTTCTTGTTTGCATCAGTTACTGTTTCAATATTTTTTGGTAAGTATTACTTAGCTACCGCCAAGAAAATCAATACCTCGATTATTATTCCCATGTATTGAGTGTTGAATATTATATGAACTTAAGGGCTTTTTTGGACAAATGGCTCTTATGAAGCTGCTGTTATCATGTATGAGATAATTTCTGGATAGGATGTTCCTTTCAATACGTAGAGGTTTCCTCTTTCCTTTCTTTAAGAGGCATCCCTTTTTTCATAACAAGCTGCTGTGAAAAGTCGCGTGATGGATTCTCAACTTTTAAGTCCTTCCATATGCTAAACCCAAATTGCAAGACTGGTGTCATCTCTACTGAATAGATGTTCAGCTCATGTGTCAGCTTTATATATTAGGATTATCCGAAAGAATGACTTAAATTTATGTTCCAGCAAATTTCAGTTTTAGATATGGAATGCCTAACACTCCCAAGTCCACAGTTTCAAAATTTTATATTGTCCCTTTTGTTGGGGTTTTTGAGATGCTAATCCTCAAGTCAGCAATCAGGAGGATTGGGTTTCTTAGGTATAAAATCATCCATGGTGAATGAAGAGTCGATCAATCTGTTGCTGACCTTGTGGCTCAGGTTTTACTCATCTTCAATATGCAGTCTCTCGGTGCTTTTATTTGAGAAAGAAAAGGATATGTTGTTGCCCAGGTCTAAATTTTGTATGTGATGGTTCAGTTGAGGTACTAATAGATCTGTTTACAGCCAATGATGTTTTAACATTTTCTTTTGAAATGTGTGCATGCATGATGTGCAAGTTCACAATTTCCCTTACACTGCATCACTGATGCATCGGATTTTTTACCCTTTTCATTGCTTGTGATTCCACTGATGATAATGAGTCGAGAGAACAGGAAGTCCATTGCATATCCAGCATTAAAAAGTCATCGATCTCCTGCAAGTTCTTTTGAAAACCTTAGTTGCCCCAGCTTGTCAGAAATCGTAATTGGCATTCAATTTATTGCATAGCTGTCAAGGCTTACGCCTAAGCAACAAGGGTTTTTGCCAAGGTCTAGGCAATTAAATGCCATACTAGGCCTCGAAAAATTGGCACCTAGGCACTACTTTGATATGCTTAAGAGGGCCTAGGATGCCTAGCGATCATGTAGGCTTGCTCATGGGCCGAAGGAATCTGAGTTCATTGTGACCCAACCCTAATATAAGTAGGGTTGTATGGATGATTGAGCCCTAGTTATCGATATGCTTCATCTCATATTCCTTATCATTTCATGTTCATCATCATCTTTGGCATCATCTCCCTCAATGAACAAATGTCGGGGTTGATGACAAGGTACTCTTATACAAATGATAAGGTTCTCTTCACTATGATGGCCATAAGGAGGCAACAAACCACACTTACCAATGTTGACAAACTTGGAACCTCTCATGGCCATTAGCATCCTCTCATTCTTTTTGGGCCTTTGTCGTTTTTTGAGACTTGGACTCCCTGTGTCATGGAATGCAAAATCTGGAATTAGCCAACCTGGATTGGGATCGGCACTAGCAGAACTGATTGGAATCGGCTTGGATTGTCCAGATCGGTCCGAAATTGGCTGAATCACCCAATCCGGATCGGACTGGATCAAGACCGGAATTGGCCAATCTTGGAACTGGCCAATTTTTTTTTCTTGTTTTATTTTTAACTATTTTTAACCTTTTAAATTCTTCTCTTGGATCAGCCCAACTCGGCCAATCTGGATCGATGGAATTGGTATTGGAACCAAGGTAGGCAAACATGGGGATCGGACTTGGATTGGTCCGGTCCCGACCGAGCGGATCGGCCGATCCGATCCTAGACGGATCTGGACCGGTCTGGTCGATCCAAATTTTTTAAAAGAGAAAAAATAGAAGAAAAATAGAAAAAATAGGAAAAAAAGGTCTAAAAAATAAAAAATAAGAAAAGAATTATATTTACCCGAAACTTATTTAGGACCTTGGGTATGCCCTTGAAATTTTATTAACTTTGAAAAAAAACTTGAATACATTGGGGGGGTGTTGAAACAAAAATAAAAGCAGCAATAACAATAAGAAAAGGAGCAAAACGTGCAACACAGGAGCAGGAGAAGTCAGCAGCAGCAGAAACCCTGCGCAAAAAAAAAAAAGGAAGATGGGGGGCGGTCTGAGCTGTTTTTATAGAAAAAGAAGAAGAAGAAAGGATTCTCCACACGGTGAGGGTGTGCAGGTGCATACGCACCTCTCTTCCTCTTGGCCAACTGTCCAAGGACAGTAGGACAGTAAAAGAAAAAAAAAAACGTGAACAGTAAAAAAAAAAAAAAAAAGAGGGAAAAAGAGTCCATCCACACATGGATTCTCCACCCTCACCGGGTGGATGCAGCCCACCTGGTGAGGGTAGTGTGCCATGCGCACACTTCTCTCTCTTGTAAATGTCCAAGTAAAAAAAGAAAGAGATAAGCTCCAGTAAAAAGGTAAAAAGAAAAGGAAGGAATTAGTAAAAAAAAGAAGGAAAAAGAATCATACTCTAAGTAGGACACTTCACCTCCACCTGGTGAGGGTGAAGCATGCACCCCCTCCTCCCGTAACTCATTTTTCTTTTAAATTTTGGAAGCGGGATCTTTTAGTAACCGTAACCCGGTGAGGGTAGCCTCCTTGGCTCCTTAACTGTCTCCTACGAGACTATAAATACCCCCTTAGGGGGCTCATTTGGAGAACACGCAAATGTGTGGCAAGTTTAAGAGTTCCTTGTGGTAAGAACTCTTGGCTTTGAGAGTGGTAGGCTTCGGCCCCCTCTCTTTCCTTTTTTATTTGGGTTCAAGTCTTACCTTAGCCTAATGTTTTAATGTGTTATGTTATATTATATGTTTATTATAACATGTAAATATGACATGACATAATATAAACAATATATGATTGCATATGTCACATTATATGTGATGATCGTATATAATTAATTAAATCTAGGAGGGTGTAATTTAATTCAATAAGTCAATTATGTTAATTACAACTCCGCCTAGGTATGAGTCTCTTGTGCTTAACCGGTCCCAAGCCCGGATAAAGGAGGGTTGTGGTAGGTGACAGCCAGCGTAAATTTTTTACATCTCATGATATGGATTCAATCAAAATTAACGTTGAGGCTCCCTCTACCTACGACGCGCTGCACCGGAGTCCGGGTGTAGTGAGAAATAGGCAAGGGTTGAGAGCGTTCCTCACAAGCGACGCGCCACGTCGACGTCCGGATGTGATGTTAAATGAGCAAGGGTTCTCACATCATGGACGGGTGTGGGTAAAGAAGTTAGTCCATAGAACCGAACAGAGAAAATGACATAGGACAAACTTGGAGAATAATAAATGTTACTATAGAAAGAATCCTAAGAAAGTGCAGGTTGAGAAGATGATTAGAGTAGGTTCTTGGAATATAGGGTCTCTTACAGGAAAGTTGATGGAACTTGTTGATACCATAGAGAGAAGAAAAGTTAATATTGCTTGCATTCAAGAGACTAAATGTGTAGGAGAGAAAAGTAAGGAAGTAGGAAATACAGGTTATAAATTGTGGTATACCGGAAAGGAGAGAAATAAAAATGGGGTAGGTATTATTATTGATAAGACTTTGAAGGATGTTGTGGTAGCGGTGAGAAGAGTAGGAGATAGGATTATCTTAGTGAAATTAATTATTGAGGGAGATGCGATTAATGTAGTTAGTGCCTATGCTCCATAAGTTGGATTAGACAGTGAGAGTAAACGGAGGTTTTGGGAGGATATGGATGACCTTATGCAGAGCATACCAAATGAAGAGAATATTTTTATTGGTGGGGACCTCAATGAGCATGTAGGAAGTGAACGTCAGGGTTATGAAAAGGTTCATGGAGGTTTTGGTTTTGGGACTAGAAATGAAGAGGGAATAAGTATCCTCAATTTTGCTATGGCCTACGACCTTATACTAGCAAATACTCATTTTATAAAAAGGGAATCTCATCTAGTGACCTTTAAAAGTGGACAAAATAGAAGGCAAATTGACTTCTTTTTCACAAGAAAAACAAATCGCGCTTTATGCAAGGATTGTAAAGTTATCCCTGGAGAGGCCTTAACAAGTCAGCACAGGTTAGTGGTCTTAGATATTAATATCAAGAGGTGGTCGGATACGTTTAGAAGGAAGACTGCTACTAGAATAAGGTGGTGGGAATTAAAAGAGATGAAACAAGTGATGTTTAAGAATGAACTTCTCAATATGGGTGATTGGAAGTCGAATTTGGACACCAATACTATGTGAATAGATATCGCCTCAAAAATTAGAAAAGTAGCTAGAAAAGTGCTCGGAGAGTCTAAAGGACATGTCCCACCTGCGAAGGAGAGGTGGTGGAATGAGAAGGTACAAAAGGCGGTGAAGAGTAAAAGAGAATGGTATAAAAGATTGCCAAAGTGTGATAATAATGAGGCTTATGAATAATATAAGATAGTAAAAAAGGAAGCAAAACAGGCTGTTAGTAGGGCAAGAGCTCAGGCTTTTAAAAAAATGTATGAGAAACTTGAAACCAAGGAAGAAGAAAAAGATATTTATAGATTGGCAAGGATAAGAGAGAAAATGTGTTGAGATCTTAACCAAGTTAGATGCATCAAGGATAATGAAGGAAAGGTGTTGGTGAAAGATGAGGATATCAAAGAAAGGTGGAGAAGTTACTTTGACAATCTTTTTAGTGATAATCATAATGGAAACATAGTGGGCATAAAATGTACAACAGAGCATAATGTGAACTATACTAGGAGGATTAGATTTTCAGAAGTCAAGGAAGCATTGAAGAGGATGAAAGTAGGTAAAGCGTGTGGTCCTGATGGAATTCCTATTGAAGTGTGGAAATGTTTAGAAGATGTTGGAGTGTAATGGTTGACCCGACTGTTTAACAAGATCTTAGTATCAAAGGAAATGCCAGATGAATGGAGGAAGAGCACTCTTGTACCTATTTTTAAAAACAAAGGAGACATCAAGAATTGCTCAAATTATAGAGGAATTAAGCTCATGAGTCATACTATGAAGTTGTGGGAGAGAGTTGTGGAACATTGTTTACGTTCTGACACAACTATCTCAGCCAATCAATTTGGCTTTATGCCGGGTCGATCAACTATGGAAGCTATCTTTCTCATCAGGAACTTGATAAAGAAATATAGAGAGATCTACATATGATGTTCATTGATTTGGAGAAGGCTTATGATAGAGTTCTAAGAGATGTCTTATGGTGGGTGTTGGAGCGCAAGAGAGTATTTACTAGGTACATATAAGTATTAAAAAAAATATATGAAGGAGCAACTACTAGTGTCCGTACAGTCGGAGGGGAAACAAGAGATTTTCCTATTTCTGTTGGAGTGCATCAAAGATCAGTAATAAGTCCTTATCTTTTTGCGTTAGTTATGGATGATTTAACAAAAGATATACAAGAGGACATTCCGTGGTGTATGTTGTTTGCGAATGATATTGTATTGATAGATGAGACGTAAGAGGGAGTTGATAGAAAACTAGAGTTTTGGAGGAGCACCTTAGAGTCTAAGGGTTTCAGGTTAAGTAGAACTAAGACAGAATACATGCATTGTAAGTTTGGTGAAGGTCGGATAGGCAAAAATGAGGGAGTTAACTTGGATGGGATGACAATATCCTAAAGCACTAATTTCAAATATCTTGGTTCGATCCTCCAAGAAGACGGAGGATGTGACGAGGATGTTAGCCATAGGATTAAAGCATGCTGGTTGAAGTAAAGACTTGCAACGGGAGTCTTGTGTGACCGCAAGATCCTAACGAAGCTAAAAGGAAAATTCTACCGTACGGCGATAAGACATGTAATGTTATATGGTAGTGAGTGTTTGGCGATGAAGGGGCAACATGTCTCTAAGATGAGTGTTGCCGAGATGAGAATGTTAAGGTAGATGTGCGGGCATACTAGGCTAGATAAAATTCGTAATGAGTATATTAGAGAAAAAGTAGGAGTGGTACCAATTGAGGATAAATTGAGAGAAGGGAGATTGAGATGGTTTGAGCATGTTAGGCGTAGGCCTAAAGAGGCTCCGGTTAGAAAAGTGGAGCATATTAGGATAGAGGAGGGGAAGAAAAGAAGGGGTAGACCTAGATTAACTTGGAAGAGGATAGTACAATATGATTTAGAAGTTTTAAACCTTTCACAAGAGATAGCTCAAAATCCTTTATAGTGGAAACATAGAATCCATATAGCCGACCCCAATTATTTGGGATTAAAGCTTCGTTGAGTTGAGTTGAGTTGAGTGAGTCAATTACGTTAATGTGACATAAAGTCTATTAATATGTAACATGGTAATGTGACATAAAGTCTATTAATATGTAACATGGTAATGTGACATAAAGTCTATTAACATGTAACTTATTTATATGACATAAACATGTGACACATGTTATTAAGTCATATGTCACATTTATATTAAGGTGACATAAAATTTATTAACATGTAATTAATACATGTTATTAAATTATATGTCTTATGTGTTAATCATATATGGTTAACTATATTCATAAGACATCAAATTCACTGGTTAAATGACTTAGTCACATTGATTAAGTCCACTCACAACCTAACCCATTGATCAAATGACTTAACTAAGTCGATCATGGTAGGGTCTAATATAGCTTGAATCTAACTACATCGGTCAGACGATCTTATGTCTTTGATCTAATTTCAAATCCAACGATCGAATCGTTTAGACATCGACCAAATTTAAATCTGACGGTCTGATCTCTATGATCGTGACTCGATGTTATAATTGAATGGTCCGATCTCCATGATCGTGACTTGATCTCGTAATCCAGCGGTCGGATCATCCCGATATCAACCGAATTCTAGATCTAACGGTTGGATCTTATGATCTTGACCTGATCTCATAATCTAGCAGTCGGATCATCCTGATATCGACCGAATTTCAGATCTAACGGTCGGATCTTCATGATCCTAACCAAATCACATATTTAACGGTCGGATCATCTCGATATCGATCGAATTTCAGATCTAACAGTTGGATCTTCACGATCTTGACCAGATCACATATTTAACGGTCGGATCATCTCGATATCGATCGAATTTTAGATCTAACGGTCGGATCTTCATGATCTCGACCTGATCTCATAATCTAGCGGTCGGATCATCTCAATATCGACCGAATTTCAGATCTAACGGTCGGATCTTCGTGATCTTGACTAGATCACATATTTAGCAGTCGGATCATCCCGATATCGACCGAATTTCAGGTCGGATCTTCACGATCTCGACCTAATCTCATATTTAACGGTCGGTTCATCATGATATCGATCGAATCCAAGATCTAACGGTCGGATCTTCATAATCTTAATCAGATCACATATTTAACGGTCAGATTATCCTGATAATCGACTGAATTCCAGATCTGACGGTTGGTATGTTTGCCATGCGGTCGATATCGACCGAATTTTAGATCTAATGATCGGATCTTTACGATCTTGACACGATCTCATAATCCAGTGGTCAGATCAGCCTCGACCAAATTCCAGATTTATTGATCAAATCTTCATGATTTTGAGCTTATCTTATAATCCCACGGTTGGATCGTTCCGATATCGACTTAACCTCAAATCTAACGGTATGATCTCCATGATTGTGACCTGATCACATATTGATGGTCAGGTCTTCACGATCTTGACTCGAGTTCATAATTCAACAGTCTGCTCTTCATGATCGTGACCTAATTCTTTAATATGATGACTAGATCATCCACATTTCAGATCTAATGGTTGGATCTTTCCAATATTGACCAGACATTAGATCTAATAATCTGATCCTTATGATCTTGACTTGATTTCATAATTTGACTATTTGATCATATCGATCTTGACTGTCGTCATAATTTGACAGTCCGATTTTATCAATCTAGTCCGTCTTCTTAAATCTAACGATTTGACTATGCTAGTCAAGATCGTTAATCTTGTTTAATCAAATCAATCATTCTGATTGTATTTGTTAATATCAGAATGATCTTTCGATCACAATAATTACGACTCTGGAGCACAATTTGTTATAATTGATCAAAGTTCTGATCAATATTTATAGTTCATGATGTAATTATTAGGTTGCTACAAATAGAAATTTTTGTGATGTTGTAATACCCTTGCTCAGTGGGGCCTCATTGTAATTTGTAACATCTTTTAATTAATGATATTTCATTCATTTATTATTTCCATTACTGCACATTTGTGTCGTCTCTCATTTCTCGCATGAATTTTATGGCAATTATCAGTATTACGCATAAAGGGGTTAATCAAAGGTTTCTAGTGATTTCACTGGTGTAATTAACATCGATCGAGGTCGATGGAGAGGGGTCCAAATTCAAATCCACACGCTTGATTCGGAATCCAACTCATTATTTACGAGTCGCGAATCAAACAAAATATCCACATCAACATCAAAACATATAAAAATAATTCTTTTTTTATATATTTTGATAAAATATCATTTCCACAAGGGGACGTAAAACCTTTCCCTTAAGTATTACATAATAGTAAAAAAAAATAAACATAAAGATATTGTTGACAACTAGACATACATCTATTCTAACCTTACATTGTAGGTGTTATACAAATGTAAGGTTGTTGATACATCTATTCTAATCGGCCCAAGACTTATAAGCTTCGTATCGTTGTTGATATTCCTGTAGAAACCGGTTATACTCATCTGTGTTACCATAGATGATTGTCATCGGTATCCATCTTTGTGTCTCTGGCCCATGATAAGATCTTCCTGAGGATTGATAAGAGGAAGCATCTGAGTTTGGATGATAAGTGGGATATCTTCCTAAATAACTCGATGCATCATAGGGTGGTGAATATTGATAATACATGGTTGGATATCCATAAGGACTATAACCCTTTAATGGAACTTTAGAGGATGCATCAGACGAATGCTCTTGAGCACACTCTTTGGATGTTTCTCTTACTCTCCTTTGGAACTCTTCTTGTTGCTTCCCTTTGACCTTATGATATATCCTTAGCCAACCTGTTGGACTAGTCATCATCCTGCGTAGCATGTGTAAATTGTTGCTCCCCTGTGTAAATAATTGGAGGAGCTTCACCCTATTGAGTTGATCCACATCCTCGAGATGACCGTTGTTGTAGGGATCCACCTTGACTTCCATGTGGATCATCATCGTCATCATCAGGGGTACTCGTTATCGAAGTAGAGTCGTTTGAAGTTTGGTAAACGAGTTTGTCGCTCGGCTCTGGTGTCTCGTATGATTCCTCCTCTTGTACATTTTCTGAATCTGCAATATTTATAGGAGTTGTTACTCTTACTTTTACCCTTACATGAACTTTGTGGGGTGGATTTCTTTTGCCGTTTTGAAGGAGGTGGAAGTTGGAACTCTACGGACACGGAAACACCATCCAATTCTCCTTCTGCACATGAC
Organism: Zantedeschia hybrid cultivar; assembly: GCA_030544215.1. NCBI lineage: Eukaryota > Viridiplantae > Streptophyta > Magnoliopsida > Alismatales > Araceae > Zantedeschia > Zantedeschia hybrid cultivar. The sequence goes on from JARZZO010000016.1 coordinate 16,969,650, forward strand.
CGATCATTTAGATCAAACTCTGATGGACTCAAAACATTCCTTAAATCCACCCATGCATGAAGTGAGTTCTGCTCCTCAAATATCTGGTCCAGATCGATCAGTTCTTTAACTTGTTGTTCTGCTTGCATCGGTCGGCCAACAACTTCATCTCTTCATCATTCTTCTTTTCTTTGGTTCTCTTGATTTTTTTGAAGATTCTTTAGTTTCAAGCGCATGTTTTAGTGGCAAACGACTAATTGCTCCAATCTCACTGAGCTCGGTTCTTTTGCTTGGTGTGTATCAAGCCAAATGTGGACCAATTCCTCTCACAGCCAGAAGAGGAGGTGGTTTGGTTCAATACATGGATGGCAACATATGCAAGATTTTCATAACTTGGAACCTTCCCATGATCCATCCACTAGTCAGTTATAATTCCATGATCCAACTGATGATTAGCATTGTAAATTATGAAATTGATAATTATTTCGTGAAAGTATTAGTTCTGTGTAAATACCTGGTGAAAGCAATATGATTGCCCGTTGAGCACGATAAGTACCAAAATGTAGTTACCGGAGTCTATAGTGATGTATCTTGTTACATGCTATGACAGCTCGATTCTTATCATATAACATACGCTAAATCATATTTTGAGTCCCATGAAGTACTTCTTCATCATTGGGCAAATTTTGAGTAACAGAGTTATATTGGTATCTTGGATTGAAGAAATGACCTAAGGGATTGAAATTTTTTTAATAAGGAAATATAACTTATATAAAATAAAATGCCGAGTAATATGGAATGACTTATTTTGTTATCTACCGCATGCAAGTTATGGTGGAGTGTCCTACCCCATCTTGCATCTATGATATCCTACTACTTTCTATATATATTTTTGTTGGCCTTGGCAATGTCTTCCTTTGCACGGTCCATAGCTTCATATAAATATCCCATTGTGGCCTTCTTATCATCATCCACCATCCTCAGAACCCGTATAAGAGGTTCAACTATGCTCAAAATCATCTTTATATCCTTCCAGTACTCTCGGCTCTCAATCAAGTCCTCAACCTGCTTCCCCTTATCTCTAGCGTCATGCTTCACGTGCCTCGTCATCCAATCATCCCATTCTTTGCTTGAAATCATCTACTTCAAGGGGCCATTTTGTGACTGTATACTCTCCAAGGAAATGTACATGGAGGCGAAATGAGTTACCTCAGGACGTAGTAACTCTCTCTCTCCGGTGTGTTTACGCATCAACGTGAGCACATAGTTGTGGTTGTAGATATAGAATGTGATAAATTAGACTGACTTCACTATCTCAACTATTTTTACATCTTTTCCAATATCTTCTAGCATCAAATCTAGGGACTGAGCAGAACAAAGAACCCAATATAGATGTGGCCTCTTCTCCATTAACATTTGGCCAACAACTTTATATGAAGCTGCATTATCTGTTACAACTTATACTACCCAATCTTCTCCCACCTACTCTACAATGTCATCAATTAACTTGAAAAGATATTCAACGTTATTTACTTTTCCACTAGCATCAATGGACTTCCAAAATATAGTCCCAGCTTGACAGTATATAAGGAAGTTGATCATATTTCTTCTCGTTATTCCTATTCAAATAATGTTATAGAGAATGTCTTAATTAACTAAAGAATGTAATTTATTAATCTAAATATATTAAACTAATCCAAGGTATCCTGTCCAACCATCTATCATTATTGTGCAGTCTCTTTCATCCCAAATTCGCTTGAACGACTTGATATATTGTTGGAGATCACTTACCTTTTGAGGAAGTGTTGTATATCTCCTTGGCAGTTGGTCTAGGAATACTCTTACCCACATCTCCAATATTCTCAATCATGTCCTCCCAATAAGGACCCTTTGTAACATTGGTCGGTACACTGTTATAAACAAACCATCTCGAAACAGCGCCAATCTTCTCCTTGCATAACTTCAGATTCTTCATGTCAGGCGTGATCGTTGGTTGTATGTCTTTCCGTCTTGTTATGAAAGCATCTATAGGACCTACTTTAGGGTTATTGTCCCTAGTCAAGTCATGAATTTCCTCCCCGTTGGACCCCTATCTGGACCCACTCCCTTGCCCAACGTGTCGACCGGTGCATCTATATACATCCTCCTCAGCAAAAGATCTTCTACTTTCTTCCATGGCTTGATGCAAATCTTCTTAAGAATAAAAAGATGATTTGAGACTAATTTAATCGAGATGAAGCGTAGATAACTAATTGAAAATTTAAAATCAAGGAAATATATATATATATCTTACCTTGAGAAAAGTCTTCAAATACAGTAGACATCTTTCTGGTAGGGTCTATGTCTCCCTCTCGAGATTTGTCTCCTGGAGGGTAAATATGAATACCTTGACTTGAAGGACGTGTCATTTCCTCCATAATTTGGCCTATCATCGTTGATGCTGCTCCTCTTTCCATCTCTTTTTGTCGTAGCTTCGTAGGTAATTTTTGAATTAATCTTCATCTCTAATAGTGGACCAGTGTAAGTCTTCACTTCTCCTTTAACACTCCCAATATGTTGCTTTGGATGAAAGACTCTAGCAGAAATAATCTGATTGTAGTAGTTGCATTTGACCTTCCGTGAGGTCATGTCTACGACGGTCAGTAGTTCCATCCTGGGTCACCATGAGAAGTGACAGATGTGGCCTCATTATACCCCGAAGTCGACTTCTTTAAGAAGAAAAAAAACATTAAGAGAGAGAGAGAGAGAATGACAAAGAGAGATAGTGAGAAATAAGAAAAAATAGAGAAAAAGAGAGTGCGATATCATACCCTGAGAGAGACAATGAGAAAGAAAGATAGAGAGACAAAAAGGTTAGAGAGAAAAAAATAAGTAGAGATAAAAATAAATAGGTACAGAGAAAAATGGTTAGAGAGAGAGAAAATTAAAGAGAAATTTAAAGATGAAAAAGTTTGAGAGAGAGATATATGTTAGAGAAAATAAAAAAGAATAATAGAAAGACAAAAAATAGAGAGAGATATGTTAAAAAGAGATTAAAAACTTAGAGAGAGAAAATAATAAAAAGAGAGAAATGTTAAAGAGAAAAAATGATAAAAAAAATCGATGTAGTCCGTCCGTCCGTCCCTTAGAGAGTTTTGGAGAGTAAGAGAACTTTGAGTTTGAGAGAGTATGAGAGCTTAGAGAGAGAGAGGGATTATAGAAAGAATGAGATTTGAGAGAGAGAGAGAAATGAGAGTTTGTTTGAATGAGGGCTAGCAAGGGTGGGAGGTGGTTTTATAGGCTGTTGAAGGGCTTAGAAGCCCCTTCTAGCCGTTGGGAACCCATTGGAATGGGTTCCCAACGGCTAGTTCAGAGCTAGCCGTTGGGACCTTGGATCGGCCGATCCAGGCCGATCCCAGTGCCAGAACGCTGGGTCAGGGCTCGGGATCGGATCGGTCCGGCCGATTTCCAATTGGATCAGCCGACCCGATCCGATCCGAGCCGATCCTGCATACCTTGATTGGAACCGGCCAATGCTGGATTGCGATCCGATCTGGTAATCCATGCCGTGTACTTGTCCTCTCTTCTAACTTCTCATCATGTCTTTATCTCCCTATCTGTAAGTGTCTCTCCTCCCCTCTCCCCACCGCTCGACTGCAAAGGTGCTGCTTAGGTACCTGCTCTAGGTGCTTAGAGGCCCCAAGTACACCTTGGATTGCCTCGCCTCCTTGACAACTATGAGTTATTGTCACTGAACAGAAAAAGACACCTAACATGATTTGTATCAAAATGTTTTAATATTTCAGTTAGTGTTTCATTTCTTGATCTTAGTTTTATTGTCTATTTTATCTCTTTTGGGTGCAGAGGCCCTGTACTGCTGATTAAGATTGTTGTGTAATGAACTTGATATTCTTTTGTTGCTTGAATACAATTATGTTTTATAGTTTTGTCAACCAACATAAATAATCATATTCATGTTTTTCCAGGTTCTTCAGGGAATGTCTCATATGAATAGCCAGATATTCAGGAGGCATCTTAGGGAGTTTTATCCAATGATCACTAAACTTGTGTGCTGTGACCAGGTAATCCTTTTTTCTGTGGGTAGCCCTTACAATATCACTCCTATACTCTCTGCTTTATGTGCACTTAATGTCCTTTAGACTCCAGTTTATGTTCTGTTCTCAGTTCTTAAAACAATTTTTTTCCCTTTTATGTAAGGTTTTCAGGTTTTGAACCCTCAAACTTCTTAAACATCAAGAGAACCATACAAAATTCATATTCACCAATAAACTATTCAAGATCTGATGAGCATTATTTTTACATACGTGCTTAACACTATAAAAAAATTATACAAATTGCAAGCTGGTTGAATTTCAACTGTTGGGACAACTTAGTCAAGTTCAGGCATTTTGGCGGGAGCGTCTGTTCCTTCATGGCCAGCTGTAAGAGCTGTAGGACTTTTGGTGGGAGGGTGGGAGGCTCGTCTCAGAGCTATGGTTGCTCCCCAATAAACTGAAAATTGTCTCTGCAAAGGCCCTTCTCAGAAGAAAACGCAGAATGCACTTTTCCCTGCAATGATGACAGTTCTTGCCTCTTCAACAAACAATGTATCTGCACAAATAAGGTGCAGAGTTCACATGCCATATGCTTTTCCAAAGTTTCTTCTATTTGGTATTCCTTAGCCAGTGAGATATTGCAGGAGCTTCATTTGTTGAGTGGCTTTTGTGTACTTATCGCACTTTCCTCCTTTTGATATACAAAATATTTGTCTATCAGGTTTCCTCCCTAAGACATCTGCCATGTCAAACTCCATGGCGGACCCCTGCCCTTTTGGTGGCCTTTGGAAAGTCCTTGTTGAACCAGGCTGGCTGGTTGGTAAGCAGAGTGTCAGCTGTAAGAGCAAAATATTTTTTGGTGATCCTAGTTTGATGGGATAGGGGCTTTCATGTGGTAGAACTGGTGGAAGCATGACCAATGCATTGTCTGCATGTGGGTTTGGAGAGCAATGGAACTGGCGGGAAAGTAACTGCACTTACTGCTGGGAGATACTGTGGTTATCAGATCAAATGTGGAACCAAAGTTTACTGGCAGATATGTGTAGATGCTAAGCATTGTTATTTTACATTTTTGCATTTATGCTACTGATAATCTAATCTGCTGCAGAAGTTTAAGTGCTTAGTGCAAAATGCAGTATACTCAGCATCTTGGTAATATGTCATCGTCTGTTGCTAGCATATGAACCTGACGGATTAGTATGAAATCTAGATGATGCTCTGCTACTATCATAAATGTGTTTTTTGGTGACGTTTATCTGTTGATCTGCAGCTTTTGTGGGTTGGGTGGGCTACTTAACAAAGTTCATGCATGCTTTCAGATGGATGTTCGTAGAGCTCTTGGTGATCTCTTCAGCATGCAGCTGACACCTCTTTTGCCGTAGCTGCTTCAGCGCAACTTCATTGCCTTCTTCACCGAGATCCATGCTGCACTGCCAGCTACTTCTTGGTTGTACCGGGTAAAGGAAGTTCCTCTTGGCCAACATACAGCAGGATCATTCGTGCTGTTGCAAAACTCGCTCATGATGGTGCCGGTGCCTACACTTACAATCATGCATTTTTGACGTGACGGGGCTTCAATCAGTCTTGTATACTGCCTTTTGTATCTGTTCCATGTACTCATTTGCGATTCGGAGAGCGAGGGGGTTACCTTGGGGGGTTAAGAGGAAGCTCACGGCAAGATGAATGTGGTTGGTTTTCCTACTTCGGGTAGGATGAAATTATTTTGTAGTCCCTTAGGCAGTCATATTTGTTTAAGGCTAGTTTTCCTTCCTTTCATAGTGGCTGAGGAAATTTATTAGTCATCATGTTTGTTCTATGCCCCTATTTTTTGCTTGCATATACTTCCCGTATGAGGATGGATTTCCTATTATTTGGTAACAGGAAATGTATCTATTACCATTCTTTTCCATCTTGTAATCACGCCAGAGTCTGATCTAATGTTCTTCTACATACGTACACTTTAAAGAGGAGGATAAGAAAATTTGAGAAATATTTAAAATCATGTGGTTTGGGTGGAGTACGAAAAGATTTGACTTTCTTAAAATTTAAGTTTAGATTTGACTGTCTTAGATTTAACTTTAAATATGACATTGGACTGGATAAATTAAAGTGATGGAGCAGGATTTGTGTTATCTGCCCCGGATAATGGGATATGCCTATGAGGATGATTGTACGTCCCCAAATTGGACGCATCAATTTTCACCATTTGAAACGTCTTTCACCTTCTTTGTGAACGTGTACAACGCACTATGCAGGTTTTTTCACCCTATCATATGTGCCTCAAATCCAAAACCCTATGTTCATCCCTTCTTTCTTCGTATGCATTCGGGTGGAGTCGCATCAAATTTGAGCACCCATGGACAAGCATATCCAGCCTTTTTTGATGCGAGCTCAAGACCTTCAAGGTGCGTGATGATCAAGAATTGCCTATAGTCAAATTCCTACCCATCGTTACCCCATAGTCCACCAATACATTGCAGAAGCTTGGGTCAACTTGAACTTGGATGCTTGTCATCCTATATAAAGTTTCTATTATTAATTAAGAGTAATACTTACTGCACCGCATGCGGTATAGTAAGGATGTCGTGAATTGCAACATGCAACTTCTTTTTATCATTTGTCCCATTTTTTTTTCACTTTTTGACTTTTTTGAATGGAGAGAAAAAGAATTTGGATTTTTTTTGATAGGGTTTATTGCTGTCTTTTTTCACTAAGTTCTTTTTTAAAATAACATATTTTTGTCTCAAAAATGCATTTTCCATTTTAACTTGGCAATATGCCAGTTTATCATTGCTTGCGCAATTTTATCATTTTATGTACAGTTTTATCGCTTCGAAATGTAATTTTATTACTTCCTACAACTCATTTTTATCACTTCCCACGTAGTTTAATTTTATTACTTTCAAACATAATTTTATCATTTTCTATATAATTTTATCACTTCGTATGTAATTCAATTTTATTACTTTGAAATGTAATTTTATCACTTCTTATAAATTGTATCACTTCGAAGAGATAAAATTGTGTTTTAAAATGATAACATTGTGTAAGAAATGATAAAATTATGTAAAAAGCAATAAAGTTGTGCAAGAAATGATAAGATTGAATTGCTTACGAAGTGACAAAATTATGTGAAAAGTGATAAAATTGCATTTGGAAATGATAAAATAACACATGAAGTGACACATAGGAAGTGATAAACTGGAAGGTGGTCAGGTTAAAATGAGAAGGATATTTTTAGGGCGAAAATGTGTCTTTTTCCAAATGGAGGTGAGTAAGAACGGACACCAGTAAATACTGTAAAAAAAAACTACAAATTCTTTCTTTTTCTACTCAAAAGGGTCAAAAGATAAGAAAGAAAGCATACAAATGGTGGAAGTAAGTTGCATGTTGCAATCCACGTCATCGTTGAAAAGGATCTGTCCTATGTTTGATTGATTTCGATTAGTCTCAACTTAGTTACTTGTTAAGGCGGCTTATGACTCTCTTCACGCTCCCACTGAGTGTGAACCCCATAGAGTCTATGTAATCATGCTCGCTCTCGTAGCGACATGGCGATCGTCATATGAGTAGAGTGATCACAGCCTGATGGCATTCTCATATATAAGTGTATTAATAAAGATCTTCAATTATTTCACTTACAAAGATATCTAAGGACCATCAATCCATGTGCAATCAGCACAAAACTATCCATCATTTTAAGGCTTTCACCATGATAGCATAGAGCGAGGCTCTTAGTACCTTGCACAAGGAACACAATTCTTTTTCTTTTTCTACCTTGGGAGAATTGCTCAATGCTAGAGCCTTTATTGGAGTATCAACACATTTGGCATGATGCATCTGGAAGCATTCGAAGATCTTCTTGATACAAGTCTTTTGAGACAAACTTAGAAATTTATTGGATCGATCTGTTTGTATCCTTACTCTCAATATGTAATATGCCTTGCTTTAGTGATTCAACTTAAAAGTTGGAAGACAACTGCTCTCGTGTGATTTTGATAAACTCCATGTCATTCTTGTCTTGCATAAGGTCATAACTTCCTCGTTAGGTGTAAGCTCATCACCGTCCACGTAAGAACAACAATTTGTGGAGGGAGACATCTCTCTTTGCCATTGCGCCTAAAGTTGAAGCATTTCCTTCACGGTTTTGTAGCTCATATAGTTGCAATTCATGTCAAAGCTCTTCAATAGATAGGAAATCCAACCTAAAGAAAGATTCATATATATATGTGGATTAGCTCTAATAAGGAAGAAGCCCTGTTGACCTTCCTAAAAGGCTTTCTGCAAGCTTTTCCTACTAAACATTATTTATATATAGGGAGATCACTTTAGTGAGAGACCTTAATGGCCCTTCTCAAGCCAATTGGGTTGTCTCTCATGTTCAGTATGTCCTAATCTCACATGCCATTCCATAGAACCAAAAATAATATTAGAAGAGGATGCAATTGTGAAAAGAGAATCATTATATTCTAAATCCATATAAGTTGCTCCTTGAATGACCATGACCACAAAGTCACTAACCAAAGTAAAAAGACTATAGTTCCAAAGAAACTAAATGAGCAGTTTGAACATCAAAGTGCTAAAGTTGAAAATAAATTACATCAAACATTAGGGCACATCATGTAATAGAAGGATGCGTCCATGTCGCACTTAACTAGTCTAAGCAAACTTCAATGACCGATTATCATCCATCATGGTGACACATTGGCTGCAAGTTGCTACTAGACGATAATATGGAAATCTGGCTCGCTTACAAGCTATGTGACTTGTTACTCCTAAGTCTACAATCTAATGAGAGACTTTGTAAGTAATAAATATTTTTGATCATACATACGTAGATCAGTACATATATAAGACTAACTTATACAGTGCAATCACTAACATAGTGTCCCATGATCACTTGACGTTGCTCATATTTCTCTTTCCATGCTTGCTGGAGTCCCTTCTTCTAATTAGCCTTTTAATGTATATTCTACTTTTGCCTATTCCAGTTACATTTGGGCCTCTTTTCCTTGGACTTGTTTGCATTAGCTACTAGTGCGTTATGATTGGTCATCTCTTTGCACTCTTCTTCAAGCTCAAGATGACGTAAAATGTCATTAAATACTTTCATTATGAGTCAACACCAATTTGATGTGCTCCCAAGAAAATATAGCTCGAGAACATAGTATGACAAGCACTTTTATCAGAGAGTTCTATTGTAATTGTCTTCAATTATCTGATCATTGAAGATATCACCCTCAAGTGCTTTGCTATAGAGTGAGTGGGATCCATCATGTATTAATTGAACCTTATGGTAAAGGCCCTTAGCCTTATTGTTGATGTACCTCCATACTATAGCTTCAATTGCCCCAATATCTCTTTGGCAGTTTCATAGCTCCAGGACTCTTTAATAAGGTCACCATACATGTAGTTCAACATAGTATAATACACACACACACACACATCCACTTATCCTTATTAAGCCACTTCTCATATGCTTCCTTATTACGATTGACTCAAGCAAGCAGTCCATCATTTGATAAATGTGACATCACTTCAGTCAAGATATCAAGTACTTCCTTCTCATTATGAAGAGTTGCAGATCCCAACTACTTCAACTTAATCCTTACCTGATTAAGGAATTTGAGCTAAAATTAATTTCGTATAGAAATCTAAATGACGTCGACCTTGAGCGACGCGAATTAGAAAAATTCTAGAAAAATAATAAAAATTAATCAATAATTAAAACTCAGACTATTTCGGAACATTACAAATGTGATTTGAAATTTACTCAATGTGAAGTCAAAATTAGTATGTCTACAATCTTGTCTCTTGTTTTGTCATGAGATTTATGAGATATTTTGTTGTTTTTCTGTTGCCCTCCTAAACTCTCTTTTACATTGGGGCAGTCCATGTGTTGTACGGTTTAACTATTATGGTTTACAGTAGTTGTTTTGTATGTAAAACAGGTTGATGTGTGCTCATGGTGGTCATAGTGTGGTTGATGTGTGCTTATGGTGGTTATGGTGCCTATGGTGGTTAGTAGCTGTTTTGTGTGTAAAACAATTTGATGTGTACTCATGATGGTCATAGTGTGGTTGATGTGTGCTTATGGTGGTTATGGTGCCTATGGTGGTTAGTAGTTGTTTTGTGTGTAAAACAATTTGATGTGTACTCATGATGGTCATAGTGTGGTTGATGTGTGCTAATGGTGGTTAGTAGTTGTTTTGTGCGTAAAACAGTTTGATGTGTGCTCATGGTGGTCATAGTGTGGTTGATGTGTGCTTATGGTGGTTATAGTTGTTTTGTGTGTAAAACAGTTTATGTGTGCTCATGGTGGTAATAGCGAGTTTTTATTAGTATTGTAGAGTGAGTTTTTAGTAGGTTTTACAGTTTATTTGTGCTTATGATGTGTTCTAATGACTGCTACAGTGGAAGCTCAATTATTTAAGTGCTTATAGGTTCTAATGTTTATATGGGGGCAGACCATGTCTTTTACATGCATGTAGACTGGGTTTTGTTAGTCTTAGGTGGCCTACAAGTCAATCTAACTTTGTAATCTCGTTCATTTATTAATATAATGACATAATATTCATTGTGTGTAAATCATATTAATTATCGTCTCATAATGAAGTCCGTGAATATGTGCGATAGTGATCAGATTATGATGAGATCATACTAATGAGACTGATCACTTAAACACACATATTCTTAATCGTTCCTAGTCGGAGGATATTCGAGAAGGACATCGGATATCCGGTTAGACTAGTACAGATTACTCCTGCACATATGATGAGGGTGAATGATCTCATAAGTCACTTGTGTGGAGACACTAAGGCGAATCTGTAGGTGCTCATTAGAGAATGAGTTCACTGAACTGATCCGACTGAATCGCTGGATGGTATTGTACATCACTGTCAACCAGCTTGATTCGATTGTCGCAGTTGCGTGGATGGTCTTCGGACCTGAGACACCAATGACACCTTGTCGGTGGACTTCTGTATTTTGACTTTGGTTTATGAATCTCTAACCACGGGATTCTAAACAGCCAAGAATCGGTTCAGCGGAATACCGTCAAAGGGAATTGAGTGTCAATAAGGAATCATTCGCTCTCGATATGATGAGAGAGAATGCTCTAGGAAGGATGCACGAAAGTCCCTAGCCAGGGCGGACGATAATATCGGAAAAGGAGTTTTTCGATATTCATCAGCGGCATCCGATCCAAGTGAGTCGACCGGTTAGGGTTTGACAGTACGTCATATCCTAAGTTGACTCGAGAGCATTGTACGAATGAAGGATTATATCTACACGGTAACTGTCGGCGGAAAAGTTCCAAGAGTGGGTTACTTAATCCCGATACCTTCTGGGTTCACGCGGTGTTACTTGGCACCCAACGTGATCGGAGGTCCAATCAAATTCGATGTGCGACATCAATTCGATTGATTAATTAATTAATAAAGAATTATTAATTGATTAATAAAGTCAGTGAAGAGTCACTGGGGTTATTGGGTCATTGACCGGATTGGTTATTAGGCCTAGAGGGTCACACGCAAATGATTCTCAAGGCGATGGATAAATAAGTGTGTTTTATACAAACCGGGGATTTTTATGAAAAACCGCGCGGTTAGTATAAAATGTAGCGAGCAGGCTGAGCAGGCCAAGCTGCTGCTAACCCTAGCCATCCCCTTCTCTGTTTCTCTCTCTCTCTGGCGTCCTAGGCTAGATCCGGATCTCCGGATCTGCTCCGCCGCTTCTCCGACTCCGGTTCGACGGGATATCGTCCGCGCGTTGCGGCAAACGGCGGAAGTTTTCGTGGCTGCGAAGAATGAGGAACGTGAGGATTTCCGTCGTGAGGAGGATCGCGTGGACTCCGCTAGAGGTCGGGCGCTTGCGCGGCTTACGGTGTCGTACCGACGGAACCGAACGGTTGCGGATTCGAATCCGCACACGGTAAGACTTCGATTATCCGATAATCGATTTTAGTTTTTTTTTGAAATGGGAACGGATCTCCCTGAATATTTTATTTTCCGTTGCGCGGGAGATTCGGAGGAACCCAAGAACCCAACATGTTTTACATGTTCTAATATTTTTGACACCTACTTTGTTTTTGACAGTAAGAGGTGAGACAGAATGTGGTACACATGGCTTTCTTCTCCTCCCACCCCTGACGGCCTCCTAAATTCTAAAAGATGGCTTCCCAAACTGTCTGAATAAAAGTGGCATCAAAAAAATCAAGTGATCAAGGTTCTCATCATCTTCGTTAAGGTAATATGCAGTCCTGATACCCTCCATGAAACAGGCTAGACAGACATACATCAGAATATGAGCAACCCCCCATAACAACATGGGTAATAATTTTATTCTGTGGCAGATTGAAAAGCTGACTCGGCTGAACAATCTCTTCGTGTAAGCTTAGACTATCAGAACAAGAAAATACAACTCTGAGCGATCCCCGACATGAAGAAATCAAATAAATAAATTAAAACCACCCCCAGCAAAAAAAACCCAGAGATAATCTAGCCTGATGAAGAATGAAGTGTAAGGAAGTATTTGGGCATGTCGACACTAGAGGTTACTAAAAAAAAAAGAAGAACAAATAAATTAAAATGTGACTTTGATATTGTCTTTAATATCCATAGTCATTGTGTTTGGCCAAGCTAGAACACAGAGGATGATTGTTGAGGCTTCCTCTGATGGACATGAATTTGCTGTTGAAAGATGGCCATGTTTCTGCTCCTCTGTATTTCCAGGCATGAAACTTTAATCAACATGAGTGAAGCTTTCTGAGTGGCTTTTCTTTCTCCTATTCTTATGAGTATTTCTGTAAGAGCCAAGGCCAAAATTATCAATTTTTCATGCTATTCAAGCACTAACGTTTCACCTGTGACTCCAAATTTCATTGCTGCAGAGGAGACACAGAAACAGATGCCATCCTGCCCCTATTTTGGTCCAAACACTAACTCCTCTCCACATACCTCTCTCTCTTAGATTTTCTTGGGTACTCACATTGTCCAACCAAGAAAAAGAATTAGAAAATATCTACAGAGTATGTTTCTAGATCCCAAACTGATCCATTCACTTACGTGATAAGGATCGGTGGGCCAGTCCTAGTAAATTTTGCGCTTCACTTGATGACATGCAATGTAAATATTTGCAAGTTCTTCCTGCTGATTGTTGAAGCACCATGAAACTATTCATTCCAACATTGAGAAAATAACCAACAGCCAGGGTGGAGTACCATTATCTCTATTTTCCCTTTGAATGTCTTTTTCCTATGATCCTCTCGCATCCTCTGGCAAAGCCTTCACTTTCTAGCTTCCTTCCCTTTTAGGAGGCAAATGCTTGTCTTAAACCATTTTGTCATTGGATTCATTTTGTTCTTAGTTAAACCATTTTCTCATTGGATTCAGTTTGTTCTTAGTTATTTCAAAATATTTCCAAATTTATCACAGCAATCTCTAATGTCATAACATTGTCACAATTCAGCAGTGCACCATGACACAAAATTTATCATGCAAGTGATAGAGAAGATTCAAGGAAGATTGAAGAAAAATGATGACAACTAATAGATTGCTCTATGGAAAAGTAGCAGCAAATGAGTTTGTGTGTGCTCATGGTGGTAATAGAGAGTTTTTATTTATTTGTGTCAAGCTGCATTCACCTCCATAACCTTCCTCCATGCATGCATAACCTCCCTTCACTCGAGATATTACATCTAGTCGATTGCCCTGCGATCCAACGCTTGCCAGATGCAGTCCCTTTGGATGTCGTCCTTATGTAGAAGTAAAAAAATTTTGTTTGGCGTTTGACTGAGAAGCCAGTGATACTGAGCTACTATTATTTTGTTGGTTAATTCCTCCTCCCATCATGCACTTCTCCAGCAGCTATAGAAGGAAGAAAATATCCTCTGAATGATCGAAGATGACTGGATTTAGAAATATATTGTTTAAGTGCTTCGGGTGATTAACATCAATGTTTACCCATGAATTTTCATCTTTTTTTCTAGACTAGATTCTGTGGTATCGTCATTGGTTAGAAGGTCCTTATTACATTTCAGTAATTGTTGTTGGAGTTTGTCTATGCAAAGCTTGTGGTTTTGAGATGGTCACACAGACTAATGTAGACCTATAAATCTAAGGGATAGAAAACACAAGTAACTTTGTCCGCAAATGTATGCATTCATGGATGCTCGATATGCACTGCAGAGGATCACTATCAAACTAACTCTTTCAATTTTTCAAATAAAAAACATAGAGCGGAAATGACAATATCTTTCGTCTAGCTATCATCTAGACATGTAATGACGACCCACACTACTCCTAAATAAGAATAACAGTAGAGACATTTATTACTATACATAGCCATATCTTGTTTCACACAGCATCAACCACACAAAAATCATAAATAAGCTATCAACCACATCACCCATATCATGTCGAATACACATGAACCACAAATAAACAAAAAATGGCTACGAAAGATGGACAAAAGGTTTAAACAGAGATATCTTAAAAGGCAATAAAGTTTAAATTGAGAAGTCTTAAAAGAGAGGTTATATACATCTCAAAATAGATGATGACGGACATCATAGAAAAGAAGAACCCTCCAAAATGCAACACATGATTTGCACAATCCTGGTAAAGTATTCCATTAACTTCTGCTTCATATCCACTTTCAGCATATCAATCAATGAGTTTAGTTTATCAACCTTCGTTTCTAATGATTCCACTTTATTTTCGAGTGATCGAAATCTCTCCTGTATCATGTCTTCCATTCCAATTGGCTGATATTTTAAGTCTATGCTTGTGTAATGTACATCATTGACCCATTGAAAATAATCACATCCTCCATCCTATAATTCAAATAAGACCAAAATATAAGTACAATCATTCTAAACAAAGGAGAAGCAATATTTGAAATATTTTAACAAATACTTACATTCCAAGCTGCGCATCTGTAGAATCTTCGTCCTTTGCTGGTTACTTTGGTGGAAGTGTAAGTCTTACATCTTCTTTTACAGTAGCACTCGGGGACACCATTCATGTCCCCTGAATTCTAAGATGAACGACCACAGGTTATGGAATGTCCGCTAAATTGCTCACTCATGTTGGTGGCCTATCTGAATTATAAGAATCGTCCTATTAGTGTAACCTTTATGGAGACTGTCAGAATGCCATGTCTTCTCCTATTATCCACTGTTCTCTAGATGCCTAACATAATGTGCACTAGGTGATAGTAGATTGCAAACTCATATATAATACTGGACACAACATCCTATCATACATGAAGATAGAAAGATGGAGACAAAATATTATTGGACATCTATAATTTCCACAAGTGAGTTTTTAATGGGCTTATGCCATTTTTGGTAGAGTATTTTTCAAGAAAAAAAATGTATCTGCAACGTTCGCTTCTGCTCTTCTCTTTCATAATCTACATTCAAGGAAGTCTAGAGCACAAGTTTGATCCAAGCCCTAAGCAAAATACATACTGATTGTTTCTATATTATGTCTGTATCATCCACCAAAATCCTACTTGTCGGTATCACCCAGCAGAACAGTCCTGCTGATGTCGTCCTCACTAGTGCCGCCAATATGTGAGGAGATGTACTTGTAGACCACCGTCGATGCTGTCGACTGCCACCATCGCTACAAATCTCCTCGCCACCGTCGTCGACCTGTACGCCACCAAGTTGCAGACTACCGCCAATGCCTTCCTCACCACCGTCGTCGATCTGTATGCCACCAAGTTGCAAACTACTGCCAATGGTGTCCTCGCCACCGCTGATGACCTGCACGCCACCAAGTTGCAGACCACCACCAATGTTGTCCTCGCCACCACCATCGACCTGCACGCTACCAAGTTGCAGACCACCGCCAGTTTTGTCGTTACCAATGTCATCGAGTAGGGGTATACTCGCCACCACCGTACTGTCCGAGCCCTAAACTTGGATAACTGCAACCCCCATAGACTCGCGCAAAAGGGAAACGAAAAGGTAATGTTACGGGAGTCATCTTAACAAAGGGCATTTTTGTAATATCTTGACAACTATTTCATCTGTTAAATAAATTGAGGAATATTCTTCCTCCATAGACGTCTCTAAACCACAAGTGTATGCAGACCAATAGTTAGAGATTAGGGGGGATGTGAGTAATTTTCGTAAAGGCACTACAAGGAGGATGGGATTTATCGGCAAATATATGTTGACGGCCAGATGTAATCATCAACAAAGGAAATATTAATCCACGGCTAGAAGCGGACCATCTACAATAGGGTTATATGTCAACGGCTACCATTACCGTTTACATATATTTAAGATATATCAACGACTAGTTATAGCCGTTGAGATATCTTATATATGTCAACGACTAACCTTGTAGCCGTGGACAAATCCCTTTCAAACCCGAGCCCCGCCCTTATGCCATTAACATATGTACCATATGTCCACGGTCACAGCCGTTGACATATGTTGCATATGTTCATGGGCGCAGTCGTTGATATATGACTCATTTGTCCACGGTCACAACCATTAACATATGTTTCATATGTCCACGGCCTTAGCCGTTGACATATAATATATTATTTGTTAACAGCTCCTGTCGTTGACATATAATGATGTTAGTCAACGGCCTGAGCTGTGGACATATGTTACATATGTTAACGATTTTTATTGACTCGTCAACAAATATTTGTCAACGGATCTTTTGTCTACGATTTTGTCAATAGTCGTTTAACCGTTGACATATGCATTAGTCTACGGCTTTGTTTTCTTTGTTAACGGTTTTTAGCTGTTGACAAATTTCTTATTTTTGATAGTAGGTAGAAGTACAAGAGTAATATTTAAAGATTTAAGGGATATATGAGTAATTTTTCACACACAAAAAAACAAGGCAGTGCAATGACCGTACATTGTCTGATCGTCAGACAGCTCAACCAATATGAATTCATCATTCTTTTAATACATCAGGTGGAAAGGTAATCCCGTGGGGTCTATCTATGGCTATCCATCTTAGTTACATTTAACACTCACGTTAGAGACCCAATGACCTTTTAATTATCAGTTCTTTTCGGCTCTGAGAGGGGCCAAGAACTTGTTAACACCACAGCCTCTCTTACAATATGTTGGCAACGGCCATGTGCTCAGTGGTGCGGTGCCCCTCCACAACTCCGAGAGCTTGGGTTTTCTTGCACTCCCTCTTGCACCAAACCACACTAATGGCACGGGGCTTGCATATCTACAGAAGACTACAAAAGTGAAGATTGTGAAGACCATCGCAACCAAAGCCACACCCCATAGGGCTTCGTGGCCTCTTCTCCTCTACCTCTCCCTCTTGGCCGCCCCCCCGGACCAAAAGTGAAGCGAACAAGAAGAAAACCAAGCGCGATGGGGACACTCGGGATGAGAGGAAGCTGCCTGCAGGGGAAGAGGGGCCCCCTCCCCAAGCCGTGACTTCTTGTCTGGTGGAACATGGGATTCTATCGGCGCTAGTTGGTTCTTAGTAGCAGTCGGTGGTTTGAAGAGGATCTCAACGCACATTTGTAGAAATTTTCTTTATGCAGATTTGAAGCCAAATACGTATGATTATAATTTTCTACAAATGTCTATCTCACACTTCGTTGACTTCGGTGTTGAGAGGATCTTTTCTCCTTGAACAAAGGCATAGATCTAGTAGGGGTACGTGAGGAGCGCAGAACCCAAGTCTATCAGAGTGTGTATGTGTGTACGAGAACTGAGTCAACTGACCTAGAAGAGATCGGAGAGAGGAGTACTGCGTACAGACGACATGGTAGTCAACACGTGAGGGAATATATAGATATTGAAGACAGTGGCCATTTCAATGGGTCACGTGACCCACAGGAATTTATAAAATTTAATAAAATTTATTATTTCCGTCTATTAAAGTGATTGATTCACTTATCTAAGTTCATTAAAATGATTTTATTGGTCTATTGGTTCTAACTCAATAAAATAACTTTACTGATCTACTCTCCAAATGATCTTACTGAACAAAATTTTTACAGCGCGTGCACGAGGAGGATATGGATAGACATGCCGGGTCTCCTAAGCCTCAGCTAAACTGAGTACATCTCGATCGATGACCTCCCCTTCACAAATGAGAGCGTGAATCCAGGTTCATGAACGAGTCCAGTCCACCGCAAGGTCCTTAACTCATCGATGTCACCCTCACTATCCCCTCATGCAGTTGTACGCACGCACAAGGCTTAGCTACACCCCCATGCATGGTGAGTTATATCACGCAAGAAGACGAGGGACAGAGAGAGAGTCCTCCCCATCGCCAAGCTCTCCACTTGTGGTGGCAAAGTGTACTTCGCACCACGCTCACGGCCAATCGTCCAGAAAGGAAGATTGACCATTAATTGTGAGCACTGGCAACAGTGCATGCACCAGGCCAGCCCTGAGCTTGCATATCCATTTATGTGGGCAAAAGATCCAGGGGAGGTGCGATCGAGACAAAGGGCGTGGCCCCCATGTGAAGAAGGGGGCCGGCAGCACCTCCCCCTTGCGTCCTACTGCAATAGGGCCCCTCCCGAACCCAGATGAAATCTTCCGTGCACTTTTGGACAGATGCATATATGCAATGGATTAGGAGTAATATTTGTTGCGGTAGCATGCCAAGTCCAAGTCCAGAGACTGAACTTCAGCAGTAGCAAATTTTAAGACGTCACCTGTCTTTCACTTTTTTTTTAATCTGTCAAGTCTCTCTTTCAACTGGTGCAACCAATTCTAAATACAATAAAAAATATTTAGATACAACTTAAAATTATGACCGTATTCACATGTTCTAAGTTGTATTTACCTGTCACTTAGAACATTTAGATACAATTTAGAATGACACAAAAATACAACCTAAAATATACAAATACAACTAATGGAGTAAAATCTCATTTACTACTATCAGGGTCTTCAATTTTCGATTAAAGGGACGTCACCGGATAGTCCTTGTAAAACAGAACACCATTAGAGAAATCTTCGATGGCAATCTGAGAGAGTCTCTTCCGATACTTAAGTCAGAAGGCTGAAGATGCTGGAAGGAAGGCTACAAGAGCTTAAGTGCTTGAAAGCATACATATGCCTATAGGGGTACATGACCTTATATAGTGTCAAGTCAGAAGCCGCTCCGAAGGATGGTTTCTAATCCGATCGGAGGGAGTAGACTTCAGAAGATTCAGTAAGTCTTGCTCTTATCAGGAAATGAAGATCATCTTGAGTAAAATTTGAATACAAAAGAAATTTTTCCTAAATACGGCATGACCGACTTAGGGTTCCGCAGGAAAGATTGATCCTAATTGGATTAGTACATGGCGAGACCAATATGCAATTTCCTGACTTCTTCCCCTCGGGGGGAGACAATATGGACCCGAGGGCTCCACTTGGTGGGCTGGTTTGTTGGTATTTGGGTCGCACCCACTTATCAACATCCATAACTCAGAGTTATATTTAAGTACTCTGAGCTTTATTAATTTGTAACTAGGACTTTGATAAGTGAAAAAATGTGAGGGACAAATGACGATGACACTTTTGATAGGTGATAAAAAAGATAAAGACATGTGATGACTTGAGATTTATTGGAGTTCAATCCTTATTCTGAGAGGATATGGAGTCATGGCATGCCAGACGATGCATGATTTCTAAGTTTTGGTTGCACCTTCTGGGGGTTGGTGCAGCAGCTGCACATCATCCGATCACGTAACTGGAAGGTGATTGGATATGTATTGTGCTCATGGATTGTTATAGTTCAAGTCTCTGACTTCACATGAAAAGATTGTGACTAGAAAACAATCGAAATGTGTACAGACTTTGAGATCTGTGTGTCTCTTTAAACCTCTCAAATTGCCAGTTTTGCAAACACAACCAATATGTCACATAATAAGATTTAATTTTTTTCTTCTAAATAACTAAATAAAAGTGTTTTCAACGAAAAGCTACGCCGAACAAAGGCATTAACTTAGATCCGAATGAACAGGTCTGAATAGTAGTTCTCGCTTTAAAAACGAAAAAGATCCTTTTAGGTCTCCATGGCTCCACTCCCCACCCCCCAACCCCCCTCTCATTCGATCACCGGGATGTGGGAGCCACAGAAACGCGTGCTAACATTCTCACTCATCTTCCATGTCCTCCCAAAGCCTACTCCAGAGGAAAGAACATGTCTTATTTGCCGACAAGTACTCAAGTCATTACTACAACGAGCTCATCTCTTATTTCGTCTCTCCTTATTGTCTTCTAGCTGCCATATCTGGATTCTTGTGACTAGACCACTCTAGTCAATCCACAGAAGGTCATGTTTGGTATCAAGATAAAAATAGGAAAGAAAAATAATAAATTAACCTGGTTTAATTTATCTCTATCCTATTATGTGGTGCGTGTGAGATAAGAAAAAAGTTAATAGTATTTTCCGTTTGGTGAAAATAAGGATAATATTGAGGATATGTTGTAAAAAAAGACATAGTTACCTTTCTAATCCCAAGATAACATGGGTATGCTTATATTATTTTATGTAATATAATTATCTATTCAATATATATATCGTATATTATATGTAAATATTAAAGTTATTGAATTTAATTATATATTCTATATATAATTATATATTCAATATATATGCTTTCCGTTACTCATATTATGATACACCAAAACATGCTTAATCTAAGTTGTTGAATTTAATTATATATTAAAAGTATTCAATTTATATCACACATAATTAGCATATAATTAAAATATAATAATATATTAAAGATGCTTATTAGTGCTATTTAATATAATAATATATATTATTATATTATATATAATAATATTTCATGAGTATCTATTTGACAATATATAACATCATTTGCTAACGATGAAGCCATTATCACAGTTAATTATATTATTATTATTTTATAAATATGGTGTAGTCTAGTGCTTTAGTACTAATGCTACTACTGTAGGTACTAATATTAATTTAAGATAATAAGATATACTATTACATTATATATAATAATATATAAAAAACTTACTAGTACTATTTAAGATAATAATATATATTATTATATTATGTATATAATAATATATTACAGATGCTTATTAGTATTATTTAGTATAATAATATATTACAATATTATATATAATAATATATTCCATGTATATTGGCTTGATTAAGATTTCTATTTAATGACATATAATGTCATTAACTAGTAATATAGTTATTATCAGAGTTAATTATATTATTATTTTATGAATCCGATGTAATACTAATGCTTTTTAGTACTAATACTAGTATGTAAGTATTAATATTACAAATTTAAGATAATAATATATGATATTATATTATATATAATAATATATTAAAATACTTATTAGCACTATTTAAAGATAATGATATATATTATTATATTATACATAATAATATTTTCTATAGGTGGTATCGGTTTGATTAAGAATTTTATTTAATAATATACGTGATGTCATTAGACAGTAATAAAGTAATTATTATAATTAAATATATTATTATTTTATGAACAAGGAGAAAATGCAAATGAAGGTAAGAATGAGGTTAAGAGGTAAAGATAAGTCATTCTACATTTTTGGTAAAATGAGTTATGTCTAATCTCAGAAATAGGGTTAAGTTCTTTTATCCCTGTGTCTCTTTCACTTTTCTTATCCTTGTGAGTTTTTGCAATGTCAAACAAGGAACGGGATACCTAGGCCTTATCCCTGGCTTATCCCGATATCAAAGATGGCCTTAAAGAGACTAGACAGATGCATGCATGAGCGGGAATACAGTGGCGTTTGTCTCCTCTCCTCTAGCACGGTTGGGAAGCCACGGTGCAGCATAACATCGGATGCGGCTGCGTCGTCGTGTTCCGTTCTCCAACAGTCGTCTATATATCCAGAAGTTGACAATTCCGCCAGCCATTATATGTATACCACTTCACAGATAAAGATGTTGATCGAACAAGATGACAACGGCAGGTCAGTTGGTAAGAGATTAGTATTTACCCCAGTCGTCCTCCACCGGCAGAGCAAAACAAGAGGGCACCACAAAGAGAAGATGTCCAGTGCTGTTCTTACATCCTTAGTATTCTTTGACATCTATCTTTTCATTTCACATCCTAAAAACATTATTCTTTCCTGTTAATCAGATTTGGATTACATTAGAAATTAATTAAGAGAGCACCTTAAAGAAGTACCTTTAGAGATGTACAAATCGGATTTCCTAAAGAGGATGCTTCAAGTAATCATTGGCACATATAACATCTTAGACAGAAAGAAAAAAAAAAAAAAAAAAAAGAGTTGATACTCTTCAATATGTGCATACTAATGTTTTACCTTTTAAGACACGGTTGGGATTCAAATGGGGAAAAAATATGAACTAGTGTTTTGGTTAGGCCATAATAAAATTGTTATTAAGTTACGTAGATTATTGTTTGGCTTCTCTACTTATTATTCTAGGTTTGTGTTTGAAATTTGTGTGCAATTATTACGTTGCAAAAAGAGAGAGAGAGAGAGAGAGAGAAATCTCTGATGCAAATTGGTTTCCGTGGACACCTATTGTGCATGGCAATGTTGTAGTGGAAATAATTTCGGGTTGGTCCTCATGTGATCAAAGCAGTGACTTCAGTAGGGCATTCCATTACAATAAGTAGTTGTTGGTGGCGAGCTAGAAAGGGGACGGCCGGTGCAACATTAGCTCCGGTCGGCAAGGATGTAGTACTAGATAAGCCCGTCATTCAGATGGAGCCAGTTAATTTTGATATTAATATTTTTAAGATTTATAGTATTAATATTGAAATTGAAATTGAAAGAATACGGAGGAGCATTGCTGAAGGAGAGAAAAGTTAAGAGTTGGCAAAGGGAGAGAAGATGAGGCCATTAGACTCTTAATTAACAACTAAATTCTAATAGTTAATACAAGTTTAGATCGAATATTAAATTTATAATGATACTGTATTTTATCACTATACAAATATCTAAACTGATATAGCGTAACTGATCTGCTGCATGCCATCATTAATAGCAATGTCAAAACTAATATGGATAGAACTATCTAATATACAGCTAAACAACACACTAGCTAGTCTTCGTGCAGAGAGAGAAGAGATTGAATCATCTTCACACCGGCCATGACGAGGAAGTCAACGACATGAATCTTGATGATCCATCAGGAGGAATTAATCAACGATGAACTACTGGGAGGATGGACCAGAATATGAGCTAATAGACCAGCAAGATAAAAGGTTTACAAAGAGTCTAGGTCTTATGGGTGCAAGTTTGGTTGGGACTCACGAAATGCAGAGAGAGGGAAGTGAAATTTTCAAAAGCACCTCTCTTTGAAAATGGAAAAAGCTGTGTATGAGAGAGTTTTTTGAAAATTTATCCTACATTGACCGAGTCCAATCTAACTTTGTACTTAGAAGATCTCTGTTTGCTTACGAAGGAGATTCTCACTAAAAGGCCATATCTCTTCTTTCACTTCCATGAGAGAGGAGGCAGCTCTGCTGTGCTTAAATATCTCTTACTGTGTAGTGTGTAAGACAATATTAGTACCTCCTTAATTCTAAAACTAGAATGAAACTTAAATGTTGGGTTATTAACTAGGTCATTCCCCTCTCACTAAATTGAATGGTATTTCCCCTACGAGTTTATTCAGCTTCTACTTGCCCGTATATTCTGAATCCAAACTTCTCGAAAGTCCTGTTTGATAATTGTCAGGGATGAAAATTTTGGTCGAACGACACAATAATTGAGTGATTTTTATTTGGGATCGCTCCTCAAATAAAAAGAAAAGGGTTTAGGTACTCAAACTTTATATGTCAAAAATTTTCTTTCTTTCCATTATTTTTTTTTTTCTCGCACAAAAGTTGATGATAATAGATAAATTAAATATTCTTTCTTCTCACATTTATCCAGTTGCCAAACGAAGGTTAAAAGTGTCAACTTACTAATTTGCCGATGTAAACAAAGAGAACTAAGAAAAGGCATTACATGATTTTACATATAACTAATAGTAACATGTATACGTAGGTATGTGAGGACGATGTAAGGCCGCCATGCACGCTGAGTTCTAGCTTAGTCCTACGTAAAGGACGACATCTCAGCATGCCCTCCTCGGCTGCATGAACAGCTTGAGCAACTCTTCCATCTTGCCGTCATGCGAGGGGTCATGTTCTCTGCCGACAAACAGGAGGACCCGGTCGAACACCTCAGTGTCGCAGGGAATCTGCAGCCCGCCACCGCCGAAGCCAAACTCCTCCTCGGCCTTCTTCAGGAGCTGCAAGAACACCGGATGCTTGAGGTAGCTCAGTGGGATCACGTATCTCTTGGCCTCCTTCCCCACGTAGACAGCGAAGAAGCCCTTCCTGATGCCATGGTCACCCCGTGAAGGGAGTACTCCTGTTGAAGGAACGGGGAGGAACTCTAGCCTAACCTTCTCCCACACCTTGAAGGACGTAGGAGCGAGGTTTAGCTTCTTCAAGGCCTTTGGCAGCTTAATGGCGTTATCCTTTCCCATGATCATGAGCATATGGCAACTCCAATGACAGAGAAAGAGAAGGAGATCAGAGGAGGGTGGGGCGCTGTAGAGTGGGGGGGGTGGAGGGATTTGAAGAACAAATGTAGGACGTGTGGGGAGAGAGGAACTGATGTGTTAAGTGTGGGGGCAGTGAGGCGGTTTAAATAGAAGCAGGGCAGCTAGAGATGGTGGTTTCTTCCCCCATCCCACCCCAAACCCCTCTACACACAACAACACAAACCAACCCCGAATAACGTTAGTGTGCCAACTTAACGTGGCATGTCCCATAGAACTTTCGTCCTTCTATCCTTACATCGTACCATCACAATTTTACCTCATTTCTTCTAGCTTCTTAGTGGGGTGAGACTGGCTCATACATGAACCCCAGCATTACTCCACATTAACCCTCCCGCTCCAACCCCAGATTGATCTACTATCAATGCTGCGTAACCCCGTATTTGGTATGATCGTTTGAAAAGTGATTAAGTGAGTTTGATTGTACTGTACGGGTCGAGTACTATAGTCAAGAATTTTTTTTTTTACTTATTCTTCTCTGTAAAACACGGAAGAAATAAAATGAAAATCATCTCACTGTGACGGTCGAGCGCACTGAATCCGACCTCTATCTGTTTCGGAGGAAGGAACGAACATGATGAGGATGTTAACGTGCATGATGAGGGTGGATACCCACAGCCGACGGTCAGGCTGACTGAGGGGAGTACAGCTGTTCTCTAATTAAACTACAGTACCTAAAAGTTTCCGAGTGGGTGCTGGCACTCCATTAACATAGTGATAGGGATGTTCGTGGGATAGTATCGGATCCCATCAGCTGGAACCATGTCCAGAAAACCTGGATCCTCTTTGTTGCAGCCGGAAGATAGCCGAGGTATAAGTGGCGAGTGCTGATTGGCGGGAGGGGACCATCTGAGAGAACCAACAACTAAAGATAGGATGTCTAACTATCTTAAGAGGTAATTAAATCTTTTTAGGAAAACTATCAGCACACATCTGCGCAAACGGTGTGTGCGCACGCTCGTCTGTGGATTGAGATCATCTACTCTATTTTTTTTATACCGCTTGTACTTCATTCATTTTAATTGGTTGGGTTATCGTGGTGGGAGGAAAGTTAAATCTAAAAAAAAGAAAAATTTTTACTTTTTAAAAATTTAGACCAATGAGAATGAGTGGGATACAAATAATGTAAAAAAAATAGAATAAACGATCTCAATCCCTAGTCCGCACGAGTGTACACTAAGCCGGGCTTATTTTTCTATGGTCAACCTTAGGACACGTGAAAGCTTCTAAGCAGTAGTTCATTGTTGAGACTTGAGAGTTTAACCTTTCCGTACGACATACGCTCCTACTCCTCTCACATTGAATTTTTTTTTATAATATAAGACTAAATCTCAGCTTTGAATTTGGGCACTAAACCACAGCCTGTAAGGCCCCTAAGTCCGACTTCAAGACCTGTTGTCTGGCCCTAGATCTAAGCGGACTGTGGCTCAAATATAATGGGCAGATATGATATGGATTCGATCATTTTTTTTACAAGTATTCTGATAAATATTAAATGCAGATACAAAATTTTAAATGTGATAAATGTACGTAGGCAGAAGCCGACCCAAGTTTTCTTTCTTGAGGGGGCCATCACAAACATATGATATTTTATCACCATCATCGTCATTTTATCAATTCAACAAGTGATTTGTGCGAGATCTGTGCGATCTTTTTTTTTTCTTTTCATAGTGGATCTAATTAAACAAGATAATCATGTTTGGTGGGAGAAAATATACCTAATAGAGGGATAGTCATGCAAAATATGGACCTAGTAATGGCATTGTACATACTTGACCACCCAAATCACCTTTAAAATTCACAAATATGTAAAATTTTTATCTAAGTAATAAAATCATCTCAATGACGACATTGTTTGTAAATTACAGCTTGTACATATAACCCTTAGATAGTTTTCTATTAAAATGATCAACATAACATGGTATTTAGTTGTTTTGTCATTAGAAATTAAGACAATACAAAGGAAAGAGTCTTACTTGCTTCATCGGTAGTCAGAATTTTACTTATACATACTTAATAGTTGCATAATATATATTTATGTGGCACCTAAATCGTCGGCCCAATTCGATCTTGCCGGCCAACAACGAATCGCCGGTCCGTATGTCGACAGTGGAAACAACCCAAACATCCTCTTATAAACTATAGAGAAAGAGTATGAAAGGAACGAAACTATAATCATCATAATATAATCATCATTGCCACAAGAAAATCCATTATTCAATTTGCCGAAATAAAGATAACACAATAACTACCCATCCAAGATCTCTATTGTCCATGAATTAAAGAAGTACATCTCATATGCTGAAAATAAGTCATATTACATCTCTTACTACCAAAACATAAAATAATACCTACTGCGAGGTAACTGGCTTCACAACTCAAGCCTCTCAATCTTCTCCTGCCTCAACCGTCTCAACAGGTTCACCCTTAGCTAGCAAATAATATCATTATCCAAAGGTGAGTTACACAGAATTCAACAAGCTCAAATTAACCATCAATTCATAGTTTTGCATAACTATAACATAGGCAAAAATATGATACTCAAACATTTAACATGCTATAATAATAACTCAAATATAAGCATCTTAAGTCTTAAACATGCCAGTTTGAAAACATCTATATCAACAAACATGTGCAGTGGTTTCATATCGATCTACATCTAACTTCAAAACATGCATATAATGAAATGTCAATAATTAAAACATGGTTCATCATCGTACATCATAAATCACAGCAATGTGTTATATTCATTCATCATCTTTTCACTTCATAACAGGACATACATCCAACCACATCATTAGGAGTCATGGTTATCTTATTAATCGTCATCACCTAGTGATAAGGCAAAGCCCACTAGATCTTCGGTTGCACAGTCGAGAGATTGACATGTCTCACCTAAGGTCAGTGTATACGCAAACAAGCATATTTCTAGGATTTTGACTCATTCCCTCGAGCCATTTCACATCTTATCTTAGTCTTCCCCCACAAGGACATTATTGTGGATTAGACACGTAACCTCCTTTGGTAACATTATTCATAGCATCTTAATCATCTTTAACACATTCAAACATGCATGCAATATGCTCTGTAATAGTGCCGATATCAAGTGCAATAATAGAAATTAATTATGTTGTACAACAGACAAAATATCAAGCATCAGGTTCATGACAATTAAATAAGTGTTAGGGACAAGTGACACTTCTTGTTAAAACTGTCCGGGTATCTTGATGCCAATCTAATAATTCAGAAAAATTTCATGAAATAAATTTTATTAAACCACAGGCTAATCATAGATAATTTCTTAGTGAAAAGTAGAACAAAATCTTGTATAAAATAAACTACATTCATACATCATGTTTTCGTACATGAAATCAACTAGTTTTCATAGGAAAATATCT
This sequence comes from Zantedeschia hybrid cultivar, assembly GCA_030544215.1. Taxonomy (NCBI): domain Eukaryota; kingdom Viridiplantae; phylum Streptophyta; class Magnoliopsida; order Alismatales; family Araceae; genus Zantedeschia; species Zantedeschia hybrid cultivar. Next base: position 16,997,628 of record JARZZO010000016.1, read on the forward strand.
ATGTAATAAAGGTAAATATCACGCATCAATTAGATAGTATCATAGCAGTACTTAATCATAATAACATAAATCAATTCATACATTAAAATCAAGAAGAACATGACACAAACATCTTATGGCTGTTAGGAGTAAAAACGTCAGGGTTCCTTAATGCCAATTCATAAAGACGTCAGGGTCCTATGACGTCATTAACTCTGCAGATTAAGGTTTCTACATGGATTCCTAGGATTTCTCTTAAAGCACGGAAAGAAAGAAGAAGGGGTCATGCATGGAGATTTCTTAAGCACGTAAACAACATACTGAAACATCTTTTTTATCATACTAATATCATAATAGCAAATTAGATTGAAAATAGAGTTTTTTTTATATAAAAATATCTATGAATCAATGGAGATTCGTCATTACTTACCTCTAAAATACAAAACCAACTCAATCAGGCCACTTAGGTAAGACAACCGCACTCCTCTAACTCTCTGCAACACTGCAGCACCGCCGCCTCGCTCCTCGCGTATGAATAACACGAAGAACGCCGCCTCTCTGTCCAAAGAATGCTCCCAATATCTCTCTCATGGCCAAACTAAGGTTTAAAATGCATAAAACTCTCTCTCACGCACTCAAGAAACTTATTTGTAGTCCCTAGGATGAATCCTATATGGAGACAATTATCAAACAAGGAAAGAAATCAAGAAGGCATAGATTTTGGACAATATGACGCCACTAATAGCCCCCTCTTATAGGCGTCAAGGGTTCCTAGCCCCTATAAGCACTCTCAGTCAAGTTTAAGAATAGCTCACTCAGCTCCACTCTAGCCTATCTAGGGTGCTAACAAGCTGCTAATGGGCCACTAATAACTTACTGAAGGTCAGGTAATATTACATCCTCTCTCCCTTAAAAAAAAATCATCCTTGAATTTAAACATAACATACGCACATACAATACAAGCAAAACATCATAACTACTCACCAAATAAGTGAGGAAACTTTCGCCACATCTTAGACTCTAACTCTCACGTGGCTTCTTCAGAAGAATGATTATGCCACAACAACTTAACTAGGGGAATCCGCTTATTCTTCAGCTCCTTCATCTTTGAATCCAATATATGAACTGGTTGCTCTTCATAACTTAAACTCAATTGAACTTCTAATGGACCATAGTCAATCATATAAGACGGATCAGTAACATACTTCCTCAACTGGGATACATAGAACACATCATGCACATCATCCAAAGAAGGAAGCAATGCCAATCTATAAGCTACCTCTCCCACTCTCTGCAGAATCTCGAAGGGACAAATGAACATGGGGTTCAACTTGTCTCGCTGTCCAAACCTGACAACCCCCTTAGAAGGAGACACCTTCAAGGACACATGATCACCAACCTCGAATGCATGACCATTCCTCCTTTGATCAACATAACTCTTATGCCTATTATGAGCCACTAACAATCTCTCCTGATAAGCTAAATCTTCTTTGAATTGGCCTGCACAATCTTTACACCAGCCAACTGTGGCTCGCCAAACTCCTCCCGACACAAAGGAGACCTACAAGGCCTACCATACAAAGCCTCAAACGATGCCATACCACTGCTTGAATGGAAACTGTTATTATATGCAAATTCTACTAATGACAAATTTCGATCCTGATCACCCTTCCAATTCAGACTACAAGCTCTCAGCATATTCTCCAATGTCTGAATAGTCCTCTCGGACTGACTGTCCATCTGAAGATGAAAAGATATACTGAACTTCAACTGCATCCTTAAAGATTCCTGCAGACCTTTCCAAATACATGATGTGAACCTGAATCACGATATGGAATGATAGACTCCGAAACACCATGTAGCCTCATAATAGTATCAACATACAATCTAGTCAAACTCTCAACAGACTACTGCAACTTCATGGCCAAAAAATGTGTTGACTTCATGAATCTGTCCACAACCACCCAGATAGCATCGTTATCTCTAGCAGACCGAGGCAAATCAAAAATAAAATCCATAGTAATATGCTCTTACTTCCATTTTGGGATCTCAATCCTCTGCATCAAACCTAAAGGATTTTGGTGTTCTGCCTTCACCTGCTGACAGATCAAACACCTGGGAAAAAACTCTATAATATTTCTCTTCATACCAGGCTACCAGAAAGTCCTCTTCACATCCTAGAACATCTTCATGTTGCCCGGGTGCACAGTAAACTTACACCGGTGGGCTTCAGTCATAAGCTCCTTCTTCAATCCTGAATCATCGAACATACAAATCCTACCCTGGAAGCAGACCATGCCATGCTCATCTCTATTGAAACCAGGCTTACCAATCAAGCCCTACAATTATTGATCATCCCGTTGTGACGCAACAACTCTCTCGAGAAACGCAGATCTAATAGACAACTGGGACAAAGCTGTTGTAACCTCATCAATCATCTGTCAATCTTGCAACATCATTAGCCGCTTCCTACTCAAAGCATCAACCACCACATTGGCCTTGCCTAGATGATAACTCAACTCAAAATCATAATCCTTCAAAAACTCGATCCAACGTCATTGCCTCAGATTCAACTCCTTCTGAGAGAAGACATACTTCAAACTCTAATAATCAGTGAACACCTGAAACTTAATCCCATATAAATAATGCCTCCATATCTTCAAAGCATGCACAACTATTGCCCACTCCAAATCATGCATCGAATAATTCTCTTCATGATCCTTCAGCTACCTCGAGATATAAGCAATCATCCGACCATGCTGCATTAAAACACAAGCCAAACCCTTCCTAGAAGCATATGTGTAGATAACATAACCATTAGAACCACTAGGGAAGCAAGGACTGAGGCAGTAGTCAAACGAGTCTTCAACTCTTGGGAGCTCTTCTTACACTCATTATACCACACAAACTTCACACCGTTCTGGATCAATTGCGTCAAAGGGGCTGCCAAAGTAACAAAACCCTTAATGAACCTATGATAATAGCCGGTTAGACCCAAAACACTCTTGATCTCAGTGGGAGTCTTGAGGACCTCTCAATCAAGAATAGTCTGGACCTTCTCAGGATCAATTGAAACATCCTCCTTGGAGATAACATGACCGAGGAACTGCATATGGTCAAGCCAAAACTCCAACTTACTAAACTTGGCAAACAATTGATGGCTCCTCAAGACTTTTTAATCCTCAAATGCTCATGGTGAGACTCCGCATTTGGCGAATAAATCAACACAACATCTATGAACATTACGATAAACTGGTCCAAATATTGCTGGGACACCTTATTCATCAAATCCATAAAAGTTGCGGGGTAGGCATTACCAAAAACTCGTAGTGGCCATAACGGGTTCGAAATGCCGTCTTCGAAACATCCTTGTCCTTGATGGCAGCCAGACCTCATATCAATCTTGGAAAACATTGTTGCATAATGCAATTGGTCAAACATAACATCAATCCTCAGCAAGGGATATCGATTCTTGACGGTCACTTGATTCAGCTTCCGATACTCAATGCACATCCGTAGAGAACCATCCTTCTTCCTTACGAACAATATAGGAGCACCTTACGGAGAAACACTCAGACAAATAAAATCCTTATCTAAGAGCTCCTGCAATTGCTTCTTCAGCTCAACCAACTCTACTGGTGCCATACGTTAAGGGACCTTAGAGATTAGTGTCGTACCAGAGAGAAGATCAATAGTGAAATCAATCTCTCACATAGGAGGCAAACTAGACAGATCATCAAGAAATATATCAGCAAACTCTCGAACAACATCAACATCAGTAATACTCAAAGTAGAACCCCTCATCAGAAACAAAAACAACGCTAGCCAGACATGCATTTAATGAAGCCATCATGGCTCTCTCCCAACAACAAAGCCATGTGTGTCTAACGTGGACCAATTGGAGTTTGCATTGCAGTTTGACTCAACCTCATGCAATACTACGCATTGTAGCAAGCATTACTCCATAAGGATAGACTTCAGTAGATGATCTAAAGTTCTAAGGCGTTTGGAAATAGGCATAGGGGACAAGGATTTTTCTCAAATTTTGATTAAAAGATTTGTCTTAGACTTGTGGATTGGTAATGATGAGGTTGAAGGATACAACACTATTGGAGAAAGTCACATAATTGTTCATCATATTTACATTTTTTACTATGGTGTCCATATTCTTCGAAAGTTAAAAGTGACACATACGTACGGTGGCAAGATGGAATTTTTTGTCCATAATCATTCAACCACTTGTGAAGGCTCACCTTGGTTAGCTTTTGGTAGAAAAGTCTCGTGTATGAGTCTCTCTCTCTCTCTATCTCATGTCGGACGAAAGCGGATAGTTCACTTTCCAAAGCAATGCTTGATCATTTGAAAATCACATTTGGACTATCGGAGATTTTGGACGTGAAAATCACTCCAAACAGTGATGCCAAATGCTACATGAAGCTAGGGACTGAATGATATGGTTTGGAGTTGATGGTTAAGTGGGATCGCTTGATGTTATTTGGTTAACCTACAACATAGGAGTGTTCGTATATTCTGAAAGTAATAGTACTCTAGAAGATGGGCATTGATGGCCTTAAGGTGCATTGTACGATCATAAAAAAGACATGTAGCCATATTTCCTGATGAATACTTGAGTTCAAATAACATGCTAGGTGATGCTTATTTAAATGCCGTCGTTAAAACACAAATATCATCAATCTTAAATTCCGAATCCCAATAAAGATAACAACGTAGTGCTTGGTTGAGACCGGGTCGATCCACTAGGAAATAGAATTCTTATTTTGAAAATTTTGAGATTTTTAGCAAAATTTGTTCATAAGTGTGATTTTTAAAGCAAATCTAGAAACGATAATTACCAAAATTCACTAACATGTTTAAAACACCTAATTCTTGTTAAGAAACTACTATTTAAGACACTACCAATCAAATTAAACAAAATATATGCACCTAACTAAATAATCCAAGTTTAGAGAAGAAATAGGAATTTCCATAAGAGAAACAACAACTTGCTCACTGTTAATAGAATAACAACTATTACAATGGTTCTAAGAAAAAAAAATTAATAACAAATATGTTAACTAATTGCTTAACACTCAAATAAAGTAACTAAATTGAATAACAGGGAACCGGGGGCTTCTGTGAAGGCGGTGCGGTGCAGTGGACCGCGAGGGGGTACGTGGCAGCAGCTGGGAGCGGTGGCTCGTTGGACCGAGGCAGTGCAGGGCGGCTCGGGCGCGGCAGGCGAGGCGCTGGCGTGGCAGGCGAGGCACAGCGGCGCGGCAGGCGAGGCGCCAGGCGGGGCGGCGGCGCGAGGCGGGAGGCCCGGCACGGGCGACGATGCCCCAGCCGCGCGAATGATGCGGTGTTGCCGCGTGGCGGAGGCGGGCCCGGCAGGTGACGGCTGCGGGCGGGAAACGCCTGGGAGGCGCCGCGTGGCGGGTGGCGGCGACGCTGACTTGCGCGTGTGCCGGCACGGGCGACGATGCCCCTTCACGCGAACGCTCCTGGGCTGCCGGGTGGCGTGTGGGGCCCGAGGCGGCGGCGGCTGGCTGAGCAGGGTCTCCTCGTGGCGAGCAGCTTCGGGGCGTGCAGGCTTTGGGAACAGAGAAAAAGGAAGAGAGAGATAGAGAGGGAGAAGAAAAAGTAGGGACAGAGAGAAAGATGCAGAGGGAGAAAAACGGGAGAGAGATAGATCTGAGAGAGAGAGAGAAATAACAGGGAAAGAAGGGGGAGAGAAATGCGTAGAGGGAGAAAAAGCAAACACAGAGAGAGAGAGAAAATGACAGAGAGAGAAAAGGGAGAGAGAGAACAGTGGGAGTGACGAGAGAACAGTGGGAGAGAGAGAGGTAAAAAATTTTCTGAAAAAATTCGGGGTCCTCCCCCACCTTGACCTCCTCCCTTAGTTTTATAGAAAAGAGGGGGGGGTTTTGAATTTCAAAAAGATTTTAAAATCCTCTCATTAAGTTCCCTTTAATTTAGGGGATCCTCTTTAAAACATTTAATTGGTATTTTTGAATTTCGAATTTCTGAAATGGATCCTCCTTTCTTTGAATTTCAGAATTCCCTCCTTCTCTCTCTCTTAGTTGGCATGTGGGCCCCAGTCGAAGCTAAAATACGAAAATAAAATGTTGCTTTTGCCAGGACTCGAACCCTGGTTGCTTCCTTGAAGTTCGGATGGTCCAACCACTATGCCATCTGCTTGTTCATGTCCTGTTTCACATAAAATAACAGTTAAGTTCTCATAGCCATAAATCATTCAACTGCGCATTAAATAATTGCTGAGGAAATGAAGTTGCTATCCTTATTCCATCCATGGAGTGATGTTATTTTAAAATTCAGATTCTGAATGCGCAAATGGTTTATTTATCATTCCATGTGATTTTATTCGTTAAATTGATAGCAAATTATGTGAATTTGATCTGTTATTTATGTAAAATTGTGGACTTATCACACCCCCCAACTTAATCATTGCTAGTCCCTTAGCAATACAATCATTTGAAAAATTAAGACTACCATGATCAGTAAAAAAGAATCACACTTCTTTTTAAAGGATATCTATTGCAAATGGTAGGTAATTGGAATTCAAGTTTTCGTTTTCCCGTCCATCATACTTAGAATCATGACAAGTGATTGTGCAAATCATTTGCGGTGCTTGGAGTTCATTTCTATCCTGTTTGGTATATCGTTGCCTTTACTGCCTCTAGGAGTAGAATTACCCAGGGGAGAGAACAGAAAAAGAGATCTCCGGATTAGTTGGCTAGGTTCGCTTTTCGATTTTCGCCCCGACTTAAAACTTTTTAGGATTTGGTCTTATTTTGCTATGAAGGACTTTAGCACAATTGTTTCGTGCTTTGAGAGTGCATACTTTTTGCCACTCTCTTTATTTCTGTCTGAGGGGAGGTGCATACTTTTTGCCACCGTCCTTCCTTTGACTCTTTTCAAGCATATTTATTTGATTTTTATGCTTCTGATTGTCCTTTTCTTTTTCTTTTTTCGAAGTGACCGCCTCCTTAAAGTATTAAGTGGTTTGATCTCCTATTACGAATCCTAACTTTCCATTCGTTTGACCTAAAAGTAAAAATAGAATGGGTAATTCTACACTTCGGGTAACTCTAGCAACTCTACACTTTCAGGATCTTCCACTCTTTCCAAGTTACCGTGTGTGTGTGAACATCATCCTGTCGTGATTCATTGTAGAGAGAGGGGTTAACTCAAACTTTTATTCATCCTTTTACCTCAATTTTTGATCAAGATTCCCTAAATGAAGTGTGATGGATATGAATTTCTTTTGAAAATTTGTGTGAAAAAATTTCACAACTTTTGTTCATTTTAAACGATTTTATTCAATATGCATTATGATTCTCCCCCCAACTTGAATGACATTGTCCTCAATGGCATAAAAATGCACAGAAATTAATGATGAGGAGAGATACAACCTGAGATGTGACGAAGGTTCTCTCTGTTCTCCAAAGTGGATTTTTTGAGTTTTCTAAAAAGAAAAGAAAGGAAAGAATAATCAGAATAAAAATGAGAAGATTGGGTTGCCTCCCAATAAGCGCTAAGTTTAATGTCTTCAGCCAGACGAAATTGTGTTCATTGTGGGTCACTTAGCTGCATGGATTCCAATGGACAATTTTGAAGGTTTTCAATGTAAGGTTTTAAGCGTTGCCCATTAACAGTAAATGTCTGTCCATTTTTTGGATCCATGATCTTGACCGCACCGTGGTCAAAAGCTTTAATTACCAAGAATGGCCCATCCCATCTTGATTTCAATTTTCCAGGAAACAAACGCAACCTTGAGTTAAATAGCCAGACTTTTTGATGAGGGTGGAAAGATTTCCTCACAATATGTTTATCATGAAAAGCTTTAGTCTTGGCTTTATAGATTTTCGAGTTCTCATAGGCTTCATTTCTTATTTCATCTAGTTCGCTTAATTGTAATGTTCGGTGTGAACCTGCTTTGACTAGATCAAAATTGACCTGTTTGATAGCCCAATAAGCTCTATGTTCTAATTCCACTGGGAGATGGCAGGCTTTTCCAAAGACTAGTCTGTATGGTGACATGCCAATAGGAGTTTTATAAGCAGTCCGATAGGCCCACAAAGCATCATCTAACTTTTCGGCCCAATCTTTTCTATCGGGCCTAACAGATTTTTGCAAGATATTCTTGATTTCTCTATTGGATATCTCTACTTGGCCACTAGTTTGGGGATGGTAAGGGGTAGCAAGCTTATGAGTAATCTCATATCTTTTGAGCAATGCTCGAAATTGAGAATGAGTGAAGTGCGAACCCCCATCACTAATGATAGCCTTTGGCCATCCGAACCTAGAAAAGATATTCTTCTGTACAAATTTCATCACCACCTTGTGATCATTGGTTCGGGTGGCTATTGCTTCAATCCATTTAGACACATAGTCCACTGCCACCAAGATGTATTCGCATCCAAAAGATGGTGGAAAAGGGCCCATGAAATCTATTCCCAAAACATCAAAAATTTCAACCACCAAGATTGGATTTAGAGGCATCATATCTCTTTTAGTGATATTTCCAACAGCTTGACATCTTAGGCATGTTTTGCTGAACTCATAAGCATCCTTAAAGAGTGTGGGCCAATAGAAACCGCTTTGTAAAACCTTTGCTGCGGTTTTCTTTCCGGAGAAATGACCTCCACAAGCAAGGTTATGGGAAAAGTTCAAAACACTTTGTTGTTCTTCTTCAGGCACACATCTCCGGATTATTTGATCTGGACAAATTTTGAAGAGTTCAGGATCTTCCCAAAAATAATACTTCTCTTGAGAGAAGAATTTATTTTTTTCAGTTTTTGTCCATCCTTGTGGGATTTGACCAGTCACCTTAAAATTCACAATATGTGCATACCATGGTGGTGACATGTGGGAAATGGCTAAGAGGTGTTCATCAGGGAATGAATCTCTCATTGGTTCATTATCTGAAATCATGATTCGGGAGAGATGATCAGCAACCACATTCTCGGACCCCTTTTTGTCCCGAATCTCCTAATCAAATTCTTGGAGGAGTAGGATCCATCTGATTAATCTTGGTTTGGCATCTTTCTTTGTCAACAAATATTTCAATGCCGAGTGATCAGAATAAATAATCACTTTTGCCCCCAAAAGGTAAGATCGAAATTTCTCCAGAGCAAAAACAACAGCTAACAATTCTTTTTCTGTAGTGGTATAGTTCATTTGAGCATCTACAAGTGTACGACTTGCATAATAAATCACCACAGGCTTTTTATTGATTCTTTGTCCCAGTACTGCCCCCATAGCATAATCAGAAGCATCGCACATTATCTCAAATGGCAAAGACCAATCAGGCGATTGGAGAATGGGAGCTTTGATCAGAGCCTCTTTTAGAGTTTTAAATGCTTCCAAGCATTTTTCATCAATATGGAATGGGACATCTTTGGCTAAGAGAAGGGTTAATGGTCGGGCAATTTGGGAGAAATTTTGGATAAACCGGCGGTAGAAGCTGGCATGGCCCAAGAATGACCGAATTTGCTTTACCGAAGTGGGTGGAGGAAGATTGGCGATTAAGCTAACTTTAGCTTTATCCACTTCAATACCTCTTCCAGACACTATATGGCCCAAAACTATGCCCTCTTTAACCATGAAATGACTATTTTCCCAACTTAGAACCAAATTGGTCTCTATGCATCTTCCCAATACATTTTTCAAATTCTCCAGACAAATTTCAAATGAATCTCCGAATATTGAAAAATCATCTATGAATACTTCAAGGAATTCTCCCACCATATCTGAAAAGATGGCCAACATGCACCTTTGGAAAGTTGCTGGTGCATTACATAGTCCAAATGGCATTCTTCGGAATGCAAATGTGCCAAATGGGCATGTGAATGTGGTTTTCTCCTGATCTTCTGGGTATATAGCCACTTGATTATATCCCGAATACCCATCTAAGAAACAGAAATATTTCTGACCCGCTAGCTTTTCCAAAATCTGATCAATAAACGGGAGTGGGAAATGATCTTTCTTTGTCATTGTGTTCAATTTTCTGTAATCAATACAAACTCTCCACCCCGTAGTTAGCCTAGTGGGCATTTCTTCACCTTTTTCATTTGTTACCACAGTTAAGCCAGACTTCTTTGGCACTACTTGGGTTGGGCTTACCCACTTGCTATCAGATATTGGGTATATGATACCCGCATCTAGCCATTTCACCACTTCTTTCTTAACCACTTCCATCATAATAGGATTCAATTTCCTTTGCATTTCTCTGCTTGGTTTTGCATTATCTTCAAGATAAATATGATGCATGCATGTGGTTGGGCTTATTCCTTTCAAATCAGCTACTGACCACCCTATGGCTTCTTTATGAGTTCGAAGAACTTCAATGAGTTGTTCTTCTTGGGTAGGGTTAAGATCCGTAGCTATGATCACAGGTAGAGTTTCAGATGGGCCCAAAAAGACATATTTGAGGGATTCTGGCAAAGGTTTGAGCTCTAACTGAGGAGGAACCTCGAGAGATGGAGGAGTAGGTTCTAGATTGAGTTCAGGTAAAGGCTCAACTTTATTGGGCTGCCAAGTCTTTTTATTCAAATCTGATATGGCCATTAACTCCTCTTCCTCTTCAAATTGGGCCGAGGGGGATGTTTCTACAATATTATCAATCACATCAATTGCAAAACAATCTTCCCCATCCTGCATATGGCCAGAAGCTTTGAAAATGTTGAGGGATAATTTGTGATCTCCAAATGAGATATCCATTAACCCAGATTTGCAGTTAATGATGGCATTTGCAGTGGCTAGAAAAGGTCGGCCCAATATAATTGGGCTATTTCTCAGATGTTGAACGGGCTCCATGTCAAGGATGACAAAATCAACTGGGAAGTAGCAAGTATCAATCCTGACAATGACATCTTCCACCATTCCTTTCGGTGTCCTAAGAGATCTATCGGCCAATTGTAGGATCACCGGAGTTGGTTTCAATTCTCCTATCCCAAATTTTTCATAAACTGAGGTGGGTAATAGGTTCACACTTGCTCCAAGGTCCAATAATGCCTTATCAAAGGTGGTTCCTTCAACAACACAAGAGATAAGTGGTGCTCCAGGGTCTTTCATCTTTTTAGGCATTTGGTTGAGCAAAATGGCACTCACTTCTTCAGACAAAAAGACTTTTTTGGGATTTGCTTTAGGCTCTCTCTTGTGAGTGCAAAGTTCTTTCAAAAACTTGGCATAGGCCGGCACATGTTGGATTGCATCAACCAATGGTATGTTAATGTGGACTTGTTTAAATAAGTCCATTAATTGTTCATTTTTTTTTTGGATTTGATGCTTTCTTTGTTCTTTGCCATTTTCTAAAGCTTGTGGAAAAGGGATTTTCGATTTATAATTCTCAGGACATTCCTCCATTTTTCCTTTTCCTTGAATGATATTGGGTTGTTCATTCTCATCTTCATCTTCTTCTCATTTTTCTTCTTCATTTTGTTCAAGATTGGGCTGACTAGATCCTTGATTTGGGTAAGGATCCGGCAAGACTTTACCACTTCTTAAGGCCAAAATTGCTTTTGCATTTTCTAACTGTGGGCCTCTTGGTGGATTTGAGCCCATTTGAGGTTGGGCTTGAGGATTAGGTAAGATTGGTTGATGTTGGAAACCCGGAGGATAGTTTCGCGGGTTTGCAATGGGTTGACTTGGTAATGGGCCCACTTCCCTCCTCATGGTTGTATCAGCCATTTGACCCAATTGGGCTTCCAATTTTGAAATGGATTGTTGTTGAGAGATGACCAATTGTTGCAATTGTTGCTGTTGTTGTTGTTGATTCATGAGTAATTGTTGCAGCATATTGAATTTGTCATCATTTTGATTTGATGGCTGATGTTGTGGGATTTGATATGGAGGTTGAGAGAACATATTCTGGTTGTTATTGGGCTGAAAGTAAGGGGCTTGAGCTTGTTGGCTTTTGTTGAAAGATTGATTTGGATAGTAATTCTGTTGATGGGCCATGTTCTGAAAATTTTGTGCTTGTGGATTTGGAGCTTGGGCTTGTTGAGATTTCCATGAAAAATTAGGATGATTCTTCCAACCAGGGTTGTAGGTGTTAGAATATGGATCATGATTGGGCTTTGAATAACCCTGGGCTGCTTGGACTTGTTCTTGGATGAACGGTGGCAATTGGGCTGCCGTGGGACACTCACTGACATGGTGAGTTGGGCTGGCACAAAGACTACAAGCTTCTTGGTAAGATGAAGAGGATTCAGAGTAAGGTCTTGATTGTGCATGGATATTAGATCCTTGGTTATTCGAAACTAAGACTTGGTCTAGCTTTTGGGCCATAAGATCCATTTTGCTCATTTGTTGGGCCAGAAGGTCCACTTTATCCAACTTTTGAGCCAAGGCATTGATATCCATCTTAGGTTCAAATTCTCCTCTATTTCTTATTTCATAGACTCCAGTCCGTTTGGATGTTCCCACAGATCTTTCATATGATGAAAGTGAAGCATGATTTATTGAATTTTCACTTAGCATTTCAAACAAATCATAAGCTTCTTCCTCACTTTTGCTCATGAATGCTCCTCCACAAGATGCATCTACCATTTGCCTGTATTGTGCATCTAAACCTTCATAGAATGCTTGCACAATTTGTCATCTAGACAATCCATGATGTGGACATTTTCTCAACAATTCTTTCAATCGTTCCCAAGATTCATGAATTTGTTCTCCTGGTAATTGTGAGAATCCAGTTATAGCCCTTCTCATTGTATTTGTTCTCCCAATAGGATAGAATTTCTTTAGGAATTCTTGTTGCATTTCAGGCCAAGTCCTAATGGGCTTCCCTATCGTTCCAAGCCAATATTTGGCTTTGTCCTTAAGTGAGAAAGGGAATAGGGTAAGTCGAAGGGCATCTTCCGTGAAATCTTGAATTTTCACGGTTGAGCAAATCTCAAAGAATTCATCCAAATGTTTATATGGATCTTCATTGGTATTCCCATAAAAAGATGGGAGCATTTGGATGGTGCTTGGCTTGATCTCATAATGGCTAGCATGGACATTAGGTAATTGGATACAAGATGAAGGATTATAGTCTTGAGGAATGAAGTATTCCTTTATTTGTTTTGGCATTTGTTGATTATTTCCAGCCATTTGATGTTGAATGTTGGTTTGGTGATGTAGGTATCTCTCAATTTCTTGAATGGGTTTGATAATATATGGCTTTTGAGATCTTCTACCTAGCATACACTAGACCAAGATGAGATGAGAATGGTTATTTTTGTGATTTTTATTTTTATATTTTTTTTATATTTATGTATGCAAAGACAAACAAGTTAATAACAAATTCCTAATGACCTAAGTGTATCCTAGACTTAAAGATGAGATTTCTCACAAAAAGGCTAGAATTCACTATGAATCACCCCTACAATAGATCAATCGGCCAGGTAAGAGGTGGGATAGTGGGAGGCTCCCCCTACTTTCGTAGGGACCTAATTAAATAATCAGTTGTCCACTTAGGCGTTTGCCTTTGTAACCTCTAGCCTAGACACCGTTGTCCAAAGTAGAAATGAATTCAAAGCTCGGTCCAATCATAGTGTGAACCCTAGGTGCAATTGCTATTTGATTTTTATTGGGCTTGGGACAATGCAAGATGGAGTGTTTGTGGTTTGTGGGCCAAGGAAGGGTGATGAAATCCCCACCTTATCTTGTGATGAAGATGCCCTTAAATTATTTGATCAATGAGATGCACACCACAATTCAATCAAGTTTGTTTTGTGCAATGACAATGCATGAACATGTTATTTGCACAATATTGAAAAACTTACCTTGCCTCCCACACTCTTCAACATGAAATAAATGGCAAAAATTTAAAACTAATGCATTCCTAAATGATGTATGTCCTAAAACATGGTGGTTTGGTTTCTAATCTTGAAATGCCATTTTTTTTTTAATTTTGTTTTTCTGATTTTTTTTTTTTATTTAATGAGGGCTATATCTAAAATAAAAACATTAAAAAGATTGGAACAAACTCACCAAGTTGAGCTTTCCTTTTGTCTCTTCTTTTTTTTTAAATTCCTGCAAAAAGAGAAAATGAATGTGAGTATGGATTTATACAAATGGACCCAAAATAATCAAAATTAAAATTCTAATTCCCCGGCAACGGCGCCAAAAATTGATGCTTATTTAAATGCCGTCGTTAAAACACAAATATCATCAATCTTAAATTCCGAATCCCAATAAAGATAACAACGTAGTGCTTGGTGGAGACCGGGTCGATCCACTAGGAAATAGAATTCTTATTTTGAAAATTTTGAGATTTTTAGCAAAATTTGTTCATAAGTGTGATTTTTAAAGCAAATCTAGAAACGATAATTACCAAAATTCACTAACATGTTTAAAACACCTAATTCTTGTTAAGAAACTACTATTTAAGACACTATCAATCAAATTAAACAAAATATATGCACCTAACTAAATAATCCAAGTTTAGAGAAGAAATAGGAATTTCCATAAGAGAAACAACAACTTGCTCACTGTTAATAGAATAACAACTATTACAATGGTTCTAAGAAAAAAAAATTAATAACAAATATGTTAACTAATTGCTTAACACTCAAATAAAGTAACTAAATTGAATAACAGGGAACCGGGGGCTTCTGTGAAGGCGGTGCGGTGCAGTGGACCGCGAGGGGGTACGTGGCAGCAGCTGGGAGCGGTGGCTCGTTGGACCGAGGCAGTGCAGGGCGGCTCGGGCGCGGCAGGCGAGGCGCTGGCGCGGCAGGCGAGGCACAGCGGCGCGGCAGGCGAGGCGCCAGGCGGGGCGGCGGCGCGAGGCGGGAGGCCCGGCACGGGCGACGATGCCCCAGCCGCGCGAATGATGCGGTGTTGCCGCGTGGCGGAGGCGGGCCCGGCAGGTGACGGCTGCGGGCGGGAAACGCCTGGGAGGCGCCGCGTGGCGGGTGGCGGCGACGCTGACTTGCGCGTGTGCCGGCACGGGCGACGATGCCCCTTCACGCGAACGCTCCTGGGCTGCCGGGTGGCGTGTGGGGCCCGAGGCGGCGGCGGCTGGCTGAGCAGGGTCTCCTCGTGGCGAGCAACTTCGGGGCGTGCAGGCTTTGGGAACAGAGAAAAAGGAAGAGAGAGATAGAGAGGGAGAAGAAAAAGTAGGGACAGAGAGAAAGATGCAGAGGGAGAAAAACGGGAGAGAGATAGATCTGAGAGAGAGAGAGAAATAACAGGGAAAGAAGGGGGAGAGAAATGCGTAGAGGGAGAAAAAGAAAACACAGAGAGAGAGAGAAAATGACAGAGAGAGAAAAGGGAGAGAGAGAACAGTGGGAGTGACGAGAGAACAGTGGGAGAGAGAGAGGTAAAAAATTTTCTGAAAAAATTCGGGGTCCTCCCCCACCTTGACCTCCTCCCTTAGTTTTATAGAGAAGAGGGGGGGGTTTTGAATTTCAAAAAGATTTTAAAATCCTCTCATTAAGTTCCCTTTAATTTAGGGGATCCTCTTTAAAACATTTAATTGGTATTTTTGAATTTCGAATTTCTGAAATGGATCCTCCTTTCTTTGAATTTCAGAATTTCCTCCTTCTCTCTCTCTTAGTTGGCATGTGGGCCCCAGTCGAAGCTAAAATACGAAAATAAAATGTTGCTTTTGCCAAGACTCGAACCCTTGTTGCTTCCTTGAAGTTCGGATGGTCCAACCACTATGCCATCTGCTTGTTCATGTCCTGTTTCACATAAAATAACAGTTAAGTTCTCATAGCCATAAATCATTCAACTGCGCATTAAATAATTGCTGAGGAAATGAAGTTGCTACCCTTATTCCATCCATGGAGTGATGTTATTTTAAAATTCAGATTCTGAATGCGCAAATGGTTTATTTATCATTCCATGTGATTTTATTCGTTAAATTGATAGCAAATTATGTGAATTTGATCTGTTATTTATGTAAAATTGTGAACTTATCACTAGGCACCATGTTTGGTAATTAAAATACTTTATAATTAGTTATCTAGCCAGTTATTGAAGCTCATAATGTCATTAATGCCACGTATCGAGTGGGTTGTTCCATTAATAGGGAAATGACTATGTGACCAATAATAGAAAACTCCCATTTTTTCTGAATAGTGAAAAGTTAGGCTATTTCATTAAATTAAAACAAGAGGGGGGGACAAAGTGGTGTACCTAGAGATCAAACATGACATTAAAAAAGAAAAGAAATGTACATCAAATAGAGGTGACAATGCCAAGCATGACCATAGAGGAGAAACAACACACAAATGATACGAGGGTAGGATGAAGTGGTAGAGTACCAGAACCACCATTGAATCAAAAAGGAAATACAATGCACAAAAGATAAAGACCAATGTTGAAGGCTTCAATCAAATCCAAATTGCAAGACGCCAGAGGGACACTAGAGAGGCACAGTTGCACCGCAAGGAGAGCAGAGATCTACAGAGTTGTCGCACAAACATGTCAGAGGAGGCTGCAACGAACATCACGACAGTTGAATCAGGTAGCCCAGAGACGTACACTCAGAAGCATACGGATTTGGCTCAAATACATGAGCTTACCCACAAAACTCCAAGAACCCGTCAAGGGTCTCTCCCAAATCAAAGGGTCCGCCACTGGTACACAGGGAATGTTGACGGACTCGAGAAGTCATCGCCGGCTTGAACTGAAAAAGGGAAGGCACACCATGAAATTAAACAACAAAAGGAGAAGGAAAAACACCTAAGCTAGTACTATACAACCTAAATAGTGGACACCGGCGCAAAGGGCATTGACGAATCCCGTCAACATGGAGAGCAAAAATAGATTGACCAACCCTAACAAAAAGAGGATGGAAGAATAGAGGGGTAGAGGGGGAGGGAGGAGATGGGAGAGATGGAAGGAGAAGGGAATATCAGGGGAAGGAAACGAGAGGTAAAGGGTGGCGAGGGAGCCCCTAGAGGAAATCCCCCCCACTTGGAGAAAGCCGCCAAGAGTGCGAAGACCACCGAGGATGACGATGGAACCGCTGAACGTTCCGACGACAAAACTGCGGAGCAATAATGGAAAACGCCTTAACATCAATGGAAACATAAAAGGAGATGAATACCTCACAAGAAAGGTGCATATATTGAGTCACTTAAGACAAAAGAACTATAACCCTGCCACTTTCCATTCCTTCCCAATATTTAGCTTTGCCACTTGCCATTCCTTTGCAATGTTAACTTAAGTACTAGAGATATTTTACTCAAAAAATCATGCAAAGCCCCCTGACCATTCTCCTCTTATGCACATACTGCGGGCCACACCATTAGAGCATCTCCTTTCATTCCTTCACATCTCCATCGTAGATTGTCAAGTGGTTTGATGATTCATCATCCCATCTAATTTTCAACCTCTGCATCTTTATAATTGAAGTCATCAAAAATTAATTTTAAATTAATTTATAATTTATTTAAAAATCTAAATAAATTTATGAATTATTGCAATAAATGTATTTATAGAATTAATGATTGTAATAACAACTCTATTTTTCATAAGCTATGATCAAGTGATCTTTAAAATGCTAATATAAGAGATTTTTAGGGACTTATAAGAAATATTAAAAGATTTTAGAAACTAAAAAATAAGAATCCTTAAAACATTTATTAGGAGCTTACCTGGTGTGTCGTAAAATACTGTAAAATCTCGATTATAAAATCACCGATTTTAAAACTGGCAAAAATAAAATCCTTGATTTAAGAATTGCTAATTTTGGTTTACAGTGATTTTAGACTGTAAATCAAAATCAAGTAAAAGGAAAATTTTAAGGATCAACTTATTTTGAAATATGGCAATTTTCGACGCACGAAACGTAAGAAAAGTATGGCGAACCAATTTACAACATCTAACGAAAAACACCGTTTTACAGCTGTTTGCTACGCTTTACGGCATTTTGCCAACGACACTTGGAACCAAATCCAATAAACTTCATGGAATGCCACGTCCTCCGCTTTACGCTGGTTGGGATACAGTGGCTCGTCATGAAGAAGCTGCTAGAGATCCGCGTGCCATCCCACGTGACATAAGTTCCCTACCGGCCACCTCCAAAAACCTCCTCCTTCTCGGACCCGGGATTCGAATCGGGCCAACCGGCAACGTTTACAAGCCACGACCGCAGCAGCAGCAGTAGCTACTCAAGAACGCAGCCATGTCGGCGCCGCCGCCGCCGCCGCTTTCTTCCCCCGTATTCTCCTCCTCCCCATCCTTGCGGACGTGTCCCATTTACAACGTCTGCTCCGGAGTCGGGACGGCCCATGCCCATCCACCGCTGAGAAGGAACAGCCTCCGTTGTCGAGCTGCCTCCGCCGCCGGAGCTTCCAGTGAGAGCCCCCTTCTCCTTTTCTTGGCCGCAGCAATCGATTGCTGCGTCAAAAATGGTTGCTTTGCATCATCTCTCTTTGTAAAGGAGTGGTCTTTGAATCTCCTAATTTCCCCCGTTGTGTTTAATCTATCTTTCAGCCGTCACTTTGCTGGACTACGGCGCCGGGAATGTGCGGAGCTTGCGTAATGCCATTCACTACCTTGGGTTCGACATCAAGGATGTGAGTTCCGTGCACCTTATTACACGTCTTATGCAGTAAAGATTGTATCTTGGTTTAATCTGTTCTGGGTACTTTGAGGTCCATTAGACAGTCCTCAATCGTCATAAGAAAAGAAAAGAGAAGAATACTTGTGTCATCTCCAACGTTTGAATTGGCTGGAAGTGGGCCTTCGGTTTGCAATCTTGAAGCAGGGTTGGGAGCATGTTTCGGATTTATGTCCGTGGGAAAGTATCCTGTTTGGTGATGATATTGCGTTGGCGTTCCTAAAACTTCATTTCTGCATTTGCAATAATATTACATTGCGATGTGCAGCCTTTGTTGGTGGGTGGTTGACGTGAAATGAAATAAGGAAGAGAAGTTGCAGACAATGAGCATAGAGCTGAGAAATGAGACTAGGTCGTGATATTCCGGTGTAATCATAGGACAAGATGGATTATGCCAATCTCGTTTTTCCTATGCCCATTCTATTGTTTATCCTGAAAGGCATTTAAGTCTACACATAGGGTGTAAAACCAATCAAAAGTAGATGAGAGAAAGACAGATGAGAGAGAAGGAAAGCAGAAAAAAAGGAAGGAGAGGCCATCAGAGTTGATAGCACTTCACATTACACACAAAGAAAAGAGACAAAGAAAAAAAGAAAGAAGCGAAGGTCATTAGTCTATCGTAGTCACTTGATTGAGTTTGTTGAATAAGGGAAGGTTGTTAGGAATGATCGTAGTCACTTGATTGAATTTAGCCACCGCAACAGGCTTAACTTAATTAGGCTGCCTTGATTACATGAAAGTAGGTTGCTAAGTGAAGACTGACCTTCAAATTTCAGGTATCAGTCACTCCAATATTATTCACTCTTTCGGTTCTAACATATTTTTCTGCTTTGAATGGTGCTTCTCTTTTTTGCTTCTACTAAGGTATGTGTCACTATGCCTAATTTAGACAGCCTCCATGTTAAAAACATTGCAACTTTACTTATTTTGCCTTTAATAGGATGTATTTTCAACAAGTTAATTACACATGACTCATCGTGTTTTTAAATTCCAATTCATCAAACATCTTTTTTTTTGGGTATGTGCAAGAAACTTTTGCAACCATTTGTTTGTACTATTATTAAAGACTGTAATAACTTTCTAGCACAAAAAACTGCCGCATTCATGCATCTATGGTTGATGCAGAAGTTGAGTGCATGCATTTCTTGTGCCCGCATTTGTGGTAAAAAAATAATTGACCTAATGTGTAATGGCCCAGCTTTAACAGATCTCTAGTAGGTGCACAAGAGCAAAACAAAATAATAAGGAATATAAATATAAAGGAACAACATGGAGATCATGCCTATCATACAACAAAAATATAAGTAACATATCCCAAATAATTAAATAAATTGACTATACTTGAAAATTTTTCTCTTTTTATGAACTGGAGTCATTCCTCATTCTGCATCATCTGTTGTACATCTCTGAAAAATATGTTAAATAACTTTTATGAGAACCCGTAAATTGAGTTTTTAGAGAGATATCCTATACACACACATGCCCCAACCTACTTACTTTTTCTTACCTATTGTGTAATTCTTATCTTATGAGCATTTACAAGTATTAGTTACAAAGTGAGCAGTAGATGTAATAAGATTCAAGGCTTAACTTTAAAATTTAATTCAAACCAAAATTACAGGTTTCATTCTTTTATTGTTAATCTTTTGGACTACGTAACAATATATTTATAAATGCATAAGACTTTTATGAAATAACATATTGAACTAATATGAAACACATGTATCATAAAAATAACGTGAACCCGAAGCGGAAACATTTAATAGAATAATAATAATCTCACGTTTTCATATATTCATTCCTACATTCTTTCCTTTTAGTGGTATTTTATACTAGTATAGAAAATATAAAAATATTTACTATCACTCTTTGTCATAAGGTCTCGAGATTGAGTCGTTCATTCATTAATCTTTCACATGATCGGTCGTATTTCTCATAGTCATAACCTGATCAATTGTAAAGTTCATTAATCATTCATAAGTCGTAAGTTCGTAAGGTGACTCATCCTTTTGATCAGAAGTGACATGAATAACTATGAACTAATATTCGTAATAGTGAGTATGCCCCAACGAACCTCATACCTCAGCCTACCCAGCTCGATAAATCTCCAGAAACCTAGCGGGTGAGGCTAGAAAGGGTTAGGCCGGGTCTACAGTTTACCCCTTACAACCTACTGTAGCGACCATGCCTCAGCTTATGAATGCACTCAAATAGGAACTCCGTCCCCTGCCCAGCTGAGGTCTTGAACCTGGACTCTTGAACCGTAACCAAAGAAGGGATGCTCTGTCCCTCGGCACACATCGATTGCGGAGCTTTTCGTATGTCTGCTTATCTCCGGGAGACGTGTTGTCGTCCCGCTAGCTATGATGTCAGTTCTTTCCTTTATAAAAAGAAAAACAAATCATCGTAGGAAACACTGGTCATACATTTCAGAAGAATTTATTTTTATTATAAAAGGCTTCCATGCCTTAATTTCACATTCATCATCATAATCGTGTTTCGTCTTTATCATCATGGAGGCTTCCGTGTCTCATTTCATTTCATCATATTTATTTCCCTTGATGGGGTCATCATAGCCATGAAATTATTCTATAAATATTTATACTCTATAACGTACATATATATAAATATATGTGCATGCTAATCATATACTATATCTTTAACAGTCACTAAATCTTTTCATATGAAAAGATAATTCATTATTGAAATCATTGTTCAATAGTTATATAAAAACTCACAGTGTTTATGGAAGGCTTCTTCTTTCAAAGTAAGGGCACTAGAGTGTGCCATCCAATGTTCATATCATAATTCTCTTTCTCCCCCATTCCCAAGGTTATCATAAACAACATAGAATTCAATTAACATGGGTCCAATGGTTCTTTTCTTTTTTCAATAGTAAAGTAGGGCATCATAATGTTGCTCAACAATCTTTACATAAGTAGGGATTTGGTCTTCTAAAGTTTTCTTATATTATTCACAAAATCAGATGCATTAGAAATAAAAGATCTCACAATAAATCATGTTAAGCATGCTTTTTAATATCAAACTTGATTCATAATTTAACCATCCCCTGCTTCATGTAAATTATCTCTTTTATAAAACCTTCACAATAATATTTGGAAGGACATAGAAAAATATGCTAAATAAACCATTGTGCATATATAATATCATTCCCATTAATAATTTTAAACTCTCCTTAAATTTCATGCCTTTAATCATAAATATCACATGATTATAATCTTAAACACATACTTTTATTTTATGTTACCACATACTCAATATGAAATATTCATAATCCATAGAATTATTCTTTACTTACCTTTAAAACACTCCAATCACAATCTCCTTCTTAAAATATAATTTTTATTATACATTATAATCCCCTTCTAAAGTCAAAACTAAAAAGGATTACCAGGGGAGTATCACCCTACCTCTTATCAAGAAGGCCGCCGCCGACCGCTGCCTCGCCGTCGCCGGATTGCCACCGAGCCGCCGGCCACTTCCCCTTCTCCTTCTCCTTCTTCTCCCTTCTTCTTCTTCTTCTTCTTCTTCTTCTTCTTCTCTCTCTCTCTCTCTCTCTCTCTCTCTCTCTCTCTCCCCCCTTACGCACTTGCCAGCCCCCTACCCCCCCCCCCCCCCCCCCCCCCCTAATGGTGGGGGCAGTGGCCCAGTTGGGCCTTGTTAAGAGGCCCCTTGTCGGGGCTTACTTTTGGCCCATTTAGGCCCTGAAACATGGCCCATTAATCCTATAATATAGGGTCCATTAGGTCCATTAAATGGGCCCATTAACAGCCCATTAAGTTCTTAGGTTTAGGCCCATTAGGTTAAATAGAATTTTTTTTAAGTTTAGCTCCCTTTGTCTTTTATTAATTGTACATGTGCCCTCATTTCTTTACTAAGTAAGTCGATAATGGGCCTTTTTCAACTTTTTAAAGATACCTTTTGATCTTTATATAATTTAATTTAAGGCTATAAAAATAGTCTATGACATTATAAACTCTAAACTTTTACTAATTGTGTTTATACTTTTTAGAGATTTACAGATATGTCCATGAATTTTTTTGTGGGGTCTTACATAATGCATCTTCACTTCCCTTCCTTGTCGTGTTTGAACAGGAGATGGGATAGACATATCCTTGTTCAGGAAAAAGAGACTAAGTTGCAACCTTAGTATGAAAAATTCTGAGTGCACGTAAAAATAGTTAGATGTGGATGGATCATAGGAGTGCAGACAAACATAACTCTTGCCTATCCACACAGGCATAATCTGTGCTTACTTTTGTTTGGAGATTTTCTGGTCGCCTCAGGAAGTTCCTTAGAGTGGTACGATGTTAATATGAGTATGTAGGAATAAGTTTCCCATATTTCACTTTCTACAGGTGCAAAAACCAGAAGACATTCTCAATGCTGAACGCCTTGTTTTTCCTGGTGTTGGGGCATTTGCAGCAGCAATGGAAGTGTTGAATCAGAATGGGTAAGCAATTGTTTCCAGCACAACATTAAAATTTGTGTACATGTCATTGGGTAATTACAAGTTCCATGGGGAAACTTGGTTAGAGGTCTTTGTCAGAGATTAGATCTTTCATATTCTTGTATAGTCTTGGAGAACAGATCCTTTTTTTAATTGGAATCAGGATAAGTTGTAGATGTGTGAAGAATTCACACTTTCCAGTATTTTATAGTCCTACAACATGGACATTGGGAACTCAACACTCCGGGAAGCAGATTGAGAACCTGAGCCATTAGACACATATACTCTTTGGCAGATGACTTTACACTTAACCTTATGGTTCAAAGGTCTAGCAGATGTGGACCAGAATAGAGATCCTGATCCAATTGTGGGACAACACAGGCTATGTGATATGTTAAAAAGGTTAATATAGAAAAAGAAATGATAATTGGTCTTGATCTGTGACAACTTAGGCCTTACCATCATTAGGATATAATCTGCATTTGGCAAACCAGATTCAGGTCAGCTTCTCTGTTCTTGGAATTCATAACCATGATTATTGTTGACGTTTGAATGCATGTGTATAGAGATAGCTATTTGTGTGTGTATTCCACATTCTTCGTACACTCCATTTGAACAAACCAAATCAAAGTACATGTGATCCACAAGTAAACAAGAAATGGCCTCTTTTCTGCTTTTCTGTCAGGTATATCACATTCTCCCTAGAATAGATGAACACCCTCTCCCCCCCACTCCCCCTCCCCCTCCCCCCCTCGCTGGAATACCTCAAATGGCTGAAGCTCATTTTCTTATGTGATCTGTAGGAGACCAGAACCCTAACATTCCTAGGCTTTGTTTTTCTCCTCCATCCAAATGACTTAGTTTGCAGGAGGTTCTGTACACCACACTTTTCCTATCATCAATATGAGGTTAATTCCCATCTCTGGATTCCCTTTGTAAACTCTTTGTTGTTTTTACTGCCCTTGTAGCATGGTCGAATGACTCTTCTCCAAAGGATGGATGACAGCTGGCTGTGTTTGGAATAAGACTTGTATCTTGCTACATTTTGGCAAGATAGGACGGCTTCTCGCTTGATTGAATCTTCACATTTAATGGCATGGATGATGAGCAACAAACTGCTCATCTTATGGTCCACTTTCATCATTCTCGGGGGATGAACAAAAATGCAGACTTCGCCTAGACCTCTTGCCTGTGTTGCCACCTCCATTTGCAATAGTTCACATGCTTCTAACATCTTGAAAGTATGCTAACCTGCTCCACCACCTTGCCTAATAATGCTTTGTTATTTACAGTCAGGGATCCATCCAAGCAGTTAACAATCAACGTCTTTGTGAATTGCTTAGGAACACAACTTTGAAAGTATCTCCCTTATAAAATGGCAATCCAAATTTCGTAGCTGCTATCATTTGCCACTTGAAGTATAGAAAGACGTCCGTACAATATAAACCAAAATACAGAAGAGGTGGCAAATCAGGATCAATAGGAGTTCTTGGAGGACGAGAGCATCTCTAGGGATATTGGAGATGGAGGGAGGTTTGAGGGAGGGGAGGATTGTGTGAATAGGGGTGATAGGGGAGTATCTCATTTCCTCATAAGGATTGTGTCTTGGAATGTGTGGGGTATTCTAGGGAGGGAGAAGAGGGTGGTCCTCAAAGAGTCTATAAGGAGGTGTAAAGTTGATGTTCTTTGTCTTCAAGAAGCCAAGTTCAAGGAAGGAGGGGATGCTTATATAATGGGAATTGGAGGGTACAAGCTTATCAAAGAGGTTTGTTCACCAGCTATTAGGAGCTCGGGGGGGAATTATGGTGTTTTAGAAAGAATGGGGGAAAGGGCGGGAGGTGAGTATGCATGTTATTTCTCTCACGTTCTGGTCTGTGGAGGATGGCTTTATTTGGGATCTTTCTACGATTTATGCCCCTCAAGGTAGGGAGGAGAAAAAGGTGTTATGGGAGGTTCTGCTAGATCATCATTGATGCTCCAAGAAGTGGTGGTGTGTAATGGGGGATTTCAGTGCCATGGTTGCGCCCTATGAGAAGTCTGATTCATCCCTCTTTGGGAGGATCATGGAAGATTTCAAGACTTCATTACGGAGGTGGCACTCATTAACATAACAACAGCTGACTCCTTGTTCACTTGGTCCAATTTAAGGGATGTTGTCTCCTATTCCAAACTTGATATATTTCTTGTATCTATAAATTGGGAGGACTACTTCCCTAGTCTCCAAGTTGAATGTCTTGTTAGGCCGGTGTCCGATTACAAGCCGATCCTCCTCAAAACCAATAGTATGAGATCTAAGAGACCCAGATTCAGTCTAGAAATATACTAGATAGAGGACGATGATTTTATGGATATCCTTAGGAGGTCTTGGATGGATGTCAGGTAAGGAAGTTCTGATATGGCTATGTTGGTCTGTAATTTGAAGGAGTTAGGGGTGGCTCTAATAAAACTCTTCCTGGGAAGGTGGCTAAGGAGAAGATTTTGGAAAATATTGGGGCGTTGAATGCACTAAAAGAGGCGGGTTTACTTGACGAGGAGGACAAGGATCTCAGGACAAAGTTGAAGAATGAGTATGAAGACATCATCCTTTAGAAGACATATATCGAAAATAGAGGTCTAGGGAGAGATGGATCAAAGTAGGTGCTAAGAACTTTTCTTACTTCCAGAGGATTGCTTTAGAAAGAAGAAGGCTGAAGCATATTAGGTCCCTAAGAAATGGTGTGACCAGGTTTTTTCATAGCCAGAGGATATTTAGAGGTATATGCAGGACTTATATTCTAACCTCTATACAGGAGAGGACTTTTGAAGGCCTACCATTGCTGATGACCTTCTACTTCAGTTGAGAGTGGAGGATAGGTATGAGCTGACTTCTCCTTCTCTGAAGACGAGGTGAGGAGTGTTGTCTTCTCTTTGGCAGGGGATAAAGCCCTAAGGCTTGATGGCTTCCCATTAATGTTCTTCCAACGCTGTTGGGAAGTTATCAAGAGGAACCTCCTTGCAACAGTTTTCGAATTTCAGGAGGGGATGACGTATCTTGGGGGCATCAACAAGACATTCCTGGTGCTCATTCTTAAGAAAGATGGAGAATATTCTCTCACCAATTATGGGCCCATCAATCTTTTGAATGGTATCTACAAGATCATCGCTAAGATACTAGCGATTAAGCTGGTAAGGGTGGTGGAACATTAGCTGGAATCAGGGAGCTTTCAGAGGGGCAGACAAATCCATGAGAACTTTTTAGTGGCTCATAAGTGCAAATATGCTATGAAGCAGCAGAAGAAGAAGGGCTTGGTGCTCAAACAAGACTTTGAGAAGGCATATGATAGGGTCAATTGGGAGTGCATGTTACATATGCTAAAGAAAGTGAGATTTGGTGACACATGGGTGGAATGGATCAGAGCCTGTTTGACCTCCACTACTTTTGTTGCTCTTATCAATGGGGAGCTTTTGGCTTACATCCACAGTGGGACATGTCTTTAATAGGGGGATCCTTTATCTCCTCTGTTGTTTGTTTTGGTAGCACATATATGGAGCAGAATGTGGGATAGGGCAGCCTTGGCGGGTTTTATTAATGGATTCAAGGTTGATAGTCATGGGAGTCATGTCACTCATCTTCAGCATGCATATGGCACTATTCTATTCTTTGCTGGGTATGATGAGGAGCAATTGTTTGTGGCTAGACTCATTCTAAAGTTGCTGGATGAGGTTAGTGGTCTTAGAGTCAACTTTTACAAGAGCAGCCTTATATGGATTCATATGATTTAAGATGTTTTGAGGAGGATGGCCGTGATTCTAGGTTGCCAAATTGGTGAGTTTTCTATCACGTATTAGAGCCTTCCGTTCACCCCAGGGGCTTTGAGATGCAAGGATCGGTAGAGGGTGATTCACAAATTTCAGTCCAGGCTTACAGAGTGGAAGGGTTGACTCCTCTCCTATGGTGGGAGGCTAGTGTTATATCAGTTAATCGTCGATAGCCTCCCAGTTTATTTCATGTCCATCTTCAAAGTGCCCACGACAGTTGCTAAAAGGATTCCAATCGATGCCAATTCTTTTGGCACGGCTAGGGGGAACCTAAGAAGGGAGGTTGTGCTATTACACTCATGGAATGCAAAATCGGCCGATCCCGATCCGGATCAGCCAATTTGGATTGGGATTCACCATAGTTGATCCGATTCTGGGGGGAACTGGCCGGGATCGGCCGATCCAGGCCGATCCCCGACCGATTCCGGCAATTCTCGGCCGATCAGATTTGGTCGATCCGATCCGAATCGGATCGGGATTGCTGGGGTCCGATTCGGACCTGCAACCTGATCTAGAATTCTATGATTAGGTGGGGTAGGATCTACAAGAGTAGAGAGAATGGGGATCTTGGGCTCAAGGATATTGATGCCTTCAACATTGCGCTTATGTCCAAATGGCTATGGAAACTGAGGAGTTCATATGCATGTTTGTGGTGGGATGTCATAAGGTAGAGATACTACAGGAGATCCAGAATATGGGACTTGAGTGCTATGTCACCTTATGGGGGGTCCTATGTGTGGATGGGTAATACTGCAGTCTTCTGATGTGATTTGGGTAGGGAGGTGGGTGATAGGCAGTCTTGTTTCTTTTGGATGGACCAGTGGTGTGTTCCCCCCCCCCCCCCCCCCCCCCCCCCTCCCATGCAGCTTATTTCCTAGACTTTTGTAGTCTCCTTGGGTCCAATGGTGATGGTAGCACAAGTTTTTGATGAAGCTTAGCTTGGAGGAGGCTGGTGCCCTAGCTTCAGAAGACCCCTCCGAGATGACGAGGTAGTGGACTTCTGTGACTCATCCTCCTTCTGGATGTCACTTTGGATCCAGCCAAGAAGGATGGTTGGGTTTGGAGATGGCAGGTTTTGGGCATCGTTTCTATGAAATCAGCTTACTTTGTCATTGCAGATGGGGGCCTCCGCTTTCCTTTCACTAGGCTTGACTGGTCCACCAAAAGCCCATTGAAGGTTCATGTGCTCATGTGGAGGATTCCCTTGGCAGATTACCAACCTCAGATAGCCCGGCCTGATTTATGGATAATATTCTTACTATGTGCTCTCTGCATGAAGATGCTGAGGAGTTGGCTGATCACCTTTTTGCAGCCTGCTCCTACTTTATGGAGGAGTGTCAGCTCATTTGTACAAGGATTGGACAGCAGATGTTGCATGCTCAGTCAGTGACAGATATCTTCTTCAAATGGTCTTGGCACAAGGTGCATAAAGATGACATTCTTTTTTTGGTGGCTGATCCTCCATGCCACTTGGTAGGCTCTTTGGGAGAAAATAATTGATCGGTCTTCCAAAAAGAAGCTTTGATTCCAGATAGGGTTGCCTCTTTTGTGGGGATAGAGCAAATGAATGGACCTCCATTTTGTGTAGACAACATACTTGTAAACATCCTCCTTTTTTATGGTCTTTTGAGGGATTTGTGAGGTACACATCATCTTGGTATCTTTTGTATAGGAGGGGATCTTTGGGAGGCTTTCTTCGCTTTCATACTTGTAGAACTTCTTGCTTATTTAATGAAATTGTGGTGGGACTGCCCACCTTCCAAAAAAAAAAAGGTCACTACAACAAAAGAATTGGTTCAAGTGCAGAAATGATGACATGAAGAGTATTAACCATCATGCTAATCATTATTTGGAAAAAAACATATTATGTTAACACTCAAAACCTATTTCAAATGTACTTGAACTTTTGTTTAAGTCATACTATCATGTTGTAAAATCACTCCTTCCTTGCTAACCAAAACTTGCTTGTTCTGTTTATTGAAGGGACAGAATTTCCATTTGTTCATATACGGCTGAAGGTTTTTGACTGTAAATTTATTTTCTCAGACTGGCTGAAGCACTTCATACATATATAGAGAAAGATCGGCCGTTTCTGGGCATCTGTCTTGGGCTGCAGTTACTTTTTGACTCCAGTGAGGAGAATGGTCCAGGTGATAATTGTATTTTCTTATTCTTTCATCTGGAAGGTGTTGTACTACATGAATGGGAAGTCTGGTAGATGTCTGGTGTGCTTGGCTTGTCTGAACAAATAACCAAGAGATTTTTGTAGTCCATTTTCTTAGCTAAGTCTTCTTTGCCCGTGTAATTATTTGAACAAGGGTAGTCAACTTTGCCATAAATTGTATTCCCCTTCTTATGCTTTCATATTTTTCCATTCCATATGATTTCATGCAGTCCACAGAGTGCAATTGATATTTGCGTTGCCTTTTTTTCCTTGGTAATTAATCATCATCCATCTAAAAAGCTTGATAGTTATTTTATTAGTTTCATGGATGTAATGTCACTGTGAAGGTGTCTGATGAGAAGTTAGGGAGAAGGACTGGAAAGCCAAGTAGCTGTTTGTTGGTGGAACTGAACTTCTTGTCTTTATGACTTACAAATCTGCTCAAAGAAGGTAGAGAGGAAGAATAATGGGAGCAAGGGTTTTCAATTTGTCAATTGGGATGGAGAAAGGTTTGTTAGCATGGTTATCGGTGTTGGGGCTTATTGTCTACAACACAATTCACATCGTCCAATCCCAATTTGAATCCAGTCCCATTCCCAGTTGGTCCAGAAGGCTTGGAACTGGGCTATCTAAAAAAGAAAAACTTCAAAAGGTCCGAAAGATGTTTATGGAATTTAGAAGATATTTGAACTTCATTAGAAGGATTTTTTTTTAATCTACCATTCTCAATCATTACATGAACTTCCTTATGTCTAATGACAAGATTGGAAGGAATTTCTTATGGAAGAAAGGAACAGATAACAGTGGTATACCATTAATAAAATGGGAAAATGTCTGCAGACCAGTTAATTAAGGTGGATTGGGAGTTAATAATTTAAAATTGATGAATATGGCTCTACTTGGTTACTGGCTATGGGAATTGATGTGTGAGGTAGAAACCTTATGAAGAGAGTAATTTTACACGAGCATTATTTTCAACGCCATAGATTTTATCTTGTGACCGAGAATCATGCATGGATGTCCTGATGTCCATGGTTTGGAGAGTAGTTCTTAAAGCTGGCATGTTATTAGAACAATGTGTGTGGATTAAACTTGGTAATGGAGCACATACTTATTTCTAAAAGGACAAATGGGTGGGGGATTATTGTTTGAAGGGCAAATTTCCTACAGTTTACAGTATTGCGACAGATAAATGGTGTGTTGTCGGTCAATGTTATCAGATTCAGGGTGAACTGAATGGACTTGTTGGCATGTTCAGACTAGAAGATGTGTCAAAGAAGATGATTATTTTGCTATGATGGATCTGTTGGGTACTGTTAAGCCTATAGCTGATGCCAAGGATACTCTTGTCTTGGGTACTAATAAAGGCATTTTTGCAGTGAAATCTTTCTACAGATTGCTGGATACAAATGGTCCTGCCAATCCCAAATTCAATGAACTATGGAGGTTAAATCCCCACTAAAAGTTAAGGCTTGCATGTGGCTGGTTTCTGAGAAAAGGATTATCTCAAAGATGTACCACCGAAATGGACCTTGGATGGTGATAGTTTTTGTTGTTTCTGTAATTTGAGAATGAAGATGTTGATCATTTAATGATCAGATGCCCCATGGGTAGAAAAGTATGGAAAATCTTCGGCTTCTTGTTCTCTTTTCCAACAACCTTTCATAATACTCATGATATGTGGCTTCATATACAAGGACTGAAGAATCAAGAGGGGAAGTGTCATAGAAGTCAATTTCTTGGTCTTATTCCACATGCCATTTGTTGGAACTTATGGAGGGAGAGGAATGATGCAGTCTTTCAGGGGAGTAGAACATACCTTGAAAATATGTCTTAGAGCATTACGTATAATGTTTAATTGGTCTAGACCTTGGTAGCAGGATTCACTCATTTTGCCATTGCTTCTGCTCCCTAAAGTGTTCCCATTCCCCGTTCCCACTCCCAATTTAGGGTTATCTACATGACTGGAATAAGGCTCTTACTGTTTTTTGATTTATTGTTCTGAGGTTAGGAACCTCTCCTAATCTTCTTGACTATACTGCCTCTTTTTATGTCTTAATAAAATTGGTGGTACAGTCCACCCTTCTTTAAAAAAATATATATGTTTTTCTTGTTTATTTTTATGTTATTTTGCACTAGAGGATACTTATTGGCACAGATAGGTCCACTGCATCTGCATGGCAGTGGTTGTGATGCTGGTGATAGCAATAGCGATGCCTGGGGCAAGCAGCACAAGGGCCATCTGCTGTGTATGCAGTTCATATTGTCCACAAACTGTCTGAGGTCAAGCAAACTGTGAAATTATTCTGCTGGCAGCTGTCAAGCTGCTGTGCGTCTCCTCTCTTCAGCCACACCTAGACCCCGCTTCTTGAGGCAGCCAAGGAGAATCTCATAGGTACTTAAGGTCCCCAGGCACCATGACATCTCATCTGACTGGACCATCCACATTAAAACCACTGACTTTACCCACTTCTTCAGCTGCCTTTTCCATTTTCTTTAAATTCATCCTTTGTTTTTTGTTCTTTTAATTTTTAGGAGGGGTCTGCAGCCGACCATCAGGCTCATCACTGAGGAATTGGCTAGTTTCTTCATGAATCCTAACTGGAAGCTTGTGCTGACCAGACTTCCAAATTCTGTAACCTTGGCCATTCAATTTGCAGCCAAGACACATGTTAAAACTTACCATTGGAAAAAGCAAACAAACCATTCAGCGTACTCTTCTTTATGGCTTTAACCATACGTTTGGCTTGCCATCACAGAAGTGCCCGGTTGCTCGATGTATTCTTGCTCTGATTTCTGACATCTTCTGATCCTGATTTTGTAACTGTTATAAGAAGTTTATTTATCTGCTCTTTATGTCATCTTTATTTTCTTGGACTGCAGTCATATGTTTTCATTTGCGTGGTATGTTCCCTGCAGTAAAAGGCCTTGGCATGATACCGGGTGTGGTTGGACGTTTTGACTCATCTAATGGTGTTAGAGTGCCTCATATTGGTTGGAATGCTGTGAAAATAACGAAGGAGTCAAACATTTTGGATAAAATTGAAGGCCAACATGTCTATTTTGTTCACTCATACCGCGCACTGCCTGTATGCTGCATGTTTCCCTGATATTATATTATATTACATACTCCTGGCCACTTGTGTAAGATTGACGAAATATGAATCATTGGCATAATTTTTGTAGTCAGAAGCTAATAGAGAGTGGATTTCATCAACTTGCAACTATGGAGAAGATTTTATTGCTTCCATCAGAAAGGGAAATGTATATGCAGTCCAGTTTCATCCAGAGAAGAGTGGAGGTACTGTCCTATTTTCCATTATATAGTCCTTTTCTGGTAGTTCTTAGGGTAAAGCTTCAAGAGATTTATTTTAAAAAAAGCTTCAAGAGATTCCTTTTGCTACTTGATGTTCATTTCTCCAGTCTAGTCTAGTTTCTTGACTCAACATAACTTTGGCCTTCCCTGAACATATGAGTTGGCATAGGAGCCAGATGATTTCTTTTGAACAGCCACAAGTGACTTTGCGTGTTATGTTAGCACTTAGCAGTACTTTTGTTCATACTTGTTTTACTATCTTTGTAGGATTTGAGCAGGAAGCATGCTTATCTTTCGTGTCCTGGGTTTTTAAATCCCACATGTAGGATAAAACTCCTCCCTTTTGATGCTACATTTACAGATATCTCAGTTTTTGTGTCCACTGTATATGATTTGCCTTCTTCTAGAAATTGCAATATCGGCACATGCTTTAGTCTTAGAATTGGATTTATTTGCTATATTTATACCTTTAGGAGTATTATTTTGTTTGTAGATGGCGGAAATTGATATTTCCTGAATGTGTATTTTGAAATAATTGTCAGATGTTGGCCTTTCCATTTTGAGAAGATTTCTTGATTCATCTGCATTGTCAGCTGCAAAGGTAAATCCCTGAATTGTTTGTATGTGTAATTCATTAGTCCTAAACTCTGGTTCTAATCTCTAATGATATGGATCTTTCATGAGAAGTGCAGAGGTCAGCCAATCGAGGTGCATCAAGGCTTGCTAAGAGGGTATGAATTTTACACCTGAAATCTAGCTCTGGTAACTTTGCCCTGTGTAGTTCATGACTATTTTTTGTTATTTGTTAGAGGGTCTCCCTTGTTAAATGGGAAGATATTTCCTTTCAGTTTAACTAAAGAGTGTTTCTTTGCTATTTCTTCCTTGATCAAAATTTTTTCCACGTCAGATATGCATATGATGCCTTGTCTTATTATGTCGACTTTTGTTATTTCAGGTAATAGCATGCCTTGACGTGCGAACCAATGATAACGGAGACCTTGTCGTAACCAAAGGGGACCAATTTGATGTGAGAGAGCATACACAGGAAAATGAGGTATAGAGACGTTACTTTGTGTCACCTAGACCTTAAGTTGTTCAGTTTCATAGATTGTCTGACTCTAGGTCTCAATAGCATTTTGACTACTTCTCCTGAGGCATCCATTTTTGCAAGCTATTAGACAACATCATCTTTTTCTTATTGTAAGTATTAAGTGGTTGACTAGGGGTTTTCCATAAGTTTTTTTTTTTTGAATGTGGGTAGTTTTTTATAAGAGTTTTAGAGAGAGTAAAATGGCAGATGATTGAAGAAGTACTATGTTTCCTTTCTTTAGAATAAAAGGGACATATAAAATTTCAATATTACCATGATTATAGACTTATGAGCTAGGAGTTAAATTGTTTGTATATTTGTCCATGTAATTTCAATATTACAATGGATCGTTTACCTTTGGACGAGATAGGGCAGTGAAGAGTAGGGTGAACTCAACCGGCGCCGGAGCACCCTGCTTCCAGCGCCAACAGAGTCCTTCTAGGACAGCGGCCTCGTCTAGCACATCCCTCAGGTCGCTGCTGGGGTTGCGGTGGACTAGGCCACCTCAAGCGGGACTGTCCTTTCGCTAGATCCTATGCCGATGTGGTCGCAGGCAGGTCCAACTCGGGTGGGAGTCCCAGGAGGTCTGCCCTCTCGGGCGGTAATCTCGCGGCTGTGTGGAGGTATCCTTCTCGGAATTGGAAGTTCTTTGTAGTCGGATGCTTTTGGTCAAGAGGTGCATCCAGGGGTGGTTGTGGATGGGACTGGTTCTTCAGAAACCATTCGCTTCCTCTTCAGAGCTAGATGGCCGGAGCTATCATGGAAGGTCCATCAGATCTCCCAAAAGATGTTCTCGTCGTCTGCCCTGGAGATCTCCATCAAGGCCAAGATCTCGGCGGTGAGCAACATCTTGACAGCAGTCGCAGCTATGGTAGGAGACCTTAGATTTGTCGTCAGGATCCATCTCTTCGATAGCAGCAGCGCCTCTATTACAGGTGGATTAGGGCAACCATCGGGGCCAGAGGTTGAGGATGATCCTGCAAGACACGTGACGTGGGGCGCAGTTTCAAATTTTGAACCATGCGCAGTTCAAAATTTTCAGCTTCAAGTGCCTGGACCAGCGGTCGAGAAAAGGCAGTGCTCTGCTCAACGATTTGGGGGAAAGGTGGACCAGGATCTTGTGTATTAGGTAAGTTCCTCAGGCCGACCTGTCGGTCTACCCGTTTCCGCGATACCCACTGAGCTTCGTCCTCGCCCAATTACAATTGCCCTCCTGCCTGCGTCTGCCCGCCTTTCCTCTGCCTGACTATTCAGTGGTTTCCCACCGCCACTTGCACGCTCTGAGGGCTTGCTCGATCTTGTGGAGATTCTTGGTCCCTGGCTTCTTTCTAATCAGCTTACTCTGGGCCTGGAGAAGTCACATATGCAGACCGATGATGGCGATGTCCTGATGCTTCTAGAGACGCATGTTGTGGCTCCCAGGCTAGTGGCTTCTGCTGCTAGTGCGGGCTTGGCCATGTTTCCCTCTCTATCCTCCACTGGGTTAGGAGCCTGAGGCCTTTGGCAAAGGCATGCCCGTCGGCTCTGTGTGTTGCGGTCTTTCTGATGGGAGACCCTGTCAGCAACCTCTCTCTTGTAGCCTGTAGGGGCCCAAGACCCTTCTTGAGCTCCAGCAGGTTTCCCATGAACCTCTTCTTGCTGATGATGATCTCCTGCAACATCCATTTCCCAAGGATGATAAAAGGCCAACCAGGAGGGGCAGGAGGTTATGTTGGAAGAGGCTGCCGGTGTGATAGGGAAGATATCAAGTTGATCATCTCTAGGGTGGAGAAGCTTATGGAGGAGCAAGCGAGGGATGTTGTAGAGGAGGTGGGTGTGTCTTTTGATGGTCTAGAGAAGGATGTTAGACAGGTTTTCATTAAGATCCAGAAGAGATGGCAATTAGGGATGACTCGCCTTACCAAAGGAGGGAAGTTTTCTAAAATGGAGCTTAGAAGGGAGGCTTCTGGCCCACATTTTGGGGAGGGCCGGCTAGAGGAAGAAGGGATAGTTGTTTCTTTTTTAGTATCATCACGTGGAGTATTAAGGGGGGGTGAAGGAGTTTGTGACACAGGGCAGGAAAATGGGAGGTTGTTCCCCCTACTATATATAATGTCTCCTCTGTGTAGAAAGGCATGCTTCATTCGGCTGATCTTCTTGTGGCAGGCTCCCGAATCAAAGTAGGGGACGGTTGCTCGACCCTCTTCTAGAAGGATGTTTGGTGTTCTCATCAGCCTCTTTGCCGAATGTTCCTGAGGCTTTTTGATATCTCTAGCGATCCTAATGCTTTGGTCTGTCAATTTGTTGATGCAGATATTACTTCTGTCATTTGGAGGCCTACTTTTAGAAGAAATATGAATGATGATAAGGTGAGTGATTTGGTACAGATCTTGCTGCTATTAGAGGCTTTTAAATTGGACCGGACGGTTAAGGATAGATGGATTTTGGAGGTGGGATCATAAGATGTTTTCTGTCAAATCGACCTACTCTTTGATCGCTGATGGAGGTCTTCGGTACCCTTTTTTCTCAGCCATTTGGAAGACTAAGAGCCCGTCTAAGGTCCATGTGCTACTTTGGAGGGCCTCAATAGACATGCTTCTCCCTTGTGATATATGGGACTCGGTTTATACTGGATTTTTTTTAATATTTGCAGCTTATGTGGTGTTAATAAGGAGACAAGGGATCACTTATTATCATGGAATTCTAGATTGGGTCGGGGGTTCGAATCGAACCCCAGCGATCCCGATCCAATCTAGATCAGATCGGCCAAATCGGATCGGCCGAGGATCGACCAGTAAGAAAAAGGGGGAAATGCCCGAGATCGGCTGATCCCAGCCGATTCCGGCTAGTCCCCCCCCAGAATCGGATTGATTATGGCCGATCCCGATCCGGATCGGGATCAATTGATTTTGCATTCCATGCTTATTATGTGACTGCTTTTTCTCCTCTAAGGTGTGCGACAAATTGAGTCAGAAATTGCAGCGGAACTTCTCAAATTGGATTTGATTGGGGCCGACCGTAGTCGAATAAAAGTGATCGAGTCATGTGGTGGTTGATCGTTCATGCAACTATTTGGGCACTATAATCGGAGCGCAATGGTAGAACTTTTAGGAGGGAGCCTCACTTCGATTTTGTTATTTCTTTTATTGGTCGCCCCATATAAAGGAATGGGCTAGAGTTTTGTGTAAAGTGGATCCTACGAACTCAACTCTTTTTGGTCTCTTGAGTGAGAGTTGATAGTGATTTTTAGGGGAGATTTTGTTGTTTTCTCCCTCACTCACCCTTTTGTGTATGCTCTCTTCTTTTTTAATACATGTGGTACTACCCACTTTAAAAAAAATATAGACTTATGAGCCACACTATGAAGCATTGAGAGAGAGTAATAA
This sequence comes from Zantedeschia hybrid cultivar, assembly GCA_030544215.1. NCBI lineage: Eukaryota > Viridiplantae > Streptophyta > Magnoliopsida > Alismatales > Araceae > Zantedeschia > Zantedeschia hybrid cultivar. Next base: position 17,034,400 of record JARZZO010000016.1, read on the forward strand.
AGAAGCATCTTATACTTGTGATTAATATTTTTGAAAATTAGTTTGAATTCATGCCAAGTAGATCCATTACTAAAGCTATTTCCTTGATGAGACAATTGATGGACAGGTATAGAGAGATGGGGAAACATTTGCATATAATTCTCATTGATTTAAAGAAGGCTTATGATCAAACACCAATATAGCTAATGTGGTGGACATTACTCAAAAGAGTCTTTAAAGAATATATTTATATGGTTAGAGAATGAAAGGACTTCTGCTAGTGTAGAGATGTCTGAGTTTCTTGTTATTGTAGGATTACATGAAAGATCAACACTTAGTCTTTATCTCTTTGCTTTAGTTATAGATGAAGTGACTAAACATCTGCATGATGGTATCCTTTGTCGGATGTTATTTGCATATGATAGTATTGTAATTGATGAGAATGTTGAAGGTTTAAAGGATAAGTTAGGACAGTTTAGAATATGAAGGTTTTAGGATTAGTCAAACTAAGTTAGAATGATTTGGTTACAAGCAATGGTCAAGCTATTCCTATGAGTACCAACTTTCAATATTTAAGTTCTATTGTTCAAGAGAATGGAGATCCAGGAGATCGTAGCGGATAAAGTCAAGGAAGATTGGTTAAAGTAGAGAACTACATATGAAGTCCTCTATGATCAATTTATCAAAGGCAATCACCTCGTTCGCCTAAGCGATGAAGTAGGTTGAGGCGTGCCAAAAGACCTCATTCGCCTTACGTTCGCCTTATTCACATACACGCTTGTCTACAATGTCCATGCCATATGCTTTTTTCCTTTTTAATTATATGGTACTACTTTTTCTTATTATTAATTATTTCAAAGCAGCTAGTATCTCTTTTAACATTGTCGAATACCTTTTTTCTCTTTCATAGTGTCACATTTTTTCTTATTTTTGATGATTCTTAAGACTATCTACTACTCGTAGGACATTACCATGGATGGCAGTACTGATATCGGTACCGATACATACCGGTATCAATATCAGTACCGGTTTAAACTATTTTAAAAAATCTTGAAAAAATCAGAAAATTTTAAAAATTAATTGAATGTGTGTTGAGTGTGACAAAGGTGGATTAAAGCAAAGAAGTGCGCATAACGTATACTAAATGATTAATTTGATACATACTAAATATGAAAAATGTTCTACTAGTGGACTAAATATTTAAAAATAATAAATGTTAATGAAATAAAATGATCCTTACCCATGAAAAATAGAAGTGAGTATACTAATATAGATAATAACTCATAGAACCTTCTGATTCATCTTTTGGTTGTTGTTGCTGGTATCCATAATAAGGTTGCATATATTCCGTAAACACCATAACCAAACAATGATGCAGCCAAGTCATGCATCTCTCTTTGGATCCCTCTTGGAGTATAAACTTATTGGCTTGTTGACATTCCATAATCAAGATGAGAAAAAGCACCTTGAGGATAAGAAGAAGATCTTGACCCACAATTGCTACTGGCTGGATAGAATTGGAAGCCTTTATACTCTGCTTGATCTCCCCAGCTATACATGCCTGCTTCTTGTTGGCCACCTTCATAACTTGACTGTTGTCCATACTGACCTTGTGAATCATAATCTCATTGACTTTGACTATGTCCTCTGCCAGTGCTAATGTGCAAGGAGAAACTAGGTGCATACACTCTGCCACCAGTATAGTAGCACCTGCAGCTGCACCAACATCATGACTAGGAGACTATGTACCATCATCATCATCATCAATAATTAACTTCCTTTTGGCCTTGCGATTTCTTTCTTTGTGATGCTTCTTGCTAGTTATCCTTTCCTTCTGTGTCCTTTTTCAACCGATCAAATACTCATTTTTCTTGTGGCATATGCTTCACATAAATTTTCTTCATCTCAGTAATCGTGGGGTCGTCTCTGACAGCAAGATTAGTCATCTCGAGTATAGATGTGCTTCTTCTTAAGAATGGTGGTTGCCTAACTATTCTAAGAGTGATTGGCCTACTTTCTGATTCTGAGTGTCTAGCAAGCTCAATCTCAGTATCAGATGTAAACAAAGGCACATACTCTCTCTGACTTTGATGCTTATCTGAAGGAGGTAGATCTTCTCTTTGCCTTTTTGATGTTCTTAATTCTAGATCTCTAGCAACATCTCTATCTAATATGCCCTCTGCCCATTCTGTATCATCATGATAAAAAACTGACTCATTAACAATTGCTCGCATCTCAATTCAAGTCTGCAAGGGATTCTCATTATCAAATAATTCCTCAACATCAATTTGGCCAACAACATCTTCTGCCTGTCCTGCATCTCGTTTCTTTCTTAATTGTTGTCTTAACTGGATTTTTTTAATCATCAATCTCATGTTCTAATGGCAATACACTAGTTTCTCTAACCATTCAGCCTTTAATCAATTGCGAATTTTTGAGTGTGCAAGACTGAATGTGCTCCAGTTCCTTTTACATTGACTTGCCGATGTCGTCTGACTCAAAACTCTCACTGCAACATAAGCCAAAGGGTTATAGCACATGTCCCTATTGTACATCATGATCCACCACTCAGTTGTTCCGTCAGTTAAAAAAAAAATTTTTAATCAATATATGTTCTTGTTTCTTATCATTGCACTTATAAGTATAATGTAATCACTAAGTATACTTGAGCGCATTTTTTCTACGGCAGTTTGCACATGCTCCTCATTGTACGTCTCGAGCCTTAGCCTATACGTCTCTATCTACAAGGATGGAATGAACAATTTAATACAATCGATAGAATCTTGAAAATATAAGTAATTAATTATATGTTAAAGTCACTTCTTGATATAATTGATAAACACGTCTTTCTGCCTCAATTCTATCTTCTACCGTCTTCAACAAACATGCGATCGCATTGAGTGTGCCTTGGATTACCTCTCCATCAGCGTACACTTGTCGACTGTACATGACTCAAGGATTTAAGAATTAACTTACATTTAGATAGATGAATTAGTAAATAACAATTCGAGTCAGGACATTATGAGATTTGACTTCACCTACCAGCTATATACAAGTCGTAATACAGTGTACCTTCCTATATGTTATCAACGATCTCCCACTACTTGGTATAATTTTTGGGAAATATTTTTTTAATTTGCAACTTAGCAATATTGATTGCCTCGTATAAATATTCCATGTAATTCTTATCATTCCCATCCACCAATTTTAGGACCTTTACGAGTGATTCTACCAATAAGAGATAAGTTTGCGCATTGCTCCAAATTTTTTTGTTATCTATGATTTTGCCCACCTCGAAATGTTCACATTGAGTATCAAAAGAGCTATTGCGCATATAGTCTAATAAGCCTTTGTTATATATAAAATCCTTGATCTCCTTCCTGAACTTGTACAAAGACTCCAAGGAAATAAGATTAGATGCAAATCTTGTAAGCCTCATGGATGAGAGGAATGTCTACCTCTTCACGAGAAGTAGAGTTTATATTGAAATATATTTCACTTTGAACTTTGAATTTCATTTATATTTGGAGTTGATTTCTTTTGAAAGTTTCTGTAAAGACTTGGAGGGAGGTTATTCATGCACCATAGGCACACGGTTAAGTTGTTTGCTTGTCTTTTTCTTTTTTTCCTTTATTTTTTGTATGAGGAATCTCTCCTCTACCTACTTGGTTGTACTACCTCTATTTCTGTCTCAATAAAATTGGTGGTGCCATTCACTTTCTTTTCGAAAAAAAAAGATGTACACAAATTCTGCAATAGTTTGCAAGTAAAGGTGCATCCCACAAAGAGGTGATCAAGCGACTCTTCCATCTCCCCACATAAGCAGCAGATCTTGGACACATCCTATCCAAATTGGAGCAGCCTATAGAAACCCTTTGTACCATGACCTTAACCTTTAAAGGTGATTTGGAGTTCTAAACCTAGGCTAAAAAGGGAGTCCTAGTTCCCCCATCAGTAATCAACTGGTACATAGACTTAACAGAAAAGATCCCAGAAGCATTCCTCCCACCCCCCAAGTCCACATATCTTGTGAAGAAGGTTATCAAATCAGATTGGGAACTGCCAAACCATGGTTCCTCTTGAAGCTTAGTCCCCAAACTCCTCCCCTATGGAAGAAGCCCTCAAAAACCTGGGCCATCACAGCCCGGAGATGAGTCATAAGACTAAAGAGTCTAGGAAATCTAAAGGAAAGTGGCAGTGTTCCCTACCTCCCCCCTAGAAGTGACATCTCTACCTATCCCCATGGAAAACACGAGTAGCTGCTTGAACAATGTCCTTAGATTGGAGAATGCCTTTCCAGACATAGGACACACAATACATTGCCTGTAGGGACGTCCCAGTTCCTGGCCCTGATGTAGTACTTTCTCTGATCACTTCTAGCAAAAGGCCCGACTCTAATGCGCCCTGTTTCCACAGCCACTTGGAGAGGAAAGCAAGGTTGAAAGCCAAATATCCTTAACCCCAAGATCCCCATTCTCGTTTCTTCTAGAGATTCTACTTCAACAACCATCTTGATTGCCTTCTCTAGAGGTGTCTCCACTACCCCTCTAGAAGAATGTATGGCCACAGTCTTTGCGACAATGGGACTCGAAAAATGGAAAGTAGATGAATAGGTTATCCAAGGGAAGTAGATGGGTAGGTTATCCAAAACTGACTTACATGACACCATCCTCTCTTCATAGGACAATAACCTTCCCTTCTAGCCCGCCAATGTAAACTGAAATGTGTGGACTACAGCTTGCTAATTGCCGCACCTGATAGGATCCGGTGCCAAAGGGGAGGCCGAAATAGGTGACAAGGAGGGACCCAATCTGACATCTCATGATGAAAGCCGCCCTACTCATGGCCCTGTCACACATGTTGACACCAATAACTTGACTTTTGTGAAAGTTCAGCTGAAGCCCATTGACTTCTTCTAGAAACTTCAAGATTCGTCTCATGGACATAAATTGCTCCTAGACAAACAGAAAGTGGATGGTGTCATCTGGTACTGAAGGTGGGTTATATGCCTCCCTGCAGAACCCACCTGAAAACCTGAAATAAGACCAGATGCCTCCACTCTCATCTCCATTCTGATGAGAATGTTAGCAATGAAAACAAACAGAAGTTGTGACATGGGGTCCTCTGTCGTAGACCCTTACCACTATGGAAGAATGGGATATTTGATCTTGAATTTGAATTAGTGAGAAAAATGATTTGATTTCATTTATATATTGTCTTGCCACTCTAGACATTGTTCCTTATGGTTGTATTATTCCTAAGGAATGAAGGGTCGGTGATCGGGTATAGATTGGCCTGGTCCAGACCGATTAGATCGGCCGATCTGATCCGAATTTATCCCAAACCAATCTGTTCCGCTCCCCTCTCCCCCACCCCCCACCCCCCTTTTTTTTTAATTTTTTTTTTCCTAGACCGATCTAGGACCAATCCGGCTGATCCACAGTTCCTCACCCTATCGATGGATTGGGGCTCGTGATCGGATTGGAATGGCTAAATCTGATCAGATCGGCTGTGCTGATCCTGCCTTCCTTGATCATTCCTTGTGAATTTTGTTTCTAGTTATAATCATTATCATTCCCTATAGTTTTAATTATATTCCTAATGAACATTTTTGGTGTGCATAAAAGGTGAGAAATCTTGGCAAGCCAGTAGACCTTGCTGGTCAATATTACAAAGATGGGGCGGACGAGGTACATTTCTTCCCTTTTATTCGTTTAATTTACTGTGCATGCTTATAATTGCATTGAAGATTTTGCTGAAAGATGTTGGCTCCTAGTAATTAAACCACATTTCAGATTAGCTTTTTGAACATCACAGGCTTCCGCGACTTTCCTTTGGGAGATTTGCCAATGCTACAGGTTCCAGACAGTTCTTCCCATGCTTCATACTTTCAGAAACGCATGCCACTAACTAGTATATCAAACTTAAATCTATTTTTCTCATGTGTTAAATGTACTCAGGTCTTACGCTACACGTCAGAGAATGTGTTTGTACCACTTACAGTTGGTGGTGGTATCAGAGACTTCACCGATGGAAATGGGAGGTAAATATATGATGTTTATTCAAAAAGAAATCAGTGGTTGATTGCAGAGTCTTTACCTTTAGTGTTCTGCATCAGAATTTCCTGTTCTCTTTAAGCCAATATGTGTGATCTCCATATATTCAAGAAGGCTCATAGAAATCAGTGGTTGATTGCGGAGTCTTTACCTTTAGTGTTCTGCATCAGAATTTCCTGTTCTCTTTAAGCCAGTATGTGTGATCTCGATATATTCAAGAAGGCTTGTAGAAATCAGTGGTTGATTGCAGAGTCTTTACCTTTAGTGGTCTGCATCAGAATTTCCTGTTCTTTTTGAGCGAATATGTGTGATCTCCATACATTCAAGAAGGCTCATAATTTTCTATTCTTTGCCAGGTATTACTCAAGTTTGGAAGTCGCATCAGAATATTTCCGCTCTGGAGCAGATAAGGTTTCCATTGGAAGTGATGCAGTTTATGCTGCAGAAGCTTACCTAAAAACGGGAGTATGTATAACTTCTGTGAGACGTACATTTATTTATATGTGATACTTCCGCTCACACCTTTCAAAAGGGTCTTTCCAAAAAAAGGGGTGGTGATAGACTCCTTGGTGAAGGAGTTGCACACAAGCAGAGTAGCATTCACACCCCTCACATGTTCATCCTCTTGTGGCCGTTGAACCTTAAACCTTGAGAAACATTACCAACTCAAATGCAAACCGCCCCATGGGAGGCAGACTTATGTTCCGTAAATGATTATTACTATTTCTAACATTCAAAATTCATCTTTTTAAGGTAAAGACTGGGAAGAGCAGCATAGAGCAAATTTCTCAAGTTTATGGGAATCAGGTAAATTTTTAATTTACAATTCATGGTGTACGCTGTTGTTAACTTTGCCTTGTCCTTTTACCTCCTTCATTGTATGGGAATGAGGTAAATTTTTAATTTCCAATTCATAACTTACACTATCGTTAAGTTTGCACTGTATTTGTACCTCCTTTACCAGGTGTTTTTTTAAGGCAGGTAAAAAGCCCCTTCCAGTCATGATAAAATCAGAATACAGAACAAGAAAGGAAAATAGGAAAGAGAGGGTAGGTATCTACCAAGGCTGTACAACCCTTCTACTAGTAGCCCAAAGCCTCAATACACCCTAAACCCCAATTGCAAGAATAAGATCTTCCGATCATACAATTACAATGCGATCAAAAAGTCCCTCATCTTAGAGCCGGAGCAATGAAATTCTGTTTGTGAAGGGACTGGACACAGGTGTTAACGTTATCAGTTGAACTTGCATAGTGCTTGTTGAAGCTCGGGAGTCCATTCAGGTAGTCCATTTTGTTTGTAATAGAGGGAGGAGGTGAGGGTCCTTGGTAATGTAAATTATGCCTACTCTTCCTTTTGGGTGCTTTAGAGGAGGTGGGGACTAGTTTTGGTTGTTTGGGTTTTTTTTCCGGGGGGGGGGGGGGGGGGTGGACTATTGGTATACTCAAATGTAATCCTTCTTTATCATTTTGCACTTTGCTCTTTTCCACTGTTATACAATTAACATGGCACCATCCACTTCAAAAAAGAAGACTCTTTGATTTCTCTCCATATATAGCTCAAAGAATAGCAGGAAGGGTCCTTGTCGAAAACTGTGGCTCTTGTTTGACAGGACAACATCTTGCCCAATCCTCCAATAAGCTGGCAACATTACAAACCTGGCTGCCAGAATCATAAACAGTTCTAAAGAATTTCTTCCGCACAGCATCTATTATACCAAAGTTAAGAAAGATGTTCTCCATGCTTTCTCGGAAAGCCCCATAAAAACACACTTGTCTCTGTCTCTCTTTGCTTGTCCATTTGCGTTTGTCACATGTAGAAATTCTTCCGTATGCCAGCTTTCACATAAAAATCCTGGTTTCAATGGGCAGTTTCTCATTCCAAACCTGCATCCCAGCTTACGTTTCTACATCTCGTGGTAAGAATTTTGTCATGGAATTGACAGTAAAAATCCCACCTGGGACCCACCTCCATATCTGGACACATCAGATTGTAGATGATTGTTGTGGAGGATGGAAGATCTATAAACTCTGTTACTTCATCTTCATGCAAATTTCTAAAAAAAAAATGTCATCCAATAACATCTTTGCCCCGCTGAAATCCACAAATCACCGATCGTCCTATTAGCAGAACATGGGATACTGTAAAGTCTTGGAAATATAGCCCTCAGTGGCCTGTGATTCACCACGACTTCTTCCCAGAACTGAATAAGCTGCCCATCACCAAGGTAAATACATAGTACAAATGGAAAAGTCCAAATACCTCGGAATACCTTTCCAAATAGCAGACATTGTCCTACTGTAATGAACATTTCCTATCCAATTCCCGTTCCCTTGAAATATTTTCTGTAACAGTCCCACTTATAGATATCCGGTAGGTGCACAATGCAAAACCAAAATAATAAGGAACACTAGTATAAACGTGCAATAAACATCTCATGTCCATTATACAACATCAATGTAGAAGAATTAAATAACATATCCCAAGAAATTGATAACTGGCCATACCTGAAAATTTTTCTTTATTGAACTGGATCCAGTCTTTGGGGTTGTTCCTGAAAAACATGTTTTATAACTTTTCTGAAAATCCGAAAATTTAGTTTTAAGTATAGATCATTTACATCCCTACTGATATCTCACACACACCACCTCATTCTTTCTTCCTTACATTTACATGTAATATCTACACTTTTTTAGGTGCAGTATGACATGTATGCGATGCAATGAGCAATCTTACTCAAACATGTGAATTACAACTTTTATCTTCTATTTTATTATTTTTTCTTTCATTCACCGTGTGATCATCAATATATACACATGCCATTCATGAAATAATATCTAAAAAAAATATGAAATGCATACATTGTAAAACAACGTGAATCCAGAGTGGAAACATTTAACGGGATGATAACATGCACACTTTTTCTTTCAAACTTTATATTATTGTCCTCTCAATGGTAATTTATACTAACATGGGAAGTATAAAAATACTTATTTAGGTCATCATCGTAAGGTCTCAAGATTGAGTCATTTATTCATTAGTCTTTCATATGATCGGTCATTTTCTTATAATCATAATCCGATCAGTTGTAAAGTCATAATCTTTCAGAAGTCTTAAATTCGTAGGATGACTCATCTTTTTGAACTAAAGTGACAGGGATAATCACTCACTAATTGTTGTAATGGTGAGTAGACCGTCCCCTGACGCTCCTACCACCCCCACAGCCTACTCAGCCCAGTAAGTCTCCAAAAATCTACCGTGAAGGCTGGTAAGGACTAAGTTGGGTCTACACTGTACTCACTCCTATTGTAACGTTCATGCCCCAGCATATGAGTGCACCAAAGTAGGATCTCCGTCCTCTGCCCGCCGAGATCCTGAACTTGGACTCTGGAACTATAACTAAACAAGAGATACTTCATGCCTCGACACATTTCATTAGGGAGCTTTAACTCGAACATCCCCTTATCCCCATGAGGCATGTTGTAAGGGTCTCCACTAGCAAATGATTTCATGAAAAGATAAATCATCATTTTGAGTTCTAGTTTACCGGTTTATAGCGGTAGTCTTTTGTCGCTTCACGCCTCCTTTGTGTATTTCTCTCATCATCTTTAATTGTATCCGAGACATAACGTTCACATTCTATGAACTTCATCTCAAATTTGTGTACTATCCTATCCTTTTGAGTTAAGTTCATAACTTTGATTTCCTTACTATCCCTCGGATGTCTTGGAAAATATTATGCCTTGAATTCCTTCAGAAATCTATCCCACCAAACTTCCTTTAGACACATGCCTTGGAATAATTTTGAGTTTCACATTCCACCAGTCGTCTGCCTATTCCATCAGCATATAAGTGGCTATTGCTCTTTTATCTTCCTTGAGTCAATTGGTTAATTTACATGGCTTTCATCTAGTGCTCTGCCCCCACAGGTTTAGTTTCTCTAGCGAAGGTCAGAGGTTTCTTGTTTTATTAGATGTCTTTGATTTTCAAGAAAGGTCAACACCCCATCAACATCTTCTTGAACACTTCATGCTTTACGATCACTTATCCTAGTGTAATCTGGTCATATATCCTTCCTGAGTGCCTTAAGTTTTGTGTTTATGGTTTATTTTGGTTCCTCTTTATTATAGCAACATCGTTATTACAGGCTTAAAAGTCGAGAGGGTAGAAAGCACAGTTTGAAGTGTACAAAGGTCTTTAAGCAGCGATATACAAAAGTCTCTTATATATTATCAGTTGATCATTACAAAGTTACAAGGTTACAAAGCCTTTTCAGACTTTTGGCTTACAGGATTCTAGTTCCTCTAGTCATTCCAAGGGTACAAAATCGGTACTCCTGTTACCTTCCTATATCAAAACCTTTACGCCATTTTTTTTTAATCTATCTCCTTTCCGCTTGCAACTCAGGATATCAGCCTTTTGTACAATCCCAACCATATGCCCCAGTTCTCCAAAAACACATCATGGTAGTAGGCTAGGAAGCTGCCGACAATCTTGACTACCTTACGGTATTGCGTTGAGAGGGATTGCATTGAGAGGAACTATGGGAGGCTGATTTACTGGCATGGTTGGCAGTAAATTACTGCTCCATAATCTTAGGCTCTTTGTTCAATTATCTGTATGGAGGACGATTCCTTCCTCTGTTGGGTCACTGAAATAGATCCTACAGATTCCTCTCAATCTGCAACTATATTTCCAACATTATAGTATGTTGTATAAATCTCTTCCCTGATCACGTCCTAGTAACTTTCTAACATTGATCGGAATTCATCTTGTTTACCTTTCAACCTAACGACTGAATGATGGACATCTTCCACTATATTCTTTTCTTGAAAATCATGTACTTCATTCTTCTCCTGAAGATATCTGAGTTCAATCATTTGCTCTTGAATTTTGTTATAGACTTTCTTTTGCTCCTTTGCATAGTGGTCATTCAAAATTTTCCACTCTTGAAGAAGATTCAATACTTTCTCCAACTGATTCTTGCTCATTTTGGGCTGAAAGGGAGAAAAGACACAATCATCTGAAGCGTTCTTTTCTATACTTTGTATAGGACACTATACATGCATTATTACTAGGTTTAAGATTATCTGCACATTCAATGTTTAAGCGATGGCCAATTAGGATATGTAACTATCATAGTCAGGACATGAGTTAACCATCGTATCATTTTGCTTTAGCTTTGTGCATATACTATCAAACATGCTCTGATACCATCTGTAACAACCTACTTACAGATCTTCAGTAGGTGCACAATGCAAAACCAAAATAATAAGGAACACTAATATAAACATGCAATAAATAGCTCATATCCATTATACAACAACAATGTAGAAGAATTAAATATCATATCCCAAGAAACTGATAATTGGCCATACTTGAACATTTTCCTTTATTGAACTGAATCCATTCTTTGGGGTTGTTTCTGAAAAATATGTTTTATAACTTTTCTGAGAATCCAAAAATTAAGTTCTCAGTAGGGATCATTTACATCTCTACTGATATCTCACACACACCACCCCGTTCTCTCTTCCTTACATTTACATGTAATATCTATCCTTTTTAAGATGCAGTATGACATGTATGTAATGTGGATGTGCAATCTCACTCAAACATGTGAATTACAGCTTTTATCTTCTATTTTATTTTTTTTCTTTCATTCATTGTGTGATTCATCAATATATACAAATGGCATTCATGAAATGATATTTAAAAAAATGTGAAATACATACATCGTAAAACAATGTGAACCCGGAGCAGAAACATTTAACAGGATGATAATAGGCACATTTTTTCTTTCAAACTTTATATTCTTTTCCTCTCAATGGTAATTTATACTAACATATAAAGTATAAAAATACTTATTTAGGTTATCATCGTAAGGTCTCAGGATTGAATTGTTCATTCATTAATCTTTCACTTGATTGGTCATCTTCTTATAATCATAACCCGATCAGCCGTAAATTTATGATCTTCTAGAGGTCTTTAGTTCGTAGGGTGACTCATCATTTTGACTAGAAATGACAGGGATAATCATTCACTAATGGTCGTAATGGTGAGTAGATCGTCCCTTGACGCACCTACCACTCCCACAGCCTACCCAGCCCAGTAAGTCTCTAGAAACCACCGAAGAGGCTAGTAGGACCTACAGTGTACTTACTCACTCCTACTGCAACACCTATACCCGAGCCTATGAGTGCACCCAAGTAGGATCTCCGTCCTCTGCTCACCAAGGTCCTGAACCTAGACTCTGGGACTGTAACCAAAGAAGGGTTGCTCCATGCCTCGACACATATCGTTAGGGAGCTTTGACCCGAACGTCCCCTTATCCCCAGGAGGCGTATTGTAAGGGTCCCCACTAGCAATAATGTCACTTTGTTTTCATGAAAAGATAAATCATCGTAGAAACCATCGATTATCAATTCTATAAGTCATTATTAACATAGAAGGCATCCATGCCTTTGTCTCATTTACATCATCATAGTCGGCTTCCATGTCTTGTTTCATTATCGTCATTATAGAAGTTTTTGGTATCCTATAATCATTATCCCCCTTAATGGGGTCATCATACCCATAGTCTTCCTTGATCTTCATCTTCTATAATATTCTATAATATATGCATATACTTACAATATAGTCTTCACAATTTCCATGTCTTTTTTTCTTTGTAACCCATGAAAGCTTAGATGGACTCGGTCCATCATCCTTATTCATTATTTCCATAATAGGAAATTCCTACAGTGTTTTACAACTATATAAACATCTTGAATTCATCATGCCTTACGATTTATATGCATGCCCTTAACAGCTCATCATCATAAAAGCTAAAAGCAAAATCATGAGGAAATCATGTTTTTAACCATGCCATGACTATTCTCTATTAAGAGTTTAATCGTTAAGGTCTCCTATTATACCTGTCTTGGATTTAACCCATTTTAAAGTTTAAAAAACCCAAAACAAAAGATAACAGTAGTTAATATCACCCTACCTCTTAAGAGAGAAGCTTGCTGCCGAAGCCTCGCCGGGTCGCTGTCGGATTGCCGTCATAACCCCAAAGTTGGCTCCTTCCTCCCCTCTTCTCCTTCTTTCTCTTTATTTTTCCTTGCTCCCCCCCCCTCTCTCTCTCTCTCTCTCTCTCTCTCTCTCTCTCTCTCTCTGACCCCTCCCTTTGCTGCCCTAGCCTCCCCCTCCCCCCTGACCCCATTGTATAGAAGGAAGGAGGCGGTAGAGAGAAGATGGTGGAAGGTGGTGGAAGAGGACAAGGTGGCACGACAAGGTGTCCCCTCCAATCATTACATAGCGAGGTGGCATGGGTGACTTGGGGGCCAAGTACTTCTTCGTCAAGTAATCCATTGCTTGTTCACTAAGTAACTTGTTGGTTAAGCATCCTATATATTTTAGAATGAGCCAATTAAATATAAGCCCATTCAAGGCCCATTAAGCCCATTAATTTGGGCCCATTAACTGCCCATTAACCATTGGGCTTAGACCCAACACCCCCCTTTTTAATTAGGCCCTACTACAATTTTACATTTATGCCCTTTTTATTATTTACATAAATACCCATGTTGATTTTTGTGGGGTCTTACATTTTTCCTCATAATTTTTGCCCCACAAAGTCCGCAGATCCTTTTTAAATCTCCACAGCCATTTAGTCAGTAATGCTTGATTGAAGGATTGGACAGGTGCTAATACTGCTCCTTCTTCCTTATTTCTGTAGATATTGCCGGCCAATAGAATGAAATCCCTTCTACTTAAGACCCCTACACTTTTAGGGAAAAAGCAGCCTTAATAGACTCCAACATAGGGCACATAGATTTTGTAGTCTTCAAAGTAGAGAAGAAATAAATGGGCAGTTTTGACAAAACAACCTTGTATAGGATCCATTGACTTACAGCTTATTAGACAACAAATAGGGGGCAGGTGATTGGCGTATTGGATAGGCCCCAGCCTTTGGCGGGTTAAATTCCCGTAGGTCGCGGCTTCGAGTCCCTATGTCACCTTGGGCTTGGATTACCCAGCACATTGTCCTCCCTCGTGTGATGGGCGGTTTACCTGGTATACTTGGGTGTCTGATACGAGATCTGCCCCCAGCCTTCCATGGGTACTGTCCTGTCTTGAAATAAATAGGCAAGAAATAGATGCAGATTTGACAAAACAACCCTGGATAGGAACCATCTGCCTCCAGCTGATAAGAGTTTACCCTTCTAGCCTTCTAAGGCCATTCCAGTCCGAAGTTTTAATAGTCCTCTGTAAGGACCAAACCCAAGCACTTGATAGGAAATGATGCCCGCTTCGTACCCAAAAGCTATGTAATTCTAGGCTTTCCATCCTCTGCCACATTCAAGACCACTCAGTCACTCTTAGAAAAGTTGACCTTCATTCTTGTTGCAGTTTTTAACAAAAATGTTTAGGTTGATGATCTTCTCCTTTCTGATAGAAGAAAACAGAATTGTATCATCTGCGTATTGGAGGTGGGTCACTTCTTCGTCAAATCCCTGTAAATTAACTTCTTCAGTCAACCCAAGATGTTTAGCTCTCTCTCACGTCATACTAACAACCAGCCCCACATGGAGAAAAAGAAGAGGGAATAAAGGATCTCCTTTATTGTTCATGGTTACATGTCATCTTGAGACTTTGATTCTTTAGAGTCGTAAGTTTGATATCTACATTTTCTTGAAATATGCTGTCATCTAGCATAGAAAAATATGAATTACAAAGAGGAATAAAAATAGCTATGTTAAATGAAACTATTGCTTCAAAACTAGCTAACCCAACCATGATTGCCTAGATGATTGCTCCCAAACGCTGGGCTATGTCCACAGATAGAATCGCTTGTCACCAAAGTTGTGGAATGGCACATATCTCCTCCATTTATATTATGAACTAGAGATAAAGGGTATAGCCTGGAAAACGACCCCCGAGTGGTTGTTTGAAGCATGGAGCTGGCATGTGCTTGTCTGTGCATGCTCAAGAAATTACAAGGAAGGATGATGAGAAAATGTGAAGGAGTTGGACATAAAGGAACTGAGGCGAAACAGAGCGAGCTCATGGATATGGTACTAGCAGAATGAACCGAGCAGAAATATATATGCATTTGGAGGAAACGAAGGGGTGAGCAATTTGCTTCTAAGTTAGAAACAGGGGAGGTGGAAATCAGCTTTAACAAAGGAGATGGAAGGGAAGATTAGTGACTGCAAAATTTTTGCCAATCCTAGTCAGTGCATCAAATGCCTGAGCAATGGTCACAGAGCAAAAGACTGTCTCAACATCATTCTTTGTTGAAACTGTGTGGTCATCAGCCATCATGGGTGTTAGAGATGTGTTGTATTTATGCTTTTTAGGATTGTACGTGTCCTTGGGGCACTTGTCTTTTGTTACAGGATTTGTGGAATGAGGAGATTGCTGAGCAAGTCTGGGCAAATCCCACTCGATCTTCACCAAAGGGTGGAAAGAAGAAAAAGCTGTTTGGGAAATCTCATGTTAGTCCATGTTCACAGGAGCGATTATCTATGTTGCAGGCACTTGTATTCGGACCCAGAGTGCTTTCAATTAACGGAAGTGGGAAGCCATTTCGAACCATTTCATAGAGCAGGCTGTCAGTGGATTCTAAAGGTCTAGTGGAATTTCAAAGATTCTCTTGTTACCAGTACGAGGAACACTTCAGGAGTTGTGGCTTTGGGAATTGTGATTTCAGCATCCATGGACAATGCCTATTAATTTATGTTTCCATTTCTCTCCTTGTTGCTTCCATTAGAGTTTTGGGTCTGAGGGTTCGTAGCGATGGATTGAAGTTCTGTGTTGCTTTACATTATAATGGCTTTATGTGTTGGGTCAGAGCACTCTTTCTAATGGATCTGAGAATACCGGACACTGTTGTAAATCATTTTTGTGTTTTACCTATTTGTCTGTTTGTGGGAATTGTGAGTCCCCACCAATTGTTGGATGTTGGGTTTGGATTTAGATACCGACATAGAAACACCACCATGAAGACATGGAAATTTTGATGACTATTATTGACCTACCATGAAGCAGTTTTCCAAGTTCTTGAAATTTGGACTCTTTCCGCCGATACCTGGATAGGCATGAATGACGTCTCACTGCAGCGAGAAAACCCTTTATTTCTTGAATCGTGTTCTTTCCCTGTGCTGCCAATGTTGCAGCACAATTCCCTCATTCACTCTACTTATATCACTGGCTTCAAAGCTGGCATTCGTTTATCTTATGGTGGCAAATGGTAAGGTGTTAGGCGCCTTCCTACCCTTATGTCGCATTTTCTTGATGTTTATTTCTTTGGTGTGTTAATTATTTAAGCCAATGCAACTTTTGCAAGCCAGTCAAATAATTTTGTATTTGCCATGTTTTAGCAATTAACTCTTATTCATGAAATATGAAGCTGTTGCAAAAAATAGAATTTGGAGAAAACAAAAATAGTCAGCTTATTGGTCCATAGATCATTTATTGATTACTTTCACTCCTCTAAAGGATCATTTATTGATTACTTTCACTCCTTTAAAGAAGTGATTCAAATCTCTCTTTTTACTGGCAAAAAGCTTATTCCATGTGTAGAATTATTAATTTAATCCTTGTACTAGTTAGCATTCTTGGTTTTATGTTTACACAAATATGGCGCTTTTATGGATGCCAATGCTCCAGTAAAGTAGTTGCAAGTTGTTACGCATTTTTCAACGACCTATGTCAAAATAATTACCAGCCTTCATAAGGACTTATTGCTAGTATACTCATTATAATAATTTTCTCAGAAAACTACTTCTAGGTCTGATCTCTGACTTTGGATTCTAGTTTCTAGGTAACTAACACAATCAGTTGCATGCCTATTTTTTAGGCTGTGGTGGTGAGCATTGATCCTCGCAGGGTGTATGTCAAGAACCCTGACGATGTAGAATTCAAGGTCATAAAAATGAGTACCCCAGGTACCATCTTATTTCCACCCTACAAAGCATGATTGCTCAAGGTTTCAGTCTTTTGGAATTTTGATCCCTGCCATTCCAATTTTATTGGTTGTCTCCGAAGTGTAATGCGTCTTTTATGAAATATTGTCACAGAAGCCACTTTATTTCCTTAAGAGTTTTCATTGTCTTATTGTTTATGCCATGTCTAAGTTGTGTGTTGGTTGCAGGCCCTCAAGGTGAAGAGTATGCGTGGTACCAATGCACTGTAAGATTTTAACCCAAGTGTCTGTCACAAGTTTATTTATGTATTCACAAGGAATTACTAATTGTATGCACTGACAATGGAGTGCTTCCCAATTATGACTTTGCACTGTGGATAAGAATCATAAGATTGTTTCATTGACTGTTTGCGCCTCGAAAGCAGGTTTTGTCATAAGTTTCCATAACTTTGACAAATGCTGTGGCATCTCTGGATCCTTAGTTCCCAATCATGTTGATTCTGATGTGCACGCTTGGTCATCACTGATAGAAATCTGGGCTTTGCCAGACTATGGAAAATCGTGTTCCAATTGCATGAAGAGTGGGCAATGTGACACTGTTGAAGTCCACTTGGGTGACCTTTATTGGAGCTAAAGCAGCAACTTCGAGGCTGCATTTGGAACTCTCCAAAAGTCCCTTAAACCACTTCTTCTCCGTGGAGAATAACTTCCCTGTAAGCAAGGGCTGTTTGGTGTCCTCGCCATAGCTAACTTCTCCTTCACATGGGAGGGAAAAAAACCACTTCAAAGGAGAAAATTTCTCCTTCAGGGTGGAGTGGTTTTCTTCTCCATGCTGGAGGGGAAAGAAACATGGTAAGGGCAATCATACCATTCCCTTATCCATGCAGAAACACGGTAAGGGCAATAACCTTACCTTATCCATGCTCTGCTCCCTTTTCCTTTCTTTATTTTGTGCAGACTGCCACATTATCCAAGAAAAGAGAAATCATTAATTTGATTGCCCCGCCAACTATGTGAAAAGGGTAGCTAGCAATTGTCAAGCCGTGTTCAAATTAGAAAACAAATAATATTAATCTTTTTGTCAAGTTAACCATTTTGCTAAGAAATCAATGTTTGTTGTGTGTAGTAGCATGTATTTTAATAGATTATTTTGGTAAAAAATGTTTTAAGAAGTACTTTTGATCATAGTGTCTATTTATGTTCCCAAACTTTTTTTTTGGTAGTGGATAGTACCA
The DNA here is from genome assembly GCA_030544215.1 of Zantedeschia hybrid cultivar. Lineage (NCBI taxonomy): Eukaryota > Viridiplantae > Streptophyta > Magnoliopsida > Alismatales > Araceae > Zantedeschia > Zantedeschia hybrid cultivar. The sequence goes on from JARZZO010000016.1 coordinate 17,052,582, forward strand.
CAAGCCACAAATTCCTTAAATGAGGAAAAAATGTGTACAAGTATAGAAGTAAAGAAACCTCTTCAAAAACCTCCTCCTATACAAAAGACACCAAGAAGGTGTAAACCTTGCAAGCCCCTCAAAAGAAGTAAGCAGGAGGGTTTACATGTATGCTTGTTACACAAAATGGAGGCCCACTCCCTCACTCTCTCCCCTACAAAAGGAGCAAACCTATCCGCAATCAAGGCTTCTTTCTGAAATATGCTTCTGTTCCTTTCGCCCTAAAGCACTCAGATAGTGGCATGAAGGATGAGCCACCACATATGAATGTCATCTGTGTGAACCCTATGCATAGACCATTTGCAGAGAAGGTCCTCCACCGAATGCACCATGATAGGCTGCTGGCCAATGGAAGCAAAAATCAGCTGCCACACCTTCATAGCGAAGGAGCATCCTACAAAAAGGTGATCAGCCATCTCGTCTGCATCTCTGCACAAACAGCACAAAGTGGGAATGTTATCCATGAATCTGGCCAGTCTATCAGCAGTGGGTAACCTGCCAACTGCGATCCGCCACAAGAGCACCTGAACCTTGAATGGGCTCTTGGTAGACCAAACTATCTTGGCAAAAGGGAAATGTTGTCCCCCATCTGCTATGATGGAGTAAGCTGAACTGACAGAAAAGAGACCCGAAACTTGCCAGCTACAAATCCAAGCATCCTCCTTAGCAGGGTCCAAATGAACGTCCTGGAGTAGGAGAAGTAGGTCACACAAGTCCCAAACTAATTTTACTTTTTGAGACAAGAAATACTTCTATTGAAGGCACTTCTATTCAGAGATATTTTTCCAAAAAATACTTTGTGAGAATTCACAAATTCAGCCCTAGGGTTTTGCCGCTGGCAATGATATACAACCAACTGCTGTTTGAACCTAATAGTTCACTTGTCCAGACATGCTATCCCTGGTATCCCTCATTGTTCATCTTCTTCAACTAACAACTCATGGAAGGCTGCTTTTGGCAAAGATATACCACCAACAACTGACCAGCCTGAAACTTTGCAGTTGGCTCAGTTGGCACAAGGTCTTTGGTTCGTACTCAGGGGTCTTGTGTTCAAGAATCAAGATGACCTAGGGCACCCAACTGCAACTTGCTGAAGGTTTCCCTGGCTTGGAAATTCCCAAATGTCCATGGTGATGGACTTTGTCTTGCCTTGTTGACCTCACCCTCACACATTGAGCCCCACTGGCCTGCCCTCATCGGGGTTGGGGGAGGGGGGGGTGCGGGTGGATTGGGGCGGTGGGGGGTGAGGGTGGGGGGCCGGGGGTTGGTGTTACAGGTGGTGCCTGGGTATCTCATAGTGAGGTGTGAGAGGAGTTCCCCCATGCAGATGCCCTTGAAAAAATAACTGATCAGCCCAAACTAATTGAAGCTTTGATGTTGACCTCATGCTATTGGTAAGGATCCTCAGCAACTAACGAGAATGTAAGGATGGTGCTTGGCAATGAATTAATGAGAGCTCCAATAAAGGGCAATTTTTTTTTGTCTCTGCAAGGATATTTAGATCAATGGTAGTTGACCTGTGATGCAACCCTGAAAGATGATGTGGATTGTTGGATGCTGGTGAACTGAAGTCCACATATTTTTTGGAAAATTGCATTGTATATGTACACACATGTATCATTGGGAGGGCTTAGTGTCCTACGCCTTATTTTTCGTGGGACATTCTCCTTTTAACCATAGACTTGGCATCACTAACAATGGTTAAGGGTTTCCATTGTCCATATTAATAGCAAGTATGGATGGATGAGTGATATAAAGATATAACATGCACACATGACAAATACTATTGAATGATGTGAATATGATCAAAATCTTAAGACCAGTGAATCACATTATATGAATTCCTGTATCAATCTCAAGCTCTGGACAGCTTCAGCAAAATTAAAAAATTATGCACCTATCTTCATCTTGTCTTCAGTATTTATCATATTAGCTCACAACAAGCAGATCAATGGTGGGCGGGACGGTCGGCCTATTGGAGCATATGAGCTTGCTAAAGCTGTTGAAGAGCTTGGAGCTGGAGAGATACTGCTCAACTGTATTGATTGTGATGGTAAGATGATGTCACTTCTGCTTATAGGAGTAAACTATGTGAGACTCCCGAACTCTTGCTTGAAATGTCTCATATTGATGAGCAAAATAACTTGTTTTGTTGCGTAAATGATTTTTAAGTTAAACACGTCTTTAGGGGAAACACTTATTAATCTTCATCTCTTTCATTCACAAAATTGCGGTATGGCAGGCCAGGGAAAAGGTTTTGACATAGATCTGGTCAAGCTGATATCAGATGCTGTCACCATCCCAGTAATAGCTAGCAGTGGTGCTGGTGCAGTTGAACATTTCTCAGATGTCTTCGAGAAAACAAATGCTTCAGCTGCACTTGCCGCAGGCATTTTCCATCGTAAGGAGGTATTATGATGTGTAATCGAGTTCCTTTTCTTTCAATTTTCCGACTGCAGATGTTTCTTTGCTATGAGCAAGGAACTACAATTCATTCTCGGCTTCAACATTTTAAAACTTGTTTTGCATCCTAGTGCATTTGTCATTCTCTTTAGCATGCACTCCAGTCTAACATTCAGTCTAGGTTCCAGTCAAACATTTATAGAGCTAGAGTTTTATTATGAGGGAGCTGCTATATTAAACACATCCATCGGATATACATATATATATGTATATAGTCAAACATTTTATAGAGCTAGAGTTTTATCATGAGGGAGCTGCTATATTAAACACATCCATAAACATTTATAGAGCTAGAGTTTTATTATGAGGGAGCTGCTATTAAACTCATCCATCGTGTGTATATATATATATATATGTAATACTAGACTAAAGTTGGTAATAGTTTTGGAGGGTTAAATTGAAAACATCATATCTTAATAATTTTGGAGGTTAATAAACTTTCCCCTTTTTTGTGCCCACCCCCCTCCCCCCCCCCCCCCCCCCAACACACACACGCGTACTCGTTGTTCTTTCATCTTTAGAACTTGGGAAGTTTGTTTGCATGTGAAACCAGTTGCTATTGCTTTTAGTGCTCTCTCAACAAGAATAAGCACTTCAAGATTGTCTCTATTTATTATCTTAATGAAATTGGATTTACATTACTTTTAGTACCTTTCTTCAAAAGAAAAAAAAATGAATTTTTCCCTTGGGTAACTCGGCACACTCTTGAATCATTTTTGTTTCTGGTTGCCATACACGTTATTCCTTTATTTTAGTCTTCTTACAGAGCATTTTACGCATTTTTTAGAAAAGGGCTTGTTTCATGTGTTGTGCTTCTGCAGGTTCCCATTCAGTCTGTGAAAGAGCACTTGCTAAAAGAAGGGATAGAAGTCAGATTGTGATGTTGGAATATTCTTGTGGATCGGGCGTTGAGATGCTGCAATGTTAGGATTTTCCATAGAGCACCTTTGCTTTTCTTTTGGAGGCATTTAATTTTTTGAGAAGACCCAGGATGTACATTGCTATTCATGGCTTCCCATGTTTTTTTTACTCGATCTTGGACGCTGTTCAACATTGGCACTCGCATCTATCCAAGTTAACATTGGACACTGTACTATGTACATCGCACGGTGGATTCACCTGTTGTTGTTGCCTTACCTCTTATCATCTACTTTCACGCATGGTTTGCGTACCGGATCGACTCGTGCCGACTCAGACGACTCATACCGTATCAGGACGAACTCGAGTCAGTGTGATTCAACCGAGTCTATGCAATTTGAAAGAACTTTTTCGTACGACTTATGTGAGTTGGCATGAATCGACTCGACTCATACCGGATCATGAGAGATCCGAGTTGGTCCCACTCTTCGAGTCGGCGAACCTTGCTTTCACGTGGGGATGGGGTTCGTCTTGTTGATGCTTTGTCTTGTCAGTGTTCAGTGTAGATAAACTCTTACATGGGCATGCCATTTCGGCCTGTACCTTTTGGTCAGAATCCTAGGAAACCTGTGTACGGTAGAGCTGATACATATTACTGTGGCTACAGTGTTGGAACAGGGATTGTGATACATTTCACCATCAGCATTACCCATGTGGTGCCATTGATTGCTCTTAAAGATTTTTCTTGGATAGGCAACGTCTCCGTTTGAATAAAGTTCTCCCAGTAATGCGTGCACCTATGTGATCCAACAGCTGGGATTGCGAAGTAGTGCGAACCTCTTTTTTTTTCTTTTTTTTTTTCGTGCACAATCCTCCTTTTTTATTTATTTTTGACGGACAGATCGCAAGCTGGGGTGATACCTAGCTCAGCACCGTGGGATCACCTTCAATCGGACGGCTGTCAACAGCATCTATTTTTTTGTTTACTAAAACTCCAAGGAATAGAGACACATCTGTAGACCACTCTTTTTATCAGAGTCTGATTAAATGGTTGTTGAGAGCTGTTAGCTTACTTGATCAAAGAGTCCTCATTGAATAAATGCTCCACAGTGCGGCCCATGTCTCTAGCTCATAAGCCTCATGATGGTGTGTTCTCACAATTTACAAGGTAAGGACATCATTTGTTTTCGTTGAGACTTTCTTCCCTAGGTCACCAAAATTGATGAATCTGGCAAGTTATTTGTTTGTTTGGAGTAATGATAGTAATATTTTTAGAGCATAAAATGTTGATATAATAATTGATATAGGAAGATTGAGGGGTATCAATTAAAGGTGAGGAAAGAGTAAAGAGGTAGGAAAAGGTGTTGGGACTTTCAAAGCTTAAATTATTCTATTCTCAATATAGGTTTTAGCTTATACTCAAACTGTTATAAGACAGATTCTTCTAATATGAATCAAACTGTTATAAGATAGATTCTTCTACCATGAATTTTGAAATGGATAAAACATAATCAAATGCCTACTATTGGCTTTGTTGTCAAGCCATCAAAATTGTTTATAATATAAGTATTTATGCAACGACCAGGTAGCTGTAAAAGTTTCTCCTCGATTTTTAAGTGGAGTACCTCTCTCCACTAAGGAACACTAGTCATTGTATTTCTTATCTTTGTTCTCGGGTTACATTAAAAAAAAAAAGATCCTAAACTATCCCCCTTCCCACCTTGAGTTGTGTGATGAGATGACAACCACCTCTCTCTCTCTCTCTCTCTCTCTCTTCACACACACACACACACACACAACCTCCTCCTCTTTCTCTCTCTCTCTCTCTCTCTCTCTCTCTCTCTCTCTCTCTCTCTCTCTCTCTCTCTCTCTCTCTCTCACACACACACACACACACACACACACACATCCTTTACCTAGTGTTAGCTAACATGGGGAGGATCTCCCAATAAATATGGGAAAATTGACTGCGACTAAGAACCCCGATTGATAAATTGATAAGTCATGAAGAGAAATATAAGGAGTAGAGAACCAAAGGAGAAGTTATGCAACTCCATATGCTCAAGCTCTTACACATATAGAGCCCACAAGCATCCTAGCTAGCTGATCGTTTCGTCCTCCACATACTTCTAACTTGGGTATTGGAAGATTGTTATCTCATAATCACATTGGGATTCTCTAATCATCTTTCCGTCTCTACAGGCTAATCATGCATTCGTCATTTTTATTAGTGTAAAATGATTTGACAGCTAGGATCTTCATCCAGTTTTTGACCTCTACAAGTACACATGCTAATATGCCAATTTGAAGGGTATGGAGTTGAATGCTGAAGATTTGAGAGATATACCAAAAGATCCTAAAAGCTTTGCACCTGTACTTGGAGAGGTAGCCAAATCTAATTTAAAGAGAAAAGGTGATCTATATGATATAGCCAAAATCTACATTTTGGACGTTGTTGAGTACTTCATAACAAGTGCCTCCCATCCTTTATTACTTATTGAGAAATTTTACTCGAATAAACAAAACATAAAATATGTTGTTAAATAATCATTGATAAAAAAATAAATTAAAAAAAAAAGATAATTACATGATTCACCATTTAGGTGTTGGATGCATATCAACTATTGGGCTTGGAAGTCCAAGTGTAGACAAATTTGGCATTTGTATTATTGAATTGATGTCAATCATTGCAATTTTGACATTGGCATTCCTACTAAAGAAATGGAAATACTCTCTCTATATATATATACATATATATATTATATATATGTATATATATATGTATATATGTATGTATATATATATATATATATATATATATATATATATATATATATATATATATATATATGTATAGTTGTTCTTTTCTTGTGACCAATCAATCAATATTCATTTAAAAACATTATCTGTCCAAAGGTTGAGATTACTGACCAATTTTCAAACATCTAAGTGCATGCATTATAATTAGTCTACGAGAATCAAGTTTTGATTGAAACTAGAAGTTGTCTACCCTTTATCGAAATGTGTTGTTTTTATGGATGAAACTTGAACACAGAGAGTATATGAAATGTAGCTGTCAGAAATTGGTCAGGCGACGGAGACCGTCTGATCAAAGTTTTCTTGCTAATTTCTGACCACTACACGAATGGTGACGTATGTGAAAACTGAATAAAAAGTCACTAACTTGTCTGAGCACCCTCACCTGGCATGATCCGTCTAGTGACTCAAATGGGACTGTACACACCTACTTTCATTAGGGAGGTATGTAGAAACATAAAAACAGCAAACCACTTTAATTTCACGTTGAATGTTGTAAAAATCGGCGTGTGCTTATAAGCAAGTAGAGCACAACCTCTCTTCTCAACTAGAGCCATTTTCTAAAGAAATGATAAAATCCCACCTCCACTTTAGGGACAATATCTCGAGATAGGCACACATCCACATGAAAAATACAATTAAAAGAAAAATGATAATATTTAAGAGATACGTCATGACATTCTACAAGTAAGAAGAGAATATGGTCTAGACTAAAAATAAAGATGTAAAATTTGGCCAACATTTAAATACTTACCTCCTTCACGATCATATTTGAAGTTGATATTGAACTCAAACTCTCTATTCTTGTCAGGCGAGTGTGTGAATACAAGTTAACGCTACAAAATAATTACTTTCAAATCTTAGATAATTGCAATCTATGAGTTGACTAATACTTGCTGCAATATTTCTGCATGTTGCATGGAGGGGCATTGCAGTAGGTAAATAAAAAATATATATATTATTTTCTAGGTCGGCCCAAGGTGTCCTAACCGTCTGTATAGTGCAATGTCTATTGGACGACTCAAAAAAATCTGAAAAATTAAAAATTGTTATTGGACTCGGCCTATTAAAAGGCGTTTTTCACTGTTCATTAGGTCAAATTTTTTATTTTTCAGATTTTTTTTGGGTCGCTGGTCGAGCATTATACTGTACGACTGAGTAAAGCACCTCAGGGCCGACTTTATAAAAAAAAATCAATTTTTTTTCTTCTTTTTACCCACTGCAATGCTCCCCGTTAAGATTGGGAGGCATTGCAACAAGTATTACTCCTGTGAGTATTGTATCCTTTTTTAAACGAATTATTTTTAGGGGTGATAGAGTGCAAGAGAAGAATGGGTTACAAGAGGGGATGGTAACGTTTCTTCTTTTTTCTTTCTTTTTCTGTGGTAGTGTGTCTATTAATGTCTAGATCTTGCTAGTGTTGTCCTAGAATCAACTATAGGTTAGGATACATTTGAAATAGATGGCTATTATTCAGGCATTTGACAATTCAAAAATGTTTTCAAATGAAACAACTTCTTGGTCTTGTAAGTTGTAACGATTCAAAAATTGTGTAATTTTAAAAAGGAGAAGATAGGTAACTAAAATGGAAATAGAGGTAATTTTCTCCAAAAGTTGAATGTGATAACTTTTGAAAAAAGATTTCCACAATCTTAAAAGCCTATGAGCTCTCATGGCTGATGTTAGCCAAAATGGGCATAGAGTGGCATTTCCAAACGGCAGACGAGTTTGTCCTGCTCGTCACCACATAGACGACTTTTACTTGGTACACTGCTGCTCGCGCAGCAAGACTAAGCACATGGACCTGTCCCTCGTTAGATGTGCTGACATCATCCTCAATAAAAAAATTTATTCACCAAACTATAATGGAGAGCATAGGCTATACTCTCGAGAGCATGATCAAACTCTTCATTACATGATCACACTCTTGAGAGATGAAACTACACAGTCTTCAGAACATCATACTCTTGAGGGCAGATCATGCTCTCGAGCTGTCCACAGCATGATCATGCTCTAGATAGTACAATTCATACTCTCGAGAATAAATTGGTAGATTTTTTTTTTTTTCTGAATTTGACCCCATATGTATTGAACGATCATGCTCTTGAAAGATGATTGTGTTCTTGAGTGCTTGATCATACTCTCACCATACACTTGAGAGTAATTTAACAGATTTTTTACATTTTTTTTTTTTGAATATGATTCCATGTGGATTGAACGGTAGTGCATCTTTCATGAGGGGGATAGGCCCATGTACTTTGTTCACGTGCTAGAAGGTTCATTGCAAGGCCCAAACCAACTCAGCCTTATTGCACTAGTAGTGTGCAACAAGTCAAACTTTACATAGATAACGTATAAATCGCAAACCCTTGTAAAAAAGAAAACATATAAATCGTAGACAAGCAAATCACTCTCTTGATGCTGCAGCTTGCATTGCGCCACATCTCCCCATTTTATACTTAACAGTAATTATATCTTCTTCAATAGTCAACATGGGAGTGCATTTTTTTTTTCTGTTTTTTGACTGATGACTTAGTAGGATGCCTCTCAAGTGGGAGAAGTTTAAATCTTGCAAATGTCTTTTTATTGGAGATATATTTACATCATTTACTGGAGATATTTCTACAATAGAAACATGATTCTTTTACCTAATTAGACGACCATTTCAGATCAACTTTACATCAAAAAAAGGAAATCCTACAAATGCCCTCACATGGGGGTGCATTCACCTAGTGAAAATTAAACTTGTGACCCTCTCAAATAAAAAGCCATGAGGTACCAACAAACTAGGTTTAGTAAACCAAGAGTGCAACCAAACAAACACTTCCAACATTATTAAAATTGCCCCAACTACAACCCTAGGTGTCATTAGTCATTACCTTCAAGTTCCTCCATTATTCTTTCTATTTTTCTTATCTTTTTTTTAACATTTCTATGTATGAGTCAACTTTTTTTCGTTTTCAAAGAGTAGTTTAGTTGGTTAAGGCCTGCACAAATCTTTCCAATGACCGAGTTCAAATTCGAGCAACGACAAATCTCAATTACTTCGCTTATTTGAGCAATAATTTTAACTTTAGAGGACCCTTATACATAAAGATATTCTCTTTGCGAATCTCACGAAGAAGATTTCGAACATAAATTCTCATAAATCGTGAAATAAATTCTCCTCTCTCATATCCCGTTAGAAGTGAAAATTGAATCCAAGACTTCTCACAGATGGAGAGAATGTATTTTCCGTCGATTAAAATTTGTAATCCCCAATTAAAAATATCCAGTGCATCTTGGAGCTCTCATCCACCCACCATCAGGAGAAGAGAAAAAAAAAAAAAAAAAAGGACAGGACACGCTTGCCACTTATAGCTACACTCTCAATTATCGAGATATCTTCATCATAAGCGCCTCAAAGAGAGAGAGAAGAGCGGGGAGAGAGAACCAGGACCAGGAGACCAGTCTTTTGTCGTGTGTCGGCGTCCCCGAACTACCAACTTCCTTCCCAGTTCTCAACCAGGTGGAACCGTGGAAGAAGAAGTGGGACTTGCTGTTGGACTGGAGGTAACGGACGACGGGACGGAACGGAACGGCGCGTCGCAGTCGCGTAGCTCCGCTGTAGCAGCAGGCTACGTACAGGTACCCGGTACGGCTCTCCCCCACCCGCACCTCCTTCGCCACCCCCATCATAACCAATCACCACCGTCATTTCATCCCAAATCGGGCGCTCAAATTTGCTAAACATGCGCCGGCGGCTCACCACATGGCAGGCGCCCGGCCTCCCAAATTGAGGGGGGTTTTGGTTTGGGGTCTCTGTGTCCGAGCACTTCCCCCCTCCCAAAATTGGAGCCATTTCGTATGCACAATACCACTAAACGCTCCCCCCCCCCCACTCTCTCTGTGTGTCTGTTGGAGGTGGGTTTTCCCAAACGAAGAGGGGGAGGAGGGAAAAGAGAAATAAGAACCCCTTCGTACGGTAGTCTTGTTGCTGCCACTGCTACTGCAGCCGTTCCGGTTCCCTGGCGTTGCTACGCTCTCCCCCAAGGCTCCACCTTTGTGCCTTCCCCTTCGTGCGGCAGTCTTGTTGCTGCTATTGCTACTGCAGCCGTTCCCCTTCGTGTCCTTGCTGCTTTCTCCACAAAGGCTCCACCTTTGTGCTCCTTCCCCTTCTTAGGGAGACGGGGGAGGGAAGGAGGGAGGAAGGGGGCACGAAGGGTGCCATTTCTCTTCGTCTGTGTTAGAAACCTCCACCCCAAGGTAAGGCACCACGCCATCTTTCTCTCTCTCTCTCTAGACTCCATCTCTGGAACTGGTGCCTAGGCATCCCTAAATGTAGGAGCATTGTCCGAAGCTTTGCTCTGTGGGGTTTCTAGGTATCTTCTTCGACAGAGCCGTTTGTTTCGGTTAGTGCCATGGTCAAGGCTCCACCCCTCCGCCAATGTGGATCACCCCTTGCCTTGCATGCACGGTGTTCCTCTGCAGTTGCATGCTTCTCCACTGGGCTATTAGTTTTTCATGTCTTCCTCTTGTTCATCTCCCTTTGGTGGTGGTGGTTTTGGGGTCGTGGGGTTGGATGGGTGGGTTTGAATCTTACTGTGCCAAAAATCTATGTGCTTTTTCAAGTCGGCAGTCGCCTCCATATGCTAGTTGTTCCCTTCGGTTTTGTTCCAAAGGAGGAATCTTTTTCCGACCGGTCGCTTGTTTTGCTGATTTGTTCTTGTTATTTTGTGTCAGTTTACGATCTTGTGGAACAGATGTGACCATGCCCCTTTTATGCAGCAGGTGTAGGTATGGAGGAGGATGTCGCAGCTCCTCTTGTCCTGGACGGCAGTGTTTGTGACATTAGTTTTGGGCTAGCGAGTTCGAAAGAAATTGTAAGTATAGATTATACTTTTCTTGCTTTTATCCACCTCCAGACCACCCCAAAACCCCTCCACAACACCCCCCCCCCCTCCCGGTGAAAGGCTTGGTATTTTGTTCTGTTTTGCAATGGAAATATGATCTTGTTCTGCTCTTTAATTAAACTAGTTGTATTTTATGTTCATTTCCCCTTGGGTTGCCTCAAGCTGCAATTAGCCAAGGCCACAACTCTCCTTCATTTTAGAAAAACTTACATGCTGATGTTATTGTTTCTTGGATAACAATGGAGGCTTATTACATTTGAATCAAGCTTCTGAGAAATATTTTGCTCTGTCAAAAGTCAATATGCCTTGCTAACATGTCCTTTTGAATAAAAAAATTAAAATAATTGTTATTTAAAATGCATGGGAAGATTAATAAACCTTGCATTTGCATACAAGTGTGTAGATGTATGAGTGAGAGAGAGAGAGAGGAAGTCTGAAGAAAAAAGATGGATGGAAGTTGGGGGGAGGAAGGGGGAGGAGGTCGGCAGATGAGATGAAGAAGCTGCTTACACCTCTTTCTATGGGATTCGACCAGTGTATCGGATGTCTTTAGAAGGGCCACTGAGCAAAGGATTGTAAGGAGACGGTGAAGTGTGTTGTGTGGAGGATTTGGGCACAAAAGGGCTTCCCGTTCTAAGAGGAAACCTCTTCTTCCTAGGAACTCCCTTGGCGCTTTTCCTTATCCTCACACACATACTTCTGAAGCTGCTGGTGATAGGATGGATATCCCCTCATCACCAGTGGTGATGGGGATCTGGTCTGCCCTTCAAGATTGTTTGGTGGTGTCATTTTCAGCAAGCCCAAAGGTCTCAGCAGGTGCAGAGGAGCCTTCCAACATGTTGCTTCTCAAGCTCCTGCAAGAAGTTAGGCCAGGTATTCACTCATGGATAATAAGGGAGCTGAGGGGGAGCTGTTTTGTTTTGGGATGTGTTCAACATTGGTGGACTAGAGAGAGGATGCTTTGTCCAGGAAGAACACTTGCACACAAGGTTATTTGTTGACTTTCTCACCTTGGATGGAAGAGAGTGTACATTGCGAGCCACAGAGGATGATCTCATATGGTGCTGTTTGGAGGGGCTTGCTCTTCATGTACGGAATGTGAAGACTTTTCCGAGTATAGCTAGTAAATTTGACATTCTCCAAGGTGTAGATGTGAGGACTCTAGAGATGGAAATGTTCTTATATGCTAAGATTTTAGTTAAGGTGGACGTTATGTAGGGAATTCCAGAAAAGGTGAAGGTTAAACTTGGAGGCTGGTCATTTTGGGTTTTCTTTTCAGCCAAGGAAGGAATAATCAGTGATCAGGCATGGATCAGCCCATTCAGACTGATCGGATTAGTTGATCTGATCCAATCCTGGACCGATCTGAACAGATCTCTCCGGTCTTCTTCTGGTTCCCATCTCCATCTTCTCTTATCTGTCCTGCCTGGCTGCAACTTGAAGCCTTGAAGGACTGAAAGTAGTTGCAGAAAATCCTCCATTGCAAAATTCTGTAGAGTCCCAAGTTGTCTGATTACTAGAAATAAGTACAGCTCTTTGATACATTTGTTGATAACAGCTGAGATACTATAAATTCTTGGAAACATGAGCATGAGGGGTCTAAAATCCATCCAAGAATCTTCCCAGAATCTAGTGGCCTCTCCCTCTCCCACTTGAATATGAGATAAACAATTGAAGAAATCCAAATTGCTCATTATATCTTTCCAAATGGGTGAAAGATGAGACAAGAAAAATCAATTCCAATCCATTTATGTCTGCCTGCAAAATATTTTTCTCTGACAAGCACAGCCCACAAATTCTGAGCCGCCTCCTCCACTCTCCATAACCACTTTGTCAAAAGAGTCCTATCAACGAGATCAATTTGGACTAGGCCCACTCTTACCTCTTCCGTACTTTTGCAAACATATTTCCATCCAATAGGATGCACCCCTCTGACCTTTGGCCCCTTCCCTTTCCAAAAGAAAGTTGCTTTAATACATTCAAGTCTTTGACAAACTCCCTTGGGAATCCTAAATATTGAAAGAAAGTATATAGGTAGATTGGACAACACCACTTCAGTGAGAAGCCACTTCCCTCCAGCTGAGAGTAGTTTCCCCTTCATCCATCAAGCATCTCTTCAAATTTTTGATAAGAACAGACCATAGTTGTCAAGGCGAACCAAGGCGTTCCGGGGAGCCTAAGTGCTTAGGCGTTAAGGCGGCCGCTTAAGTGGCAACTTAGACACCTCCCTAAAATATATGTTAAGTGTATTAATTATAAATTCTTCAAATAAAAAAAACTAACAACATCGTGCATTCAACTAACAACAACATCATACAATCAAAATGAAAGAAATTAATACCCATGAGATAATTAAACATAAACGAATAAATTTCTAAAGACAAGATATACAAAACAAAATAGTACAATGTACAAGTTTACAACAACAAAAGGATGGAATCTATCAAACATTTACATAAAACTTGCAAATGTGCACTGTGTGTAACTCTGTGTATCTATGTGTGTGAGAGAAGGGGGGGTGGGGGAGCTTTGGTCTTACCCCTTATGAGAGAGAGAGAGAGAGAGAGAGAGAGAGAGAGAGAGAGAGACTGTCTATGTGTGTGTGATAGAGAGTAGAGAGGAAAGGAGAGGGGCTCGGGCACACATACACAGGGCTTCGTACCTTTTAGATAGAGAGAGAGAGAGAGGGAGGGGGGACTCCGGGACTAGAGGGGCTTAAGAGAGGTAGGAGAGAGAGGGGGGGAGAGGGGCTAAGCCACAGGGGCTTCGGTCCCTTTTACAGTCAGAGAGAGAGAGAGAGAGAGAGAGAGAGAGAGAGAGAGAGAGAGAGAGAGAGGACTTACTGCGACGATGACGGTGGCATCAACTATGAACGGCGAATGATGCGGCGGCGGCAGCGACGGCGACTGGCGATCGTAGCGATGGCTTCAGTGGTAGGCAAACCCTAGCACGACATAGGAGAGCGAAGGGGACGAAGGGGACACGAGCGACATGGGCGTTGGGGTTGGGGTCGGGCGAAGGGTTAAGTAAGCGGGTAATCGGGCTGGGTGGGCGGGTGAATGGGCGGGTCGGACCGGTTTAGGCGCGCATTAGGCACCCAGGCGCCCTGGGCGGGCCACTTGGGCTGCCTAAGCGGGCGCCTGGCCCGCCTTTCATGGGCCATGAAAGTGGCCTAGCGCCTTGCCAGTCTGACGCCTTGACAACTATGGAACAGACTACTCAGAGCATTTTGATAGAGCTTCTTGACAGGGGAAGACCAAGATACTTAATAGGGAAATCACCCCAACTAGTGCCCATGATTCGAGCAATATTCATCTTCTTTTCTTCTGGAACATGCATTCCAACTAAGTCACTTTTGTGAAAATGAACCTTCAACCATGTAGCAGCCTCAAGAACCTTGAGAAGAAATTTCAGATTCATCACTTTCGCCTCATTGCATATAGAAAATAGGATCTGCGTATTGCAGATGTGTCACAACCAATACCCCCTACCCAAAGTTATTCCTTCAATAATTCCAATATTTGGTTTACACCCCAACTTTCTAGTTTCTTGAAGCAAATCAAGGGCGTATTTCCTTTGGCAAATGTAGAGGCCATGCTGAGATTTGGCTACCTCAATGCCAAGAAAGTATGATGCGGAACAAGGGGAAAGAGGGGATGGGCGATGGATCCTGCCAACCTCGCACCGGCAGGGAGAGCTTCCCCGGCGTCGCACCGGGGAGGAGGGAGGATCCTCGGCCTCGCGCCTAGGAAGAAGGGGAAGTCTCTCTCGCAGAGACAAAAAATGCACACTCAGGTAAAAAAAACTCATATTTTCTTCATTCCATTTCTTCTCCCCTTTTCTTCTAAAAAACGCATACATATATAGGGAGTGGATTTGTAACCCCTGACCCTAGAGATTCCTATATGACTCTAGGACTTCCCCTCCCATATTCACATTTTTTATAATTCCTAGAAAATTAAAAACAATATAATGGACCATAAATGGTCTTAATAAAAGCCAATAAAGGAGCTCCTAGCCCTGCATCGTCTCCTGCATCAAAGTACTTCAGCTCCCCAAGGTCTTTGATATCAAACTCATGTGCCAGGCTGTCCTTAAGTTTCTATATCTCTATGGTATGATCTCTAGTGATAATCATATCATCTACGTATACAAGAAGAACCACCACTCGGCCATCCTTCTACTTGGTGAAAAGAATGTGATATGAGTTGCCCTGTTGGTAACTAAGCTGAACCATAGTAGTTCTAAATTTGTCAAACTACGCTCTCGGAGACTGTTTTAGCCTATATAAAGCCTTCTTCAATCTACATACTCTCCCCCTAGCATCAAGTCCAAGTGGGGGTTGCATATATACTTTCTCTTGTAAGTCACCGTTGAGAAAAGTATTTTTGACATCCAATTGGTGAAGCTTTCAAGCAAAACTGGACATCAAGAGAGAACACAGCCCTCACAGACTTCAGTTTGGCCACAGGAGCAAAAGTCTCCATACAATCCACACCATATGCTTGAGTAAAACCCTTGGCAACTAGTTTGGCCTTGTACCTTTGAACAATGCCATCATAATGATACTTAATGGTGTACACCTATCTGGATCCAATCATACTCTTCCCTGGAGACATAGTCGTCAATTCTCAAATATTATTTTTATTCAGGACTTGCATCTCCTCATCCATTGCTTGCATCCACTTTTTTTTTTTTTTTGGAAGGTGACATATAGTCACATTTCATTGAAGAAAAAGTAAATACAGTGGAGGCCAAAGGCCAAAGGCCAAACAACATTGCTGAAGGCCATCACCCAAACCCACATCAAACAAAATGAGACAACCCTAGGCTTCTATTTTATTCAGAAAATAAAATAGAGGCAAATAGAAATGCCTCATGACAGAAAAATTTTCCATCTACAAGCCTTGGAAATGAAGTATTCATCTGATGCAGTCCTTAGATCAGCTGCTCTTCCCCAATCCTTGACCCAGTTAAGGGCACTTTGAAGAATATAGGAGGGATTTCTGAACTCTTGGTTGAATCTTCTGGTATTTCTTTCAAGCCAAATTGACCACAGCATAGCAGGAAGGATCAAGGACCACAAAATCCTGTCAGCCTGAGTAGGACAGAGAACATGCCACCCTTGCATGAGATGAAGAGAGTCAATAGGTTCCACCCATTGAATTTCCAGAGCCTTGGATAAGACTTTCTACTAGAAATTGATGATCCCACAATGGTAGAAAAGATGATTCTGGTCTTTTTCAAACAGTCCACAGAAAACACAAAGAGAATTCTTGAAATTTAAGATACTCTTTAGTCTTCGGGAAGTAGGAAGCCTATTCAAAGCCACCTTCCAAAGGAACATTCTAATTTTGATTGGGATAAACTTGGACCACACTAGGGAATTCCATCCCACTCTAATACCGCCATCTTGAATGATATTAGTTAGGATATTAAGTGAAAAGGATCCTTTGGGATTCCAAATCCAAATTCTTTTATCTTCTTGTTCCCTGGTGAGTTGGACATCTGAAATTAGGCATAGAATTCTGAGTAACTCCTCCATTTCAAATTATGTTGGATTCCTTCGGAGGTTAAGATTACATTGCACAGCATTGTCTTGAGAAAGAACTTGAGCAATTGAAGCATTTTTGTTATGTACAAGCTGATAAATGTTGGGAGCTTGAACACGGAGGGGCACATTATTGAGCCATTTATCCTTCCAAAAATTGATTTTTTCTCCATTCCCCAAAAGGAAGTTGATTGTAGGAAAAACAAAAACCTGGAGATGGGCAATATTCTTCCAAATGTGAGAGAGATTGTAGGATCTTGAAGGATTCAAATCCCATTTGGAACAATTGTGGTAGTACTTGGCCCTAACTATTTTAATCCAGAGGTGATCATCATCTTCCCCTAGCCTCCACAGCCATTTAGCAAGCTGGGCCTTGTTGAAGTGAGTAGTTTTGACCAGACCAGCTCCACCTTGATTCTTGGATCTACAGACTTTATCCCAAGCAATTAGATGAAGACTTTTGCCTTCCCTCTTACCTCCTCCCCAGAAGAAGGATCTCCTCCTAGCTTCTATCATTTTTTCCACAATTCTAGGAACTTTAAGAATGGAAAGATGATAAGTGACTAGTGAGGAGAGAACTAATAATGAGAGGACCCATCTTCTACCATCTGAGAGAAATCTAGCTTTCCATCCTTTTAATTTATGATCAAACTTCTTAATGACCACATCCCAACCCCTTAGGCTTATAGGACCACAGGGTAAGGGAAGCCCCAATTACTTGATTGGAAAATAGGACATTCTGCAGTTAAATAGATCAGCCATATATTCCAGCTTGACATAGTCCATGTTGATGCCTACTAGCTCAGATTTTTGGAAGTTAATACTAAGCCCATTTATAGATTCTGTCAAAATCAGCAAAATCTTCAAATTTCTCATCATACCAGGTTGCGCTGAGGAAAAAAGTAAGGTATTATCTGCAAATTGAAGATGTGTGAGATGAAGATTGTTTCTTTCAATATGGAACCCATCTATCAATCCTTGACTAGCTACCTTTTCCCAGAGAGAGCTGAAGATCTGACCAATAATAAGAAAAAGAAGTGGTGAAATAGGGTCTCCTTGTCTTAAACCCCTAGAGCTATTAAAAAAGCCACAAGGAAGGCCATTCAACAAGATGGAAAATCTAGGGGTTGAGATGCAGCTCATAACCCAACTAATCCACTTTTGTTTGAAACCCATGAGTCCTAAGGCTTTATGGATACAGTCCCAGCTAACAGTATCAAAGGCCTTTTCAAAATCTAACTTAACAACAACACCTTCTCTTAGTAATCTTCTGATTATGGATTGCTTCGCTGGCTGCCAGAAAATTGTCAAGAATGAATCTGCCTTCAAGAAAAGTTGATTGGTTTATGTTAATGATATCCCCCAATATTGACTTCAGTCTGTTGGCTAGGATCTTAGTGATGATCTTATAGCATTCGTTAAGGAGACTAATAGGTCTGAATTCATTGACTTTTTCAGCACCTTTAGCGTCACTTTGATTGGAGAACAGGAGAAGAATAAGGAAGAATAAAGAGAGAATAAGCTTAATTTAGCTTTGACAAGCGGAATGACTTATACTGGTGCGGAATAGCTTATTCGGAGAATAAGGAGAATAAGCAATTCGACCCTAGACTTAAGAATTGTTTATCTTTCTTATTCCGCCAGTGGGTCCCACAGAATTATCAAAGCTAAGCACCCCTTATTCTAGTATACGCTATTCCGGATAAGTAATTCCAGATTAACCTATTCTGCAATCAAATTGAGGCTTAGTCTTAAGAATAAGAACAATGTGAGTAGAATTAATGCCCTTAATGCAAGGAGGATTGTCTTGGAATTCTTTCACCACACCCATAAGATCTTTCTTGATAACATCCCAAAAAAATTGATAGAAGCCTATTGAAAAACCATCTGGGCTGGGGGATTTATTCGCATTCATACTGAAAATAGCTTGTTTCACCTCTTCTTCGAGAATTGGCAAACAAAGATCTTCAACCTGATTTTCATTTATCTTAGGGAGGATATTGCCTTGCAGGTGGGGTCTCCACAAGTGATCTTCTTTGAATAACTTCATATAAAAAGAGATGAAAGTGTCTTGAATGTCCTTTTTAGAATCAATGAGAAGATCATCAACCTTAATCTGATCAATCTTTAGGGATCTCTTCTTAGAGCTTGCCACCGTATGGAAAAATTTGGAATTCTTGTCACCCTCCTTGAGCCCTTTGTTTCTATTTGATCTCTTCTCTAAGAATCAACTCATTGTAATCATTTTTAAGTCTTCTAAGAGAGTGGGCTTCATCTTCCGAGAGGTTATGATTTTCAGCCTTGACTTCAAGATCATGAATAGAGTGCATGAGTTCTTGCCGAATAATGTTAATTCTACCAAAGGTTTGAGAAGACCAAATCTTGATTCTCGCTCTTACCCGTTTTAACTTCTTGACAAAGGATTGGCAAGGAAAATCTGCTGCAGGGGCCTCTTTCCACCAATTGCTGACCAAGTCACTAAAGTGTTCATGTCTGTGCCATTCCAATTCATATTTGAAAAGTCTATGAGAATGAGTGTTATCTTCAGTGGACAGCAGGATGGGGATATGATTAGAAATTGTCCTACAGATACCTTTCAGATGGGACTGAGGAAAATGAAGAAGCCAATTGGGAGAAACAAATACCCTATCAATTCTGGATTGGACATTATCACTAGATGGTTGAAGGTTTGACTAGGTAAACCTTCTATTAGGAATTTCCAAGTCCAACAAACCACAGTCCCTAATCCAAGAGCTGAAGTTCTCCATGTCACTACTCCATTTTTGAAGGCTTGTTCTCTCCCAGGGAAATCTGATACAGTTGAAGTCTCCTAAAACACACCACGATTCTTGAAAGATGTTGTGGAGCCTTTACAATTCCTGAAAAAACTCCTCTCTAAGTTGATGAGTATGAGGCCCATACACTGAAGTAATGCACCCCTGAAATTTGTTATCCAAAGAGCAAAAATGAACTGAGATGCTGAATTTGCCGGAATCACATAGGATGCCTTTCATTTTATTCCCATTCCAAAGAATTAGCAGTCCCCCACTGGATCCTATGGTTGGTACGGAGAGCCAATATGTCAGAACCAGGCCTCCTAATAGTTTGATAGTATCATCATTAACTGAGCTCATCTTGGTTTCCTGAATACATATACAGTCTAGTTTGTGAATCTTGATGATATCTCTAATGGCTCTCATCTTAGCCACCCCATTGAGTCCTCTGATATTCCAGGTGAGGAATTTCATTGATGAAACAATTTCTTACCCCCCTTCCTATTTTCTCTGAGACTATCCAGCACTTCATTCTTCTGAACAAAGTTCAATTCTCTTTTGCTAATCTTCACTCCATCCCCTTGACCGTTCTTCTTAGGTGAATGCTTTAGCTTATCATACTTGATCAGTTTTTTGACAAAACTATTAATCATATCCTCTCTGCCTTCAAAAGAAACCCAATGAGTTTACCAATCCGCATGATATCATCTGGTCCAAGAACATTAGCATATGGTGGAAGGAAGGCCAACGGAGGTTCAGTGACAGGGACCAAGGCCTTACTACCGCTTCCTACGTTAGAATCCAAATGATTGTCCGGATCGCTAACATGCAAGTATTTGGACACAGGGATTGATTCCTTCTCAGATATGTTCATCACCGGCACTGTGATTGGAGGTTTTGCACCGCAGATAAGTGCCCTGCTTTGAAATTCTTCCACTGGCTGCTCCGGGGTGGTCGAAGAGGAATCGAGAACAGCACGGGCTAGATTATTGAGAGGGACTATTTCCGTCTCAGTGTCTGAAGATGATGCAGCACAGTTAAATGCCCAGTCGGTAAGAGCTTCCGTTTGCTGCTCCAGGACAACCAAAGAGGAGCCAAGGATATTACGGCCTGGATTATAGAGACCCACATACTCATGCTCGAAGGCAGTGAGAGCGCCTGGAGAAGGAACGAAGATTGCCTAATGCGAAGAATGACCGGGTAGGGAAGAAGGATCCGCGGGGCTCATATCGGGTAGGCGGGGTGAAACGGTGACCCGAGACTTACTCGATAATGGTAAATGACCCAGATGCCGAGGTCCGGAAGACTTACCTGATGGAGCGAGACCCGGAGGCGCTCGGGAGGAGACCCGAGACTGTTCGTCTTCTCCACCCGAAAAAGGATAAACCTTTACCGGCAAAGTCGGCCAATGAAGAAGAGGTTGACCAAAGTGGCACAAACTATGATCATCCCAGCCAACCACCACCGCCTCGAGCTTGGCTGGATCACAGTCACCCATAAACCGTAATAGGTTTCCACCGGGACTCGAAGAGCAATGAATACCCTCAATCAATCCCATGTCATGCAGAGTAATGCATGAGTCTGGAACACCCTGAGCTTCATGTAAACAGCGAGTCACAGGCTCATGACTCGGAAGCACAATGCCCTCCTGATTGGGGCTCTTCAGTTGGCCTACAGGGGAGATGGAGGTCCTTTGTTTCCGAAGCCAAATCTTGGATTCCTTAAGTTTTCTGTAAGAGGAAGCAACCTCTGCCCAGATCCAATTGCAGTGCTGGGGCTTCGAGATAGCATTGATTGGGGAAGGCTGCTCTACCTTAAGGGAAACCCAGAAGCTCTTGCCGGAGACTCTGATCTTCAACTTGTCTGGGACATAATTAATCTGTTCTACTTCAACAAGAACTCTGGCATACAGAAGATTCGAAAGAAGGAGGGTGCTGCTGTCCACACCTCTAAGAGAGCCAAATTTGTCAACTATGGACTGAAAAGTCTCAATATTCCAAATGTGGAGTGGAATTCCTTCCAACCTACACCAACAACAAGGACCGGTGCTAGTTGTTGTTGTACCCACATCTACTGTCCACGGCGAACATCAAATTTTGAAATCTCCCGAGGACAGGATTAATGTCTCCTTCGTAACAGAATGCCAACCCTCCCCTGCCGTATGCACCAAGAAGCTATTGTCGTGGAGTTCCTTAATAGGCCAAGAATGGGTTGACTTCCAGTTGTTTTTCATCAAATAGAGGATATTGGAGCTCAGAGAATCTTTAGCAAGATTTCCTAAGAGGCCGCCTGAGGATCTTCACCACCATGCTCTCCTGAAGAGAATTGATAGAGTCTTTAATCGCAGGGGACCAAGGAATGGAAACAGCCTCACAGGGAGAGGCTCCTTGAGCAGGAAAGCAGGGGGCCTTATTCTCGACCACCATGATAGAAGGAGAAGGGGGGAGAAAAACTTCAGCGACTTTCCTCCTACAATGATAGCTTCTATGGCCATAGCCCCTGCAAGAGAAGCATCTAACAGCTTCTCTGCAGTCTTGAGCTCTATGACCTCTCTGTAAGCACCTAAAGCAAGTATCAAAATCCACCCAAAATTTTGAAGAACTCTTCTTCTCCACGGGGAGAGAGGATCTAGACCTTCTGCCAACCTTCCTCAAGCTCACCGAGCTCACCTCTCTTCTCCGCTGCAACTCTCCTCACCTCTTCTCTCCGCTGCAACTCTATCCTCACCTCTCCTCTCCATAGCGAAACTCTCCTCTCCTCTCCATATGTGACCAGTTGAAGAGCAGGGGATAAAATTTTAATCCAAACCCTCGCTTGCATCCACTTTGGATCCTTAACAACTTCAGTGAAAAAGTTAAGAACATGGTAAGTAAAAATAGCAGACAAAAAAGAACAATAGGATGGTGAGAGATGAGAGTAAGAAACATAATTATAAATGGGATGCTTGGTGCAAGCTCTCGTCCCTTTCCGAACAACAATAGGGAGGTTTAAGTCAACATGTGCAATAGGTAAGGAGATCGAAGTTGGACCTGAAATTTCAGCAGCTTGTTAAGATGGCAGATCCGCGGGAGGCCTATCCTTGTGCTATGTATGCCTATAGTTAGTCAGAATGTCTGATGGAGGCTTCTCATACTAGATGCAACACTAGTCACATCAATGGCAAGAGGTAAAGGAATAAACTAAGGAGAGGAATCACAAACGGAAGTAGGAGAATCCTCCCCCTTACCAGAAGACTGAGGGCAAAATAAGACTCAAATTCAAAGAAGATGACATCTTTAAAGACATACTTTCCCCCTGTTTTAGGGTCAAAGCACATGTACCTTTTTTGAGTGGGAGAATACCTCCAAAAGATGTTACAGACAGCATGAGGGTCAAGTTTAGTAGAGCTAGGACTCAAAGAATGAATGAAGCACAAACAACCAAAGACACGGGGCTCCAATATCCGAATATGAGACATGTAGTCAAGTGTCCGAGAAGGCATGCGATTGATAACATATGAGGCGGTCATGACAACATTCGTCCAATTTTTTTGGTTGCTGGCATTGCAAGAGAAGAGCTCGAGAGGTATCAAATAAATGTTTGTTTTTCCTTTCTGCCATCCCATTTTGTTGAGGTGAATAAGTACATGGGGATTCATTGATGATTCCCTCATTTTCCGTAAAGATATTGAGGGTCCTCTCAAAGTATTTCCTTGCATTGTCAGATTTAAACACCTTAACACGCCGTTCAAATTAGTTTTCAACTATTTTGCAGAACACTTGAATAATTCGAGGTACTTCTTCACGAGATTTCATAAGTAGATCCAACAACAATGAGAGAAGTCATTAATAAAACTAATGAAATAGTGATGACCGTCCACATAAGGAACAAGAGATGGGCCCCAGGCATCAGAATGAACAAGTTGGAAAGGAAGCATGCTTTTATTCATAGAAATCGAAAAATTGGTTCTACAATGTTCAACAAGTTGACACACTTGATTAGGACTGCTACTCGGGTCAGGTTAGGTCGGGTTGAGGTCAACCCTATTCCAACCCATGTAAGAAACCCCTCATCCCTAATCCAACCCAACCCAACCCTCAACCCAACCTCCTCAACCCTAACCCAACCCATCTAATGATCTCCCAATCCAACCCAACCCATGTAACCCAACCTTCATCAGGTTGGGTCGGGTTATTTCCTTAACAATCCACATTTTTAGCATTTTTTTTTTCTTACTATCAAAATTCCGTGTACAAAGATATAAATGAATTTAACTATCTACCATAACAAAGTAATAAAAAAGAAGTTAACTATCTACCGTAACAAAGTAATAAAAAAAGAAGGTACAAACATAATTACATGAATACTACTTAAGAACATCTTTACTCATATTGTAAACTAAATTGTTTTCAATGATATAAAGTTAAAATGGAATATATTCTAGTGATCTAAGTTATCATTATATATATTAACGTTGGGTTCGGGTTAGGTTGGTTGACTGACCCTTAACCCAACCCAACCCAACCCATTCAAGGTCGGGTTGAAAAACTCCTCAACCCTAACCCAACACAACTCTAACTTGATCGGGTTCAACCCGACCCAACTGTCGCGTTGGCCCATTCGGGTTCGGGTTGACCCACCCAAAGTTGTAGCCTTACACTTGACACTGAAGAGTGTCAACCTTTATTGACTTGAACAAAGAAGGGAATATGACTTGTAATGACCTAAAGGACAAATGACATTGACGACTGTGCCACAAATGGATCGTTTCAAGCTTCTGGTTCATGCCACCATCAATATTGGGTTGAAAAGCAGCTCTACCATTAGGCTCAAAGTGATATAGGCCTTCCACTTCACGACCAGTCTTAGTTGTTCACTTGTGTTTCAGGTCCTGGAAAACACAATGTATAGGAAAGTAGGTTACTGAACATTGAAGAGCTTTAGTTAAGCTGCTCACAGACAAAAGATATAATAGGCAAAACAAGAACATGAAGTATAGAGGATAGAGGCAGGTCATCATTGAGACTCATAGACCCTTTACCAGCCACAGTAGCACGGGTATCTTCTACAATGGTGACCTTTTCTTGTCCAGAGCTCAAGGAATATGTAGTAAAGAGAGAAGATGTACCTTTTCTTGTCCAGAGTTTTGATACCATGTAAAAGTTTTTTGTTGGGTCCACTCAATGTTCAACTCAAAACCTTGGCGTTGGGTTGAAGGGGCCATATCATTATATACATAGGTGGTTTCCATGAATATCCGACGTGAGAGTATCCCCAACATGCCTCCACACGTGCAGGCCCACATTAGGTATTGACACGTGGGCATTAGGCACCATGACTAGACATATGATACTTAGGACACAAAGTCTGCTTTGGTACCATGTAGAACAATGAGAAGAAGGGAGGAGGAAGAGAAGAGGAGCGGAGGATAGCAACAAGAGGGCTGCGGCACACTCAAAAAACCAGGCCGCCCCTCTCAATCTCTTATATATGTTGATATTAAGGTACATAAAGACACACATACCCTTGAGACATAAATACCCTCTGTACAACTTGTACAAAGAGTAAAAAGAAAAAAACAACCATTATAAAACATAACAAAAAGACAAAGTTACCCCTGACTACATGTAGCTTTAGTCCACAACATACTTAAGACTTGTCCCACCAAGACAAATAAGGGTGGGGACAATGGATCCCCCTACGTAGACCCTTAGAGCTCTTAAAAAAACCCAATTATACAACTCCTTACCCAGAGAATCCATTTATCATCAAACCTCATTTAGTACGTCACCTTGTAAAGACAACTCCAATTTATTCGATCATAGGCCTTTTTGAAGTCAATCTTGAAAAGCATGCATTCCTTTCTTCTTAATTTCTGGTCATGAAGACACTCATGGGCTGCCATGAAATTATCTAGAATATATCTTCCATGAATGAAAGCTGATTGGTTATGATCAACTAAGCTCCCAATGACAAGTTTTGAGTCTTCTAGCCAATGCCTTAGTGATAATCTTATAGCAGCAATTCTATATTGAGAATATTCTTTTGCTGATTATCTCTTTTCTTTATAACTGGAGCCGGCATATTATAGGGGTGTCTGCTGAAGACTGGGCTAGAGAAGTTTCATAAAAGTCTGTGAGGCTGTTCTTCGATTTTTATTTTCCTTCTTAAGATAGGAACCTCTCCTATGTTTTTGATTGTGCTACTACTATTTATTTTCCAATAAAATTAGTAGTGCATTCTGCTTTTCTTTGGAAAAAAAACCTTATAGCAGCAATTCAGCAAACTGATTGGCCTATACTCAGTGATATTTTCAGCATTCTCAACTTTGGGAATAAGCACCAAATGCGTAGAATTAAAAACCTTCATATTCCATGGATTATTCTCAAACTCTGCTACTACAGCCATAATGTCCCCTTTGATAAGCTGTCAGCACTGTTGATAGAATCCCACTGAGAATCTGTCTAGCCCTAGCGACATGTTGGCATCCATACTGAAAATGGCCTCCTTAATTTCTTCTTCGTAGAAAACTCTAGTGAGATCATTAGCTGCATTAGTAGTGAGTTGCTGAAATGAGTTAGATACAGTATATGATCTCACTAGACTCGGTTTTATTTATTTTATTTCTTGGACTACGAGAGCTTTGGATTAACCCTCAAGGAATCTGAGACTTCGGATCAGGCAAAGATCCGAGTATATGACCTCGCTCCACTGACCTCGGTCAGTGTTAATTACGTAGAGCAACCACTCGACAACCCTTGATTAACCGTCCGTATGATGCTCTTGAAATCATCTACACTACCACACAGCATGCACGGAAGTGAAAGATAGCTTTTAAATCCTTGGCTTCACCCAAGTTTCTTTAAGGCATTTGGATTTGTTCCAATGTTTTAGATCCTTTTAGAGTAAACTCTTAGGATTCATTTTCAAAGGTTTTGGGATTGATTCCCGATTATCTAGGATTAATTTCAAGTATTTAAGACCCCTAGGGGTATTTTGGTAATTGTATTACACTGAGGTTGTTAAGGTCTTCTTAGGTTTTTAATATCTTATTAAAGGTTTGAAAACCCTTAGATGTATTTTAAAATTATCTTGAACATACTTATGTTGCAGGGGTATTTTGGTAATTTTACCTCAAATCGGGTTCATTAGACTTGGTGTCTATTATTATTATTCTTATTTTTCTGGGATTTTTACATATTTTTATCATATTGAGGTATTTTAGTAATTTTACCCCTCCCATTAGGGTTTGGAGGATATTTTAGATATTGGAGACATTTTGTCATTTTTTTGAGATTTTTTCTGTAATTTTTACCAATTTTTATCATGAAGGAGGGTATTTTTGTAATTTGGTTAAGTTCTGGGGCATTTTGGTCATTCTGAAAATTTGCATTCCAGATTTAATTCTTTCAGTTTTTTTTTACTGTTTTTACTGAATTTTGATGTTTTGTCTTTGATATTTTGTTAATTTCTTAAGTGGGTAAAGGTTATTTTATGGTATTTATATGTTTGAATATTTTCAGATTTTTGTTTTTTGTTTTTACTGATTTTTATTAATTTTCACTGTATTTTCTGATTTTTTTACTAACTTTTATTAATTACCACAGATTTTAGTGATTAATTAGAGCTAAGATTTTGTTTAGATTATTTTTAACTTAATTAGCTTGTTTTAAATATTTATGTTTGATACTTAGGATTTAATTATCCATCTTGTGTTTAGGGGTGAGGCCAAGGTTAGTTAATTAGGTATTCATATGTTTTAATCAGATTTAAGGGTAATTTAAGAAATTAATTATATGTATTATAAAAAAATAATACATGATATTATTTAATTAATCTAAATTTAATGACACACACGCACACAATTTTGCATAAAGAAGTTCTTTCATTATTTCGGCAGAGTTTCGCCTTATAAAGAAGGCATTTATAAGAATAATTCGGCAGGACTTCCCCTTAAGAAAAAACCTTAGGAAGAGAACCCCCCGGGACGAAAAACTCTTAAAAAACGCAGCAACCCGGATAAGAGCACCGGATTTGGTCTTCAGAGCAACAGAACTTCCCCTTGGAGCAAGGTGGGCTTGTAGGCCTTTTTCACCCATTGTGTGTGTTGTCTTTTGAATAAGGGGGTATGGGGTCCTATTTATAGGCCCAAAATCGGACCCGGTGGGGGGTGCCACCGGTTTGGCCCACGGTGGGGGGGTACCCACCGGTTTGCTTCTCTCTCCCCTTCCTTTTTCTTTTTCATTTTCTTTTTTGTTAGGGAGGGAGAGAAGAGAGAGAGTGAGAGACAGGGGGATCCGGTGGCCACCCCCACCGATTCCAACCGGTGTGAGGAGCCACCGGTTGGACCCCCCACCAGTTGGGAACCGGGGGGGGGGGGTCCCCCTATCGGTTTTGGGCAACCGGTGGGGGTGCATCCCCTTCCCCCTCCATTTTTCTTGCTTTGTTTTTAATGGGACTTGGCCCATTAATTATCCCTCCCTTTTGGCCAAGTGTGAATGGGGTTAATTCTCTCTTAGTGGAGAGTTAATGAGGGCTTGGGGGATTTTTAATTAGGTGAGGGGTTAAGAACCCATTAACTCTCCCCTAATTAATCTTCCCCCTTTTCTTATATTTTTTGAATTTTGAAAGAAGAGAGAGGGAGGGAGAACTCCCTATCGGGCCCATTTGGTGGAGCCCATCGGCCCATTTGTGAGGACTACTCACTGCAGATTCGGGGCTGTTTTGGGCAGCACCCAAGGATTTTATTGGGTCAGTTTTTGGACTTCTTATCAAAGCCCTTTCAAGGCGCTCTTGCCTAGGTATATCTTCCATCCTATTGCATTCCTAATGCATGCATACATGTCTATGTATCCGCATACATATAGGAAAGGTCCATATCAACATGAACCTCCACATCATAGGTGCATGTTCATCTATTTTTTTTACATAACATAGGCTCATATGAATGTGAGCATATGCCATGCATCTTTTCCATGACAAAAACCCACATGGATGCGAGTATATGCCATATATATATATATATTTATTGCACAATCATGTGCACATGCATGCTTGAATGATATCATCGTGCATGAAAATTTTTCGGGTCAACATTGGGCCATCCAACTCAAAACCTTAAGGCATTGAGAGGAGTAGGCACACATCTATATTAGTCTTGTTTCTTTTGTCCCTTTTCCGATGTGGGACTATTCTAACATGCCCCGTCACGGGCAGGTCAATGTTAGGGTCTGTCACGTGGACCACAAAGATGGGGTGCACGGCCCGGTTTGCAACTTGGGCTCTGATACCATATTGAAGTTATTGGGCCATCCAACTCAAAACCTTAAGGCATTGAGTGGAGTAGGCACCATGTATTTAAGCATTGCTTATTTTGTCCCTTTTTCGATGTGGGACTATTTTGACATGCCCCCTCACATGCAAGTTGATTTTAGGCTTTTGCCACGTGGACCACAAAGACGGGGTGCATGGCGTGATCCGTAACCATGGGCTTTGATACCATATTGAAGTTTATTGACATCTAAAACATTTCAGCTCTTCTCTAAACATCATTTGGCATCTTCCCGTTGTCCTCTTTCTTTATCCATTAACTGATCTTGACCATTCTTTAGTTCAGAATCTTGAATCCTTTGGAGGAGTTGTTGCCTGATCTTGGCTGCCTCACCAAAAATTCTGCTGCTCCAAGCTTTCATTTTGTATCTAAGAAACTTCAACTTATTAGCCAGATTTGTAGAAGTAGATGTATCCTGCAGCGCTTCAGCCCACCATTTCCTTACCAAGTCTGTGAAGTGTTCATGTCTAGACTCTAGCCCATGCTTTTTCATATCTGAAGAGCCTAACTTTATTCGGCTTACTAGGATTTGTATCCAACAAAATAGGGATATGCTCTGAAACTACCCTTGGAAATCCTCTAGTTGAGAAGAAGCCAAACTTGTGCTGCCATTCTGCATTGACAAAAAACCTGTCCAATCTAGACTTTGCCACCTTATTAGACCATGTGAACTTCAATGATGATAATCCAACCTCGCTCAATGCTGTAGAGCCTATCCATCCCCCAAACATAGCCATTTCTGTAGTCCAATTGACTTGATTAGATCTCTCCCCTGGATATATGACGGCGTTGAAATCTCTTGCTAACACCAACCATGCTTAGCGTGCTCCTTTGCGATTAGCAGTTCATCAAAAAAAGACTGTTTTATCCATCCTCTTGTGGTCCATATACTCCAGTAACTCTCCAGCAAAAATTATCCCAAAGTAGTTGAAAATCTGCTGAAACAGAGAAGCTCCCAATCTGGGTATTAGTACATTTAAATTGCTTCTCATCCCACAAGAGAAGGATGCCTCCCTTACACCCATCAGCAGGTTTAAACACTAAGCCTTCCAACTTTTTACCCCCCATTTTGGATACAAATTCCATATTGATGTTAGCCATCGTAGTTTTCTGCAGACATATAAAACTAAACCCTTCTCGGAAAATGATAGCTCTTGTCTCTTCTAGTCTTGCGGTCTACATTAAGGCCTCTAATATTCCAACTTGCAAGCTTCATAATACCTAGATATTTAACCCCCCTCTCAGAAGCCTTTCTCGTCCTGAGGCCATCCTTCTAAATATTGTTCTGCACAAATGACAATTCTCTTTTCCCAATTTGATACTACCTCCATTCCCCTTTTTGCTGATTGCTATTAGTAAGATTAAGATTGCATCTTAATTTCTCAAAAAGTTTCTGACAACCTCCTTCTTACCATTGAAAGATATCCCCACCATCACCCCCATAGACCTTATAATAGCCTCCGTCCATTCTACAACCCCCTCTGGACTGATCATGGCTAATGGCTTGCACTCCTGTTCCCGATCAACCAGAACCAGAGGAGAGAAACCCTGAGCTGCACAGCCTTCTCTCTGGACCTCAGAAATAGTGATTGCTGCTGGAGAAGCTTCAAAGAGGGAGGAAGAAGAATGGGAGACAAGAGGCCAATGAGGACTGACCTCTTTCCCCTCATCCGCAACAGGATCTCTGATAGTTTGGTGACGGATGGAGGACCCTTCTCCGGTGTCATCGGAAGGCTTCGTCGGCAGCGGAAGTTTAATCTCCTGTGTCGTCACCGGCAAACCTTCTGTTGACCTCCAATCCCTACCCTGAATCACCTGGCAGGAAGTCACTGGAGCTTGCCTGTTTCCGGAATCCAACCTGTCGCCATAGCCCGGAGTGCCCCGAGGAAACCCTAATGAATGGTTTCCAAACTCTATTGGCCTGGGTGTGGGGCAGAAAGACTCGAAAACAAATGGTTTCCAAATTTTATGCTTTGCATAAACTATTTGCCTGATTTGGTTAATATATTATTTTAATCCATTTAAGTTTAACTGAATTTTCTGCTTATCTGTACCTACAAGTATTATTTTTTCTTCTTAAAAAAGGAACATATGGATAATAATGTAGCACAGCTATGCATCCCATGTCCACCTGTCATGTGCTTGGGACAATACTGTATGATGGCCATGTCCACATCAGCAACTGACACATCACCTTGTGGGCTGTCTAGGAGGCTAGTCTCACATGCTAGTCTTGTGGGCCCTTTTGGGGGAGAGGAATAGAAGAATCTTTGGGCGCCACTTTGATAGCAGAATGAGTTATGACGGGATTAGGTATCCTGGATTACTTTAGAATAAGGAGTAGTTCACTTTGATTTTTGAGGCGGAATTAGGTGGAATAAGCAATTCTTGGGTCTAGGGTGGAATTGTTTATTCTGCTTATTCAAGGAATAAGCAATTCTGATGCGATATAACTAATTCCATGTATCAAAGTGGAATTAGAATTAGCCTTATTCGCAGAATAAGGAGCCTTTTTCTCCTCTTATTCGGCTATCAAAGTGGCGTTGGGAGAATAACAGAAGTCCTTGAGAGATTTACTATTTTTCTAAGTGACAGTGAGGGAATGGGCAAAAGTCCTTTGCAATGTGGACCCTTGTAACTCTTCCATTTCTGCTTTGTTGGAGGCTAAAGTGTTTAACACCACCTTGATGTGGCTTTTTATTCAGGGGATTTTTGTGGGCATATGATACATACACTTCTATATTCCCTTTTTTCTGTTTAATAAAACTGTGGTTCTATCCACACTCTTTTTTTTTTTGAATGTGGATGATACCACTTGTATTATAAAGGTAAAATGGGAGCATGTACAAGTAAAGAGGGGACAACAATGGTTCTATCTACATTCATAAAACAACTGACACATAACATGTCTGTGTCGACCATATATAGGCCATTTCACATCAAACTCTGAAGCATTTTGCGAGCATTTAATATCAGTTTACTGTAAATAACAAGATTGCAAATTCATATTGGTTTTGATGTATTAATGTTTATTAATAAGAAGACGGAGGGTGCGATGAGGATGTTAGCCATAGGATGAAAGCAGGATGGTTGAAGTGGAGATTTGTCACGGGAGTCTTGTGTGACCGCAAGATCTCAATGAAGCTGAAAGGAAAATTCTACCGTACGGCGATAAGACCTGCAATGTTATATGGTAGCGAGTGTTGGGCGATGAAGGGGCAACATGTCTCCAAGATGAGTGTTGCCGAGATGAGAATGTTAAAGTGGATGTGCGGGCATACTAGGTTAGATAAAATTCGTAATGAGTATATTAGAGAAAAGGTGGGAGTGGTACCAATTGAGGATAAATTGAGAGAAAGGAGACTGAGATGGTTTCGGCATGTTAGGCGTAGGCCTATAGAGGCTCCAGTTAGAAAAGTGGAGCATATTAGGATAGATGAGGAGAAGAAAAGAAGGGGTAGATCTAGATTAACTTGGAAGATGGTAGTACAATATGATTTGGAAGCTTTAAACCTTTCAGAAGAAATAGCCCAAAATCATTTAGAGTGGAAACAGAGAATCCATATAGCCGATCCCAATTATTTGGGATTAAGGCTTCGTTGAGTTGAGTTGAGTTGAGTTTAGTGTTTATTAAGTTTGCACATCTCCAGATCAGTGAAAAATTGGGGAAATTTCAAATGCATTAACTGGGTTCGGTTTGGGATGGGCTCCATCATCTGTCAGTTTCAGGTGCAGACATTATAGTAAGATTTGATTGATTCATGTGTTTCTTGTGAAACTACCAACTGAGAATGGTTGCACTGCCTGCAAGGCATAAGATTCCTTTGATCATTTTCTTTGTCCAAACGGTGTTGTATGTTATTAATACAACATGGGAAACACTGAGAGAGGAAAGGAGAGGATTTTCTTAGCCTTATCTCCACAGAAATGCCTTTCTGTTATGTTGGCATTTATTCCAACAATCAAGTGATAGAAGAAGCAATCATTAAGGGTGGACTGGGTATTACATCAATGGGACCCAAAACCTACATGAGTCAAGGGCGTACAATCATGTCCATGTAGGTGTTGACTTTATCACTAAGGATTGAAGGTCAAAAACTTGTGCAAATTTGCATAGCTTTGATCTCATAACTCATTATTTTGGAGGGTCATAGCATGGCTGAAATATTTGAACTGTGGACTGATGTTTTTGGTCTATTATCTGCCAAAAGATTAATTGTTTCTTTGTTGTAAAGAGATAATCCTTTGAACTTCCTCTGTAACCATGCAGCTCATCTAATTTCTTCCTTCCCCTTGCAGTGTACATCATGTGCCAATGATATTCCCATCGTACATCCTGTTCAGCTAACAAATCCCTTTCTTGGTCTGCCCTTGGAGTCGGGCAAATGTGAAGCTTGTGGGACCACTGAACATGGGCAATGTGAAGGTGTGCATATGCGGCCCATGTCACCAAAACCTGTCATTTTTTAAAACTTATTTTTGTGATGAGATCCTTTTTCTTGTGGCAGGTCATTTTGGGTACATCCAGTTACCGATAGATGTATACCATCCCTGTCATGTTCTGGAATTAAAGCATATCCTAAACTTGGTGTGTCTGAAGTGTCTGAGACTGAAGAAGGGAAAGGTACCAACATTCACTTTGTATCGTATCTGATGGAATGAACATGTCTACTTCAATTGCTTGCTGAACTACTGATGTCCTAAGCCAGATCTTAGGGTTACTTGCATTTCACATTTTACTTTCATGAATGGCGTGCTGAGTATGGATTATGAAAGGGAAACCTACTTTATTTGTTTATGCATGTTGGCCTTTCTTTCTATCTTTGTTGTGTGCATTTTCTCGGCTTGAAAACTTATTTGATCTTGTTTCTTGCACAAGTGAGTTTCCCTGTTGGTGGAAGAATATTAGATATACTTTGACTGATTTTGTCAGTAACTTGACAAAAAAACATCTGAAGATTCATCAGAAACAAATTGAAATGGTGTTGGAAAGAAATAGAGAGAAACTCGTATTTTCTAAAAATGTTAATTTTTGCTCATGTTCATGCCTCCATTGTTCATCACCCCTCCCCCTCCCCTCCACTGCTGGCATCTTCAATGACACTTTGGCCTGCGCCGAAGACAAGTGGCCTTGATAAACAATGTATGGTGAAGCAATTCAGCATAATATCTGAGTAGTAAATAAAGAAGTCTATTTCATTTTTTAAAATCATGGGACTATGAAAAGCTTTATTTTCCAAGTAGGCAGGAATCTTACATATGGTTTAGTAAATGTGTCAACAAGTTTGAGAGTGATGGATGGCAAAATTTATTGGAGACAAATGGGAAACACCAAACGAGATGAGATGAGTGGAGCGGAGACGAGTGGAGCAGAGAGGACCGGAGCAGAGTGGCAGGGAGGGGATAGAGGCGGCAGGGAGGGGATAGAGGCGGCAGGGGATGGGAGCACGGGACTCGAAACTTCAATGGTTGGTGTTACTGATGCTTAGGAAAGAATCATTGGGCAGCAGAGTGCCGCAATGCTCTGGTTTGCTGGAGGTGTGGAGGTTTAGGGCATAAAAGTTTTCGATGTTCAGGGAGGTGGCCTTCGTCGGGGGGCAGGGAGACGCTGGATACAGATGTGAAGTTCTTTCCTGATACTGTGAAGAGCACAGAGGAGAAAATAGAGTATTGTGGTCCTCGTGCTGATGCTCCATGGTTTCCAGGTTACAGTAACAAATGGAGGTCTCGTAAAAGCTGTGTTCTAGCACAAGTCCAAGGTCATATGTATTATGTAAATTGAAGAACTTCATACCCGCCTCTGTAGAAGATGGCCGGATATGAAAGATGGCTGGATGCGTCAGACCGAGGGGAATCAGGTCCTGTTATGGTGTCCTTCTGATAGTATTCACAAGGAGATTTAGGCAGATGGTAAATTGGAATGCCCCGATGGAGTGATTCATTGGATTGCTTGGTCTCCAGCAGCGGGTGCTAAGAAGAGATGCAAAGTGGAGAAAAGATGGCATTGTCTCAGTGGAATCCCATGGATTTTGTGGGATGTGTAGGTGTATGAGGTGATTGCGGCACCGTTTGGAAGCATCGTTCAAGTAGACAGGAAGACTCTGGATTGGGAATGCTCAACGTATGCCCATGTTCTTGTTTCTATGGAACAGGGGACTGATCTCACATCGTCAGTTAAACTTCGATGGGGAGATGAGATTTACGTGATTAAGGTGCAGCTGGAGGAGGATTTTGTTGATTTTAAGGAGGAGAACACATGGACATACAAAGAGGTGGCGCTGGCATACAAAAGCTATAAACTTGCTAGGGTTTCTTCAGAGGAGGAGGGTACGAGGAAGAAGACCGAGTTGATGAAGACCAACCCGGTGGCGCCAGTAAGTCAAGACTCAACATGTCATAGCCGAGCTGGGCCTGGGGCTTTAATCGGATCGCCTTCGATGTGAGGATAAACCGAGCGACTTATTCGCACTGAACCGGGTCCAGCTGGTGGAAGAAAAGGGGGAGGGGGATATTACTAAAATGGGCAAGGAAGTCGTATCTAATGAGGAGATTATGGAGAAGGGCACTTTGGGAAGTTCTGGAGTGTTCGATTGGGTATTCTTATCACCTCATTGGCTGCGGAGCTGGGGAGAGAAATTCGCAACCATTTGAAGAAGGAGAGGAGGAGTTGACAGCTCCGAATCAGGTGGAGGGGAGGAGGGATGCGGAAGGAAGGGTGGAAGCCCTTCTTTAGCGGGGATGATGGAGAATGGGGAGGTGGCAAGGTGGGAAGATTCTCCTGAGCATCAGCTGGAGAGTACAGGTAAGTGCCTGCAACTTTTAGCCGCTCCAACTTCATCCTGCCATCCTCTTCCCCCTTCTCGTGTCGAAACGATTGCCGACGATTGTCAAGCAGAATATCCTCTTGCGCTGGTTCCCTTAAAAGAAGACTGCCAGCAATATAAAAGAAGAAAGGACTGTTTGATGGACGGAAAAGCCTTTGTTTGAAGACTGGGACAACCCAGAGATTGAAAGGAAGGCACTTGGGTATAGGGTTGCAAATTCAAGGGAAAGTGGGACAGTTTAGAAAAGTCTGTAATGGAGGGCGGAATGTGGAAGGAAAGCCTGGTATGGTAAAAAAGGGCAATAGGGAGCTGAGGAGCTTGATGCAAGCTAATAAGTAATAACGGGGTTTGCAGTAAAGGAGAGAAAGTGACTTGCTAAGGGGGGTTCAGTACAACCAATGATTCTGTTATCTTGGAACATTGCAGGATTGAATGATGGAGGTAAGCAGTGAGCTGTCAGAGACACAGTGCGAAGATTATCTGTGGATATATTCTGTCCACAGGAAACGAAGATGGAGCTGGTAGATGATGATTTCATTAAGAAAATTGTGCTTTTTGGGGAGCCAGATTTTGTTTTTAGAAGATCTGCAGGCCAGTCTGGAGGGATTATTATTGTTTGGAACAATTTGAGATGGGAAGACATCTTTTGGAGATTGGAGAATACTCTATCTCAGTTAAACTGTGTGAATGCCAGAGAAATGTCACCTGGATGCTATCAGGGGTGTATGGCCCTCGGCAAATCCATGATCAGAAGGAATTGTGTAAAGAACTGATGCTGTGTCAAAATAAGTTTCAGCTCCCTTGGTGCATCATTGGTGACTTCAATCAAGTGAGAAAACCTTCGGAAAGAAACAGGGGTACAAGATTGAATAGTAGTATGCTATTGTTCAATGAATGGATTGAAGATTGTGCTTTAAGGGAATTGGTGACGCCTAATGCTCAGTTTACCTGGTCTAATGGAAGACAGAGTCCTTCAATGTCTAAACTAGACAGGGTTCTTGTGAATGCTATGTGGGAGAGTATGTTTCCAGATGCTAGAGTGTCCGTGCAGCCTAGAACAGTATCAGACCACAATCCTATTTTGTTAACTGTCAGAGGAGGAATAGCAAGAAGAAGCCTTTCTGTATGGAAAAGGTGTGGTTGAAAAATCAGGAATTCAAAAATCTGGTGTTGGAATCATGGCAGCGATCTGTTGGAAACCATTTGGGGACCAAGATTCTTGCTTTGAAGTTGAATTCTCAAAAAGAAAATGAAAAGTAGGGCTGACAAATGGCGCCAGGAGAAATTTATTCAAGTCAATAAATTACTGGATATCATTAAGCAGATGGACAGTATTGAAGAGGACAGAGCTTTAACTCAGCAAGAGATGACTCTCAGATCAACGGCCAAAACACAGTGCTCTGACTGGCTTCTTGAAGAGGGAACAAGATGGAGACAAAGATCCAGTGCGATTTGGTTGAAAGAAGGGGACCTCAATGCAACTTTTTTTCCATCAGGTAGCAAATGGAAGGAGGAAATTTATTTCCATTATACAGAAATAAGATGTTTATAATGAGGATGAGGACAGAATAGCAGAGGAGGTAATCCAATTTTATGAAGACCTTTTTTCATCAGAACAGAGATGGTTTCCTAAGTGGTCTGATTCAAATGTCAGCATTCTGTCCGCAGAGGAACAAGCCTCTTTTAATCTTCCGGTTACAAAAGACGAGGTGAAGAAGGCAGTGTTTGATCTTGGGAGCAGACAAGGCGCCAGGTCCTGATGGAGTACCAATCAGTTTTTATCAGATGTTTTGGGATGTGATTAAAGTAGATGTCATCAATGCTGCATAATATTTCATTTCAAGGGATGCTAGTTGTGAAGCTCTTAATCATATGCTTATCTGGTGTTGATCCCGAAGAAGGATAATGCGATGCAATTGGAGGACTTTAGACCTATAAGCCTTTGGGTCGTATAAAATTATTTCTCGCATTTTAGCATCTAGGCTGAGTATTGTACTGAATAGCATTGTACAGCCTAACCAATCTGCTTCTATGAAGGGCAGGAGACTGAAGGACAGCTTCCTTTTACCTGGTGTTGTTCAAAGGTTGTGACAAAGGAGGAGGGATCATTGGATGTCCAACAGTGCCCCTGTGCTCTGGGCTGCCTATAGAAAGATTGCACCTAGGGAGGAATAGCTGGTGATGCAGGAGTAGTTTGTTGGTCTGGATGCCAGGCAGTTCATCTGGTCATTTCTGGTGGCAGTAGGTATGGTGAATCATATGGCACATGGTACCATCTGTGTCATAGGGCATCTTGGTTTTGGCTTGTTTTATGGCTTAAACCTGCTCCCTACTTGTCTGATGTCCGAGTTGGACATTGCCAGTTTGGGCCAACCGCCAACCTAGCTTATTCTTCTCCTGGTTACCCTTACCTATTTTGGGCTGGGCCAACCCATATACAGCCCTCTACTTATGATTCTTATAGATATTTACTGCCTTTTTATTTTTTCCTTGATATAAATGTGGCCTAGAACTGCACCAGCGTCATTTCCACTCAAACCTGTGTTTAATGCCTATCTTAAATGTGTAAATTTTCAGGTTAAGCGCAAGGTTGAAGGAAAGACACCTAGTAATTTTTGTCTCTGTCGGGTAATCTCTCACAGGCACTTGCTTTACTTGGTGCATAAAATATCTTTTGTCAAAAAAAGCTTTTGAAGTGTTATGTTTCTTTTTGTATCATCAGTGCTTTTATATCATGTGCTTGGTTCATCATTTTGTGAATTTTATTTCGAACTCAGCATTATGAGGGAAGAGGGTAGTTTTATTCATTCTAAATGAGTAGATAAATTACCACAAATTGTGTGTAAGCCTTTGTAAAGGCAAGGGTTCTAGATGTGGATTTTGGGGAAGTATATCTTCAGATTGCTTCAATTTTTATCTTAATACAAATGACTTACATCTAAAGGCAGAAACCAATCAGTAATTCTGGTGTGGAGTGGAGAATGGTGTATTTCATCCCGGAATTTTCTGTTCCCCTGGCATTTATCAAATATATTTTGCTTAGAATTTTCTGCTTTTCCTTAAATCTAAACATCTGTGTGTCATCTTTCCTTTACGAGATGGAATGAGTGATGATTGTTTTTGCTTCAGATTGCAAGGACCGGGTAATCAAGCAGGCCCCTTCCTTTGGGCTAAAGACTGCTGATATTTAAGAGATATTGACATGCTGATTACATGTTGAGTTACATTGTTCTTTTGTTATTTATTTACATGTAGCTTCCACTTTATTAGTTTTTGGCCACTGCCAAAAACATCTATCGGTTTTCTGTCTGGACAGTAAACCATTGAAGGTGGAAGTAGATGTTTTAATAGTAGATCTGTTCTATGATTTGTATATTAGACCCTAGCATCAACACAAGTTGTGATAGTAAAAGTCTGTGAAGAGATAGGGAGGAGCATTTGGTGTTACTCCTGTAGGAAGTGGTTGGATCTTCTGTGCTGTGCCAATGGAGAAATTGGATCCATTTACTGATGTTTTGCACATTCTATTCAAAATTTGAAGGCTGTAAAATTGGGCAGAAGAAAAAGAAAGAAACACGTAGTCCCTTTCTCTTTTTAACACCTATTATTCCTTTTTTTTTTTTTCTTTTTTTAGATAAAGGTTCTGCAGAACTCTGAATGCTGAATTCAACTTCGATACAATGATAGAAATGATACCATTTCTTTATACATAAATAAAAGAAAAATGGTTGTATTCATTCCTCTGTCAGTCTGACCTTTTTTTTTATAAACTTGAACTTTGTGCTTATTAATGTTTTTTTGAGTCTTGATGGCTGTGATTGATGTTGAATCTTGTCAACTGTTTTGCTTTGAGCAATAAATTCCTACCCTGATGTTCCTTTTAGGGCAATGCTGGTTTTTTGTGAATCACAGGAATCTGATTCCTAGTTGAAATAGCTTACAGGCATGGATGGCAGTACCGGTACTGGTACGGGTACGTACCGGCCGGTACCGGCCCAGTATCGTCTGGTATCGGCTGATATCCTTTTCAGGTATGGTACCGGTGCTGGCCGATACCGGTACGTACCGGTATTGGCCGGTACTGCCAACCATGCTTACAGGTGGTTTGTAAATATGGAGCACTTTTATGAGTAAGTAAAAATGCCAGGGAGGTTGGCCGACTTTAATAATCACCATCTGTCAATTTTGCACATGTATTCTAACTGCTGTTCATTGCCTGCCACTATACTATCTTGAAAAGTTATATCGTGGAACTTACATAGCCACCCACTTAAAAGTAAAGATGCACGAGAATCCATCCTGCATTAGCATTTCTTTGCATCCCTTGTTACATCAAATTATGGCCACTCTCACTATTACCTTCCATCAGCCTATCATTAGGTACATTTAATGACGTTAGCTAATAGCCAACTAGGATTAGAAAATACTGAAAATATCCTTTTTAGTAAGAAAGAATTCTGAGGGGGGTGAGAGGATTTGATGCTGGCCATCAAAGTAGGCACTCCCCTGCCTATAACATGTTGAGGGGTGGGGTTAAGGGGGTGGGCGGGGGGAGCATTCCTTGCACTGATCTCATCCCAGCTGCCCTCACCCTTCCTCCCATCTCTACAACAGGCTGGATGCGGGGCATCCCAAGGTAGCCCCCATCTGGGCTGTGAAAGATACTGGAGGTTGAGGGTTACTTTTAACAGGGGAACTGTTGAACATGTTATATTAATGGGGTTTAATGACATTAAATGGGGCCATTGTAGAGGGGTAAAAAAAGGCCAAGAAAACCCCCCACCAGCAAGGGGGTCTTGCCGATTTAAAAAGGCCAAGATATACCCCCACCGGTGGGATCCTGCCCCCATTAAATGAAAAGGGAACCCCCCACCGGTGGGGGGGGGGGTCTCCACCCATTTAATACCAAAAGAGAGAGAGAGAGAGAGAGAGAGAGAGAGAGAGAGAACTGGTGGGGAGTCCTCCGGTCCCTGCGCTTCCCCCCACGGGTGGCCCCATCAATGCCAACTGGTGGGGGGTTCTCCCCATTTAAAAGGAAAAAGAAAGAAGAGAGAGAGAAGAAAAAAATTAATGGCCTTTAAGGGCCTTGGTTAAAGGTGATCAATGAAAGAGGAGTCAAAAGAGCCCATTAATGCTCCTTTAAAAAGGGGGGTTCCCCCACCGGTGCATACCCCACTCACTGGTG
This sequence comes from Zantedeschia hybrid cultivar, assembly GCA_030544215.1. Classification (NCBI taxonomy): domain Eukaryota; kingdom Viridiplantae; phylum Streptophyta; class Magnoliopsida; order Alismatales; family Araceae; genus Zantedeschia; species Zantedeschia hybrid cultivar. The sequence goes on from JARZZO010000016.1 coordinate 17,093,295, forward strand.
GCCTCTCCATCCCCTATAAATACCCCCCAAGGGCATTGAAGGCATGAAGGCAGTGCATGAAGCACTAAGGAAGGCAAGGATGCTCTGCTGCAGTTTTTTTTTTTTTGGTGGCGTTGCTGTCCAAGGAGGCTCCTTCTCTTTGTTTTTCAAGGTTCCTTGAAGAGGGGATGTGTTGCCAAAATTTCCTCAAGAACCTTGAAATTCCAAGCTTGCATTCTTTAAGTGGGGGTTTTGTACTCCAAAGGATGGGCATGACCATGGATTACATATGCTATTAGATGTTTAATGAAGCATGCATGGCCCATGTTCTTGATGTATTTTGGACTTAATAAATGCAATGAATTAACCATGCATTAACTTGCATAATTGCACCCCTCATTCACAATGAACTATAAGTAAAAAAAGAAAACATATGAGGGGTGTAACTTGAGGACACTTAGCAGATCTTGTTGTATCCTTTAAAGATAATAAAGAGAATTTCTCACACTCATGAACTAGTTGATATCCTTTTAGTATCCTTTAAGGATTTAAAAAGGAACTTGTGCATAAGACCCCTAAAAGGACATATCCTACATGATACTTATTGGGCTTTAGAGGTTTACAATAATATTTGAGCATATCCTCTTAGCCTACTAAGGTCCTTTTGGATCATTGGCATATCCTTTAAGGATACTAAAGGGTATTTAACACATATTGACAAATCCTATGTCCCTTTTTAGTATCCATCCTCCTAAACCCATTAAGACTATCCTTTAGTGGGCTTCATTTGAAATAAATTCATCATGCCCGCTATGTGTGGCTGCAATACTTGAGGTCCAATAAGCTGGCTCATGGAGCCTATCCTAATCCTGTCCACATGACACAAATGCCCCTGGCCTCCCTATTTAAATGAACCAAAGTCCTAAGACACCCCTAACCTTGAACAAACAACTAATTAATAAGACTTGAAGCCTATTAACTTAAATAACACACCTCTATGGCGCCAAAGGGACCCAAATGCTCTCAGAACCCTTAATGACCTATTTAATCATGAGACGAAGCTAAAATGACCAAAATACCCCTCTAATGAAAAAAAACTGTAAAAAATCACAGAAAATCCTAGAAAAACGTGAAAAAGCACCCAACATGCCTTAAATACCCTCAGAACCTTGAAAATGACCTTAATACCCTTGAACCTTTGAAAATGACCAAAATTCCCTAATAAAAAATCAGTAAAAATCTCAGAAAAATCCTAAAAAAATATAAAAATCACCCAGCATACCGCAATTGCCCTCAAAACCCTAAAAAGTGAGGAAAATTACCAAAATACCCCTAATGCACCAAAAATATTAAAAATTCTATAAAAATCATAAAAATGTTAAATCTCTTGAAACATACTAAATACATATAAGACCTGAAACTTTTAAGAATTACTAACCCCTGCAGCTCTAAAATGCCTAAAATAGCCCTAAAACACATCCTAGGGTTTTGAAACCCCCCAATCCATTAAAGTTTATCTCAAACCCCAGAATGACCAAAATGCCACTATACCCTCCGACTTGGCATAATTATGAAAATACCCTTATGGGTTTAAAATATTCCGAATCAATCTAGATGGCTGGGGAGCAATCCTAAACCCTTAAAAGTCTTTGAAATTGCATCAAGTTATCGTAAACCCCTCCTAAGCCAGGGTTAAGCTTTTGGTTTGATCCAAATGATGTTTCCTATGCTTGAATTACGTGCGCTTGTACTGCATGGCTTAGTGCTTAGTTTGTGTTAAAAGGCATCACTGGACGGTTAATCAAGGGTTGCCGATCAGTTGATCGACATAATTAACACTGATCGAGGTCAGTTGGGAAGATGTCAAGTTCTCGGACCCTCGTCTGGTCCGAAATCCTAGATTCCCTGAGGGCTCACCCTAAATCCTCGTAGTCCACCAAAATGGAACCAAAATAAAACAAGTGAACATGAACATATGCAAAAAAAACTCCCCATTTATCTTTCAAAACAACTGCTTACTTCAGGGTGACTCTAGTCTATGGCGGTTATTTTCATGTGTGAGGATCCACCCCTTTCTAGTGGGGTAATGTCTGTTGCTCAGTAAAATTATGAAATTAAGACATGTATGCATTGCAATGCAAGATTAATAGAGAAAACATGAATGGTGTCTTCATCATGCCTCTGCATTGACCTTTCCTGGAATTTCTAGACAATTGAAAATTTGAAATGGTTCTCTGTACCATAGCCTTTATTGTTCTTGTCCAAGTGTTATGGTACCATACACTCGAAGAAAAAAAGTTTTGGGTATGGGTATTTCTTCTTCTACTGTTGTCCTGAAAATCATTTATTGTACTTTAATCTAATTATTCTACTTCATTTTCAAACTCAACAACCTCTTGACTTGTTTCCTTATTTTGTGATTTGCTTTGGATTAACCTTTTTTTCCTATTCAGGATCTCCCCCCAATATCTGTAAATGAAACAAAGACAATAGATGGTGCATTGGGCTTAGAATTGAAAGTACCTTCCAAAGCAAGACTTCGAGATGGTTTCTGGGACTTTTTAGAAAGATATGGCTATCGTTATGGTGATGGCTATGTTCGCCCTTTACTTCCCTGTGAGGTATATTTCTTGAAACTCATACACGCATGCATGCATTAACCCAGTATTCTCCTGCTAGACTTTAATTCATAAAATTTGTCTACAACAGTGAGGGTCTCTGAAAGAAAACATGTGGAGAAAGCCTTGCTGTTTTAATTTTGTAGGATGTAATCTAGAGGTTGTATGTGAAGAAGCCAAGATTTGAGAACATAGTATTTGGTGGGGATCATTGGCTCAAATGTGACATTGTTAGCTGATGCTGCCCAATCTGACTGATCTGCTTGTTCCCTGCTGTTCCAACTGACTTGAGATCATGCTATTAAGAAATCATAAAAAATGTATACTATTGTGGTTCATCCAAATCTTTCCATAGTGGTGACGCGCATCAGTATGGATGCTTGCTAACTTGCTAGGATCTTCTGTTGCCGTGGGATTTTCCAGTCGATCAATCTTTATCCCTGCAATCTCTTTTACGTTGTTGAACCTCATACTCAATCGTGGTTTTTAGTGACAGCCAAATCGATATGGATTGTGAAAATGGGGGCTTCCACTCTCCTGGTTCTGAGGGGTTTTGGTGGTGATGCATGAAATTATGGGTGATTGAGATTTGACAAGATCTTTCATGATCTCTATAGGCTTGATGATACTTGAATCCTCACCTCAATGGGTCTCTTAATTCTGTTCAATGTAGTGAACTAAATCATGAGGTTCTACCAGCCCTGTCATGCCCTATGGTTGTGGGGTAGACTGTAGAGGGAGAAGAGAGAGAATGCAGTAATCAGTCAATATCTTCTGATGGAACCAAATCATGAGGTTTTAGCAGCCCTCTCATGCCCAAGTGGTTGTGGGTAGAGAAATGTCAAGAGAAGGGGACAGTGCACACATGGTATCAATAGTTTTGCAACAAATGCTTGCAAATCACGGCACTTCTTAAAAATGTTAATTCTTAAATAGTCATCTCATGCATTAGATCTCACATATAAAATTTGACTGACAATTTTCAATTTTACATATTCATCAAAAGCGATGTGGTCTGCAGTGAAACGATGAATCTGGTCACTTTGCATGCTGCATTGTGGGGGCATGTCTTAGGGAGTATTGGACTGTAAATGATGGCCAAAAATTCATGTGGCTTGGTGATTTTGCTCCGATCTGACCAATTTTTTAACAAGCTTGGATGAAGTAGAACTGAGACTTCAGATTATGGGAAAATTTGTGCAAGACTGAGGTTTAAAGAAATTGTGGTACTGCAACAGCATTTGGATGTAGAATACATGTTCATGTTCTAGTTTAGGTGGAACTGGGGATCGGGATTCCAACTTGGGTGCGAATATGTTGGGGTAATAATATATTCTGCATCAAGGTGGAACTTGAACCAGTGGAAGTTGTGCAGGACAGTTCTCAATGGACATACGAAGAAGTTGTGTTGGCTTACAAAAACTATAGGGAAGCTAGGGATGCTGGTGGTAGGCAAGCTCTAGGGAAGAAGATGGAGTTGACTCGGTCAGATGATGCAGGAGTCGGTCGCCTCAACTGAGTCAACAAGATCTGCAGACTGATTGAGCCAGATCTTCCGAAGATCTGAATTTGGTGAATGTTGAAACTTTTTTAGAAAAGAAACAAAAAAAAAAAACAGAAAGGAGGATTTTAAAAACAAAAACAAAACCGAGAAAGAAGGGGGGAGGATGTCCACCGGTGGGTGGGTGTTGTCACGACCGAAAATCTGACATAAGTTTTTTGCTAAGCCTTGACTACTCGGGGGTGCCGGGAGGGGTGGCCTAGTTGGTGAAGTCTTGAAATCGCGGGTTGATGACGGAGCCGTACTATGTCCGGCGGGTGGTAAGGTTGCGGCCTCGCCTATCTGGAGCCCCTCAGCCACACTTCGGTTGTGTGGCCGCTGCATTTAGGTGTGTGACCTAGCGTGCCGGTGAGTTCCTTCGTGGAAGGAGCCAGGCATAGCATTGGTGGAGGGTCGTGCTAAGTGCGAGGGGATACTTGGAGGAGGTTGCCCTTTAGGGTCGTTTTGCCGTAGGTTACGCCGCGCGGGCTAGTTAAAGGCAAGTCCCGCAGGTAGCCGTCTCCTCTCTTGGTATGCGCAGGGCTAGGCGCATGCCTTGTATGCTTCTATGAAGGGATGAAGTTGGTGTTATTTGTCTGTGCGCATCTCCCGCAAGGCGGCGGTGGTCTTGAACACCGAATGGCCCGTGAAGTAAGCTGTGCATCGAGGGAGACCCGTTCGTGCGGAGCTAAGTCCTGTAAAGTGGCGAAGGCCGTGAAATTCGGAGCAACCGTTGAAGCAGGACCTGTGCAAAGGCGAAGGACCCGGCATGCAAGTTCGTGTGTGAAGGGCGGCGGTGGCATGGTACACCGACGTATTCCCGCTGAGGCGGTGATATTGGCGGCTAAGTGTTGGCCAAGTTGAAGGCCTTTAATTGTAACTAGCTGGGCGGATCCCGGATTATGCCGTTTACCCTCGTGTAAGGCTAGTGGGCTGGCTAAACTTTGGATTGACTTAAGCGAGGGAGCCTAGGTGAAGGCGCGATGCGCATAGCCGGCAGGCCCTGAGCGAAGGTGTATTGTGGTTGCGAGGGTGCCTAGGGGAAGGCGCGAGGCGCGGAATTGACAGGCCCTAACCGTAAGTCCGCATGGCTGTAGCGGGGTGCCTAGGTGAGGCGCTATGCGCGAAGTCGTCAGGCCCAAGTGAAGGCCTGTCCGACTAAGCGAGGGAGCCTAGATGAGGCGCAGTGCGCGGAGTCGGTAGGCCCTGAGCGAAGGTCCGCTCGACCAACACATGAGCGCCTAGGCAAAGTGTAGGGGCACGGAGCCGATGGTAAGTGCAGAGGTCTTGGTCGTGCGGCAAGGACGCCGAAGGCAATGTGTATGGGCGTAGATGCCGGCCGGATCCGAGTGGCGACCATCTCACGTATGCGCAACCTGCGGGGGTGCCCGAGGTTTGGCGTGGCGAGCCTTCCCAGAAAGATGTGTGCGAAGCCTTTGGGTTGAGTATTTGGGCGCTGCGGAGCTCTGGTATGATGTGAAAAATTTGTAGGCTAGTCTCGGTGTGTACTTCCGTGATCGAGGTGCCGTACGGCATCGCCGGTAACTTGGGCTTTCCAAAGTTATGCCGTGACAGATGGCATCAAAGCACTCTCACCTGGTGTTTGTGCGGTGTAGAGTGGGGTGTACTGGTATGGTTGGTGATGGTTAAACCGGTACTGCCCGTATTGAAGACCGACTTGGACTTGGCGAGTCCTTATTCGGCATGTGAAGCATGGCTAGATCAACAACCAGAGGGACTTGTTCACCGAAGCTTGCAAGACAAGAAGACACTCAAGGGAGGCAAATATGGCCGTTTGGCAGAGGGTCTGACCACCTCGACCTTGGCGATAGATGTGTAACCTCCTAAGCTGTGTCGAGGGGCAGTGTGTGTGTTCGAAGATGCTGAACTTGGGGTGCAAAATTGTTTAAGTTAGCCGAAAGTGCAGTTCCTTTCATGTTCCAGTTGGCGCATGTAGTACGCTTGGTTAAGTCCATATCAACAAGTACTGTCGCAATGTTTAAAGCCTGAGGGCATTTGTGGGCTGAAACCTAGGAAAAACTGAGCTTGAGGACCATCGGTTGTTGTGTGATGTTTCAGCCTGCACCCTTGTGCTCCAAATCCTAACACTTGCCGCACAAAATGCTTTCACCAATCCTTCTTTATTCCGCCACGTTGCCAACGAGGCTGCGAACAACAAGATGAACGCGTTAGCACGGAGAAGGGAGTTCCAGCCTGCACCCCATGATGGTGGCATGGTGCACCGACGCAATCCCGCCGAGGTGGTGATGTTGACGGCTAAGTGTTGGCCAAGTTGAAGGCCTTTAATTGTAACTAGCTGGGCGGATCCCGGGCTATGCCGTTTACCCTCCTGCAAGGCTAGTGGGCTGACTAAACCTTGGATTGACCTAAGCGAGGGAGCTTAGGCGAAGGCACGATGCGCATAGCCGACAAGTCTCGAGCGAAGGTGCATTGCGGTTGCGAGGGTGCTTAGGGGAAGCGCGAGGCGCGGAACCAACAAGCCTTAAGCGCAAGTCCGCATGGCCGTAGCGGGGTGCCTAAATGAGGTGCTATGCGTGCAGTCGTCAGGCCCAAGCGAAGGCCCGCCCGACCAAGTGAGGGAGAGCTTAGATGAGGCGCGGTGTGCGAAGTCGGCAGGTCTCGAGCGAAGGTTCGCTCGACCAACGTGCGAGCGCCTAGGCAAAATGTATGGGCGCGGAGTCGATGGCCAGTGCGGAAGTCTTGGTCGTACGGCAAGGGCGTTGAGGGCAATGTGTATGTGCGTAGATGTTGGCCGAACCCGAGTGACGACCATCCCGCATATGCGCAACCTGCGGGGGTGTCTGGGGTTTGGTGTGGCGAACCTCCCTGGAAAGATGTGTGCGAAGCCTTTGGGTTAAGCACTTGGGCGCTACGGAATTCTAGTATGATGCGAAAAATTTGAAGGCTGGTCTCGGTGTATGCTTCCGCCACTGGGGCGCCGCACGGCATCGCCGGTAACTTGGGCTTTCCAAAGTTATGCCGTGACAAGGTGCCACCCCCCCTCCCTGTTAGGGGAAGGCTCTGGAGGTTTTTCTTGAAGCCCTTTGATGAACAAACAAGAAGCTTGTGAAGTTTTTGTGCGTGGGGAAAAAAACATAAATAAAGACCCACTTATTTTTTTATGTTCTTGTATAAATGTGTGGTTCATTCATATTAGTTGAATGGCCAGAGTTTCATGTTAATTAAATATGTAGTTTATTCATATTGGTTAAATGGCCAGAATCTCTTGTTAATTAATTATGCATGGTTCATTCATATTGGTTGAATGGCCGTAACGTTAATTAATTAATTTTGTGATTTTTTCCTATTGGTGGATTGACTATTTTGTTTATGGTTCACTCTTATTGGTAGAGTGACCAATGATTATAGGTCTTAGTTCATTCCTATTGGTGGAGTGATCATTAACTTTCGTGGTTCTTTTCTATTGGTGGACTGGCCATGAAGTTATGATTCACTCTTATCGATAGACTGTCCAATAACCATAGTTCTTGGTTCATTCCTATTGGTGAAGTGACCATTCACTTATGTGGTTCTTTCCTATTGGTGGATTGATCATTAACATTTGTAGTTCACTCTTATTGGTAGAGTGACTAATGATTATGGTTCTTGGTTCATTCCTGTTGGTGGAGTGACCATTAACTTTTGTAGTTCTTTCCTATTGGTGGACTGGCCATGAAGTTATGGTTCACTCTTATTACTAGAGTGTCCAATAACTATAGTTATTGATTCATTCCTATTGGTGGAGTGGTTATTAACTTATGTGGTTCTTTCTTATTCGTGGATTGAGCATTAACATTTGTGGTTCACTCTTATTGGCAGAGTGACCAATGATTATGGTTTTTAGTTCATTCCTATTGGTGGAGTGGCAATTAACTTTTGTGGTTCTTTCCTATTGGTAGATTGGCCATGAAGTTATGGTTCTCTCTTCTTGATAGTGTCCAATAACCATAGTTCTTGGTTCATTTCTATTAGTGGATTGGCCATAAGATTGTAGTTCATTCTTATTGGTAGAGTGACCAAGTTTTAAATGACTCATTCATGTTGATAGGATGGTCAAAAGTGATGTTTCGTAACAAAGTGGATTCAAATAAAATCGATGCATGTTCAATTCTGCTTATGCATGTTTCTTGTCAAGTCATTTATTTCATTCCTATTGTATTAATGGGCCTTAATGGACAATTAATCAAGGGTTGCCAATTAATGACTGACGCAATTAACATTGACCGAGGTCAGTGGGGAGAGGTCAAAAACATGGATCCACGTTTGATCCAAAATTTTAGACGTGGGGATTAACTTCAAGTTCTCAAAGTCTACAAAAAAAAAGAGAGAGAAGATTATGTTTTTTTTTTTTTTTTTTTTAAATTCCAAAAATTCTCTTTTCAAATCAGATTCTTTTTCAAAATCAAATCATTTGGAAAAAATGAAGTCTCACAGTGAACCAGTCGAATCGAGATGTTTTTGCAAACCCGGTCTAGATCTATGGTGGCGGGTCGAGTGGAAAGGTTTTATATGACCTGTGGGCTAGCTGTAAGGTTGTTGACTAAGGAAGCTTCTCATAAGGGTACTTGGTCATGTGTTCGGGGGTTATATGGCAGGATGCCCTAGCCTTGATCACTTCGTAGTTGTTGCAAGGGATGAGGCGAGAAGTGAGGAAGGCGAGTAGAAGGAAGGGTTTCTGCCTTCAACGGGGTGGAGATCTTCGGTGGAAGGATTCTGTTCCGAATCCAATGGAGGCGATTGCTGAAAATGGGGAGGATTCTATACAATAGAAGGCGGAGTCCCTTTCTTCTGCCGAGAATAACACCATCGACAAAGAGCAACAAGCCAGTCTTTAGATCATTCCCTTCAAGGATGGTCCTCAAATCTATGAAAGTAGGAAATTAAAATCGACAGAAGAAGGTGGATCTTTTTTGGAAGAATGGGATAACATGGAATAGAAGGTAAAGTGGATGGTATCGACCGGCATATCAAAGGTAAAATTGGACAGTTCAAAAAATTGTGTAATGGTAATATGGGAAAGGGAAAGTGCGAATTGAGGAATTTATTGAAGGATAGTAAACATACTCGTGCAGTGAGGGCCCATACAAGCACCCTCACCTACAATTATGTTGGTTTGGAGAATCTATACGAATGAAATGAAGGAAATTACTACACAAAACAAATAATAATTAAGTGCCTAGGATTTTACTCACAACAATTGTATTCATTTCTTCCACAGTGATGTACATAGCTTTCCAAAATAATACAACTATAATATTGACCGTGATCGCTCAGTGGCTAACTATCACCACGCCTCTAGCAGTCACCACCTCCAACTTGTGACCCTGCCATCCACATGAAACAAAATAAGCAAGAAAAAGAGCGGTAGTGAGTCACATGACTTATATAGGATCCTCCTTGTCCTATTCCATTCTCTACGATTCGAAATATATGATTTTAACCGATAAAGAATTTGCATGTGCATGAACGATAAAACTATGCATTTTCCCCAGTGAGGTTATAACGGAACTGTTGGAAAAGGCCCAAACTCACAGTTCAAGACAATCATGCGATGACCTATAAATATGTCTAAAATATTTAACATATAATCCAATTTTTCAATAATAAAGGATTACTAGCGACAGGGTCACCAATAACACTAGAACAATATAGTCTATTTGCCTGTCCATCCTATAGAGTGCTAACTCCACAATAGGTGAGGCAGGTTGGTTAGACTAATCGGTCTCGATTGCTAGCTAAACCGTGAAGTTCAGAGATCGACCACGTATGCACACAAGCGAGTAACTCTCTCTCTCACTGTTCTAGTCAGATAAGCCGAGATTGGACTCGTATCTTCACAGTAAAGGCTGCCTGAGGTCCTGACATATCTTGACAGTAAATGGGCTAACTTTCCGACCCTTGCCCAGACAAGGCTCGACAGTAAATAGGACATAACAATTAGTGTGAGGTATTGTTCTGCGCAACATAACCATAATAGTTCTACAATCACAATAGTAACCGTGGTCACAGTCTTATAGGTAAATAATGGAACAATTATATAGTCATATAGTTACGACTACAGTTAATGCTTATATGAAATATACATTAATACTCAACAATTATGTCATTTATGCCATTATATGCATGCATGTTCCATAGTTATAAAAATAAGCCATATGTCTGTGTGCATCAATGCAATCTATGTCTCATGGCATGTACTTAACAAAAGAATGACATAAGGAACAATAGTCCATAAAACCACTTTAATGGACAAGACCTTATATATTATTCCTTGGTACGAGACGGAGGTAAATCTCTACACACTGGGGATACTAGTTTGATATACCAAAGGAGTATTAGGCTCAAATCATTTAAAACAATTATTAGAAATAATAGTCCATGTATTGCACACAAGGTTCGCCGTATCGCTGATCCGTATCGGATTGTATCTTCCCAGATATGGTACGATACCGATCCGACTCGGGCTGACTCATTCCGACTTGTACGAGTTGCATGAGTCCAACCAATGAGTTTGTTAAAATCAATGAGTTGTTTGTTAAAATTAATGAGTTTAAGTCACATTTTAGAGAAATGTATCATATTAATTGATATAAAAAGATAATTATACATATCAAATAGAGAAACTCAACTTAAAACATTCCATTAAGCATGTATGAGTCGGTACGATCCGATCCGACTCGGTGCGTATCAGAGGATCGGGTCGGCCCAGATACGAGTCGACTCGTTCGAGTCGGCCCGATCTAGTACGATACAACAAACCTTGACTGCACATATACTCCTCTTCTCAAATACACACACTTGTATAGCTACCATACATACAAATCTGCACTACCATTCACACACAAACACTTGTACAACCACCCTTACACCTTTACAGGTGAACACACACTTGCATAGTCATACATACTTCCGCACACACCATTATAGTTGCTCACCCACCTATACAGCCACACATACACACACTTGTGCAACTTCAATGCCGCACCCACTCTTACACCTTTGCAGCTACATACATACACACTTACGGACTTCTTAAACACACATTTACACCCCTCCACACAGCTGCACACACATACACTACACAAACACACCCATATCCTGTCCACACAGCTGCACACGAACATGCATCTTCACACACACACACACAGCTACGTATACACCCACACACCCTCATTGAATCACACAAACACATGCACAATACACTCTTACACACACACCCCACTACACATACACACAGTTGCGCGCGTGTGTACACACACGCACGCACGCATACATACACTCTCTCTCTCCCACACCCACACCCGACTGCACATACACTTGGCTACACACTCATACACATACGCCACTACACATACATATGTACAGCTGTGTGCGCACACATACACACCTTGCTGCACACACCCCCCCCCTCTGCACATATACATACACACCCACCTATGGATGGCAGTACCAGTATTGGAGGGTATCGGTACCGATACTTACCGATACCGGTATCGGTCGTATCGGCCGATACTGGTTTAAATTATTTGAAAAAATCTTGAAAAAATCAGATTTTTTTTTTAAAATAAGAAAAAATAAAAAATAAAATTGGACATGTGTTGAGTGTGACAAAGGTTGATTAAGACAAAGAAGTACGTATGACGCATACTAAATGATTATTTTGATACATATTAAATATGAAAAATATTCTACTAGTATACTTAATATTTACAAATAATAAATGTTAATGAAATCAAACGATTCTTATTTATGAAAAATAAAAGAGAGTATACTAATATGGATAATAACCCGTAGAACTTTTTGATTCATCCTCCAGTTGTTTTTGTTGGTATTCATAATAAAGTTGTAGCATATGTTTCCTATATTCACCATAACTAAACAATGATGCAGCCAAGTCATGCGTCTCTCTCTGGATAAGAAAACGATCCTGACCCATAACTGCTAACTAGGTGGATATAATTGGAAGTCTTCATACTCCATTCGATCTCCTCAGCTATTATACCTGCTTCTTGTTGGCCACCTCTATAACCTGACTGTTGTCCATACTGACCTTGTGAATCATAATCTCCTTGACTTTGACTTTGTCCTCTATCAGTGTCAATATGCAAGGAAAAATCAGGTGCATACACTCTGCCACCAGTAGTAGTACCTGCAGTTACACCAACATCATCACTAGGAGACTGTGTCATCATTATCATCATAATCAATAATCAACTTCCTCTTGACCTTGCTTGAATTTTTTTTCTTTGTGATGTCTCTTGCTGGCTATCCTTTTACGTTGTATCTTTTTTCAACCGATCGAATATTCATTTTTCTCGTGGTGTATGTCTCACATAGAGTTGCTTTATTACAACAATCGCGGGGTCGTCTCTGGCAGTCAGATTAGTCCTCTCAAGTATGGATGCGCTTCTTCTCAAGAATGGTGGTGGCCCAACCAACCATTCTAAGAATGACTGGCCTGATATCTGATTCTGAATGTCTAGTTGGCTCAAGTTCAGTATCAGGCGCAAACAAAGACATATGTTCTCTATGACTTTAATGCTCATCTGAAGGAGATAGATGTTCTCTTTGTCATTTTGATATTCTTAATTCTGAATCTCTAGCAACAACTCCATCTAATATGTCCTCTATCCATTATGTATCATTAGGATAAAAAACTGACTCATCAACAGTCACTCACATCTCAACCCAAGTCTGCAAACGATTCTCATCATCAAATAATTCATCCACATCAATTTGGCCAACAACATCTTCTGCCTATCCTGCATCTCGTTTCTCTTTCGAGTCTTGTCTCAACCGGATATTTTTGATCCTCAATCTCATGTTGTAATAGCGGTGCACCAGTTTATCTAATCCTTCTGCCTTTAACCGGTTAAGAACTTTTGAGTGTATAAGGTTGAATGTGCTCCAATCTTTCATATTAGCTTGCCGATGTCGTCTGATTCAAAACTCTCACTGTAACGGAAACTGTTACATCAGTAAAAAAAAGAAAATCAATATCTAGTATTAGTTCTTATCATTGCACATATGACTATAATGTAATTACTAAATATACTTAGGCTTATTTTCTTTACGGCAATTTGTATCTGCTCCTCATTATATGTCTCGAGTCTTTAGTCTATACGTTTCCATGTACAAGGATGGAGTGAACAATTAATGCAATCGATGGAATCTTAAAAACACAAGTAATTAGTTGTGTTCAAAGTCATTTCTTCATATAATTAATAAATACTTATCTTTCTGTCTCAATTCTCCTCCTTCCCCTCGAAGACCACGTCCACCACCCGGTCGTCTCCGCCGCTTCCGTCCCCTTCATCGAACTGAGCGATGATGCATTTGTAATTCATACAAGACAAAAGGAGAGGAAAAAGTATGTTAGTAGTGCGGAGAGAGGAGAGTGAGAGAGGAGACATGAGAGTTCTTGGTGGAGTTGTTGCTGGCAGGGAGGGGTTGGACTCCTGTCCAGGTGAAGATTGCCCATAGAGAGCTTCTTCGGAAGAAGGCTTCGGCTGGACTTCCAGTTGGCAGAGATGAGTGTATCCGCTGCCTTTGCAAGGGTCACCATGCAGCAAGTTGCAGAGATGCTGTTCGGTGTCTCCACTGTAGAGCAGTTGGTCATAGGAGGAGTAGCTGTCCTACTCTTCGACCTTCTATTAGGATACCAGTGGAGGGAGCCAGACAGTTGACATCCAGGCGGGGTGTTAGCCTAGGTGTTCACTCCGCCGCTAAGATACTCCCTGGAGTCTTGGAGTTACCATGGTCACTGGAGGTTGGACTAACAAGATCCTACTTGGATCATTGTGTCGTGGTCTCTTTCTAGGAAGACCTCCTTCGGTTAGAAGTTGACTGTGAGGAGGTGAGGGCAAGACTGAAGAATCTTTGGCCGGAAGGGCGCAATTGGTGTATCCGTAGTCTGAGAAAGTGTTCTTTCCTTGTTTATGTTGATTTGGAGTCTTTGAAGAGTCTAGCTTGCTCCAAGGGGTGTGTAGAGTTCAAGGAGGGTGATGTTCTACAATTCTCACCTTGGAAGATAGAAGTTGGGACTATTTCAGTGGAAGATGAAATTGAAGTTTGGTGCAGATTATATGGGATACCTCTTCATCTGTAAAATATCGCTTCATTCCAGGTCATTTGCTCAAGGTTTGGAAGACTCAGAGAAGTAGATGGGGAAGGACTCAAGGGGGTTAACATTTTGGCAGTTCGGGTTAAAATAGCCATTGATCAGGTGGGGGATATTTTAGAGAAGATGAAGATTTCTGTAGAGGGTGGTGAACAGAGGAAGAACAGAGGAAGTGGAACTGGAACAGGGGCGTTGGAAGCGTCCAATTTGCCAACTCAGGGAGACGATGGTTCTGAGCCTGAGCGAGTCAGTACTCCTCAGAACTCGTTTGAATTGAGTCGCAAGGAGGTGAACAGTCAGGTAGGGGAAGGCACTGGCAGAGGCAATCAAGGCAGTGAGGTTCCGAGGCCACATGGTGGAAATGGGCTTCTCGGGGCGATCCTAGAGTCTTCGGAATGCCAGAAAGAGCAGTCTTTGATTATTGGGAAGGGTTGCAGTTCTATTAAAGGTGTGGTGGAGGCACTACTGGATATTCCTAAGACGAATGTGAAGGTTGGCATTTATGGGAGTGAAGGAGAGAGGCTATCGGGTGAGGGAGATAAACAGTGTTGGGTTTCGGACGAGGATCCAGTTTCAGGCGGGGATCTGATGCTTTGGGATCCTGTCATTTCGGATCTTGACTTATCCTTGAACCGGGGTTCTACGGAACCGGCTCAGTTATCAGGGGCATTCCCAGGGCCGGTTCACCTGACTTATGACGAGCCGTTCTTGAACCGTCGTCTTCTTCATCGTGCGACTGGTTCTGGTTCGTGCTCCATAAAACAGAGTACCGCTATTTGCCTTCTAGTGTTCAACGGAGGGTTGACTCCTATGATTGCTGCTCAGGTTTTTATCCAACCTGAGTATGGGAATGACCAGAGGGATAAAGGGACACTTTGGGCTGTAGAAGAAAGGTTAGGGATGTGTTTGCGCGAAGATTTTTCTAACCTTCGTCGGGACCTGACCTAGACACATCTCTCCTATGTCGGATTATTCGGAAATCCATTTTTCTTTGTTTATCTAGAGAATTATAGGTCGGTTTTATATTTTATCGGATTATGAGAGCTTGGAGTTAGCCCTCAGGGAATCCGGGACTTCGAATCAGGCGAAGATTCGAGTATATGACCTCTCTCCACTGACCTCGGTCAGTGTTAATTACGCTGAGCAACTGCTCGGCAACCCTTGATTAACCGTCCGTATGATGCCCTTAATCATGCAAAACTACTACTATAGGCAGCGCATGCATATGGATATGAAGGCATATTTTAGGTTGAACCCTTAGCCTCACCCCTAGTTTGGGGATAATTTTTATATGGTTTAGGATTAGTTCCTGATTATTAGGATTGATTCCAAGTTAGGTGGATTAATTCCAAGTTACGTGGATTGATTCTCAATTTTTAGTCCCACAGGGGGTTTTTCGCAATTATTCACCTTTAGGGGTTTTTATGTAATTATGGGGGTTTTATGAGAGTATAGCAGCTTATAACATGTGGGAGTGAGTTTTAGAGATTTTCAAGTTTTATGGGAGTTAGGGAGTTGATTTTCAAACGTATGAGGGTTTTTTAGTAATTTTACCTTAAAACCGGATTTTTAAGTCTTAGGGTTTATACTTAATGATATTCAGATTATATGAGAAGAAATTCTGCTTATGATATGAATTTTAGTATTTTCAGGATTATATGTGTAAATATTACGCACGATGGTATTTTCGTAATTTTACATTAGGTTTTTAGATATATGGTTAATGATTTAACATTCTTTCAGATTTTTAATTCTCTGATTTTTTATTAATTTTATTCATTTTTTTATGATTAATTTAATTAGCTGATTAATTAATTAAATATATAAGGGTATTTGAATTTATTATTTTTGTATCATATTTCGGGTTTTTTTACAGATTTTTACTGATTTTTCCTGGTTCTTTCTGATTTTTAATTAATTTCATGAATTAATTATCGATTAATTATAAATTATCTTTGGGCTTAATTATGATTTTTATGCAGATTTCTGAATTTAGTTCATTCACGGGGTGAGGTTAGGGTTATGTTGTGGATGTACACAATTTTATTTAGTTTTAGGAAAATATATACATATATACATATTATTTTCTTTTTAAAAGGTATGATAATTATAAAATTTAAATGACACACATAAGCACAGAAATTCTGATTTTATTTCGACAGTATTTCGCCTTGTAACAGGGTGTTTTCTACAAAAAATCCGGCAGAGCCTCCCCTAGGATTGAACCTTAGGAGCGAGGACTCCCCGGGACGAAAGGAAAGACCTCCGAAATCGCAGCAAATCCGGGTTTAAAACCCGAATTTGGTCTTCAGCCGGACAACACTCTCCCTCACAATTCCACCCTTCTATATAGACAGCTTGTATCTTTCTCCTCCTGAATTGGGGACCCTGGGGTCCTGTTTATAGGCCCCAAATTGGGCTCGGTGAGGGGTGCCACCGGATGGGCATACGGGGGGGGGGGGGGGGTGCCACCGGATTCACTCTCTCTCCTTCTCTTTTTTCATTTTTTTATTCAAATGGGTGAGAGAAGGGAGTGAGAGAGAGCATTGAGGGGAGAGAGAGGGGGGGGGGGCCCGGTGGACACCCCCACCGGTTCCAACCGGTGGGGGGATGGCCACCGGTTGGACCCCCCACCGGTTTTGGGCAACCGGTGGGGGGGTTCTCCCCTCCCCATGTTCCTCTTTTCCCACTTTTTTGGCTCTTAATGAGTTTTGGGCCAGATTTTGGGTTTTGGCAAAGGGATTTAGCCCCTTGATTTCAGACTTTGGCCAAGTGTGAAAGGGGGTTTTAGGGTGGGGGTTTTAATGAGGGCTTGCATGGAGTTCTTAACCAAGTATGAATGGGGTTAAGAACCCCATTAACTCCCCTCTTTTAATTAATTCCCCCTCCCCCCCCCCCCCCCCCCCCCCCCCCCCCCCCCCCCCCCCCCCCCCCCCCCTTTTTTTGAATTTTTAAAAGAAGGAGAGGGAGGGAGATCTCCTCCTCCCCCCCCCCACCGGTTTCCCTCTTGGAACCGGTGGGGGGGGGGGGGGGGTTCCCAACCGGTGGGGGCTCCCCCCACCGGTTCCCCCCTCTCTCTCCTCCCTCCCCTTTGCCTATTTAAATAAAGGAGAGTGGGAGAGAGGGGTCCACCTTCTTCTTTAGGCAATTTTTTTCTAGTTTTTGGAGTTTGCAGATTTTCCCTTCCTGGGCTGTAGGTTTTGGTGCCCTGGGGACTGGTTTTTTGGGCCCATTTGGTCTCCCTATTGGGCCATCATATTGGGTCCCTTATTGGGCCTACCTCCTCGGTTATTGGGCCTTCATTTGGGACTATTTTGGACAAGCTTGGAGGCTGTTTTGGGCCCATTCCGGGGCTGGTTCGGGCCTGTTAGGGGTGCCTATTGGGTCTCTTTTTGGGCTCCTCCATTGGGCCATTTATTGGGCCCACCTTTCCCGACATTGGGCCTCCGTTTCGGGGCTGATTTAGGCAAGTTCCATAACTGGTTTTACCTTATTTCGGGACAGGTTTCAGCCCACTTCGGGACTGAACTTGGGCCCATTTGGGGGCTTATTGGGCCTCATATTGACCCCACCCATAGGGCTACTTATTGGGCCTATCTCCCCCACTATTGGGCCTCCATTTCGGGGCCATTTTGGGGGAGTTCTAGGACTGATTTTCCCCCATTTCGGGACAGATTTTAGTCCACTTTGGGACTGATTTCAACCTCTGTTTCGCAGCATTTGGTGTCCCACTTGTCGCTGCGTTTGGGGTCTCCCTCCGGGTCCCACTATCGAGCATCGCAAAGGCGGTTCGGGAGTTGATTTCGGAAGCCGAAGCAAGCAACTTGGGTCTGCTTTAGGCTCCTAAAAAAAAATCTGATTAAGGCCTTTGTGGCCTAGGTATGTTTCTTACCCCGCTGCCCTCGTAATGCGAGCCCATGGTTTCTTGTGGATTTCTAGTATTCACCTATATCATAGGCATACATTATATTTTGCATGACATGGTCCTTCATGAACATATCGTCATGCCTATGTATGTGTATTCTCCGATGGGAATTTCACATCGACGCGAGCATGCGTCATATATGCATATACAATGCAAATCTGCAAATCTGTATATGAGATTATTTTTTTGGTTCAACAAATGCCCCCCACGGGATGCTCGCCGGAGACGGAGTCAGAGGCGGGTGTCCCGTGCATCATTCCATATACGTGCGTATTCATGGCCACGGGCATATATGAACATATATATGTATATATATTATTTTTTTTTCGTATATGTCCCGAAGGATTCTTTTCATGTCATGCCTTGACGATATCTTGCTAATCTTCCTATCTTGCTCAATATGGTTTGAGCATATGCAGATTTTTTTTTTTAGGAAAATAGTAATGTTGTCCCATATCCTTTGTGCAATCAATTGCACGATTTGCCATTCGTGGGTTCGGACACCCTATGTGTTTTGGTACTCGAGTGGTCCAACGTCACCCCAGGAGCCTTGTCTTTATGACTTTGCGACTTTCTGGGGACGTTCGGAGCTATGAAATTTCCTTTATGTTCGGATCCTCTTGGCCTTTGCGACTTGGAGGGTCCTTATAAGATTGACATCATCCGTATTGTTCGACACGTTGCTCGGTCCCAGGTATCTCTTGGCCTTTGTGGCTTGGAGATTGGTTGGGAGCATAGAGCGGGTCACTCAATCCTGATAATTGTCATTCTTATTCAAAGGATATTAGTACCTTATTTTGGCATTTCCGGGAGCTCGATGCGAGGCATTCAGGATTGGCCAAGTATCCGCCCTTAAGGCACATATATGAGAGTATGATATAGATGTCGTGTTAGTATTGGCACTTCATTATTACTTTCATTTAGGCATTTCCGGGGGCTCTATAAGAGACATTCTGGATTGGCCATATTTTCGCCATTTGTTGGCGACATATGAATATTATTGCATCATCCTGATCTTCTGTCGGGATTTAGCCGTATCCTTTGCTTTATGCATCGTTCTGACGTATGTCTTTTTTTGTCCTTTCACAGGTTGATATCCTTGCTTCTGCGTCATTATGGCCGCACGGGGCGATTTCCCTCACGGGGGGTTTCAGGCGGAGGGTATTGCTTACCCGGATGCGGGGTTCCGCTGGGTGGCTCAGCCACATTTGCGGGTCACTATTGAGGATGTTATCCCCATTTGCCGTGAGAGCATCTATAGAGACGGGGAGTTCTATTTCCTGCGAGGCGAGACCGCCAGGCATCTCCCTTCAAATGTCTCCGTCTACGAGCTGCTCCAATCATATACCTTTATTGAAGACAGGGTCGAGAGACCGCTATCTTCTGCGGAGCGCCGCGATCTGGAGCGTGCTATCTTATTGGATCGCGATAATATGGAGGGGCTCCTCCCCTTCTCATATCCGGCTTTCCCTCTTGCCATCGATCGACTATGGGAGTTTCCTACTCCCGAGCAGATGGGGCCCATCCGGGCTATTCTTCGGGTCCACGACATCAGCAGGACCTATCCGCCAGCCATGTGGACGAAAGCAGGAAGTCGTCCTCTCGAAGCCGCTCGACACCCTCAGGGGGTGTTTCTGACTGAGGCGGAGGAAGGTTCTATACATGATCCGTCTGATTTCAGCATACTATTATCGGATATATGCCGGGGCGTTCGCCCTGCATGGGACGCCCGTCTCCAGATCAGGAGTTCTCACGTCTTTCGCCTGGGGGCTACAGAGTGGCTCCTGCATATTCTGAAGCATCACCGGCCGATTCTCGACAGGGCCGGTATCTATGAGGCCGTTTCAGCGGCTCAATATGATTATCCCTGCCATCACGGCTTCATTCAGGCGATCGCTGAACGGTATATTCGCGATACCACGACTGTTGAAGGCGAGACTGCCATCGACCTCTGGGCCTTACATCGGATTTCAGCTTTGGCGATTGTAGGAGAACCCTATGAGGAGGGAGTATTGGATGAGTTTCACCGCAGCACCACCGACGGTGCAGGGAGCTATGTTACCCCCTACTGCTACAGGTACTTGCTGAAGGTATGGCGGGACTTGTCCAAAGCCAAGCGCGCTGCCTCATCCTCCACTGGGGGGAATTCTTCCGGCCCGGGGAAGGTATCACCAGCTGCCTGGGTCAGATTTTTCTTTGGAGGGCCGTTCCGTTATCATCGAGGCTTTGCCAGCATTTTCGACGAACGGGTCCCTTCCATTTTGTCACATAGGGACATCCCGCGCAGAGGCATCATTATTGCACCGGAGCACCACTCCGAGAATCCCTGGGGCCTCGATGACATTACTTACGTGGCAGCTTATCTAGCCTATTGGCTAGTCACTTTTGCTGTCCCGTACGGGGACGAGGGGGCTTTGCGGCCCGAGGTATTGCTAGCAGCCTCCCGACTTGCCGCGGGGGACCCGTCTTGCTATCCCGTCGGCGGCACTTGCCAGCATATACCATTCTTTTGGGGCCCTTTGCAGCTCAGCTACCCCGAATTCATGTTCAGTGGTTATGGCCACTCATTATGTCAGCGCCTGGGCGGGGCTCCTATTTCCGGGTTATTCTCTCCTTGGCAGGGAAATGGACCCTTCACTGCCTACTGTGCTTCGACTGGCGAGCCAGCCCGCCAGCCAGGGGACGGGTCAGCTTTCTTACGCCCGTGCAGTTTTGAGTTTTATACCCTTCGGCTCTCCCCGGAAGCTGGACTTTGACCATTCCTCGCGGAACTTTCGGCCGTATCTCGACAGAGGAGGAGCCGCCGACCGAGCTTGGTTTGACCCGTGGACGGGCTGTATGGGCCATAATGGCGCTGCATTAGATGGGTGGACTCTGAGCACTCGCCCATCCCTGCTCATATTGAAGAAAGGGCGAGACGTCATTCTGGAGCCCTATTATCCGAACCGCTTTGCGCGGAATTTTGGCTATGATCAGATGATCCCCTCCAGTCTTGCCTTTGCCGAGTTGCCTCGGGTATATCAAAAGCGGAAGAGCCATCTTGTCGCCCGGCTATGGTAGAATTATTTCCAGCACCAAAATTCATTCGGCCCAGTGGCAGTGCTTCCCCCCACTCACGCAGGGGGTATGACTGTTTCCTTTGCTGCTTGGTGGCATAAGAACCAAGGGGAGTTGCGGCTCAGACCCGATCCCGAGCAGACAAGGAGTTCCTCCCAAGTTAAGTCCACCAAAGGACTTGGCCGACATACTTATAAGGGCCGAGCTGGCCCATCGGTGCCGAAGACGAAGAAGAAGAAGGGTGGCGAGGACGACGGCCTCTATGAGCTTGCCGCTCCAGGGTATGCTTGGACATATCAGTTCTTGGCGGACTGCAAGATTCCCAGGAGGTTCGAGCACAGCACCCGGCTGCTCGTGGGCAGTTTCAATGGGGATCTTGCCAGAGATTGGCTGTGTTATCTCAGCCATATGCTCACTTGCTTCGGCCCTCGCCGCGAGGCATTCTTGAAATTGAGGGCTGAGACCATAGGCGATGTATGGCGGGTAATGGGGCAGGCGGCGACCCAGCTAGGGATGCCTCTTAATTCTCTTATACCCGAACCACCGAGGTCTTTTGCTGCAGCAGGTATTCCATTTCCATATATATTTTTTTCATTGTCTCTCTTATTGTGTATGTGCGTTGCATTTATCTTAATCCCCTTATTTTGTAGGAGATGTTGTCTCTCCCTTGCCCGCGGCTCCTGGGGGATCTCTCATGCATCAGACGCCTGAGGGAGGGCCTCACATCCCTGCTGAGGAGGTGGCTGCATCGTCTGCCAGCATCGGCCCTACATCGGAGATGCAACTCCTAGTGGCTGCTGCGAAACAGGCAGCTCGGAGGAAGCGGGCGGCCGCAGGAGAGACAGAAGGTCGGTCGGTTCAGCCCCGACTGTCTCCTGCTTCTTTTCCGGCTCTGGCACCTATCGGAAGGCCACCTTCGCCCATCGGTAAGAAATTTACTAATTTCTTCCGTTTTGAGGATTAATTCCCCTTTTGAATATGACTTCTTATGCTGTATATATTTTCTCCTTCATATTAGAGGAAGGTGAATTTATCGGTGAGAACCAGTCTCAGGCGGCTATGGAGCCTGCCGCCGGCGAAGTCCCGCTTACAACAGGTGGGGCTGACCGGCCACCTCATCTTTGTATACTTGTATTTCCATTCTTGCCATATTCAGAAGGCTCTCACCTTCCATTATTCCCATTTTTCAGGAGCCTATGTTCCCGAGTCTCCCGCTTAGGACTCCGTTGGGATGGCTTCGCCGGTCATTGTGGAGGTATGCAGATATGTGCATATATATATTTTGGCAAGTCATTTTTCATCCCTTGCTGGGAGTGACTGTGATTTTCATCATTCTCCTTTTTTGCTTCTTGCAGGGAAATGTGGTCATAGCTGCAACTGTTGCCTTGGGCAACGATGAGGAGCTGGGGGACCTTAATTGGGCCGACTACGAGCCCTATAGGTCGGATGTCCCCCTGGTCGACCAGCTATATCATGAACTTTTGGACGACCAGGGCCGCTTTGGTAATATACAGCTTTTTGCCGACATATCGCAGCCCTTATGACTTTTTGCCTTGCACAGGATCTGATTTTTTTTGATCTTTTCCCTATGCAGATTTTACTTTTGAGGAGCTGATGCGCTCAGCCTCCAGTCATTCAGGCTCTTCATTCATGAAGGGCCTGGTAGGGGACTCGACCGTTCCCCCTGCGGTGGATAGTCCTCCATTAGAGGGTAAGTTATATTTGCTTTGGCCTTTATGGCTTCTTTAACTACTTTGCTCCCTTTTGGCAGCCAATATCAAATTTTGCGTTGCAGAAGTCGTTGAAACTATGCCGACTACGGCTGCCTCTCCTTTCGTTGCTCCTCCTTTGGAGGACGATCCGGCTGCCCCTCTTGCGATTTCCTCAGCAGAAGGGGGGGCCCGCAGAGATCGAGGTTGCTCAAGAAGAGCTCGCGGCTTCACCACCAGGTGGATCTATTTTCTTTGCCTCGTGCTTGAAACTGCACAAATTATGTCTTTATTTTCCTTTTTGACTATATCTCTTTTGCCTGTCTTCATTTCTTGGCACAGATGCCCTCCTTGTGCTCACCAAAAGGTGGGAACGCCGGGACGGGGTCAGATCAGCCCCTGAGCTTCTTTTAGGAGGCATTGAGGGACTAGCGGCATCAGCGACACGTGCCAGAGTTAGGTTCCTCCCTATTTGCTTCAACCGAGTCCCGGCTGTCGAGGACATTGCTACCTTGGCAGGTATGAAGTTTCTTATCCCTTATTGTTTCTTCATCAAATATTATCGGATATTGACCCCATTTCTATTATGCAGCTTGGAGAGCTTCACTGCCTGATTCTCCGGCTCGTTCAGGGGACACCGTCCCCCTTTCTTGCTCGGGGGGAACTCCCTGGACTCCTCGGGTTGAGGAACCGGCGTATACTTCGACCGAGCTGCTCGATTATTCCGGAGACGAGGGCGAGCCTGAAATCACTTACCCATTTGCCTTTGACCGGAGGGTAGATTCGCCGACATGGAGTGGCTCCACGGCCAAGTTATCGCCTTCATGTCACTCGGGGGACACCGAATCCCTTTTTGCCTCTCCCGATAAGGATGGGAAAGTGGGTCCTCCCCACCCTGAGGAGACTGCGGAGCCAGGTAACATCCTTTTTCTTTCATTTCATTGCCGGCATCATTCGTCGACACTATCATTTCAACTTTGGTCTTATGATGTTCTCTTTCTTTTGTTTTATCAGGTGGGGAAGGTCCGGATGACTCCCCCGCCCATGCTACCCAACGAGCTCGGCTGCGGGCCGAGTTGGAGTCCGCTCTCAAAGATGTTGCCGCTCGGACTGCAGAGGTTTCTGAACTCAGAGCAGACAGAGAGACTTTGGATTCCAGTATTGCCGAAGCGAGATCCCAAGTCTCCGCCCTTCGTCTTCAGCTAGAAGAATTGGAGAAGGGCTTGGAAGAGGGCGTCGAGCAAGTGGCGACCCTCGATCGCCGTCTGGACGAACTCACCCGAGAGCGAGACGCGTCGGTGGACCGGATTGAGGCTCTCCGTCTTTTATTGGACGCTTCGCAGGCTTTGGTGGTGCGGGAGCAGACTCCGACTCGAGACTAGTCGTCGGGGCTCCCTCCCCCTCTTTTTTTTTTTGACCTTGGCATTGTTTCATTCTGAAACGCCTTTTTGAGTTACCCCGAGGGCTTGTCTCGGGCTTCCACTTTGCGGTCATCTATATGAAGAGTTTTTAGTTGGAAACGGTATTCATCTTTCTCTCTCTTTTTTTTTCTTCTTCTTTTTTTTTTTTTTTTAAACCAATGCTAGCGCCCTTTCGGGTTTTCACCGACACTAGCCCCCTCTTATTTTTGCCTGCACGCCCTTGCGGGTTTTCATGCAGCGGGGTTACCCGATTTTGCCTAAGGCGCCATTCCGGGTTTTCACCTTAGCTGGGTGTAAGACCTTTTTACCCTTAGCCGATCCCAATATGGATGAGATCGGTTAAGTCCGTCGGGGCACCTCGCTTTTTAAGCCCCCCTTTTTTTTTTTTTTTTTTTTTTAACACATGAAATTCTAACTACTATTAAATATAAAACTATTATTATTAAATATAAATATAAATATATAGCATAACTGAACCAACAGTTATTAGGGGAGTATTTAATATGGGAACTTGATATAATATGGGTATGCGAAGAGAGTTATCTATGATTTAACGCTCCTCTTGGGTGAAGCATGAACTTCGGGATTTAATGCCTCCCGCAGGCGAGTATGAATTCCAAGATATAAAACCTCCTGCAGGCGAAAAGGGATTATGAATTTTCAGGACATAAAGCCTCCTGTGGGCGAATATGAACTATGAATTTCCAGGATATAAAGCCTCCTGTAGGCGGATATGAAATATGAATTTCCGGGATATAAAGCCTCCCGTAGGCGAATATGAAATATGAATTTCCAAGATATAAAGCCTCCTGTAGGCGGATATGAAATATGAATTTCCGGGATATAAAGCCTCCCGTAGGCGAATATGAAATATGAATTTCCAGGATATAAAGCCTCCTGTAGGCGAATATGAGATATGAATTTTCAGGATATAAAGCCTCCCGTAGGCGAATATGAATTTCCAGGATATAAAGCCTCCTGTGGGCTAATATGAAATATGAATTTTCGGGATATAAAACCTCCCGTAGGCGAATATGAAATATGAATTTCCAGGATATAAAGCCTCCTGTAGGCGAATATGAAATATGAATTTCCAGGATATAAAGCCTCCTGTGGGCGAATATGAAATATGAATTTCCAGGATATAAAGCCTCCTGTCGGCGAATATGAAATATGAATTTCCAGGATATAAAGCCTCCTGTGGGCGAATATGAGATATGAATTTCCGAGATATAAAGCCTCCCGTAGGCGAATATGAAATATGGATTTCCGAGATATAAAGCCTCCCGTAGGCGAATATGAAATATGGATTGCCGGGATATAAAGCCTCCCGTAGGCGAATATGAAATATGAATTTCCGGGCCACCAAGACACACCAGTGAGACCAGCATATACCTGGGGCAATCTCAAGGTATAATGTCCCTTTGGGGCGAATTCGACCGTTTACGGCACACCGATGGGACTATATCGTATGGAACTATAGTATACTGGTATGCCGATGGGACTATGACTTACGGGGGAATTTTGGGGTATAACGTTCCCAGAGACGCGAATAATATTTTCGTATTGCTCCCCAGGGGCGAATGAGAAAATCTTTACCCTTCGTGACATGCCAGTGGGACTAGAGTATGTGAAGGGAAAACTTCAGGATATAACGCCTCCTCGGGGCGGCAGTGAGAAATTTCAGGCTACCACGCCTCCTTGGGGCAAAGGAATTTCCTTAAACCCCTTCATGGTATGTCGGTGGGACTAGTTTACACCAAGGGGAGATTCATGATATATTACCTCCTTGGAGCAGCAGGGAGATTCTCGACCCTTTTATGGTATGCCAGTGGGACTTGCGTATGCCAAGGGAGGATTTAGCACATAATGCCTCCTCGGGGCAAAATTCTGGGGTTTAATGCCTTTTGTAGGCGGATGTCGGAATTTAACGCCTCCCGTGGGCGAAATATGAATTTTCGGGATTTAATGCCTCCCGTAGGCAAATTCCGGAGTTTAACGCCTTCCGTGGGCGAATATATGAATATAAAGTTTTGAAACCTGTAGTAGGCGGATATAAATTTTGGGATATATCTGCCTCCCAGGTGGGCAAAATTCCGGAGTTTAACGCCTTCCGTGGGCGAATATGAAAATTTTTCATCACATAATATTCTTGACAGGAAAATATTTTCTTATAAAGTGAATCGCTCATGATGATATGACATCTTTCGAGCATATGCCTGTGTATTTACATCGTGTATAACAGGGACGGGGATTGTTCCCTTAGATTGCATCGAGCAGAAGAGCAAGTTTTCCCACTTCCTTATCGAGTCGGGAGGTCATCGTCATCATCGCCACGGTCGTAGCCCTTGATGGGACATTATTGTACCACCAGTGTGGTACCAAGGGTTTATTCGTCATTGACGACTCTGATATCCTCCCTGGATAAGGATGTGGGAAAATTCAATCTCTGCCCTTAGCAGGCCGAGAGAGTTCTCCCCCCGCCGGGGAACAAGTATGCGGCTTTATGGGCCTATGTGCTCGTGCACTAGCATTATTGGCTTTCCTTGGCGCAGATGGCTTTTGCGCGGTATTCCCCGATGAGTTGTCGGATTATTTTGTCCTTCGGGACATATATTGGGCTTCACGGCACCGGTTTGTGTTGTTGCTGTTGCTCGAGTTGATCATGCACCGGAGCGTAATACAACTTCATATGTCGGCCGTTCAATGGTGGGAAGGCTAGATTCCCTTTTTCATCCATCAGCCTATAAGCACCGCCTTCGTAGACTCTGCTTACTATGAAGGGTCCAACCCAGTTTGGCTTGAACTTATTTTTGGGCCGAAAGGCCATAACATCTTTATGCTTGACCATCACAAGGTCCCCTTTTTTGAAGGTTCTTTCTTTCACCAATTTATCGAATGCGCGAGACACTCGGGCCTGATATATTTGCAGACGCTGATATGCTTGCAGTCTTTTGCCTTCGAGGTCCGATAGTTCCTCATAGCGTCTTTGAGTTTCGCTCATGTCGTCTTCCTGCACTCCATAATGCAGGGCGACCCTATAAGATGCGAGCTCTATCTCTATCGGGACTATGGCTTCTGCTCCATAGACTAAAGAGTATGGGGAGCATCCCGTTGGGGTTTTGTAGACAGTGCGGTAGGCCCATAATGCTTCATGCATCTTCTCGTCCCAATCCCGCTTTCGTCCTCCACTGATCTTCACCAGAAGTTTGCACTGGGTTTTATTGAAGGCTTCTGCCATCCCATTGGCCTGGGGATAATATACTGAAGACGCATTCCAGTCTATATGAAATTTGGCTGCCATCTTATATATTGTTTGATTTTTGAATGATTTTTGAATGGCGTGCCATTATCTGATGTGATCCGGCTGGGAGTTCCGAACCGGTATATGATATTATGTCTGACGAAACGTGATACCGTTTCGCCGGTCACTTCTTTCAGAGGAATGGCTTCTGCCCAACGAGTAAAATATTGTGTTGCGGCAAGAATGTATTTACACCCCCGGGATGACTGTGTCAATGGACCCACAACATCCATTCCCCAATGGGCGAAAGGCCATGTCGGGGTTGTCGGGTGCAAATAATTGGGAGGTCGCCTAGGAATAGGTCCGTAGGCTTGACATTGAGGGCAGCTTCTCGCCATTTTCTCGCAATCTGCAAACATAGTTGGCCAATAGAAGTCTTTATTTTTGATGTTGATCTTCATTTTTGCGCCTGACTGATGAGCTCCGCACATCCCGGCATGAACTTCCTTCATTATTTGACGGGACTCCCTTGGGGAAAGGCACCGGAGTAGAACTGCATTTTTGTCTTGAGGGACAAGGCGATATAGCACGCCATCTATCAGCTGATATGAAGTTGCTCTTCGAAGCAGCTGGATTCTTTCGGCTTTGCTATCGGGGAGCCAACCATTCTTTATTTTGATGATAGGAACACGCCAATCATCTTCCTCTTGGGTATTATGGTCTTCCAGTGTATTGATCTTAAATACTGTCCGACCATCTCTTTCATTCAATGAGGTAGAGAAGAGTCTCCTGTCTCTCACCACTATTTCAGTCTCCCCTTCGGGAGGTAATTTTAGCGCTGCCGCTAATTTAGCTAATGCGTCGGCCTGGGCATTTTGGCCTCTTCTGATATGTTCTATGACGAAGGTATAGAATTTTTCGCTCAGCCGGACGGCCGCCGCATGATAAGCTATTAATTCGGTCTTCCTGACTTCGAATATGTCGAGAATCTGTCGGATGACCAACAAGGAGTCCCCGTATATTTGGATACATCTGACGCCTATTTCTAAGGCAATTTTCAGCCCTACAATTAGAGCTTCATATTCTGCCTCATTATTGGTCAGGGATTCCAGTAAGGCACATGAGTGGTGCAATATCCCACCTTCTGAGGTGACTAGGAACAAGCCAGCTCCCGCCTTTGTGGTGGATGTGCCATCAGGCTTCATGATGGTTCTCGCGGCCCCATCGAAATATAGTTGTCATGTCTTTACTTCCGCTTGCTGCACTTCCAGTATTTTCTGTGCAGGCAAGACTTCTTCATCCGGCAATTCATTATTCAGAGGGGAAGTCTCAGGAATCGGGTGTGCCGCCAAGAATTCGGCCATACCCTGCCCTTTTATCGCCCTCTGGGGAACAAAGGTAATATCGAACTCCATGAGGAGTAAGGCCCATTTTCCTAACCTCCCAGACAACACACGCTGGCGAAGCAGGAATTTTAGCGGATCAAATCGCGATATGAGTTTGACCTCATGTGCCAACAAATAATGCCTCAGCTTCTTTGTGGCGAATATAAGTGCCAAGCACATCTTTTCTGTTGGAGTATATCGGTGTTCAGGACCCACCAACATCCTGCTGAGGTAATAGAGCGGTTGCTCTTTCCCATCATCATTTTCTTGCGCCAGTAAAGCTCCCAAAGAAGCATCTAAGGCTGCGATATAGAGTATGAGTGGTTTACCCTTTATGGGTGCCCCCAGCACTGGCGGTTTGAGGAGATATTCCTTTATATCATCAAGTGCTTTCTGACATTCTTTGTCCTAAATAAATGGGGCTCCTTTCTTCGTCAATCTTGAGAAGGGCCTGCACCTTCCGGATAGATTGGAGATAAATCTCCTGATATAAGCCAACCTGCCTTGTAAGGATCTAAGCTCGGTTAGAGTCCTGGGAGGGGGCAGTTCCCTGATTGCTTTGATTTTATCGGGGTTGATCTCGATTCCCCTATATCGGACTATGAAGCCCAAAAACTTCCCGCTAGAGACGCCGAAGGCACACTTCATGGGATTCATTTTAAGTTGATATTGGCGAAGCCTTTCGAAGACTTTTCGTAAGTCCCCGAGGTGGTCGTCTTTCCTTGCAGATTTCACGACGAGGTCATCAACATAGCATTCGACCAAATTATGTAACATTTCATCAAATATTTTGGTCATAGCCCTTTGGTATGTTGCACCGGCATTTTTCAGACCGAAGGGCATTCTTTTGTAATTGAATATTTCTTTCGGAGTACGAAAGGCTGTATGATTTTTATCCTTGAGGGCCATTCTAATCTGATTATAGCCCGATGACCCGTCCATAAACGACAAGGCTTCATATCCTGTGGTGACATCCACCATGGTTTCGGTTATTGGCAATGGGAAGTCGTCCTTCGGACATGCCTTATTTAAGTCACGAAAGTCAATGCAGACTCGGACTTGGCCATTCTTTTTCTTCACCGGCACAATATTTGCCAGCCATATTGGATATATGCATTCTTCGATGAAGTCGACTTCTCGCATCTTGTCAACTTCGGCATTCACCACGATTTCTAATTCAGGGCGCATCCGCCTCTGAGTTTGCTTTATCGGCTTGATTTCAGGGAGAATTGATAATTCATGCTCCGCCACTGAAGGGTCCAGGCCAGGCATTTCTTTATAGTTCCAGGCGAAACAATCTTTGAATTCCATCAAGAGTTCAGTGTACGCCTGTCTTTCTTTATCACTTAGGAGGGCGCTGAGGAAAACCGGCCGAGGGTCTTCTGATTTTCCGAGACTGATCTCTACCAGTTCGTCAACCGTGGCTTGTCCTCCATCCTCTATCTCTCGAGGAGCTGGCTGAAGATCGATGAAGTCCTCATCTTCGTTTATATCGGCCGAATAGGCTTCATGCCATTCGCCTGTATTTTCATGCGGGCCTTGGGAGATCGCATTAGCAGCTTCCGAACATCCTTTTTGCCTTTCCATATTGGTATCATGGCCTTTATTCGTGTATTGGGAAGGCCCTGCCGGACATTGCTCCCATTCACAAATGGCATTTATTCCAGTTGAGACTGTTTCGACAGATAGGGGGATTCCTTCATTTGCATCTCCTGAATTGTTAAGCCTAATATGGCCAGTCGGTTCTTCTACTCCTGACAGTAGACTCACCATGTGGATTGCATATGGGGTAGAAGACTCCTGGCGCGGCCTATGTCCAAGGCCTCTTCTATCTTTTGATTGGATGACTGCCCCCTGACTTGTGGAGGATGCCATAATTCCCGAAAGAATTTATTCCTGGCTGCACTTTGTCTTTTTGGGATGCTTTGGCGTTTGCACATTTGTCTTATGTATTGGGGCATATCGTCCATTTCTTGGACCACTTCTTCGACTTCCGGCCGGACATTTTCATGTCCAAAACCGTCTTTGGGAGGACTCTTTGACATAAGATCTCCCTTATAGAATATGATACGCCGCCCGTCTTTATGACGGACTGCGAAGGTTTTCAATTCTTCCACAGTGTGGACTTCCCTGGGGAATATGGGCTTTGTGAGGCCGGGAGGTATGCATATGCTGGCCTCTACTTCTTTGCTAATAGCATTAGCTTCCAAATTGACGGCTGGCCTGCCAAATTTTGCCGATTTTCGATGAGACTGGCCGGGTTTCATTCCTTGCCGGAATTTAGCAGCTTTGTCCTTGTTAATTGTGATCTCGTCCTCCTCATCGGAAGACTTATCAGCTATCTTCTTCCCCTTACAACGGCTTTCGCTGGTCGTTGGGTCCGAGGCCTTATCAAAGTATAATTGTGCATCCGCCAGATGACAGTCATACGCCTTGAATGGCTCCAAATCGGCAAATATCCGGTGTTGCTCACCGTCCTTTGTATATTTGAGGCATTGGTGGAGAGTTGAAGGCACCACCCAATTCCTATGTAACCAAGGCCTACCGAGTAATGCCCTGAAGGAAGTATTGGAGTCGACTATGAGAAAGGACACTTGGGTCACCCAGTCGTCCAAGCATAATTCCACATCAACTCGGCCAAGGGCTTCTTCCGCCTCTTGGTTGAATCCTGATATCGTTATGCCTTGCACCTTTTTCATATATGGGGTGAGGTATAACGCTTGAAATGTTTTGAGGGGCAGTATATTTACGGCAGAGCCTGAGTCTACCAATATTCTATCGACCTCCCGGCCATTGATTTTACCCCGCATGTATAGCGGTCTATTGTGGCATGGCGATGATAACAGCATATCATTATCAGTGAAAGCTACTGTAGCCTCATATGTTTCATATGCCTGAGCCTTTATTTCGGCCATGTGGACCTCATATGTTTCAGGATTTTGCAAGGCAGTAACCAACGCCTCCCTCAATTCTTTGCTCAAGGCTATTGCTTCCCATATGCTGAGGGATGTTGGCATTCTTTTCATATTCTGCAACACCTTTCGATCCGCCTTGGCTCGGGCTTGTTCGATAGGGGGCATTATTTCCGCCATGTCTTGAAGGGTCTCCTTCAAGGTCTTTGACTGCTCCCCAGAAGTCGGGGATTCTTCTGTCTGCATTTCCCTTTTTGTAGGATCAATTTGTGTTTCTTCGGCGAATAATTCCGCCAAGGTCTCGACTCCCTCTGCGGGATTTGGCTGGACCAAAGGGTTTATCTCTCCTGGTTCCTTGATGGATTGAACATTTTCTGCTTGAGGAGAGCATTCTTCTTCGTCGGAAGAAGGGCAGAAGCAGATATTACCCCGGATTTCTGGCCTTGGAATTGGCCCTGGAGTTTCTCCGCTGAAGTAGATGATTTTATCTTGATCGGGTTGGCTTTTATCCCGACCGTTATTGTGGTCTCGACCTCGGCCTCGGCCTCGGCCTTTATTCTGATTTCTCCGGTTCCCCTTCCTTTGATAGGTAGTCAAGGGGGTCCCGGTTTCCGGTGGAGCGTGCCTCGCTTCGCCGTCTGAAATATCTTGTAGTTGAGCCGACACCACATGACAGGCTCGATATTGTTGTTCTATCTTTTCCATTGTTAGCCCATCCTCCCAGAATAAGCTAACATCGTCCGAAATGGAGAGTTCGTCCTCACTAGCCTTTCGCATGCGGCCCTGGAGGTCCAACAGCCACGCTCTGAGACGAGCTCGTCGGTCGAACTCTTCCCATGGAATATATTGATCCAGAGGGACATCCTCTGTGGGCCGACTTGGCTGATATTCTTCCAATTCGTCGATGATTCTCTGCAGCCTTTGAAGTGGTGAGTTTTTGTCCTCAGACATGTTTATGGCATTGGCAAGCATTTCTTGCTTCTTTAGCCTTCTCTTCTCACTTCTTTTTCTGTTCTTTTCTTGTTTCTTTCTCCTTGCTGATTTTTGAATGAAGCTGGGTTGGGCTGGCATTTCTGGAAGTGGGTCGAAATGAACCACAGCTTTCCCTTTTTCCGTATGTGTTTGCAAGGATTTAGCCATTTTAGGCTTCTTTTTCTTCTTTGCCTTAGTCCACGGACTTTCCGGCTGATCGTGGTCAAGAGTAACTTTGACAGCTTGCTCGACCATTAAATCTGGCAACATTTGATATTCGCCGAATATTTCCTTTACGGATTTCTTGGAGGGACCCTCCTCCGGATCTTTTTGTTGACATTTCATGTCCAACATTCGTATTCTCGTAGTTATTGCTGCCACAGCATCAATGGCGCGAAGGGTGGGCGGCCCGTCGGGTGCCATTCCCTTATATGTACTATCTGTGACGTTCTTCATATTGGTGGAGAACTTATGAACCATATTCACAGAATAATTAGTCACATGGGGTTGTGGGGGATCAACCAGATACTTTCTCATATTTATCTGTCCTTCTAGGATTAGTTTTTCTATTTCATCCTTGAGGACGAAGCAATGCTCTGTTCGGTGCCCAAGGGCACGATGGTATTGACAGAAATTAGGATCATCTGTCATATGCATCTCTTCCTCCCTTCTTGGCTTTGGAAGAACGATGACTTTCTTTTTCATACAAAGTCGGAAAAGTTCACGAACTTTGTCTTTGGGGAATGAGTAGGGCTTTGCGCGCCTTTCCCTCAGAGTTAATGAATTTCTGAAGCGTATTCCAGCCTCTTTATCGACCATTTGCCTGGCTTGACGCCCTCTTTCGGCTATTCTTACGCTTTCATGGCTCCTTCTATAAGAAGTGGTTTCTTCTTGGCGATATATTTCCGAGTCCTCTCTAGGAAACATGGCCTGTTTGCCTCTTTTCCTTGAAGGACGACCGGGATCCGATTCCATCCCCTCATAAGAGAAAAATCTGTCAACCTTGTTGAATGACAGAGTTTCTGAAAATTGCCTGGAGAGCCCCTCCATCATCTGGGTAAGCTCTTCTTGTTGACATGAGAGTCGTGTCAGGCTTGTCTGGATTCCTTCCAATACCGCCATGACCGAGTCCCCAGGGGGAGGAGTTGCTGGAGTATATATTGGTGTTGCCTCACGCTCCGGCGAAGGCCTTACCGCTTCTTCTTCGGGATGATACCCGGATGAGCTCTTGCTCATATAGATGACATTGACAGCAAATGCCTGCTTATTTCTTTGGTGAGGCTGGGGAGGACTTACCAAGTGTTTACCCATTTCCACTGCGCCTTCACGGATGAGTTTTTCTATTTCATCTTTGCAGACATAACAGTCTTCTATGACATGCCCCAACATTCGATGATATGGGCAATAATTTGGCTCATTAACCCTGCCCGTTTCAGCTGGTTTTTTGGGCTCGGGGAGCGATAAAAGTTTTGCCCGCATACACGTTTCGAACAATTTTCTTGTATGCTCGCGGGTGAAAGAGTATGGCTTTTTCATCCTTTCAGCAAGAGAAGAAACAGGCGCCTTCCCTTCCCCCTTTTTATTGGCTGCGGGGACACTAGGACCTCTCCTAGCCTCGCTCCTTTCTGGAGTTGGAGAAAAGTCGACTGCATTCACTTCTTTAGCTGGAGCGCCTCGCTCCCTAGGTGCCTTCCCCTTATTTGGAAATATAGTGGGGTAATCGGCGAAGAACATTTCGATCTCCGTCACGATATTATTGAGTTGATCGAAGTTTCTAGCATTGGCTCCGATCAGTTTCTCATTTATCTCGGGTTTCAAACCCCTTTTGCACAATCTCACTGTGTCTTCATGGACGGGTGGATTGTCACACCTTATACTGAGATTCCGCCATTTCTTAATATATTCCACGGCGGATTCATTCTTCCCTTGTTTGAGTGTCACTAACTCAGTAATAGTGACCTTCCGCTCCGATACTTTGAAGCGATCAAGGAATTTTTTCTGCATTTCTTTCCAGCTGCTTATAGAGTTGGGCTTCAATTTGGCATACCACTGGAATGCCGTGCCAGTGAGGGAAGTCGAGAAGAACCTTAAAAGGTATGCCTCCTCAGCCGCCAATTCTCCCAGGTCACTCATATAATGGGCTATATGCTCTTGGGCTGAGCCCTCTCCGTCGTATCTTGTGACTTTGGGGCGTTTATTATGATCCGCCGGAAGCTTTTTGAACATGTGACGAATCGGGAATGGCACCTTATATAAGTCAAACGTGCTTATTCCCTCGTCTTGTTCGGCCATCTTGGCCTCCACAATTTGCTCGATCAGGTGCTTTTGCGATGCTGTCGCATCTTCTGCTGACGCACGTGATTGATGAACATTATAGTTGGGCTCTTCGGCCCTATCTTCCTGAACCTCCTCAGGACTGAAGTTGACCTCAACAACCGGGGGTCCTGCAGGTGCAGGAATGGCCCTAGGTGGAGGTAGATTTATTGGGGGAGTTGGGGCAACCCTTTGTTGTTCCTCCATCTTCTGTATTAGGCCATACAGCAAGGCCTTTAATTGCTGATTTTCCTGCCTAATTTCCTCAAGAATCTGAGGTTGCGGTTGTTCCTGCGGCAGTTGCGCGACTTCTGGCTCCTGGGCATTGGCCGCACCTTCATTGGCTTGGGAGGGTTCTGCCCCCTGGCCTACTTGGCCCAGCAGGCGCATGGCTTGCTCCATTTGGCGGGTAATTGGCCCACCTCTTTGCATTATCCCAGCGGCATTACTCGGCTCCTCCGAAGGCTGCCGATTCGTGCTGGAAGTATAACAGGTATATACCCGGATACCATCATCCGTCATGCGGGCGGTCCTCCTTTTCCTCTGTGCTGGTCGTACCAGAGCACCGAGTCTTTCAAAGACCGAAGCCCGCTTTTGGGCAGGTTCTTGTTCCTCACGAGTATCCTTCTTTCCTCGGCTTCGCTTATGATGAAGCTGAGTTGATGGATGACTTGCCTCCCTGACCGGCTCTGCAGGCCTGGGGGGTTGCTGCTCTGCTAGGGTAGACCTAGCCTCGCGGATTTCACGGGCTTCCTTTTTGGTCACCCATATTTTCTTCAGGCGGGGCGCATGATCCTCCTGACGTCTGCCCCCATTTTGGGGAATGGTATCATCCTGCGCTCGGGGTATAGTATTGCCCCTTGTACGTTGGGATGTAATATACGCAGGCCGCTGAACCACGGCTTTTTGCGTTCTCTTTTTCTTTTTGAAGGTTGCCACATCTTGGCAAACCTTTGGCAGGATCCCAAAACGGTTACGAACCGGGACCGTCGGGACGTGCTGAGTTCTTGGTGCGATTGGTTCCCCGCCATCTAAACGGATGCGCAAGTCCCCAACCAATATTGTTTTCCCGGTCCGGGAGGGACTCGGGAAAGCATTCTTTTTCTTCTGCCTCCTGCTGGATGAGGAAGCATGGGATGCGGTAATGGTATTGGTGGTGTAGACGACTTGTCGCCTCCCACCTTTGTTAGCCTCCTTCGCGCGGGAGGCGCGCTTCTTTGCTTCTGCCGGAACCGATTCCGGCGCCGGGACTACTCCCAAGAAATATGGAGACCCCACTGCTGCGGGGAAGTTGCCGAAGCTGGTCGGCATAGTGAGGTACCCCCACTGGACGTGGGCTGCCACCGCGAGGGGTCCATATGTGACCCTTGCTGCCATTGCTGTCCGGTCGGGCGGAAGTCTTAACCACCTGTATAAGACATGGCGAAGTTAGTAGTAGGGTTATGGTGAGGGCATCACCGGACGGAGAGATGAAGGGGAAGAGTGGTCCCACCGGGCGTGCCATCTCTGTTTGCGCGAAGATTTTTCTAACTTTCGTCGGGACCTGACCTAAACACATCTCTCCTATGTCGGATTATTCGGAAATCCATTTTTCTTTGTTTATCTAGAGAATTATAGGTCGGTTCTATATTTTATCGGATTATGAGAGCTTGGGGTTAGCCCTCAGGGAATCCGGGACTTCGAATCAGGCGAAGATTCGAGTATATGACCTCTCTCCACTGACCTCGGTCAGTGTTAATTACACTGAGCAACTGCTCGGCAACCCTTGATTAACCGTCCGTATGATGCCCTTAATCATGCAAAACTACTACTATAGGCAGCGCATGCATATTGATATGAAGGCATATTTTAGGTTGAACCTTTAGCCTCACCCCTAGTTTGGGGATAATTTTTATATGGTTCAGGATTAGTTCCTGATTATTAGGATTGATTCCAAGTTAGGTGGATTAATTCCAAGTTACGTGAATTGATTCCCAATTTTTAGTCCCACAGGGGGTTTTTCGCAATTATTCACCTTTAGGGGTTTTTATGTAATTATGGGGGTTTTATGAGAGTATAGCAGCTTATAACATGTGGGAGTGAGTTTTAGAGATTTTCAAGTTTTATGGGAGTTAGGGAGTTGATTTTCAAACGTATGAGGGTTTTTTAGTAATTTTACCTTAAAACCGGATTTTTAAGTCTTAGGGTTTATACTTAATGATATTCAGATTATATGAGAAGAAATTCTGCTTATGATATGAATTTTAATATTTTCAGGGTTATATGTGTAAATATTACGCACGAGGGTATTTTCGTAATTTTACATTAGGTTTTTAGATATATGGTTAATGATTTAACATTCTTTCAGATTTCTAATTCTCTGATTTTTTATTAATTTTATTCATTTTTTTATGATTAATTTAATTAGCTGATTAATTAATTAAATATATAAGGGTATTTGAATTTATTATTTTTGTATCATATTTCGGGTTTTTTTACAGATTTTTACTGATTTTTCCTGGTTCTTTCTGATTTTTAATTAATTTCATGAATTAATTATCGATTAATTATAAATTATCTTTGGGCTTAATTATGATTTTTATGCAGATTTCTGAATTTAGTTCATTCACGGGGTGAGGTTAGGGTTATGTTGTGGATGTACACAATTTTATTTAGTTTTAGGAAAATATATACATATATACATATTATTTTCTTTTTAAAAGGTATGATAATTATAAAATTTAAATGACACACATAAGCACAGAAATTCTGATTTTATTTCGGCAGCATTTCGCCTTGTAACAGGGTGTTTTCTACAAAAAAATCCGGCAGAGCCTCCCCTAGGATTGAACCTTAGGAGCGAGGACTCCCCGGGACGAAAGGAAAGACCTCCGAAATCGCAGCAAATCCGGGTTTAAAACCCGAATTTGGTCTTCAGCCGTACAGCACTCTCCCTCACAATTCCACCCTTCTATATAGGCAGCTTGTATCCTTCTCCTCCTGAATTGGGGACCCTGGGGTCCTATTTATAGGCCCCAAATTGGGCCCGGTGGGGGGTGCCACCGGATGGGCATACGGTGGGGGGGTGCCACCGGATTCACTCTCTCTCCTTCTCTTTTTTCATTTTTTTATTCAAATGGGTGAGAGAAGGGAGTGAGAGAGAGCATTGAGGGGAGAGAGAGGAGGGGGGGGGGGCCCGGTGGACACCCCCACCGGTTCCAACTGGTGGGGGGATGGCCACCGGTTGGACCCCCCACCGGTTGGGAACCGGTGGGGGGTCTCCCCCACCGGTTTTGGGCAACCGGTGGGGGGGTTCTCCCCTCCCCATGCTCCTCTTTTCCCACCTTTTTGGTTCTTAATGAGCTTTGGGCCAGATTTTGGGTTTTGGCCAAGTGTGAAAGGGGTTTAGCCCCTTGATTTCAGACTTTGGCCAAGTGTGAAAGGGGGTTTTAGGGTGGGGGTTTTAATGAGGGCTTGCATGGAGTTCTTAACCAAGTATGAATGAGGTTAAGAACGCCATTAACTCCCCTCTTTTAATTAATTCCCCCCCCCCCCCCCCCCCCCCCCCCCCCCCCCTTTTTTTTGAATTTTTAAAAGAAGGAGAGTGAGGGAGATCTCCTCCTCCCCCCCCCCCCCCCACCGGTTTCCCTCTTGGAACCGGTGTGGGGGGGGGGGGGGGGGGGTTCCCAACCGGTGGGGGCTCCCCCCACCGGTTCTCCCCTCTCTCTCTTCCCTCCCGTTTGCCTATTTAAATAAAGGGGAGTGGGAGAGAGGGGTCCACCTTCTTCTTTAGGCAATTTTTTTCTAGTTTTTGGAGTTTGCAGATTTTCCCTTCCTGGGCTGCAGGTTTTGGTGCCCTGGGGACTGGTTTTTTGGGCCCATTTGGTCTCCCTATTGGGCCATCATATTGGGTCCCTTATTGGGCCTACCTCCTCGGTTATTGGGCCTTCATTTGGGACTATTTTGGACAAGCTTGGAGGCTGTTTTGGGCCCATTCCGGGGCTGGTTCGGGCCTGTTAGGGGTGCCTATTGGGTTTCTTTTTGGGCTCCTCCATTGGGCCATTTATTGGGCCCACCTTTCCCGACATTGGGCCTCCGTTTCGGGGCTGATTTAGGCAAGTTCCATAACTGGTTTTACCTTATTTCGGGACAGGTTTCAGCCCACTTCGGGACTGAACTTGGGCCCATTTGGGGGCTTATTGGGCCTCATATTGACCCCACCCATAGGGCTACTTATTGGGCCTATCTCCCCCACTATTGGGCCTCCATTTCGGGGCCATTTTGGGGGAGTTCTAGGACTGATTTTCCCCCATTTCGGGACAGATTTTAGTCCACTTTGGGACTGATTTCAACCTCTGTTTCGCAGCATTTGGTGTCCCACTTGTCGCTGCGTTTGGTGTCTCCCTCCGGGTCCCACTATCGAGCATCGCAAAGGCGGTTCGGGAGTTGATTTCGGAAGTCGAAGCAAGCAACTTGGGTCTGCTTTAGGCTCCTAAAAAAAAATCTGATTAAGGCCTTCGTGGCCTAGGTATGTTTCTTACCCCGCTGCCCTCGTAATGCGAGCCCATGGTTTCTTGTGGATTTCTAGTATTCACCTATATCATAGGCATACATTATATTTTGCATGACATGGTCCTTCATGAACATATCGTCATGCCTATGTATGTGTATTCTCCTATGAGAATTTCACATCTACGCGAGCATGCGTCATATATGCATATACAATGCAAATTTGCAAATCTGTATATGAGATTATTTTTTGGGTTCAACAGGATGATTAGAGGTCAGCGGTTTTTTCGTAGTAGGGATGCTGAGGTTGGACGTGTCAGTGATAGTGTGGAAGGGCTATTGCAGAAGGATGATCTGTTATCTGATACAGTTGGGTCTCAAGATGAACTGTAAGGAGTATGTTTGTATAAAATAGTGGAGGAAGGAATTGTACATAATGATAACCTGTGTGCTCATATTATCCCGTATGAAGAGTGTGTTGCGCCGTTGACTGTGAAGCAGGCCCTTGATGAGGAAGCTTGGACAAAGGAAATCATTCAGTTCGGACAACGAATAGGAGTATCTTTCTTAGGCAGAGAGGAGATGGTTTTGAGATTCCTTAAAAAGTTGAAAAGAAGCGATGCCCTGCAACTATCAGCTAAGAGAAAGGGTAGGGGAGGAGGCATTAAGATAGGAAAGAGAGAAGCAGACTTTGTGAAAAACAATGTATTTGTTGACAGTCTTAGAGGTAAGAAGATAAAGGAGGGGGCGTTGCCCATGGTTTCATCATGAATCTGATTTCTTGGAACATTAGGGTGCTTAATGGGGATTTCAAGGTTATAGCTGTGAAAGACCTTGTTTTATCTTTTCAGTTAGATCGTATTTGTTTGCAAGAAACAAAGATGAACAATTTTGACAATTTCTCTGTATCAAGATTGGGTGGGCCTTTACTTGACAAGGTTGCTGTTCTTCTGGCTGATGGACTTAAAGGTGGGCAGTTGATCTTGTGGAATGGAAACAAATTAGATGGCAATGTCTGTGATGTGGGCAGATTTATTATTTCGGTTGCTTTCAAGTGGAAGGGTAGAAGTTCATGCAGTAACAGTTGGGTTATTTCATCAGTGTACTGTTGGAATTGTTCCTTTAGAAACTTTATGGGTTGCACTCACTTTTTGCTGAAGCTTGGTGTATTGTTGGGGACCTTAATTGTGTAAGGTTTCCCTATGAAAGGTCTGGTGTGTAAAGGTGGAGCAAGGAGATGGTTAGCCTTAATCAGTGGATTATGGAGGTTAAGCTTATGGATTTAGATATCCCGAACATGAAATTTACATGGTCACACCTTCAGCAGGTTAGTAAACAGTCAAGGATTGATAGAATTTTGATTTCCACTGAATGGTTCAACAATTTTCCTATGACGCACATTAAAGGGTTAAGAAGGGCTATCTCGAATCATATCCCTCTGTTACTCATGATGGAGGATAAGAGAAAGAAATGCAGAATCTTCATATATGAATTGAAATGGCAGAGGGAAGAAGGCTTCAAAGATATGATTACCAAATAATGGCATGAAGCTCCAAGGGTTGATTCAGCAGTTCACAATTTTTAGGGCAAATTGAAGAGGATCAGGAAATGTTTGAAACAATGGGCTATACATAAATTTGGGAGAGTATCATAAGAGAGGCAGTTATTGAAGAACATAATTGAAGAATTGGAGTTGAAATGTGAGAATATGGTTTTATCTTCTCAGGAAATGCAGTCACTAAAAGAGTCTAAGATCATGTTGAATGAAGAGCTGTTGAAAGAGGAAATCAGATAGAGACAGAGAGCCAAGGAACATTGGTTAAAGTAAGGTGATAAAAATACCTCTTTTTTTTTCATGCGGTGGCTAATGCCAAGAAGAGATTTTTGTCCATTGATCATATTAGAGATAATGAGGTTGTGATCGAAGAACCTAATGAGATAAAGAGAAGGTTTGCTGATTTCTATAAGAATCTTTTCTTGGAAGATTTTCACTTGAGACTTCATCTGGACGAAGGTTTGCTCCCTAAGCTAGATGTCTCCGAAGCTGATAAATTGTCTGCACCTTTTTTGGAGAATGAAATTAAGGATGCTATCTTCAGTATGGATCCAATAAAGCTCTGGGTTCCGATGGGATGTCCCTAAGGTTCTATCAATTTTTTTGGGATACCATTAAAGAGGATCTTGTTAAGGCTATTCCAAGAATTCTTTGATAATCTGGAAAGGATTATAGTCGTCAATGCAACTTTGATTGTCCTTATTCCAAAATCAAAAGGCGCTGAAAGAATGGTTGGATTTCGTCCTATTAGTTTACTCAATAGGTGTTATAAAATCATAACAAAGATTTTGGCATCCAGGCTTCAGAAAGTTATTCATAAAGTTGGGGGTGTCAATCAATCAACTTTTTTGCAAGGTAGAAACATCTTGGATAATTACATGGCAGCATATGAAGCAATTCATCA
Source organism: Zantedeschia hybrid cultivar (assembly GCA_030544215.1). Classification (NCBI taxonomy): domain Eukaryota; kingdom Viridiplantae; phylum Streptophyta; class Magnoliopsida; order Alismatales; family Araceae; genus Zantedeschia; species Zantedeschia hybrid cultivar. The sequence continues at coordinate 17,135,458 of JARZZO010000016.1, forward strand.
TTACAAGAATAGAAAAAAGAAAGGTGTTATATTAAAGATTGATTTTGAGAAGGTCTATGACAGAATCAGCTGGAGTTGTCTTCACAAAACTATGAAGCTTATGGGTTTTAATGAGAGATGGATTAGGTGGGTGATGAGCTGTATATCCTCGTCTACATTCTCTGTTTTGATTAATGGAGAGCCGTGTGATTAAGAGTTCTAGAGGACTACGGCAGGGGGACCCTATGTCACCTCTTCTTTTTCTTGTTAATTGGCCAGATTTTGATTACTCTTTGGGATAGTGCAGCTTAACAGGATCTGATTGAGGGGTTCAGTATTGGTAGAAGTAATATTCTTTTATCTCATCTTTAGTTTGCGGATGATACATTATTGTTTTCTGTTGGAAGTAATGCTGGAGTTAATATGGCACATGACAGATTATAGGAAATTGCAGATTTTTTTGAGTGCAGGGTTAATTCTTTCCCTATCAAATATCTTGGTTTGCCCTTACCGGATGGAGTGATCAACGTTAGGGATCGGGATGATCTTATTAAGAAATTTGAAGACCGGTTGGAAGGGTGGAAAGGTAGATTTCTTTCAGGAGGAGGGAGATTGATTTTATCCAAATCAGTCCTATCTTCATTGGCCATTTATTATGCTTCTATTTTCAAGATTCCGAGGACTGTGGAGAGGATTATAGAATCAGCTAGAAGTTCTTTTTTCTTGTCAGGAGGAAAAAGGAAGAAGAGAGGGCTTCATTTGATTAATTGGAAAAATGTGTGCAAAAGTAAGGAGCAGGGTGGTATTGGCTTATGTGGAGTTGCTACTTTCAATAAAGATTTGCTAATGAAATGGCTGTGGAGAAGGGGGGAGTGTTCGGAAGTTCTTTGTGCTGTCATTGTTAAAGACTTATATTACTATACTAATCATAATTGGACTTTATTTCGTTCTACCACTTACAATTTATCTCCCATTTGGAAGAACATAGTGAAGATTGCTAATTGTATGGCTATTTCTTATAACATCCAGGTTAGTAATGGCTGTGATACATCATTTTGGAAAGATAGATGGTGCTTTGGATTGGTCTTGTCTTCACTATGTAGTAATATATTCAACATCACTCATAATTAGGAGGCTTCGGTTGTAGAAGTTTTGTCTCATAATGGTTCAGGTTTTATCAATTTACAGCTGAGAAGGATCTAACCGATGTGGAAATAGAGGAAATGTTGACTATGTTTAACCTTACTAGCAGAGTTAGAATTTGTGCAGAGAATCAAGATAAGAGAGTTTGGAGATGGAATACCAATGGACAATTTTCGCTCAGGTTTATTGTTCAGGTATTGAATGATGGCGGCTGTAGGGCTTGGTGGAAGAATTTAGTTGAGGCAAAAAGTCTTCCTAATAAGATTAAAGTGTTTTATGGAAGATTGCTTGGTCTAGAATCCTCACGGGCAAGAGGGCTAAGAAGCTTCATATTTCAGAAAATTCTTCATGTGCTTTTTGTGCAATCTTTGAGGAAGATCATAAACATCTTTTTTTGGCCTGTGGCATTATTAAAATTATGTGGAAGTTTCTCTGCAGATTATTTGGAATCAGTTGGGTGGATCAATCTTCTGCCATGGATCTTTTAAGGTGGTGGTTTGTGATCTGCCCTTTTCCTAGCCCAAAACAATTGTGGTTCCTCATCGGGCTGGCTTTGATGTGGACTATCTGGTGTGAGAGAAATAAGAGGAAGTTCAGTGACTAATATAATAATGCTATTGAATTATTGAAGAGTACTTTTAGAAGAGTGGAAGAGTGGGGAAGAGCTGTTGATATCATTAAGGAAGAAAATTCTGTTATTTTGCAGAAGGCAAGTCTGTGGAGAACTCAGTTTATATGAGGGGTTTTATTCTGTAATTCTATTTTATTCCCTTGATAAAATAGTACAATTGTAATTTTTATTTTGCGACTTTTGTAAGACTTGGTTGGCGGTTTGTCCCACCTAGGTTGAGGTGTTTTTTTTTTTTTTTGGGACCACCTTTGTACTACTTTCTTCTTTTCATCAATGGAATAGTGACTATTAGTCACCTTCTAAAAAAAAAGATAATATTATATATGACATATGCAGGACATGAATGATAAAATAACTCAACCATCTTCATCAAAGTCATGAAAATAAGCAAAAGATTCCTCATCCTCTCCACCAAAGTCTAACTCAATCTGGGTAGGAGGTGGGACATACAGTTGCGTCTGAATACCTTGAGTTCTCATAAATTCTCTCCCGATACTCATGCCTATTGAGCTCCAGCACTCGCCGAGTACATGGAGAAGGAGGCTCACGTCCATGTACCTCCTGAACATCATTATCACCATTTGACTCAGTCCAGCCTCCTTCATCATTATCTCCCCTACCGGCAACTCTGTAGATCATGCGTTCTTCCCTCTCTTTGTCTGCGCTCTGCAGCCTTCTTTAAGCGCACTTCCTTCAGACTTTTCAAGTGTTGAGCCATCTTGGTCCTGACCTCTCTGGAAACATTTTTACACCCAACCACTTCATTATACCCAACAGTTTTTCCTCTTGTAAGGTGCTTCTTCAATTGAGAAACACCACCGCCCTGTCCTATAAATTGACAGTAGTTTCACTTGAACTTGTGCCTATTGCTATAAACTATGCTCCCATGCTGCCATTCGATGTCTCTGGACTCTCGACGAGGGGGTGGGGCTGTCATCTAATGACAACAAACAAAAAAGAAATAAGAACAAAAAAATATATTAAACAACAAGTAAGAATAGTATGACTTGAAATGTTGTTAAAATTATCCTTACATTAAAATAATTTTTACTTTATTTATTATTTATACAAAAATAAATAAATTATTAAAATATACTTAACAAAATAAATAAATTGCAGATATTAATTGAACATATTTATAAAAGCAAGACTTGAAGTACTATTAAAATTTTCCTTGCATGAAAAGTTTTTTTACTATTTTTTGTTAATTTAAAAAAATTATAAAATTAAACTTAAATATTTACATAAATTAATTGAATCGGATTTAAATTTAATGTGCATGAAGAACATAAATATAAGTTGAGGCATCTCCAAAATTTGTATGCAAGTATCACATTTAAAGATTATTAAGTAATAATGTATTATACCATTAATTAATTTAATTACTTAAAAATAAGATTTAAAACTAAAAAATTTATACTTCAAACATAAAAGTTAAAATATAGATCTAAATGTAATGATGTTTTACTCTTAAAGTAGGCAATTTATAAATTATTTTACATTTTAAAATTTATTTAATATTCTAATAATTTTATTAATAAGTTAATTTTCATATCTTAAGATTTTGATTGAAATTTTCACCAAACATGTAAAATTCATAGATTTATGCCTATCATCACATAAATAGATCATTGTTTTTTTATTTTTTTGATATTTAATCAAAATCTATAAATAAACTTCAAATTTGAACAAATCTTAATTTTTTCATGTCAGATTTACAAAGAGACAATAGATCTATCTATTCTTCATGTTTTAATATCTTAAACAACATCAAACAACAAGAAAAGAAGATGAAAATAGAAATTTCTTAAGGTTCGGATGTTTATCTTGTTCAAACCGGATGAAAACGTTCAAAGAAGAGCTCGAAAACTTCTTTTCTTCCCAACAAAATTACCTCAAACTTTGAAAACCTCTTGGATCTACCAAAAGAGTCAAAAGAAATGAAAGTAAGAAGAGGGGGAAGCATGGAATGCAAAATCGGCCGATCCTGGTCTGGATCGGTTGATTCGGATCGGGATCGGGTGGTCCTGATCCAGTCGGAATCGGCCGATCCTGGCCAATTTCAGTCGATTCCGGTCGATCTGATCCCTATTCGGATCGGAATCGGTGGGTCCCGATCTGACCACCCGATCCGTGCCGGAATTCCATAGGGGGAAGAGTTTGGAAGGCTGCGAATCCTTCGTCTGTTGTGTTTTTGTCCGAACAGAAACACATCAGACAGTAAAATGGGATTTTTAGGGCCGGCTTGTATCGGATCCTCCCGTATCAGGCCGGATCCCATCGGATCGCATCGGCTTTAGCCCGAACCGCTGCGAGCTGATGCGACCCGGCCAGATACGCGCCGAGTCGCTGCTATTTGGAGCCGGTCTAAACCTGATCACCCGATCCGACCGTGCCAACGGATCTGGTCGCCCGAGATCCGAGTCGACTCGTACGAGTCGGGCCGATCCGGTCCAATACGACAAACCTTGCTTGATATAATTTTTTAGAAATGTTTTTTTGATGTGCATTTTAGCAATATCAATTGCTCCGTACAAATATCCCATGTAATTCTTATCATCCCCATCTACTAATTTTAAGACCTTTACGAGGAGTTCTAACAATAAGAGATAAGTGTGCACACTACTCTAATTTTTTTTGTTATCTATGATTTTTCCTACTTTGAAATGTTCAGATTGAGCATCAGAAGATCTATTATACACATATTCTAATAAATCTTTGTTGTACATAAAATTCTTAATCTTATTCCTGAACTTATATAAAGATTCTAAAGAAATAAAATTATATGTAAATCTTGTAGGCTTCACACAGATGAGATCTCGGCTCCCACTTGCTTGTTCTTTAAACATGTTCAAGTGACTACTTGATGGACATTTTCCTCTCCAATTTTCTACATAATTTGATCTATCAAATCAAATAAATATTTGACATTCTTTGCATAGTTTGATGTATCAACATATTTTATAAAAATTGTCTCTTCAGTGTAATAAATTAAAAAATTAATTATAGACTTTTTTCGTAGTACATGTTCGGCTAATGCACATAATTGTGCATCCTCTCTCCTTCTATACAACATTAAAACTTTCAACCCACTGTTGAAGTTCTTTATATTTTCTATCAAGTCTACGTCCATATATATTTCGGCGTGTGAGACCCAGGGCCATGATCTTCTACGACGTCAATCATAGGTTGATAATAAGAAGACTGAGTAGCATGTGAGGGAACACATGCATGCAAAAACCATTTGCAAATGTTCTTAGAAACATGTCCTGTCGCTTCAGCTGACTTTTTGATTCCTCTTAATGCTTGTTTGATTTTTGGTTGATTAGAATTTTGCCTTTTAAAAAGATAATTGTCTATAGGACCCACTTAATGTGTATCATATCCTGTTGTATCATTGGCCATAGAACCCTGACCGCTATGTTGAGTTGTGTCTGTTCTTGATGGTCCCAGAACCTCTCCTTCAGACTTCGTCTTCTGTTAGGTGCCATAAACTCTCTCTTCTAGCTGCAACCATCTTAGGATCTAAATCATAATTTCTAGAGTCAACAATCTATTTAGCCTTCTGCCTCTCACGTAGGAAAATGCCACTGACCCAAGTGTACAGTCCTTTGCCTTTTTTATTTTGTCGATCTGAAATTTTCTCTTAGAGTTCAACCTCCTCTTCATTTCTTTCGTCCATGCAACAATGCACGTATTTCGCTGGATACTGGTTAAGGACAGATGGTACACCTTGTGACCTATCTCGAGATCCCTATTAAATGTTCTTTTTCTCTAGTCAGTCTACAACCTATCTCTTTGTCACAATATTTGCAATTTACTCTCCTCCTTGCAGCATCAATTAAGGTGATATGGACCCACCCTGGATCTTGTTCTTGCTGTCTCTCATCGGATTGCTGATGTTTAACTATGATCCTACACCAAGAAAAAAAAGAAGAGAAACATATATAAATACAATTGACATCATGCTCTTACTCTTAAGTATGCAATGAAGCTTATTTAGGCTTCAATTGATGTTTAATTAAGATAATTAGATAAAAGTCTTAATTTTTAACTGTTAATTAGGGCAAAAATTGAGATTTTTTTTCTAATTAACATTCAATTAACGTAATTGACAACATTCTCTGCTTTAAAGTATGCAATGAAGCTTAATTGGACTTCAATTGATATTTAATTAAGGTAATTAGATAAGTCTCAATTTTTAACTACTAATTAGGGTTAAAATTAGTATTTTTTCTTAATTAACCTTCAATCAACGCAATCTACATTATGCGCCTACTTTAAAGTATGTAATGAAGCTTAATTTGGCTTCAATTGATGTTTAATTAAGATAATTAGGCAAAAAATCTCAATTTTTAACTGCTAATTAAGGTCAAAATTGAGATTTTTCTCTAGTTAATGTTCAATTAATGCAACTGACAATATGCTCCTGCTTTAAAGTATGCAATGAAGCTTAATTAGGCTTCAATTAACATTTAATTCAGATAATTAGACAAAATTCTTAATTAAACACTAATTAGGGTCAAAATTGAAATTTTTTCCTAATTAACCTTCAATAATGTCATTGACAGCGTGCTCATACTTTAAAGTATGTAATGAGACTTAATTAGACTTCAATTGATGTTTAATTAAGATAATTAGGCAAGAGCTCTAATTTGTAACTGCTAATTAGAGTTAAAATTGAGATTTTCTCTAATTAACGTTCAATCAATGTAATTCACATCATGTTCCTACTCTAAAGTATGCAAGAAAACTTAATTAGGTTTTAATTGATGTTTAATTTAAGTAAATTGGACAAAAGTCCTAATTTTTAACCGCTAATTAGGGTCAAAATTGTGGGTTATGTCTATTTTGCTAAGAAAAGAAACGTAAACAATCTCATAACACTTAATAATTAAAAAATAATAGAATTATTTAAAAAATAAAATATACCTTCTTCTTTTCCTTTTTTCTTCCACCCAAAGCCTCCCCAACGATGACGGCAGCGTGCTGTAGTGGTGGCAGGCGGTGCCGGCGGCAGCAACAAGCTTCTCCTCCTTCCCCTTCCTCAGTTCCCTTCCGTCCCGCAGCTCCTCCCTCTCACAGATCTGTTTATGTGAGAGGGGAAAGTGAAAGGCCTCCTTTTAAATGGGCCTTTCACGTGTATTGGTTGGTACCGGTCCGGTTTCGGACGTATCGGCAGATACCGGTCCGATACCCCCAAAATCGGACTGGTACTGACCGGTATAGGGTTTTCTAATTTTTTGATTTTTTCAGTATCAGATTCTTTTACCCTGTATCGGTACCGGTCCCAGGCCAAAACCGATATGTATCGGTATCAGCCGATACTGCAACCATGACCCACCTTGCTGCACATATACATACATACACACACACCCACCCACCCTGCTACACATGCATACACACATACACACCCTGCTACATATACATACACATACACACTTCACAGAACCACATCACGCCTACACTTTTGCAACCACCACCACACATCTCCTCACAAACAACACACACACACACCTACACACACAATAGCCACACAGCTACGCACACACCTCTTACATACACACACAGTCATACGCACCCACACAGCTGTGCACACACCTCTTACATACACAGTCACACACGCACCCACACAGCTGCACATATTTAAGGAAAAATTGGGCAGCATGCCCCCTATTCTGAGACTCAACTTCACTCTTAAAACCCAAAAAGTAAAGAAAAAAATGGCACATAGAGAAGGTCAAGCAATACAAGTCTCCTACTTCTCTTAAAAAATCTAAAAAGAGCCCCTAAAGCCCACTGCTTGAAGCCCCCAAAAAAGCCTTAGCACTGTGTATACACTGTACATGAACTGTAGCGAACTGTGCAGATCCCCCTCTCTCTCTCTCTTCCACTGCAGCAGGCCCCCTTCTCTCTCTCTCTTCCGGCAACTGGCCCTCCCTCTCTCTTTTTCTCCTTTTTCTCTCCTTCTCTCTCCCTTCTTGTTCCCACGTTCTGCCCTCTGGGGCCAGAAAAAAGGCTTTAAGAGGAGGTGGAGAAGGTTCAAGAAGAAGGACATGTGTGTTCCCCTTTATTGGGTTTGGGCTGGCACACTAAAAGACCCACTAATAGGCCTAATAAGAGTCCTAAACCACACTTATAATAGGGCATTCTAAATCCCTATATACAATGGTTTAATAAGTCTCCCTTTAAGAGGAGGTGGAGAAGGTTCAATAAGAAGGACATGTGTTCCCCTTTATTGGGCTTGGGCTGGCCCACTAAAAGACCCACTAATAGGCCTAATAAGAGTCCTAAACCACACTTATAATAGGGCATTCTAAATCCCTATATACAATGGTTTAATAAGTCTCCCTTTAATCTAGTAAGGCCCATTAAATGAGGCCCACAAATTTGACTTTTTCTATCAATCGTTCCTACCCCTTATTAATTTATATTTGTGTATGTACTTTATCACCATTTACACATATGCCCTTTAACACTTTTTATGGGCATATCAATGAACTTTCTTTAAGGAGTTTTTAATAAAACTTCTAGGGTCTTACACGTGCAGCTTCAGCAGGTCCTGATGATCCTCTTGCCCTGGAACATTAGAGGGTTGAATGATGTCGGCAAGTAGAGAGCTGTTAGGGAAGTTATTGGGAAGGAATGCAGTTTATATAGTTTGTTTACAGGAGAAAAACATGGAGAGATTTGATATTAATTTCTTCAAGACAGTAACTCCTTTTCAAGAACCTGACTTTGTGCTTAGAGCCTCAGGTCAGTCTGGAGGAATTGTCATTGTTGGGAATAAACTCAGATGGGAAGGTATTCTACTTGATATTGGTGTTTATTCTGTGACATGTAAGTTGACAGATGTTCAATTGAAGTGTACCTGGATGCTTACAGGAGTCTATGGTCCGCATACTATTCAGGAGCAACAGGAAATGTGAAAAGAACTGGTGTTGTGTAAGCAGAAGTTTGATATGCCATGGTGTATTATAGGTGCTTTTAATCAGGTTAGAAAGCCTTCTGAAAGGAAGAGGAAGAAGTGTTAACAGGAGAATGCAATTAATGGTTGGATTGAGGAATGTACCCTGAGAGATATTCCTATTCCCAATCTTCAATGCACTTGGTCTAATGGCAGAAATTCACCATCGATGTCTAAGCTAAATAGAATCCTAGTTACAGACAGATGGGAGAATTTATTTCCCTGGACTAGGGTGGCTGCTCAACCTAGGCAGGTGTCAGATAATAGTGCTTTATTGCTTAATTGTTATAGGAAGATGGGTAAGATGAAGCCTTTCCGTATGGAAAAAAGTGTGGTTACAGAATGATGATTTTGTAAATCTTGTGAAGGAGTCTTGGCAGATACCTGTTGGTAGTCATTCTGGGTCGAGAATTCTTGCACTGAAACTCTGAAATCTTAAAAAGAATATGAAGGTTTGGGCAGATAATTGGAGACAGGAAAGATTTGTGCATGTTAATAAAATTCTTGCCTCGTTACAGGATCTGGACAGACTTGAGGAATCTAGGCCTTTCTAAAAGCAGGAGTTGAATTTAAGAGTCAGTCTTAAAGCAAATTATTCTGATTGGCTTCTGGAGGAAGAGATTAGGTGGAACCAAAGGTCTAGAGCTATGTGGTTAAAAGAGGGCGATCTCAATACTAGATTTTTTTTTTTTTAAAATTTTTAATCAGATAGCAAATGGACGAAGGAGGAGGAAATGCATTTCATATATCCAAACTCAGAATGATCTGATTGAAGATGAGGAGAAAATTGCAGAGGAAATCATTCGATTCGATTCGGATCTTTTTTCTGCAGAACAGAGATGGTTTCCATCCTGGGGTGATCCTGAGTGTAAGATTCTGTCGATGGATGAACAAGTCAAGCTTGTTTTGCCCGACACAGAAGAAATTCAGAATGCAGTATTTGAGTTGGGGGCAGATAAGGTGCTGGGACCGGACGGTATTCCTGTCAGCTTTTATCAGAAATTCTGGGAGGTGGTGAAATCTGATGTTACCCGAGCTGTCAGTGATTGTATGTGGTGATGCTGGGTGAGAACCATTAACCATACTTATTTGGTTTTGATTCCCAAGAAAGATAATGCCATGGAATTGAATGATTTTAGACTTGTAAGTTTATTGAATGGGTCTTACAAAATTATTTCCAGGGTGTTAGCGTCAAGGTTGAGTAAGATTTTGAACAACATTGTACAGCCAAATCAGTTTGCATTCATCAGGGGCAGGAGGCTGAAAGATATTTTTCTTTTAGCTCATGAAATCCTGAATTCCTTAAGGAAAAAAGAGAAGCTGGAGTGGTCTGTAAGCTTGATTTTAATAAAGCATATGATAGGATCCATTGGAAGTGTTCATGGAATACTATAGAAGTCCACCAATTTCCCGTCCAGTGGATCAATGCTCTCAAGAAATGTGTGGCCACTGCTATGTTTTCAATCATTTTGAACAGTAATGTTTATGGTTATTTCTGCAGTACCAGACGGCTCAAATAGGGTGATCCTTTTATCACTTTTACTGTTTGTTATTGCTGTTAATATTTTGAGTTGCATATGCAATAGAGCAGAAAGAACTGGCTGGATTGAAGGTGTGCAAATTTGCAGGGGAATTTCGGGAATTTCTCATCTTCAGTTTGCGAATGATACAATACTCTTCTTCAAAGGTGATCTTGAGAATGGGATGATTATTTCTTTCATTTTGAGGGGTTTCTAAGCATGCTCAGGTCTGAAGATAAATTATGATACGAGTTCTATCATAACAGTCAATGTGGAGGATGATTTATGTTTACAGATTGCGCACACCCTTGGTTGTAGGATAGGTCAGTTCTCAATTATTTATTTGGGACTTCCATTGAATGACAAGAGAATTAAGCTTAAAGATTGGGAACCAATCATTCAGAGAATTCAAAGGAGACTGACAGCTTGGAACTTGGATGGCCAGATACTTGTCTTTTGGGGGTAGAATTACACTGTTGAACTCAGTTGTGTCACAATGCACTTTTTATCTGTTTTTCTGATGCCGACAGCTGTGTGCAAGAGGATTGATCAAATAAGGAGGAGATTTCTGTGGGGAGGTTATAATGATAATAATAAAGGAATCCCCTGCTGAAATGGGATAAAGTGTGTACGTCAAAAGCCAAAGGTGGTCTGAGTGTTAAGAATTTCAGATTATGGAACTTTGCACTGCTGGGAAAGTGGCCATGGGAACTGATTGATGAAGAAGCTGGACTATGGAAATTGATGATATTGCATAAGCACTATCTGCCTCTGAGCAGGATTCATGTAAGGATTACAAATGTCTCCATTGTTTCTTCCATTTGGGCAGATATCATTAAGGCAGGTTGTCAGTTTCATAATCATATTATATACACAGTTGGTAATAGGCAGTACACTTATTTTTGGGAAGATAGATGGCTGGGGGACAGATGTCTTGAAGACTCTTATCCATTGTCGTATGCTGTAACTGAAAAGCAGTGGTGTTATGTGAAGGAATGTTATGAACTTAAAGGAAATAACATTCATTGGTGTTTGCGTATGCGTAGAAGTCTGAAAGATGAGGAAATTGAGGAGTTTTCAGCTCTTATGACTGATTTGCATTCATTGAAATTAGTTTTGACTGATACAGATAAGTTGATTTGGGGACCTACTAAAGCAAAGTTTACAGTTAAATCATATTATGTTGTGTTAGAAGGCGATCTCCCAAATTATCTGAAGAATGATGAGGTGTGGAAGGTTAAGACCCTTCTGGAGGTGAAGGCTTTCATGTGGCTCTTGTTTGAAAGGAGAATTATTACTAAAATGAGTGTTGACACTATGTTCCTTCTACGGGCTTCATGATGAGGACGTAGACCACCTTCTTATTTGCTGTCAAGTAAGTCAAGCAGTGTGGAAGATTTTTGGTAGCATTCTGAATTTTTATCCAAATTCCATACTGTTGTGGACATGCGGATATTCTTCAAGAATCTTAGAAGAAGAACTAAGAAGAAGGAGCTGCATAGCATTATTGGAATTCTTCCTCTTGCGATCTGTTGGAGCATATGGAGAGAAAGGAATGATGTCCATTTTCGGGGAAGTACAATTTACATTGAAAACATTTCTAGTAGAAGCATGTCTTTTTTGTATAGTTGGTCTAGGCATATCTTAGGGTTATCTGCTGAAGCCTCGCTAAAGGCCTTTAAATAATTATGATTTTGTAGTTCTTTTTATTTTCTTAGATAGGAACCTCTCCTATCTGATTTTTTGATTGTACTTCCTCTATTTATTTTTCAATAAAATTGGTGGTACAATCCACATTTTTCTCGAAAAAAAAACCCTGGACCTGATCTGATAATCTTATAAAGGTACTTCTACAAAACATGAAATAAAAGAGTAAACGTGGGGATTAAGGTATATCATAGTTTGTTAACAAGAAGGCAGAAAATCTGTAATTTAAAAGAATTGTGGGAAATTAGCTGATCTCAAGCAGAGAAAAAAAGAAGAGAGGCACTGGTACCCCATGAATTGTTTTTCCTCTTTCCTTTTTCCTAACATGGCATCTGATTCGCTGTCTGTTATGTTATTGCTCTTGATGGTGCATGGTCAGTTGGATCTACTGTTGTAATATTTCATCTTAAAGGTGAATTTGAACAATAGGAAAAGCATGCAGTATAAATGAAGGTTCTATAGATGTCATATAGAAGAGGTTTAGAAATTCTGGACCATGGATTCAAGGATTGGAATTAGACACAGGATTGGTCTCCGGATGTATGTACCTGTGTTTTTCCTTTGGCCATCATATTTAATCCGATGGCTGTACCCCAAAAAAGTACAATTCCGGATGTCATGCCCTGCACATGTTGAAGTGGCTGTGGCCGCCTAGCTAGATATGACCAGGGTGTATCAACTGTGCTGGTCGCATATATATAGTAACTTTATTGTGGTTTTCATACACTTTTGATATCCTTCCCCTTCTCTGATATGCACTTTAAAACCCCCTCCGCAGCTCCCCCATCCCTGACTCCAATCTCACCCATACATTCCCAGTTTGAGAAGATTTGCCTGGGTTGATCATCCGGCCAAGGATTGGGGAGTGGAATCCTATTAAATCTGATCGAATCATCCTGTACAGCGCAGTGAGTCTACTGATTTAGGCATTAATAAACCCTATTATTTTCTCCAACTGCATCAACACATTTGAACATGGACAACAGTGACCTTTCTAGTGACAAAATGGTATAGAAGCTGTTAGAAATCCAAAGACCTTAGAGAACAGTATGAAATAGGAAAAATAGAAAACATTATAACGGACGGCGTTGGTATAACCTAATTGCCTTATCTGGATGTGAAAACCAATCTTTTTTTCGGAGGTGGATTGTGCCATGTGTACCCCTCCTGGTGTGGAGGGCCAACCGTTGACTCGATCACAAGTGAAGGACACTAGCTGATCAAATGTTCTTCTCTTGCTGTCAAGCAGGCATTACTCTCCTGTCATATGGCCCAGATAGTAGCCTGCAGTGCCAACCACCAAACACATCTATCAACCCTAAGACCCCACATTATGTTTCAGCCAGCCCTCAGTTTCACCAAAATTTTAGGATTAGTGGTGGGGACATACTAGGCTAGATAAAATTCGTAATGAGTATATTAGAGAAAAGGTAGGAGTGGTATCAATTGAGGACAAATTGAGAGAAGGGAGATTGAGATGGTTTGGGCATGTTAGGCATAGAACTAGGGAGGCATATTGGGATAGAGGAAGGGAAGAAAGGAAGGGGTAGACTTAGATTAACTTGGAAAAGGGTAGTACAATATGATTTGTAGGCTTTAAACCTTTCAGCCCAAAATCATTTAGAGTGGAGACAGAGAATCCATATAGCCGACACCAATTAGTTTGGGATTGAGGCTTGGTTGAGTTGAGTTGAGTGGTGGGGACACCTGAGTCCGAGCTAGGTTCGATTGAGTATGAGTGTACTAATGACTGAGCTGCACCGAGTTGAGTCCAACTTTGACATCACTATGGCTTGGAGATGACCTCCACATTTAGCAGGGATTCCATATTTGGTGGGATCATTTCGATTTTAGTAAGGTTATTTTGTTATTCATCTAGATTATTTGGTGTATTTTGTATGATGAATTTTATTTTAAGATAGAATTTTATTATGTAATTTCTTTTGTTGAGGAGAGTTAGGGTTTTTGGAGAGTGAGGATCGCCTGTACTATTTAAGCACTAGTCATCAGTTAGAATTTAGTTGACTCGATCTTTTGAAAAAAATTCATCTTCTTGTGTGATTCCGAGAGGGAGAGGGCAAGGGACCCTAGTACCCTAGCCATTGTACACCATCTTCCCCTTCCTCCTCCTTGTCATCATATTCTCTTCCATTTGCCTTGAACCCTACACCCAACCCCAAACCTTGCCCCATACCTCGCCCTCTTCTTCTATTCTCTTCTTCCTATACTCCTCCCTTGTTGTTTCCCTTGTTTTTGTCCTCGAGAGCCATCCACACCAGTATCCATGCTTGTACGTGGCAACTAGGGCCATACGTGGCCGAGTGGCTTATTGTCGGGTCCGATGCACCCTCTAGGCTCGACAGTGTGCATGTTGTCTCTTCCCTGCTTACACCTACACCCATGCTCTTCTTCTTCCTCCAATTTGGTGTGCCTTCCAAGTTGCGCGGACCTACACACAACACTTGCACCCCAAGGTGGATTCTAGTTTGTTCCACATAGCTTCGTGTCTTAGTCTAATTGAAAAATGCCCAATTGGTTGGCTAACCACCATGCAGTGCCCTAGTGCCATAAGCACATCATTGAGACCAACCTAAACTCTTTTCGCAGTTTACCAGTGTTATGCAACACCCAAATGTTATTAAGTCTGAACACTTGGCCAATATTCTTTTGGGACTTTGGTGCACCATAAGCCTAGGCACCCATGCCAGTTGTGCACATGTGGAATGGTCGTTGCTCGAGACCTGTTTGCTACATCCCAAGGCGCCTTGCCCAGGAACTTTGTTCCAATAATTAAGACCTTCATTAGGGGCCTACCAACTCCATGTCATGCGCCTTGTCAAAGTGCTGTCGCTTTGGTCAGGCCATGGTTGGCAGTACCGGCCGATACCGGTACGTACCGGTATCGACCAGCACCGGTACCGGTACTATCTAAAATGGCCAATACCATATTAATAAATAAATAAATAAAAAAAATACTGTACCGATTCGGTACCGGCCGATACTGGCCGGTACGCCGGAAACCGGACTGGTACCGGTCTGGTACACGTGAAACACCCCTCTCACAGAAACAGATCTGTGAGAGGGGCTCCTGCGGTTTTGGAAGGGGTGTATCAAAAGTCATTTAGTATGTGTTATGTGTACTTCTTTGTCTTAATCCACCGTTGTTACACTCAACACATATCTAATCTTTTTTTACATTTTTCTTGATTTTTTCTGATTTTTTCTGAATTTTTTCTGATTTTTTCTGAATTTTTCTAGCCATTTTTACCCATGCCGGCCGGTACCGGTACGTATCGGTACCGGTACCCACCGATACCGATACCAGTACTGCCATCCATGGGTCAGGCGGACCTTCCCTTGGGGCTTGCCGGCCTACATGCGGTGCATCTTTCCTACGCACACTTGCTACAGTCAAGTGAACCTTCACTCAAGGCTTGCTGGCCATATGCAATGCACCTCACTTAGGCACCCTTGTTATGGTCTCCACTCTCCACTAAACCAACCAACCCTTGGCCCAAGGGCCTTTGACAAGGGTGTCAGGTTGCTTGGAGACTGCCCAGTAATCTTATAAGATAGGTCCACGACAAGCCATTACCACCTCCACAGGACTTGTTTGCATAGACGAACTTCTGCTAATGCATCCGTCCTACTTCATGTAATGACCGGTGTTCAAGGACATTGCCACCTTCTGCAGGGGATGTGCACGAAGGAAGACAATCATCTTGGACCACAATGCGAACCACAAAAGGAGGTAGTCTAGCCCTACACACACTGGGGATGAAGGCAACTATTGCAAGTATGGTTGGAGTCCTGCAAATGGCCATCCATCCCATGCTTCCTTGGCACTCTCACGCCTCACCCATTAGAGAACCCGCTGGATGCCTAAGCAGCATAATCCTGGCAAGGACACCCCATTAGAAACCACCACCATTCTACCTCTTTCATCCAGGCGAGGCTGTTTTACCGATTGCTGAACCTGGTCCCTCCATTGGAGGGACTTGCTGTCATGGTCAAGCACCTCGGCCCATGGTGCCCACACTTCTGTATCTGAGTGAGGGGGTCCACACTGGTGGACATGGTTATCCAAGCTACCTGCTGTATACACGTGGGGGCAGTTATCCAAGCTACCCGATGTACACAGCCCAGTCGAACAAGCATCACAATATTGCCAACTTCTCGGACCATGCCTCTCTTTTGGCACCCCTGAAGGTCCTACTCTTAGATCTATGCCTAGCCTCTTGTTTTGGATGTGCCAGCACGCCCTTGCTAGTGGTTGCAACTCCATGCCTGCACATATATGTGTGTATTCTTGAATTCTTCATCATGTGCAGCTGCTTATAACCCACTTGTAGCATCAGCAGCAGAAACCACCCATGCATCCACCCCTGCACCACACCCTCTATGTCTGATGTTCCAGCAGTACAGTCAATCACATACTGGCATCTAACTAGCATATTGTGCGGCTCGATCCCTCCGGCTAACATTGGTTTGCATCACTGCACTTAGTCCAATTATTTAATATGTTTTTCTCGTATATTATTCCACTGCATGCGTGCAGCAAGAGTGGGAGAGAGCAAGAGAGTGAGAGTTCCATTTCCACTTTAAATTCAAATTGTTGTTGGACAAGTGGTTGTTTGTGCAAAAACCGAACTTGTGTCTTGTTTATTTTCAGATTGGTGCATTAAATGTAGAACTACACCCTGCCCTACTGGTGGTTTCTCAACTACTGTTGGTCCACCCATTCTTCTTTTGTGGAACATTATCGCCATTTCATAATTATTTTTTACTTGAAAATTTTTGAGTTGATTGTGAAAATTTGTCAAATGCTTGCTGTTAAATTGCTGAACATTGACACTTGTTGTTCATCTTCATTTTGACATCATCCATCCCACATCAATGAGCTAATATGGATTGGGATCAGCTATGGTCGATGCAATTTAGGCACTAAAATTGGTCATAGTTGGAGAAGTTAAAAAGAAAAAGAGAAAGAAAGGTTCAGTCCAGCTTGGGTTGACTCGGCCGAATATGGATTGGCCCATTACCCTGTGAATCGGCCAATCCTGGCTGTGAAGGTTGAGTAAAAGGTGGGCAGAATATTATATATATGCCCTGTATAGATTTTGTTGTTTCCATTGTTGTTTCGGGGAGGTGCTCACCCAATTTGATCGACCAATGAGGTGACTAAATACTTTAAATTTATGTTTCGGGGAGGTACTCTTTTATTTTTTTCAATTGGGCTGGATCTCTTCCATTGCATTGGCTCGTTAGGCCAATGCAATCCAATCCAGATTGGGATTGGGCAATACCTGATTCTGTTGCCTGATCCAATTTGAAATTCTTTGTAGCACTCATGGCTAATGGGTGGGCAAATGCCACTACTCACATTCTACTATGAGTTTTTGCCTCTTCTTGGGTAGTTATCCTATCTCATTGGGTTGTGTTGTGGGAAGGAACCATGGGTTCTCTTCAACAAGGTATTGTCCACTTTGGCCCATGAAGGTCACCTCTTGATTTTGTCTTTTTGATGGGAAAAGGGCCCTTGTTGGGAGCAATGTGGGGGACCTTCTTTAAAAGCACAAGCTTGCCTTCTCAACAAATTATGTGGGTTTAAGGCCCCCATTTATGCCTCAAGAGATTGTAAAAAGTAGTCAATGGTTTCTTATTCCAAACTTGAGTTCGAGTGTGGCACTTTGGCTAATGCTTCTGCTAGATCATCTAGTTGCAATGTCGTCTTCTTGATTTTGGCATTGCTTGTCCAGTTCCCATAGCTTTATATTGTGACAGTGCAAGTGCTTTATAGATTGCTGATAACCCAACGTTCCATGAGCAGAGGAAGCATGTTCAGATGTTTTTGACTTTGTCAGTACCATCTCTCTGGCAGTCTATTATCTCTCTGGTGCTCCTCTTCCTCCTGTCTCCTCTGTCGAGTAGGTTGCTAATCTCCTAACCAAGATTCAGACTACTCTGTAGTTTAGGGAATGGGTTGGCAAACTCTCAGTTCATTACTGGGTGTTTGGGGTCAATGGGGAGGTGATTTCCTGTTGAATAAGCATTTTATTATCAATGACGGATTTCCCTCCATCTATCTTCTTAGTTCACAGTCGTGATGACAGTCACAGATGCATATATTGTTGATGGTAATGATGTTCATTGGAATATTGTACTCTGGGGAGGGTTAACGGATGAGGAATCCTAGCAGTTTATTGAGTTATTGCCTTATGCCTTATTGGAATTATTGGACAGCATTCACATTTCAGACAGAAGGATCAAATTATATGGTGTACCAGAAATGGGATTTTTCAGTCTATAACCTGTATAATGTCATTGAAGGAATCTTCCTAACTATAGGAAATACAGCGAGGTTTGGAACATGAAGTCTCCAATCAAAGTTATGGCTTTCATGTGGCTGCTTTTTGGGAAAAGGCTGGTAACTAAGTTCTATAAAAGTGGCCTAATAGCGGGGACCTCACTCTCTTTATGGTTTGGGCATCGCAGATATTGAGGATCTCTTCATCACATGTGCCGTTAGCATAGCGGTTTGGCTCACCATTGCACATGTTGTGGGCTTTGTGGCTTTTGCCAATGTCCAAGATGTGGTTGTATTTTAAAGACCTTAGGAGGGAAGCTGGGGAAGGCGTCAGAAGAAACTTCCTCAACATGGTCCCACATACTAATTGTTGGAGCTTATTGTCATGGTCTCAAGTCGTTGCGTGACTTGAGATCGTGCGGCGCTCATGCAACCGGCTGCCATGGGCCAGCAACGTCGTGCAGCTTCGCAGCTGCACGAAGAACAAATGCACACCCACAACACCAACACACAATCCATAAGTGCGAGGCACGAGAATTAGCCAACAAGGCAACGAATCATATATTCAAGTAAGGGAACCTTACAATGGATGGCTCGGGGGAATAGGCTTGGGCCAAAATGGACAGCAAGCTTGGTGGTTGCAACAAGGCCCCACTTGATGGTTCCAAGTTCTTCTACTCCTACTAATCCTTAGGAAGATCCCCTTCTCCTCCATGCTTCGACATAAAATTCCCCAACAGAGGGCCATTTTTGGGTGAGGTTAGGAGGATCCCTAGGTGAAGTTCGGCAAAAACAGGAATTTGTACAAGATGGGGCACGGGCCGTGGCCATGCGAACAATGCTGGACATAATGGCCGTGACATTATGGAAGAATGCAATGATGCTATCTTCAAGGGGAGTAAAATTTTCATTGAAAACTCTCTCTTAGGTCCCTCTGTTTCCTTTTTGATTGGAGTGTATCTATTTTGTAAATTCTTGAAAATTCCTGCTTATAGCTGGAGTCACTTGATCAATAAGCTGTAATCTTTTTCTCTTAGCCTATCTTTTGGGGCAGTTGAGGAACCACTCCTCTCCCTCCATTTTTTGGATTTATGACCTCTATTTATCTCAATAAAATTGGTGGACGCACCACATCTTTCTTTTCTAAAAAAAGTTCTAATTTCATGCATAACTATCATGTTCATCCATGTATATTCGTCCTTCCATTCTCAGCCATGCATGGTGGTCTATACAATTTTGTCCCTGTGACTATTCATCCATTCACATTCAGTCATGCTAGTTCAATCATGTACTTTTACACATGCCTGTTCATCAATGCATATTTGTTCTCACATTCATTTACATGAATGCTGGCCCATGCACATTCGTCTATGCTTGTTCATCTATGTATATTTGTCTGTTCACATTCATGAATATGAGGGTTTGTCTTTGCACGTTCAGTCATGTGCATCCATGCTCATTCATCCATGTATGCTCCTCTATGCTTGTTTATCCATGCAAATGTTTGTCCATACATGTGTTTATCCCCCTAGTGTGGCGAGGAATGCCATATCAGATCTCAAGTTTGTCTCAGAAGGCAAAGAGAAGGGATCTTAAAGAGATCTTGCAGAGATTGGGAATGATGGCCAGATCATGATCATTTGATACTTTTTAAAACACCTTTAAATTTTATGCACTTAACCATCCAATATAATTAAAATTACATAATAATAACAAAAAGAATGCAAAACATATCTCCACATATACGTAGATTGCAGTCTTGAATCTTGTTGCCACCTAAATGTGTTGGAAAGCTCCTCATCTGTCATTTTCCTGGTCCCCTCCTTTACCGACATTCTCATCTCCTCCTCCACCTCCTTTATTCTACTTCCCAGTACTCTTCCTCTATATCCCTTTTATTCTTGATCTTGGTAGAGATTCATCTCTGAAACCTGATCCCGAAAGAGATGACAAACTATGCAGTGTGGGGCCAGACATTTTCTTGGGGGGAGGGTTAACTAATTGTCTTTAGACTTTTAGATTAGAATTATTTATTTTAAAAGTAAACAACATTTTCTTATAAATGACATAAAAGTGGAACAAATAACTTAACATAGGATGAATATTTAAAGGTAATTGAAACAGTGCTTCATCTATGCTTGACTCTATATTAACTTTTCTGCAATTTTTGAGTGGTGAAGACTATGCGATCCTTTTTCTAAACAAAGAATCAGTTGTAAATTACGTGCCATACCAATGATAATAAGAACAGGAATAAGAATGAGAATGTAATGAGATCAATGAGAATGACAACGACAATGTGACACAATGACCCTAACCATAACCATAGCCTTAACCATACTCCTAAACCCAAAACCCTAACCTAATAACAACCCTAACCCTAAGCCTGACCATAACTATAATTATAACCCTAACCCTAACCATAACTGTAACCATAACCATAACTAATAATAATTAAGAAGTAAATTACAACAATAAATGGACTACTAATGCACTTAACAATCAAGTCATTTCAGAATAATAAACAAAAGATATAATCAAGTATTTGCATATTACGCGAATCAATTAGAAAGATTAAATGATAAGAAATACCTGTTGGTCTGGCCTTTGGTGATTTAGTTTTTTTCTCAATTATTTTAGTGTGCCTCAACTTAATCATACATCAAACAGTGAACATGAAATGCCATAAAATTGCCAAACTAATGAATTCAAATAACTCAAAATATATCATGTATTATGATAAATGAAAAATTTATGAGAAGTAAATTACATTATGACACAGATTACACATTCACATTTTCTTAAATTTCTTCAATTGTATGATAGCATTTCCTCTCTTGCAGCTGGAGGCCATCCTCTGGAAGTAAGCAGTGCCTAGTTGCCTTCTCTAAGTTCTCTTAGCCATCTGTCCTTCAATCTGTGCTGACAATAAACACCTCTTCCTTGATAAGAATATCACTCTATTATGCCTTGATCCCTCTATTCTCTCCATGCTCTTCTTTGTGCTCATCCTCAACTCTTCCAACATGCGCGGGCCTTTGTTTTGCTCTAGCAGTCTGTCCCTGAGCTTTTTACCAGGAAGTGTTCCCATGTGACCAGTCTATCTAAAACAAATTATTTGATTCCTATTTAGATTTGTTTTGCTACGTTTGACTTGTGTTGTTTACAACTTGTATGTTATCTCTTTTAAGTTAATTAATTAGATATAGCAATCTGGTTTTACTTGATTCGTTTCTGAATCTGAAAGTTTGACAAGGCATTAAAAAATGTATTTGTAGAGGCAATAATATCTTGTGTAACCCTGTGATATTTGAACCAGGTTTTATATTACTTCACGCTTAATTTCCAACTTAGCTGGGATTTTGGGTTTCACCATATTTATGAAAAGGTTATGGGTTTTGCACCTTGCTGTGTTGGTGTGTCTTATTATGTCAGATCAGGTCTCTGGTTACTAATAGCCATTCCATCTTTTAATTAAATATGTGCTTATGCCCATTGTCTACTTATGTTCTTTGCTTATTTTCACATATACAAGAAAATATTTTGTGTCACATGTTCACTTGCATCTAACTCTGTGTTTCTCTAATTATTTCTAGTCATATTTACCTGAAACTTTAGGTCTGATGGTGGATGTGTGTGGGAGTATAATTGTAGCCTTGTCACGGAATATTGCTGCCACCTTTGATTTGTGAATTGGTCTTACAAATTATCAGAGAACTATGTTTCTCATGTTCTTTTCGACTTAAAATTTCGATTAAAAGATGAAATGATTAAGTTAATTCATGTTCTGTTTCATTTTAGGCTCTTAATATTCTGAAACAAATTCCAGCAGACACAAGGAAAAAACTTGCCAGCAAGGGATGTCATCTACAGAATGGATTTATAATGCAATGTCTTCCTGTGCCACCAAATTGTTTGTATTCACCAGATTACACAGACGGAAAGAGCATTATGTCTTCTGTAAGTCTTGTGATTAAGTCTCACATGCATCTCTATCTGTTAAACTAATTTTTTGATTTCTGAACAAATTGTTCCATCTGTTTGCAACCTGTTTTTCAGGACATCTCTCTGTCCCTGCTAAAAGGAGTCCTTAACAAAGCTGAAAGCATCAAAAGGTCGAGATCTGGTTCTCCAAATTTTGAGTCTTATGAGATTGAATCCAATGACTTGCAGGCAGCTATTTCACTATATATGCGTCTTAGGGGGACGCCAAAGGTATGTGGCTTATTGATAGTTGCCCAACTTTGTCTCTTAATACATTCACTGTTTAGCATGAAATTCTGGACAAATGCCTTCTTTTCTGTCCTTCATCTTACGTCTGAAGCTACATATTTGGGTAACAATGCTTTTGAAGGCACCGCATGATGTTACGAGGAAATTTGTGCGCATGGAAGGAAGTGAGGTTTCTACTAAACAATGGCTGGAGAAGATGAGGACACTGTTTATCAGAAAATCATCCGGATTCTCTTCTCGGAGTGTGATTACTGGTGACACATATAAGGGAGTTAATGAAATAGGCTTACCATTGGAAATTGCCATGAAGATCACAGTTGAAGAGAAGGTGACGGCTCACAATATGAGACGCTTGCAAGAAATTGTTGATAACCGACAATGTGTGACATATAGAGATGGTTCATTCACATATGCAATCACTGTTGGTTCGAAGGGGCACACATCCCTCAAAGTAGGCCAAGTTATTCATCGTAGAATCATGGATGGTGATGTCGTCTTTGTAAACAGGCCGCCTAGTACACATAAACATTCATTGCAAGCTTTCTCAGTTTATGTCCATGAGGACCGTACAGTGAAGCTCAATCCACTGATATGCGCTCCGCTAGGTGCAGACTTTGATGGTGATTGTGTTCATATATTCTATCCGCAATCATTGGCTGCTAAAGCAGAGGCTTTAGAACTGTTTAGTGTGGATAAGCAATTGCTTAGTTCTCACACTGGTACACTAAACCTGCAATTACCACAGGACTCATTGTTGGCCCTGAAGCTGATGCATAGATCTTGTTTTTTGAAGAAGACAACAGCACAGCAATTAGCGATGTTTGCCTGTGCCAGTTTACCACCTCCAGCTGTGTATAGGGCTCTTGATGCTGGCCCCTTATGGACAGACATGCAGATTTTACAGAGTGCACTACCCCGTCTCCTGGACTGTTTTGGATCAACATATTTAATTCGGCATGGTGAAATTATGTTGCTAGATTTTGAGAGGGACCTTTTGCAGTCAACGGTGTCAGAAATAGTTACTTCCATTTTATTTCTGAAAGGTCAGAAGGAAGCACTCATGTTCTTTAACTTGCTTCAGCCTTTACTGATGGAGTTTCTATTTCTAGAGGGCTTCAGCATCAGTTTGATGGACTTTAACATCCCGAAAGATGATAGAGATAATATAAGAAGAAGTATTGAAGATATTTTGCCTTTTCTGCATCAGTTAAGGGAAACATACAACGAGCTGATTGATTCTCAAGTTGAGAATGACCTCAAGAAGGTTAAAATTCCAGCCGTAAATTTTGTTCTGAAATGTTCCTCACTGGGTTATATAATTGACTCGAAGAGTGATTCAACCATTTCTAAGGTGGTTCAGCAACTTGGCCTTTTGGGCTTACAACTTTCTGATAGAGGCAAACTTTACTCACCTGCACTGGTCAACGACATCTTTTCACACTTTACGAGTAAATACCCTGTCGAGGTTGTTGACTGCCCTGCTAAAGCTTATGGGTTGATTGGAAATTCCTTTTTTCATGGATTGGACCCTTACGAGGTTTTAGTCCATTCCATTAGTACCAGAGAAGTGATTATACGTTCCTCCGGAGGTTTAACTGAACCTGGTACTCTATTTAAAAATTTAATGTCAATTCTTCGGGATGTAGTCGTGTGTTACGATGGTACAATAAGAAATGTCTGCACCAACTCGATAGTTCTATTTGAATATGGGGCAGAAGATGGTAAGAGTACCTCAAGCAACTACTTGCCTCCAGGGGAGCCAGTTGGTGTTTTAGCTGCAACAGCTATATCAAACCCAGCTTATAAGGCGGTACTTGATTCTTCTCAGAGTACAAACTCATCATGGGAGCTTATGAAGGTAAAATTGTTCATGTTACTTTGCTCTTATTCTATGTTCGTACAGATGCGTCATGGGCATGTGCATGTTGTGTCCACTGACAGGAAGCGCTGCTCTGCAAAGTTAATTTCAAGAACGATGCTGCTGGTCGGAGAGTGATACTATATATGAATGACTGTTTCTGTGGGAAATGGTTTTGTAAGGAGAAGGCAGCATATGCAGTCCATAGTTGCATGAAGAAAGTCACATTGAGGGATTGTGCTGTTGATTTCTCCATTGAGTATGTATTCTTTACTAGCATCTACCTGGGTCTGCCTTGATATGTGCCTTATCCCATTTATTTGGGTCAGCTACATGAATCCTATCCTGCATTCTATTCTATCTTCACAATGCCATATTTATGGTTAAACTTAGGAATGTCAAAGTTCATTCTTACTACATCCAACCACCTTATTTTAGGTCTTCCATGAGTTTCACTCTAATTTCATCATACCTCCTAACTGGTGACGGACTTGGATGGCGGTGCATATGACTGGACCATATATCATATTGATTATATAGGTTTTAGTTCATGGTGTAAGTTCTGGTTGGAAGATGCATTTCCAAATAACGTTTTTGCATGGGAAGACAAATCCAACTTTAATTTGGTGAATCTTCGTTCTAAAAGGTGCATTGGGGTAAAAGGCTGTTATCAACTTGAAAACTTACATGGGATCCTCGTTTATGGGTGGAATGCTTTCAGATCAACAGGATTAGAGTGCTAACTGTGCTATGAAACCATGCTAACTTCATAGGTGCAGTTTGATCTCAGAACAAATGGATGAATAAGATCTAAATAGAACCCTTTCAGAATTAGCATTCTATTTGGTCAAGAGAAGAAGCAGAATAACACCTATACTGATATTCTGTTGTACGATTGATATTCTAGAATTGATGTACCTATAAGGAATCCATTACTTGGACATGAAGTCTGCCATTTACGAACATTTACTGAAAGGTGCACAATTTCTAGAGGTAAATATGTCAATCTCATCATCATCATTATCATCAAAGCCTTATCCCAACTAAGTGGGGTCGGCTACATGAATCGTGTCTCGTCATCTTAATCTATCCAGTGCCACATTAGAAGAAATACGTAGCAATGCCAAATCTTTTCTAAGTACATCCAAGTATCCAACCACCTCATGTTAGGTCTACCTCGGTGTCTTCTACCCTCCACTCTTAATTCTAGCACACCTCTTAACTAGTGCTGAACGTAGGCGACGATGTATATGACCAAACCATTGTAGTCTATTCTTCTTAAGTTTAATGTCAATAGGAGCTACCCTTAAATCCTACATACATATTCATTCTTAATTTTATCTTTTCTAGTTTTACCACTCATCCATTTCAACGTCCTCACCTGAACAACACAATTTTTGCACATGACCTTTCTTACAACCTAACACTTGGAACCATATAACATAGCATGTCTTACAATTTCCTATAAATCTTATCTTTGAGTTTTAAGGAGACCTGTTGATCACAAAGGACTCAAGATGCACTTCTCCACTTTAGCCAACCTGCCTTGATTCTGTGAGTGACATCTTCTTAGATCTCTTCATTATCTTGAATAATAGATCTTAAATATCGAAAGTTATTACTTTTAGGTATAACTTGATCCTCGATAGTAACTAAATCTACTTGATCAACTTATTTATAACTAAAATTATATTTTATATATTCTATCGTAGTTCAACTAATCCTAAAGCTTTTAGATTCCAAAGCGGATCTCCATTGTTCTAGTTTATCATTCAAACTTTTGACATCTTTATCAACGAGAACAATATCATCAGCAAATAACATACACCAAGGGATGTTATTATGCAAGTGTTTAGTGGTCTCATTTATAACTAAAGTAAAAAGATAAGGATTTAATGTTGACCTTTGATGTTATCCGATAGTAATAGGAGACTCTGATGTCTCTCCAACACGCTTCATGCTCGTAGAAGCCCTCTCATATATATTTCTAATCACATGAATATATCTTTTGGATACTCCCTTCTTCTCCAAAGTCCACCAAATTAGCTCTCTAGGTACATGATTGCATGCTTTCTCTAAATTAATGAAAATCATGTATAAATCTTTCATCATCTCTCTATTTCTCCATCAATAGTCTTAATAAGAAAATAACTTCTGTAGTAGACCTACTAGGCATGAACCTAAATTGATTTTCTGAAACATTAGTAATACGTCTAAGACGTTTCTCTAGTACTCTCTCCCAAAGTTTCATAGTATGACTCATAAGTTTAATTCTACGATAATTATTGTAATTCTGAATATCTCCTTTATTCTTAAATAATAGAATCACAATACTTCTTCTCCAGTCATTTGGCATTCTTCTCTCTTTTAAAATTTTATTGAAAAGTTCAGTAAGCCACTTAATATCTATGTTACTTGGGCTTTTCCAAACTTCAATAAGTATCCCATCTAGTCTAAGGGCCTTACCCACTCTCATCCTTTTTAGAACATCTTCGACTTCTGAAGTTTTAATATGTTGAATATAATGATAATTAGTTTGTCTACTAATCATTGGTTCCTTCATTAGGGTAACCTTCGAATTAATCCCCATTTAACAATTTTTCAAATAAGCACTCAATTCTCGTTAATCTCGCATTCATTGACTAGAATCCTACCATCCTCGCTCTTAATAGATTTAATATGATTAAAATCCTTAGTCTTTTTGCCTCTTATTTTAGGAAGTTTATATATATTGTTTTCACCCTCTCAGGTTTCCAATTTATGATACAATTCCTCAAAAATCTTTAACATAGCTTCACTAATTATTTTCTTAGTGTTTGTTTTTGCAATTTTGTAATCTTTGAAGGTTTGATCATTTTTATTCATTTGCCACGTTTAAAGCATTCTCTTGTATAATTAATAGATTTTTGAATTTTATTATCCCACCACCATGTCTCTTTTATAAGAATTTTTTTACCTTTAGATTCACCTAAGATTTCTTTTGCTACTCTATTTATACAAGTGATCATTCTATTCTATATTATGTTAATTTCTCCTTCAGAATCTTATATATTTTTCCTTAATAGATATTTTTTAAAGACATCTAAATTCTCTCCTTTTAAATTCCACCATTTAATTTTTAGGTAGCTATTCAGTACCTTTTATTGTTAACTTTTGGATGTAAACATTTATTACTAAAATCTTATGTTGAGGGGCTAGACTCTCCCCATGAATGACTTTACAATTTTTACATAATGATCCATCAACTTTTTAAATAAGAAAATAATCTATTTGACTTTTATGCGTTCTTCTTTTATAAGTTATTAAATGTTTGTCCCTTTTTTTAAAGTAAGTATTTGCAATTATTAAATCATATGTAATAGCAAAGTCAAGAATGGTCCTACCCATGTCGTTTCTATCATTAAAGCCAAAGCCTCCATAAACCCTCTCGTAACTACTTTTATCCTTTCCTACGTGGCCATTTAAATGTCCTCCGACAAAATCGTTTCACCATTAGAGATATCTTGAATTATCTTATCAAAATTCTCGCAGAATTCTTTCTTAATACTAGGGTTGTCAACGGAAACCCGATTATCCGATTTTTCGATCCGTTACCGAAAAAAAATATCCGTTTCCGATAAAAAATATCCGTCCGATAGCTATCGGAATCGGAATCGGATATTTCCGATAAGCTATCGGAATCGGAAATAGAAACTCCTGTTTCCGTATCCACTTTCCGATTTCCGATTCCGATTGTTGTTAAATTTATTATTATGAATAATATTAACCTTAGGATTGTTTTAATCTTATTAATCATTATCTAATATAATTAATTATTATTTAATATACTAAGATGTATTGGTTATATTTAGGTTTCATTTTATATGTTTTAAACAAATAAATCAAGAAATCAGTAATTTTCGAAAATTATCGGAAAATAATATCCGATTCCGATATCGGAATCGGAAACAAATCGGAAACGGAAAATAGACTTTCCGATTTTATCGGAAACGGAAACGGATAATGCACTTTCCGATCTTATCGGAATCGGAAACGGAAATAGGCTATCCTTATCGGAATCGGAAAACGGAAACACCTGTTTCTGTATCCGTATCCTACCCGTTTACAGCCCTACTTAATACCCTCTTCTAATCATACTTGAGATGCATAAGTACTAATTATATTTAAAACTTCTTCACCTACTACAAGTTTAACTAATTTGAGTCTATGCCCCTCCCTTCTAACTTCTACAACTTTGTCTTTAAACTCTTTATCTATGATAATAGCTACACCATTTTTATTATTACTCTTACCTACATACCAAAGTTTTGAAATCATCAATTTCTTTTGTTAGAACCCTTCCATTTAACTTCCTGCAAACAAGTTAGGTTGATCCGCCTATCTCTCATTAGTCTAACTAATTCTAAACTTTTATCGGTTAGAGTTCCTATGTTCCATGTAGCTAGATGAATTTTATTCTTATTCTTATTCTTATGGGCAAACTTCTTTATTCATGTTCGTCCAATACACGATAACTCTTGCTTATTTGCCACCGCAATCAGACACCATTGCGGCACGTCACTTGTGAGGAATGTCCTAGTAGCTCCTTGCTCACTTCTTATTACACTTGGAGGCCGATGTAACGCGTCGCTTCTAGGAAAATATGAATATCAAATTATACAAATATGGAAGCAATTAAAATAGACGTTCATCACATCGCTAAACATGACCATGATTACAAGCTGAATGTAAAATATAAGTGATACAAGTGAGAAAAAAGTACACTCTTTTTAAGAGGAAAGTTACATCAACTCGCTAAAATTAAAGTAACTTGTTTCCAAAGATAAGTTGCGTCACCCCTAAATTTACTCTTAGTTTCTTGATCCTTACTTGAAGAAAAATGTTATATAATCTTTGTGTCCTAAAAGTGTGAACTCAGTAGAGATCATTTATTTTCTGCTATGTACCTTCACTCACCACCTCAGTTCCCTCATCCTTTCAAAAGAAACATTTTTCTGAGATGTTCAGAGGCTTTGCAGTGTTCTTTAAAGAGGAAAGGGATTGGAGGGGGTGTGAAAATTGGGAAGAGAGAAGTCAACTTCATTAACCAGAATGAAATTGTAGATTCTCTTAGACGTAAGAAGCAGGGGGGCATGAAATCGGCTTAATGTTGATATGTTCTTGGAATATTAGAGGGCTTAATGGGGATGGAAGAGAAGGGCGGTAAGTGATCTGGTGAGGAATCAGAGACTGGACTGTATTTGCTTGCAGGAGACCAAAATGGAAAATGTGGACGGACAAATTATCAAGCAGCTTGGGGGATCTTTGTTAACAGAATGAGCTGCATTTCTTGAACAAGGTACAAGTGGGGGGCAGCTTATCATATAGAATGGTGATGGGTTTAAAGGAAGGATTTGTGATAAAGGCAATTTCAGTTACTTTTAAGGCAATGGCTGGTTCAGAGTCCTGGGTTGTTACCTCAGTCTATGGCCCTCATTCTCAGCAGGCGAGGATTGAGTTTTGGCAAGCACTGGACGTATGGCTGTGATTTTAATTGTGTAAGATACCCTTGGGAGAGAATGGGCTGTCAGAATTGGAACTCAGATATGGAGAGATTTGGAGATTGGATCTCTAATTGTGGGATGGTGGATCTTGAAATTCCAAATAGAAAATTTACTTGGTCTAACCTACAACTACATGGTGTTCAATTAAGACTGGATAGGGTGTTGCTTTCAGCTAAGTGGATTACTATGTATCCTATGTCTCATGTTTTAGGTTTGAACAAGATGGTTTTAGACCAAGGTTCAAAAACTCGGCTCGGATCGGCACGGATCGGCCGAGTCGGACAGGTTTTGGGCCGACCGTGCCGATCCCGAGTAACCTGGCCGAGTCCAGGACTCGGATCGGCCGGTCCGAGCCGGATCGGGCGATCCGGGACCGGATCGGGCCGGGTCGGCTCGGATCGGCCCGACCCGGCCCCCAACGGCTAGTTTGACTAGCCGTTGGGGGTCAAACTAGCCGTTGCTGGCCGTTCCCAAACGGCCAGCAACGGCTAGTTTGGGCCTTGGGGGTCTATTTAAACCCCCCCAAGGCCCTCCTAAGGCTCCACAATTGCCCTTTGAGCCTCCTAACATTCTTGCTCTCTCTCTCTCATAGAATTCTCTCTCCATCTCTCCCACGAGGTCACTTCTAGTCTACTACAAGCTCCGCAGTCTCTCATCTTCTTGTGCTGTGAAGGAATGGCATCTCAAGGTGCTGCTGAGCGGTCATCTGGGAATCCTCCTAGTGCTGATCCTGCTTGGGGTCATTGCACACCGGTGGACATGAGCCAAAGAAAGGTACAATGCAAATATTGCAACTGGGTTGTCTCTGGCGGGGTCTACCGATTCAAACAACATCTTGCTGGAATAAAAGGTGAAGTTGCAGCATGTGCTCGAGTTCCTTCAGAGGTTAGGATCCAATTTCGAACTTACATGAAGGAGAAGGAATCAAGCAAAGCAAGTACTGCCAGAAGAAGACAGGAAATTCGAGAGGAATTGACTGAACCAGCGCGAAGGTCTGATGCTGGAGTCCGGCTTGGTGGAAGTAATCAACCTATAAATGTTGATGATTGGGATACAAGTAAGTTTCTTATTTAACTTATTTTCATGTTCTTCATTTAACGTTTTCAGACAAATAGTTATAGTAGATTAATTTTTTTTCTTTTACATTTAAAGCTGAATTGCGACGTGCAATGGAAGCAAGCCGGCGGTCCTTTGCAGATGAGGACTTATTTCGGCACACTGGAAGATATGGAGGACAAGGAAGTGACTCCACACCTTCTGCACAAGGGAGCACTAGCGCCGGCATGAGCACTAATGTATGCGAGGAGCTGCCTCAGGAGTTCACTAGAGCTGGAGATCCTAGAGTAGGTCCAATAGATCCCTTGCTCACCAAGAAGAGGGATAAACAACCTTCTATTAGTGCTGCATTCAAGAACTTAAAACTTTGTAAGGAGAAGATAGGGAGAGCTACATCTAGGTGGTTTTTCTATAACAGTATCCCTGCTAATGCGGCCAAGGGGCCATATTATGAGTCCATGATCGAGACCATACAAGAAGTTGGCAAAGGGGTTGAGGGACCTTCTCCATATGAGATATACAACAAGTACTTGGATATGGAAGTTGATGACATCCGAACATACATTAAATCATTTGAAAGGATCTGGGATGAGTATGGATGCACTTTAATGTGCGATGGATGGACAGGTACATAAATCTTATATTCAGTTTCTTATCTTATCTTCATTTTTTCTTAATCAGAATGGGTCTCTTTCTGATTTCTTATCACGTTTGGAATTTTACAGGGATAACAAGAAGAAGTATGATCAACTTCTTAATTTACTGTAAAGCTGGAACCGTATTTTGGAAGTCCATTGATGCATCTGGAAAAATAAAGAATGCCCAGTACCTGTGTGAATTAATGGATCAAATGGTGGAAGAAGTGGGCGAAAAAAGGATTGTCCAAGTCGTTACGGACAATGCAGCGGCGTTCAAATTAGCTGGACAAATGTTGATGCAGAAGAGAGAACATTTATACTGGGTTCCCTGTTCTGCTCATTGTATTGACTTGATGTTGGAAGACATTTGCTCTGATCCGATGGTAGATGGAGTGGTCAAGAGTGGTCGATTTATCACCACATTCATCTACAATCACAACAACATTCTGGATATCATGCGCACACATACTCATGGAAGAGAGTTGCTTCGTCCGGGAGCCACCAGGTTTGCATCTCAATATATCTCTCTACATAGTTTAAGTCAACAAAAGAACAACTTGATTAGGATGGTGGCATCGGAAGATTGGGAGAATCACATATCGCGGCATGTACCAACTAAGGTCAGAGAGAAAGGTAAGAAAGTGGCTGATCTAATTCAGTCTAGACCCTTCTGGAGGGGGGTGCAAGCGGTGTTAAATGTTGTAGAACCGCTTGTCCGTGTCTTGCGATCTTGTGATGGAGAAAGAAGATCGGATATGGGTTTTTTATATGAAGCTATGGACAGAGCTAAGGAGCTCATTCAACTGAACAACCCAACAACCTTTGTGAAGTGGTGGGACATAATAGACAGACGTTGGGAACACACTTTACATCACGATCTTCATGCAGCTGGTAAGCTACTAACTTTCTATATGTATTATTTGTATACACATTTTTCTTAAGTAATAACTAACTTCGACTTATTTATTTAGGTTATTTTTTCAACCC
Source organism: Zantedeschia hybrid cultivar (assembly GCA_030544215.1). NCBI lineage: Eukaryota > Viridiplantae > Streptophyta > Magnoliopsida > Alismatales > Araceae > Zantedeschia > Zantedeschia hybrid cultivar. The sequence continues at coordinate 17,168,027 of JARZZO010000016.1, forward strand.
TCAGTACATGTTTAGAACTGATGGGAAGAAGGATAGCTATGATAGTTGTTCGGAAGTGTTGATGGGGGCTAAGTCTGTTATTAAGCGTATGCTTGCAGATGAGGACAGAGCAATATTGGCATGCAAGCAAATGCATGATTACAGAATGATGTTATACCACTTTGGGACAAGTACTGCTCAAAGAGCTGCCAAAATTTTGAGTCCAGGTTTGAAAATTATTAACTAGATGTTCTACTTAAATTTTAATTATAGCTTGCACATTGTTGACATGGCCAATTTTCTATTTACAGCTGACTGGTGGCTAGATCATGGAAAAACATATGGGTATGAAGATCTAGCCTATGTTGCAATTCGGGTCTTAAGTCAAACAACCTCTTCATCAGGCTGTGAGAGAAACTGGAGCACCTTTGACTTGATTCACACCAAGCAAAGGAACAGATTGAAGTCGAGCCGTCTAGAGAAGCTAGTATTCTGTCATTATAACATGAGGTTAAAGCTAAAGAATCTGGAGCTCATAAGGAACCTTCAAAGGCAGGAGAAAGAGAGAATTTCCGGACAAGCCACAGAGACGACACATGCAGAAGAACCCATAGACTTGGATGAGCTGTTCGAGGAGCAACATCCACTAAATGCATGGGTTGATGCAAGTACCTCAAATGAGCCTGAATTCAACCCAAATGATCGGGAATGGGCGGAAGGTGAGTTAGATAATGTTCCATTACTTACTGATTTTCAACCTCCTTCTCCAAAACGTCAGAAGAAGAGCAAAAAACAAGTACCAAGCAAAAGGAAGAGTGGTACTGGAATTCAAATTGCTGATCTGGAGACTATCGAGGAAGATGATGAAACGCCAGAACCAAGTGATGAGGTCCAATATCAAACCTCAAATGACTCGACATCAAAGACGAGCTCCGACAGTTCTGAGGATGGCGGAGATGCTACCAGTGCCCCAGCCCCAGCTCCACCAATTCAATTCACTGGAGAAGAAGAATTCACACATGCTACCCAAGATGAACATCATGGTAGCAGAGGAGGACGTGAAGAATCTTCCATTCAAACATTCAGCAGATCAAGGAGGAAGGACAAAGGTAAAGCTCCTCAGGAATATCAGGAGCAACTATCAGATACATCCTCTTGTGGATATAGTCAGCCTACTGGATATGTAGTTTACCCTCCTCAACATTCTGATACATCCGACTATTCAGGGGGTTGTCTAGAATATCCACAATTTTCAGTCATTTATATCAATACGGATGACTATAGCCGGTATGTGATGCAGTATGAACAATACTACCAGAGCTATATGTCATGGGCTGAGTATGTTAGCCATATGTTCATTCAGTATAATGTACGTTTGGAATAAATGTAAGTTCATAATCATATATGTAAGTTTATTCAAGGTTTTTTTGTCCAACAACATCTTATGTACTTCAAATCAATGTATTTCAACACAATTATGCATTAGACTTGTGTTTTATATTTTTTCCACATTTTTTCATATTTTTTTCTATTTTTTTCTGCTATCCGAACCAGCCGAGCCTGACTCAGCCAGGATCGGCCGGGATCGGACTGACTCGGATCGGAATCGGCCGATCCGATCGGTTTTGGACCGGCCGATCCGGGACCCGATCCCGGGTTTCTTAACCTTGTTTTAGACCATATACCTTTGTTGACCAGGGAAGAGAAAAGAAAGACTAGAATTTTCATATATGAATTAGCTTGGCACACACATGAGGACTTTAAAGAGCTGGTAACAAAGTGGTGCCAGTGGAATCTTCTAATCAGGCGGCTACGACATTTGCTTACAAGGTGAAGAGGGTGAAGTCAGCAATTAAATCATGGAGTGCAGTGACTTTTGGGGTAGGTTCCTCTACTAGGCAGCTGCTTATTCAGAAAATAGATGCATTGGAAACAAGAGCTGATGTGGCCGGGTTATCTAATGAAGAAAACAAGGAGCTGGCTGAACTTAAAAAGGAATATAATCTGTGACTGCTACGAGAAGAGATGAGGTGGAAACAGAGATCGAAAGAGCTGTGGCTGAGAGAGGGGGATAAGAATACAAGATTTTTCCATGCAGTTGTTTGTGCTAAGAAGAGGGCTATGAGGATTGATCAAGTGAAAGTTGACAACCAAGTGGTGGAATCAGAGGAAGAGATTAAGAAAATCTTTGTTTCATATTATGAGAAGTTGTTCAAGGAAGATGAGTGGTGGAGACCTCACATTCAGGATGGGATTTTGCCAAAAATCAAAGAAAGCCAGGTGCATGAGTTGTATGTTCCATTCTCAGAGGAGGAAGTCAAAGTTGCAGTTTTTAGTATGGAAGTCAATAAATCACCAGGACCAAACGGTTTTTCTATGGGTTTCTATCAGCATTTCTGGGATACTATCAAAGAAGACTTGTTGAAGGTGATGAAAGAGTTTCATGAAAGGCCCCTGAGCATTAGAAGCTTTAATTCCACGTTTATTGTTCTTCTCCCAAAGCGGGAAGGGGCTGATTCTGTGTCTGATTTTAGGCCTATCAGTCTTTTGAATGGTTGCTACAAAATTATTACCAAGGTGATAGCTAATCGGCTCAAGAATTTGCTGAAGGAGGTGGTTAGTCCATATCAGGCAGCATTCTTTAAGGGTAGGTATATTTTGGACAATTTTTTGTCAGCCCATGAAGCAATTGTTTCTCAGAAGAGCAGTAGAAAGGAAGGTGTACTTGTTAAATTAGACTTTGAGAAAGCTTATGATCGGGTTAGCTGGTTGTGTATTCAAAAAACTTTTGGTGCCATGGATTTTGGTCATACATAGATTGGTTGGATCATGAGCTGCATATCCACTGCCAAATTCTCAATCTTATTTAATGGAGAATCATGTGGGTATTTTAAAAGTTCCTGGGGACTGAGGCAAGGAGATCCTATGTCTCTACTGATTTTTATTTTTGTAGGACATGTTTTGAGTTCGCTATGGGATAGGACAGCAATACAAGGGTTGGTTGATGGTTTTTCAGTGGAGAGAGATGGTTTTTTGTTGTCACATCTTCAGTTTGTCGATGACACTCTATTGTTTTCTTTTGGTGATGAGGCTATACTTTCAAACATGAAGAATTTATTGATTCTAACCGAAGCTATCATTGGGTTGGCTATCAATTTTCAGAAATCTGAGGTGATTGGCATTAATTTGGGCTGAGAGAGAGTTCAGGAAATTGCTGATTCATTCACATGCAAGGTATCTTCATTTCCAATTTCTTACCTAGGGCTCCCTCTATCTAATGTTCAATGTAAAGTAAGGGATTGGGATGATCTTATTAGAAGGTTTGAGCAGAGATTGGAAGGGTGGAAGGCCAGGTTTTTATCGACTGGAGGAAGATGGGTGCTATCTAAATCGGTCCTTTCAGCTTTGGCAACCTATTATCTCTCCATTTTTAGAATTCCGAAAAAGGTGGAAAGAATACTTGAATTCAAGAGAAGGCTATTTTTTTTGGGAAGGAGGGAAGAGGGATTCAAGAGCTGTGCATCTTGTTGCATGGGACAAAGTTTGCAGGAGGAAGGATCAAGGTGGGGTTGGCTTGGTAAAAGTTGGTACCTTTAACCAAGCTTTATTGGTCAAGTGGATTTGGAGAATGGGTGAAGAGGATGATGCCTTGTGGATAAAAATCATTAGAACAAAATATTACCATGGTTCATCTATATGGAATTTGACTCCGATCTCCTTATCTAATATGTCCCCTATATGGAGGAATATTAGCAACATGGTGGATCTGATTGCCCCTTCTATTTCCCTTCAAGTGGGTAATGGGAGCTTGATTATATTCTGGGAAGATAGATGGGCATTGCACCAGCCTTTGGCAATGGAATTCACAGATCTGTATCTTATTTCTGAGGATAAAAACAAATATACAACTGAGTTATATTTATATGGGCATTCCAATCCATGGAATTTGACATTTAGAGGAAATTTAACAAGTCAGGAATTTCAACAGTTGGTGGCTGTGCTGAACATCATCCACAGTTTTGAGCTACAAGGGAATTGTAACGATACAAGACGATGGGTTTGGAATGCTAAATGAACCTTCTCTGTAAATGCATTGGTAAGAGTGATTAATGACAGTGGAGTTAGAGTGCCCTGGGAACCTGTAGTGTGGTATAAAATCTTACCTTGTAAGATCAACCTTTTCCTTTGGAAGATTGCTTTAGGAAGGTTACCAACTATGGATAGGCTCAGCAGGTTCCTTCCTTTGCAGAAGCTCAGTTGTTATTTCTGTGGCAATTTTACTGAGGATGCAGATCATTTGTTTTGCAAGTGTGGTATTGTACATGTGTGGTGGTTGTCATGTTGCAGGTGCCTTAATTTGAGTTGGGAGGAACCCTCCTCTGTGCTTCATATGTTGGAAGGATGGGCTAAGCTATATCCCTCTCCGTCTGAGAGGGAGATATGGTCTTTAATCCTTCCTGCATTTTTGTGGGGAATTTGGACTGAAAGAAACTATAGAAGGTTTAGGAATGAGTTTGATACCTTCTACAACATAATGCGCAGAGTTATTAGATGGATTTTTGAATGGGGTAAAGCTGTAAGGATTTTGATGGATCCGAATTCATCTCCTATCCTGGCTGATTTGCGGCAGTGGACAAGATTGTTTGGCTGATATTGTAATTTGGTGTTCTTGATGTAATATCTTTTTATCCTTGATAAGATATAGTGTGGGATTCTTCCTGGGAGAGGGTTTTTTCTGTTTATCCTATTTTGTAAGGGATTTCTGTGTTTTCTGAGAACTATTTTGTTCTTTGGTATACTTTCTGTATTTAATTATTTATGAATTTGTGATCTATTTGATCACTTTAAAAAAAAACATTTTTCTTCATTCTTATATGCACTTGATGCATTTTAAACTTTTCACAATGTTTGAGCCATCCTTAGAAAGTCCCTCCAGTTAGCAACTGTTAGAAAAACAAGAAATATACTAGAGACATCCACAGAATAGTGCGATATTCCTAGTACATACTGGTAGAAATAAGGTACATGGAAGGAAAGTTCTGTGAGTATTCCTTTTTTTGGCAGTTGCTAATAGGAAGGACGTTTTTAAGGAGGTTTCAAAAATTGTGGGGGTTTCAAATAAATATGAAGATTGCTGGGACCAATATGGAATATTGACAGATTATAAAATAGAAATGTAAAAAAAACTCTTGATTTTTTCATGTTAACAAGTGGTGAACGCAAATGGTAATAGCTTTACAGAATTTTCATTCTGGTCTAATCATCTGTATTCTGAATACAAGCTTGGGCCTAAGGGTTGTATATGGGAAGAGAGGAAAACAAGGGAAGTAGATGAGAGGAAAGATGGAGGAAGATTAGCTGCGCACTGTGGCATATACTGCTCAAGTTTGTCATCCTGTGCACTGGTTAATGCTGTCCCTTTGATAGCAACCTACTACAAAATATTGGTTTTGTGACTCAACGGAACCATCCTGTTTGCTTGCATTATCATGATATTTTGAAAAAAAAAAACTCTGCCTGAAGCAATACAGTTTCTCTTAGTTATTGGATATCTAATTCTAGTCTTCTTAGTTTTGACTGATAGGAGCACCTGCTTCCAAGGTTTGCCATCTCGGATCACAACTTCGTCTTGCGGGGCTCGAAGTGAAGAGATCTCGGTAAAATGTCGGGAGATGGGGACAAAATCTCGAGTCATGAATGTATGATAACAACACTATGTGTATATAGAAATGCTAGAACCACACGTATTGTTTTTAACCCATCCTCATATCTTAAAAAAATAGAACATGTCATAAAATTTTAAATATTCGACCGTCCGATTGTGGTTCAATCTTGAAAGTGGATCTTAGCTGTCCATCGGACACATGCAAATCTGATTTCAAAAAATCATGAAAAAATAGTAAAAAAATAGGAAATTTGTCTGAATAGCCCCTAGGGTTGTTCCTATCCTTTGGAGTTTTACTATTCATCACCAATTTGTGCATGTAAAATCAGACAGCTTAGATTGAAAGCCTTATAATCCAATGATAAAATTTAAGTCAAAACAGTTGAAAATAATTTTGGGGGGAGAGTTGAATATTTAAAAATTTATTATCATTTTTATTTTTTTAAATGTAAGGTGGAAGGTGTCGAAATAGTGCATGCGGTATTGCGATTAAACCGCATGCATTGTAGCGAACGCACCATAGCACTCCTCTATATGCATATATATGATGTATACATATATATAATATACACATACACAAGGAATGCTATAATGGATCTTGACATTGTCTAGAATGACTAAATAAAAGAGATCTCAGAGAGATAAAGACATGGAAGGCAGGATCGGCCGGTCTTGATCCGGATGGGCCGATTCGGATCGGGATCGGCCGGTGCCGATCCAGCCGGAATCGGCCGATCCTGACCAATTTGGGCCACTTTCGGCCGATTCCGGCCGATCCGGATCGGTGGGTTCCGATCCGGCCGGAGGCCGATTCGATCTGGAATTCCCTTGATAAAGAATGACGGCCAGGTTACGATCATCTTATAATTTTCAAAAAAAGTCTTTAACTTTCACGTATATAGACAAAATAATGACAAGAAGTATGTAAAAACACGTTTGCGCATATACAATGATTGCTTTCTTGAATCTCAATGCAATCTAAATGTGTTGGAAAACTCCTCATTAGTTGTCATCCTTGTCCTCTCCTCTATCAGTGTTTTCATCTCCTCCTTCCCCTATTATCCTTCTTATCCTTCTCCTCCTCCTCCTTTATCCTACTCCTTTCTATTACTCTTCCCTCTTATTCTTGGTCTTGGTTGAGCTTCGTCTGGGACCCTTGGAGCGACAGAGATTCTCAGGAGGTCTGGAACATCTCGGAAGAGATAGCAAACCATGCCTGCTTCACAAAGGGATGCAGTTTTCTTCCGAAAGCTACTTCATGGCAGGACAAGCTCAAAACATTAAACTGTGCTGCCATGGTGCTAAACTGCACTTACATACCCATTAACTAGTGTTCATGGGGTTCCCAACACTCACGTCCAAAATTTTGTTGACCAAGTGTGTCTGTTGTCATCACCTTCTGGATGGTTGATGCGAGTCAGGGCAGCTTACTATATGTTTTCATAAAATCCTTGGATCCCACATTTTGCTAAGCATATCTTTTCACTTTTTACTGTCAGAATTTCCTTGAAGTTATTGTTAAACATCTATCATGTTTTCTCTGCATCATATAGAGGAATTATAGGAAATGTGTTTTTTCATAATTGCTTGCAGACTTTTTCATCTCTTTCTGAGATATACTTCTCTTACTGGTTATATGTTATCATTTGTGTGGTTCAGTAGTTTATGTTATGTTTACATGGTTATGTTCTATCATTTGTGTGGTTCAGTGGTTTATGTTATGTTTACATGGTTATGTTCTATCATTTGTGTGGTTCACTGGTTTATGTTATGTTTATGTTAGAATGGTTTTGGACAGTATCCTTAAACAGTGATTAATTGTGGATCCTTATGTGCTGCAATTTTCTTCTTTCTATTTTTCAGATACCACAGTAAAAGTTCAGAAATGGTTAATGGCCTTATGGGGCATATTCATCTGTCTCAGGTTTTTTTTTTTGCTTGAATTATATTGTTTATTATTAGTTTCACCTATTGGACTTTGGAGTTGTTTAGTATAATAATCTTGTCATGGTAACAAGAAACTTCCTTTCCTGGACTGTTGCAGTTAGATGGATTGAACTGCAAGATAGTTGAGATCTGTAAAAGGTGCCAGGATGTCATTGGATCTCACGAAAAGAAAAGAAACAATTTCTTCAAAAAGATAAAGGTCACTTTAGGTTCTAGGTTTGTATTTGCTATGGTTCATTCAAACTTTTATCGAGAAACTACTTTTTCCGATTCTTTGTTGTGCTTCGGTTTTAAGAACTAGTTCTGATCATTAAATTTTTTTTTTTTTTTTAAATAGTGAATGCTGTAGTTGGGATCCTTGTAATCCTTGTCATCAGATATCCCAATCTCCATGCTTGCACTTCTCATACCACGACCCTAATTGTGATCCATGCGTTGACGATATGGAGGGAAGAATAGATATAATGGTGAATATGATCTGCCCTATTTTGCTGGATACTGTAATCAAAGGTAATCATCTTTTATTTGTCTATGTGCATTATTTTTTGATCTACCAGGAAAAGGACTTAGTTGGTTTACGACATCTATTGATCTATGTTGAGTGTCTGTTATAAACATGCTGTATACACAATATCCATTGTGCGGATTGGATTGTTCATCTGAGGACAGTATGTCTCTGGAAATAAATCTTCGCTATATGGCTACATTGGAACCACATTTAGAATGGCCTTGGGCTTATTTTCATGCCACCACTTACTTTCAATTGTGCACAACATGGAATTTAGTTCCATGCCACTAGTTGCACTTCTCAGGTATCTTGGTTGAGGTTGGCTGGGGGTTGGGGCGGTGTGCCAAGATGAAATGAGGGAATGAAAAGCTGCTTTGCATTGGATGCTCTTTATACTTTCCCCACAATAACTCTCTTTTATCTTGGGGAGTATTGAAGCTTTACATCTTCCCCGGAGTGATTTCCAGTCCGTAATAAAACTGATCTGATTCTCTAAACAAGAGGAATTTCGTGCTTCTTTCTGTAGCATACATTAGACCGTTAGAGGCAATCGGTAGTCCAGATAATCAGGCATATCCGTGTGTGATGAGGAGGTTACTGCAGTGATTGGTTAAGTCGGATCTATGATCATAATTTGCTACTAGGTGCCTGCTTACCATCATGTTTGTCTGCCCCATTTTTAACAAATATAGGCCTACACCACAGTTATATTAAGATCGCTGCTATCATCCTGACCAAAAACACGGGTCTCCGCAAAGTTATAAGAACATGTATGGGGGGCTGATGCCTGCTTAGCGCTTGAAGGTCAAGGAAGCTGGTTGACCCACTATGATTGTGTGCACGAGTGACGGTATGTGACAGAGAGACGGGTGGGTAGGCCCTGTGTGTCACAGGAGAGAGAGAGAGAGAGAGAGAGAGAGAGAAATCCACATTCGCCGTGTGATGGTGGCGGCGACGATCGGCAATGACGGTGGCAATTTGTAGTGAGGGAGACAAGCTCTAGCTGCTGAGTCGGGAGCAGGGAATTGGGCATCGGGGGTTGGGGGGTTTAAAAGAACAGGATCCTTTGGGGGTGGGTGCTTTAAAATAACTGGATTCTTTTGGTGGGTTGGATGGGCCCAAGTGCCTGCTAGGCGCCAAGCGCCCTAAGCGAACTGCCTGAGCGGCACCTGGTCCATTTTTTTCACCCGACGAAAGGCGCTCCAGCACTTGGTCCATCTAAAGGCACCTTGCACCTAGGTGGCACGTTGACAAATATGGGTAATACTGCTTCTTTGTAGGGATAGAAGGTGATGGTGAGTTGCCTTCTGCTTCTTTTAGGTTGTTTAACTGTGTGTTCATAGTTTCCAAATGATGAGTAGAAGTGGAAAGTGATGGTTGCGGGAATGGGATGGAAGGATATCTTGCATTTTGTTGAATGGAAGAATGCAAAATTATAGAAATGGATTTGTGTATTACTTTGCGGTGTTGTACTCTTTTCATTTTCTCAATCATGCGGTTTTAACTACTTCTGGAAAAATGGTACAATCGTATCGATGGTATATTGCAGAATGCGGTTAGGACATGGTTCCTTACGGCCTAGTTTGATAACCGGATAAGGCCAGAATAGGATGGGCTGTTTTGGGAATAGGCCTTATTTGACTTGGATAGTCCATACTTTTTATTCTTGCTTCTGACGAGTTGTTCAGGAATAAGTAGGATAAGCCATTCGACTAAAATTGAAGAGCTGCTTATTCCGCCTTATTCCGGCATAAGCTAAAAAATGTTTCAAAGCAAAATGCCTTTTATTTGGCATAGGCAATCTGGAATAAGCAATCTCATATAAGTGATCTTGTTATCAAACTGGGCCTAAGAGTTCTGCTTTGCAATATTAACCAACAGTTAGACATTCAGCTCTGGATGTTTTTTCTCATGGCTGTTACAGAAAAAAGAAAATTAAGTTTTTTAGATATTAGCTTTGGCTTTTTTGGGATTGCAATTGGATCTCATCTGGGGAGCATTTCGGGCTTCTAGTCAGCATATCTCCATTGTTTTGGATCTACAGAGTCAAGACAGTGCCGGATAGTCTGGCATAGTTTTAGGAAAAGCCAAGATGCCTTTATTATGTAGTTTTGAAAATATGCAATCGACACAAGCTGACAGTATATGTCTCTTTCATCAGGTCTGGTGCCTTTCATCTAGGCTTTCATTTACTTCTAGAATTCAAGGTGTTGGGCTGTTGTAACAAAAATTTCAGGCAAACCTTAGACCAGATCATGGGCACGCCAAAAAATTTAAAAAAGCCACTTTCTGAAAGACCATGGAATCCATGGATATGGTTGAAGTCATTTGTTTGTTGAAATGGTATTGCATATAAATATCAAGGTGAATATTCTTTTTTTTTGTCTTCTCCTGAAATGGGTGAGGTTTGAAACTATGTTATGTGCCATCCTAAAGACAAACCAATTCATCCACTAGCTTGGTGTGGAATAAACTCAGTTTAAAGTTGCCATTAGGTTTGTTTAAAATCTTGCATCTATACTATTGTTATTTTATATGGTAATTCCTACTGGAACTCATTTGCAGCCTTGATTCTTCTTGATTGTTGATTTTTATAAAGGTGATCCTCGAGTGCACTCAACAAAGATAGTCTGGATTAGTCCGGACACAATTCCCAGGGTAGGAAATCCAAATAAAGCAACAAAAGGCGAAGTAGCTGTTGAAGTTGTAATTGAGAAAGATGTTGTCAAGCAAAATGGTGATGCTTGGAGGGTTGCCCTTGATTCTTGCTTACATGTGATGCATTTAATTGACACTAGGCGATCCATTCCATATGGCATTCAGCAAATTCAAGATTATCTTGGCATTTCTTCTGCTTTTGATCAATCTATTCAGGTGAATCTCCATATCTTTCTAGTTTTCAAGTTCCCAGTAAACATGCATATATTGGTGTCAATGAATGACAATCAATCAATCAATTTACAGTTGTTCTATTTTACTGTTTGCATCACTAAATTGGCAAAGACTTTGCTAGGCTAATTAAAGTTGATTACTTTAGCATTAGGAACCTCTTGGTTATGATATAAATGTCAGATGAGAAATATAAATCATGCATTTTTGGGTGTCAGTAAGAGAATGAGAGTTTATTTCCTCTATACAACAAAAATCTTTTGAGGAAATGGGTTTTACTTTAGCAGATGCTATAAACTGCCATTTGCTTCATAATTACTAACATTGAATTATGCAAAAGTTTGTCTGTAGTCCAAGTGGCTTGAAAAGCTTATTTTAGAGTGTATGACTAGTGAATAGACCTAGTGTGTAACGGTCCCTATTTTATGAAGATCTCTAGTAGGGCTCAAATCTGAAATAATATGATAATATGCTTATCCAAGAAAACCGAGTAAAAAATGAGCTTGTCCTTCATATAACAATTTTAAAAGAAATGAATTTATACCCCAATGTAAATATGCACTAGCGATAGTTGAGAGTTGGATTCATGTTAATTGATTTGTTTGATCTTCCTGGTACCTAACATTAGAACCAAAAAATATTTAAAATAGAAAGGGTGTGAGCCTATGTAAACATAGGACTCAGTAGATCCAAGTCCTACTGAACCGTAATTATATAAATTTAAAATTCCATCAACATTTTGAAATGAAAACACTACAATAAATTTTAACTTGACATGCACAATAAATACTACATGTTGATCATTCTGCATTATGAGATAAATATACATGATATATTTTTATTCATATGCATGTATTTAGCATCAAAGAATGGAAGTGGAACCAAAGAATAAATAAATCACTTAAATCATTGAAAATAGTAAAGGCATATTCATGTTTTGTTTCGATGCTTTGCAATGTCAAATGTTGGACATGGTTCTTTGTTGTGATTAGTCTAATTCATAGTTGTTGACTTTCCCAACTGAAAGATAGTCAAAGGATAGACAGGAGCAAGAGGCGTAGGTCAACCATCCGCACATGCAAAGCTGAAGATGGAACTCTGATTGAGGATGAAAATGATGTCACCCTCGGGCAGTGCCGCTGGGTGCTGGGGGGGTTCTTACAGACAGCCGTGCACATGGTCCAGGTGGGGCTCGCCTACCTGCTCATGCTGGCGCTGATGTCCTTGAACGTGGGTGTGGTGCAGGTGGCCATCACGGGGAGCGCCGCTGGGTTGGTAGGCCAACTTAGGTTAGGAGGGCATTGTCCCTCAGTTCTTACCAACCCCTAGACTCCATTTTAGAGAGGGTTTTCGGTCTTAATCACATCCTATTCTTCATCTTCATCACATAGTTCTTTATAGAAATTAGAGAGATGGACCATATATCCTTAATTCATAATTGGCTTACAAGTTACGGCTGTTGATTGGTCATACCATAACATATCTGGCCTTTAAGCTTTCATTGATGATTTTAATATAACAGGATCCTCAGTCATTGTAAATCTTTGCCATTCATATAACCGGCTTCTTAGCTGTCATAAAATCTTTTGTGTAACAGGCTCCTTTGCTATTGTAGATCTTTCATGTATATTCACATCTATGACTATAGTTGTCTACTACTGATTAGGATGTGACAAAGATGGCCACCCATGAGTGGTCATAAGATAAAACTGAACTAAATTGAATTGATTTAAGAAATCAAATAGAATTGAGCCAGAAAAATTTGTTCGGTTCGGTTCAAACTGAGAATTACATTACATATGATACATTTATGACACTAAAATATTACAAAATATTACAATGTTTTGAAATATTAATATAAAATAAATATTTGTAATAGATTTAGTTTATTCGGTTTTTCAGTTTGGTTGGTTTCACAACTTTGTGAAACTGGACCAACCAGAATCACTCGGTTTGGTTTGGTTTTTCAGTTTGAATCGACTTATGGATACCCTACCTCACACTAACAAGATTACTCAGCTTCTACTTGGTGTTTGGACCTGACCTAGAATCCCTCCTATCGGATTTTTATTAAATCCGATCGTTTTGGTCTTTTGTTTATTCGGAGAAATATAGGTCGGTTTTATTTATTTTATTTCTTGGACTATGAGAGCTTAAGATTAGCCCTCAGGGAGTCCGAGACTTCGGATCAGGCGAAGATCCGAGTATATGACCTCTCTCTACTGACTTCGGTCGTTGTTAATTACATCGAGCAACCGCTCGACAACCTTTGATTAACCGTCCGTTGATGCCCTTATAACATGCAACACTACTACTACAGGTAGCACATGCATATGAAGATATGTTTTAGGTTAAGCTCTTGGCCTCGCTCAAGTTTAGGATGTGGTTAAATTGATTGTGAGACTTTTCAAAAGGTTTTGGATTGACTCTGAATTTTTGGATTTATTCCAAATATTTTAGACCCATAAGGTTATTTTTGTAATTATGCTAAGTTGGAGGGTATAGGGGCATTATGGTCACTCTAGTGTGTGAGGTGAGTTTTAATGATTTAAAAAAGTTTCAAAACCTTAGGAGGTATTTTAGAGTTATTTTAAGTGTGTTTGGGTTGTAAGGGTAGTTTGGTAATTTTACCCGGAATTGGATTTCTAGACTTAAAAGTCTATTTTTGGGTATTTTTGTAATTATGTTGCATTAGGGTCATTATGGTCATTTTAAGTTTTTTTAACAATTTAGGGAAACTTGAAAACCCTTAGGATATATTTTAGGATCATTTTAGACATATTTAAGTTATAGGAGTATTTTGATAATTTTACCTCAAATCATATTTCTATTTTTTATATTTTTTATGTATTTTCTGGAATTTTCACTTATTTTTATTACATTGAGGGTATTTTGATAATTTTACCCATCTTATTAGGGTTTGGAGGGTATTTTGGACATAGGAGAGGTTTTGATATTTTTTAAGAATTTTCTATGAATTTTACAGATTTTTATCATGGGTGAGGGTATTTTTGTAATGTCTATTAAGTTCTAGGGGCATTTTGGTCATTTCGGGAATTTTGTATATTTTCAGATTTGGTTCTCTGTTTTTACTGTTCTTTTTACTGAATTTTACTGATTTTTTTATTAATTTTACTGATTATTATTAATTAATTGGATATATGAAGGATTTTTAAGTCATATTTTTGGGTTTATGTAATTTTCAGATTTGGTTTTCTGATTTTTACTGAGTGTTACTGGTTTTTATTGAACTTTTCTGATTTTTATGTTGATTTTGCTGGTTTTTATTAATTCCCACATATTTTATTAATTAATTATGCATGAGGGGTATTTAAGCCATTTTTTAACTTAAGTATATTATTTTATATCTCAATGTTTCACTATTGAGTTTTGATTATGAGTCTAGGTTTAGTTATGTGTGGGGTGAGGCCAAGGGTATTTTAGAATATTTAATTATGTATTGATGCATTTTAATTAGTTATTAAATTAATTAATAAATTGATTATGTATGTGAAAGTATAATGACAGTGTTACTTAAGTAATAGGTTTATGAACACACATGCGCACATATATGCTCAAGGAACAATATTGGCATTTCATCCATCACTTCGGCATAATCCTGTCTTATAGAACGGGGATTTTACAACATAAATTCGACAGAGCTTCCCCTTAAGAATAAACCTTAGGAAGAGAGTCCTCTGAGAAAATACCTCCTCCAAACGCAGCAAACCCGTGCAAAAGCAATTGATTTAGTCTTTAAATGGGTAGAGTTTCCCCTAGGAAATTTTAGGCCAAGAAGGCATGCTCTTCTTCCTCCCCTTGGGGGGAATTTATAGGCTTTGAAAGCCTTAACCGGTGGGGGGTGCCACCGGAGATTTTTTTTGAGGTGGGGGGTACCCACCGGCAACCCAAGTGAGAGAGGGATTAGAAAAGGGGGGGGGGGGAACCGGTGTGGGGTGCCACCGGTTGGACCCCCCCACCGGTTTGGGCAACCGGTGGGGGGGCTCCCCTTCCTCCTTTTCGTTTAAAAAAAGGGTTCCATCACTTGGCCACTCTTAGGAGCTTTCAACTACTCCTACTGGTGAAGTGTGTTGTAAGCTGACCTGATAATGCAATCCCATAGTGCATAGTCCATGTCCTAAGCACGAATGCATTCAAGTGGTCTCTACCCATCGCATAAGTCGGTAATGTCTCGAGTGTGGACTCTAGACCCCATAGAAAGAAAGGGATGATCGCCACAACTGTTGCAGACGTCTTAAAGAGCCAGATCTGATGCTCCCAATCCCTAAGGTACAGAGCGTATGGGTCCTCCCTAAGGTACAGAAGGATGGGTCCTCCCACCAATATAGTGATGTTAGTTCTTATTTATATAGAAAATACTGCTAGAATCCCGATCATAATCATTATTCATAATTATATTTCTAATCATAAGGTCATGGTCATAGTTTATAATCATTGATTATAATTATGGTTCATTATCATGGGTTGGAATCATGGTTCATAATCATCGTTTGTATTAGTGACTCATAATCACAGTTTGTAATCATGATTCATAATCCCCCTTAAGGGTCGTTGAACATCATAACATGTTTACCTTTCATGGGACATCGTGCCCACCCATGGTCGTAATCTTAACATCTACATGCAAACATGATAATTTCTTTAATGATAATTGAGTTTATTGTAGCAGGCACCCCTGGATGTCATAAAGCACATGATGTTTTCAACAGGTTATATTATTAGCATGTAAGGCATTTGTAAACATGTTAGTGATTCGTTGATTAGTGATTAGTCATAATTAAACTCTTTAAACGATCATAAAACCCTCTTCATATTAATGCATTTATTTGGGATGTAGATTATAATATTATTTTAATATAAATTATTTCATAAATAGTTTATTCACTAAATGTGGCTGTAGGTCATGCTTAAGGTAATAGTTAAGATAACCATAGACTTACGTTCGACGATCACCATGTCCGTAATCGTATGTAGACTTCATCTTAATTTGTTACACATAATTGTAAAGTCATGAGCTTTTAACATTAGCCATGCTTATTACTACCATAATCATTATGGACTCCATTATTCTCTCTAACATATGTAGTCATTTAGAGATTCTAATCGCAGTTTTCTAATCATGCTTATGTAATCACATTCACAACCAACCAATAATCATATACCTTAACCTTATTTGTGCAGTCATTTTCTAGCCATGCACACATGCTTTGTTGTATCATCTTATCTTACATCTTTTGACATGGACTCAGACCAGCTTTAAACCTATTCAACATGCTAAGCATAGTTAAATCTTAACCTCCCTAAAATCTTAGAAGCATGGTTGCATGGAAGATAAATCAGGAAATTAAATTGACAGAACCCCCAGCCCATATGTTCTAAACTCCTAACTTCTAGGCCTATAAATTAAATAATTAAACTGGGAACTTGTAAATTAAATGGACTAATTAAACCAGAACCTTCAAGGGTGGACTAGGACAGGTCATCCTACCTGAAGATGGCAGTTGATCCTTGGGAGCCGTCATTGAGTCACTGTAAGCTGCCGTCGGACTGCTGCCTGGACGCCGCGAGTAGCCACAGGGCCACTGCTGCCTAATCTCCTTCCTTCTCCTTCCCTTCTTCTCATCTCCTCTCTCTCTTTTTCTTTCTTCCCTCCCTCTTATCATACCCCTTGAGGATTGCAGGCAACTAAGAGGGTAGCCCTCTATTTATAGGAGTGAAAGGTGGTAGCCCAGATGGGTGAGGAAGTGGAGAAGGCTAGAACAGTTTAGGATTTTGGGCCTTCTAGAAGGCCCATAACAGGGCCCAATAGAGGCCTATTATGTAGTCCAATAAGGGCCTGGTGTTTTCAACCCATTGAGGCTCTTAAACAGGCCTCTTTTCACCTGGTTTTATGGCCCATTAAGGCCATATAAGATCTTCTGGGAAATTTTCGTTTAACCCTATGATTCTCAACACTTCTCTTGCAATCCTCTTGTAACATAAATCTGAGATGTACCTTTTTCTTCTATTTTTAGGTGGGTCCTTACATGCTGCATGGTTGATGGTTCTATTTTTGTGTGGGTCCTTACACGCTGCATGGTTGATGGTTCTAATCTCAAATCAGCATCGTACCACAGTATTCTACATAGGATTGATTTGTTCGTCTCATCAAAGCAAGATTTTAAAATTGGAACCAATTATGTGATCTGGCTGGACGTATCCTCATCCAACCTTAGTCCAAATTTGCTAAAATTCTAGCTGATTGTGAAGAAGCTCACAACTCAGGCCAAGGTGAGGATGGGACAGACTTCATCTGGATGAAACTCAGCTGCTACCACAACGACCAACCTAAATTTCTAGAAGGGATCAGATTCTTTTTCAAAATTATCCATGCATTAGAAATGAAAGACCAGTTCTGGAGTAAAGACCAAAGGTGAAGCTCGTTCTGGAGAAAAGAACTAGTTCAACAAAAGACCAGCCAGGAAACAAACGTATTCAGCAGTCCCACAAAAACAAGGGATTATAGGATGTTTGGTTATGTTCTTTTCAATATTTTTCTCTTAAATTTTATTTTAAGGAAAAACTGGAGTCCAAATCGAATGTGGAATCACCTCCCTTGGTTCTCAGCAAGTTAACCCTTCATCAACCTTCCCCAATAGCAAAACCAGGTCTCCATGTCTTATTTATTTTCTTGGATAAGTGGATACGTAAACAGCTCATCACCCCCATCCAGCGGCACCATCGTCATTGCGGCCTCCCCTTCCCTCCATTCCCCTCATCCTTGCTCTTCTCATCTACGATGGTGAAATATGATGCACTCTACTTCTCCTTCCTCCTGTCTGTTGATCACAAGTTTACTACCTGCTATGCGACAGATGAGTACGTCCTCACCCCCTATTCCGGTGGCCTTTGCCATGCCCTTTCCTCCTTTGACAAGGCTTGTCCCATGCGAGTTGGACTGTTGGAGGCAAGGAATTCTGGGTCGGATCGGGTCCCCGAATCGGGACCCGGCGATCCCGATCTGGATCGGCTGATCTAGATGAAGTCTGGCCGATCCGACTCGACCGGATTAAAAAAATAATTAAAAAATCAGAAAAAATCAGAAAAAAATGTATACATATTATTCAATGAATGTACAATAAGAATGAATGCAATTCATATACATCCATAAAAAATAAACATTAAAGACAACTAACTCACTAATAATTATTGTTGTGCACTAATTAAAAAAGACATTATGAAGTATTTCATATGAAATTAATGAAAAATACCTTAGAAAGATCACATTTGTAATCTTACATCATCCGGCTCTTTGAGTTGGCGGGCCATAATCTGCTAACATGTGTGTTGGATATCCATAGCCAAACAAGGAGCTAGTGAGGTCTTCGAATCCCTTTTTAATACATCGAGGTGTGTAAGCTTGTTGGCTTGAACTTTCTCCTGATTGTGCTGGAGGGACATAAATGCCATACTGTATAGGTGGAGGTCTAGAGTACTCCTCAGTAGTACTACTGATGTCTAAGTATAGTAGTGTATGGGTGTGAAAAATAGGCGGATAAGAAGATGCATGTTCTTATGGGGGCCAATCATATCCTGCCTGTCTCTCTTGGCCTTCAAATTCTCCTTGTTGTTCTTGTCTTTGCCCTTGAGTTCCTTCAGAATGACTCGGAGGTGCGGAGTAATCTTCGTATCCTGTGTAACTACTCCCAAGTGCATAATTTCCTGATAGTCTAGCAACAGCAGCAGCGCCATCACCATCACCATCACCATCTCTATCATCATCATCATCATCATCCTCAGTAGAGTCATCCCTCCCCACTTGGCTTGTTTTCTTTAACTGCTTTTTTTTACGCCTGTAGGTTTGTCTCTCTGTCTCGTACATGCTGGCCAAGTGAGCTGGTAAAGCTGGGATGTCTTTAAGTGTCTCTCCAGCCTGTTGAACTCTCCCTTGTTCTTCTTCCGATGGGTCCACTCGTTGTTTAGACTTTCCTTTTGATTATTTTTTCATTTTGCTGCTAGATGACTGCAGTAAAGGTCTCGCTGGCTCTTTCTCCTTTTTTCTTTGTAGATCCACCTGAGTAGCTGATCTCTGAGTGCTAACGGAGAGGCAGAAGTTCTAGCAGTATCTACTAGTGTGGCTGACTTTCGACACCTCTGAAAAACAAGTGCACCTCCTTCTTGTGTTGTTTGAAATTCAGGATCTCGCGCAACTACTGCATCTAATTCACCTCCTGCGCAACGTCGATCCTGTGGATCAAACTCAGGCTATGCATCTGTGGCTGCTCTGCTCTCCACCCAAGAATGCAATGGGTGTTCTTCATCTATCAGTTCATCAATATTAATTTGATGTACAGGCTCATCAACTGGTCTCCCAACAAACTCCATGAATCTCTGTCTTTCAAGCCTGTCTTTTTTGAATCTGCTTGATTTTTAGGCGCATGTTGTAGTGACAGTACACTAACTTCTCCAGTCTAAAACACCCAATCTGTTACGAACCTTCGTGTGAATGAGATTAAATGTACTCCAGTTTCTTTCACACTGACTGGAAGAAGTGGTTTGACTGAGTACTCTTACTGCAGCATACGCCAAAGGGTTTGTGGCAGCTTGTCTGTAATTAATCTGGATCCACCATTCAGCTGTTGCAAAAAAAGGAAAAAAAAAAGACGACGATATTAATAATGAAATAGTAGTAATTCATTAAATTGAGTGTTTGACTATTTATTATGTAATTTACTTGGAGTAGTCCTTATTATTGCAACTCTGACGTCATCATCTCCATAAATGCGAATCTTCAATTTAAATCTCTCCATATACAAAATAAATATAAATGACATAAGTTAATGATAGAAGATTGAATTTTCATAAACTCTTACTTTGTATGTTACCTCTGTTAAGGTATCTATCCTTTCATTTGTATTCCTTGATATTCTAGTAATCACATTAGTTGTGCTTCAAAGGACCTCTCCATCATTATGCACGTTCTCACTATACTGATACCTTGAGTTAAAAAATATCCTGCATTTAAATTATGGTTCATTAGTTATAAAAATAAATGTCATTAAAATTAATCAAATAAAATCAAGTTGAAAAGATGAAGAATTAACCAGCAATATGGAGATCATGATGGAGAGTTGTTGAACCAAAAAAAATACTATAAACCTATCTACATATGTATGTGTATAAGTATCAAACAAAAGATCTATATGCATGCATGTATCTAGAAGCATGTGAATACACAGATATGTATGTGTATCAAAAAAAAAGAAGAGATTTGAAAAGGATGTATGCAGAGTTTCTTATGCATAAATCAACAAAGAAACGAGGCATGCACATACCTCAAAATCTGCAAACAAGGACAGTCCAATGGAGCTTCAAGTCTGCTCCAACTTCCAGTAAATCTGCAGCAACTTGGACCTCCAAATCTGCAGCAACAAGGAGCTCCAAGCTCCCCACCAACAGCACCCTTCAAGTCTGCAACAGCCTTCAACAAATCTGCAAGGAGAGGCCTCTTGCAAGCATCCGATGAAGCCTCCAGCAGCAGCCAACACTGCTCCAACCAGCAGCTCGCAACAAGAAAGCCTCTCAAGTTCCTCCAATCAGCAGCAGCAACTTGGACTTCCTGAAACCTGCAACAAAAAAAACTCTCCAACAAGCAGCAACAAATTACAAGAAGAGCAAGACACCAACAAAAGTCTTCAAAACCTGCAACAAGAAGTCTCCGGAAGCACCAAAGACAGTCCTCAATGCTGCTCCAGCTGCTCCTACAGCAGCAGATTCCCAAATCTGCGGCTAGGGGTTCCAGCAGTAGGAGGGAGAGGCTCGGCCAGGAAGAAAGGACCGCAGGGAGGAAGAAAGGACCGCAGGGAGGAAGAGAGAGCACCGCAGGGAGGAAGAGGAGGAATCGGATGGGGGCAGGGGAGCAGACAAACAAAAAAAAAAAAAGAAGAAAAGAGGACCGGCCGGCCTCTCCAAGAGGACCGACCGGCTCCTCTCCTATTCCCACTCCAACTCTCCTTCCCATCCTCATCCCGGCTCCAACCTCCTCTCATCCTTATCTCCTTCCACCCTCATCCCTTCCCATCCCTATCCTCCTCCATCCTTATCCTCAACCAACCCCCACTCTCTCATCTCTATCCCCCGACCTGTACGCATGCATCTGCCCCCCCAAAACCGCAGCCCCCTATGCCTATAAAAGGCACTCCATCGCAGCAGCTCGAGGGCCCCCCGGTGGATTCCAAGGAAGAAAGAGCCCCAAGGCTGCCCGGTTCCAGCGTGCACGAAGCCCCAAGGCTGCCTCCAAGCTCCTCCAAGAATCCGGCTACCTCCAAGCTCCTGCAAGGCTCCCTGCCGCAGCCTTCTCCAACCTGCACAAGCCAAGAAGAAAAAGAAGCCTAGTCTTAGGCTTGTACTTTATTTTTTTTTAAGAGAAATAAAGTTTACAATCATGTTTTGTTGTGTAGATTAATTTCTCTGTGTAGAAAATTAATAATGATGGTTCTGTCATATCGGTTGACCGGCCATCGAATAAAAAAATCGGAAAGTTAATAATGATGGTTTTGTCATATCGGTTGACCGGCCATCGAATAAAAAAATCAAAAAGTCAATAATGATGGTTCTGTCATATCGGTTGACCGGCCATCGAATAAAAAACTCAGAAAGTTAATAAAGATGGTTCTGTCATATCAGCTGACCGGCCATCGGATAAAAAAAATCAAAAAATTAATTGAAATTTTGGTTCTGCCATATCGGTTGGCCGACCATTAAATTAAAAATTAGAAAATGATAAAAATAAATAAAATTTAAACCTTGGTTCTGCCATATCGGTTGGCTGGCCATTAAAATTTTTAAAAAAAATCAGAAAATAATGAAAATGTACAAAGTTTTAAAATGGTTTAGTCATATTATTTGGATTGGCCATTAAATAAAAAAATAAATTAAATAGAAAATAAAAAGATAACAAAACTAATCAGTATTAAATAAAACAATAACAAAATGAAATTAATAAGTCTTAAATAAACCAGAAAATGAAAAAAATGACAGAAAATAAAAATGATAAAGTTAATAATAAGACAAGAAAACAGAAAATAAAATTAATAATCACAAAATAAAAGAAAATAAAAAAATGAAACTAGTAAGTCAGAAAATAGACAAAATTAACAAGTTTTAAATAAAAAGATAATAAGATTAATAAGTATTAAATAAAAAAACATAAAATAAAAAATCTGATAAGTCTTTTTGAACAGAAAATAAAAATAAAAAAGGTTAATAATTCCTAAATAAAACAAAAAATGATAAAGATAATGACTGCCAAATAAAAAAAAATGTAAAACAGAAAATAAAAAAAGGATAATAAAGACTCTTGAATAAAACAAAGAAACAGGAAACAAAAAAGGAATGATAAAAATTAATCTTAAATGATATAAAATAAAACAGAAAATAAAAAGATAATAAAATTAATAAATAAAAAATAAAAAAGCAAGATAATTGGTAAAATGGTTCTACCATATTTGTTGGTAGGCCATTCAATAAAGTAAATTTAAAATGATAAAAGAAGAATTTAATGAATCTTAAATAATATAGAAATAGGAAATAAAAAAATAAAATAAAACAAAAAATAAAAATCAGAAAATTAAAATTAATGGTTTTACCGTATTGGTTGGTAGGCCATTCAATAAAATACATTAAAAAATAATTGAACAGAAAATAATAAAATTATGGTTCTACCATACTGGTTGGTAGGCCACTTAATAAAATAAGATTAATAAAGAAAAACAGAAGATAATAAAAACAAAAATGGTTCTTCCATATTATTTTGTTGACCATATTAATCTAAAAAAATAAAAAAAGTCAAAATAAATTAAATATTAAAAATGGTCCTCTCATAATATTTGGTACACCAAAAAATTGGCTAATCAGTCAATTAAATTAATTTAATTAACCAATCAATTTAATCAATTAAGTTGATTCGTTAAGTGATTAATCAATTAAGCTAACAAAATTTGTTAATCAATCGGTTAATTTAACCAATTAAGTTAAATTGTTACCTAATTAATTAATGTAACAACTTTGTTAATCAACAAGTCAACTGGTCAAATTAAGTTGTTAATTAATCAATTAATTTATCTAAAATATGTTAATCACCTAAATCAACAAAATTTTCACCAATTAAATACTTAATCAATCAGTTAAAATTTTAACCAATTAAGTCAAATTGACACATAATCAATCATTTAATCAACTAAATCAACAAAATTTTAACTAATTTAGTCAAATTAATATTTAATTAGTCAATTAAATTAACAAAATTTGTTAATTAATTAATCAATTGAGTTCAACCAAAAATTGTTACGCAACCAATTAAATTAAGTTAACGAAAGCATGTTAATTAATTACCCAATCAATTCAATTAATTCAATTAAAGTGTTAAAATCAATCAACTAATTAAATTAATTAAGTTAATTAAATCTAATCAATCAATTAATTTACCAAATCAATTTAAAATCTTTGATTAATCAATCAATAAATCAAATCAACAAATAATTCAACCAATTAAATCAACTTGGCCCTTCCATACCGATTGGTTAACCAAAGTCCTTCTTTTTAAATAACAATAATAATAAAAAAAATCAGGTTCATTCATACTGGTTGAATGGCCTAAATTTAGTAGTTATATCCTATTGGTGGATTTATCACTTGATCAATGGTTCACTCTTATTGGTAGAGTGACCAAAGGTTATATTTATTGATTCATCCCCATCGATGGATATAATCAGTGCCTTCTATGGTTCTGTCCTAACTGGGGGCCAGGCTACGAAGTCGTGATTATCCTATTTATAGATAGACCAATAAGAATAATTCTTTGTTCATTTATATCAATAGAGTAAATCATTAATTAAAGTGGTTATTTCATATTAATGGATTAATCATTAAGTTATGGTTTATTTATACTGGTTAAATGACCTAAAATAATCCAAATAATCCTTCATCCTTTCAAAAGATACTTAAGGGATAATTTTCAAGAATCTTCCTCAAAGATACTCACTCTTTTGTGAAAACTTCAAGATCCTTTAAGTATCCTTTAAAGGATACTCATGGACCCCTCTTTAAAAAAAAAAAAAGAACAAAAAATGACTTGTGCGCTGCATTTTAATTCTGCTTGTTCTCTGTTTATTTTAAACCTTATCTAGATGGTTAATCAAGAGTTACCAATCAGTGATTGGTGCAATTAACACTGACCGAGGTCAGTAGGGAGAGGTCAATAACACGGATCCACAGTCGATCCAGAAGTCATCCAGACTTTAAGGATTAATCCTAAAAGTCTGCCTAAAAGAAAAGAGAACATGTTTTCAAAACTTAAAACTCTCTTTTCAAATTAAGATTTTCCTAAAGATTTTCAAATCCGATAAAAATGATTTTTTTTCAAAATCAAAAGGATTTTAAAATAAAAAAGAAGTCTCACAAGAGTTGACTCCCATCTATCATCGATGATCGTCCACCATTTGTCATGAGTAGTAGGAAGGCTTTCCCTCGAGTGTTTCTTTGCTCTATCCATAGTCCCATACAAATATCCTATGTCATTTTTGTCATCTCCATCAATTAACCTCAGAACATGTATTAGAGGTTCAGCCACTTTCAGATAGCGAGAAACTTTATCCCAAAAACTTCTGTCCCCAACTAGCGATTGCACTGCCAAGGCAACTTCTCTAGCATTGGCCCTCAATGTCCCTATATGTGTCAGAAACTTGTCACAGTGGACTAACTGGGCCAATTGATGCTTGTATTTACTCAGGCTCTTTAAAGAGATGAAGTTAGATGCAAATCTAGTAGGACCAGTACGAAGAAGATCCCGTCCACTTGTATGCTCTCTCATCATATATAGGATCCTGTTGTGATTATAAATAAATCCCGTGATCATCTGAGCATGTTGTACCACCTCAACAACAAGAGGGTCTTTACCTATGTTCTTTATCATCAAGTCAATAGAATGTGTTGCACAAGGCACTCAATACAAATGGTGTCTCTTTTGTATCAACAATTTACCAGTTGCTTTATAGCTTGCTTCATTGTCAGTGATTATTTGCACAACATTTTCTTCACAAATTTTTTCTACCACGTTATCTATTAGTTTGTACAAATAATCATCATTTTTTATTCTGTTTGAGGCATCCATAGACTTCAAAAAAATAGTGCCTTCGCTGCAATATACAAGGAAATTAATCATAGATCTTCTTGTGGTCCCTGTCCAACCATCACACATGATGGTACAACCACACTCCTTCCACACAATTTTTCTTTGAGATTTTGATCTATTTTTTTTTTAATTCTCAAAAAATGTGTGGAAGGAGTGTGGTTGTACGTTCTTTCGGTCGAGATCTCAGAAAAAGAGAGAGAAAGAGAGAGAGAGAGAGAGAGAGAGAGGAGAGAGAAGAAGGCGGCGGCGGGTTGGCCGGCAGCGAGTGGCAGCGGGTTGGCCGGCAGCGAGTGGCGGCGGGCGGCGGTGGGGGCGGGTCGGCCAAGGGCTGGGGGAGGGGGTTTCCCAGCATTTCTACTGCTGTTGGGTGGCTCCCGATCCCCCTTTAAGGGTATCCGGGATATCGTGTTCGGATCGGCCAAATCGGCCGGTTCGGATCCGATACCGCCGGATTCGGGCCGGTTCAGGCTTTTTTTTTTTTTCTTGGAATAATCGGGGGAGGAACAGTGAATTCTCTCCCGAATCGGATCGGGACCCGCCGATCCCAATCCGAATCGCCCGATTCGGTCGGGCAATTCCACAATCCATGGTTGGAGGGGAATGGACATGTCTGGTGCCCAAGAGCTGCTTCTTCTCTCAAAACCCCATCTGCTGGAAACCACCTGCTACCCATCTGCAACGTTATTGTGCTACGAAATTGGTTGGCTGCCAACTGCAGTGATGGTATCATCATCCATAATGGCCCTGGCCAAAATTCCCAATCTGTAAATGTTGCTACATACACTCAAAAGAAAGACAGATTCCTTGTACCATCTTAGATTGGTAATAGATTGGTAAACAACATTACCGGATTCACCACAGAAAAGCTTGACACTCCACACTATGAATGGATCAGAAGCATGCCAAGAGGTCCACTAAGGCAATAGGCCAATCATTTTAAGATTAAGTTCCCCGAGAAAGGATCCAAGTATATGAAAAATTGGTAGGCTAGTATTTGCCAAACAGGTCTCATTTTTGAAGTTGTTAGAGTTCTGCCAAATAAATTAACAATTGAAATACATTATTGTTAAAAATTAGAGTAAAAAATTGAACGTAATACTTTTTGAAAGCAAAATAATCCCATAAAAAGAAGTGCACCCAAACACCTCATTATGCAACCATGAAGGACTTAGTCCCTACACCTCCCACCAAAATATGACCGAGTAACCACCTATTACTGTTGCACAGTGGAACTACCCAATTGCGGGCTTTCCCCCTTAGCATGATGAATGAACCATGGTAAGGAAGGAGGTTCCTGCTGATACACTATGGCATTTCCTTCCTTCCCAATGTTCCACATCACCAACTGGCACTGGATGCTCTGCAGTCTTCTCCTATGTTTTCTGATCCAATGGAGAATGGAATCCAAGGACTGAACCCTGCAATTCCTCAGTGATCCAGATGGTTATACTTCCTTCCAAAACTTGTTTTGCAAAGTGACAAGAAAAAAAAGGTTGCTGCAGAGTTTTCTCAGCTCCCCACACATTGGTCGGTCACCATAACAAGCAATATTAGTCTTATTCTCTTTGGTTTTAATCAATGTACCAAAACAGTGGTTTTAACCAATGTGCCACAACAGCCAAACAAGGACACCTTACCTTGAGTGGTCCTTTAGCCTTCTAATTGTGGGTCCAATGCTCCCAGATCATTGAGTTCTGCATCAAACTCTCATCAGTGATAACTGGGAAAGCTCTATCCTTCTGTCCCACCCACTTGGCTGTCTTGCTGCTGTACATTAATCCCAGTGCTGTACAGATGATTGAACAAGGCCTCTAAACTCAAAATCTCCTGTTTTACTGGGACACTCCTCATAATTGGGACCGTAACTACCTTCTGGTCAAACTATTCTGATTACTCCTGCACTATGGCCTCCATGCCTTTTGGAATGCCGAACAGGTTTGAAAAATGCTCAGCTCATGAGCCATGTCCACCCCACAGACGTCTCCAAAAACTGGTAGAGTGCCCATCCCGCAGCTGCACCAGAGCATGCTTCTGAAGAACAAAAACTGCCTTTAGGATTGCTCTCTGAAGTGATAAAATTTCATTCAGCTTATGGACCAGGTCCCATTTGCTTCAGCCATCGTAATATTTTGCTCTGATTACTTTAACCGATGGTCTTTCCTGATCCAGAAGGCCATATTGGAGGCCCTTAGGTCCCTCACACCCAGTTCTCTGCTTTTGACGCAATGGACCTATTGCCGATTAACCAAGTTCAGTCCTAAGAAACTTCCCCCTTTCATTGCCAAAGCATTGTCGTAACTCTGTCAATCTTTTTCAGCACTTTGTCTAGCATTCAGTAAAGGGAAAGCATGTAGACAGGTAGGTTCGAGAGGATGGTGTTCAGCAAAATAAATCTGCTCACCATGCTCAGCTGCTCAGGTATTTTCCTTTCCAACCTGATGGCTTCTTCCTGAATTTCCCAATGAGTAGATCCCATTCTGCGAGGAGATCTGTTTATGGCGCAGCATTATACTAAGATTGGTAATCAGAAGCTTCGCCATTCTGCACCCCAATATGACAGCCAATCTCTCCAGCCTGGACTGTTCAATGTTGATACCAACCAATGAGGATTTGTAGAAATTGATGCTCTGATCTGAACACAGCTTGAAGCCTGTTAACATAAAAACCAGCTTCTCTATTTGCTTTTTCTCTGGTAGACAAGAGAGAGGGAAGGGTTGGGGTCATCAGCATATTGCAAACATGATAGAGATGGCCCTCCCCTTTCCACTTCCAAACCACCGAAGAGCCTGTTCTCGGTTGCCTCTCCCGCATTCTACCCAATTCCTCTGGCACAAAATTGAACAAAAGCAGATAAATCTTCCAATGCTTGGTCCCTCAAACTATGAAATTATGTGTATGCTACAGCTTTGCCATTCATGAGAATGGAGAAATGCAGTGAGGAGATACAGCATTTTCACCTAGGTGATCCATTTTACTGGAAACCTCCTGGACTCCAAGATCCATCACAAAAAGATTCCGTCTGACTAGGGATGCAAATAGTAACCGGAAGCCCAATTATTCGACTGATCTTTAGGTTATAGGTTAGATAATGGATAGTCTTTTTAAACTGATATCCATAAAAGATAAGGTAACGAATACAATTTTTTTCTCATCGATTACATACGGTACACTAAGATGCTATTATCTGACCGATTAGTAGCGTATAGGATAGTTAATGGATCTAAACTGGTAGCTTAATGGATACGGTCATGGATCTACCTTAGGTCTGCACATAATCCAACCTGTTTTGCATCCCTACATCTGACCATACCATGTGTACTCCAGAAGTCTAGTTTGAATATAACACCTTTCAACTTCCCAAGGCTATGAAACCCTTCATGCACCACTAAAATATTTTCTAAAACCAACCACCTCTTTGAAAAGGCCCTTTAAAATGAAGTTCACTATCACTTTACCAAGCCTATGAGTGAGTCTTGGTGTGGATCTTATAAAACCCATCCAGCAAACCAATTGGCCTAAAGTCTTCCAGTTTGGATGCTCCATTGATATTGGGAACCAGCACCAAAAAAGT
The DNA here is from genome assembly GCA_030544215.1 of Zantedeschia hybrid cultivar. Taxonomy (NCBI): domain Eukaryota; kingdom Viridiplantae; phylum Streptophyta; class Magnoliopsida; order Alismatales; family Araceae; genus Zantedeschia; species Zantedeschia hybrid cultivar. The sequence goes on from JARZZO010000016.1 coordinate 17,196,777, forward strand.
TTTCTTCCAACTCCTGTAGCCTGACTGCTCATGACTGTATAGTCAGAGGCATGAGGCGACCGGGGCGACCAGGGGGTCGCCTAGGCATTTGAGGCGATATTTTTTAAAAAAATATCTAAATAATTCACATATTTTTTAAATAGAAAATGTCAAAAACACAAATAAAATCATACATAATGACATTCATTCACTCAAATTATCAAATATAACCAAATAATTTTAAATCAAGCTAATTGAAAAAAATTTAATCAATCAAAGATGTAATCAACAAATTCATGAAAATCTTGTTACTAATTAAACCCACCATAATGAAAATTTATCAACGGAGTGCTAAACAAACATAATATAAACGTACAGAGAGAGTGAGAGTGAGAGAGGGCAGAGAGTGAGACAGTGAGTGAGAGAGACAAAGAGGGCTTCAGCCTTCTCCATAGTTGTGTGTGTGTGTGTGTGTGTGTGAGAGAGAGAGAGAGAGAGAGAGAGAGAGAGAGAGAGAGAGGTTCAGTCTCTCCATAGTTGAGAGAGACAGAGAGAATGAGAGTGAGAGAGGGCAAAGAGTGAGAGTGACAGAGAGAGGGGGGCTGAGAGTGAGAGTGAGAGAGACGAAGAGACAAAGAGTGAGAGAGAGGGATAGAGGGAGATAGTGAGGGCTTCGGGCCCCTTCAACCAGAGAGAGAGCGAGAGATACATAGACATAGAGCAAGACTAAGAGAGAGAGAGAGAGAGAGAGAGAGAGAGAGAGGCAGAGAGTGTGAGAGAGAGCGAGACAGAGTTTGTGAGAGAGGGCTTCAGCCCCCTTCAACCAGAGAGAGGGATACAGAGACAAAGCGAGCAAGAGAGAGAGAGAGAGAGAGAGAGAGAGAGGGAGCGAGATAGGGCTTTGGCCCCTTCAACCAGAGAGAGAGATACAGAGACAAAGCGAGCAAGAGAGAGAGAGAGAGACAGAGAGAGAGGGAGCGAGATAGGGCTTTAGCCCCTTCAACCAGAGAGAGAGCGAGAGAGAGGGATAGAGGGAGTGAGATAGGGCTTCGGCCCCCTTTAAATAGAGAGAGAGAGAGAGAGAGAGAGAGAGAGAGAGAGAGAGAGAGAGAGAGAGAGAGAGAGAGAGAGAGAGAATTTACTTGCCACTGTCGGAGAAGTTGCCCGCTACCGCCGGAGAAGGTTCCCGCCGTTGCCCGCTTCCGTCCTTGCGGGGGAGACCGCAAAGGGGCTCGTGTCAGGCGGACGTAGGGATTAGGGCTTGACGATCGGGGAAAAGGGTGGGGGGGGGGGTTTAAGGGGGTGGGCTGGTGGGCTCTTTTCCGTATTGGGCCCCTTTAAACCCCAAATGGCCCAGACAGGCTAATTCATATTGGGCCGGGCGTGTTTGGGCTCGGTTAAGGTGATGAAGCAGCAAAAGTGCGCCTAGCCAAATGCCTGGGAGACTAAGGCGTTTCCCGCGATCGCCTAGGCAAAAAGCGGGAATGCGAAGCGCCATACCAGCGTCGCCTCGTCACCTAGGCATTCGCTTCGGGCGCCTTTGATTACATGGCTCATGAAAAGCTAATGAAGAGCCTCCAAGGCATCACGTTTAATGATTTCCCATTATTGAGAGAGAAAAGTTTGGGAAACCATCAGGGCTGGACCTTTATCACCTTCTGTGTTCAGCAAGATTCCTTTCACCTCATCTTCAGGAAGAGATGTTGTCAGTCCTCCAGCGTCTCTCAAAAGACAAGAGGTCCCACTGAAAGTGTTGAAGTTATTAGGCTGTCCAGCTCAAAATCGTAAGGAATCAAGTGGAGTAGGCTATGCTGATCTAAGTGCATTTTGTGTCTAGGTTCCACTAGATGGGGTGGCAACCCCCCAAATGGGTCTCTCCTATTTTGGCCTTTCCTCACTTATGACATGGAAGCCCATGTGGGGCCCACCAGTAGGGGTGGTACCACCTCATCAAGTAGCTCCTCCCCCCCCCCCCCAAAAAAAAAAAAAAAAAAAGAACAACAACAAAAAATACCAACAATGCAGCAGGCGATGATGTGGTATCCTAGTCACCATCTACCAATGTTATCATAGCACCTCCTCATCCTAATTTGTCATTAACCATATTTCATCTTCCTACTAATGAAGGATTAAGTTTACCTAACCAAATTTTGCACAATTTTCCAATACAGATAAAGGACTGACAATTAATCTAATGTCCTTAAGCCCCCCAAAATTGTCTAAATTGCTTCAGATTTATACAACAGAGAGCTTGGCAAAGTTGGAGAATATTACACATGACATGCAGGGTACAAATAGTTCCTATCATGTGATATTTCATAAATCAAACAATTTTTTAGCTTCCATGGACCCCCTTGCTTTTTGTTTCCATTTATTCTCCGTTCTTTCTTATTGCTTACTCCTTCTGAATGCATAATGATTTTTTATATAAATGTTTTCTCAGCGATTGTCTACAGCAGTTAGGAGTGTTTCAAAAGGTGTACTCAAACAGCATCTTATGCTCGTTGTTCATTGCATGACATGCTCTGGAAATGTCATTGGTTTCAATACTTCTGGCTTTAAAGCTTTGTTCCGCTCTCTGAAAGTCCAAGTGCCATTTACAGAGGCCACATTATTTGTAAGTTCTCTGTAAAAGAATAATTTCTTTTTGTAAATACATGATAGGTTTCTAAACATACTACTAATATTTCTTCCCCAATGGACAGTAATGGGTTTGATCATTTTTCAACCGTTTCTGTGTTTTATTCAATAATTTTCAGACCCCGTTGAAATGCTTCGAGAGAGCGGCTGAGAAGTGTCACAGGGATTCATTAGCCAGTGTAGTTGCAGCATGTTCATGGGGCAAACGTGTGGCAACTGGCACTGGAACACACTTCCAGATCATGTGGAATGAAAAACAGGTGATCTTTTTTATGTTCCTTCACCTTTTTATAGTCATACATTTTCTGGTCAACTTTCTGCTGCAGCAATAGCTACACCAATTTTCTGTTGAAGACATCTTGATCAATAAAGAAAATATAATATCTCTTTCTTTTTGTCAGATGGCTGACCTTCAAGATGTTGGGAAGGATGTATACAGCTTCCTTCAGCTGGTAAGGGGAACATCTAGTGAGAGGGGCAAGGGCACTGCATATCTGGGAGTGGATGTTGACAGTCTTGGTGAAGTTGGAAATGCTGACTTGAATTCATCACCTGAGCATAATTTGGACCTTGCAAATCTTACTTTTGATGAAGGCCTTGAAGCATACTGCAACCTTGAAGATAGATTTAATCTTCAAAGTGGGAAACTTGGAAAGTCAAGTTGGGACAATGTCGTTGCTTCAACAGTCCAATCAGATGACTGGCAACAGTGGGGTAATGAAAAGAGAGTTAAGTCTAATAACCAGAATGACATGTCAGCTACTTCAGATGAGTGGCAACAGTGGGGTAATGAAAAGCGACTTAAGTCTAATAACCAGAATGACATGTCAGTTACTTCAGATGACTGGCAACAGTGGGGTAATGAAAAACAACTCAAGTCTAATAACCAGAATGACATGTCAGTTACTTCAGGCAAGTCGAATGACTGGCAACAGTGGGGTAATGAAAAGCAACTTAAGCTTGCCAACCAGAATGATGTGTCAGTTTCCCATGCAGGCAAGTCAGATACCTGGCAACAATGGGGTAACCGGACCGACATGCCAGTTACTCATGCAAGCAAGTCGGATGGCTGGCAACAGTGGGACGATCAAAAGCAAATTGAGTCCAGAAACCAGAGTGGCATGCCAGCTACTCCTGCAGGCAAGCTGGGTGGCTGGCAGGGATGGGGTGGTGCAAAGGAGACCGAGGCAAATGATCATCTGGGTGTGCCAGTTGCTTCAGCAGCTGAGTCAGATTGCTGGCAACGATGGAGTGGCAAGCAACCTGATATTACTAACCACAGTAACATGACACCTGCATCCACAGGTAAATCAGATAGCTGGGGGTGGAATACAAGGAATGAAAAACAAAATGATGCAGATAACTACAGTGGCATGCCAGCTTCATCCAATTTCAAATCACATGACCAGCAAGCGTGGAAGAATGAAAGACAACATTATGCAAAGAGCCGCAATGATGCACTAACACCTAAGCATGATGTCTGGAGCAGCTGGGATGCTGGCAGAAGGCAAAGTCAAGACAATCAGAGCTCCATAAAGGTACATGACCAATCTGATGCTTGGCAAAATCGGAATTCAGATGATGTGGACTTGCGGAGGGATCAAGCTAGCATGTCTAATAATGGAAAATCCTGGAATGCAAAGCCCCATTCAGATAGGCAAAGATCACCTTCTTGGGGTTCAAAGAACTCAAAACAGGAAAATCAAAATGAAAGCATTCCCATATCTTCAAAGTCAGAATTTCAGGACAGCCAAAATTCAGATGCTGAGATGACCAAGTGGTCTATAAATGCCACTTCAGGTAACAAAAGTACCACAAGCGATTGGAATAAAAGTGAAACACAAAATGAATGTGGAAGTTCACAAAAGTACAATGCAAATTCTCCTGCCTGGGGTACCAAAAGTAACACAAGTGATTGGAATAAAAGTGAAACACAAAATGAATGGGGAAGTAAACAAAAGTACAAGGCAAATTCTCCTGCCTGGGGTACCAACTCAAATCAGAACATGGAGAGCACTGCTGTCAATTCTGATCATACTCCATTCTCAAGATCAGATGTTTTGGCTTCGCAGACCTCAAATGAGGCATCCACTAGAAAATCATCAGATATTGGATGGAATAACAAGCCACAGAACCGTGGAGACAGGCCTACAAAATCGCATGGTTGGTCTTCATGGAACAGCAGTGATCGTCGGACGCATAGGAAATACTCTGATGAGCATAATGGTCAGAATGCAATAGGAGGCATGACGTCAACTGGGCGGCGACTAGATTTTTTCAGTTGTGAGGAAGAGAAAATCCTATTCGATGTTGAGCCAGTTATGCAGTCAATAAAACGAATTCTTCATCAATCAAGGTAACTTTGGAATTTTAGGGCATTTATTCTTGCTGCTGTGATTTTTTTTTAACAATTTGAAAGTGTGCACTTGGCCCATGCATACATCATCTTTTCTTTCCTGAAAATGTTTTCAGCTGAAGTCCTCAGTGAGGATTCCATGTTCTAATCAGCACCCACTCCAATGAAGTTTTGGAGTAAAGTTAATTGGATGTTGAAAATTAATATCAGCATTATCCATCATATACTGCCGGCAATGAAGTCCTCTCAGAGGCATTGCCTTGAAAATATAATGAACCTCCTGTAAAAATTTGACCAAGGCAATAGTGTGTTGCACAGGTCCTGGCACATCATTCAAGATATCGAGCCCTTTAATTTATAACAGAAAGAGCATGGATTTATTTTACTTTTGTTGCCTGGTCAGTTTGTCATTCTTTGTTTGATTTTTTTTCCTAGTTAATACGTCACATGTCTGTTGATCAAATCCAAAAACTACTGTGCAATGTTTCAATTAGATACAGGATTAAGACTCAGTTCCTTTTTTATTCTTTAGTTCTTTTGATCTTCTTGGTAACTGACGTTTGATCTTGTTGTCTAGCTATAGTGATGGTGGCCGACTATCTGCTGAGGATCAATCATATATACTGGAAAATGTGTTCCGGTACCATCCAGATAGGAATGCAAAAGTAGGTGGTGAAGTTGACTATGTTATGGTATGCTCAATCAGAAACTTTGTCTCTACTCTTGAATGCTGAATTGAAATTTTGATT